>JAQPPZ010015413.1:0-2400000 GCA_028583015.1 Wollemia nobilis
TCTTTAATCTACAAAAAGTTTTCTCTCTATCTTCATTATTAGCAAATAAAACAAGAAAACAACCATTTGGATAAATAGAGATTTGTAACTCACCTTTAGTTTTCTAGCTTTTTGCAGCCCAAAATTTGAAAGCAGATAGACTCAAACGAAAACCCACGAACCGAAAAATTAGTCCTCTTTTTTTCAAATCTTCAATGCCAGTCTGAATGTTACCCATATCAATCTTAACAATAGGAGTTCCATCAGTTGCTTTAAGACATCCTGACTCCATTTTCTTGGGATCAATTTTAGGCATTCTTAGAGGTTTATGAGAAGCCCTAATATTGATATTAGCATTGGGCTGAGGCTGTCCACCATGAAGGGCATCCCTAAAATTCATTTTTGGGATTGAGTCTTCAAAATTCTTACCCTTGACAGGGGTTTTCATAGTAGAATTATTTTGTGGGTGCACCTTAGCACCAGATTCACTTGAGATATGAGCCATTTTTTGATCAATTGCTTGAAACTTATTTTGTGGTCTCTTTAATCCTTGCCCTAGACGATGTGGAAAGGTATGGTTTTCACTTTTCTTTTGTGCAGCAAATTGGAAGCCATTGTCACTCAAGTTCACAGTATGATATGTTGAAAGATAAATTTCTAACCCATCTTGTATCCCTTGCAACATTTCCTACTAAAATATTGAGCATAAACCATAAAAATATTGGCCACTAGGGCCCGAAGGCCCTAAAAACCAACCTCTGGAGCTGCTTGCACTCAACCCAGATGAAACCCTCACATAGCCACTTGCCAAATATATTGTTCACACATAGGTATGCGCTAGGATTTGTGTTGCTCCAAATGATATGAAAATTGGTGGACACATTCTAGGGTTTTTCAGGCATCTACCCTCAAAATTTTAGCTCAATCCGAGGTCAGATGAGTGAGATATGGCCGAAACGAGTTCGGTAGTTTGGGCAGTCCTGTGAAAAACGTCTCTACCATTAAGCTAATAACATATAATATCATTATCCATAAGAGGTGTCGGGTAAGCCTTGTCTTATTTATACACATGCCCAATTTAATATTTGACATCGGCTACCTTTTTTTTTAATTTGAATTTGGATATTTCGAATAATTATATTTAATTATAATTATTTAAATCCTAAAATATTTAAATATTATAATTT
The DNA here is from genome assembly GCA_028583015.1 of Wollemia nobilis. NCBI lineage: Eukaryota > Viridiplantae > Streptophyta > Pinopsida > Araucariales > Araucariaceae > Wollemia > Wollemia nobilis. Next base: position 1,167 of record JAQPPZ010015413.1, read on the forward strand.
AAATATTTAAAATATTTTGGGTTTTTTCCTTTTAGGGAGAACTTTTCCACCATTAGTAAATATTTTAACCTTTGCCAAATTACCACCAAGGTGATTTATTGCCACCATTAATAAATATTTTAACCTTTGCCAAATTTCCACGAAGATAATTTATTGCCACCATTAATATTTTAACCTTTGCCAAATTACCACCAAGATAATTTATAAATACTTTTCCAAATATTATGGAGAAGTATTCCTTTCTTCTTGCTACCTTATACCTCATGTGCCATTAAGAGAAACATTCTCACAAATATTTCCATCAATTTAGGACGTTCAACCTTTTGACATTTAATTTCATCAAATTGGGACATCTAGCCTCTTGACATCAATGATAACAAAACATGTTCAAATTTCCAAAACTAAACCTATTAAAAAATGTTAAATTTTATTTTAGATGAAAAGATTAAAAATTATATTAAAAAAATCTCAACAAATTAAAACCTTTAAATCAAAACAAATCTTAAAATTTTCAATTCATAAACAAGTGTTGCATAGCAGCCAATCCCTCGTCATCATGGTAGGGTTATAAATTTAGTAAGTAAGAAATAAGAGGTTTATATATAGAAAAATCCACAAATCATACTTAAAAGCAAAAAAAAAAAACTATGTAATAAATATTTTGATACAAAGTTAAAAAAATTACAATGACAAATACTAATTGAAATATAAAAGTACATGACCCATCATAAATTTAATTTCATTATCATTATTAGCATATTATAAAGAATGATTCACCATCAACATTGTCATTAGCAAATCAACACCTCCCAAAATAATTGAATGCCCTTATTAGACCAAGAATTCCCTTATGAGAGACCTCCTCCTCAACGTGGTGTCCACACTACATAACATCATGTGGTTGGTGAAAAGTTGCATGAAGCTCTCGTATAATAAATATTTACTCATAGAGAACAACCTTGACATGATATGGTGGTGAACCACCTAAATATTCACCTTCATGATTTGGATCTCCTCCTAAAGAGTGGTATCCTTAAGACCTTCAAAAATGCACCATCATCTTCTCCCACTCCCAATGTGTTCTCCATAAAGAATCTCTTCACACGACTACAAATTGGGAACTCAAAATTTAAGAAAAATATTTTGAATTCCTCAATGAAAATTCTAAACAATGAAGGCATTCTCCAAGTGGTGGTGAAGGAGGGGGATATCGGTTATATGGTGCATTTTTTGGATTTCAACATGGGAGGCATTTTGGAACAAGCAATGGTGATGATGGCATCTCTAGCATGATATTGCAAAAGGGGTAGTATTATTGGTGTGCCTACTATAAAGTGGTGAAGAGTTTGTGGTAGAGAATGCAACAAAGGTGCTACAAGGGATGACTATAAATCTTGAGAATGCATAGGAAATGTTTTTCAATGATAGGCTAGTGACACTTGAGAGAAGATTTCAACATGGGTCTAAATATTTCCATGTGATTTTTATTGATGTTTCGATGAATTTGTGCTTGATGGTGACAATAAGATAAACTTTAGTAGAGGGAGGAGTAAATCCAATGCTCATTAATTTGATGATTTTTGGGTTACCATTGGTGAAGGAATTTGTCACTATGTTCTTGCATTTATTAGCCTATGAAGGGACAAAGTGATTCATGTGATCAATAGTCGCTATGATGTAGAAGACCTCATGATGTTTCTTGAAAATGCAAAGAACTATGTAGATAATTATCCTTAATTGAGGGATATTTCCTTTAGTATGATTCATAATATCTTTGCCTCCTCCACAACTTCTATGCTTCTAGTTTTGTTCCCAAATTTTATGAAGCAATTAGTGATTCGTGCACTAGGAGCCCAATAATGATTGATACAAAGGATAATTTGTAAGACCAACTAGTGGCAAGTACAAATTATTGTTAGAGTAATATTTGTAGAATCTCAAGCACTAGTTACTCAAAAATATGCATGTGCATTATAATGAGTTAGTGAAATCATAAAAATTTATGGCACTAACAAAAATATAGCTAAGATACTAACATATAATATATACAACATAACACAATGTAGAAACTTGCATACATTCATAAATTATCATACAAAAAAATGTGTATAGGTGAGGTGTTAATACAAGGTGTGTAAAGCACAAGATAACAAAACTAGAATAATACATAAATACATAGAAAAAAGACAAGAAAATATCCATAAAGTGCAAAAATCTTGTATTATAATAAAATATTACAATGGGTCTCCATGAGACTGGGGATATGTGTATGTATATATATATATATATATATATATATACATGAGACTGGGGATATGTGTATGTATATATATATATATATATATATATATATAGAGAGAGAGAGAGAGACTAGGAGGCATATAAACTAGTTTTTGAGAAGGAATATGAGAGGAATTTGGCTAGCTAGAGCAGTGTTGGTCGTAACCATAGATGTAGCCTTAATTTTATTTGATAAGACATGGTCTGGTATTGCTTAATTGATTTTAACTAGTGATATATGCCTTGGTATATGCAAATTTAGTTTATGATCCCTATAAGGAGATATGTGCTAGTGCATATTTTTTGCTTGCTCTCTTAGATGTCTCATGTAGATTATTCCATCTGAATTGGTGTCTTATGAAGTGTTCTCTCACACTTTGCTTTCTAGATAATTTTGAGAGATATTTCTCACATTTATATACTATGTCAGGTTACATCATAGCTATGGGATGAGATGTCAAGTTCCAACAATTCTTGGTAGGATCAAGAAACAACCAAGATTTTGTTTCTTGTACCTTAAAAATCCATACATCAAATCTTAAAGTGGACAAGTGGCATTGGGTACTTTAATGATTGTGAGGAGATGGCATATAGTACTAATGTCAGTCATTTGTCATTCTTGCATAGGCATCAATAACTTTTACTTTTTATGATGGCATTGAATCAACAGGTGCAAAGCAAATAGGTTGAAAAAGTTTTGGCACTAAGGCAACCATGGTGCCAAACCATCAGTTGGCACCAACTTCTCATGAAAAATCTAAATGGAAAACAAGGTTACTTGGACTAATATCAAGTTTATAAATTGGTAGTTGTTCAAATGATGATGGCACCCATGTTGGGAGATGGTGGCTAATATATTGGTCTTAGAAAAAATATTGAATGGTGGCATCGATGTTAATGTTGACACCAATGTTAGAAGGTGAAATTGGCGATAATAACTTAAAATGGTGCTAACATTGAATGATGACATTAGATGCCTCCTTTAAGGTATGCATGGATCAACCCCTATGCTTAAATCATACCCTTTATTGAGAAGTGATGGTCCCTATGACTCTTAATTTATAATTCCAAGAAACTAGTGTTGATGTATTTCGAAGACTTCTATACAAGAAATTAGAACATGACGAAGTTGAGGCCTATGAGTAGTAGGCAAAATAGATATTAGGTTTGTTCTTCTTCCAATGAATCCAATATGATGTATGAATGAATAATATTATGATGATAACATTGGAAACTAGTGTTGGTGCCAATACTGGAGGATGGTGGCACTAACACAAACAACTAGTGCAAGAGTAAATATTGAAGGATGATGAAGTTCAAGGTTGAATATACATGAACATTAGACCATAGTATTGACCTAATAGAGTAGCAATATGTTCTTCCAATTTCCCTATAAAATTAAGGGACAATTGGTATAGATAGGAAACGATGCAGATAACAACTAAAATTTTACCTTTGATGCTTGATGTTGGCACCGCAACAAAAGATGTCAAACATAAAAACTATCGTTGATATGGCAAGAGCGAGTTTTTTGACACTAATAATAGTTGTGCCATTGAAGGTTTTTATCATATTAGCCTATTGACTGAGAAATTATGATGGACACCAAATTTGATGGTTAGCATAGGGCTTGTATTTGTAGGCAAGGCTCCCCATTTTAGCAAGAAATCCTAGAATTCTCCCACAAGGTGGTTCTCTAATCCTTTAGAACATATCAAACAAATTCTTCATTAGGTTTAATGTACTTGAATTCCTTTGTAGGGTTAATATTGGATGCAAAACCTAGTGTAACACCTTACTTCTTATACTTTGAGCACATGTGGATGGGCATCTGGTGATAAAGCATACTGGAAGGTCTTATGTTAAGCAAGGATATGTGAAAAAAGGACAAAAAGACAAAGGCAAATTTGGTATCAATTGTAAGCTTACTACAATGGTAAGGGCTTTGGCCTATTTTTGAGAGGTCCAAGGTTCCTCAGTATGAGGCGACTAGGACCCCTCATAAAACCTATGTAAACTCATTAAAAAAAATGGTCTCCTAATTAGTATAAGTGCTTCTAATGGTGGTAATTAACTTCTTCAAACTATAGGAAGGATCCCATCTAAAATGTATTTGTACCAAATTTCCTAGTCTCTAAGTGGGCTTTATTGAAACAATAGGTTAAAAGGTTATGGTTGCATCTATCATAGATCTTGCATGATTAGTGATTGAAACACTTGATGAAACCATGTCCTAGTCTCTCATAGTTATTGCATACAATCCTAATTCTTGCATTTCTAGGTCATTATTCAACTCTGATGGGGTGTCTTGATCCTTGGTCAAGACTTACCACTCTTTGGTCAGTATACCATATTGTTCAAAATATTTTTATTAATGCTCTTGGTATGCTTCTTAAAGTAGTTGAACAAATAATTGGAACAAATTCATTTCTTAGGAGTAAAATTCATCAAGCATTGATTTGAGTGTGAGGTTCTTGGAGACATGGTCATTCTATCCATGACTTTTTGAGCTTATTTTATAGGTGCAAAAGATTCTATTGGAAGGCATCATACGTTGCTTCTTTGTCCTTTAGTTCTCGATGAATTTTTTCCATAGTTTATTATATTGCTTCTCGATCTTGTTGATACCTCTTATGATTGGATATCTAAAACATGAGATCTTCATCTCTAGCTTCACCACATAAGAAACAATAAAATAAACTTCTCCTTATTTGTTCAAATGTCTTCTTCTGGCTTCTTGTTATGGTCCTTCAATAGTGCAAGCTCCATCTACAATTGTTGATCTTCTTGTGTAGTCTTTCTTATGATAATTGAAGTGGAAAGGCTTGGAGTGTATGCTAGATTTGAAACCACTTCACTTTTAGCTAAATAAAGATACTGTAGACACCTAAAACATGTTATGTTTAGGGGAAATACCTACATAGGTACATTCATAGGCCATGTGACTTAATATTAAACTTTCCAAGCATCAAAAGTAGTTCTCACCACTCATCTGGGGCATTCTGAGCCCATCCAATCTTGGCCACTATAAACCAGGGTGACCATATTCTAGTCGCTCAAGCTCAGAGCGGCCAGACCTTAGCCGCTGCAAATGACAGCGGCCGAATCTTAGTCACTGCAGACGATAGCGGCTAAGCCATAAAAAGAATTTTATCAAAAAATCAGCCCATTCATGGGTGGAAGTGGTAGTCTGTATGCAATAAATGTGAGTGGGGACAGCTTTGCATTCCCCTTTCATGACCATTTCACATGGGAGTCTTAGATCCAAATTTAGACTTCAGTTAAACATAGGAAAATAAGAGCTTCTCATGCTAACATTCACTACACATGAGGAATTCAATCCTAGGGTTTTGAACATAGACCTAGGGTTTCACACACTTTAAAAGGTGCAAGCCTAAGAGCACCAAGGGTCCCCAAAATAGATCTGATTTCATCCAAAAGAGCAACACATTTCCAAAATTTATCATCACACATTGAACAGGACAGGTTATTAAGGAGAGCTTTCGAGACTTGGAGAGCTTCCCTTGGAGACTACCATTACAGCAAAGCCCTACTAGATTGGAGAGAATATTGGAGCATCTCTAAGGAGAAACAAGGTGATATCCGATCAAGGGTTTAACATGAAAAAATTGACCACCATTTCAACATCAGATATAAGCTTTGATCCATAGCCTTGGAGCAAAGAAGACAAGTTTCACTTTAGGCTATCATTGTCCTAGATAGTGGCTCGCAAGACTAGCTTAGGGTTTAGACATTATCTTCTTTCATTATGCTTTTTTCATATCTTCACATCATTAGCATAGATTTACATGATTTCATAGCATATTTTCATCATATTTTTAGTATGTTCATTTATTGCTAACAGCCTCATCAGGGAGGCAATCTCGGACATCTAAGCATGTGTTGTTGTTTCATTGTTTACAGGACTACGACTTCATCAATAAAATCCACAACATACGAGAGAAAGAGGATCCCTATGGCAATCAGACCTAGAGAAGGAGGCATCTGTAAGCCCTCATACATTTTCGTGTGCGAAACTAGGAAGCTTGTGAAAGCACACCACCCCTTTCTAGGGGACATCATCCTCATTTGTAATTCATTGTATCAAAATAGGCATCCCTAAGAGGGATCGACATGTAATCGGGTTTCAATATAAATAAAGAGATCTATATTTGTTACTTTTTGTGTTATATGCTTTTCATGGTCTTTCATTTCATTTTGGGTATAATATTGCAAGTAGAGTAAAGCGGTGCGTGCATCCTGGGGTCGCTATAGATGGCGATCATGGTGGGACCTCCACTAATTTATTATTTTTAGCCTGAATACTAACTTAGTTTTATGTGCATGTTTGGCCGCTCTGTTCTACAATTACCAGGAATCAGCCGCTCTGATCAATAGTGGCTCACAGGCTCAGCCACTCCTGCTAACAGTGGTCAGGAATCAGATGCTCTGAGTGATAGGGGCCAGCACTGTAGTGCAGAAAAGGATAGAACTTCTGTTCTTTGAGCTGGATTAAAGGTTAGTACATCTTTTCTGATATTTTATGGTTTTCTATTCTGCTTTTATTTTCTTAAAAATAGTGATAATTAAGACATTTTCAAATTGGAAAACTTAAATAATGGAAAAGAATGAACTCGTGGCTTGCACGTCTTAGAGTCTTTTTAGATTTACCACTAGGTTTTGCTAGGAACAACGACTTCTACTTGTAAATTCTACCCTAGAACCCAACGTGCTAGAAATTGTGTGTTGGTTTGCTTGCCTTGAGGCCTTTCTAAAGGCCATATTTGCACTTGATAGAGTGCATCCATTAATCTCATAGTAGCTATGCATATTTCTAAAAATTGAAATGTATTTTTCATTAGGTATATAGGAAACATTCATTGATGTTGTATGATGCATGATTCTTGCAGACTTAAAATGAACACCACACACACACTCATCATTTAAACATTGGAGAGTTGGATTTCATCACCAACCCTCAATTCAGTTTGGTGATGTTGGCATTCATCTCCTTCCACTAGTTTTCCCGCTAGAGCTTCCTATAAACGGATTGAGGAACTTGCTTATAGTGTTACTAAGTTACTTATGTGTAAATTGTCTCCCATTGTTGGAATCATTGGTTCAAAGTGGAAGAACTACGCGAACCCCCCACTAGGATTTAAGCGGTGTACCCTAGTCTCTTTTGAGAAATCATATTTGGCATGAGTGTTCTTGATTATCACTATGGATGAGTATACTCATTCTTAATCCAACGTAAATACGAAATCATAAAAACAAAAAATCATCAAAATACAGCAAACAGTTTAGGGCACACTTAAATTGATAATCAAGATAAACATTTGCTTGGTATTGTTTGGTCACATTTAAGTGTAACACAAAAGCTAAACTCTCAAAAACACAATGGTCAAAACAAGAAGTAAACATCCCCGGTCTGATACCGAGGGAGAACCTAAAACAACTCACACCCTTAGGCGAAGTCGTAGCCACATTGAAATACCTACTCATAAGACCGTGAGATGCAGGTCCCCAAGTCTAAGGGGTGATAAATCAACCCTTGGGGGATATCCTCGATAAATCCCAAATAGGGAGCAACATCATGGAACTACATCACATAAACACAAAGAGGCCTTACAACCATCATCATCAAGGATACATGAGGAGACCTCAAGGGCTTCCTCCAAAAACACGAAGACTTCTCAAAGACATGAGGAGGCCTCAAGGGCTTCCTCCCCACATGGACATAATAGAGGTTCCAAAACCCATTTTTCACATAGATATGATGAGGCAACCACATCTCCATCCTTGTGGATAAGGGGGGTGACCACAAAAACTTCATCATCAAAAGGACACACAGGGGTTACAACATCCCAACATTCACATGAAGCATTCAAAATAGATCAGCCCACTGAGGGGTGTGAAACCAGAAATACATCTAGTCGTAGACATTAAACAAAAGATATCCTTCACACAAGAGGAAGGATTCCAATAGACTATGACCTCATTGGGATAAATGGCACCCCACGGGATCAACCATGGAGAACAAGGTAGTTAGATGAGTTAGATCGGATTTATTCGAGGGCACCTCCCAACACTGTAGCTATAGGGAATTCTATGTCTAGAAGCTCATGAACTGTGACTTCTAAGCCCACTTCTCAAATTGGGGGTTCCTTAGGGTGACCCCATAGTAAGCATATAGATTCAGATCATAGAGATACTCAATAGTACACTGAACAAGTGACCTTAGCTAGCAAGATCAAGGAAACAGTAGAAACATCCTTAATGGATCTACGAGTCAAGACCACTAGAACAAGGTCAGATAAACATGAGTCCTCCATGGCATTGCATTTTAACCACATGATACATCTAGAGAGTGCCTTGCGCAAAGAGCGAGATCTTGTAGAAGCTCTTAAACATGATAAACAAATAGAACGGCTCTTACACCAACATGAGCAACGGTTAAGAGAGCAAGCTGAACAACTAGCTCGTAACAACCAATAAGAAAATTGTAATGATCGACAAAGAGATCAATGTGTTGACTCACCAAGAGAGGGGTTTTTTAGACAAGAAGGGAACCCGTAACAGAACCACCCTCCAAAACATGAGTAGAACCCAACTAGTGGAGAAAGGGTAAACTTAGTAGATCAGGAGCAGACACGTCCTGAATCCCTTCATAGGAGGGAAGAAAACAAAACAAATCAAGTGGATAGAGGGCTACCTCCATTACCACCATGATGGGGGATACAGTAAGAGGAACTCCTTGCCTTAAAGGTATTTCAAGCACTTGCTAAAAAGATGAAGTACTTTGAGAAACAAGAGACGACTGGGAACCAACCAACATTAAGAAAAATACACAACCAACCATTGTGTCCATCAATTCCTATCCCTACATATCCTAAGCATTTTGAGATGCCTAGGTTGGAAAATTTTAAGGGTGAGGAGGATGCGCAAGAGCATTTTACCAATTTTATCAATGCATATTTTCATCTTGAATACAATGATGCTCTTTTGCTAAGGACATTCATCATGACATTATTGGGCGTTGCCACCCAATGGTTCAACCAATTGCCCAAGCATAGCATATCCAACTTTGAACAACTAGTGAATGATTTCCTGAAGCGTTTCTCTTTTGGTGCTAAGAGAAAAGTGAACCTTTCAGACCTGGCCAATTTGAGACATTATGATGACGAGCCAGTAATGGACTATGGGAATAGATGGAGAAAGGTCATGGCAAAATTATCATTTTTCGTTCCCACATAAGAGATCATTTGAATGTTCACCAAGAGTTGTCCCAAACATATTTCCCTCTTGCTACAACTACAACAGTACCCCTTATTTGAGGAAGCTTTGGCACAAGTCAAACTCATTAAGGATATAAAAGTAGATGAGGGAACCATCAAACTCCAAAACAAGGAGTGGAACAAAAATGATAAAAATGGCAAAAATAAACAGAAGCAGGCCAACCCTTCTCCAGTAAATCAAGTGGTATTGGTTGCACCTAAGGATGGGGTTGTGCGACAACCACAAAATTATCAGGCACATCCCCCGCCAACCAACTATGATCAAAAGAACAATCAGGGGAGAAATAGAGAGCACAAACCCCCTCGCTATTTCACACCATTAACAGAATCAATGTAGTCAATCTTCAACCAATTGAGCGAGGTGGGAAAGGTCAGATTCCCTGATATACCTCTTATTGATCCCAACCATCCTAATCCAAAATGATATAGGGAAGATCAAATTTTCCCTTATCATAGGATACCGGGGCACAACATTGAGGTATGCCATGGTTTCAAGCACCAAGTGTAAAACATGATTAATGTGGGAGAGCTTAAAGATGACAACCCATTATCTCCCAAAAATAGAGATATGGGCATATACAAAAACCCCAAATCATGAGGTCCCTAGAGAGCAAGGGGCCCAAGTCAATCAGGTCTGAGTTGATATACCTACCCACAAATGTGTTGGGATGGTTGAAATTGTCAATGTAGCAACCAGGAGTAGACAGTATGGTCAATCGTAACCTCCTATAGCTCCTATGAATGTCCCAGCTACACCAAGGCAGTGGCAGTAGCAAAACAACCTTCCAGGTCCACAAACCCGACCTGTGGTTACTATTCGAAGTAGACTTGAGTAAAACTTACAAATGACTCCAGCCAAGCTATTTATCTATGAGCTCATACAACAGTCCCTAAAGCATAGGGAGACCTTGATGGGGATCTTAAGGACAATTGAGCTCCAACCATAAGATCCAAATGCATTCACCCATTTTTTGGGACAAGTACAAGAATGCCAAGAACCTGTAATCTAATTTTATGATTACAAGATTAAGATAGTACCTACTACCTTGCCAGACCCTCCACTGCATATTATGGTGTCAGTAAATGATTTACCATTCAAGCGGGTCTTGACCAATACATGTTCATCAATCAACATCATCACAACAATAGCGATAGAGCACCTCAAGATCCCCAAGTCCCATATCATTCCAGGAGCCTACACATTGAGGGCTTTCAATGATGCTCTATGCAATACTATGGGAACGATAGTCCTATCTATCAAGGTAGGGCATAAGACCATCCCCATGATGTGTCATGTCTTGGAAGGGCAATGCAATACAACATCCTCTTAGGGTGACCTTGGATAAGGGACATGAAGTGTGTTCCTTCAATATTGCATCAATGTGTCAAGTACGTGCATGATAGCAAATTTTATATGGTGTTAGATGATGAGGAGCCATTTAAGTACGCCAATCAAGTGGATTTCCAAGGAGAATTTGTAATTCCCTCTGCCCACTTATACGTTGGACCTTCATCTCCAACTATGCAAATGAATGAAAAATACAAAGGGGTATGGAAGGACCCATCCACATCAATACCTCATTTAGTGCCCAACATGACTAATGCTTCTAAGAGACCATCAATGTCTAAACCAAAGGACAATCAGAAGCTAAAGGCACCTGTGGGTGAGGAAAGGAAGCTCAAGGAAGCACTAACCATAGCCATTGAGAAAGGTCCAAGTCCCATGGAAGAAGAAGATCTCCAAGATCAAGTCAAATACGATGACTACCATCCTACTTCGTCAATGTCATCCATGGGGTCATCCACCTCACATGCAACTATACACTTGGAAAGTACAGGGATAGGAGATTACCTTGTGCAGAATATAACATTCACACCTATCATAGATTTTGCACAAGATAGCGGACGACCGAAAGACTTAAGACCACCAGTGCGAATAGTGGTTCCGCTCAAAATCCCTCCCAATCAGATAAACTTTGTCTATGATGGACTAGACTTCACCCATAAGTATATTGATGAGGAAGAGGACAATGATGAATTATTCATTGTTAATGTTCATTACCTCTCTAATCCTGAGTTTTCTCTAAGCTATTTTGAACGTTGCCATTGGCATGGTTACGGTATTGGTATATATGAGCAGGGGCGTAGATGGCCATTCGAGCCACAATACTAGCTTCCCATTGATAGTTTTGAGTTAGGCTATCACATTAGAGGTCGGTATGACTCTCTAGCAGCAGCCTTGGACAGATTGAGATTGGGGTTAGGAGAAGACATTGATTTTATTCCTTATCACCCATTAAGTTCAAGACTTATGAGCAACAAGTAAGTGGTCATGGTGAACATACCACCACCCGAGTCTTATCATCCAAGATCCACAATCAATGCCATCCCAATAGGATACAACTCATGGGATGATGAGCAAGAATAAAATGGATATGTGGCAAGTGATGATGAAGCACAAGAGGGCTTGGCCTATCATGGGCCTCGCTATTTACATTGATTTACTTGGTCCATCCACAAAGAGAGTGGATTCATATCATATGAGAGTGGCTATGAGTTAGAGGACTCAACAGAGAGAGCCTATCTAGGATCAAGACATTAGCCCCAAATCTTGGGGTAAGACACTAATGCATGAAGATGAGGAATATGAAGATGAGACAGAAATGGCCTACTTGGGATCAAGACATGAGCCTCTTGTCTTAGGGCCATATACAAATGCAAATGGTTTTTGGATAAGTTATGATGCCTTTGAAGATGAAATCGAAATGGCTTATCTTGGGCCTCACCATTTGTAACAAGTCAGCGCACTGGTAGAGAGAGAGGCGAAACTCTGTGCCATAGACCTTCATTTGTGGTTTTTAGGAAGATTGGTTGACTTAGCTTCCATTCACCAGATGGTCAATTCGCCTGCATTCAGAGGGCGGCTAGAGCCCAATGATCCTATTATTTGGCCTGCTCATGGGCCAGATCCAAAGATTCTTTTTCCTCCATAGCCTCATCACGAGTATGGAAGGGAAACCTCTAAGACAAGATTTCACCCATGTGGTTCTAGAGATTTCATCCTATCCATCAACATGATCTCCATTGATTTGACCACTCCACTTCATAACCTAGTTGATCCCACTAAACCTTTGTGTCTTGACATGGGAGCTATTGATTGGGATTATGTTGATTCACCCATATATCTTGAGGATATTTTCTCTAATGAAGAGACATTGCAACCATTCCACTTTGCACCATGCTATGTGTATGATGTGTTCCATGCTGGTTTGGATCCTGATTCAATAGGACTTGTAAATCCCATCGATGACATTCACTTGGTACCCACACCTCACTAGTTAGAGAATAGGTCACATATGGCTATAGAAATGACTTTCAAGGTGGACATCAGTGATGATCCTACTCAAACAAGGAAAGTCAAGTTCGAAGAAAGTCTATCTCTAGAGGAACAAGTCATCATAGTCCTTCTCCTTAAAGAGAGGTCAAATATTTTTGCTTGGACTTACAAAGACATGCCAGGGATCGATCCAAAGTTAGTTGTTCACAACCTTTCATTGGATCCCCTAAAGAAGCCAGTCAAGTAAAAATTAAGGAAGATGCATCCAACCGTCGCTTTGATGGTGAAGAATGAATTGCAAAAACTACTGGATGTGGTTTTCATAGTGCCCATTGACTACCCTGAATGGGTATCAAACATGGTGCCCATGGGAAAACCAGATGGAAGATTCTGCATTTGCACAAACTTCAGAGACTTGAATCGAGCAACTCCAAAGGATTCATTCCCATTGCCAAACATAGATGCTCTTGTTGATGCCATCACAGGTCATGAGATTCTCTACCTAATGGATGGTTTTTTTGGATACAATCAAATTCGGATCAAACCTGAAGACCAACACAAGACTACTTTCATAACTCCATGGGGGACATCCTATTACAAAGTAATGCCATTCGGCCTTAAGAATGTTGGTGCCATATATCAGCAGGCCATGACATACATATTTTATGACTATATGCATAAGATCTTGGAAGACTACATTGATGACTTACTAGCCAAATCTTTATTACAGAAAGAGCATGCTCAATTCCTTACAAAGGTCTTTGATCACCTCATAGAACACAACATCATATTGAATCCTAAGAAGTGTGTGTTTGACGTAACTTCTAGTAAGCTCTTAGGGTTCATAGTTTCTAAGAGAGGCATCGAAGTCGATCCTCCAAAAGTAAAGGCTATATTGGAAATGGCCACCCCTACCAACATTAGGGAGTTGAGAAGCTTACAAGGCAAGGTAGCATCCATCAAATGGTTCATTGCATAGTTTTTAGACAAATGTAGGCCCATGAACTAGTTTCTATGTAAGGATGTCCCATTTCATGGGATGAAGAGTACCAGCAAGACTTTGTAGATATCAAAACATACCTAGAAACACCACCAGTGTTGGCTCCACCAAGGCCAGACATACCATTTTTACTATACATATCGGCTACTGATTTTTCTTTGGGCACCATGTTAGCCCAAAAGAACGCGCCAGACAAAGAGCAAGCCGTATATTACATTAGTCGCACCTTGGTGAGTTATGAGCTAGGATATGCATATGTAGAAAAGTTGTGCTTAGCAGTGGTCTTTGCAACCAAAAATTTATCACTATATGTTGAACCATACGACCTACATTATATCCAAACAAAATCCTTTGCAGTACATGATGAACAAGACTTATCACAATACATGTACGACAAAGTGGATCATGCTATTGATAGAATTTGATCTCGAATTCATAAGCCAAAAAGTCCATAAAGGGACAAGTCATAGCAAATCAATTAGCAGAGGCCCCTCTTCAAGAGAGCAAGCCTCTTACCATAGAGCTACCTGATGAGGCAGTCTTTGCATTATCAAATTCATCGAAACTCGAAGAACCTGAGAAAGAAAAAGACATGTCATTGTTCTTCGATGATTCAAAGTATGAGCAAGGGGGTGGAGTAGGTATAATATTTATTACACCGTAGGGTTATCCATTGCCCTTATAATTCAAGCTAGACTTCCCTTGCATGAATAATAACATAGAGTATGAGGCCCTAATATTGTGACTGCAAACAACTTAGGCAATGGGCATTAAAAAATTGAATATATTTGGTGATTTCTTGCTCATAGTTAACCAAGTCAAATGTTTGTTCCAATGCAGGTGCCCACTCCTGAAAGCTTACAAGGAACTTGTTGACATTTACCTAGCCCAAGTAGAATGGTATGACATCGAGGCAATCCCTCATATGTCAAACAGATTTGCAAACATCATGGCATCTTTGGCATCCTTAATCCCTTAGAATCTGTCTTCTAATTTCACAACCATTCATGTAAAAGTGCTTACACACTCAACAATACAACACGAGGCTATTGACAATCAAGATTCAGTCAACATGATCCAAACTGAATCAAATTATGATTGGTCATTCAAAGTAAGAGCTTTCTTGCAAACGACACCTTGGGAATATTTGATCTCTCAAAGTCCTACGGAGTGTGGTACAACCATTTACCATAGGGTTACCTCTCAATCTATGTTCTCATATTATGAAACACATAGGTAACATGCCATTTTATCCATAGAAGCAATGGCTTATCAGGATTGGTTGTCCCAATTACGGGAGTTCCTAAGGCTTGGAATAGAACTGCAAGGCTTGTCGCATGCTAAAATATGATCATTTAAAAAAAATGTGACTAGTTACATTTTGCTAGGAGAGATCCTTTACAGACAAGGATATGATGGCATACTCCTTCATTGTATTGAGCCCTAGGAAGCATCCTAGGAAATTTCACAAGCTCATGATGGTACATGTGGTGGCCACTTCAGTGGCATGGCCATCATTAAGCGCATATTGAGAATGGGTTACTATTTGCTCACCATGGAGAAATAATGTTATGAGTATGTGAAGAGATGCGTTAAGTGCCAGCATCATACAAACATCATGCACTTGGCATCATAAGCCTTGTAACCCATCTAGGCAGCATGGTCCTTCTTGCAATGGGGACTAGACTTGATTGGGAAGATCTCTCCCCCATATTCAGGTTGAAACACATTCATAATAACGACCACATAGTATTTCACCAAATGGATTGAAGCGATCCCCTTGACATCGACTACTGGACCAAGGATTGTGGAGTTTTTACACCACAATATCATAAGTCATGTTGGGGTCCCTTCGAAGATAATATCAAATAATGGACCATATTTCAAGAACATAAATGTGCGTACTTTAATGGACAAATACCATATTCAACACAATTTTTCAACACCATATTATATGCAAGCAAATGGGCAAGCAAAAGCCTGAAACAAGACCATCGTCTCCATCTTGAGGAAAACAATAAAAGATAATCATAAGGATTGGCACTTTCAATTGCCTCTCGCATTATGGGCATACAGGACTAGTGTGTGAACACCCATTGGGGCAACACAATTCTCACTTGTATATGGCACTGAGGCCATCATGCCCCTAGAGTTGGAAATTCCAACCTTACTAGTAGCCTTGAAAGACTTGATAGATGATGACACCGCATGGCAAGGTCACCTTGATCAACTAACACTTCTTGATGAACGTCGAGTCAATGCCTTAAAGCATCTTCACATTTATCAGAGTCATCTTGCACGAGCTTACAATAGTAAAGTCTATCTAAGGGAATTCAGAGTTGGGGATCTTGTGCTCAAAGAAAACCAACATAACTCAAACCTATCGCCGCACTTGTGAGACAAATTCATGACAAATTGGATAGGCCCCTACATGGTTTCAGAAAAGGTTAGGCCTGGAACATATCATCTTACATCATTAGAGGGTGTTTAAGAGTCTGAACCTCTCAACATCATTTATTTGAAGGCATTTCACACAAAAATAAAAAACATTCAAATATGTCATAAAAATAAAAAGCATTCAAATCATAAAAGGCTCCAAAGCATCTGTAAGGCCTTTGGTCTAATCATAAAAGGCTCCAAAAGCACCCTTAAGCCATTTGGTCAAATAATAAAAAGGCTCCAAAGGCATCTGTAAGCCCTTTGGTCTAACCATAAAAGGCTTCAAAGGCATCCTTAAGCCCTTTGGTCAAATCATAAAAGGCTCCAAAGGCATCCGTAATCCCTTTGGTCAAATCATAAAAAGGCTCCAAAGGCATATATAAGCCCTTTGGTCAGATCATAAAAGGCTCCAAAGGCATCATTAAGCCCTTTGGTCAAATCATAAAATGCTCCAAAGGCATATTTAAGCCCTTTGGTCAAATCATAAAGGCTCCAAAGGCATCTTTAAGCCCTTTGGTCAAAAATCAAAAATACAAAAACAATACAAAAAACAAACATACAGAAAAACATTTGCATCTCACATCCACATTCACATAGTTGCATCTAACATACATATCCATTGCATTTGCATATGTTATTATCACATTCTTACAAACGATAATATCCACGGCTTTCAATGCCGCTAAAAAATATCCGCGCCCTCACTTAAACTCGGAGATATGAAACGCCATTAAAGCCCAGCTTGGAAAAAAGAACAGGCCATAAAAAAAATCATATGCCACACTACTCGTCGGATATATAACTGCCCCTATAAACTCACACAACTAGCACAGTCAAATGCCACAGAGAACAAAATGGTTTTCGTGCGCCTCGATCTGCGCGGTCATCGCAGTTGGAACAGAATTGCGTCTTGGCATTGATTTTTTAGAAATCTACAGGAATTCATCTCCCCATCAATGAAATTGTTTGTTTTTGCAGCGTAGTAACGGCGGCACGACGGCGACCATTGCATAGACAATTATGTCGTACAACAATGTTTGAATAAATGTATAGGGAACTTCGATCAATACTTGGGCAAAGGCATATGGAAGGGCTGAATACATCCCTGCAGCTTTTTTTTCTCTGTAGAAGACTGTCCTTTCAACATCTACTACAGGCTGAACTGATGAAGCGTTGTTCACACCGATGAAAAGTTTAGTTGCGAACAGAGATCCTATTGCATTGACCAACATTGCTCCCGAATCGTAAGCCACGACGGCCTGTTCCCGTAGGCGTTTGAAATTAACACCGCTGAAGAAAAATGAAATGAAAGCAGATTTGCACAAAGCGGCAACAGATCTGAGAGCTCCGTCAATGTCCACCATTCTGCAGATCTAAATTTTTTTTTTTAAATATTCCCAAACTTTAAAATTTTTACCATCTGGTTTCTGATCCATCAAATGATGGAGAGCATACTCCGTCGATAAAAAATTTAAAAAAATTGGAAAAAAAAAACAGGGGGAGGGAGGATTTCCATGAGGGAAATCCCCCCTCAAGGGTTTCACAGGGCAGGGAAAGCCTGCTCTGATACCAAATGTTAGGAGAAATCAAACTGATGAGATGTATTTTATTGATAAATGGTTACAATATATAGGCATAAGCCTATATGATGAACATGACACTTGTCAATGAAACTGACAAGTGTCAAACTAGCATAGTGCACATTACATTAACTCTAACATTATCATGGAAGGGCAGGATTTGCATTATTGGGCTAAAGAGCTTTGTGCCTCTGATATTACTCAAACTTTATCTTTGTTTAGGTCCTTGACAGACATGGACAAATTTGCTCTAGGTGTGGTTTGTACAAATATTTCTTGGGGGTTTAAATTAAATTATCTTCATTATGGAGGAAGATTATGCCCATATCAAACCCAATGCAAATTTGTCCATATCTGTCAAGGACCTAAAAAAATACAACTAAATATATTTCAAGTTTGAGTAATCTCTAAGGCACAAAGCTATCTAGCCCATTTATGCAAATCCTTCACTTCCATGATAACCTCAAGCATAAGATTGACGTAGAAAATTAATTAATCACCAAATTTTTACCTTAACATATCAATATACGAGAAGGTCATCATTGGAGACTCGTTAGACTTAAAATCCACGAGATCTAGCTGGAGGGGTACACCGTCTGAGACTATAAATAATTTGGTATAAAAATGGATGTTATAATAACCATATCTTTAATGGAATGATTGGTTAGCATGGTGTATACAACTTGGTTATTTTAACATCCATTTAATGATTTAAATCCATTAATGGATGTTATAATAACTAGATCGTTAATGGAATGATTGGTTAGCATGGGTTCGCTGGACCTGGCAGCGACTAACAAGCAAGGAGGAATTTACTCAATATCTCACCATAAAGCACCGCAAAATAAGCCATTAAACGTACCTATTGGTCCAAAACAAATAAAAAATGCACAAATACCAAAAACAAAATAGCATTAATCAAAATCCAAAAACATCATAAAATTCAAACATCACAATCAAATAACAACAAAAATCTCAAGTGAGCCTCGTATTCCATTATTTAATCTATACAGTTGGTGGTTGCAGCGACTTGCGCCCCATGCAATCCGACAAGATGAGTAAATTACCATAAGGCGACTTGTGGCAAATTGGTTATAGGCGAATTGAGATGCGTCATTTCAATCCCAAAGAAGGCCATGGTACCGAACTACCCCATGGGAGTGAAAATTTAGCTTAATTTTCCTATAACATCTACACCAAATCATCAAATATAGTGATTCAACACAAGCTAAGATAGAATTGTTATCATCTTAATTCTCTAAGAAGGCCATTGCGGTCAGACCGCCCCATCAGATAGGGATGTGTGATTACTAAAATGGTTGATATCACACCTGAAATGGGATTTGCCAATAAAAAATGCAAACCTCTAAGGAGGTCCAAATCATTCATCTTGGTCAAGCGACTCGTTTTATTAATTTTCCTTCCCTCATCAACTCGTTGTTTGAGGGGGTAGTCAAAATTTTCAAAAATCATAATCGAAATCAATAAAAGATCACTCGATTGTGTCAAATTGTGTTCATCTTACGAATCATTGCCAACAACTATCATAAGCTTACCCTTTGTTGGGGCAAAAAACAAACATGACAGTTAAGTTTGTAGGTCTCCTCATTTCGGACCTATAGTAGTACTAAAACTACCTGATCATCGTTGGACATGTGCAAGCTTTCACACATTTAAACCTTCCACCCTGTTGGAAGTAATGATTCTAGGATGCGCACCTTATGCATGACTGGGGCATCTAATGTTGATCATATCAATGATCATCATGCAACCTACAATATGGCCCTAGATGGTCTTTTTTTTTTTTGCTTTGCGTTGTGTTTTCCCATAACAAATCCCAAAAAAGGGTATCTGTAGACACCTAAAATGTGTCATGTTTAGGAGACTACCCATATGGAAACATTTGGAGACCATATGAGTCATCTTGAACCTTTTCAAGAGTTAGCAGTGGTCCTAACCACTCAAAAAGGACAGTTCTAGCCCATTCAGGCTTAGCCGCTCTCAAGTAGAGCGTCTGCCACATCTGGTCGTTGAAGCTGACAACGACCACACTTAGCTGCTTCTCCTGAAAATGACTAGAACCATGCACAAGTTTGGACATGAATATGGGCCTAGATCACACAGTCTGACTACACATTGCATTGTTTACGGGCATATTTTGGCATGAAACTCCCAAAGTTCCTCCTAACTGCCCCTTCAATGCAGAATTGTGACTGATGCTTCCCACCTGGGACGGTCAATTGCATGCAAATTTGGGGCTTGGATTCTCCAAGAAGCCAGGGATCCAAATTTAGATCTAATAGAGAGGGAAGTCTACATATGGACTCTCCCAAGCAAGCAAAAGGATCCACGATTTTCAGAGTTTATGCAGCGAAGCCCTGTCATTTTGAAGAGCGAATCTGTGCATCCTTGAGGAGCAACGAAGTGCTATCTAGCTGAGGAGAGACTACACATCCACTATTCAGACCCGTTATTATTCATCGTCATTTCGTGTACCTAACATATCCGGTGACCCTTGAACATCAATTGAAGCAGAGAACCTGGTGCTACAGCCCTTGGATTGTGAGGAGAAAGGTTTATTTCATGATCGTTATCCTAGATAGTGGCCTATAGGCACAACCTAGGGTTTAGACATTAGTTTCTTTGTTCTAGCATTAGATTTGATTGCTTTTTGTTTCAGCATTTATTTCTAGCATAGATCTTATTTAATGTATGTATTTTCATCATTTTTCCCTGAGATATGCATGCATTTTACATTAGTCTCATTGCATTTAATTATATTATGCTTACTTATCCTGATTACCAGATTTGATACTAACAGCCTCATCCAGGGAGGCAACCCAAACTATTAAGCATGATTTGTTGTTTCTATGTATGCATATCTATAGATTTATAGGACCGATTTAGGACATTAGAGCACAAGATCCCTCCTGGACAAGAGAAGGAGAAGGAGGCATCAGTGAGCCCTCAAACAAGTTTGTGTGCATGATCAGGAAGCCTGCGGAAGTGCACCACCCCTTTGCGAGGGGATATTTATTCCACCATTTATACCCTGCTTGTAATCCATTATATCGAACTAGGTATCCCTCAGAGGGATAAATATTGTAATCGGATTCGTTTTTGAAATCAATAATAAAAATATCTTTCTTTGTTGCTTTTATTTTTGTGTTTCGCATATTTACTTCATTTCTCTTCCGTTTGATATAATAATAAATTAACTGCAAGCGAGGGCCGTGGTGCGCGCTCCTTGGGGTCGCACACTATGCAGTGTGTGATTCATTTTATCTTATTTAGGTTCATTTTTTTATTTTAATGCCCTAGTTATTATTCCTAATGCAATATTTTTTATGCGAGGAAATAAAAATGTTAATGAAGTTTGAGCCTCCCGCTCAAATTCATTAACGATTGCATGCAACCATTACCGCGTGGAATAGGCTTGATCAACCTGTGCCCATGACTAAAAGTTTCAAAATTTTGGCAATACATGGTGGACGAGTTTGTGTTTGCAGCTGATGGAGTTGATCGGTACATTCAGATGGTGTTTGAACCTTTAGTAAATCTGTCGCCTATCTCTCGTTCAAAATCTGGCACCTGTCTCTCGCTCAAAATATGGCACCTAACTCTCATTCGAAATCTAGCACCTGAATCCTGTTCAAAATCTGGTGTCTATCTCCCAGTTGACCAGTTTGACTATGCATACCCAGGTTGACTACACACATGACTGACTTTTTGATCGAAGACCACAATTTTTAATGGCAGAGTGGAAACTATTTTAAAAATAATATTTTTATTTCCTACGACTTTTATTTTTAAATTATTGTTTGTTGTCTTCTCCTTTTGTGAGCTATCTAGATTTTCATACATAGAAAATCTTATGGATTTGGACGAACAATCGAAAAGATTTGTTTTAGTCCGACAAGTAGGTGAAAAATAAAATTATGCAATCTTGCCGTGTTTATTAATCCACATGGAAAATTAAAGATTTGGATAGTAGAGAGAAATCTGGCAATGTTAGTGAGTTGGTGTAACATCAACTATCTTAATGAGGTTTGTAATGTAATGTGTAGTGCTGGATGTATGTGGTTGTTCATAGACTTTAAGACTGCTGGCAGCGAGGAGGAACGTTCTGTTTGTGGGACTTGGTGGTCAGAAACTGCTAGAGTCTGCAGATATTTTTAATTGATGCCATCTACCACTTTCTATTTTAAAAATTAAATTGTAACTATTGTGTGCTCTATTTAATAGGGCCGTGTGCACATTGTAAACTCGACTTTTGGTCTTGAGACTTTTGGCTCAGGCTTTTGGTCTTGGTGGGATATTTTCACTACCATTTTTTGCCAGTTGTGTAACCTCATGGATTCAATGCAAAAATAATTGTTTTTGTGTAAATTTTATTTGGGAGAATTTCATTCACACCAACCTTACCTCTTGTAGTTGTTGTGGCATTTGTGTTGTTTTCGTGTGTGTTGCACTACGTCTGGGCGGATTTAATATCGGGGAATGTTATGGTTGTATACTATGTATATTTAGCCCTGGTTGAATTGCATGTGGCATTGGCCCTTGGTCCACCTTACCTTACCTCTTGTGGTTGTTTCACGTTTCGTTTTACATCCCCCATCGTGTTTTTCATGCAGTTGTGGTGAATCGGTCAACCATTTTATTTTGGTGCAATCGCCCTTTTTTTCGTGTTTGTTGTGTTGTGTTTCACTATTTTTAGTTTTCCATCTGTTTTTTATTTTTTGCATGTTTTCCCTCTCCATTTTCCCCTGCAAGTGTTAGTTTAGTTTTTATTTTTATTTAAATTTAATTTTAGTTTTTAATTTTAATTTTTGTTTTTTTAGTTTTTATTTTTAGTGCAATTTTTATTTATTTTTCAGTTTTTTGTCTGCAGTTTTTTATTTTTTATTTTTGTTTAGTTTAATAGTTTAGTTTTTTTATTTTTATTTTTATTTCTCCGTAGGTCTCCAATTTTTTATTTAATTTTTAGTTTCTGTTTTTTATTTCTTGGACAAGTAAGTGCAGTGTTTTTTATTTTTAGTTCTGCAGTTTTTATTTTTTATTTTATTTATTGGTTGTTCATGTTTTTTTAGGGTTAGTTTTTTATTTTTATTTTTGTTTCTATGAGAGCTAACTCTCTCCGGAGATTTCTTCCTCTTGGGCAGTCCCACACAAGAGAAAGAATCCCATGTTGATGTTGTGTGCGGGTGCAAGTATAGGCGTACATTTTCAGACATAAATAATTTTGGCATACCCGGTGGGATGGATCTATATTTTTACTGAAATATCTACACAGATCTATTAAATTTTAAATCAGTCTAGACTTGGTGGTTGTCTTGACTATTATATACTTACTAAAGTGTATTTTAAATCACCTGGTGACTGCTAAAAAAACTGAGACCAATCTGCCTTATTTTTCGTTCTTTCATTTTTTGAAAGGTTTTTGTTGTCATATGTTTTAGTTCTATAGGTTCGTGGTAAATCTGTTGGGTGCAAATTTTTGGGATCTGTTAAAAATTTGTCAATGTTGCTAACTCTATGCCCAATGGATGCTAAGGCAACCTAGTCTTTTGGTTTCTTTTCACATTGCAGACATGTGTTCCCTATGAGTCACCAAAATATTAATGAATTTTGGGCCTCTCACTCAAATTCTTAAATGATTACATGCAACCATTGTTGCATGGGATAGACTTAATCAACCTATACCTATGACTAAAAGTTTTAAAATTTTGGCGATACATGGTGTACGAGTTTGTGTTTACAGCTGATGGAGTTGATCGGTACATGCAGATGGTGTTTGAACCTTTAGTAAATCTAACACCTGTCTCCCATTCAAAATTTGGTGTCTATATTTCGTTAAAAAGCTGGTGCCTAACTCCCGTTAAAAATCTGGTGCTTGTCTCTCAGTTGACCAGTTTGACTGTGCATACCTAGGTTGACTGCACACATGGTTGACTTTTTGATCGAAGACCTTCATAGTTTTCAATGGTAGAGTGGAAACTATTTTAAAAATAATATTTTATTTCCCACGAATTTTATTTTTAAATTATTGTTTGTTATATTCTTCTTTTGTGAGCTGTCCAGATTTTCGTACATAAAAAATCTTATGGATTTGGACAGATAGTCGAGAAGATTTGTTTTAGTTTGGCAAGTAGGTGAAAAATAAAATTATGTAGTTTTGTCGTGTTTATTAATCCACGTGGAAAATTAAATATTTGGGTAGTAGAGAGAAATATGGTAATGTTAGTGAGTTGGTGTAACACCAACTGTCTTAATGAGATTTGTAATGTAACGTGCAATGTTGGTTGTACGTGGTTGTTCATAGACTTTAAGACTGCTGGAAGTGAGGAGGAACATTCTGTTTACGGGACTGGGTGGTTAGAAATTGTTAGAGCCTATAGATATTTTTAATTGTTGCCATCTACCACTTCTTATTTTAACATTAGTTGGAGCCATCGATACAATAAATACATTGGCTTGAAAAGAAATCATTTCAAGAGCATTTTTTGGCAAGGAATATATGAGCTATAAAACATTGGAGGGAAAGAGTACATGTAGAAAACCTAAGTGCCACTTGGCAGGAGCACTCTAAAGTGCCATTTCATTCCTCAATGCTCAAACAATAATTGAATGTATTCCTTCGAGTGATTACAAAATCATTAGGAGGTTACATATCTTTACTATCATTACATAAGGGAATGAGCGTTGGAAGAATCTCAACGTCCATATTTATTGTAACTCCTAATTGCCACTTGTTCAAAATTCGAAAAGGAATCCATGCTATTTAAAGCGCTCAAATTTGAGGAAAGAATGAAGTCAAAGAACAACCAAATATTGAAATGTGTGGAAGCATATTTGTAGTGAGAAGCTAAATCAAGAAAGGAGCCTCTGCACCATTCAAGAGGAGTGTAAGAAGTATTATAGCTTACATTAAAGGTTTGTCATAAACCAATGACTCCAACGCTCTTAACTGGAGATTACATTTAACCAAGCGTTAGTCAAGGAAGAGAAAACCAACATTGTCCAAAGAGAGCATTAATCTACACCATTGTCAGTGGATATGTTGAGCCACAAGAATTACTAAGGTAAAGTTCATATTAAATATGCTTGCTTTAAGTCTAAATGACATTGGAGTAATAAGGATATAATTCATTTACTATTGCAAGCATTCATCAAGCATTAGTAATATATTAAGCAAACCCATTTCAAGAACATTTACATATTTGCAAACAATAAAGCAAGATATATAAGGATTTCTACTTGAAAATTTAGAACTCTATTATTGCAAATATTATCGTTTTCTAACATTCCAAATTAGGGAGTTAGAAAGAATACTACACCAAAATAAATTATTGGAATTTAGAAACATTAAACTATCAAATACCAAGGGATTTAAAAAAAGTTTCATTAAGGATTATCAGGAGTTGGAATCAATTGATATACTTTTCTCATAAACACATTAAAGGGGTAAAAGAAATCCAACTTTGAGAACTTCTTCAAATTAGAAAATGCTTAGTTCAATAGGAGAAATAAGGTGTAATAAAAGTTGATTTTTCGGTATTTACAAAACTTTAAAAAATCAACCTAAGATTAAACTACTATTCCCAAAAGTACTTTATCAATCATGTTGTAGCTCTAACCACTAGGGAGACATAAGGAAGTCCACAAAACCTAAGCTCTATAAAGGTTTTATCAAATCAATACTAGGGAATATAAAAAGGGGGGTCACAAGAATCATCATGGCATCAAACAAATTATTTCTTGCAGAATCTCAACTACTTAAAGGTCCAAACTATTTCTCTTGGAAAAATAAAGTAAAAGCAATCTTGGTATATGAAAAAATTTGGGATATAGTCAAAGGAACAACAAAAAAACCTAGCATAGGTGATACTAGGATTCTAAAATTTGCAAAAAATGATACAAAATCTCTAATGATAATAAGGTTATGAGATTCCTAGATACAGCTTGACTGGTCGAGGATCAATTTTTTGGAATACTCTGAAGAAGGGTGCAGAGTTGGTTAAGCAGGGGTTGTTCTAGATTTGTTATACTGGGTCTCGAGCTCTTTTTTGGCATGATTATTGGGATGGATTTTCTCCTCTCCTTAGCAAGTTTCCCCATCTTCAAGATATTGCTCAATGTTTTTTGGATTCTGGATGGGTGAAGGTGGCGGATTTCAAAACTTTTAAGTCCTTTGGTTAGATGGTTAGTTTCTAGTGGAAGGATCCTTGAGAATGGCCTGCAGGTGGCACTATGGATGCTAGGGTGGAACTGGCCCGTATTTTGGCTAGTCGTCCCTGCTCTTCTCTGCCTAGGGATGATGTGCTAGCATGGGGGAGGGATAATAGAGGGATATTTTAGGTTGCTGCTATTTATTGTGTTTTGGATCGACAACAGTTTGGGGAGGATGTGGTCCCGTGGTGGAAGCAATTTTAGAATAAGTTTATTTTGCCTACGTGTAGTTTTTATGTATGGTTGGCTACTCATAATCAATGTCCTACTTGCGATAATATTCAAAAGCGTGGTTTTGCTTGCCCTTATTTATGTTATAACTATGGGAAGGATGAGGAGTCTGTTGGGCATTTACTTCTCCAATGCGACTTTGCTCATCAACTCTGGCATTATTGGTGGGGAGTGTGGAATCAACCTTGTTCGCATGCTTCATCTGTAGTTGATTTTTGGAGGAGTATGGGGTGGCCTCTTGCAGGGGATTTCTTTTTAAAATTTGGGTGGAGCATTGGTCCTTCGTGCATTTTTTTGTAGATTTGGCTTGAACGGAACCGCCAGATTTTTCAAGGGAAGGAGTTAACTTCTTCTCAGGTTTGGAAAAGAATTTTACGAATGATCCAAGAAACTGTGTCTGCAAAATATCATATTATTTCTCTCATGGACCAAGCGAAATGTCAGATCATGGAAATATTAGGTTTTTTGGTTAATGGTCCTAGTCCTAATGTCTCTTGTATACAGATGGTTCAGAGTAATCAGGTGCGAAGGGCTGGTAAATGGAATCTGCCTCCTTTAGGAGTGCTGAAGATTAATACGGATGGATCTTCTCGGGGTAATCCAGGTAATGCTGGTATTGGTGGTGTGGGGCGGGACAATAGTAGTACTATACGATTTTTTTCTCTTGCTTTAAGGGATATCATTCTAATAACTTCATCGAAGCCCTTGTGATTTTATATGCTTTGGAGCAAGGGTATGCTTTGGGTTGGCATCGGATTGTTTGTGAATCTGATTCTCAGATTGTTATAATTTTTTTGAATTCTGGGGATAGTCTTCATGGGAGTTGGCGGTTGAGTTGGATTGCTCAGCAAATTCTCAATATCTCTGCTCACTTGGAGTTTATTTATTTTGTGCATATTCCTCGGGAGTGGAATGGGGTAGCGAATTTGTTAGCTAAATGGGCTTCTGATTTTCAGGATGGTTGGGATGTTCAGAATTGGTCTCAACTTTCTTCTGATTGCTCTCAATCTCTCTCTTCTTTATTGAGAGTTGATATGTCTGAATAACTTCTTCTTTTTCTTTGTATCTTGGATGTTTTGTTGAGTTAATAAATTTTTACCCTCTTTTTCAAAAAAAATAAAATAAGGTGGTGGTATGTAGGGAGGTGATTCTTGAATCATCCTCATTTAGAGAATTTCTTCATGTGCCAAGTGTGGACTTAATCTTCTTTATATTTATCAAATCACTTATACAGATAAAAAGGTGGAATTTTGGCCTGATAGTTGGGTCATTAAAGAGATTTATGATGGTCTAAAGATAGTTGCCTTAGGAGTATTATGATTAATCTAATCAGATGTAGGCTTGGTGAGAACCATTCTTCTTTTTCCCCCAAGAAGAAAGGCTTTGCCACTATGACACCCAAGGAAGATAACATCAGCAAATTTGTAGTATCATAGACTGGGGAGCATCAACTCTAGATCATTGTAGTACATGAATCAATATTAGATGGAAAATGGATTTTCTTTTATTACTCATCCTCATGGTATTTGAGAGGTATATTTTAGGAAAGCATAATCAAGTCATTTCCATAAGGAAAGATAGGTAGGCTACTCAATCATTGGCTCTCATCCATAGTGACATTTGATAGCCAATGGGTCCTCCTTCTATTGTTGGAAGCAAGTGCTTTCTTACATATAACTTTAAGTATGTATGAATCTATACCATTTGTTCTAAGAGTGAAACTTTTAATAAATTCAAGGAATTCAATGTTGTTGTGGAACATTAGTTTGAGTGGAAGATCAAGTTTCTTAAGGCTAATGGAGGTTGTGAATTTGTCATGCATACCTTTGATGACACTTTGGTTGTTCATGGTGTTGCTTTTCAAAAGATTATCCACTATACCCATGGAAAAAATGGGGTTGTCAAGCAAAAGAACAAGGTCATTATGGATATGGATAGACATATGCTATATGCCAAGCAAATTGAGTCCAAGTTCAAGGGGAATCATTGACTTGTTCTATGCATATCATCAATATGATATTGATTTGGGTAGTACAAGGTATGCTATATTTTGAGATATTAACATGAGATAAACTAGATGTTTCCTAGTTTTGTATCTTTTGTTTAACTGCATGGTATTATATTCCAAAAGACACTTAGAAAAAGGTTGATACAAAGAGTCACTAATATGTTTTTTTAGGGTATTCAAATACATTTAAGGATTTTATTTATAATCTAGTTAAGCAATGGATCATCATTTAGAGTGATGTTATATTTGATGAAGACCTTCCATTAGTTCCTTCTATCCCACTTCTTGTTCTTTTTGCAGATGATCACTTCCTACCTATAGATTCCAATCTCCCTCTAGAGGTCCTTGTTGCTACTGCTTATTCTCCTTGAAATATTCTAGTTGACTCTAACCTAGTTGTTGCATCTTTTTAGCTAGTAGATCATTTTCTTCAGTGTGTCCTATTTATATAGTTGTTTCCATTCTAATTTCTCCTTTGGCATCTTTCCCTATTTTTTACCTTGGTTTTAATGAACTTGATCCTTCTATGAATAATACGATGGTGCTAGATATTAAGACTAATGGTGAGCATGTATTCCATACTTTAGTTCTTTTTTCTAGTGATGGTTTATAGGATGTACCACTACCTCCCATGGATAATTTGATGCCCAAGTGGGTGCAAATATTCCTTTATGATGTACAATCCATTCTTTGTTAGAACCATCATCTAAGGGCCCCATCTTGAGCCTTAGTCTTAAAGGCTGGTGATTCAAAACACCCCATCAATTACTCCTAGGACAAGGGTTGTACAAAATGGGAATATGCTATATTGATAAAGTATGAGTCAATGATGAAGAATCAAATTTAATATCTTATTCTTCTTCCTAAGGAAAATAATATTGTTGAATGTAAATGGGTCTATAAAACCAAGTACACCTCTAATGGTTAGGTGGAGAAGCACAAGGTATGCCTTGTTACTAAGGGTCTCTTAGAAGGAGGGAATTATCTTTTTAGAGGCTTTTGCTTTTGCTTCCCAAATGGTCTATTCAAACGATTCTCTCTATTATAACTTCATATGGGTGGAAAGTACATTGGATGGATGTGAAGAGTTCCTTTCTTCATAGGAGTTTTCAAGAGGAGATTTATACGTGGTAATCACTTAGTTTTGAGATTGTTAGATCTACTTCATTGGTTTATTAGTTGAATAAGTCCTTGTATGGTATTAAGCAAGATCCTCATGCTTGATATAAGAATGTCTATTCATTATTCCTCAATTATGCCTTTAGGTAGCATGAGATAGAGCATGATATCTATATCAAGATGGCCAAATATTGGTAGATGCTACTTTATATCGATCCTTTATGGTCGTGGAGATTTTTAACCTCACCCATACTTAGTCAAATATTATATTTACCTTTAGTTATTGTTATAGATACATGCAGGCATCTTGTGAGAGTCATTGAATAGTAGCTAAGTAGATCCTTCGATCCATCAAAGGTACATATTATATGGGTATTCACTACTCAATTGGTGCACCTCCAATATTGATATATTTTTAAATGTATATTGGGATGATGAATAAACTAAATCAATCATGCAAAGGAGGAAGAGGTATTGACTAAAGCACATATTGAATTCTTTTCTTGCAAGCCTCCAAAAGACTCAAAATCTACTACAATCACACATTTATCTAAATCTCCCAAAATATTAGGTCAAAGCTTCCTTTAGGATGTGCAATCCATTCTTTCTTAGGACCATCATCTGAAGGTCCCCTCTTGAGCCTTAGTCTTGAAGTTTGGTTATTTAAAACACCCCATAAATTACTCCTAGGCCAAGGATTGTCCAAAATGCGAGGATGCTATATTGATAGAGTATGAGTCATTGATGGAGAATCAAACTTAATATCTTATTATTCTTCCCAAGGGAATGAATATTATTGAATGTAAATGGTTCTATAAAACCAAATACACATCCAATGGTTAGGTGGAGAAGCATAAGGCATCCCTTGTTACTAAGGGTCTCTTAGAAGGAGGACATTGTCTATTTAGAGGCCTTTGCTCTTGTTTCCCAAATGGATTCTATTCAGATGATTCTCTCTATTATAAAACGTATCTTTATAATGTGGTCATATCCTTTATAAAAAAACACAAAAATATATGTCTATACCATCTTTATATCTTTTAGATTTCTCAAAAATATAACACAAAGTAAAGAGGCAAAATATAAATTGTCATGATAGTTTTAAATATTTTTTTAAAAAGCAAATATCCTAAAAGTACTTTTAAATAATCTTGTTACAAAATATTAAGAAAAGTGAAGAGGTAAAGTATGAATTGTCATTATAATTTTGAATATTTCTTAAATACAAAAGACCCTAAAATTAGTTTTGAATAATTCTGCTACAAACTATTTAAACAACTTAGTACATTCAAATTTACATTAAAAATTATTGGTATTAATTGATTTTTTTCCTCCAAATATGAAAATGCATAACAATATATTTAAAATATTATAGTCACTAGAAGGTGAAATGAATGAGAACAATCAATAAAGTAAGGAGAAGAAAAAAGGTGAATGCAAAATGAATGAGAAAAATCAATAAAGCAAGGAGAAAGAAAAATGTTAGTATTAAATGAATGGGAAGAATCTTTAAAGCAAGGAGAAAGAAAAAATAGATGTAAAGATGACTTAACAGTCATAAAGAAGATAAAATGAAAATACAAATCTGATAACATATCATAATAAAGAAAGAAAATATAAGTGGTACCAAAAATGAATATGCCAACCATGTCAATAGTGATAAGGCCCACCATCCAAAAGAAAAAAGAAATCTGTGGAAAACTAGAGGCATAGTTGAGGAATCCCACAGAGAAAGTAATTACACCATTGTTCTCACCTTAGGTGGCTAAGTCCTTTTTTTGTTGAAATAATTAAGAAATTCAACAAGGCAGAATTTTGAAATTAAATTTTCACTATTTGTCCAACTGGCTTAACTATAAAGGCCTTTTGAATTGATATTTTTCTTTGTCATCGTACTATTATTTAACTTTACATTATTTTTCGCTTTACATTATGTATCTCTCTATTTGAATGTATATAGTGAAATTATATTAATTAATTTTCCAACTGATTAGTTATATCTTTAAAATTATTAGATATTATTTAAAAAAATAATAATTATAATATACAATTCAAATTCAAATTTTTATATCATGATAACTTTCATTAAAATATATTTTTAATGGCTATATAATATAAAGAAACTTATTTCAAGAGCATGTAGTCATATAACATGAATTAATTGGTTTTGTATTATTAAAAGAGTTCAATAAGCCTAAACAATTTTGATGCCTTTATAATAGCGATGGAGCCCAATTCAAACATCATATAACCATAACCTTAGCTATTCGATTTCGATGGATACTTTTCAAGTTCGAAATAAATTCGACATTTTTAAAAATTCTACATAAAATTTGATATATAATAAATATATATTTTCATATATTTTTTTTTTTATATAAAATTTAAAAATCAAATATAATATATATTTTAAATATAAACATTTTTATAACTTTATGTAAATTTAATAATTTTTTAACACATGAGAAGATTCTTAAAGGTTAAATCAATATTTGTTTAAAATATAAATTATAAGTTTTTTATCAATTATAATAAAAAATCATAAAAAAATAAAAAAGTGTTAGATCATGCATAAAAGAAAGCACTCAAAATATCTTATATTATTCACGTTTAAAAATCAGAAAAGTTTAATTTTAGGTTTCATTAGAAGCTAGGATTAAAGAGTAATGTTTTTTTTTTTTTTTTAATTTAGGGTTAAGGAGCAATGTTTTTTTCTTTTATTTTAGGGTTGAGGGGCAATGTTTTTTTAACAGAGCAATGTTTTTTTTTTTAAATGTTAAAGAGCAATATTTTTTCTTTTATTTTAAGGTTAAAGAGCAATGTTTTTCTTTCTTTTATTTTGAAGAACTTGCAGACAAAGAATATTTTAAATAGTAGGTGCAAAAATAATGAAGCCTTCAAATGGAAGATTTGTTTATCAACTGTACTTTCAGAGCTATCCATTCTCTCAAAATAAAGAAAACAACATCCCAATAGATTGAAAATGGTTGCTTCGGATATTATTTGCAAAAAATTTCAAGCTTCCAAATTGCACATTGCAGGAGGGAGATTGCAGGAGGGTTTGTTCATAGATGTGTTTATAGTGCTTCCTTTGTATTTTTTAAGCTAAAAATTGATTTTAGGGTTTTTAATGTTTGTTTTTCACCTAATTTTTTTGGGTCAAATTTAGGGTTTGTTCGTCGAATTTATTCGATAGGGTTTTAAATTCGACTATTTCCGAATTTCATATAAAAAATTCGACGAATTTGATAACTAAGACCATAACCATATAAAAAAATGTTCTTTATACCACATAAAGTATCTAACAAGCTTAATGTCCTTTTCACTTTTTCTTTGATTATTATTATTTTTTGCTACACAAGGGAATCAGTAACGGTCTTGGTCATATTATCCCCATGAGATAGTTTAAATCCAAAATGTTACCACTATAACCCCCACCCCACCTCAATAAACTTTTACTCCAAGGGAAGGGGATCCTAGAGGGTCTCGAGATTGGAACCGTTGACTTCAAGCTGGAAAACACTCAACAAAATATTTTGCAATGAGTTATATAGAATTGAAACAATCCCATTATGACCACATAGCGATATTATAATAACTTAGCAATTATGTATGTATGAATGTACAAAATTTGAACTTAAATTTCCTATATGAAAGTTACAACTTTCACCAATTAAAATGATGCCTTTTGATATCTTTTCCTATATATGTGTGTGTGTGTGTGTTTATGAATATGATCAATCAATTATTATTTTTATTGGTAAATAAGGGGTTTTGTAAGGGATCCCAAACCTTTTACAAAGTGAAAATAGGACCTTAAA
The DNA here is from genome assembly GCA_028583015.1 of Wollemia nobilis. Lineage (NCBI taxonomy): Eukaryota > Viridiplantae > Streptophyta > Pinopsida > Araucariales > Araucariaceae > Wollemia > Wollemia nobilis. The sequence goes on from JAQPPZ010015413.1 coordinate 34,509, forward strand.
AGGTCAATAAGCACATAAGAGGATACAAATAAAAATAAACCTTGAACCATTAGGCAAGGTCCAAAGGAAGACAACAAATAAAGACAAAGAAACCAATTGGATACAAATCCGATGAGGGATCAAACACCCAGGTAGGATTCAGTTCTTTCCTTTGGGCTTCTTTTCTAGACTATCAAGCTCTTCTTTGGGGCAGATGTCAACTATTTCTTTTTAACATCTTCCAAGTGGGCAACCACCTCTTCAACCATCATACTAACCATTCTATTAATTCTCAAAACAAAGTCATTCAAATATTTGATTATTACATAGTTGTTGCATAGACCAAAAAAGAATGGGTCCACATCCCAAATCCCCTTTGAAATTTGAATATTCTACCTTCATCCTTGATGAGGCACACCTCTAGATCTCTTCCTTTTCAATAAGCCATAGAAAACTAGTCTTGTTGTTGAACAATATGATAAAAATCACGGTTTTTAATTTTCCATTGGAAATACCATAATAGAAGGTTAGAAAAATAAAACCACTTTTGGGATTGGGCTACAATAGTTTATAGTTGATAAGGAATAAGCCATTATAAGAAGTAGTAGAATAGGTGACAATTTGTGGTTGTTCCATTGTCATCATTGCTAAAATTATTTGTGGTTGATAAGAAATAAACCATTGTAAGGAGTAGTGGAATAGGTGACACCTATGGTTGTTCCATTCTCATAGTTACTACAATAGTTTGTGGTTGCTTTGTCACTATTACAATTTGTGGTTTCTTCACCGTTGCCATAACTACAATTATAGAAATTTGTAGTTACTCCATCATTGCCACAGTTTATGGTTGCTCCACCATTATTGCCACCACTATAGTTTGTGGTTGCTCTACCATTGCAACTGTTTATGGTTGCTCTACCATCGTTGCCATAGCAGTTTGTGGTTGCTTCACCATCACCATCATCATAGTATTTAGTGGTTACTTCATCATCATTGCCATTGTAGCAGTTTGTGGTTGCTCCATCACCTCTATATCTCTTCCTTTTTAACCGGCCATAGAAAACTAATTTGTTCTCGAACAATGTGATAAAAATCATAGTTTTTAATTTTTCATTGAAAATACCATAGTAGAAGATGAGAAAAATAAAATCACTTTCAAGATTAGGTACAATTGAAAAACCTAACCAATCACCAAAACCTACAACATTGATATAAACAAGAACCCACTTCCTAATAAAAGAATCCATATCTAGAAACTCAAGCTTACAGGACATGGAACTCACAAGAAAAAAATGTACCAAAAGGTCACCCAAAAAAGGAGAAAATAAACCCAAAAATGAAACCACTTTGAATTCTTTAGACCAAAACCAAAATCAAAACAACACTTCCAATCTAAAAGTAAAAAATAGGAAGGATCAATATAGAGAACGAAACCAAAAGCCTAAGTAAGAAAAGCATTGAGGTTCAACCAAACACCCAGACATGAACTAATCCCCCAAAAACACCTACTAGACAAAGCAAACCAGGGTTATGCACAATGGCGAATATTCACAAATTGGGCAAATATTAGGATTTTCAAAATTGGAAATTGGCGAATATGAGGACCCTCGACGTCGGTCCATTCACCTAAAATTTTCAGGACCAATTTTTTATTAGGTTCAATTCACCATAATATATATCCAAACATAGACATATTTGTACTCGTTGGAAATCTCTTTTCAAGCCTAATCTAATGGTGGTATTTTTATGAAGTTATAAGATGATTTAATAGGTCAAAAGTAGCCCCAAATATGACCTTATATTTTAGGAATTCAAATACCCCAAATTTTGGTATGAAGATGCTCGATTTGATTTGCTTAGGATTCTCCATGATTCACCTTGATTTTGATTAGGATTCACCATTTTTTTACAAGCATATTTTGAGTCCAACCTCTTATGCATAACCCTAAAACAAACACCTTGAACAATAAGAAAGGGCTAGGGTAAAGAGAAAATTTACCCCTAAACACACTATAAAATCTCCCATCATCATAGCTAAATTTGTTGGGCCTATCATTCCCATCAGAGAGATCTAGAAAAATAACTTTAGAGAACCACTTAGCCATTCATATTAACCATATGAGTGTCCTTTCTAACAATCTCCAAAAGAATAGGAGGAAAATCTTGAATCCACATTATTAGCTCCTTAAGGTTCACTCCGAGGTTGGCCATACAATTTGTTGAAGAATTTCCTTCCCTATTAATATGATTAACCTGGTTATTCTCTAAGATCTATAGGATTTCTTTAACCTCTATCAGCATATCCTCTATACTCTAGTTGGGCTGATGCAAGCCTTTGACACAATTTATAATGTTTAGAGAGTCACCTTCTATTATAAATATGTTGATATTTAGTTTTTTCATTAGATTAACACCTTGATATAGAGCTCATGCTTTTGCAAAATGATTGGTTTAGTATCCAAACCTTTCTTATAGGTAACAATTAAGGTTCCATATTTATCTTTGATAACTCCATCAACACCAACTTTTCCATTAACCTTTGATACACCATCAAAATTTGGCTTAGCCCAAGCATCCAATTGAGATTTCCACATGTTTGAGAGCGAATGGAGGGAAGGATATAATCAGATGATTCCAAAATCCTATAAGGACCTCATTTTTCCATAATAACTAGATCTTCCTTTGCCTCTCTAGGAATTTAAAATTTTAGGCTATGAATATTTTCAATGAAAGTGGCACATATCCTATCTCCAATGAAATCACAGTCTTTCTGCTCATTGTTAAAAGCTATTTTATTCCTTTCATTCCATAGAATCCACATGATATGGGGAAGACTAAACATCCAAAGAGACTTTAAATGAGGACTAGAATAGGGGAAGAACCATTGGAGATAAAGATCTACCATATTATTTGGAAGGACCCAAGAGATACCAAACTTTTAGAAAATTAGGGATATCACTTCCAGTGAAAACTATCATTCTAATATAGAGAAGGCAATCAAAAAGAAAATTTATTTTATTTTTCATTTGAGCGATGGTGGAGATGGATGGTAGCAATGGCGACGACGGTATCCAAAATGCAAGAATGATGCAGGGAGGACCAGGTCCAGGTAAGAATGGTGCCATAGAAGGAGAAGTAGGATCCTGAGGGATGCCCCATGTGGGTCATCGAGATAAGGAGCCTCTCGACAAAAGGTCTGTTGAGAGCCCCATTATTGGGAACCTTGGTAAGTTGTCTTACATGCAGATCACTTCTGGTGAGCCAATCCCCCAAAAAACCTCACATGCCCATCTAACTCAGGTTGGACCGTATATTATCATCCCAGAAGAGGTTTTATCTAACTATGTTTCCAAGGCCTCCTACTCCCTAGTCGGGAAGTTTCTTAGGGGACGTCCAGATATGGAGACAATAAGACATTGGGCCTTCTCCAAATGAAATACCTTAGGAAACATGGAGATCATAGCCCTCTCCAAAGGTTTTTTTATCATAAAACTAGGAAATCATGATGATGCAAGCCGTATACTAATAAAAGAGCCCTGGTTCCTAGGCAGGAGAAACTTGTTTCTCAAGTGATGGGCGACAAATTTCAATACAAATACATAGAGTATCAACTTTGCTCCCATCTGGATATGCATACAAGATCTGCCTTTCCATCTTTGGCAAGAGGAAGTCTTGAAATCTATTGCGAGAATAGTCGATGAGTTGGTGGCCATTGAATTTGCAACCAAAGTAGGCTCCAGAATGGTCCACATCCACATTTGCATAAATTCCAATCTCGAGTCTGAGCTTCCATCCTTTGTTAACCTAATATCGAGGTCCTTCATATGACACCAACCATTGGAATACAAAAATAAACCAGCATTCTGTGTCTAGTACAACATGCAAGGCCACCTCAAGAACCAATGCCCTCTCCTTAAATCTAAACTTGTAGAAGAAATCGAGGTTGATGACTCTTTTCTGAGGGCTCCCCCTAGACCCTAAAATTGGTTCCTTTTACCTCAAAATTATCATTCAAAGAACGGGTGACCTGCTCCCCAGAAAACCACCCCAGTGGATCAATTGAACCAAGCTCCGAGGAAAAGGAGATGTGAGTCCTTATAAGACAAATAAAAACAAAAAATTGATCCTCCTCTAGCTCTAGAACCTGAACAGGTATGTCCTCCACCTGAATCCAACCTTGGTTTCTTTGAGGATAATGTGGACCTCCCCTTCGTTGATCCTCCTCTCCCCTCCCTCTCTGATCCTCCCTAGGTAGGAATGGCAGAAATAGTTCTCCTTGAATCCCATTCCAAATAATGTCTCTCCTTCCCCCCACTTGAAACCTCTGGAACAACTTCCTTTCATTTCAATTAAGAAGAAGAGGGAAGTCCTGTCCCATCCCAGTCAACTCATGAAGGCTTAAACCCTAAGAGGACCCGAAGCAAAAAATCTATTATCAATTTTGGAAGTGACAAGAAGAGAGGACAACCATCCCTTGTCGATTAGAGAAGGAAAGAGGTGAAATATGATATAGCAAATGATTTTCAAGCCACATTATTGTCTGACTATCTCAATATGATAAGAGACGAACCTAAAAAATCCAAACCTCCTTCCTAGCAAGGGAAGGGAGGCAAAAAATCCCTCAAAAAGTTTTAAATGAAGATTCTCACTTGGAATGTGAGAGGGCTTAATGGGGCCCCTAAGAAGTAGATAGTTGTAAATTTAACAAAAGAACACAATCCCTCAATACTCATTCTGCAAGAAACTAAAGTAGATGAGATTTTATCTCCCAGAGTCACCAAATCAATATGGAATAATGGTGAATTTGTCTTTACCCCTACCCAAGGAACATCCAAAGGACTGTTATGTATGTGGGATCCATCCAAATTTGAAATAAGAATGATTTCCTCCTCTGATAGAATCATAAACATGCTATTTCATTATAAAACCAACAGCATCACTTGGATCCTTTCCAATGTCTATGTCCCCAATAACCCTCTAGAAAGAGCCTTGCTATGGGATTCGATAAGCCATGTAAGAAACTCGTTCAAAACCATCCACTGGATCCTCGCAGGAGATTTCAATAGCTCCCTATTCCCATAAGACAAGAAAGGAGGTAACACCCTGATTACCATAATCATGGAAGAACTTGGGGAATTCATAGATATGAACGAACTCATGGATGTCCAACTGAAGGGGGGTAAAGTTCACTTGGAGTAATAGAAGGGCTAGAACAAATTTTATCCAAGTCAAATTGGATAGGGTCATGCTTTCGAGAGAGGCCATCCCTATTTTTAGGGATGCCACCCTCAAAATCCTCCCCAAAATTGGCTCTGACCACAAACCCCTTCTATTTGAAGCCAAAAAATATCCCTCTTTCAAGATACCCTTCCACTTTGAGGCGATGTGGTTCCACCATTCAGACTTCAAAAACCAAGTCACCCATTGCTGGCAGCAACCATTCAAAGGATCCCTCTTTGGGCAACTGTACCAAAAACTCAGGTTTATCAATGAAAATATCAGGGCGTGGAACAAAGAAATCTTTGGTAACATTTTTGAAAGAAAATGGATGATCAAAGAGAAGTTAGAGTTCATAGAGCAACAATTCCAGGAAGGCAATCAAGATAGCAACTCCAAGGTTGAAGAGAGAAAAATGCTAGCAAAATTCCATAACATCCTGGCCAAAGAAGAAATATATTGAAGGTAAAAATTGAGAGCCCTATGGCTCAAGGATGGTGACTCGAATACCAAATTCTTCCATGTGTCTACCCTAAGAAACAAGAGTTCCAAAAAAATTTTAGAACTCACATGTAGTGATGGGAGGGTCACAAGGGATATCTCTAAGATCTGAGATGAATCAACCAATTTATTCTAGTCCCTCCTGGGCACCCCCTCCCATGTCTACCCCTAGGAGACCAAGAATATCTTGGAAAATATCCCCCATTCCATTTCTCCTTCCACCAATGAAATACTCATCAACCCTCTAGCCATTAAAAAAATCAAAGGAGCCATGTTCTCTATGTAGCCTGACAAATCCCCTGGACTAGATGGATTCCCTCTATATTTATTCCAAGAATTCTAGGACTTGATCATGCCTGAGGTGTGTGTTGTAGTTAGAGATATTCAGTCTTCCAAGTCCATTCCTCAAGGGATCAAGTCAACCTTCATTACCCTGGTCCAAAAAGTTCAAACCTCCAAATATCTATCTGACTTTCGCCCTATCAGCCTCTACAATGTCATTTACAAAATCCTAGCCAAATCTCTAGCTAACAGGCTCAAGGGAATCCTCCCCCTCATCATCGATCCCTTCTAGGGAAAATTTATCAAAGGGAGAGTCATTACAGATAGAATGATCACCATCCATGAGGCCCTACATTCCACCACCTTGGCCAAGAAACCAACTTTCCTTCTCAAGCTTGACATGAATAAAGTATTTGAAAGGGTAAGCTGGAAGTTTCTCATCGAGGTCCTCCTTAAATTTGGTTTCCATCCAACCTAGGTTAACCTTATCAAAAGGTGCATATCCTCTCTAAGGTTCTCCATCTTACTCAATGGGTCATCTACTAGGTTCTTCCCTATCTCCAGAGGCGTGAGGCATGGAGATCCCCTATCTCTAATTTTGTTCATCATCTTGGTCGAGGCTATAGGGAGGACCATAACATGTGTTGGTAGGAGAGGGCTCATATCAGGGATCAAAACTACCTCTGATCTCAATATAGTACCCAACAAAAGTTCGTTGATGACACTATCTTGGCCACTTCAGATTTTGTTGCCCAGGCCAAGACCATTAAGCACATTTTTTGCCTTTATGAGAATATGGCAGGGTAGAAGGTCAACCTCCTCAAAAGCAAAATCTACTTCATCAACACCTCCTAGAATAGGAAAATTAGGATTGCTCGGATCCTTGGGTGCTCCCTAGAGTTTCTCCCTACTTCTTACCTTGGGCTCCTCCTATTCTCTAGTAATCCCACTTGACCTATGTAAAATAATGTCATTGAAAGGATCTAGAAAAAGTTGACTTCTTGGAAAGGTCACCTCCTCTCCCAAGTAGCCAAGGCCACCCTCACTTTGGCCTACCTTCAGAGTATCCTAGTTTATTTCATGTCTGCATTCAGAATTCTAGCCTCTGTGAGTGCCAAGATAGAGCAAATTCAAAAGTGGTTCCTCTTGTTCAGGAGTGAAGATAAGAAGAGGATCCCCTTGGTGGCCTGGGACTTGGTTTGTCGCAACAAAAGTGAAGGAGGCACCGAGTTCAAGAAAGTATCCTAAATGAACCTAGTTCTCCTAGCCAAGCATGCATGGAAGGTTTACACCAATAGCAAGGTCGAGTGGGTTCAGATAGTAAAAAAGAAATACATGCAAAACCACCATTTTTTAAGTGATCAAGGACCTTGGAATGGTTCAACATTTTGGAAATCCATCACCTAGACTAGAAGTCTCATTCAAAAAGGAAACAGATGGATCCTAGGAAATGAGAGAACCATTGACTTATGGCACGATAGATGGCTTCAAGAAGAACCTCTGAGTGAGGACAAGGAGTTGGAGGATCTAAAATCATCCACTGATACCAACTAGGGAAGCAAGGTTACAAAATTTATCACTAGTCTCAATGGAAATCCCAAGTGGAGACCCATCAACGAGGGTAGCTTCTCTCACCAAGATGATGGCCTCTATAGCTTACTCAATGCAATCACCATTCCAACGAGAGAGACAAAGGATATGCCCATATGGAGAGGAACTGATGAAGGGTCCTTCTCTGTAAAGTTAGCTTACACCTTCCAAGAGCTGACACAGGTGGCTACCATCCCTTTCAACCTCGTTTGGAGGAAGAAACTCATCCTAATGATCAAATTCTTCTCTTGGATATCCATCTAGAACAAGATCCTCACACTTTAGAACTTAGACAAAAGAGGTTTCATGATCCCCAAACATTGATACCTATGCCTTTCAAGCTAGGAATCAACGAATCACCTTTTCACCAACTGTGCCTTCTCTTTTGCAGCCCTCGACCACTTGCTCAAATCCTTTCACATTTAGTGGGTTCAGCCCAATTCCATTATTGACCTATTCTCTCAGTGGATGAACCCTTTAAACCATACCAAGCTCCGCTCCCTTTGGTCCTTCTACCTCCACCATTTGATCTAGAAAATTTGGTTAGAGCAAAACAACATGGTATTTTCATCCTCCCCTAGGGATCCCATAGTTGTGGCTTCTAAATCCATTGCCTATGCTATCAAAAACATCTGGGTCATCCCCTGTTCCCTGGACCCTTCTTCGGATCTTGAGCAAGCCCTTTTTAAATCCCTTGGTATTCTTGATGAAGAACCTGGAGCTTAGCCTAGGCCCAACCCCAGAGTCAATCTCAAATGGATGTTGCCTCTGGAAGGGTGGGTCAAGATAAACTTTTATGGAGCCTCAAAGGGAAATCCTGGGCTTGTAGGGGCAGGAGGTGTCATCTAAGACCATGAAGGCACCATTATCCTTGCGTATGCTAAATTACTTGGGCCTCAGACTAACAATTTTTTGGAGGCCATGGCTCTGTGGCAGGGCCTTGTCCTACTTTAGAAGGACCCCAGAAGGGCCATCATTGAATGTGATTCTCTAAACATTATCAACTACATGACAAGTAACAAGAATCCATCCTGGAAAGTCTTCAACACCATATAGGAGTCCAAGAAAATATTTTGAGGCCTCCCACAGACAACCATCCAGTACAATTTTAGGGAGGCTAATAAACTCGCTGATCTCATGGCCAACCTGGCATCCACGTCAAAAGGCCTTAGAATATGGAGAGAGAACTTTTCCAAAGAAATATCTGATGCAGTAAGTAGGGAAAAAAGTAAAATTCAAGATGGTAGATCCTAAGGATTTGAAGCTTGAAACAATGCTAAGCATAGGGACTTTTCTCACCATGTGCAGGCTTGCTAGACCTTTGCCCCAGTTTGCAAGTAAATTCCATGTGTGTACCAATTATGTTATCAGGTTCAAATTCTTGGGTGGCAAATCATGGGGAAAATGGCACACTCCCCACTCGGTTGAATTAAGATGCCATCTAAAATTCAAAACCATGGATACACAAACCTCCCAAGCCTTTGTGCTCCAAGTTTTTTGTGCTAGGCACTCTTCTTGCTATGTGGCAAAGAACCACAAGTTGGGAAGGTGATTCCACCCATACCCCACTAATCATGGTATTTTTTCCCAAACCTTGCTGCCTCCCCAAGTCGTCATTTGCTTTTCCTAGAAATCTCCCCTTTCCCTTGTAGATTTGTTTTAGTAATCTTCCATGGCCCCACGCATGACTTTTGATCTTCTGTATCTTGCACCAGTTGAGGTTGATTTGGCCACTATTGGAAATATTTTTTTGTGCTCATCCAATCTCCTCCTAGGGGCATCCCATGCCTCCCATAACTTTTTGTCCATTCCACTCCCACTGTTGGAAGCCTCCTCTACTCGTCCCATCACCATTTAATCAACCTTGACCTCAGTATTTTTTACTGTTCTTCATATGGTTTCTCTGCTTCGATTCTAGTGGTATCCCCGTCGACCCCCTATGCCTCCCATATCCCTATTTCCACCCTTATACCCCTCCTAAAATTATTACCTTTTTTGATCCTACCCAACCCAACTAAATCTTGACCCTGTTGCTAAGGTCTTTATGGATGCCACAGGGTTTACCCCTTTCCTGATGAAATTATCTGAAGTCAAAGTTTATATTACCATAGATTTTGTTTCCTCATGGAACTAGGGCAAGGTCACAGTCCAAGGGATCCACTTCAAGGTGATAATTGATATGCTCATGGAGATCATCGACTTTCCACTATCTGGGTGTTTTATCAAGCGTGATAAGAATAATTGAAAAGAGGAGACAGATAAATTCCCTGATAAAGGGAAGCGATTGGGCTGGGACAAGTCCACTTGCATGTGTCATCCCTCCTAGCCCCCTGGAACATCGCTATAGTCCTCATAATGCAGTTTATGTGTGATGACCCGAAGAAGCAATTAAAAAGCTTTCACCTAGCTTTCATCAACAATATTTGGGATGGTAAGCTAGTTTTTGTTCCCTAATACCTGTTGTATTCCCTTTATCTAACAATTGAAAAGTGCCAAAAGTTAGGTGGGAAGCTTCTACACTAGGGTCTTCTAGATATTATCTTTAGACATGCCTTATCCAACAGGCCTCCAGTTCACAACATCAAACCGATTTTTGCTAGTCCCGTAACAACCCAAGTTCTGCCCACTTGGTTGTCCAAACACCCCAAGTCTACCCACTTGGTTGTCCAATCACAGAGTTAACCATATGAGAAATTTTTTCTCTTATTCTAATTTATTTTTGTTTTATTTCCTAGTATGAGCATGTTAGATTAATCTTCATGAGTGCCATCCCGTTGCAGTAAAAATCTTATAAAGTTGCCCATTTTGAACTTCTCTCTCCTCTCGAGAATCCTAAGTTCAGGCAGGGGGTTTCTTTTCCTCTAGGGCCCATAACACCTAGAGGTGTGACGCATATTTTCCCCATGTCTTAACATGTTCTAAAAATATATATGTCATGTAAGACTTAGCGCATACATGCTCGAGCTAGATGATCTTTCTTTTCCCATGGAGCATCATCTAGGGTCTTACCAATACCCTGGTAACCACCCGATGTTTTGTGTTGATTAACCAACATGATGTCCCATACCATCGTGTTGTCGGATTTACCTAGTCAAGCACAATTCGCCACTCATCACTAGTAGGGATAACCTAGAAGGGATGCCCATACAACCCTTCGTTACCTCCCATTCTAACCTTTTCTCATCAGAAGTATAGTTAGAGCCCTGGTATTTACTGGCTGCCTTCCTGCAAGTGCCATTATCAGTTATTATGCAAGATTGTCTCACCCACAATCTTGAAATGAATTAAGGCTATGATGGTTGCCTACCCGCAAGCACCCATAGCAATTTATATATATAATATTGTCACACCCACAATCTTGAGATAGGTTCAAGGTTGTCCTACCCACAACCTTGGGTTGCAAAATAAGATTGTCCCCACCACAATCTTAATATTGCATAATTTTAAGGTTTACCTGAGTTTGGTTTTAAAAGTTTTCTATTGCACGTAGTTCAGTATAATCCGAGGCTTAGCTACATTTTCGAGGAACGTCTACTCCCAATTGACTACTTGGAGGTTTGGGAAGTGTAAAATATAAGTTTAAGAGGCTAATTTAAGTACCACATTCAAAAGTAAATATTTTCATAGCTACTAAAAATAAATTAAAATATATTCTTTACATAATTATTGTTCCTCTGAAATAAAGGTTGCAATAACATATGTATTCATGATTCTCTTTTCCTTATATCATATAAATCCTTTCTAATAAATAAAATTATAAACCAAGTTGTTCTATCAATGAATCAACAATAAACTATAGCCATCATTTCATTTATAATTTTTGATATCTAATTCAAATGAACTTAAAAGAATAAGGATTCTTGCTGCTAAACTAAATAATGCCATTCAAACAATCAATTACAATACTCATCCCTTACATTATGTAATCTATCATATGAATTGCTTGAAATATCCCTATTAACACCACCTCATACAAGCTTTATTATGATTAAAACCTATTTTCATACACTTTCGGTTTTGTCTGGTACTAGATTTTCAAAAATTCCTATCGGTTTCCACAGTCTTCAATGTCACATTCAAGCATAGGTTCGAGTTGTAGTTTTGCTAAACCTACACTCTAGTTTAAATTACACTCCATTTGCTTTAATATCCTGTGGTGTAATTCCTTTCAACCTACGAGTGAACCCATTATTACACAACCTAGTTTAAGCATATTTATTTTGCTACCATTCCCCAGGGTTCTAGTTGGTTTTACTAAACATAGCAATTCTAGATTTCTTATTTCACTACATATAATAAAAATCATCATTCACCACTTATAAATTCAAAATATAATTAGGGTTACCATAATCTTTGTTTCCCATTCACTCATAACATACGCAGTAAATATAACATTCTAGCATGCCAATTATTTTATGTTATGGTTGTAGCTCTCCTGGACAACCTACATACCTACGTTTCCAGATATCATAATATTTCATGCTAAGTTAAAGAATATTCCATTGTACAACTATGAATGGTATAAATCATTGAAAGGAATTTATTGAACCTCAGTCCAAGCTCAAATCACATTTTTGAAGAATGCCTTATACAAATAAATGGTGGAAATAAAATAAAATAAATACAAAATCGTTTCAACACCATTACTAAAGGTAAGACTGCACTTGCTTCCTTTTTCCATTCACAGGTTGACAAGTCTATCACAAACTCAATGCTGGTTTAAATTTTACATTAATTCAAAGTAATATTAGATATGCATCTAAAGAATCCAGGGCTTCTCTATTCTCTGAAGGTAAAAGAATTCATAATTATTACATTGTCTTGGCATTTTGGCATTATCAATTATCTCTCAAGGTCAGGTCACAAAAAGTCTTTCGACAATCAAATTTAGCACTGCAACTTGACTTTACCCAACTCCAGTTTTCCAACACAGGTTTTCGGTAATATTTCAAGGGTCAAAGCGGCCAAACTAAAAATGAAATGCAGCTACTCCTAGCATGCAAACAATATTTCCATGCAATATATAAAATTCTAAGCAAAAACCACCCATCTCACCATGGGTTTCAACACAACGCTCAAGTAACATCCTTAGTATTTTAAAATGATAGCATGCAGGGGAGAAAACATATAACAAATTTCCTCATAAGCTACTATCTTAGCTTCAAAACACAATCACACTATATTTTCCTATTACCACAAACATTTAAACCCATGCATCACAATGTTTCCATGCATGCACTAAGGTTTGTCAATTTATATATTTCATTCTCAGAGCATGGATTCCACAAATATTAAACACATGCATCACAATATATCCACGCATGCACTAAGGTTTTTCAATGTATATACTTCATTCACAGAGCATGGATAGATTTATTTTCGCAAACAAAGAAAAGACTTGAAATCTTGCAACACAAGCATACGTAAAATACTTCTTTTCCTTTCAATATTAAGGCCAACAAACGTAATATCAAAGAACATCAAACACAATCATAAATTATGCAACACATATGTTTTAAACCACACCATACAGGCTCTCAGAACTTTATTATTTCTCTTTTCTTTCATAACCAACAGATGTCACATCAATTCAAACACAGAACATAGTGCATCATTTAATTAAATATATATTTTTCTAAATAATTTTAGATCACTTACTACTCTTCGTAGTCCATCCTCTTGCTCTCCGTGTTCACTACTCGTCGTCTCTTCCACTTGCTAGAATTACCAGATCTAAATCTCTCTATCCGCTCTTTGTTCGTTCTCTCATTTTTTATTAAAACATCCCCTTCTACTCCCCATCTGCTACCATTCATTCAGTTTTCCTTTCCAAAACATGCTAATCGCCAAGTGTTCTCCACTTCCTCACGTCCAACCAATTGAGCTCAATCATCATTCATTTATTTTCCGACTAGTTTATATTTTAAATATTTTATTAAGTCAAGCAAACATTTCGTGGCCTATAATTTAATTGGCTCCTTTCTATGGTTTAAGAACTCTTCTGCTATATTATTTTTCATTAGAACATAATTAGCTATAACATTGGTGTTCTTGTTAATGCCTTCACCTTATATTTTCTTGCTCCTATAAGAATATATATTTATTTATATTGTTTTTATGAATGTGCTAAATATATTATTTCCTTTACATAAATAAATTCTTCAAAACACATAAAGCCAAAATACATGTTTACCAATTATTTTATTTTACCTCATTTACATATTATATTATTATTATTATTATTTTTAATTCGTAACACAAAATAATCATATCACTATTCTATTTTATTTCTTATTTCCAACCATGGCTCCCATGCATTTTAGCATCTTCATTGCCAATCAAACATCACAATAGACAAGCATTAAAACAACCCTACGGATGCAACTACATGTCATGCATCTATATGGACCACTGGTGAATGTATTGCCTATAGGGTTCTTTGCCCCTATCAACTGGAAAATACACCATCGCTCATCATTTCCCTGACTTACCTTGCACCGGATAATCCTACGGTCCATTGAGAAGACATCCTTCTTTTGCATCATCCTTGCTAGTGCCATACTTGTCCTCTGCATCCACAGATACATTAGTAGTATCTCATCCTTACAAACAAATTAGGCATATAATAGAGTAGAGTTTTGGAGGGTTATTACATACTTCCCCCCTAAGATTAAACACAATCCCTGTGTTTACACTTCCACTGATGCATTTATTTTTAGAAAGAAAACAAAACAAGATAGTCATGACTAATAGAAAATTGAGACAACACATCAATAAATTTACATTTTTCCAAGGCTGAATCATCATGCAATATTAATATCAAACATGTTCAACATCAAATATATACTGATCATACTTCACAAACCAAGTTATGATAATATCATTGTTCAACCAAATAGAACCATCAACAATCCAAGTTATATCAAATATACTTATCATACTTCACAAACCAAGTTATGATAAAATCATTGTTCAATCAAAATAGAACCATGCCATGAAAATAACACTATTCAAGCTATTCAAACAAAAATGGAAACTATCTTTTCATGATGGCCACATCTTCCCACGTGGCACTATTCTCAAAAAATTGGTCCCATTGGACCTTGCATTGCTCAATATTTCACTTCCTCAATTGTTTAGTTCGATATCCAAGGATCTTAATAGGTCGCACTTCAATGCACAGGGGGTCATCCATCTGCAAATGTTCAACATTCCAAACATGCGAAGGGTCAGGAATATATTTCTTCAGAAGGGACACATGGAATGTATCATGAATTTTTGACAGATTGGGTGGCAAGTCTAGTTTGTAGGCAACTGGGTTTAATTTGGCAACAATTTCAAAAGGCCCTACAAATCATGGGCTAAGCTTAGAGGATTTAATAGAACTTTTGGTAGGTTTAACTCTTAGGAATACTCTGTCTCCCACAGAGAATTCCCTAGGTGTTCTCTTAAGATCCGCATAACTCTTTTGTCTATCTGAGGCTTCTTTGAGCCTTTGGCAAATTTCATTGAGATGGTCTTCCATTTCTTTGACCATATCCGACCCGATCATCACCCGATCCTCTAGATTACTCCATGTTAGTGGCATTCTGCACCTCCTCCCATACAGAGCCTCAAATGGAGCCATACCTAGGGAAGTATGGTAACTATTATTGTAAGCAAATTCTACCAAAAAAGGTAATCTTCCCACTTCATTTGATGATCCATACAATACATGCGGAGCATATCCTCTAAGACTTGATTCACCCTTTCTGTTTGTCCATCTATTTTAGGATGATAAGTAGTGCTAATGTTGAGCTTTGTTCCCCATGCCTGATGTAAAGTTTGCCAAAATTTAGATGTAAATCGGGAGTCCCTATCTCGATATAATTATTTCAAGAAAACCATGTAGCCGTACCACTTCCCTGGCAAATTTTTGGGCTATAGTGGGAGCTCCATATTTAATATTTCTAGGAAGAAAATGTGCCACTTTGGTCAATTTATCCACTACCACCAAGATGGCATCATGCTGAAAATGATTTTTAGGTAGCCCAACAATAAAATCCATAGTCACAACCTGCCACTTGTGTTGTGGAATATCATGCGAAAATAAACGTCCAACTGGATGTAAATGTTCAGCTTTCACTTTTTGACATTCTAAACATCTAGCCACAAATTCAACGATGTCCCTTTTCATTCCTGGCCAATAATATTCCTTTTTCAAATTCTCATACATCTTTACATACCCTGGATGAGCGGAATAAGGAGCACTATGCACCTCCTGCAATATCATATTCCTCAGATCCTGATCATTAGGGACTACCACCCTGTTTCCAAACAATAATGTATCTTCCCAAATTCTAAATTCTCTTGCTTTATCAGAATTTTGCTGAACCAATTCTCGATACTTTTGAGAATATTCATCTTGAATTTGCAATTTTCTAATTTGCTCAATTATGGCAGATTGACAATGGGACATAGCATTAATATGCTACCTTCTGCTTAAAGCATCTGCCAATTTATTTTCCTTCCCCTTTATGTATTCTATATCAAAATCATATTCTGCCAAAAATTCTACCCAACGTCTTTGTCTAGAATTAAGCATTGGTTGGGTAAAAATGTATTTTAAACTCTGATGATCAGTTCTAAGTTCAAAATATTTCCCAAGTAGATAATGTCACCATATTTTCAAAGCATGCACTACAACTACCAACTCTAGATCATGTGTGGCGTAGTTTATTTCATGTCTCTTAAGTTTTTGAGACTCATAAGCGACAACACCATTTTCTTGCATGAGAACTCCTCCTAAACCTTCCAAGGAGGCATCAGTACACACTATAAATGGTCATGTAGGATCTGCTATTCTAAGAATTGGTGCTGATGTTAGCTTCTCTTTAAGAGTTTTGAAAGCCTCCTCACACCGTTCCATCCATTTAAACACTTTCCCTTTCCTTTGGAGATTGGTTATCGGATAAGCTATCTTAGAAAATTTTTGAATAAATATGTGATAATATCTAGCCATTCCCATAAAAATTCGCACTTCAGACACATTTGTTGGAGCAGGCCAATCAATAATAGCCTCAATCTTCTTTGGGTCAACAACCACCCCTTCCGCAGATATTACATGACCCAAATACTAGATCTGGTTTGTGTAAAATTCACACTTGGATAGTTTTCCATATAATTGATTCTTTCTGAGTATTTCAAGAACAATCTTCATATGTAAATCATGCTCTTCCTTGCTTTTAGAGTAGATCAATATATCATCTAGAAATATCAACACAAACTGATCTAATTGTTCATGAAATACACTATTCATCAAATTCATAAAAGTTGTTGGAGCATTGGTCAATCCAAAAGGCAACACTGTAAATTCATAATGACCATATCTAGTTTGAAAAGTAGTTTTATGGGTATCCTCTTCTCGGATCCTCAATTGATGATAACTAGATCTAAGGTCAATTTTGGAGAAAATTGTGGCTCCTTTTAGTTGGTCAAACAAATCGTCTATCCTGGGCAAAGAGTACCTATTCTTAACAATCATCTTATTTAGCATTCTATAGTCAATACATAGCCTTAAAGTTCCATCCTTCTTTCTCACGAATAGGACTGGTGCACCCCACGATGAAACACTAGGTTTAATATGTCATTTTTCTAAAAGTTCTTGCAATTGAGTCTTAAGTTCTTGCAACTCTATTGTAGTCATTCTATAAGGCGCATGAGCTATAGGGTTTGCTCCTGGTAAAATATCTATAGTAAAATCAAACTCTCTTTGGGGTGGAAGACCCAGTAACTCCTCAAGAAAAACATCCCAAAAATCATTCAATATCGGATAGGTTTGAAAAAGACTTGCTCTAGATTCATTTTCCTCCTTTTTATTAAGTTTAACCATAAATATTATGCTTCCCTTTCTCTGTGCTCTTTTAACTTGCATTGCTGTCAATAGGTGGGGTTCCACGGATTCATGTTCATAGCAAATCTGAATCCTATCCTTAGTATCATCAATATATTCCATCCATATTTCCTCAAAATTTAATAATGCTTTATGCGCTTTGAGCCAGTCAACACCTAAAATCATGTCAAAGGCATGCAATGGAGCTACGTATAAATGCCATCGGGTTTGTCCTTGAGGTAGTATTATTTGAGGATCAAATAGACATTGATCGACAGTATAGGTTTGCCTAGACCCATACTCGACTTTCCACCCATTAGCCATAAATCCAGGTTTTTTTGGTATATCCCTTAAAATATTTGGTGAAATAAAACTTTCAGTTGCTCCAGAGTCAACTAAAATACAAACATTCCTATCATAAATTTTACCTTTCAACAAGAAAGGTGTGGCTTGACCATTAAGTTTGGAATTACCTATTGTTGCATAAATCTTATGAGTAGGTTCCACAAGTTCCTTCCTCTTATCAGCTCATAATGGACATTTATCAGCATAATGAGGTTCTTGACAAATCCAACAACCAGTTCACGGTGCCCTCTCTTTCTTATTCCCCTCATTATCTTCCTGATTACCAGCTCATGGTGCATTAGCTCTTTGTTCATTTCTATCCCTAAAATTTCTTTGGCCACCTCGATAGTTTGGATTTCCCCTATTTCCCTGATATCTATTCTTATTCCTATCAAACCTGTTTCGATTTCCATTGCCATGATTCCTGGTCCAATTCCTGTCCCCTTTTGTTGGACCCACATTTTTCTTTTTTTGTGACTCTTCCTTTTCAGAGGACTATTGATAATAAGTTTTCTTAACCTTAAGATTATCCTCTTCTTGTCAAGCCAAGTCACATGCAATAGTTAAGGTAGCAGGTTTCAACATAAGAATCAGATGTCCAATTTTTGGATGCAACCCTAGGAGAAATTTCTGAATTTTGATCTCATTTCTTTGCTCATACTCAGGCATGTATTTGAGAAATTGCACAAATCGCTGGTAATACTCAATCACAGTCATATTACCCTGAGTTAACCTTGAAAATTCTATAGTCCTTTCAAGGTAAAATTGTGATGTTAAGAACCTATCTTTGAATGCTATCACAAAAGTATCCCAAGGCACATCGACAACCTCCACATTGTGAGTTTTCCTATAGGTATCCCACCAATCAATGACAACTCCTATCAAATGGAAGACTACCCAAGAGGTTTTTGATTTAGATGATAAGGTTCTAACCATGAAATATGCCTCTACACTATTTAACCATCTCTCGACCTCTTCCTCATCACCTTTGCCATCAAATTTAGCTATATCAAGCCTTCGCATATCCTTGTCCAACTCTGAACCTACTTGTTTCCTCCCTGGGTCAATAGTTGCCTCATCCTCAACTATTACCATTTCTTTTCCTTTGGACAGGTTTTCTATTATTTTATGTTGATGGGAAATCATTTCTTGTTGTTGAGCCAGCTGAGCTTTTTGTTGCTCCATATGTTCTATCATTTGGGTATTTTGTTGTGCCATATGTTCAACCATTTGGGCACTTTGCTACTCTATTTATTCTTTCTGTTGGCTCATTTGATCCTGCAATAGTTGTACCATCCAGACCATTTTATCCTCCTTATTTATTGGTTCTTTTTCCTTCCTATTTTCTTGAGGACGTTCTATGGTTTCCTCTGAAGCCCTGAGTCTCATCACTTTTTGAAAAAATATTCTAAGATTTTCGTTCATCCCTTCCCAATGATCCACTGCAGTTATTTTTGAGGAACTTTCCCTTTGTTTGGATGCCATTGCCTGTTCAGCAAAACAAGGAGCCTAGTCAATTTCTCTAAGTTTAGATGAACACATTAGCAACATTGAATTAAGTTATTCATAGGCTTTATAAATTTAGGATTCACAACCTTTGCTCTGATACCAAATGTAACAACCCAAGTTCTACCCACTTGGTTGTCCAAACACCCCAAGTCTACCCACTTGGTTGTCCAATCACAGAGTTAACCATATGAGAAATTTTTTCTTTTATTCTAATTTATTTTTGTTTTATTTCCTAGTATGAGCATGTTAGATTAATCTTCATGAGTGCCATCCCACTACAGTCGAAATACTCATGAGATCGATATTGGCCAGATCCCATAAAGTTGCCCATTTTGAACTTCTCTCTCCTCCCAAGAATCCTAAGTTCAGGTAGGGGGTTTCTTTTCCTCTAGGGCCCATAACACCTAGAGGTGTGATGCATATTTTCCCCATGTCTTAACATGTTCCAAAAATATATATGTCATGTAAGACTTAGCGCATACATGCTTGAGCTAGACGATCTTCCATTTCCCATGGAGCATCATCTAGGGTCTTACCAATACCCTGGTAACCACCCGATGTTTTGTGTTGATTAACCAACACGATGTCCCATACCATCATGCTATCAGATTAACCTAGTCAAGCACAATTTACCACTCATCACTAGCAGGGATAACCTAGAAGGGATGCCCATACAACCCTTCGTTACCTCCCGTTCTAACATTTTTCCATTAGAAGTACAGTTAGAGCCCTGGTATTTACTGGTTGCCTTCCCACAAGTGCCATTATCAGTTATTATGCAAGATTGTCTCACCCACAATCTTGAAATGAATTAAGGCTATGATGGTTACCTGCCCGCAAGCACCCATAGCAATTTATATATATAATATTATCACACCCATAATCTTGAGATAGGTTCAAGGTTGTCCTACCCACAACCTTGGGTTGTGAAATAAGATTATCCCCACCACAATCTTAATATTGCATAATTTTAAGGTTTACCTGAGTTTGGTTTTAAAATTTTTCTATTGCATGTAGTTCAGTATAATCTGAGGCTTAGCTACATTTTCGAGGAATGTCTACTCCCAATTGACTACTTGGAGGTTTGGGAAGTGTAAAATATAAGTTTAAGAGGCTAATTTAAGTACCACATTCAAAAGTAAATATTTTCATAGCTACTAAAAATAAATTAAAATATATTCTTTACATAATTATTGTTCCTCTGAAATAAAGGTTGCAATAACATATGTATTCATGATTCTCTTTTCCTTATATCATATAAATCCTTTCTAATAAATAAAATTATAAACCAAGTTGTTCTATCAATGAATCAACAATAAACTATAGCCATCATTTCATTTATAATTTTTGATATCTAATTCAAATGAACTTAAAAGAATAAGGATTCTTGCTACTAAACTAAATAATGCCATTCAAACAATCAATTACAATACTCATCCCTTACATTATGTAATCTATCATATGAATTGCTTGAAATATCCCTATTAACACCACCTCATACAAGATTTATTATGATTAAAACATATTTTCATACACTTTCGATTTCATCTGGTATAAGTTTATTTTATCCTTGCTAGATTTTCAAAAATTCCTATCGGTTTCCATAGTCTTCAATGTCGCGTTCAAGCATAGGTTCGAGTTGTAGTTTTGTTAAACCTACACTCTAGTTTAAATTACACTCCATTTGCTTTAATATCCTACGATGTAATTCCTTTCAACCTACGAGTGAACCCATTATTACACAACCTGGTTTAAGCATATTTATTTTGCTACCATTCCCCAGGGTTCCAGTTGGTTTTACTAAACATAGCAATTCTAGATTTCTTATTTCACTACGTATAATAAAATCATCATTCACCACTTATAAATTCAAAACATAATTAGGATTACCATAATATTTGTTTCTCATTCGCTCATAACATACGCAACAAATATAACATTCTAGCATGCCAATTATTTTATGTTATGGTTGTAGCTCTCCTAGACAACCTACATACCTACGTTTCCAGATATCATAATATTTCATGCTAAGTTAAAGAATATTCCACTGTACAACTATGAATGGTATAAATCATTGAAAGGAATTTATTGAACCTCAGTCCAAGCTCAAATCACATTTTCGAACAATACCTTATACAAATAAATGGTGGAAATAAAAAAAAATAAATACAAAATCATTTCAACACCATTACTAAAGGTAAGACTGCACTGCTTCCTTTTTCCATTCACAGGTTGGCAAGTCTATCACAAACTCAATGTTGGTTTAAACTTTACATTAATTCAAAGCAATACTGGATATGCATCTAAAGAATCCAGGGCTTCTCTGTTCTCTGAAGGTAAAAGAATTCATAATTATTACATTGTCTTGGCATTTTGGCATTATCAATTATCTCTCAAGGTCAGGTCACGAAAAGTCTTTCGACAATCAAATTTAGCACTGCAACTTGACTTTACCCAGCTCCAGTTTTCC
Source organism: Wollemia nobilis (assembly GCA_028583015.1). NCBI lineage: Eukaryota > Viridiplantae > Streptophyta > Pinopsida > Araucariales > Araucariaceae > Wollemia > Wollemia nobilis. Next base: position 56,273 of record JAQPPZ010015413.1, read on the forward strand.
AACACAGGTTTTTGGTAATATTTTAGGGGTCAGAGCGGCCAAAATAAAAATTAAATGTTGCTACTCCTAGCATGCAGATAATATTTCCATGCAATATACAAAATTCCAAGCAAAAACCACCCATCTCACCATGGGTTTCAACACAACGCTCAAGTAACATCCTCAGTATTTTAAAATGACAACATGCAGGGGAGAAAACATATAACAAATTTCCTCATAAGCTACTATCTTAGCTTCAAAACACAATCACACTATATTTTCCTATTACCACAAACATTTAAACCCATGCATCACAATGTTTCCATGCATGCACTAAGGTTTGTCAATTTATATATCTTATTCTCAGAGCATGGATTCCACAAATATTAAACACATGCATCACAATATATCCACGCATGCACTAAGGTTTTTCAATGTATATACTTCCTTCACAGAGCATGGATAGATTTATTTTCGCAAACAAAGAAAAGACTTGAAATATTGCAACACAAGCATACATAAAATACTTCTTTTCCTTTCAATATTAAGGCCAACAAACGTAATATCAGAGAACATCAAACGCAGTCAAAAATTATGCAACACATATGTTTTAAACCACACCATACAGGCTCTCAGAACTTTATTATTTCTCTTTTCTTTCATAACCAGCAGATGTCACATCAATTCAAACACAGAACAGAGTGCATCATTTAATTAAATATATATATTTTCTAAATAATTCTAGATCACTTACTACTCTTCGTAGTCCATCCTCTTGCTCTCCGCGTTCACTACTCGTCGTCTCTTCCACTTGTCGAAATTACCAGATCTAAATCTCATTGTACCCTCTTCGTCCATTCTCTCATTTTTTTATTAAAACATCCCCCTTCTACTCCCAGTCCGCTACCATTCGTTCAGTTTTCCCTTCCAAAACATGCTAATCGCCAAGTGTTCTCCACTTCCTCACGTCCAACCAACTGAGCTCAATCATCATTCATTTATTTGTCGACTAGTTTATATTTTAAATATTTTATTAAGTCAAGCAAACATTTCGTGGCCTATAATTTAATTGGCTCCTTTCTATGGTTTAAGAACTCCTTCGCTATATTATTTTTCATTAGAACATAATTAGCTATAACATTGGTGTTCTTGTTAATGCCTTCACCTTATATTTTCTTGCTCCTATAACAATATATATATTTATTATTTTTTTTATGAATGTGCTAAATATATTATTTCCTTTACATAGATAAATTCTTCAAAACACATAAAGCCAAAATACATGTTTGCCAATTATCATTTTATTTTGCCTCATTTACATATTATATTATTATTTTATTTTATTTTTAATTCGTAACACAAAATAATCATATCACTATTCTATTTTATTTCTTATTTCCAACCATGGCTCCCATGCATTTTAGCATCTTCATTGCCAATCAAACATCACAATATACAAGCATTAAAACAACCCTACAGATGCAACTACATGTCATGCATCTATATGGACCACTGGTGAATGTATTGCCTATAGGGTTCTTTGCCCCTATCAACTGGAAAATACACCACCGCTCATCATTTCCCTGACTTACCTTACACCGAACAATCCTGCGGTCCATTGAGAAGACATCCTTCTTTTGCATCGTCCTTGCTAGTGCCATACCTATCCTCTGCATCCACAGATACATTAGCAGTATCTCATCCTTGCAGACAAATTAGGCATATAATAGAGTAGAGTTTTGGAGGGTTATTACAAGCCTCCCTAATGAGGCTCCTTCATCGCCCAATCACCCTAGTGAGTTCCTTGGTGGCCTTGGTCCAGTTGGGGGGTGAACCAAGGGTTCCCCCTCTTAGGAGCATGAGATAAAATAAACGAGTATCGGTATCGAAAGACACGAGATTCCAAAAAAAAAAAAGGATAAACTAAAATGTGATGTAAACGAAACTAAAGATAACGCTTAAAGCCTATATATTGAAAGATGCATGAAAAGGAAATAACATGAACGAATGAACACGAGATATAAAGCAAATAAGAAAGACAACCCTTTTTATTGATATGCTTTCAAATTTGTGTTACAATGCATCTCCTTCCTTTTTAGGGGATAGGAGCGTTAAATATTGACTCTTTACAACTCGTTTCAGAATTATTTCTTTCGTGTGCCCACATATAAGATGGGCGGACCAAAACGTCACCGTCGCTTGTGTATATGAATGTTGATTCCCTGCTTCTCCTTTGATACCTGAAACCTGTGTTCAAAGAAACAAAAAAGAGAATCAGTAGCACCTGTATAAGAAATGAAACTTGCGACTTCGAAAGCTTGTTGTAAATGCATGCAAAATATAAATAAAGCGATGATTAAAATGAATCCAAACAGACTGAAAACTTGACAGAAGCATAAAAATGGGACCAGGAAGATATTGCAAAAATAACAGTTAGCAAATTGCACACAGATCCGTATTCGTTCCGGGGAGGGACGATTAAACCTGCAACAAATTGGTACTCGTTCCGGGGTAGGACGATTAAACCTACAACAAATTGGTACTCATTTCGGGGTGAGACGATTAAACCTACAACAATGCGGGGGTGCCCGAAGGCAGGCCACCCGTCGGTTAAGGCTTTGTTTCGACACCAATCCACTTGGGATGGGTCCGAAACCTATTGTGATGTATTTTCGGCAAATTGGTGGTATTTTGTGGCCAAAAATAGGGTTTTGGGTTTTGATTCGTGCTTCCAATAGTCACCCAACAACCTCTCCTTCGAATGAGAGATTATGGATGTGAAAGGCACAAATCACAAGTAAGTAAAATGGCAGCACTTCGTTGCTCAAAATGCTTCAACTTTGTATTCCCTTTGGGTGAGGAAACTCACCATTTTATAGACCCAAGGGGTCTCTTGAATTAACATGCAGAAGTGCTACTTAGCATGAATGCTTTTTGTGAAGAGAAGACTTCTTCTTGATCAAGGGCTTCTTAACTGCCTCTGTGCATGTTTTTGTAACTGGCACTGTAACTGCCTCTGCATGCTCAAAAGAACTCACTCGCACTCCCATGCAATGAAGGGGATCTAAGTGTCAGTTCTGAGTTGTCATGTGTCGAGGTTTGAATTTTTGCCAATCAAACCTGATATTCGTCCCACCCAGGAGCGAGCGCTGGTAATCATCCCTGGGTGGAACGAGTGATAGTCTGCACTCATCCCTAGGTGGAACGAATAAGGAGCAGAGTGCCTGGAAGGTGCCAAATTAGTCTCTGACCTTCCAAAACTACTATGTGAGTGGTTAGGACCACTGTTTTAACCTCTGGGGCTGCCCTGGGGGCTGTGTGTGTCAATGCGATCAGTGTTTGTAGCCACATAATCGGATTGGTGTTGTTTTGGTGTCTACAGATGCCCCTTTTTGGGAAGCGTTGCGAGTGGCACAATGTTGAGCAAAAATAGATAACCAAAGCACTAATGATTAGGATTTCTCAGTAACCTAACCAAATTTTGATGCCCCAAGTATGGAAAGGGCATGCATTCTTGAATCCTTGCTTCTGACGAGCTAAGGAAATTGATTTCAAGTATTAACCTATTTTGGTGAGGTGTGACTTGAGCTTGGACATTGATCAGTCATGAATAGGCAAAGGGCACAACCTTTTGTTTGTGGTGATCCTAAGTTCATGATTCACGAATTCCAAGCGTTTGATTTGTTTGTGATTGTTGCTTGTTTGCTGCCCCAAGCAGGAGCGTGATTGTCTTTGTCAATGATTCTTTGAATGCATGCCATTGCCTTGATTGGGTGTGTATTTGTTGATTGGTGACTAAGTGTGACTACCCCCTCAAGTGACGAATCGATGAGAGAATGACCGACATGAGAAAAGCGACGAGTCACTTGACCCAAGATGACTTAGGTGAGGGTGCCTTTAGATGTTTTCCATTGAAATCTTAAGCAGTTTCCCGATTTTTAGACCTATTTTTGGTGGGTGTGAACCCATTTTGCGACGTCGTATGGGGTTAAAATTGACAAAAATCTGATCTCCCATGGAGCAGTCAGGCGATAGTAGCCTTCTTAGGGAGTAGGATAGCGACAATGTAAACCCTGACATCTATTTTTTTTTTGTGCCAAGGAGGTCAAGTGTAAAAACACTTTAGTCTGGCAATTTGTATTGTTGGTTTTTGTGTTGCATTTTTGTTTTTGCTGTTTTTGATGTTTTTGATGTTCTTGATGTTTTTGTGTTTTTGATGTGCTTTCTTTGTACATATGTCATGATTTTATGTTATGCACAATGATTGATGGTGATGGATGCATGCTTATTTATAGTGATGAATGCAAATGTGATGATGAATGCAAATGTTTCTAAGTTATATGATATGTAATGGAATGGATGAAATGAATTGTTGATTTTTGGCGTTGGCACCATAGACTGTACAGGACTTATGGCTTTGTGTACAACGGTTGATTTTATTAATTTGGTGGGTGGATTACTTGATGAGATGACTTTTATGTATATGTGTTTTTTTTTGATGGTGATGTAAGAATGGATTGTATACAACAGTTGGCTTAGAATGTAGCTAACTTTTCCCGAGACTCAGATGTTTTAACTAACTAGCCAAGACTATACTGTTATCTTACAAGATTTTTTGAACAAGGTATGAATCAGACTTGTTTTTGACCAAGTTATTTCACATCCCTATGTGTGCAATTGAGTTCGTTTATGTGGTATTTGTCAGGATATCGCCAATGCCAGATAGGCTATCAACCAAACCTGTACTGAGGATCACCTAATTAGCTCCACTAACTCCTTTGTTGTATTTAGTCAGATTAATCTACTTTGCTATCTGGGATACCATAAGCTAGCTCATCCACATGCAAACATTGATCTGCACACAAGTAAATGTGACAGATATATCGTCATGCGGGAGGTTTGCCACCAGTGACCGATAGGCTATCCACCAAACCGGTATCGAGGTTCACCTCATGACCTTTTGAATGCTGAGAGTTCTAGGGATTCAAGTTCGACTCCCTTCTTTTCTTCATTTGTATTGGGATACTTGCTCTTTTATAATGATAAAAATTGTTGTTTATTGTTTATTGTTTTTTTTTTTGAGCAAGGGATTTGAATTTTGGAGTGATGAGAATCACTATTGTTGTGCTTCTTTTAATGTATGCACTTTGTGGGATTTTGTTGTCAAAATTTTTGGGGTTTTGACTTTTTGCAAATTTTGTGATGTTTTGCAACTTTTGAGAACTTGGGATTCTTAGGGAATTGGGTAGGGAAGATTCTTGTCCTTTTGCCAACTCTCAACATTCTTGGGGTCATTCGCATAGGGGGATGAGCGAGATAACCGTTTCACTATCTGGTATCTTGAATTGCGTTACAGGTTTCATCCTTCATTTACACAACTTGGGAATTGTTTTATGTGTTTTAGCTTGTGATGGGATGCTACGTAACAAGGTGTGATCCAAGTATGACTCTACCTGATTAAAATATTTCTGACTTTGTATAGTTTTGGCTAGAAATTTAATGACAGCTGAATGACGAAAACTCTAGATACATTAGATGACAACTGACTTATGATATGGTGACTTTGTGTATGGCGTTATTTTTGCGGTATTGTGTATGAAATGGAAAATGTGAAAAATGGTGGGTTTGCCAAGTAACGACAGTCTATGGTGCCTTTGAGTCGTATGACCAACAAATATGCAATGTATGGATGTGATGCCTAATGCAGCTATTTTTTTGTATTTTTGATTTTTTGAAGTATGCATGAAAGTGAGATGCAGATTTTTTTGTAATTTTTGGTTATTTTGTTGTTTTTGGATTTTCTTGATGATGACCAAGTGATTGGCGAGAATCCTTGGAGCTTTTGGGTTGACCAATAGGGTTTATGGAGACCTTTTGGGGCTTTTGGATTTGACCAAAGGGTTGATGGGCACCTTTGGAGCTTTTTGGTTTGACCAAAGGGTGTATGGGCACCTTTGGAGCTTTTGGTTTGACCAAGCGATTGCGATAATCCTTGGAGCTTTTGTGGTTGACCAAGAGATTGCGATAATCCTTGGAGATTTTTGGTTTGACCAAGCGATTGTGATAATCCTTGGAGCTTTTGGGTTTGACAGGGGTTGTTGACCAAGCGATTGCGATAATCCTTGGAGCTTTTGGGATTGACCAAGAGATTGCGATAATCCTTGGAGATTTTGGTGTAATTGGCTTGCTTTTGGGGGATAGAAGTACCCCCAACTAGATGATCTAGGGATAGAGGTACCCCCTGCTTATGGCATCTAGGTCTAGGTGCAATGGCCATTTTGGATTGGCTGGATTGCGGATGGGAGCGGTTAAGTCAATGGAGATCATGTTGATGGAATGATTGGGGTCTCCATTACCGTGGGTGTGTTTTTTTGTGAAAGGCTCTTGGTCTTCGTCCTCTTGTATGTGTGGCTCTAATTGGCATGAATGGATCAGGCCCGTCCATACAGAAAACTAGGTTTGTTTGGTTTTGCGGATAGCCTAGAGGAACAACACTGCCGATGGGAAGGCGAGGTCTCCCCATGTCTTGCATGGACTCAAGTGTGGGCGTTGCAACAATGTTTCGTACTAAATACTCCCCCAGGCCCGTGTTGGCCATTTCAACAGTGATTGTTGGTGATTGAGGGGGAGAGAATGGAAGTCCTTCTGAAGTCCACTCCATGTCGGGTGTACTAGGCATTTTAACTTCCATTCTACTAGGTATCTCTTCAGTAGAGATGTTTGAGACCAAAGGTGGTACTTCTTCCATGGGTTTCTTCCCTTTGTCCTTCGTTGTGGCCATCGTAGGTGGCATTGTTGATGAAGGATCTATTGAGGAAGATGGATCTGGCTGAGGAATAGGTGGATTTGACAGTGGGGGTGCCTATGAAATCGGACCCTGTTTAGATGGATTCAGTTGAAAATCCACATGCGTTGATGGGAGGGTCGATTGCGGCATTAATTACATCGAATTGCAATATTTGAAAGGTTCCAAGTCTGCTGGAACTACGTGCACTTCCCCTTCAAAAGTGTACTTGAGGCACTGGTGAGCTATCGAAGGGACACACTTCATGTCCCTGATCCATGGTCGACCCAACAAGATGTTATAAGCCATCTCACCCTCCAATATGTGGCACAATGTAGGAATTGTCTTTTGTCCCACTTGGATGGGTAGGACAATTGTGCCAACTGTTGAGCATATGGCATCATTAAATGCTCTCAATGTATAAGTGGAGGCCACTATGTGAGATGCGGGCAATTTCAAGTGCTTCAAAGTCATTGTTGTGATGATATTACTGGACGAGCCAGTATCTACCAATACTCTTTTGTACGGGATCCCGTTGACCCGCATGATAACGTGTAGGGGTGGATCTGCCATGTCACCATTTATTGATTTTAACTCATCTTCTCGAAAGGTGATGACTGGCTCCGTACACCTTTTAACATGCCCCACAAAATTGTTGAAGGCATTTGCCTTATGGGGTTGCAACTCGATTGCTTTCAATATCTCCATTAGAGCTTCTCGATGCGGAGGCGATTGTTGTATAAGCTCATAAATGGATAGCCTAGCCGACGTGGTCTTCAAGCTTTGAGTAAGCTTGGTCTGAATCGTGACCACTGGCTTAGGTGGAGGAGATTGTTGTTGGGGTTGCGATGTTGTTGGCACGTCTCCTGTAGCTACCACGGGGGTAGCTGTGCTCGGATACCTCTTGTTTCGAGTCACTATACTGATCATTCCAACATACCCCTGCATGGGGCAGTTCTGTGTGACTTCGTTTACTTGTTCATTCCTTGCTTGTGCACCATGTGTGGGCAAAGGGTCTTTGAAAACCCCCATATTTTGGTTGCCTAGTGCTATGGGATTGTCTACCACTAAGGTCTTGTTATCTATCAAATCTTGCACCAAGCCTTTGAATTTCCAACAGGCGTTAAGATCGTGCCCCCTCCATCGGTGAAACCGACAATATAATTCTTCCCTATAACCCTTTGGCTTAGGCACATTGGGATCAATGGGTTGAATTTTAGGCAAATTGATTAAGTTTTCCGTTGACAAGCGGTCAAACAGGGAGTCTCGAGATTTCGTGTAAGGGGTGAATTGTCGCTGAGGGCGACGCTGCTGATTTTGCTTTTGCCAATTGTTCTCTTGTTCATAATTGTGAGGAGGGACCGCCTGATAGTTATCCTGTTGGGGCTGTATTGTGTGTTCAAGCGTAGGTATGTTGAGAGCAACTTGATTAACCGCATCGGGTTTTTGTTGCATTGTCCCTGTCTTGTTGTTGTTTTTAGTCCATTCTTTCTTTTTTGGTTTGGTGATTTTACCATCTTGAATTTTGATCTCTTCAATGATTCTGGCTTGCGCCAGGGCTTCTTCTAGAGTGGCATATTGCTGCAGCTGCAATAGCACAGAGATCGATCTCAAACAACTTTTTGAGAACATTTGTGTAAGGTCTGACATAAGGGGGAGATAAGGCAGCTTTGAAAGCAAAGTTCTCCATCGGTTCCCATATGCCGCTATAGTTTCTTCCTCATATTGTTTGAGGCTAGCTAGGTCACTCAGTGACGCCTTCTTCTTGGTGTTGAAGGAGAAGCATTCGAGGAACGCGTCCACTAGCTGATCTAGATTGCAAATGCTATGTTTTGGTAGTTGGGTGAACCAATCCGAGGCAGGGCCTGCGAATGTGGTTATAAATGTTCTTAATAACAAAGCATCATTATCCTGAATGCCAAAGCATTGGCTCAGGAATCTGGTTACATGTTCTTGGGCGTCCTCCTCCCCTCTAAAGAGTGCCAACTAGGGCAGCTTAAAGTGCTTAGGGTAAGGAGGTGTCGGTACTGATGGATGCACAGGGTGACTACGGAGTTGGCGTAAGGTGGGCTTTTGGGGCCCAAAAGTTTTGATCTCCATAGATTCTAAGCGCTCTAAGAGTGCTTTATATGCATCGAAAGACTTGATTTCTTCCTCTTTAATTTGTCCCCATTGTGGGTTGTAGGGAACTTGAGGCCTATAGAGGGGTGGTCGAATAGCAGCCCCTCTGCCTTGATAGGGCGTTTCAGCCCGCTCTTCTTCTTGTTCATATTCCTCATAATCTTCTTGAGGAGTTTCTGGGTGAGGCCTATGAACATAGATGGGTGCCCGTGGAGGGTGCCCATCATGGTTTCTAGGAGTGGCCTCCCATTCAAATCTAGGAGGTCTCGGAGGCCACACTTGGTATGTTCTATTTTGCACCAAAGGGTCATGCCTCTCTTGCCTCTCTCTCCTTTGTATTCGAGGGGTTGGGACCCTCTCATGCACATTGTTGTTGAGCAGCTCATCTGCTTGGCGCTGAATGCACTCCTTATTAAGGTTATATAAGTGTTCTAGCTACTGTTGATCTTTCTTAAGCTTCGTAAGCTGCTCTTGATGGGCGACATATCTGGCAAAGGCCAGGTCATTTTGCTCTGTTGTGTTAGGTCTAGGAGGCCTAGATGCCTCACCTACTTGTTTATCTTGGTCATGATGATCCAAGATCTCTATATGCCTCTTCCCTCTGTCGAGGTTGGCAACATTCACCTAAGGCTCTTGCCTCAATGGATGGTCTTGATGAAAAGCAGGTGCGGAAGTGCATCTCTCCCATGCTGTGTATTGCTCTTGAGGAACGTAATGATCTTCCTCATGCTCTCCTTCGTATGCATGAAAGGAGTGGACAGAGTTAACTTGCCTAGGGTTAAGAGCCTTGTGCTCTAGATGTTGCTTGTTGCTTCTAACATTGATGCGTGCTAAAGGAGGGATGAAGAACTCATATGGTTCCTCCTTAGGGACCCTAGGCTGTTCTAGCACTTCAATGCATGGTGGTGACCAATATCGAGTCTCTAAGGGTGTTTTCTTTGGGACGTACTCCCCTTGGAAGGGTGTAAAATGTTGGGTGTGAGTGTGCCTCAAGGAGGTGTCTCTATGGTCCCTTTTCGTTGGAGTGCGAAGGGGACTGTTTAATGAGTTTTGCTGAAAAGGTGGTATGACCAAATCTTCGGGGTTGTATCGGAGGCGACTTGTGCCCCCTTGTACCCTCTCTGTAGCTTCTGCCCGTGCTTGGGCTTGGCTATGAGTGAATACCATGGTGATGACTCTCTACGAGCTATGTAAATTTTTATCTTTTTTATGATTTTTCGATTTTTATGCTACACAAAACAGAAAAGATCACACACATGCAAGCAATGATTATCTCTTTTAAAGATTAAAAGTGTGCCCTAAATCTGTTTGAGTGTGTTTTGATTTTTATTTTTGAAAGCTTTTTGAAGAACGTTTAAATGCAGTATGAAGGCTCTTATGACTCCCATAAATGGTCGCCCCTTCGATATACCATTGCCAGGCCGATATACCAACCTCTCTATATACCCGCCCTTACGTGAGGGAGACTATAGGTACGTGAGAGCAGATGGTACATGGTACATAGGCGGTACGAAAGGGGAATCACCCTATTTATGACACCTACCATAGAAGACTTATCCTCATGCGCTAGGAATCACCCTAGCTACACTTGGTCAACTTTCATCAAGATTTACGTCTAGCAACAGTCGCGATCGGGGTAATGGATGCAAATATTCAAGCCAACGTGGTGATGAAATCCACCGTTGGTCTTGTTCAAGGGCTGGGGTTTTACGACCAGCTCCTTTGTTTAAGTCACCACGTGATGTGTGGGGTTCTTTTTATTTTGCAAAAAATGAAACAAGGAGCCTAAGGTAAACTTTCCCTAAGCAATACAAAGAACTAGAAAATCAGAGAACAGAAAACAAAAAATTGATAGAGGTTGTTAAAAACCCCTACCTCTTCTCTACCCAAAAAGGATGCCTCTGATTTGCTGTTCTAAAAAATGCACAGAGAGCTATTCGTCCCTGGGTGAGACGAATAACAGAAGAGGATTCGTTCCAGGGTAGGACGAATTCCTATTCGCCCCTAGATGAGACGAATCCCAATTTTGTACTCATCGCAGACTAAAACGAATAACAATCCAGATGTTTGAAAAATAGGTACCTGTAAGCAAAACAAGCAATTTCAGATCAAAAATCTAACCTTAAAAAAATAGAGGACCGAGGTCCCACCGTGATCGCCATTGAAAACACGAGATTTCGGAAACAAAAAGGATAAACTAAAATGCGATGTAAACGAACTAAAGATAATGCTTAAAGCCTATGTATTGCAAAGTGCATGAAAAGAAAGGAACATGGATGCATGAAAATGAGATAAAAGCAAATAAGAAAGACGACCCTTTTATTGATATGCTTTCAAAGTCGTGTTACAATACGTCTCCTTCCTTTTTAGGGGATAGGAGCGTTAAACAATGATCCTCTACAACTTGTTTTAGAATTCCTTCTTCCGCGTGTCCACATATAAGGTGGGTGGACCAAAACGTCACCGCCGCTTGTGTATATGAATGTTGATTCCCTATTTCTCCTTTGATACCTGAAACCTGCGTTCAAAGAAACATAAAAGAGAGTCAGTAGCACCTGTATAAGAAATGAAACTTGTGATTTCGAAAGCTTGTTGTAAATGCATGTAAAATATAAATAAAGCGATGATTAAAATGAATCCAAACAGGCTGAAAACTTGATAGAAGCATAAAAATGTGACCAAGAAGATATTGCAAAAAGAACAGTTAGCAAATTGCACATAGATCTGTATTCGCTCCGGGGTGGGATGATTAAACCTGCAACAAATTGGTACTCGTTCCGGGGTGGGACGATTAAACCTGCAACAAATTGGTACTCATTCCGGGGTGAGACGATTAAACCTGCAACAATGCGGGGGGCGCCCGAAGGCAGGCCGCCCATCGGTTAAGGCTTTGTTTTGACACCAATCCACTTGGGATGGGTCCGAAACCTGTTGTGATGTATTTTCGGAAAATTGGTAGGATATTGTGGCCAAAAATTGGGTTTTGGGTCTTGATTTGTGCTTCCAATAGTCACCCACTAACCTCCCTTTCGAATGAGAGATTATGGATGTGAAAGGCACAAATCGCAAGTAGGTATGTAAAATGGCAGCACTTCGTTGCTCAAAATGCTTCAACTCTGTATTCTCTTTGGGTGAGGAAACTCACCATTTTATAGACCCAAGGGGTCTCTTGAATTAACATGCAGAAGTGCTACTTAGCATGAATGCTTTTTGTGAAGAGAAGACTTCTTCTTGATCAAGGGCTTCTTAACTTTCTCTGTGCATGTTTTTGTAGCTTACTCGCACTCCCATGCAATGAAGGGATAGCTAAGTGGCATGCTCTAAAGAACTCACTCGCACTCCCATGCCCTGAAGGGGGAGCTAAGTGGCAGTTTTGAGTTGTCATGTGTCGAGGTTTGACTTTTTTCCGGTCAAACCTGATATTTGTCCCACCCACCAGCGAGCGCTGGTAATCGTCCCTGGGTGGAAAGAGTTCCAGTCTGCACTCATCCTTGGGTGGAACGAATAAGGAGCAGAGTGCCTGGAAGGTGCCAAATTGATCTCTGACTTTCCAAAACTACTATGTGAGTGGTTAGGACCACTGTTTTAACCTCTGGGGCTGCCCTAGGGGCTGTGTGTGTCAATGCGATTAATGTTTGTAGCCACATAATCGGATTGGTGTTGTTTTGGTGTCTACAGTATCTAATACCCTTGATGGGTAAATATTCGACAAAGCTTAAAAACCCTAAGGTGGAGCCATCTTCGTCCTCCACCCACATCATTTCTGACTCAACGAGTGACAGGGAGGATCAGAGCTCCCAGATGCTATTGGAGCTAGTGGTATCCACCATCTGCACTTCGATAAAAAACCTTGAGGAGGCCTCCAAGATGCTAACCCACTATGTTGCGAAGAAAAAGGAAGATGGCAAAAACTGACAAAAGTGGGACCCTCTTCCCAGGGTGATGGCATGAAGACTGGTTTTGGTTTGCTGGTAAAAAAATGTTTTTATGTCAGTGGTCAAGTGGGAATTTTGAGCTTGTTTCAATAAGTTGCTGGGGTTTACCCCTCTCTGAAGGAAACCAGTTTCTTAGTGACGGGTTTTTCATTTACTTTTTGTTTTCTTTTCCTATTGATTCTCTGTTTTAATGATCTTCCCTCTAGGTCATTGAGGGTTTTTGGAGTGGGTGGTAGCACTTTTTTAAAAATGTTGGTTCTACATACGATGGTTTAGCCCTAATTATAGCAAATTTTTGGGTTCCTTTCAAAACCTAGTTTGTAAATACTACTCAAATTAACAAAAAAACTGTTATTCTAAAAATAGATGTTTAACACTTCTAGAGTCCTTTCACATAAATAGCATTTGTTGGGTAAGGTCATGTCTCTTTTTTGAAAGTTATAAATTGTCAAGATCTTATTTTGGATACATAACCATTAAAAGAAATTGATTTTAGGAATTAGGCCTTTTAGCCAAATTTTGGAAGTCAAGGACTAGCTTTCCTCATTACCTTCCAATAACTCATATGTTGCGCTCGTTTGTACATTTTCTAGAAAAGAGAATCCTTATCTCAAAAATTATTTAAACTTTTCATTCTCAGCAAAGCTTTTAAATTTTCTAGAGCTTAAATACCATTTTGATCCAATTCTGCTTTATGAATGGGTTTCTATCTTTTCTCATTTTCATCCTTATTAATAAATTCTGAGACCAATTTACCATAAGTCTGAGTTATATGGGGTTCGAAGATTGCTAAATTTTGATTATCAATCAATGGGGTTTGTTGTACCTAGTAGTCCTTCCAAAAATCAACCTTACTACCATATCTAATTTTCCAACCAACACCTCTCCTCATAAGGGCTTTGGACTTGAGCACTTGATTCCATAGATAGGATCCTTTAGGTGGGTTTTCCTCTTCCATGAAGTTCTTACCATTCTTGAGGTATTTTGGTCTAAGAATTTTTGACCACCCTATTTGAACATCTGTAAGCAACTTCCATCCAATTTTAGCACTTAATACCTTATTCATTCTCTTTAATTTTCATAGACCTAAGCCTCCCTTTTCCTTGGGTACACAAACCTAATCTCATGCCACTAGGGCTAACCTTCTCTTTTCCTTTGTGCCAGTCCAAAGGAAAGATTTTTGAATCTGCTCAATGGAAGATTTGACTTTAGCAAGCATCTTGAATAGGGATAAAAAGTAGATTGGGATACTTTGGAGCACGAATTTAACTAGTTGGGATTTCCTAACCTAACTCAGAAGGGAATCTTTCTAGCTCATAAGTTTTCTTCTGATTCTTTCTATCATCGAGTTCTACTAGGTGGAATTCAAATTGTCTTTGAAGAGGGGAATTCCCAAATAAGTTATTGATAGACACCTAATATCATAGCCAAGGATTATGACTATTTTGTCTTGCCTTCTCATTGGGGTGTTCAAGAAATATACTTTGCTTTTCAGGAAGTTTATTTTTTGCCCTGCTACTAATTCATAGTTGGTTAAAAGGGATTTCATTTCTTTGACTTGAGGCACATAAAATGGTAATAATGGTATCGTCCACAAACTGTTTATGGAATGTCGACTGAAGAGAAGTTGTTGGTTTGATACCAACAATCTTACTAGCCTCAGTAGCTGCAAAAATAACTCTACTAAGGAAATCTTCCATAATAATTAAAAGGTAAGGGGATAGAGTATCCCCTTGCCTTAAGTATTTCTTGCTAGGAAAGTAACCTGCAACTACTTCATTCACTAAAAATAAGAACATGATAGAAGAAATACTCTTTTATTAACTTGAACCAATTTTTTTGGAATCTAAATCTAGAGAGGACCTACAACAGGAAATCCCAATTAACTCTATGATAGGCCTTGTTCATGTCCAATTTCAATAGGAGCTCGATAGAGCCACTTTTATCAATAGAGTGTAGAACTTCATATATAGTGACTATTCCATCAAGAATTTGTCTACATGAAACAAACCCTCCTTAGATAGCACTAATAATAAAGGGTAAAATAGTTTTTAAGTCTAATGGCTAAAACTTTGGTAAGGATTTTGTAAAAGGTATTACATAAACTGATCGAAAAAAAATCCTTGAAGTCTTTAGCTCCAATAAATTTTGGAATAAGGGCCAAAAAGGTAGAGTTGACATCCCTAGGGATAAAGAAGGTTCTTTGTATCTCAGAAATGGTACCACAAACCAACTTTCTCACAATGTGCCAAATGTTTTGGAATAAAAGGGCATGAAAACCATATGATCCAAGGGCTTTATCTCCTGTCATCTCAAAAATAACATTTTTAATTTCATCTTCAGAAAATGGGCTTGTTAAGAACATGTTATTCTCTTCTAAGATCAACTAGAGAATATTCTAAAGAAAAGTGGAGGTTTCATCAACAACCATCTCTTCTATAGTGCCAATAATATTTCTAAAATATCTAATTGTCTCTTCCCTGATTTCCAAAATATTTTCAATCAATGTAGTAACATAAAAAAATCTAGCATTCCTATCTCCCTCTTTAAGCTAAAGAGCTTGATATTTCTACCTTCAAAAGGTTTCCTTTGAGGTTAAGGTATTGCGAAATTCTAATAGGATATATTTTTATTGATTTCTTAACTCTAGAGAGTATCCTTCTTCAATCACTTTCATTTCTAAGGCCAAAAGTTGTTGTTTCAGATCTGTCTTCTTATGAAATATATTCCCATAAACATGCTTATTCCACTCTTTCAATTTGAACTTAATAAATCTGAGATTTTTGGAAATCTAGGAAGCTAGTGGGTTTGAAAACTCTATATCCCACCAATACTTGATGCAAGGATCCAAATCAGGGTTGCTAAGCCACATAACCTTAAATCTAAAGGGATTAAAGAACTTCCTTTTACCAAACATAATCTTAAATAACAAAGGATTGCGGTCTGTTAAGGAGAGCAAATAGATGCATTTCAAAATTTTAATAATCCTTCTTGAGAGATAAAAAATCTATCCAATCTTATTTGGATAAGTTGACTTCCTAATCTCTTGTTGCTTTAGGTGAAATTACCCTCTTTAGACTAGTGTCCATCATCCCATTTTATGAAATGAATTGTTCAAAATATGATATACTCTCAAACTAGCTAAGAATTCCACCCATATTATCAAAAGGGAAAAGAGGGATTTTAAAGTCCTCAAAAATAACTCAGGTCAATTTATGGAAGGTTCTCATAGTGGTTAGATCATTCTAGAGTTGTCTTCTACCTGAAATGGAGTTAGGGGTATAAACATTAGTTAAAACCCAAGTTTCCATGGTGGATTTGCAATGAAAAACACACTGATAAGTCTATTAGTAATTAATAGAACTTTTTCTTCCACTTGATTACTATCCCACAAAGAATGGAGTCCTCATGAAGTACCATTAGCTTCACTAACAGAAAAGTCAGCTTCTTTCCTGTTGGCATTTTTGCCACATTGATTCTCATTGATGAATGCATTAGTGTATTGTTGGGGATCTGACCTTTGATTGATGCAGCTTGGGCGAAAAAAGGAGAAAAAATGAGCAAAAAATGACTAAGTCTGAAAACTGCAGCGATGCGCTGACATGTTGCAGAATCGCGGTCAACGCAGTCAACGCAGGCAGGTTGGCGGAACCGTCGCGATATCGCGACGTGTTCCGAAATCGCGGGTCGGCGGGCAAAAAAAGCATTAAGTTGAAAACATGCAGCGATTCGCTGACATGTCAGCGAATCGCGACCCGGGGAGCGTCGAAGGCAAAAAGTGAAAACTTGCAGCGCGTCGCTGACATGTCAGCGAATCGCGACCGAAAATGGCGATTGATGCGGAGAGAAGGAACATGTAGCGAAATCGCTACGTGTTCCGTTTTCGCGGGGCAGAGCGCAGGGAGGAGCAAAAGGGAGCCGGACATGTAGCGATATCGCGACATGTTCCGGAATCGCGGGTCTTCAGCAGCGAAGCGTACGGCGTAAAATCATGTCGCGATTTCGCGACCCGTCGCGTTTTCGCGACCTGCGCAGTTTTCCCGCCAAGTGCAGTATGAACGGCCGAGAGGGTTTTTCCGATTTCCGATGATTTAATGCTGACCCGAATTAAATAATTTGCGGATTTCCAATGCGGTTAAGGTCAAAGAGTGCCCAGGCTACCAAAATTAAAGGGTTTATTGGTTCGAAGTTGCCGTTCGTGGATTAATTCAACGGTTTTTCATGCACATATTCAAAGAATCGAATTTAATGAAGGGCCGCAAGCGTTTCATGGAATTTAATTTTTATTTCTTCGAGACTGCGATTAAGGGGATCATGTTCCTCGTTTCCTTCGCATGATTGTAGATCACGAGGAAGTTGGTTTTAATTATTTAATGCTGCAAAGAGGACGGACCTCTATAAAAACCAATGTAATTCGCATTTCAAAAGGTTGGAAAAACTTGCTGCTAGAAACTGGAATTGTATTTGCGGGAATACAAGGATCGACTTCTAATTTTTCAAGCGTCGCATGGATGAATTTTCTTTCTGTTTTCTGCATTTCTAATAGCATTCGTACTCCTGCATTGCTATTACATTTAAATTCTGCATACTGGATTTAAATACTACGGTCAGGGTACAATTCCTGGAATGTGGGTTTGGAGGGATTTGCGGCATGTGATTGTGCGAGGATGAAGCTGATTTCTTATGTTACTTGCTGTTGTTGCGTTTGTAGTTTCTCTTTGTTGTTTTTCGATCCCATCACTTCGGCTCGTGGCCATATTTCCCATTTCTTTCTGCAACCTTTTAAATCTCTTTCCAAGCAACCCTATCTTAAACCCAATTTTAGAATAGTAGAGGGAACCAACCCACTCTGGAGATTGGTCTGGGAGCCATTTCTTGCTTCCAACCTTTCAATGTTGGCCGGGTCTAGGGCACAATTGTAAAAATCCTTTCTGTGGCGGATTCGTGACCAACGCTTTTGGCACGCCGGTGGGACAGACTGTTTCTGTCTCCAAGAATTCATAATTGGTGGGATACGCATAATTTTCCAAAGTGATAACCCCACCGGTGCCAACAGTTTTTGGCACGCCCGGTGGGACAGACTTCTTCTGTCTCACAAAAATCCACATTTGTTTTAACACCCGGAGGTCTCAAGATTTGATGAGTTGTCTTGGCCTCATAGCGGAGATTTGTAAGTTCATCTGGCGACTTTGCTGAGTTGAAGATCCAGATTTTTGATCGTGGGCGCTTTGCTGTTATTTGGTGGTTGTGCTTGAACTCGAGAATACTTCATGATCACAAGATCACGAGTCAAAGAAATTTGGCGATCTTGTTCGGTTTTTGAACTTGATAGTTCGAGAAGTGGTGAGCATTCTAGATTAGTTTCCTCGTCTCTTCCATCTTCTGCTGTACAAATACCCGATATTGTTGCTAGTGTTGCACCCCTACAAGTTCCACCAATGGCACAATTTCCTCCACCCAGAAAATTCTTGGCATGGAACAGCACTGGAGCCTTGAATCTGCAGGCTCAGAATCCAGTACCACAGGCTGCACTGAAGGCTTTGCCCACTTACGATGGTACTGGCAAAACAGCCTATGAGCACATAAATGATGTGGCTTCTCTGGCTGCTATTCATGACATTACTGATGAAGATGTAATGATCAAATTGTTAGTGTGTTCATTGAGAGGTAAACTGCTTGTTTTGGTACAGAACTCTGCCTCCCGGCACCATAACATCATGGGATCAATTGGGTGATTTGTTGGTGAAACATTTTCATGAACAGGCTGACCCTTTCTCATTGTTAAATCAGTTCTTGTCATACAGAGACATCCACAAGAAGAGATACCTGATTTTAATGTTCGGTTTACCAGAACTTGGCAAAGGATTCCTGATGGTATTCGACCTGTTGATGTACTACCTCAGAGCGTTTCACTCAAATATCGACTGGGCGGTTTGGCAGTCTAATGTGGTAACGTTTCCAGAAATCTTTGAACAAGCAATTAAAGCGAAGCCGATCCGGTTCCTTGTAGGAAGAGCGCCTCCAAAGGTAACTATGCCTCTTATTCCAGATTTGCCTCAATATTTATATGGTTCACAACCACACCCCATGCCGGCTATGTATCCTACACCATCATGGAGTTCTAAAGCACCTCGAGGTTGCAACTGTCCCAGCTCCTCAATTGCCTGCTTTAACTCCTTTACCGCTCCCGCACCCAGCATTCAACCATCTCCCGTTTCCACTGCATTTCCAGCTTTGCCAGCACCACCAGCTCCTTTGCCCTTACCAGCACTTCCTGCACCTGCAAATCCTGATCCATATACAGCATTATTGCAAGAGGTTAAGTCTGCAAATTCTGCTATTAGAACCATGGGAAACAAGATCACACTCATTGAGAGGAAGCAGGCTGAGAGAGATTTCCAGCCAAGGAGATTTCAACCTCCTCAAGTTACTAGAGATCAAGCTGCCTCCACAAGCAAAGCACCTGAAAAGGGCTTAGCTGTTCTAGCAAATGAAGATGCAGCCCATGCAGATGGAGTATATTGGTGCTCGACTTGTAATGATCCTCACGGAGAGGATACATGTATGGTCCACTTAAATTATGTGCAGACCTTGGCGGCCAGCACCTCAGGTGACCATGTTAATATGATCTCAGAAGCTGGTTGTAATTTGATGACTGCAGTGGAAGATCAAGTTTCAGTTCTAACAAGGACTGGAAAGAAGCCTATGAATGTTGATCCTACTGACTTAGAGCCGTTAAGAGTACCGGCTGAAGTGAAAAGGCCAGTGAAAGCTCCTGTGCTAGCTCCAAAGCCTTTGCCCAAAGATCCAACTTTTAACAGAGTTCAAGAAAAGGCAGCAGCTGCACCAGTAAGGTCAGAAGCAGAGGAGCAGGCACGTGAAAAATTGAAGTATCCATCACTGACCAAGAGGTTGAGAGTGGAAGCTACACAACAGTACAGGACTAGATTTGAGCAACCTGCTGAGATGAAAAATTCTGTTGCAGTTTCATACAACATTGTTGATGATCTTAAAAAGACTCCTGCTAAGGTAAGCCTTTATGATGCTTTGCAATTACCTGGTCAAGTAGATTTATTACAAGAGTCATTGAAATCTGTGAAGGAGAGTGAAATAGGGCCTACCCAGACCGTCTATGCCCAAACTTTAACCACCTCTCATTCTTGGCAAGAACAGGACCTCCTCCTTTTTACTTGTCATTGCAAATAGAAGGTTGGGTTGTACACAATTGTATGATTGATTACGGAGCTGCAACCACTTGTCATGCCTAAGGGAGTCTGTGAAGCCATGGGAATGGAGTATACCCGGAGTAGTCCTGGAGTTCCGCAATTGGATGGTACGCCTGTAAAAATAGTAGGTGTCATTAAGGATGTACCCATTGTCCTGCATACAATGCCCCAAATCACTGTGATTCAAGAAATAGTTGTAGTAGATTTAGAGCCCTATTTTAGCATGTGTTTATCCAGGGAATTTACCGCAAAATTAGGGGGTTATCTGGCATTGGATTATTCTCATCTGGAAATTCCTTTTAAGAATAGACGTCTCAGAATACAGAATGAAAAGCCTTCCCCTTTTCACATTGAGAAGTTGGAAGATGTTGGAAAAGACATGCAATCGATCCATATGCTCATCGAAGAGTCCGAAGATCTTTGTGTTAATGAGTGAAGTTTTAAACAATCTTCGGTTGGAAGACCGATTTTCAATGCTTAACTTCAATGCCATGATGGAAACAGAGATTGGCTGCTATGCCATTCGAAAACCTGAGATTAAGACAAAGCAGAAATTGTCTAACCCAGTTGATCAGACTGAGGTTACAGATCAGTTATGGCAACTGTATTTCGATGGAGCTAGATGCAGGAATGGTGCCGGAGCAGGTATTGTGTTAATTTCTCCTTACGGTGTACGAGAGAACTTATTCATATCGGCTTACATGGAGTTGTACTAATAATGCTGCTGAATATGAAGCATTGTGCTTGGGTCTGAAGAAAGCGAAGAAGTTAGGAATAGAACAACTCAATATTTTTGGTGATTTCGAGCTTATTGTAAACTAGGTCACAAATAGATGCATCTCAAAGCAGCATTATCTGAAAGCATATCGTAATCAGGTTTGGGATTTGTTTGAACTTTTCACTGCGCTTAATATTCAAGCTGTTTCCAGAGAGATGAATAAACATGCTGACTTATTAGCATCTCTTGGAGCGAATTTTTCTCCTGCTGATCAAGTTGTGAACAAGCCCAAGACAGTGAGAATGGTATACAGACCCAGTGTGCCAGATAAGGAAAATTTTTGGCAGGTCTTTGAAACCGATGAGCAGATTGTGAATTTCCTGATACATGAAGTTGCAGCTGTTGAAGGCAGAACTTTGGAAGATGAGGAAGCTGAAGGTCTTATTCAATTAAGGAATAACCATATTCCAAAGGGTCTAATAACTCCGGAGAGCTTGTTTGACCAACATGATCGTTCCAGAAAGCCTCGAATGGAGATTGATAGAAAGGAATTCATGGAGCTAGAGCTTCAGCCTGACAAAGTGATTAAGGTTGGCACTGACTCAACCCCAGAAGAACTGCAAAAAATCAAGCAGCTCTGTAAAGAGTTTTATGATATTATAGCTTGGAGCTATAAAGACTTAAAGGGTTATAACAAGCAGATTATACAGCATACAATTGAACTAGAAGAAGGAGTTAGGCCTTTTCGGCAGAAGCAGAGACCTGTAAACCCAAAGATTGAGGCGTTGATGAAGGCTGAACTCGTTAAAATGCTGCAAGCTAAGATCATTTATCCGATCAAGCACTCCACATGGGTCGCCAATTTGGTCCCCGTCCGTAAGAAGAATGGAGATATTAGATTGTGCGTTGATTTCGGGAATTTGAACCGTGCTTCATTAAAGGATCATTATCCTTTGCCGAGAATAGATCAAATATTGCATGTTGTGGCTGGTGCACGGCGTTTTTCTTTCTTTGGATGGATTTTACGGGTATAACCAGATCTGGGTAAAAGATGAAGATCAGTTTAAGACAGCATTCACCACGAAGTGGGGTACTTTTGCATATCAACGAATGCCCTTTGGGCTGTCAAATGCTGGAGCTACCTTCCAAAGAGCTATGGACATTGCTTTCAAGGATTTGTTGAACAAGATCATTGTAATATACCTTGACGACATGACAGTCTTTTCACATAGAAGAGAAGACCATTGTTCTCACCTGAGGCTGATTTTTGAGAAATGCAGAGAATTCGGAATCTCCATTAATCCAAAGAAGTCTGTGTTTGCTGTAAAAGAGGGTAAGCTTCTGGGTCATGTGATTTTTGAAGATGGATTAGCAATTGATCCGACCCGTGTTGAAGCCCTAAAGAAATTGTCACTCCCTGCAAACAAGAAGGAACTTCAATCTTTCTTTGGACAGATAAATTTCATTAGAAAATTCATTGCTGATTTTGCTCAAGTTGTTAAACCAATGACTGAATTGTTGAAGAAAGATGCAGTTTTCCAATGGACAGCTCAAAGAAAGGAAGCATTTCGGGAGATCAAGGAAAGAATAGTGCAGGCCCTCGTCTCGATTAATCCCGACTACTCCAAGGATTTCATCTTATATGCAGTTGGAGAAGATGACAGTTATGCTGCAGTTTTGACGCAAAAGGGAGATGATGGGAATGAAAGGCCCATCGCTTTTCTGAGCCAAGTTATTTTACCTCACGAAGCAAAGTACAATTTTATTGAGAAACAGGTATATCTCTGTGATGAAATCCCTGAAGAAATTCAAACATTTTATTTCCCAGAGCAGGACATTTGTTCATGTGCTTCACCAAGACGTGAGAAATTTCATTCTTCAAGGAGAATTGGGTGATAAACGTGCTGGCTGGGTCACCAAGATCCAGGAATTTGATGTAGAAATTCACCCAGCTAAATTAGTGCGTGGTAAAGCTCTGTGCCAGCAGTTAGCAAAGATAGCAACATTTGATGTATGCGAAGATCAGGGAGAAGCTCTTGCTGGTAATAACAATTTAATGAATTTCTTAATTCTGGAAAAAGATTGGACAGAGGACCTGATTGATTATTTCACAACTGGAAAATGTCCGTCACAATTGACTGCTTCTCAGAGAAGGAGATTTCGGTTGCAAGCTCTGCGGTATGTTTTGTTTTCAGATGGTTTGTTTTTTAAAAATATTGATGGTGTTCTTTTGAAGTGTGTTAAACAAGCAGACAAGGATAGGATCTTGGAAGAGTTCCATTCCGGTCTATCAGGAGGACATTTTGCAGGAAGACCGATGGCCTTGAAAATCATTCGAGCTGGTTACTATCGGCCGACCTCGTTCTCGAATTCCTTCAAGATTGCACAAGCTCGTGATAAGTGTCAAAGATACTCGGGAAGAGTAAGGAATGCGGCACTGCCTTTGCATCCAGTGCAGGTTGAAGCCCCCTTTCAGCAATGGGGGTTAGATTTTATTGGAATAATTGATCCTAATTCCTCAGCTGGTCACAGATACATTTTAACAGCTACAGATTATTTCACCAGGTGGTCTGAAGCCATACCTACAAAGATGGCCAATCAATCTGTAGTGATTTCTTTCGTTGAAAGTTTAATTACACGTTTTGGTGTTCCAGATGCCATCATTACAGATAATGGGACTCCATTCATTGGAGCTGAATTGGCTGAGTTTGCTAACAAGTTTGGCATTTTCCTTAAGACATCTTCCAATTACTATCCACAGGGAAATGGCTTGGCAGAGTCAACGAATAAAAATTTGCTCGAAATTTTGAAGAGGTCATTGGGAGAGAACAAAAGATCTTGGCACTTGTTACTGAATCAGGTGTTATGGGCAGACAGGATTTCCGTTAAGAAGTCCATTAAAACCTCACCATATGCCCTAGTCTATGGCAAAGAAGCAAGGTTGCCAGTCCATCTTGAGTTGCCAATATTACAGCAGTTGCAGTCTTTTCAAGATGATGAGACAGACCTGAGTTCCTTGGATCTGCGAATAGCACAATTGTTGGAATTAGAGGAGCATCGTTCCAAAGCATATAATGAATTTGACAAGCACATACAAGGGATTTCGAAGTGGTTTTATAAGCATTCTGCAGCCCGTCCATTCAAGACAGGAGATTTGGTGCTGAAATGGAATGAGAATAAAGCTAAACCTGGCAATCATAAGAAGTTTGATGCATTACGGGAGGGTCCGTTCCGTATTTCCAGTACTGGTGCAGCTAATTCTTTCTATTTGGAAGAGATGGATGGTAGCCCACTTCCAATTTCAGTTAATGGCTTTCATTTGAAAGCCTACTTTTCATGACTTCGCAAGTTCAATTTGAGTTTGTATATAATATATAAAAAAAAAAAAAAAGTATGTATATATGTGTTGCCTTTTATTGTCACCTTGGCTCTTGTTGCTTGTGGGCTGTAGGTGTTGGTTTCCCTTTTTGTCTCCTCCTTTCCCAGCAGTTGGTGGCTTTCTTCTTTTCCCTCCCCTTTTTCTTTCCTTTCCCTTCTTCATCTTCCTTCTTTTACTTCTTTTCCTTCTGCAGTTCCAGAATAAGCCACGACTGTTGTTTCTTTTCCCCTTTTCTACTTTTCCCATGTCTTCTTATCCCTTTCTTCTCAGTTTGTTTTTGTTTAAAAAAAAAAAAAAAAAAAAAGAATTTCCTTTCCAGCTTAGTTCATTTTCATTTCACGCTTCAAAACTTCCACTTATGTTCCATCCATTCGTTCATTCCATCTATTGCCGTTGGTAGTGTATCAACATGATGTTGTTATGTCTATCTCATTCATCACTTGCTTACTTCCACATCACTCCATTGCAGTCACCGCTTGCGCAATCGCAGGAGCTCACTCCACCATCACATTCCATTTCTTCGGTTTATAACCGCTTCTATGCAGGTTCTTCCAGTTCTAGTTTTCCGTAGCAGAAGAAGTTTGGCAGCAGTCCCCTGACATGTTTTGCAGCAGCTAGTTTACAGTTCCAATATGACTCTGTGCCCAATGGACTAAGGCCTGGATTCTTGCATACAGCGAGCTGTATACCCCGCGAGCCGCCAAGAATGTTGGCATTTTTGCCACATTGATTCTCATTGATGAATGCATTGATGTATTGTTGGGGATCTGACCTTTGATTGATGCAGCTTGGGCGAAAAAGGAGAAAAATTGAGCAAAAAATGGCTAAGTCAGAAAACTGCAGCGACGCGCTGACATGTTGCAGAATCGCGGTCAACGCAGTCAACGCGAGCGAGGTTGGCGGAACCGTCGCGATATCGCGACGTGTTCCGAAATCGCGGGTCGGCGGGCAAAAAAAGCATTAAGTTGAAAACATGCAGCGATTCGCTGACATGTCAGCGAATCGCGACCCGGGAAGCGTCGAAGGCAAAAAGTGCAAACTTGCGGCGCGTCGTCGACATGTCAGCGAATCGCGACCGAAAATGGCGATTGATGCGGAGAGAAGGAACATGTAGCGAAATCGCTACGTGTTCCGTTTCGCGAGCGAGAGCGCGGGGAGGAGCAAAGGGAGCCGGACATGTAGCGATATCGCGACATGTTCCGGAATCGCGGGTCTTCGGCAGCGAAGCGTACGGCGTAAAATCATGTCGCGATTTCGCGACCCGTCGCGATTTCGCGACCTGCGCAATTTTCCCGCCAAGTGCAGTATGAACGGCCGAGAGGGTTTTTCCGATTTCCGATGATTTAATGCTGACCCGAATTAAATAATTTGCGGATTTCCAATGCGGTTAAGGTCAAAGAGTGCCCAGGCTACCAAAATTAAAGGGTTTATTGGTTCGAAGTTGCCGTTCGTGGATTAATTCAACGGTTTTTCATGCACATATTCAAAGAATCGAATTTAATGAAGGGCCGCAAGCGTTTCATGGAATTTAATTTTTATTTCTTCGAGACTGCGATTAAGGGGATCATGTTCCTCGTTTCCTTCACATGATTGTAGATCACGAGGAAGTTGGTTTTAATTATTTAATGCTGCAAAGAGGACGGACCTCTATAAAAACCAATGTAATTCGCATTTCAAAAGGTTGGAAAAACTTGTTGCTAGAAACTGGAATTGTATTTGCAGGAATACAAGGATCGACTTCTAATTTTTCAAGCGTCGCATGGATGAATTTGCTTTCTGTTTTCTGCATTTCTAATAGCATTCGTACTCCTGCATTGCTATTACATTTAAATTCTGCATACTGGATTTAAATACTGCGGTCAGGGTACAATTCCTGGAATGTGGGTTTGGAGGGATTTGCGGCATGTGATTGTGCGAGGATGAAGCTGATTTCTTATGTTACTTGCTGTTGTTGCGTTTGTAGTTTCCTACTGTTGTTTTTCTGATCCCATCACTTCGGCCTGTGGCCATATTTCCCATTTCTTTCTCGCAACCTTTTAAATCTCTTTCCGGAAACCCTATCTTAAACCCATTTTTAGAGTAGTAGAGGGAACCGACCCACTCGGAGATTGGTGCGGGAGCCATTTCTTGCTTCCAGCCTTTCAATGTTGGCCGGGTCTAGGGCGCAATTGTAAAAATCCTTTCCTGTGGCAGATTCGTGACCAACATTTCCATATATTTTGCTTAACCCTTTCAACATTCTAACTACTCAATTTCATTTCCTATAACAATGAGATTTGGGGTTTAAGGTCTTTTATAATATCCTAAAAGTTTTGGTTTTTGGAGGGCGCATTGAGCTCTCTAATATTCCACGATATGATCCTCATTCTTTGGGTTTAGATTGGGTATTTTTACCTCCAAATTCAAAGTTAACTGATTTTCACTTGTCACTTCTTTATATCTAAACATATGATAGATTAGTTTTAAAAAACCTACGGTTTAATTTTAATTATTATGGAACACTACATGGTAAAGGCATTGGGCTCTCCTATAAAAGACTTATTTACAAGGAAGGTGGCTCTCGATGTTCCCCAAAGCTATATACTTCGGCTATTATTTTCAACAAAAAAATTAACTATTTTTTTGAAACTTTAATATTCATGTTTATTTTCAATTGTCACTAATTATTATAATTATAAGATAATTATTACCATATTTATATTTAATTTTAAATAATTATTAACTATTTTCTAATTTATCAAATGGAATAAGCTCTATTATTTAAATCCCTTGACTTTTAAGGAGAAGATTTGTGTCCAAATCCTCCCAAGCGATACATGTATAATTGCCAAGTTTTTGTAATACCACTATGTTGTCAAGTTGTTATATGGGAAAGGTCATTTAAATCCCATATATAACCAATTAAATAATAATTATCTCATTTAATATAAACACTTAAGACAAATATTTAACTCATATTTAATATTTAATTAATTATTTATGGAAATTAATAAGATATAAGTTAAATAACTAAGAGTTTTTTATTTTCAAGAGCCAACACAAGCCTTTTATTGTTTTAGAAAGGAAGCAAGTGTTATGGATTTATGGTTGTTGGGTGTGTGACAAAGCTATTGCTAAGCACTTCCAGAGCCGAAGTATATAGCTTTGGGGAACATCGAAAAATAGTGAACATAGGGTTATGCATAGTGACTATTACTTAAGCTATATACTTTAGCCAATTTGGTGATAAATAGTCAATATGCATAACCCTATCCCACAAGGAAAGTAATAGGCTCCACCATTGTTCTCACCTTAGGTGGCTCACTTGCCCTTTTTTCCTTTGAAATAATTAAGAAATTTGGCAAGGAAAAATTTTTAAAACTAAATTCTCACTATTTTTCCAATTGGCTTAGCTATAAAGGCCTTTTGAATTAATCTTTATGTTTGTCATCATCCTATTATTCAAATTTACAATATTTTTTGCTTTACAGTAGATATCTCTTTATTTGAATCTATATGGTGAAATTATATTCATTGATTTTTTTGATTTTTTGTTTGTTTGTGGAAAACATCCCAAATGAGATGCTACTTTCGGGTAAGTCCCAAGGAGGCAAGGGTAAATATTCTGCCAAAAATTTATAGGGCTCACATGTGGCCTGCTCCCTTTGACACACTCAACGAGCATGCCTAAAACAACAAAAACAATAACAAAAAAACACAAAACAATCAAAAATAACATAAAAGCATAAAAACAACAAAAAACTCAAAAAAAAACAAAAAAATAAAAAATAAAATAAAATAAAACATAACAACAAAACACATAAGAAAACCATAAAAACAATAAAACAACACAAAAACACTTAAAAAAAATAAAAACACAAAACACAAAAAAGAAAAACATGAAAAACAACAAATACACACAAAAAAGGAAAAAAAAACACAAAAAAATAACAAAAACAACATAAAAACAAAATAGTACAAAAACACACACACCCCTCAAACAACTAAAAAAGGGAAAGCAAAAAAAAACAAAACACAACTATAACCTTTCAAGGCCAAAATACTTTTAAGGCAAGATTCAACAGAGGAAACATAAGAAAGATATGTCTGAGTTAGGGAACTAAAATACCCTGACCGAACCAAAGACAAGAAAAAACAAAGCAAAAAGGAACAAGGTACCTGTATTATTGGAGCCATCCAAAGAAATGATAAAACACAGAGCTTCCCTTATTTGTGAAGCCCACCATCTAGGAGGGTGGTTGTAGCAAGTAAGATCACCTTGTCCAATGCCCAATTAGCTAAGGCATCAACACTCCTATTCTGTTCTCTGACCACATGATTGTAATCAACTTTTAAAAAGCTCATCTAGATTAATTGAATCTTTTCAACAATTTATTTTTATTCTTCAATCAACCTTATGACTGTCAGAAGGAGATTTTAGAATATTAATCATGAGTTGAGAGTCAGGCTCAACCAATATATTTTTCCATCCAACCTTAGTAGCCTCTTGAAGGCCTCTAAGGATACCATATCCCTCAAAAAGGTTATTGGAAAGGATACCCAAATTCTCAATAAAAGTGAAAACCAGGGATCCATCTGAAAGTCTACCAATTTCTCTTGGACTAGCTTTTCCAAGGTTCCCCCTAGAGGCTCCATTGGTACTAAATTTTCTATAATTCTTAGGAGGAGTGAATTTGTTATTTCCATATTGAAATTACTCACATTCCCTTTAAGTCAGTCACCCTTTGAAGAGTTAATATTCAATCTTTGCATCACTTGATACCATATTTGGTGGGATTTTTGGGGGTGATTAAGGATATGGACTAATTCAACTAAGTTGACAATGATATTTTGCTACATATAGTGAATATCCTTTCTTTCTTGATTGAAAATTTTATTGTTCCTTTCATTCTAGATATTCCAAGGTAGAATGGTAGAACCCATACAAACTAACTACCTAATGAGATGATCAACACCATCTTGTTTAAGCCAATCCCTCCAAAGCTATTCAAAAATAAAAAAAATTAGACCATTGTAAGCCAAGTAATATGGCCATTCTCCTCCATAGCTCAGAGGCTAAGGTACACTCAACAAACATATGGCTAAGAGTTTCCACATTCTCTCCACACATTTCGCATCTAAAAGGGCCATGAAAACCATGTTTTATAAGTTTCTCACCAGTTAGCATGCTACGATGCAATAAAAGCCAAGTAAAGAACCTCACCTTAGGCCAAAGCTTTTTAGCACAAAGCTAAGAAAAGATATCATAAGATTGGTTGGGATTATTGTAGCATAAGGTCAAATAACCTTGAGCAACTGATTACTCACCCTTAGTAGTGTTGTTCCATCCAAAACAATATTTATCATAGGACCAAGAGAGAGATCTCATATGCAAGATGCATTGGATATCTTGTCTTTGTATTTATGGACTTTGAATAGGCTAGTCCTCAATAGGGATCCAATATCTACCAACCTTTGAATTACCAGTATGGTATTGATAGTAATTAGCCACCTTTATCTAATTAGCTCGATGAAGATCCTCCATCCAAGGCCTCCAATCAGGAAACTAAGTTATCAAAGGCTGATGACCATCCCAAGAATCTATCCAAAACTTTACTTTTTGACCATTATGAATGATCCAATATTAATTTTTTTTTATCAAATTTTCACCAGTCTTAAGAACCACTAAAATGGGAGAACCTTTGGTAGGCAAATGATAGCGAACAAGGTCTTTAGGATTTAATATTTAGGAACCAATAAATATTCTTTTGATATTAATTATGTGGATGGATATACCAAGAACACTAGATATTATGACCTTATCATCGGCAATGCATATGATAAAATAAATAGGTTAGGTGTATTTAATATTTATTTAATACACATATTTACATATCTATTTATTCTTGACTCCATTGGATCTTGCATTAGACTAGTGTTCAATATGGTTTTTATTTCCTCCTCTTCTTGAAGGTTGGTGTATTCTTGGATATACAAATATAGTTTTATTCTATTTCTTGAGCATATTTTGTGCAATAATATCTTCTTCACTATATAAAAAACACCTTTACGTTTTATTGAAATTTGTGTTCTATCAACTAACACAAACCTATAATTTTAGGCCTTGAGACCACTTCAATATAAAATTTGAATAATTGATCAATTAAACAATTTGGGGATTTCTTATTTTTTAACATATTAACGATTATTTTTAATTTATGATAATATTTCATTGATAAACATATGTTCTTATTATATCTTGTCCATATATTGTATTCACATTCTTCTTATCACTTGTGAAACTTCATGAAAATAAAGATCATTTATTTTTCTTACTTCATGAATAGATATTTTGCTCATACAAGTGTAACACAACTTGACTCCTCCATATATATTCTAGGGTATCCTCATACACAGAAATACTTGACCATGAGGTCTTAAAATAAGCTAGTATATACCTTAAATAGTTTATATGTCATGATTGTTATCCAATATCTCTATTTTTATAATTTTAAACTATGCCACATACTCTGTCTAAAAAAGATTTAGGTGTATTTAATATTTATTTAATTTATATATTTACATATGCCTTTTTCAATTTTCATGAATTCATTTCTACAGAATCTTTCAAAGCCATCAAAATTCTTGCTAAATAGTTCATGTATTGGCTTAAGTGATTTAACTATTTTTGCATTGTAGGAATATCTTTGAGTTTATTTTCATCATGTATTTATTCTCTTGGCAAAAATTGAATAATATTTTCTTTTTACTATTCTTCCTTATTTAGGCCTATATATTCTAACACATTGTTAGGCCATCTCTATCGTTATGGCATAAGACACATGTTTTGTTCTCGAAGGCTTCTTTTCAGTAGTTGGTCTTGTTCCTGATATTGGTAATGATAGATCAACTAACTCTATGACTCTTATGTCATATTATTCTAATTATTATTTTTTGGTTTCTTTTGAAATGACTCCTTTTGGATCTGCAATAAACCTTTCTGGTAAAGGTATAATTTTTACATTTAACATTTTGTTGTTTGCTTTTGCATGATCTATCGATTTGGCCTTACTTTCATTGAAACTTTTCATAGCAACGTTATCATAGATCTCTACAGACCTACTGGTTTTTTCTCCAAATATTGACACATATGACCCTAAAGGTGTGTCATATTTATTTATATCCATGTGTGCATGTTGGACTGTGTATGTGTTCTTTGATGAAGAAGCAGTCTTCATTTGTGGTGCTCTAAAGTTTTTTTTAGTTGAAAACATTGATGTAACAACAACTAATGCTAATGGAGATAGATTTAACCATGGATATTTCTTTTGTTTTGAAATCATATATTTTATTTTAACTAACTCTTCTAGTTTTTGTTTAGCTAACGGTTCTTCCTTTTGTTTCAACAGTTTCTTCAGTTTTTGTCTTAGAATTTGTTGTTCAAATTCTCTCCATTTTCTTGCTACCTCCTCTAGCTATAGTTCTATTTCAGTTTTATTTGGCATTTTAGTTTTATCCATGGAGTGTACTATGTAGTAAAATCTGCATAAGAAACTCTACTTACCTTGTGTAGGTTGTGCTTGGGCAGCAATATTATTTTCTTTACTTTCAACAATTAGATCATCCTCAAGACTTAGAGTGCAAACTTTATCCAAGTCAATTGGATCAATATTTTCTATCCATAAAGTATCATGGACAAATCTTGGCTAAAAATAACCATGTATTTCAACTATGTTATCTCCATTAACAAAGAAAAATTATGCTTTTGATCAAATCTACTCGTATAACTATACTTTCTTATTTTGTTTGGTGGGGTTTGTAGAAATAGCGAGGACTATTATTGTGGGTTTCACCAATTCCTAGATTTTACAAGAAATAATTCAATGGACCTTGAAAGAACTAGATGTCTATGTTGAAAGTGCTCAAATATGGAAACTCTTGGTTTTTTAAAGGTTCTTGACCACCTAATTTGACACAGGATTGACAAGACATATACCAAGTTTATTTTACATGGAGAACAACCCTCTAGTTTTGAAAAATATGCATCGATCATGTGCTCTACCACTAATGAGGGTCCAATGATCAAATATGTACAATATGACATCGTTGGAATGGTCAATGATACATATGGATTATTCAATATATATTGCCTAGAGAGTAGACAAGAACTATGAGATAATGTTGAGTTCTAATTGTCTTATGGAGTAGTTTTTATTGATGAATATTTTAGATTGCTTGAATATTCCAAATGACCATTATACCTAGGTTGTACAAAGTACACAAAACTATCAGTAATATCTAAATTGTATAATCTCAAAGCAAAACATGGTTGGTTGGACAAAAGCTTCGACAACTTACTGGAGTTGCTGAAAGATATGCTCTCAATCGATAATACAATTATAGATTCCACATATGTGCTAAAGAAAATAATGAGGCCATTGGGATTAGATTATCTAATGATACATGCATGCATCAATAATTGTATTTTATATTGGAAATATCTTGAAAAGAAGCAAGCTTTCCCAATATGTGATGCATCTTGATGGAAAGTTGACCCTTATTCACAAAATATATGCATTAATGTTCCTGTGAAGGTGTTGAGGTATTTCCCCATTATACCAAGGTTGAATATAATGTATAGGTAAGGTATTTTATTATATCATTAGCTTTGTTATAATTGTTTCTTTCAACATTGTTAGACGCGATTGAAGTGAGTTGATTTCTTTTTATAGCTCTGCAAAGGTTGTAGATAATATGAGGTGGCATTCCCAACATAGGAGTTTAGATGGTAATATGCAACATCCAATCGACTTCACAATATGGAAACTATAGATGTTAAGTGGAAATATTTCACCGATGGTCCATGTAGTGTACGACTTGCAATGGAAACTGATGGGTTCAACCATTTTGTTGACTTTAGTACTGCTTAGAGTTGCTAGCTTGTTTTTTTTGTCCCTTAAAACCTCCAACCATGGATTTGGATGAAGAGGAAATGTATAATGCTCACCTTTTTAATACCTAGCCCCAAGAAACTAGGCAATGATATTGATGTTTATCTACAATTGTGGGTTGACGACTTGCATGAACTATGGACTAAAAGAGCAGAAACATATGATGCATTTTCCAATACTGTGTTCAATATGAGAGAAATAATGATGTGGGTCATCCATGACTTTCTATATTATGGAAACCTATCAGGATGTATGACAAATGGAAAGGTAGCATGTCCAATATGTAGGGAGAACACTTGTGCATAATATCTTAAATGTAGTAGAAATATCACCTACATGGTCCATAGGAGTTTCCTTCCTCCAGATCATTCAAATCATCATCAAAGGACATCTTTAAATGGAAAATAAGATCTTGATAAACCACCCAAACCTTTAAATGGGATGGAAATACTAAAAATAGTACAATGAATTCCATCAAATTGAGGAAAGAGCAACTTAACTAAAAGGAAACGCAACACGAATGAGGATAGTGTGTTTGTTCTTATAGCAGGATGGAAGAAGAAATCTATATTCTTCAATCTATCATATTGGGAGGTACGACATGCAACTTTCTTTTTTTATCTATTTTTATGTCTCTCAATATCTAGTAATTTCTATTTGATGTTTCTATCTATGAACAACATCTTCTAGTTCTTCACAACTTGGATGTGATACATGTGGAGAAAAATGTATACAAAAGCCTATTCAAAATACTAATAGGTATCAGCAAAAATTCAAAGGATGGCAAAAAATCCTATAAGGATTTAAAAATATGGGTATTAGGAACACATTGTAAACAAGACATATCTTCCACCAGCACCCTACAATCTATTGAAGGTTGAGAAAGAAAGGTTTTGTCGTACATTATACAATATGAAAGTATTGTATGGATATAGTTCAAATATTAGAAAATGTGTCTCTATGAATTAACTTAAGATCCAAGGCCTAAAATCATAGATTGCCATGTTCTCATGCAACAAATGTTTTTTTATAGTGCTAGGACATTTTCTTGATAAGCTAGTGTGATAAACCATTTGTTGATTGTGCATATTCTATAGGGATATATGCGCTAAAATAGTGGATCCCATAAAAATAGAGAAAATATTAATAGAGATCATGGAGACATTATGTTTACTCGAAAAGTACTTGCCCCCTTAATTTTTTGATATCATGGTGCACCTAACTATTCACTTGGTGCAGGAGGTACATCTATGTGGACCTGTACAATATCGATGGATGTACCCTATCGAGAGGTTTGTATGCATTCATCAGTTTCATAAACCACCATTTTTTAAATTTTTGTAGTGTCTCATCTAATAAAAAAATTTTGTTTCATTTCTTATAATTATGAAGATTTTTAAGGGCTATGTAAAGAACCAAGCTAGACTCGAAGGTTGTATTTTCAAACATTATCTTGTCAAGAAATCTATTTCATTTTGTGCAGACTACATGAGAGGTATGAAAGCAATTGGCAATCACCTTAGTTGCAATGAGGTATGGAGTGATGAGGAAGAAGAAACTATAATTTATGGGAGGTCTTTGTCCAGTGATATAGACTTTGATTTGGATGAAACTTCTTATGAGCAAATCCATCGATGTGTTCTCTTTAACATGGATGAAGTTCAGCCTTGGGTAGAGTAAGTAGATGTTTATTTTTTTTGTTATATATATGGAAAAATATTAATTAGATCCAACTAAGCTTGACAAAATTTGGGTAAAATTAGGAATCACCTAAAGAGTATCAAGGAATCCAACCCCCGTGCAATGAGACATGAAGGGGTGTAGAAAAATCCATAATCAAACATTCGTCACTTGGTTATAAGATCAGGTTATTGTTTGCTCTCATGAATATGATATTTTATATTTATACTAATTTTTATGTACTAAACATAATGTAATGTTTTGCAATCATCTTTAAACTATTCTTATCTAGTTAAGTTTCATGGAGATAGAATGCAACATAATGGAAACAAATCCAACACAATAAAATGGTTGTCATGTGGTTCAAGTTACAACCAAACATTCAAACTATTTTATCAACTGTTATAGATTTTATAACAAAGACAAAGAGGACCAAAGAACAACTCAAAACAGTGTTGTGTGTGTTTATGTTACTATTCTATGCAGAGCAAGTGCAAAATACACAAACCTAGTGCTTCAAACAATCACATATTATGGTGTTATTGGGAAAATAATTTTGTTGGATTACTATTAGTTTTGATACCTCCTATTCAAATTTTACTGGGTGAATTTTCTTGATATGAGTAATGGATGTATAAAGGATGAAATGGGCTTCACATTGGTCAACATGAATAGATTATTTGGTTGAGATAGACTAAAATGTGATCCAATTATCCTAGTATCACAAGACAAACAAGTCTTTTATGTAAA
The DNA here is from genome assembly GCA_028583015.1 of Wollemia nobilis. Lineage (NCBI taxonomy): Eukaryota > Viridiplantae > Streptophyta > Pinopsida > Araucariales > Araucariaceae > Wollemia > Wollemia nobilis. The sequence goes on from JAQPPZ010015413.1 coordinate 91,775, forward strand.
TGATCCACTTAATACTAGTTGGTATGTGGTTCTCACATCACCTCCAAGAGGGATCAAATATATTGAAGCATACGAGGTAGAATATGGCAGTGTCTCTAGAGTAACAAATTTTGTTGGACTTGAAACTGCACAAGATGAAAATGCAAACAACGACAACATTCAATATGTTCTTGAAGAATGTGAGGGTACATGGTTGGAAGCCTGATTATTATACTTCAAAAGTAGTTATAATTAATATGACATATAGCATTTCTAATTGCTTAAGGATAAGTTAGTTTCCTCACAACGTTTAAGTGTCTTTTCTAGATTTTTTGTGGTAATTTTAAAATTTTCACCATTGTTAGACATTTTTTGTTCTACTTTTATAAAATTCTAGTAGATAATCAATGGGAAACCATGCTAGGAGTAATGCAAATAAGAGTATGATGTTGGTCAATTAGATACAAGAAGGTAATTTGGTTAAAAAAGAGATAGAATGCAAGTGTTGCTAGGGCATTAGGATTAAGATTCTAATCATGCATGCATGTTTTAATGTGTTGAAATGAAGGTTTATTGTGTTGAGTGTTAGTTATGAAATTGATATTTCATGTTTGACTCTTAGTCCTAGTCCTTAGCAGCAGTACTTGATTTGCATATATGGATATTTATGTATCTGATGAAACTCTCAAGATACTTTCTCACATCATATCTAATGGTTGGTGTGGTTAGGGATGTTTAGACATCTACCCATTATATGGAGGGCTCAAGTTATCCATTCACTATATTTATAAATAAGAATTGCACATGAAATGTGAATTTTCCATTTGCATATATAATCATTACTAATTTTTTTCTTGCTTGCTTTTGTACATGTAAGAGGTGTAATAGATCATTGTTGTTCATAAATAATAACTTGGTTTTCATCCATCAACCTAAGAGAAAACATTCCTTATATTATTCAAAATAAACTTTGTGTAATGCTAAGCTTCGATATTTTAAATTCCTTTATTAACTAATGTTGTTTTAAAATGAATAAAGAGAACATGTTATTATAATGGTTGTCTCACTGCCTTGTTTGAGATGAGAAACATGTTGGTTAAATGATTACTAGCTCCCTCTTTTGTCAAAAATAATATTTCCTAATCCTTAAATCTATTTATTTTTAGGGTAATCAAGTTAAATGCTTATTGGATTGTTTTGATTGATGTCTTTCAACTCTTCAATTTTTGAATGGTCTCGAGAAAAATGGAAAAGGATATGCATTTATATGACCCTATATTTAACTAATTGGAAGGGCTTTTATGAATAAGGAGTTTTTTAAAAATATTCTTTAACTTGATTCAACAGTGTTCAGTTTTAGAAATTTATATGGAAAAGATTACAGTTTGTGTACTTAATCTTGTTTGGGAATAACACTTGTTGGAAAATATGGATATTACATCATTTGATTCTTTACTAATGTACCTTCATGGGTACATATTTAGATTAGGATTACATTAGGAGATAAATATTTATAAGAGTTATTTAATAAATGCACATGTTAGAATGTGCAATGATGTAAATGTGCATGTAGTCCACATGTACATGAGTCTTACGATTGAGTGAGAGGCAAGGAATCTATATTTCTATATAAAGGCCTCATTGTGAGTGATTGTGAGTAGTTTTTTAGTGTGCAAAAATGAGATTAGTAGTAGGCACAATGTAGCTCCATTTTGCTATCATGGATGAGTTGCAAACTCCATGAGAGGAGCATTATAATTTTCATGAGCTTTCTTATATGAGTATTTCTAGAGCATTGTATCAAGTTTTCTATCATATTTTCATGCATGTTAAGTTTCCATTATCATGATTGTAACATTACATATTTATTTCAATACTTGTGAATGTATTTCCTTTATGTTTATGGCTCCAAAATCTAATAGTGGTATCAGAGCCATAGTGGATCAAAGGAAAGCCACAAGTGATCACCATTGCTATTATTGAGTATTTGCAAACCATACCATCCAGAGTGCACCGCTGCATGCAAATACCATTACAATAGATATTGCTACATCATTGTGCAACACTCCTTGCAAATGATGTTGGCTTAAGTTTTTTTTATAGTTAGATTTAGGTAGAAGAGAAAATAGAGAAAGCCACATGATTTGGCTAGATTTTTTTCACAAGAGTTGTAACACTTGTGAAGACTATAACTCAGCATTGCATCCACTAGATTAGCAATACAACTAGTGAAGAATGTTTTCTTTAGAGTTATAGAAATTTTTTATTATCTCTAATATTTCATTGCATGAGATAAAAGAAGTTTTTAGGAGAACCATTGGGTTACTATCATCTAAGTTTTTCTTGTTGCATAAAATTAGCTCTTAGAAGGTGGGAAGCTTCATATAATAGATAGAGAAGAACTTCATCTTCATTGTCTAAAATTTGAAGTTACTTTCCTCATGTAGGGATTGATTCTTTGTTGCAAAAAAATAAGGATTGAATATTTGGAGGCCTAAGGAGAAATGTCCCATTGAAAGATTTGTATATTGAAGACTCCTAGTTGAAATATTGAGGAGAGATCTAGTGGCTAAAGGAATCTACATTGAATATTGTAAATTTAGGAAGGATTTATAGGAAGAAGACCCCATTGAAGATCGAAGAGACTCAAGAAGAATAGTCCTAGCAAAATATTGGAGATTGGTGATCTACATTGAAGATTAAAAAATTCAAATTGAAAAAAAGGTTCATTGAAGGCCCTATTAAATAACTTCCATAGTGGAAGGTAGCAGTAGATTCAAGGGATCCTAGAAGAATATCTCATTCCCATAGTTGAAAATTGAAGAGGCCAAGGAAGGTCTCATTGAATATTTTGAAGTTGCAAGTTTGAGAACCGTGGAGAGGTTTCAAGGATAAACAATAAGAAGTCTTGGTGAGCCTCATTGAATGTGTCCTTAGAAGGACTCACTGGAGAAATTACTACAAAAGAAGAAGCTAAGGAATTGGGATAATTGTCATCGTCTGACAACAAGCCCAAAGGAGAAGGTTTGGCAAGAAGATTGTGAAATAAAAAGGTAGTATTGAATAGATCTCAAGATCTCAAGATTATTTGAGGAGGATATCTACTTTGAATTCAGAATTCAGTAAGAGAAAGGAGATAGAAGAACCACCAAATCTGAGATATTTAGGGGCCATCATTGAAGGGTTCTTGAGCAAACATCTCAGCTACGATTTGGAGAGAATCCTACCAATATTTTGGGATTCAAGGACAGCTTTTTAGTGAAGGTATTTATTGCCTTACAATCTGAAATTTTTCATATTTGAGGACAGAAAAAGGCAGCAATTTGGGCAGCGTTAGTGACTGCTAAAGATTAGATTTCAGAGGCACATTATGAAGGGGTATTTAAGCCATCAAGTTACAGTATTGGACAGCATATTAGTCAATTATTGAAGATGCAAAAAGGTGAGCAAATGGGCTATTTTGGACAACCTATAAGAGCTGCAATAACATCTACAAAAGGGTAGCCATTGAGGTGAGTAGAATTACCATAATCTTCATCATCTACAAGATTGAAAAGGTATGCAACAGAAAGGTGAAAAAATTCATTAGTTAAGATTTTTATATTTGGATTTCTATTAAAGTTTTAAAGCACCAATTACAAAGCTTAAAGGTTACATCAAAATTTTCATTTCAAGTCTTCCAAATAGTATAGAAGTTATATTTTACAAGGATCATACCTGCACATAGAATAAATTGAAGAACACAAGCTTATACTGAGAGGGGTGTTGAATAGTATAAGACCAACTTTTACTTTTCTTTACCAAACAATATTATCCAATATTATTAGGAAATATCAATAGCAATAATAAAATAAGTACATAAATCATCACACACAATAGAGACACCAATTTAATGTGGTTCACCCAATGTGGGCTACTCCACGGAGAAATTTTTTTTACTAAATTTTTTTAATAAATCCTCTTGGGAATCACTTCCCTATTACAATGTTTATGGACCTCTATCCAAATGAGACACCAATCTCCTAATGCTATGATTTGTGGATCTCTCTCCATAGGATAACTCTTTCACCTTTTCTTTGGTTCGTGGAACTTGACCCAGGATAACTCTTTCTCCTCAACTGGTTTGTGACTCTTTCTCTGAGAATAACTCTATCTTCCCAACTGCTTCATGGATCACTCTCCATAGGATAAATCTTTTCCCTTGCTCTAGTTCATGGATATCTATCTAGAGGAAAACTATTTTTTCTCTACTCTGGTTGGTGATCTTCTAGAAGACTACTACCTCCACTACACTAGCTTGTGGATCTCTCTCCATAGAAGACCTCTGTCCTCACTCAGAATACCTATGTCCTATCTACCCTAGCTAATGGATCTCTATCCACTAGAGACTACTATCCTCTACTCTATCACCTCCAAATATTACTCTCAACTCTGTATCAAATCTGCACCAAAAACTATCCTCGATCTAGTATAAATTTTCTCTAACTCTGTCTTAGGTATAGCACAAATCTACTCTCAAATCTACACCAAAATTTATCCTCAAATCTATCCTCAAGCCTTAACACAAATCTTGATCCAATAAGAAATCAACTCTCCTTAGATTTACCCTAAGCCTTAACACAAATCTTGAACAAATCAATCAAATCTACTCTCAAGTATTCACAAAGACTTACCTCAATTCTACTCTCAAGTCTTCACTAAGACTTACCTCAAATCTTCCCTCAATATTTCACAAAATCTTTCTCAAACTCTTCTCAAGTCTTCACAAAGACTTACCTCAAATATGCCTACAAGTCCTCTCAATAACTTGCTTAATCTTCTCTCAAGTCTTCACCAAGACTTATCTCAAATCTGCCCACAAGATTTCACAAAATCTTGCTTAAACCTGTCCTTAAGCTTTAACAAAATCTTACTCAAATCTACTCAAACACATGCTCAAAACAGCTCACAAGACATGCTCAATAAATCTCAAATCTTGCACACAATGTTATCAATTGTTTTGTCTAATCTTCAAAGTAATTCTACTTAGAATTTTTTTAACCTCTGGAACATATAGATAATGATGTACTCTATCAAAAAATCAATATGTTCTACTCAATCATTAAGTATATCGCTTTCACAAATCTAGTTTCTAAAGTTTGCACAATCACTTTCAATATCACTCAAAACCAATGCTCAAGAATTTCACTCATTCATTCAATCAATGAAACACAAATTGCTCATAAACCCTAAATAAGTGTTTTCAAACTTCTTCCAACAAGGTGCACAAAGTGGGTTTCAAACCCTAACTCAAATAGTCCTCAATATTTATCTCAAATGATCTCTAAACATTCACCAATGAAGCATATAATAATTCACTCAATATTTCCAACAATTCTTATCAAACAATCCTTTTCACTCCACCTTGTATTTCACAACATTCATTCCAATATTTCAAACAAAATATGATGTGCCCATACCTTTTTGCTTTGATGGAGATATGTCTTCAAAATCTATCTTAATCACAATCAAATCCTCTTTGCCAATTTCAAGGTTAGATAGCAACAATCTATCTCAAAATCTCCACACAAATATTTTCCTCAATAATTATTTTAACATACAAAAATATCAAGTCTCAAGAACACCTTATAATCTCTAAACTTCTCAAAATAATATTCAATACATAAAAATCAAGTTCCTTTATTAACACCTTATAAACTCTAAATTTTTCAAAATAGCATTCAACATATAAAAATCAAAATCCTTTGTTAACACATTATAAACTCCAAACTTTTCAAAATAACATTCAACATATAAAAATCAAATTCCTTTGTTAACACCTTATAACTCCAATCCTTTTATTTATTTTTCTAATCAACAAAAATAAAATATTTTTCAATTAACCTTATGACTCCCTATGCATTCCACCTATGCACTTAATTATCACGTGGCCTCTATAATACTTGCACCTTTCCAAACTTTTGTGAATTTAATTAAAAATAAAAAGTGCTTACCTTATAATCTTTGGCCCACATCTCAAAAACTATTGTGCATGTCTTTTGACTATGCCCAAACTCAACCCCATGATCAGCTACTGCTGCAATGCCTTAGCCCAAGGCTAAGCTGCCGCCTAGGGTATATGTCACGTGGGATTTGAAACCACAACATCTCTTGCACAAGCATATTAGCAAGCCTTTGACCACCGTCTGTGCTACCCAATGCCTTGGCAATGGATTTGGTGCTTCACTCAAATTTCAACATGATTTTTGCCTCCCTCAATTAAAAACACATGAATCCTCTTCTCCCTTCATAATGCAGCGCACGAATTATATTTCAACTTAGGCATTCGAATAGCATAGGTAATTTTGAAATGAAATTCACTTCCCCTTTTTATACTTTGTTCTTTGTACTTCAACATGTCGGCACATTCAATTTTTTAATTTCTAACTTGAATTTATAAATTAAACCTTGGCACCTTTTGTTTATTTAAATTAAAATTTTAACCATAGGTTAAAATATTTTAATTTAAATAAATTAAATAAAAACCTTTATAATCTGCTCAATGGGTCTTTTCAAGGATACATTATTTTAGTGATTCCTTGGACCTCATTTTTCTTCACCTCTTCTTTTTACCCAAAATATTATAATATTATTATTTCTTCTTAAACCTGCTTCTCTTCCCTTGGTTATTCAATATTTTAGGCCTCTTTAGGCATATAATATTTAAAATAAATATTATATCCTTTTTCCTTTAACCACTTCCTTGCCTTTTGTAAAATCAACCTTCTGACATCAATGACAACAAAACTGTAAATCAAACCTCTTGACATCAATGACAAAAAAACTTGCTCAAATTTCCAACAAAAAATAGAAGTTAGGTATATTTCGAGAGAAAGAAACATATCAAAATTCTATTGCTATTTCTAATCAAAAGAAGACTGCAAATTTTCATAAATCTATAGTGCAAATATTTTATTGAGAATATTGGATTTGAAAGAGGAAAAAAATAGCCAACAGGAAGATATTGCCAAATATTAAAGGCAATAATAATATCAATTTTATCCCAACCAAACTAGTTAGTTAAAGGCAGATTTCACAAGAGCTCTTTTGAAGAATAAAAATGCAATCTACTTGCATAATATTGTGGCAAAGGAGTAGCCACAAAAATATCAAGTATTACCTCCAAAATTTGGAGAATAAAATCATCTTATTAAGGGAAAATAAAATATTGAAATGGAGAATAAAATCTAAGTCTAAGGTGCAATTGAAGACCACATTTCCAAAAGGATTATTTGGGCAGATTTGAATAAGAATTAAAACAGTTTTGAAAGCTATCTTGGACAACACAATTGAATAGAAATTATAGCCAGTTGAATCCTATAGTTTGAGTGATATCAAGGTTCATCTTACAAGCACATAGGGAAATCATAATCTACGTATAAGATTCATTCAAAGAGGACTCTGCATGCGTAGTGAAGAGACATATTAGATAGCAATAGAAAAATGTAGCAAAGTCTCCAAGTGGATATCCTACAAATATCATAAAGAGAGGTCACAGTAAGAATTAGGAAGAGCCATCCAAAGGATCAAAAATTTAGTTATCTAAGGTGTCTAAAGACATCCAATTATGTGACATTAGCATCAGAGTTATCACCTACATACAACATGAAAAACAAATTTGCAAAAGATCCAATGCAAGTGATAGCATGCAAGGATAGAGCAGATGTCATAGAGAAAATGATTTATCATCACCAAGGAGGAGCGATTATCATTGAAGCAAGCTGGAAAGGATCAATATTGATGTCCCAAAGCACCATTGAAGATAGCCTAAGTATTCTACCCAAGGAGAAGACATAGACAACAAGAAATATTACCAAGAAGTGAGCATTGGAAATGCACCGAGGAAGAAAATTGGACAAGTCTAAAGCAGTTGAAAAAAAGATAAAAATCCATCACCATGTGGAAGGAGTGGTTTCATACACTTTAGAGGAAGAATATCACATTGAATAGTAATTTTGAGTGCCTAGCATTACATTATAACATCTCATATTTTACTAGCAAGGGTAAGTGAAACAAGTGCTCAACATTATATGAAATTATCATTGGTAACGCTCCATATATGAGCATCCAACATGGAGAAATATAGTAGAAGCATTGCTAGCAGGCAAAAATCATCGAAAGGGAAGTAATCAAGTGTCACATGTCATAGCCATTTAGAGGAGGTGCAATAAGAATTATTTTCAAGAAGATAGAAAATACAAACACCACTTGGCACTTCCATTCCAGAATATACCAAGCTTAAGAAGGTGCCCACGTACGTAGCCTTTGGAAAAACAAAAAGATCATTGAAAACAAGTGGAAAATAATTATTTTGAAGAGCATGTAGAGTGGCAAGAAAACCAATAAAGTAGATGTGATTACTCACCGAAGAAGGACAAGCTTGGACATAAGTTCAAGGTACATACAACACACATAATAATCAAGGGAAAAGAGTGAGTTTACAACACATATTCAGCAAGCATTTGGTTGGAGAAAGAAATATAAATTAGTCCATCTACAAGTAGGAGAAAGTGCACAAGCAAGATTAAGAGTAACGAGAGTAATCATCCTTGTAAATAGCATACATTTCAAGCAACTTGTAAACTAGATTCTAGCATCAAGAAGGTGAGAAGTATTCATAGTCATATTTCAATTTTGATATCAAAGTGCACTATATATATTCTAGATATATTAGTAATATGAGTAATAAGGTGTTAATAAAAATATCTAGAGAGCATATTGGGAAACAAAGGAGTAAAACTAGAAGCATTTACATTATTTCCATTGCTTCAAGAACATTTGCAAACATTAAAAATACAAGAAGATATAAGTATTAGAAAAATCTAGTTTGCAAATACTTAGTATTTCTAAAACTTCTAATTAGGAAGATATAAGGAATCCTACTTCAATTGAATTTCTAGAAGTTTAGAAACCTAACATTGCATTGAATCATAGTTGAAGAGTTTAAGATATTTCTTGCATCAAAATTATAGTTGGAATATTGATTTAGAAGGACATAGACAATCCAACTAAATATATAGAACTCTTATCTTTGAAATAGCATTTCTAAAAATATTTCTATAAATAGTTGATTGCAAGTGATAGAGGTGAATCATATTTATAATACTAAGGAGATATAAGGAATTCTACTACAAAGAATTTATCAAATTTTTTCTAAAACAAACAAAAAAAAACTAAAACTAAGAGAAATGTCTACATCAAGTAATACAGTAAACAATGATATGAACAAAACTATTAGAAAGGAAAGAGAAAGTGTCATAAAAAGTGGAATTAAGAATTCACTTATAAAGTTGAAAGGAAACTTAGATCCTACTTCAAAAATGATATATAGTGAATTTTTAAATGAAATATTTGAAATTATGGAGCATTATCTACATGCGCAACTCACTGAAACAATTAATAATAGAAAGAATGACATTTAAATTTCTTTAGAATATGCAAGTATACTATACATGGAACTACTTACATTCAAATGTTATAAGGATAAAAATGTAGAACATAAAGGATTGATAGAATTACTTAAGTTGAAAACAGAAATGGATGAATCAACCCTATCAAAGATATTTCAATCCTCATGCAACATTAGTACTACAAGTTCTAACTCAAAATATTATCATGATGCTCTAATTGTATGTTCAGAAGCTTTTATTTAGGTCACAGAGAATGATGACAATGACAACAAGAAAGGAAAATTACTCTCACAATAATCATGTGAAAGTATGTCCACCTATGAAGAGGTAAGTGAGGGAGGAATACAATGTAGAGTAAATTAAATATTTTTCAAGAAAACTCCACTTAAGTATAAATGCATGCAAAAGACATAGATCCATATTGAAGATTAAAGTCTTCAAAACCAAATAATGTAATACAGGGGGGTGTTGGAAAATATGAATATTACATAATTTGGTTCTTTAATAATGTACCTTCATGGGTACATATTTAGATTAGGATTATATTAGGAGACAAATAGTTTATTAGAGTTATTTAATAAATTCACAAGTGTTAGAATGTGCAATGATGTAAATGTGATATATTCCACATGTACATGAGTCTTAAGTTGAGTGAGAGGCAAGGAATCTATCTTTCTATGTAAAGGCCTCATTGTGAGTGATTGTGAGTAGTTTTTTAGTATGCAAAAGTGAGAGTAGTAGTAGGTACAATGTAGCTCCATTTTGCTATCATGGAGGAGTTGAAAACTCCATGAGAAGAGCATTGTAATTTTCATGAGCTTTCCTATAAGAGTATATCTAGAGCATTGTATCAAGTTTTCTATCATATTTGTTAAATTGTCATTATCATAGTTGTAACATTGCATGTTTATTAATACTTGTGAATGCATTTCCTTTATGTTTATGGCTCCAAAATATAACAAGACTGTCAAATTCTACCAAATTTTATGTTCCTTGAATTTTTCTAGGTTGATAGAGTCATATTCTTATTATTTAACAATTAAGTTTACAACTTTTTTCAGCCATACTTCTAACTCACTCTGTCCAATGTGTGCAAGGTATTAAGCCTTCATGAGATATTGGCTTCATATAATAGTATCCACTATGTAGGTACACTATTACCATTTGTTTTGAAGCCACCAAAAGTAGCCAAGGCCAAGTCCAAAAAGTAACATTAGCATGTAACTACAACTTATCTCATTTAAAGTTGAAGCAACATCACTTGCCTTGGTGATGAGATTTATGGTTTACCAAAATAATCCAAGATCAAGCAAGAATTGACATGATTGAATATTACTACGATACATGTGCCATTATTTCTTTATGTTTCACTTATAGCAACATAATTCATAGTATATTTCATTTTATTAATATGACCATTTAATGGATATTTTAATTTTCATAAATTTTTTGATATTGCAAGGAATGATTAGAATTTTAGGTTTTGACAACAAACCAAATAACTAGAAAGGTCTTGATTTTTATCTTTGTTTTTGTTTATGATTATATCATATTTCTATTTATTTCTTGCACAATTTCAACCAACTTAATATAATGATTTGATAATTTGGTTAACACAATGTTTGAGTGAAAAAATGGTAGTTCAGAGGCAAGGTGTATTGTAACTATATTATTGAGTATTAAGAGAAGTCGTCATCCAATCTGAATATCACCTATTAAACTGATAAACATTGCAACACTACAAAAAATTAGCATATTTGAAAAGTAACTTCAATTGTTTCTAATATGATATGAAATTAAGATGTGATTTATGAACACAAAAAATGTTATTAGAAAATACTTTGCTTTTATGCATTGCTTTAGCAATTTCAATAAAGTTTTTCAATATGTTTATTGTTCATTGTTGGAATTTGATATATTTGCATTTATGATCGAAGATTATTATCATGTGAATATCACAGTATTTTGCAAATATGTTTTTAGAGTAAAACTATAACTATATGTATTTGGAAAGTAAATTATTCATTGTTGAAGTTTGATATATTTACATGTATTTAATTGATTTATGATTTAGAGATTATTATATTTTGAATATTATAGGATTTTGTTAATATTTTCTTAGAGTAAAATTGTATCTTTTGAATATTAGAGTATTTTGTTAATATTTTATTAGAGTAAAATTGTAACTATATGTATTTGGAAAGTAACAAGTTATACAGTTCTATCATCACAAATCGTTTCTAGCTAGTAGATATAACAATATTTTTGTATTCTTTCATCCTCAACATTGGAGGAACGAGAACAAATTAAATTTTCACATATATTTTTTTGAAATTAGTGGTTTACTATGGGACATCCCCTATTGGTTTTCAGTTGCTCTTTGCTCTTATACACTACAGATATAGGTATAGTTATAGCACATGAATTTTAAATTTTGATACAGATAGAGTTATAGGTATAGTTGCTCTTTACTCTTATACACCATCAATACAATTGCTCTTTGCTCTTATACACTACAGAAAGTAATTGTTCATTGTTGAAGTTTGATATATTTACAAGTATTGAATTGATTTATAATCTAAAGATTATTATCTTTTGAATATTACAGGATTTTGTTAATATTTTCTTATATTCAAACTGTATATTTTAAATATTAGAGTATTTTAATAAGTTATACAATTCTATCATCACGAATCATTTCTAGCTAGTATATATAACAATATTTTTATATTCTTTCATCCTCAGCAATGAAGGAACAAGAACAAATTAAATTTTCACATATATTTTTTTGAAATTAATGGTTTACTATGGGACATCCCCTATTGGTTTTCATTTGCTCTTTGCTCTTATACACTACATATATAGGTATAGTTATAGCACATGAAAAGGAAACAATGAGAGCTGGAATTTTGTTTTGCTCTTTGGAGTGGGCATTGTTTCTAAAGCTACCAAAGCTCAACTTTGTTTTTCCCAAATTCTTTATATATTTTTTAGGTGAGACCCTAAGAGACCACCCTCTTAGGTCATCCTAAGATGATGGTTTTAAACCACCGTCTTAGGGTGACATAAGAGGGTAGTTTAAAATCACCCTCTTAGGAATAAGAGGGTTGTTTAAAACCACCCTCTTAGGTTCTAAGAGGGTGGTTTTAAACTGCCCTCTTAGGGTCTAAGAGGATGTTTTTAAACCACCCTCTTAGGCCTAAAATATCTTAACCCTAAGAGGGTGGTTTAAAATCATCCTCTTATTCCTAAGAGGGTGGTTTACAACCGTCCTCATAGCCCTAAGAGGGTGGTTTTAAGCACCCTCTTAGACTCTAAGAGGGTGGTTTTTAGCCATTGTTGTATGTCACAAACGTTTTACAATACCCTCATAGATGGTGATTGAATAACCATCTTTAAAGGTCTTTAAGGGTGGTTTATAACTATCATTAAAGCATTTTTTTGGTGTATTCAGTGGCATATGACTAATCTAATTGAATAGTACCACCTAGTTGTTTTGCCTAATGCCTAAATAGTAAGATAGAGAAGAAAGGGTCTACATCTACAAATGTGACATCCATAACTATCCCTTTATAAATTGATAGGCAATCCAATAATTATTCCTACACAAGATACTCTCATATTACCCATTACAAAAATAGGTGGGTGCTCCTTTTGACAAGTCAAGCCTAGTTGATTAGCTACTTGTTTGGACATTATATTCATAGATGCACCACTATCAAGCATACAATTATGAATAACATATTGGTCACCATAGCCTGATATGTACCTTAAGGTTATGTATAATGGTTTTACTAAATATGGGGATTTGATTGCATTATTTTTAGGGTCTATGGGGCTTTTAGGTTGATCCTATGATAGATCAGTTAGCTTAAAAGCTCTACAAACCTTATATCTATGTTTTAGGATAGTTATTGACTCCCCAAAAGTAATGTTAACTTTTTTCTTTGTAGTTTCCAAACTAGCATCAAATTGGTATTTTTTGTCATCAAAATTTTTACCATTTTCTTGATTAAGCAAATCATTTTATTATTTTTGAAATACTTCTATATTTATTTCTTCAAGGATAACTTGTTTTATTTAATCAACCTTATTTTGAGATATTTCCCTTGTAGTTCTCTCTTCCTGAGTAGATTTATTTTTTCTTGACTACCCATTATCTCTATTTGTGGATCTTTTATCTATTTTTTTCTCTATTTTTATGTTCCTTAGATTAATAGCATGAATTCTTTCTGAAGACTCTAATTTTGCTATGTGAATGAGTTTTCCTTGTTTTATTTTGTCAAACCTATTATCAAAAAGCTTATCTACATTTTATGCCTCTTCAAAGACTAGGTCCCTTTGTTCATGATTAGTGGCACAGAGGTCAAGTTATTTTTGAAATTTAATTTCCCTTACCTCATCTTCTTGAGTCCAACATAGGTTAATATTAGTATCTTCTTCTTCATATTCATCATTTAGATCAAATTTAGAATACATACTCATATATACCACAATCAACATAATTATGTGGTGCATCACAAGAAAAGTAGTAGAAAGGATAGTCTGGTGTTATATTATTGGATGGGATTAGGTTTGGAACAAAATTGAGGTCATTTTCTAACTTTCTTTTTCATCAAATTAATTTTGTTAAAGTTCTTTCTAAATGGAGGTCTAGTATTAGTCAACTATTTGTTCTTACCTTGATACTATGAAGCCTCAACATTACTCTCTATATATCTCTCAATCCTAGCTAATATTTTATTCAAAGTGGTAAACATTTCACTCAATTTATTAGCTATTTTGTTCATAGAATCTAGCTCTATTTTCATAGGAATAGATAATTCAACCTTCTTATGTTTTCTCTCAAGTTGATTGGGCTCCATAGAGTATGATTTCATATTTACACTATCATGTTTCTTTCTATTTGTATAGCCATGTCCATATATTCATCAATAGTTATTTCTTTTGCCTTAACTCATAATTAAAATCCCCATGAAAGGCATTCTTGTAAAAACAGATAGACTATTCATAATTTGACCTTAAGCCAGTTGGAATCTTATTTTTTATTTTAATAAATCTTCTATTGAAATATTCCACGAAATCATTTTTTTATTTTTCATAGTAGTCAATTCAATTTATAAAGATTTTTCATTCTTTCTTTCTCCATACTTTCTAAGGTAATATCCATGTCTTGAAAATTGAGAATAGTACTATTTCCAAGGCTATTGAACTATTCACAGACATCTTTCTCTAGGGTTTAAAAGAACAACCTGGAGACTACATCTTATTCATCTACTTTTAGATTATCAATTACATTGTAGAAATATTTGAGGTGATCTTCACCAGTGATAGATGTATTCCTATGGAATTTGGGTAAATATTTACTAGCTTTACTAGGAAGGGGGTTTAGATTTTGAGGTAGGATAAAATGTCCATATATATTGACCCTCCATTGATTGACATTCTGATTTGGTGGTGGATTAGCAACTAACATATTTTCTATAGATTGACTAGCTACAAGTGTTTTACTAATAGCAGAGGATGACTAATTCAAACTAGAATTGGTACTAGAAATAGAAACATTATTATTCGGAATTGTAGAACTACTGTGAGACTTGAATAATATCTTTGGGTTTGGCACTTCAAGGAGAAATTCCTTGTCACTTCTTCTTGTAGATGCTAGATCTAATTTCTTTCTTCTTTTTTAAACTTAGGGTTTGATCGAATCCACCAGCACATGTGTGCAAGAAAGACCAAGATCTCAAGATTTTAGCCAAGATTGCTCAGCTTAGTATTCTCTCAATTCTTACAAATATCACTCAAGGGATAAAATAAATTATGCTTTATTAATGGTAGTCAATATTTATTAATCGAAAAAACCCATGACCATAGGCCTTTGAATTTTGAAAATTTAAAATGGGAAAGATGATGAAAATTCAAAAGAAAAATTTGTAATCCTCCCCAAAAATGACACCAAAAATTGTTGAAGAAATTTTTTGCATCCCTCAAATATTATTACGTCATAGAGTTTTCTAAATCTAATCAGAATTGTGGACTCTGGTAGATCCACGTCTTTTACTCAGGAAATAATTATCCTAATACTTATGATAGACCAAGTAAGGTAAGTAAACCCTGAATCAAGTTTATATTATGATATTCATGCTTACATTCAACCAGATTAACAAAGAAATGTAATATATTAAATATTTTGACCAATATTTACAAAACCTTCTAATTATACTCTATTAGTAGACTTGTGCCTTGTCCATTGGGCAATTATAGAAAATATATCAATGATTTAATGAAAAATAAAGAAGGGGAAAGAAAGAACTAGGTCACTTATGTTTGTTCAATTAATATAAAAACCATAATTAAAATTTACCAACAAAGGAATATGTCACTCACACTCAAATAATGCAACATGTAAGTTTTCAACAAACACATAATTGAACACAAAAATTCATAAATGAGGAAGTCATATTTGTATTAATATCAAAAGATTCTTATAATTAGAGTCTGGTAAAATATTCCAAATTTCATTAAATAGATAAAAATATATTTCTCTATTCAAATAATATAACAAATAACCTCAACTCTTCATTCTAAAATTAGTAAAAAAAAGTCTCCTAACTTCTAATCCAACCACTGGAAATAATCTCAGCTAACTTGATGCTTCCTTAGCAAGACTTGCAAAATGATGGAGAAGAATAAGGGATGACTACAAGAGACAAGACACAAAAGTAATTACAACTGACAATTACAAGGGTGCCCAACTATACCTTTGGAAAAATTTGTCTATGCAAAACTTGATCCTTATTTCAATGGTTGCAACTTCTTTTTATAGCTTTAAGGGTGGTCCATTCTATTGCAACTACTTTTATCTTATCACTCCATTTGGTTGTAGCTACATCATTGATCTTTTTTGTGATACATAGCTAAATGATAGTTGTTATGAGTTGTTTTAACTGGATTTCTACACCTAGATATTTTTTAGCCTAAGGATCCTTATAATGCAGTACAGTTGTATTGAATCAAGGACCTACACCTAGCATGTTTTTAGTTCATTGTCTTATTCCCCTAATGCTTTATCTTTTATTGTGATGGGCCCCATATTAGATTTGTCTTGGTTGACTTCTTAAAACTTATCTTTTTCTCTTTTCTCTAGTTGACTTATCCCAACAATGTTGGTCATTCCATTGCAAACATCATTATAAAAAGAAGCAGCAATCATGATAGTATCCATCCCCTATAGGACCTTATTTTTGTGAATTTCCATTGAATGATCACTTTCTTGAGCAAAGTTGGTTAATGACCTAGCCATTTCATATAATTCATTAAGTTGTTGAGCTAGTTTATTTTTATATTTATTTTTTTATTGGTTGAAATAAAGGGTTTTAAAAGGATCCCTAAATATTTTATAAAAGGATTAGAACAAAAGATACTATCTCTTGAAGACTATATCCTGAAGATAAAAAAAGAACTGCTAAAATAGGGAGACAACCTCTGTAGGACCAACTACAAAAGAAACCTAAAATTTGAAAAAAATTTCCCACCTAAACTAGGAAAACCAGTGAGCAACAAAAGAGCCCTAAATTTTGAAAATAGGTTTCCTGCCCAGGGAAACCTTCAACTGCAATTCAAAAAATGAAAAGAGGTTTCCTATGTAGAGAAACCTTTACCTATAGAATAGAAAATAAAAGAGGTTTCCCACCTAGGGAAGCCTTCACCTACAAGTCAAAACTTGGAAAGAGGTTTCCCACCTAGGGAAACCTTCACCAACAAACTAGACTAAAGGAATTGCACCAACAGTTCAGAAAAATAAAACGAGGTTTTCCACCCAGGGAAACCTTCACTAACGGCTCTAAATTTTCAAAAGAGGTTTCCCACCCAGGGAAACCCTCACCAACAATATAAACTAGAAAATTTGAAAAAATAGCTAGCTATAAAGGACATCTTGAAAAGATGCAAAAACCAACACCACCACCCATCTAGACCCCTCCAAACATCTTGCCAAGAAGACAAACCTAGAACCCCCTTCTATAGCCAGCATTGAAGCACCAGGTCCTGTTGAGAAGCAACACACCCCACTGATTATAAAATTTTTATCTTATGATAATTAAATTTTACTCTCCAAGCAGACCCTCTTGAAGTATTTTGATTTTATTTCCAAATTTTGCTTTCCTCGAGGTTTTAAATTTTATCCACATTAAGGTGACACAATTGCTTGCCTAAAAGCATTGATCTTAATTTAATTTCTCTGGATATTTACACCTCAATGATATTATTTCATATTATTGGTTTTAGAAAATTTAATATTCAATGGTTTTCCTAAAGTCTAAATTATTAAAATCATTTTTAGGGTTTTCTACAATTATTCATCTTACCCTAAATTTACATCAAATTTGAAGTCATCATATATTTTTATAGAAGAATCCATTTGAGGTGATTCAAAATCTCAATGAAATATCTCGATCTCCTCTTCTCAATGATACCAAATTTATCAGAAGTTAGACGTGAATTCCATCCAAAAATCATAGTTTCCAATTGCAACTTGTGAATTTCTTAGTGCGATATCTCTTTATAAAAAATGTATTTTTTTTTGTATTTTCTTTGCATATTTGGATATACCCATTTGGCCATTTTACAAGTGTGCAAAAGTACATCAAAATCTGAGCACTTTGATTTTTTTCCTAATTTTGCACTACAAGGATTTGGGAGTAAAATCGTAGCCTGGGACAAGCATGCTCCATCCCTTGGTCAGACTCGGTAAAAATTATGAAATGAAAATTAAAATCGTGGGGTAGAACCAACTTCCTTGGAAAGAAGCTTGCTTCGGTCATCTACCAAATTTTCATCAACCTTGCTTTACCCTGCGATCAAAATGGTCAACGAAGGAGAAGTCTGAAATCAAATCATAGGTCAAAACCATCTTCCTTGGAAATAATATTGCTCGTGATTTTCATCAAACTTGCTCTACCCTATGGTCCAAATGGTCAACAATGGCAAAGTGCAAAATTAAATCATGGCATAGAACATGAAAATCAAATTATTTGAAACCAAGGCAAAATTGTGGATTTTTTGGGAGATTCAAGTTCATTTTGATTTCGGACAAAAGCTTGCTCCATGCTACGACTGAAAGTTTGTTTTTATAGTTGGATTTCAATTGCAAATTTATTCAATTTAATCATCTCCAAAATTTTGCAATCTCTCCACCTCACCTTAAAAGAGTTAGGTCTTTTTATTTTGGCAAATCAAAACCCTTGTTCTCTCCTGCTACCAAATTTTCTTTAATCATCATGGGCTAGAACAATCTTCCTTGAAATCAAAGCTTGCTCACGATTTTCATCAACCTTGCTCTACCCCATGGTCCAAATGATCAACAATGGCAAAGTGTAAAATTATATCATGGTATAGAAACTAAAAATCAAATTATTTGAAACCAAGGCAAAGTTGAGGATTTTTTGGGAGATTCAATTTCATTTTAATTTTGGCTAAAAGCATGCTCCATACCGTGAGCCAAAATTTGTTGGTGACTTTGGATTTTAATTGCTAATTTATGCAATTTAATGATCTCCATATTTCCACCATAGTATAAAGTCATCTCTTTGCCACATTTTTAAAAAGGGTTAAGTCTTTTCATTTTAGTGAATCAAATCATGCTCTCTCCCAGTGCTTGTTCTATCCCGCTCATGCTCTCTCCCACTCATGTTATCTCCAGCTCCATGTTCTCTCCCACTCATTGTTCTCTCCCTCTCATTGCCCTATTTCACGATTCTAGATGAAGGCATTAGAATTTATTTTTTTAATTATAATTTTTACCCTAAAGTTAAAAGCTTAAACCTTAGGGATAATTAAAATTAAAAAAATCAAAAGGATCAAACCTTAGAAGAATAAAATAAAATAATTAATTATTATATTAACTGTCTAATCTTTGCCCTTTTATTTCTATTGTTGCAAAAAATTTGCTAGTGGCAAGAGTAATTGCATATATGATGGCAGACATCAAACTTCAATGCAAAAGTGGAAGAATGTGGATTTGCAAAGGTAGAAGGTGTGGGAAGTTAAAAATCCGTCCAGATTTTTTATAGCTTACCGCAAACAAAGACTTGATGAGGCATGGTCAAAGGAGTGCCCATTTAATGAAATGCAGCTGCAACTAGCTAAAAATGAAAACATCTACATACAGTCACAGTTTGATGAGGATAAGATCAAATTCTTTCTTTTCCATTTATGGTAGGATACCCAGATAGATTTTCAAAGCAGTTGGAGTTGAACAGGACTATTAAAATATGTTTTATCATGTAAGGTCCCGATGGTGGGATTTTTACATTAGGGTTTAAATATTTGAAAGCAAGATATTTTTTGAAAAGATCAGGGTATGTCCTGAGTCTATATATACTTCTTTTGAATGTAAAATCTGGATGTCAAAACTTATAAATAAAAGACTTCTTGTATTTTTTAGCAAAACTAGCTTTGAATACTTTATTCTGTACCTAAGGCTGGTGTGCGAACATCTTCCAGAACAGTGTGGCCAGGAATCTAATATTTTTTGGGTTATGATAAGTGCACTATCTTTTGTTTTCATCTCACTTAGGATTTATTTAGTTTGATTGTAAACCTATGATTGTTAAGATTATATTATGTTGTTAAGCTTCATTCTATTTGTTTTTGTGTAAGGAAATTAAAGGCTTAGGGTTTGGGTCTATATTTTAATTGCTCTATTATCACTAAGCGAGCTTGACTACTAGTGAGAAATACCAATTGATGCTTTCCTCCATTTTTTGTAATTTTCTTTCATCCCATGTTGTCTCTGTCCCATGCTCAAGGTAGAAGGTGATCTTAGAAATTTGTACACTTTATTCATTTGATTTTGTTCTATTGTGAAGTTGAGTAGTCTAATTGATTTTAATGGTTGTAACTTGCAATTAGATCAAATATCCTCTCCTTTCTGTTGTTCTTTAAAATTCTTTATTCATTTAATCTGCTAAAATATGAAGAGCTAGATCAATACACTAATACAAACCTTATAATTGAGCTAGATCAATACACTAATACAAACCTTATAATTCACATAGGCTATCCAGAAGTATAAAAGAGTGAAGACGTTCGACCCGACCCTATAACTCACACCTTGGATAACAAAAAAAATTCTAAAGTGAGACAGATTTATTTCCATTTATGTGTTACTTGTTTTTCTTGTTTACCTTTCACAGGGTGTGCATGAAAAGTGAACCAACAGGTCCCCCTTAAGAATTCATAGATCTACAAATAATAGATTTTAAAGGAGTAGGTTCCTCTTTAGATGATACAAAGACCCCCAACCTCCCAAGGGCAAGCCCAAGAAGCCAACACTGAAACCTCTCAACTATGGTCATCATGAAAGCATGAGGTCTTTTCCCTAATGAAATAAAAAATTGTATAGAAAAGCTCATTGGGGCTTCTTCACAAATAGGTAAAGGACCAAGGTTTTCATATAAAGAGGTGATCTTTGAAACCCCTCCTCTATGGGCAATTAGAAATCCCTTTATCCCCCATACAAGACCACAAACAACCACAAAGAAATAGTTTCATCAAAATTCCTCTCAAGTAGTCTACACAGGGCTACACCACCCTTTTCCACCACTATCAGACCAAGAGGACATCTAAAAAAACCCTCTTCCATGACAATAAAGTGCCTAGTCTCTCCCCAAATACCACCTAGAAACATGGAGAAAATCCCATCGAAACACATCATGAATTGGTAAAATAGATGATGAATCGACCACCAAGGAGGTACTATTGATTTGCATCAAAGAAGACCACACACACTAGTCTAGCCAACATAAAAAAAGAGACAAAAAAGGAGGAAATTTTCTCGGGGTGACCTCCAAGAAATCCAGGCAAGGAATACACCTAGGATCAGCTTCAAAGGAGCAAGGGATGGAGTAGGAAATTTAAAATGGTAGCCTCCCATCCAAAGTGAGAGGCCTCTAGCCTCCTCCTCCTTTATTATTTTCATCTTTATCATCACACTCAAAATATTATATTTTTTGGTTATTTTATTATCAAAATCATTTGTAGCTAAACAATATTGAAGTAGAAATCCTACTTGCTTTCTTCTATTATCCTTTTTCTCTTTTCAAGCTTGCATTTCTTTGGAAGAGGAGTCCCAACTAGCCCTTTCACAAAGGTATATAGCTATCTTGGAAAATTCTAAACTACAATCACATGTAGTACCTTCTTCAAAAATCACTTGTTTGGTGTGTATTTATACATATTGCTCTTCACACTTTTGAAATATATGATGTACTATGGCTAATTTGGCATCAACTTCTTCTAATAATATCTTGATACCTTCTAATTTCTTACTCACTGTAGCAACATTTTGGATTATTATGGTCAATGTGTTTATTTCAGCCTTTAGTCCAACATGCATTTTTACCTTATATTCTTTTATGAACATAGAACCATCAAAATATTTGACTTATTTTTCTTTGGTTGTATGTGAAGAAGGCAACTGAGGTTTGTTCATTGTTTGGGCAGCTTCTAGTTCCTTGATTCTAGATTTTAGTGTCTCTACTTTTGTTCATAACTCTTTGTTTTCTTTATATGTATCTTGTTATTTGGGCTTGAAGTTGACCTTCTAATTCCATCATGGCTATTAAGTCCCTTGTAACTTGTACTTGTGCTTCTCCTATTTTCCCTGCTCCTTGACTAATCTCAATTGATTTTATATTTTCTAGCATGGAGAGTGATATGGTTATAGGTGATAACTCTAAAACCTCATCACTAGGTTCTTCAATTGTATATTGAGTACCTCAGGGATCCCTTCGTTCATTTATTATTTGGATTTACCTTTATTCAATAGAATCAAAAGGGATGATTTGTTTTGTTCTTGCCATAGTCAAAATTTTTATAGTTTTTGATGAAGAAGATGCTTCGATCCTAGCTCTTTTATGCTTAGGGTATTTAATCAGGCTTGGCAGCTTTACTTGGTGTTCTCTAAGTAAATTGGCTAGTCCTCTAGCAAGCTAAATTCTCTTAAGTATTATTGAGGATATATTAATCTCTTTATTTTTAACTACTCGAGCCTTAGGTATGACTTTGGGGTTATGCAATTCCAGTTGTAGTATGTTTTCTTCTGTTTGGGCAAGGGATAAAGCAATATATTGAACCTGTGTAGAGGTAATGGGGACTACTTATTTACCCTTATCTGTTCCAGCTATATAACCATGAGTAGTATGATATTTTTGAGGAATTTTTCCACTACTTTAGCTAGGTTGTCAATTTCCACTAAAAATTATATTTGCTCTGATTCTTGATTGATTGCTTCAAGAACAGGGTCATTAAGTTCTTTTGAATGCACTGCTAGGATGATTAGGACAATTGATTCTACTAAAGCTTGCCTAAGCATTACTAATGTATTTAGATAGTCCCCAACATGCTCAATATGGTTATTTTCTCTTTGGATATATGGGTGATTTTTCCACATAGTTTCTAGAGATGTACCTACATTAATAGCCAATAGGAGTTCATATTCAAAAGGATCCTTTTTATGTGTTATCAAAAAAAACTGTATTTTTTGTACTGAACACCGATAATACCCCTAAGAATCCTATGACCTCCAAGTAATTTCTAAAAAACCATAATCATTTATCTTCCATATGGCTCTCAACAAAGTATGATATCCTCTGTATACATAGTGACCAAATCTACAAGGAACTTCTAGCCAAGGGATTTTAACTTACCTCTTTCCTACTCTCATTTTGGCCTCTTTTGATATTTAGGTTGTGATTTCTAAGGCCTCTATTGACATTGAGAAATACTTTGGGAGTGTCTTGGGGATGGTTTTTCTACAAACAGTCTTATGTAGGAAATATCTTTAGCTAAAATGTAATCCCCTATGTGACTTTTTTGCACGAATTTGGCTATCCTTGAGCCCATCCTAGCTGGAGGGTGAACACAAAATATCATATGAATGGTTGGGATAAAATATCTAAAGAAATGAAAAGGGTTGGACTCACCCTCATGGATCCATGAAATTCTATCTTGCATATAAGTGGCATGTACTCTTCCCCATTTTTGGATTCTTTGTTTTTCAACATGTCCTACAATTAGATGGATAAGAATTAAATAATATGAAAAGGGAGGAATTTCCTCTCGCTCTTCTCTAATGGTTTTTTGGAGTGTTATGACCTCGTTATGCATCTTTTAACAGATAAAATTTTTGCATCGGTAAAGTGGGTTTTGACCCTTCCTATTACATTGAATGATCATGAACATAACTTCTTTGGTGAGCCAGGTCAAATCCTTAACTCCTAATGCAATATTTTTTTTCTTTAAGAGAAAAACCCCTTGTGGGGCTGCCTTGGTCTTAGAGACCATGAACAGGGGGTTCTACACCGTCAAATCTCACGCGGCGGAGCCCCCCCCCCGCCCGCACCAACAACATTATCAATTGGATTTTGGGTACCCAATTCATCTTTTTGGTAGGGTGGAGATTCGAACCTGGGACCTCCCTTGGAGGATTGCCCTCTCCTCTCCAACTCACCTACAACACCTGGGTACCCCTAATGCAATATTAATCAAGTTTGTGTAATCCTTATTCCATCATTGTAAGGTGAACTTACTTATTAGAAAGTCATATGAGACAAATTGGTAAATCCCAAAGAGTTGTTTATAAGTATATGTATTAAGCATATGAGAGATTGTATAAATAGTACCTTTTTGTTGATAACTAGTATTATGGGCTTTAACTGAAAGACCATCTTGAAGTTGTCAACTATGATTTTGAACGCGGACTAATTTTTTATATTTTTGAACACTCTAATTTTTGGGTCATATGTCGCTGGCAACCATGATAGGAGATCTGATGAATAATGCACTTTAGGGCATACTATCCTTCCTAGGTTGCTAGTCCATCTATTACAGTATGGACTAGCTTTATTATGTGAATTATGTGTCATTTTGAATAATTCTTTGAGTAATGTTGGATGTCTCTGGTAGTCTTATTTTGTCCTCTCGAAATTAAATACAATAATATCTTCTAACTTCCACTATTGTGCATGGGTAATTTTCCTATCTGCCCCTAATTTTTTGGTAAATTTTGTTGCATCTTTGATAATAGCTTTTCTAGGTAGCTTTTTGTATTGCTCACATTCTATAACTCTTTGGATGCTTGCTACTATAACCATGGGTATAATTGAAGGAGTACTTGTAGATGCCATAACCACTATTACTCTGTAATCACTTTTGAAATCACTCTGTAAGCTCTTCTAAACACTTAGACACTCAAATGCTCAGTGTAATCTACTCTTAACTATTTATAAACATTTATTGCAAGTGTAGTTTGATGATTTAGGGTAGATATTTATAGCCTTTTGGGAAGATATTTTGCATGCATTAGCAGTAATTATCACCAACTAAGTTTATTGGTCCTTGCAACCTTTTGACTTCCACCTCTTCTTCAATAACTATATTAACTGTTGTAGCACAACGGTTTCTTGATTTTCTATCAATTTTGAACCATCGGTTTTGGTGAGGAATTCAATCCAAGTCAGTGATTGATTTTGGACTCTTTTTAAAATGTGTACCTATTTATGGTAAAATATCTCATAGAGATCATGATTCAATCCTAAGAGTTCATGCTGCAAAAGTGCTCATTCTAAGCTTAGGTTAGCATGCCACATTCCTTTTGAATTATAGCCATTGATATCTAAAGATTGTATCTAAGCCTTATAAAAGCCTTAAAATTATCTACCTAATCAATATAAACCCTTCATTTTATTTTTCCTATCTAAGTCATTTGATTTTTCTTGAAGCGATGCAGACCTTTGATGCTTGTATTAACCTTAGAAGGTTTCAATCATTGATTTATTTAATAGAAATAAAGAGCCTTGATAAACTAAAACAAAAAAGTAGTAATAACATAATCAAAAGAAGAAGATCACAAATTCACACATTACACAATATTTATCTTGGAAACCCTCAACCAGGAAAAAACTAGCACAGTATTATCTTATTATTGCATTAACTTGACCATCTCCAATACAATAATATTCTCCTTTTATCTCTCTATATCAAACCCTCATGCAAGTGCAATATAAATAACAAATGCACATGCACAAATTTTACAATTTAGGGCAAAACCACCAACCTAAATTCTACCACCCAATCTGTGACCTAATAATAAATGGTCCATATTAACAATAGGAAAAACACATCTATTTTTGGCTTCAAGGGCACTGCCCTCGATCACCCACCAGGGGGGATCC
The DNA here is from genome assembly GCA_028583015.1 of Wollemia nobilis. Taxonomy (NCBI): domain Eukaryota; kingdom Viridiplantae; phylum Streptophyta; class Pinopsida; order Araucariales; family Araucariaceae; genus Wollemia; species Wollemia nobilis. Next base: position 117,438 of record JAQPPZ010015413.1, read on the forward strand.
ATAACATGTCGCCACCCCCCTAGAACCCCATGGTGATAGTAGTAGGGAGGCAAGCCCCCCTACACCCCCCCTTCTCGGAGTGGGTCCTAGTGCGACTGAGAAACAAGACCTTCGAATTACTAGTACCTTTCAAAGTTAACATCCAGTACCTTTCAGAGTTAACCCCTATTGAATAACATGGAAAATATTCAACATAATTCCAACACTTTCACCAAAATAATGAATAGATAAGGAGAAAGTGGATCACCTTGACAAAATCCACAAGATGACTTGAAGTAACCACTAGGAGAACCATTAATAAAAATAGAAAATTTTGCAGTGCTATAACAACATATAATCCACTCACACCAACTATAATCAAAGTCAAAATTTTGAGAATAGCAGGTTGAAAATTCTAAGAAACCCTATCATCTGCTTTGTTCATATCTAATAATAAAAGCATACCTGGTTTTTTCATGGGATGAAGAGAATGTATGGCCTCCTGTCTAATAATTATATCATCAAGAATTTGTTTACCCTGAAAAAAACCACCTTATTCCTCTAACATAAGACACCCTAGAATGTCCTTCAACCTGTTTGCCATAATTTTTTAAATGATCTTATAAATCATATTACAAAGACTTATTGAACGAAAATTATCAAATTATTTTGTGTCGCCTTTCTTTGGAACCATGGTAATAAAAGTAGCATTGATATCACTTATTATAGCCTTCTTTTTTTGGGCCTCTTCAACCACAACTAACATATCACTCTTCCATAAATCCTAAATTTAAGAAAAAAAATGCAAGAAATTCATCAAGGCCAAGTGCCTTGTTAGGATGGAAAGAGAATATTGCTTCATGGAGATCCTCCATAGATATCTTCTTAATCAAGATTTCATTTTATCCCTGAGTGATAATTGATGGAATATTTTACAAATTGTTTTTTGTGCCTCCTTATCTTGCCTAGAATCTGATAAAATATTTTTGAAATAATAATTGTTTCATTCATTATATCTTCTTCATCCTTAATATTTCTTCCATTTGGAGTTAAAATATTTTTGATATGATGAATAGAAAAAAAATTGTTGTAGCATAAAAAAAATTGTATTTCTATCTCCTTCATTGAGCCATTTCTCTCTATATTTTTGGAACCAATATGACTCCTTTTTCAATGCATTATTATAATCATAAAGTAATTATTTTTCTTTCACATAAGAATCTTGATCCATTCCATTAATTTCTACTATCTCCTGTAAATTTTTGAGTTTGAATTCAATTTATTTCTTTTCTTTAAAAATGTTACCAAAAGATTTGGCATTCCAATTCTTCATTTGCTCCTTTAAATATTTCAACTTTTGAATAAACTTGTACATATATGATCCTTCAAGTTTTGATTCATCCCATCATAACCATATTAAAAAATCAAGGTCTTAAAACCACATAAATTAGAAGTGAAATGTTTTGCATGACTATTATTAGGTGATCATAATAGTATTAATTACGACCATATTTAAATATAATTTTTTTTAATTTGGTTAGTGTGAGAAACCCCTACGACCGATGCTTAGGGTTGAGCATTCCCATCCCAACCATGACCCCTCGTAAGACCAAAATCTAAACTTATCAATAGAGTATTAACACACAACCACACACACATGCCATGATTTGAACCTTAAACCTCCCAAAGAAGAACCAAACCTCAAATTGTTGTGATATCCCTTGAGACAATATTTAAATATAAATTATTGCTTATAATAATAACTATAATTCAACAAGCACGAGCTAACAGGGAGTGAAACAGTGAGTGTGAGCGCGAGCCAAGAGGAAGTGTAGTTGGAAGTGAGTGCAAGCACGAGCTAGAAGGGAGTGCAATCAAAATTGAGTGTGAGAGCGAGCTAGGAGGGAGTGGAAAAAAAAGTGAGTGTGAGCGTGAGCTAGGAGGGAGTGCAACCAAAAGTGAGTTTGAACTTGATTCGAGAGTGAGAAGGAAGTGAGAGCAGGAAGTAGAAAGTAAAGTGTGATCCAGTTGAAGGAAATTTAATGCAAGCCAAGAGGAAGTGAGATCTAAAAGGGAGTGTAAGCCAAGATTTAGTCATGGTAGAAGAGTAGCAAGTTCATCTGGAGTACATTAATGCTTCAAACCCTTATCACGAATGCATGGAACATTATTTCCAAAAAATTGTTGAAGCAAAGGAACATTGAGAAAAAGAAGAGGCAAGGGCCATTGCAATCCAATAGGGAGTACAAGTCAAGAGCGAGTATGAGGTAGGAGAGATTGCAATATGAGAGCGAGTGCAAGTTGAGAGGGAAGGTGAGCCAAGAGGGAGTGCAAGCCAAAAGCAAGCCCCATTAGCTAGTATGAAAGGAAAGTCATATTTGAAAGCCCTAATAAGAAGTCGGGATGCCCTAGTTGAAAGTATGGAGGCCTAAGTTGGATATAAGTAGAAGAGCGAATACATGACAAGTTTGATCTAGGTAGCAGATGTTACACCAGAAGTGAGTATCAAGGATGAGATGATTGAGCATGATATAATGGTTATTAAAAGTAGAGGGTTAATATATAAGTTCTATAGATCATGGCCAAGGTTTTTGGAGATTCAAAATTGGATCAAGTGGAAGTGGGTATTAAATTCAAATTACTCAACGACTTTTATTCATAAAGGTTTTTTATCATCATCTTTTCCAGTTGAGAAATTAGGGATAAAATAATGGTTGGTGATCCATGGTTTAGGGGAAGAGATGCACTTTATTTGAGACCATGGAATGAAATTTTTTTGTTAAGGAAAAAACTATTAAGAAGCTTCAAGTATGGGTTAGGCTTTTTGGACTTCTATATCAGCTTATAAATAAGGATGTTCTAAAAAATATTGAAAATACCCTAGGGGAATTCATCAAGGACTAACTACTAAGGAGCAAAAGCATGTTATATATACTCGAATATATGTTGCTATGGATATTTCAAAACTTTTACCACAATCCAATAAGATAAAATATGAATCAAGAGAATGGGATCAACAAGTAGATTATGAAAATATCACATCTCGTTGTCACAATTGTTATGAGATTGGACACATGGCAAGAGTTTGAAAAGTGAAACCCATAACAATTTAGGTTTCTTAGAGCAGAATAAGAAGGTAATTGCTACATAAGAGCATCCTTATAATTTAAGGTTTCTAGAGAAACATAAAGAAGATTGTGTTATCGAGGTTATTCCTTGCACTTCAAATCCTTTAGAATAAGGTAAACCTAAAGATGATAAATCTTATTATGAGCAGGGCGAGATGATTGAAGAGATTGATGAAGATGAAAGTGTTGCTAGGAATAAAAAAAATACCCAAAAACAAAGAGAAAAAGAAACCCAAAGGAATATTGATATGGGAAAACAAAAGCAAATATCACAAGTACTAACAAGAAGTGGAGCTAAACCCACAAATAAAATCAAAAAACAGCAATGAAAATAATATATTGAAATATTAGGGGAATGGATAAAAACCCTAAAAAAATGTATTAAAAAATTATGAGGTTGTTATAGACAAGACATTTATAGATATAGAAGCGGGGCAGTAGAGATTAGTGGTGTTGAATTTTATCTTGGTGGAATATAAATTTGAGAAGGCATTTGATATAAAAGAAGTTGATTATAGAAACTTAACAATTTGAAGATAAAGATGGATAAAAAAGTAAATGAAAAATATCTTTGATTGAAATACAAAATTAAATATGCTTTAATTAACTTGTTAAAAATGGAAAAAATGCATGATCTGGGTCACTTGGCGGGAAAATGAGCTTTGGCGATTTTTTCCTCTAAACTAGGGTTTTTGGAACTTCAAAAATTATTGGGCATCAGCTGGATTGCAGAAGTGCCTTCAGGGTATGATGGTTCTGAAGGTTAGTTCGGTGTCCCAGGAGAGTCCAATGGGGACTTCTCTGGCTCCTTTTCCAGGGAGTACCAGCTCTTATGCAGACCTTTTTAAAGAAAACTCTTCCCCAAAAAACGTCGAAGCTCAAAAAATGGCATACAAAATGCTCTCCACGGCTGCTGGGAATAGGTCGACAGCACCTCGTGTGAACGGTTGTTTGTCGCAGGCCAAAACTAGGCTAAAAATAGTCATTGAGCCAAGTATGGTTGAGGAATCAATCATCTACAGGGCTAATCATGATCTAATCTGCAATTTCATGGGTATACGTCCTTCCCTAAATTTTTTGCACTCCTGGATCCGCCAAAACTGGGAGACTCACGGTGAGTATTCATTGTGGTTTATTAGCAATGGATATTTTATTATTAGCTTTTCATCTTTGGCCGATAGAAATAAGGCTTTCGAGTCAGAGAAGAAAAGTCATGGCCCGGCAGGGCTATTTGTTCAGCCATGGAGAGTGGGATTTGATCCCCGAGTTGAACCTACTGTTGTCCCAGTATGGATCCGACTATATGCTCTCCCAATGGAATTCTGGAGTGAGTAGGTGTTGGCAAAGATTGGCAATTCTATTGGAAGACATCTGGGTGTTGCCAGAGACACACTTGAAGGGAGCATGGCGATGTACGCAATAATATGTGTGGAGATGGATCTCAGCCAGCCTTTATTGGCAGAGATGGAAATTGAACTGGCAGGTCTCTCTTGGATTCAACAACTGGACTATGAGGCCCTACCCTTTAGATGTAGGGTTTGTCACAAACATGGAAATTTGGCCCGTTTTTGCCCTAATAATATGAATGCTAAAATGGAGGCCCCTGCAGGAGTGCCTAACCTGCCTAAAGAGGATAAGGCAACACTTAATAAAGGTTCTAATAGGACTGTTCAGGGCCAGGAAGCTCAGAGAGAGGGAAAAAAGAGGGAAAGGAGCAATCCCATCTCAGACCTGCCAATAGGTATGAGATATTTAAGTCACTGGTTGACAAAGAGGAACAAGTTATGGAGGGCATGGAGGGTATTAAGGAAACTTCTAATATTCTCGGGAAACTCCCTCTCTCTTCTCCTCCCGTCACACAGCAGGTAGTTGAACTCTGTGAGGAATCACAGCCAGTGTGCTCAGGTGCTTTAATAGTGCATAACCAGGAGCAGACAAGTATCTCGGGATGTCGTATGGGAATACTAGAGAAAAACAGGGAAAGGCCAACTCCCGGGGATAACCTAGGTAGAAAAAAGATCAAAAAACAGCAATTCTCAGGGAGTAGGTAGAAGATCCAATAAGGAGTTGCTAGCAGCCCAAGGAGACAAATTGATCATGAGAGGATCGGTGAGGACAATAGACTCTTATTGCTCCCAGGGTAACCAATGATTATACAATCATGGAATGTGAGGGGTTTAAACAGCAGAACCCATCAATCTGTTGTTCGAAGACTTTTAGAGAATAGTAATACTAATTTTTTGCTTTTACAGGAGACTAAGATGTCTTTAGATCTTATGTACAAAACAGTCAACAGAAATTGGAGGGGTGCTGGTCATATGGATGTGGCTGCCCAAGGTGCCTCGGGGGGGATTTTTACTCTGTGGAACTCTCTTGAATGGTCTGCAATAGAACATCTTGCCTGGAGGGAGGTTCTCACTTCTCTTTTTAGGAATAATGTCACTGCGGAACACGTTCTAATCACAAACTTCTATGGGTCTCAAAACCTTGATGGTCAAAGGCGACAGTGGAAGGCTATGCATAACATGCGAACCTCAAGGGAAGATTTAGACTGGATTATAGTGGGGGACTTTAACGCTAAATTATCTTCTAGAGACCAGGAAGGGGGAACACCTTTTTTGGACCCAGGGGACGGTTTCATGATTGCCCAAGTCCAGGCTTTGCGCTTAGTGGACATTAAATGTCCTGGCATTAACTACACTTGGACTAATAAAAGGTGGGAGCCACATAGCAGGAAGGTTAAGCTTGATCATTTTCTGGTTTCAAAGGAAGCGTTTGTAAAATGGAATATAAATTTTCAGATTTTGGAAGGCCCAGTTTCATATCATTGTCCCATTCTGTTGGAAGGCGGGACTAGGATGGGGCAGCATCACAAACCTTTCAGATTTGAGAATTTTTGGCTTCAAAAAGAACTTCGAGAGAAAATTCCACAGTGGTGGGAAGAAGGCCACCCAGCTTATGGGAGAGCAATGTTCAGAATCCACAAACAACTACAATATGTTAAAGCTTAGTTGAAGTGTTGGAGGTGTGATAATAAAACCGACTTCCAGGCCCAAAGAGCTCCATTGGTGGCCAGATGGGATGAGGTTCAAAAATAGTTCAGAGAAGGAGTAATTATAGACCAGCTCAAAGCTGAGGATGATGCCTTGCGTACAACGGTTGAGGACATTGACAACCAGGAGGAGACCTATTGGAAGCAGAGAGCAAGAACCACCTGGTTATTAGAAGGGGACAGAAATACAAAATTCTTTCAACGGACTGCTTGTGCCCGAAGACAGATGAATAAGATGGAGGCCCTTCAAGATGAGAACGGTCATTCCTTTGATACACTTCCGGGTATACATTCCCATGCTATGGATTATTTTTCTAAGCTTTTTAAGGAAAGTGTGGTACAAGATGTAGAGGCCCAAAATGAAGTTATTTCTGTCATACCCGCTATTATTTCTTAGGATGAAAATCAGGCCCTCCTCAAACCCATTGATAGAGATGAATTGAAAATTGTGGTCTTTGGAATGAGCACTGGTAAAACTCCAAGTCCAGACGGTTTCCCAATTGAGTTTTTTCAGGATTTCTGGGACTACTTAGAGGAAGATGTTAGGGCTGTTGTAGAAGAGTCCAAAGAAAATAAGAGAATGCTTAAAGCTATAAACCACACTTTCATTACCTTAATTCCAAAAGGGGAGGAGGGGGTTCATATTTCAGATTATAGGCCTATTGCCTTATGTAATGTGTTGTACAAAATAATCACAAGGGTAATGGCTGAGCGCCTAAAACCTCTTCTTCACAACATTGTCTCCTCTCGAGCAAGGGGGTTTTGTTGAGGGTCGGCAGATTCTCGGATGGGGTGGTTGTGGCCCGGGAAGCAATCCATTCAATGCACACTTCTGGAAATAAAGGGATGTTCATAAACTCGGACATGTCAAAGGCTTATGATAGGGTTGAATGGAGTTTCCTGGCTAAAATGATGGCAGCCTTTGGTTTCTCTCAGGACTGGATAGACTGGGTCATGAGCTGTGTCTCTACCTCAACTTCCTCTGTACTAATCAAGGGCCTTCCTTCGCAACCATTTGGAGCTTCTCGGGGTCTGCGCTAGGGGGATCCATGTTCTCCTTACCTTTTTCTCGTTTTGGCTGAAGGTCTTGGCAGACTTTTCTTGAGGATAAGATAGCAAGGTAGATTACTGGGTATCAGGGTGGGTGACGAAGTTTTAATGCACCTGCAGTTTGTGGATGACACTGGTTTGATGGGAGTGTCCAGCTTTAGGGAAGCAAGAATGATTAGGGATACTCTTAATGTCTATCTCAGGGCTACTCAACAGGTCATTAATGACAAGAAATCCAAAGTGGTCTTTTTTAATCTGGAGCAAAGGCTTCAAAACAGAATTTTAGAAATCCTGGGTTTCACTAGGACTTCTCTCCCAGTGGTTTAGTTGGGGGTCCCCCTGCACTTTAAGAAGCTGAAATTAGATACTTGGAGGAATCTGCTGGAGTGTATCAAGGACAGAATTAATCACTGGTCTCACAAGTGGTTAAGTTATGGTGGCAGATTAACGTTCTTACGATCGATCATTCAAGCCATGCCAATTTACAAATTCTCTATCCTGGCTGCCCCATTTACAATATGGAAAGAGTTGGACAAGATGGCTAGAAATTTTTTGTGGGAAGGAGCAAAGGGAGAGAGAAAGTGGGCCTTAGTGGGCTAGGACAAAGTTACCCAGCCCAAGGTTAAATGAGGTCTAGGTTTGAGAAAATCTAAGCTGAATAATAAAGCTTTGGCTGGAAAGCTGTACTGGAGATGGATCTCCCAACCCACCTCCCTTTTCAGTAGAATCCTAACTAGCAAATACCTGGGACAGGCCAACCCAATCGATATTTCTCGCATCCCCTTGGATGGTTCTGGGTCCCTAGTTTGGCAGGCTCTCAAGGTAGGGTCTCAAGTTGTTAAAGATCGCTTATTTTGGAAAGTGTGAAGAGGGGAGAAGGCTCATTTCTAGACAGATTCTTGGGATCAGTTCCCACCCATCATTGCCGAATTTCCAGAATTATTGCCAATAAAAGCAGCCATTGAAGCCAAGGGATGGATCCGTATTGAAAGTTATTTCACAACTACTTAGTTGGGGGAGTGTAAGTTTAAGCAGTTCAAGAAGTTGGATGAGTGGCCCATTCCAATCCCTCCGGATTTGTCGCCTATCATGTCTAAAATTTTGATAGAAATATTTCTTACAGGGGGAGACGTGGAGGATGAATTAGCCTGGGGCTTTGGGAGCCAAGGCGTCTATACAGTAAAGAACGGATATGACAGCATTCTCCTAGAGCCCCCCCCTCACACTTTTCTGGTTGAGGACTGGAGGAAAATTTGGCATTCTAAAGGCTAGCCGAAAGTTAACTTTTTTGCCTGGCAGTGCATGCACAATGGAATCCTCACTTTTGATAATCTCAGATCAAAAGGTATCATTGGCCCTTCTCGATGTGTTCTGTGCTACAAGAGCGAGGAAACTGCTGACCATTTGTTGTTTGGTTGCCCTTTCACCCGACATATTTGGCTACGTTGGTTTGCTTACTTTAAAATTCAAGTATGTGGTGACCTAAACTGGATGAATATTTGGGCAAAATGGCAGAAAGGTAGATTCAAATCTAAAGCTCTTCGTTTTGGCTGGGAGCTTGGCTTAAGCTTTATCTGGTGGCAAGCATGGCTGGAAAGAAATGCCAAAATTTTTAGAGAAACTTTTACTGCTCTAGACAGGGTTTGGCAGACCATTTGGAGCAAGGTTACCAAAACTGTGGCTGTTCATGTTGAGGAGGAAGCTCAAACTGGCATTGGACCTTTGGAAGAATGCCCTGAACTGCAAGAGGGATAGGACAAAAATTGTTGGAAACCTCCCCCTAAAGGTTGGATTAAAATCAATACTGATGGAGCTGCAAAAGGCAATCCGGGTAGAGCCGGAATTGGAGTGGTGTGTCGAAACCATGCTGGGACTATGCTCTATTGGGAATTGCAAGGCCTGGGTAGATCCACTAACAATGAAGCCGAAGCCATTGCCATCAAGTCTGCTTCTATTTGGGCAGTGAAACATGGCCACCGTAGGATTATTCTTGAATCTGACTCGCAAATATTGGTTGGAGCTCTAGATTGCATGCAGAATTTTGATCTAAAAGCTTGGACGTTGAGGGCTCTTGTTACCCAAATTAAAGAATTATAGAAGGAATTGGAAGACGTGATCCCAGTTTATGCGAGTAGAGATTTGAACAAAGCGGCTGACTTTCTGGCTAAGATGGGTGCGGAAAAGGAGGTTGGAGTTCAGTTGCATAGTGACATGGATATTGAGGATGAGGTGATTAGACAGGGTCTGGAAAGGTCCTTGAATCAATGATCAAAGATAAAGCAAAGGGAGGAAAGTTGCGTCGTCGCAGTCGCTAGAGGATAGTTGTCGCGATTTCGTGACATGTTGTGCCATCGCAGTTGCTGGAGGAAAGTGGTCACAATATCGTGACATGTTATGTCATCGCGGTCGCTGGAGGAAAGTGGTCGTGATATCACGACATGTTGCGTCGTCGCGGTCGCTGGAGGAAAGCTGTCGCAATATCACGACTTGTTGCGTCGTCGCCGTCACTGGAGGATAGTTGTCGTGATATCGTGACATGTTGTGCCGTCGCGATCGCTGGAGGAAAGTTGTCGCGATATCGCGACATGTTGCGCCATCGCGGTCGTTGGAGGAAAGTTGTCACGATATCGCAACTTGTTTCACTGTCGCGATCGCTGGAGGATAGTTGCTGCGATATCACGACATGTTATGCCGCTGTGATCGCTGGAGGAAAGTTGTCGTGATATCACGACATGTTGCGTCGTCCCGGCCGCTGGTGGAAAGTTGTCGCGATATCGCGACATGTTGCATCATTGTGGCCGCTGGTGGAAATTTGTCGTGATATCGCGACATGTTGCGTCGTCGCGACCGTTGGAGGAAAGTTGTCGCGATATCACGACATGTTGCACCGTCATGGTCGTTGGAGGAAAGTTGTCGCGATATCGCGACATGTTGCGTCATCGCGGTCGCTGGAGGAAAGTTGTCACGATATCGCGACATGTTGCGCCGTCGCTGGTCGCTGGAGGAAAGTTGTCGCGATATCGCGACATGTTGCGCCATCGCGGTCGCTGGAGGAAAGTTGTCACGATTTCGCGACATGTTGCGTCATCGCGGTCTTGGGCGGAAAGTTGTCGCGATATCACGACATGTCGCTTCGTCGCGGCCAAGGGAGGAAAGGTGTCGCGATATCATGACATGTTGCTTCATCGCGGCCTAGGGAGGAAAGGTGTCGCGATATCGCGACATGTTGCTTTTTCGTGGCTAAAGGAGAAAAGGTGTCACGATATCGCAACATGTTGCTTTTTCATGGCCAAGGGAGAAAAGGTGTCGCGATATCGCGACATGTTGCTTTTCCGCGGCCAAAGGAGAAAAGGTGTCGCGACATGTTGCTTCATCGCGGCCAAGAGAGAAAATGTGTCGCGATTTCGCGACATGTTGCACTTTCGTGCCCAAAGGAGAAAAGTGTTGCGATATCGCGACTTGTTGAATTTTCGCGGCCAAAGGTGGAATATGTCGCGATATCGTGACATGTTGCTTTTTCGCGCTCCCGACCCCCTGCTAGCTAGTTAATGGTTTAGGAGATTTGGCTCCATTACAAATCTTCTTCTTCTACTATAAGATTGTGTTCTCACTGATTTCAGCTGGGAAGAGCTTCTTCCCATATTGTAATTGATCTTTGTTTTAATACAAGTTTTTTCAAATTTTTCAAAAAAAAATAACTTGTTAAAAATGTGATGAGAACAATATAATATTTTTTTATAATGAAATTGGTCCAATAAAAATCACACATATTATTTTAAAAAAAAAACTATTGTTAAACAAATACAATCTTACGGACGTGCCCATTCATAGCCAGTAGTCCGATTCGAATCCTCTACGTGTTGCGTTAGATCGACGACGACGGTCCGTTCCCTACATATCCGATGGCCCCCCTCCTGTCGTGTGTTGACCCATACTGATGACGACGGTACGACCTTCATAGCCAATAGTCCAATTCACAATTATTTTTAAACCTTTTACGCTTCTAAAAACACAAGCTTTAAAATATTATAATAGAATCTTTGTTATTTTCCAACCTATGAAGGTTGTTGATGCTTGATAGAATATATAAATGAGTAATTCGCTGATACTAGGAAATGGGGGTCCAAGATATACTGGGTCAAAGAACCATGAAAGCCATTATAGTCTTCTTTTGTCATTATCACAATTAAGTACCCATGGTGGTGTTTTTCATCAAGACATGAAAAGGATGTAATACCAAAAAAATCCATAAAAGATAAAGGAGTGCTTGTTTTATTTGATGCCATGTGTTTTTAATGGAATTTGATGGAACATTCTTTCTATAGTCAAAGTTTGAATAAATAATTATGATTCTCTCTTTATATCCCACCACACAACATAATTAGTTTGTCTGTGATTCTTGGGCAGTGGGAATATTATTATTTTGTTCATGGTGTGAAGGAGTTAACTTGCATTGGGAGAGTGCTTACTTTTTTTTGGTTGTATAGTAATTGTTAACATTTTTTAATAATGTGAGGTATTGATTTCGGAAAGAAATTGATATTGGGTAATGTGAGGTATTGATTTCGGAAAGAAATTGATATGGGGTATAATTTTGAAGTATGATTATAAATGAAAATGTAGCATAGTTTGTAATAAATTTTACATAATTTTAATTTATTATATAAAATAAAAATAAAGTTTATAAATTTTTTATCTAAAAATTAAACCAAAATAATTCATCCACAAAATACTTTATTATTATTTAAAAATCTATTTTTTTTAATTAATGAATGATACAATTTTCAGATTTTTTTAAATGAGTGATACAAATTTCGTTGCATTGCCCATGTTCCATATCAATAGATTAATCCACATCAATACATGCAAATACTTAAGTGGAACATTTAAGGTCGTACTAAATCAAGTCCGTTTTATTCAAGGTTGTACCAAGTCAAGACATAGTTTTAGTAGTGTCTAATGCCATAGTGATGTGGAAGTGATTTGTAGATTATGAGTTAAAGTAAAGAGCGAAGTATAGGGAGGCTACCGTTTTTTATTGTTCAAATATGGACAGAAGATTGTGAGAGTACTAGACACCGTACCTTTCTATTGTTGTTCCTACTCACCATATAATTTATTACGATTAAAATATTAATTATTTAATTTTTTTATATAAATATAATTTTAATAATTTATTATAAGATCATTATTTGTCTTAATCCCTTATTTTTATGAGGTAGTTTCGTCTTCAAGACCCAATTACAAAGGTTAAATGGAGATTGGGGTTTGAGAGGCCTCGTGTATATACATCTTGATTAATTTTACACATCTAAAAATTATTTTTTAAATTAAATTATTTTTGCAACGAGTTTATATAAGTTTTTATGAAGAGTTTCGATCTCTTATATTTAATTGGGTTTGTATTTTATATAAAGAAACAAAAACCCTTATCATTGCAATAAGTTTGTATTTTTATAAAAATAAATTATTAATGTATGAATGATGAAGAATATTTAAAATTTCTAAGAAAAACATATTTTAAATATATGATTTAAAAATATAAATAAAGATCGTAGTTGGAAGCAAGTGTAAATATGAGTCAGAAGTGAGTGCAGCTAGAAACTAGAGTGTGAAGTGTGAGTGCAAATTGGGAGTGAGTGCAGTTAGGAGTGAACACAACTGGGAGCAAATGCGAGCACAAGTCGAGAGCAAGTGCAACCAGGAGCGAGTGCGAGCACAAGCCAGAAGTGTGCAACCAAAAACAAGAGTGTGAGTGCAATCCAAGTGTACCAGGAGGGACTAGGAGCACGAGCCGAGAGTAAACGCAGCCAGAAATAAGAGTGTGAGTGCAATTCGAGAATGAGTGCAACTAGTAGCAAGTGCAAGTGTAAGCCAAGAGTGAGTGCAGCCAAAAAAAAGCGTGAGCGCAATTCGAGAGTGAGTGTAGCCAAAAGTGAGTGCGAGTGCAAGCTAGGAGTGAGGAGGAAGTGTAAGCTAGAAACAAGAGTGTGAGTGCAAGTTAGGAGTGAGTGCAACTAGTAGCGAGTGCAAGTGTGAGCCAAGAGTGAGTGCAGCCAAAAGCGAGTGCGAGCGCGAGTCGAGAGTGAGTGCAGCCAAAAGTGAGTGCGAGCACGAGCTAGGAGTGAGGAGGAAGTGTGAGCAGGGAAGCAGAAAGTAGAAAGCAAAGTGTGATCAAGGAACAAGTGCCACTTCTTGTTCCAGATCTTAGGAGAATTTAAAGGATTCATTTGAAGAAAATCTAGGTAACATGGAAAGAAAGTCATTTGTGAAAGTCCTTACTGAAAGTATGAATGGCCAAGTTGGAAGTTTGGATGCCCTAGCTAGCAATAAGAGGAAGAGAGAATCTATGGCAAACCTAGTCTAGGTAGCAGATTCTACACCAGAAGTGATTATCAAGGATGAGATGATTGAGCATGATATAATGATTCTTAAAACCAGAGGGTTAATATGTAAGTTTCATGGATATTGGCCAGTTTTTCTAAGATTCAAAATTGGATCAAGTGGAAGTGGGGATTGAATTCAAATTACTCCATGAATTTTCTTCCAAAAGGATTTTTCCTCATTATTTTCTCCAATTCAGAAATAAGGGATAAAATAATGGATGGAGGCCCATGGTTTAGGGGTAAAGATGCATTATATTTAAGACCTTGGAGTGAGAATTTTTTATGGACACAAAACTATTAAAAGGCTTTCGATATGGATTAGGCTTTTTGGACTTCCTTATCAACTCATCAATAAGGAGGTTTTGAAGAATATTGGTAATACTCTAGGTGAATTCATCCAAGAGGGACCAACTACTAAGGAGAGAAGGCATGTTGTATACACTCGAATATGTGTTGCCATGGATATTTCTAAACCTTTACCATAGTCAATTAGGATTAAATATGAATCAAGAGAATGGGATCAACAAGTGGATTATGAAAACATTGCATTTTGATGTCGCAAATATCATGAAACTAGGCACATGGCAAGAGACTACAAAGTGAAAATGGAGGAAGAGATGGAATTTTTTGGGCATGAGGGTAGCTTCAATTTGAAACAAGGAGATCATATCATAGGAGAAGCTAGGTCAAATCAAGGATTTTCCACTCCTAAGAAAGTGGCTAGAAAAATCCCTCTACATCATCAGATGGCAAAGGCCATTACAGTTCACTCAAATCAGCCATTAGAAGAAAAAAATGATATGGGGGATGAGGAAGTACAATGTGCAAGTTCAAATATAGAAGGAGCTAAAGGTGCGAAGGAAGAGGGGAAGGCAAATTTTAAAACAAAGGAATATGGGGAGATAAATTTTAAAGCAAATGAGGTGAAGGAGGTCAAGCTTAATCTAGGTAAATCACCTTTATTATCCTCAAGTAGCATAAAATATTCTCCTTACAATAAAAATGAAATTAGTACAGAGTGTATTCCTTGCACTTTAGGATTTCAAGAGCAGTATAGTAAAGAAAATATTATGGAGGATATCCAAGGAAATTTAGGGTTTTCAAGCCAACATAAGAAAGTGATGACTATGGAGGATCATCTATGCAATTTAGAGTTTTTAAGGCAACATAAAGAAGAAAATGCTAATGAGGCTATTCCTTGCACTTTCGACTCTTTAGGGCAACATAAATCTTTAGAAGATAAGTCTCATTTTGAACAATATGAAAAAATAGAAGAGATTGATGAAGATGAGAGTGTTGGCGAGAATGGAAGAAGGAGAGGAAGGCCATCAAAGCAAGAACAAAGAGAAAAAGAAACTCAAAAGGATATTGATCTAGGAAGCCAAATAAAAATATCACAGGTGTTAACAAGAAGTGGGGCTAAGCCCACTAATAAAAATAAAAAGTGTTGATGATGAAAATGATATCATGGAATATTAGGGGTATGAATAAAACCCCTAAAAAAAGTTATTAAGGAATTAATATGTTGTTATAGCCCTAAGTTTATTTTAATACAAGAAATAAAATTAAGCAGTGAGGAATGTAAGGATGCTTTTAAGAAGATTTGGAAGATAGGTGATTGTTTAGCAGTTTCTTCTACAAGAGCTTCAAGTGGTATTGCAATAATATGGGACAAATGCAAATGGGATGGACAACTATTAGAAGCAAAAAGTAATTGGGTTGCTAGATTATTTTGCAAGAAAGAGGAAAACATCAAAGTTGGGGTTATAAATGTATATGCTCCAACTATAGTTACTCCTCATGAAAGATGTTGGAAGGACCTTAGTATATTTTTGTCAAATACAATGATGATTCATTGTGATCTATGGATTCTTGGGGGTGATTTTAATATTGTTATATCTCCTTTGGAAAATAAGGGTGGCATTCTAGGATGGTCTAAATCAATGCAATATTTTGCTTCATTTGTCAATTCAAATGACCTTTGGGATGTTAGTCCCTCAAGCTTTCAATATACATGGGATAATAGATGCATTGGGAAAAATCATATAGCAGAAAGACTAGATAGATTCTTGTTATCCAATAAATGGTTGCAAACAAAGTATACAATCTCTTCAAATATTTTATTACGAGCAGGATCAGATCACAAACCCATTCTTTTGACTTGTGAGTTACCTAATAATGGTCATCCAAAGCCATTTCGCTTCCAATCTATGTGGCTCCAAGACCCTAATTTTTCCAGATGGTTATGTTATGGTGGGATGAATCAAAATTTGAAGGATCATGTATGTACAAGTTTGTTCAAAAGTTGAAATATTTAAAGGAGCAAATGAAGATATGGAATGCCAAATATTTTGGTAACATTTTTAAAGAAAAAAGAAATTGAATCCAAGCTCAAAAATTTACAAGAGATAGTAGAAATTAATGGAATGGATCAAGATTCTTATGTGAAAGAAAAATAATTACTTTTTTATTATCATAATGCATTGAAAAAGGAGTCATATTGGTTCCAAAAATCTAGAGAGAAATGGCTCAAGGAAGGAGATAGAAATACAAAAATCATGCTACAACAAAAACAATTTTTTTGTTCATCATATCAAAAATATTATAACTCCAGATGGAAGAAATATTGAGGATGAAGAAGATATAAGGAAGGAAGCAATTAATTATTTCAAAAATATTTTATCAGATTCTAGGCAAGATAAGGAGGCACAAGAAAAACTTCTACAAAATATTCCATCAATTATCACTCAAGGACAAAATGAAAGCTTGATGAAGAAGATATCTATGGAGGAGCTCCATGAAGCAGTTTTCTCTTTCCATCCTAACAAGGCACCTAGCCCCAATGGATTTCCTACAATTTTATTTCAAAAATTTGGGATTTATTGAAGAGTGATATGTTAGATGTGGTTGAAGAGGCCCAAAAAGGAAGGCTATAATAAGTGAGATCAATGCTACTTTTATTACCTTGGTTCCCAAGAAAGGTGACACAAAATATTTTGATAATTTTCATCCAATAAGCCTTTGTAATATGATTTATAAGATCATTTCAAAAATTATGGCAAACAGGTTGAAGGGCATTCTAGGGTGTCTTATCTCAGAGGAACAAGGTGGCTTTGTTCATGGTAAACAAATTCTTGATGGTATAATTATTGCACAAGAGGCCATACATTCTCTTCATTCCATGAAAAACCAGGTATGCTTTTGAAATTAGATATGAACAAAGCATATGATAGGGTTTCCTAGAATTTTCTACATGTTATTCTCAAAAATTTTGGCTTTGATTATAGTTGGTGTGAGTGGATTAAATGTTGTTATAGCACTACAAAATTTTCTATTTTGATCAATGGTTCTCCTATTGGGTACTTCAAGTCATCTTGTGGACTTCATCAAGGTGATCCACTTTCTCCTTATCTATTCATTATTCTAGTAGAAGCATTAGGGAGAGCCTTTTCAAAGGCAAAAATGGAAGGAAAAATCAAGGGTATTCAAGTTGCAAAAAATGGTCCCTTTGAATCTCATCTCCAATTTGTTGATGATACTTTTCTTTTGGGCCATCCCTCAATCAATGAGGCCATGGAGTTTAAATCAATATTATCATGTTATGAGAAGGCTACTAGATAGTTGGTAAATACTACAAAATCTAAGATTTTTTCATTAATACTACCCTAGATTTACAACAAATTATTGTGAATATTTTAGGGTTTAAAATTAAAAAATTTCCATCAACCTACTTGGGTATTCCTTTGTCTGATAAAGGAAATAAAAAGGAGCTTTGGATCTCTTTTTTGGATAGAATGAAAGCTTGCTTGGTAGGTTGGAAAGGTAAGTTCTTAACCATGGCAGGAAGGCTACAACTCATAAAGACTACTTTGCAATCCATTCCTATTTATATGATGTCACTTTCAAGACTACCAATAGGTATTGCATCAAAAATTGATAAAATTCAAAGAGACTTTCTATGGAAAGGTTGTGAGGAAAAATTTAGGTTTCCTCTTTGTAAGTGGGATAGGGTTTGCAAAGGAAAGAATATTGGAGGAGCAGGCTTGCAAAATTGTAGACTTATGAATTTGGCATTAGGAGCAAAGCTTGGGTGGAGATTATTCAGAGATCAAGGAAAGAATTGGGTAAAAATATTACTTCAAAAATATATAGGTTCTCTTGATGCAATGAAATTATTTAGGAAAATAACTCTACCCAAAGGATCATCAACATGGAACTTCATATCAGAGAGTTTGCAATTGATAAAGAAACATATTAGATGGTCAATCAATGAGGGGAGTTATGCAAATTTTTGGTCTGATGCTTGGTTGAAGCCTTATCCTCTTATCTCTGACTCAAAATGGAAACCATTGGCTCAAGCATGCCTAGCATGTAAAGGTCCAAAGGTCAAATATTATATTATTATGAGCAAAAACTCTAGATCATGGATTTATTTTAGTAACCTAGTTGAAGGAGAGGAACTCAAACAAATTGCAGATGAACTTCAAAAGATGCTTCAAGAGTTTTATTTACCAATTTTTACATGAAAGGATGAGTTGGTTTGGAATTTATCAAAGGATGGTGGATACTCGATCAAGTTGGGATATGAGGATTTAGAACAATCAAAATTTCCTTCTCCCAAATATTTTCCTTGGAAGAACGTTTGGTCATTAGAGGCTCTCCCTAAGGCCTCAACATTTCTTTGGTTAGCAGTTCAAAGTAAGATTCTTACGAGAGAGAGTCTACAAAGAAGAGGATATTATGGACCCTTTAGATGTGCCTTGTGTGAGAAGGATTTAGAAACATCAGACCATTTACTTCTTCATTGTCCATTTGCTCACACCATTTGAGTTTTTTTTAAAAAATATGAAATTATATTGGGTAGCTCCATCAACATTGAAAGAGTTGATAAAATGTTGGATAAATTATTTCAAAGCTAAAGCATTATGTATTCTTTGGAGGATTGGCCCTACCATTATTTGTTGGAATTTATGGCTTGAAAGGAATAATAGAATTTTAAAAATAAATATCAAAATCATGCCCAAGTTTGGAACCATATTATTGCCTCTCTTGCAGAATATCTACAAATATGGTGCTCATCATGGGAAGTCTCAATTGCAAAAAAAGAGGTGCTAATAACTTGGCTACAGGATTTGAACATACATGGAAGAGTCATCTACGACAACAAAATTAAAACAAAGGATCTACTTCGATCTATGGTAAAATGGAAATGTCCAAAAATTGGGTTTATCAAAATTAATTTTGATGGTGCTTCTAAAGGAAATCTAAGAAAAGTTGGTGGAGGTGGTGTTTTTAGAAATAGTGAAGGCAAAATTCTCCTCACTTATTCAAAATCATATGGAACTTCAACTAACAACTATGCAGAGGCTAGGGCACTTCTTACAAGGATTAAAATTGCAGTAGAAAAAGGATGGAAATATATTTCAATTGAGGGGGACTCACAAATTATCATCAATGCTATTAACAAAAATGGATGTGGAGACTAGATAAAAAATAATATTATTGTTGATGTTCATCATCTATTACTAGAGGCAATCTCTTGGAAGTGTGAGCATATTTATAGAGAAGGAAATCGAGTAGCAGATAAATTAGCGAATTATGGTGTTGATCTTCATCTCGATGAAATTCAAATTTTAGAAGGCAACTGGCCAAGTGAGATTTTATGTCTTAATCAAAATGATGTCAAGGAGTTGATTGTGGAAACATAGCACTTCGAGGAAGTTGAAGAATATATTTAAGAGAAAAAGAAATGAAAAAATTGTGATAAAAATGTATGCTACAACAAATGTAATATTTTGGTATTTTGATGGGAGTGGCCCCCAATAGAAGCCACATATAACCTATTAAAAAATAAATAAATAAATAAAATTTAAGAATTAAAACATAGTTAAAATAAATAATCAACTAAGTTAAAATGAATAATTTTATATAAACATTTTAAGTTGGATTTAAAATAAGTGACTAACTTGATATTGCAATTCAAGATTCTAATTTTATAAGCAAAGCAATTAAACCTAGTAACCTTTTATGGAAAAAAATTTAAATTCAACTCTTGGTAAACATAGAATAATGACTTGTGGTAACTCATTAAAGAAACAATAGATAAATTTAAAGTTTTTTTTTTGTTTTGTTTGTGGAAAACATCACAGATTGGATACCACTTTCGGGTAAGATCCAAGGAGGCAAGGGTATCTCTTCCACCAAAAATACTCAGGGCTCACACCTGGCCTAGCACCTTTAACACACGCAAGGAGCATGCCTGAAACAACAAAAAAAAAGAACATACAAACATAAACACACAATAAGCTAAAACAAATAAAGCATACTCCTTGAGTGTGTCGACAAGATAAAGCACAACCAAACACACGCACAATAAGATTTAAAAAAATATGAACCACACAAAACAAACACAAAAACAACATAACAAAACATAATAAATAAATAAATAAAAATAAAATAAAAAATAACAAAAATAAACAACACCAAAACACAAAACACAAAACACATAGAAAAACCACAAACACAACATAACAAAACATTACCATAACAAAAACAACAAAAATATACAAATACACCACAAACAAAAAAAAAATACGAAACACACAAAAAAACCACAAAAACAACATAACAAAACAGATCCAAAATAGAAACAATAAAATGATCCAAATACACCACAAACAAAAACATGAAAAACAAATACAACAAAAACTAAGCCAAAGGAGCTATTGACAAATCAAACAAAATAAGGTAACACTAAAAATAAACCAAAGCTTAACAAATTACCAAAAATATCATAAATTGCTTAGCAAATTAGCCAAAGCTTCCAACATTACCATCAAAGAAGATATGTATGAAATGTAAATTCGTTGAAAAAATAATAATTTGAATGTTCATGTAAAAGATGTTATTTAAGAAAAAATACCCATTTTATAAAAGAAGATATGTATGAAATGTAAACTCGAAAAAATAATAATTTGAATGCTCATGTAAAAGTCATAATTGCATTGACCCAAAGGATGTTGTAGTTGTAAGTCCGTGGGTTTTCATCCAAGAGACCTAAGTTCAAACCCTAATATCAGGGGACTGGGATCCTTCATAATAAAAATTCGTATAAACTTAAATTTTAAGTTACAAGTTTATTGCAGTGTAAGGACTTTGACCTCTCTCTTTGAGAGGTTCAAGGTTTAAACCCCACTTAGTATGAGGAAACCAGGAACCTTCGTAAAAACTTGTGTAAACTTATTGAATTCTTTTTTTTAATTGATAATTACACTTGAAAACAATTAAGTAGTTAAAATGGTCTTTTTTGCCCCGATAAGGACACCACAATGGAAAAAGATATTGGATTCTCCTAGCAAAGATCCAAGTTTAATTTATGGGAAAGGTGACCCTCGATGTGCCCTGACTTTTCAACCTATTCAAAAAATGGTCTTACTTAAGTCTTTTGAGATAGGTTGATTGGTTCTGGTTGAGTATTTGTCAACAAGTAATGTTCCACCTAAAATTTCTTTAATGGTCTCACTTCTTTGGGGATAAGTTGATTGGTTGTGGTTGAGTGTTCAACATGTAATGTTTCACCTAACATTGCTTTAATAGTTTACTTATTTGGGGATAAGTTGATTGGTTGTGATAGAGTATTTGTCAACACTTAATATTCCACCTTACATGGCTTTTTTAATGGTCTCACTTCTTTGGGGATAAGTTGATTGTTTGTGGGCTAGAATTCAACCAGTAATATTCCACCTAACATTGCTTTAATGGTTTTACTTATTTGAGAATAAGTTGATTGATTGTGATCCAGTATTCCACCTCACATGGCTTTAATAGCTAGTCAAGGTATTTAGATAAGAGTAGCTAAGGATTATAATGAAAGTAATCAAAATCAAAACCTTCACTAAACACAAATTAAAAAAAAAGGCTTGATTAATTATTTTATGTATAAAGACTTATATTATATGACGATTACATTATTACACTATTTTAACAACTCATTTTATCATTATATTATAATAATTGAAATATCATAGATTATATTTACTTATATTATGACGATTACATTATTACACTATTTTAGCAACTCATATTATCATAATATTATTATAAATTGAAGTATCATAGATTATATTATCAAAATCTAATTGTATAAAAATTTATGATATTTATTTTTTAATTAAAATAGTGTATCGATGATGCTCAGGGCTGAGCAATTTCCTTTCAGCCATGATCCCTCCTAAGGTCAAGAGCTAGACTTATAAATAGAGGATTAACAGTGAGTCCTAAGGCTATGTGTAAGGGATTGGCCCTAAATTGTATTTATAAAAAGTTGGCAAATCATTTTTGCAATCCAAGCGAATAGTATCCAAACGAATGTCGAAGATTCACTATTATTAGGGAAAATATTGGAAATTTAAACTTAAAATGGTCAAATTATTATAAAATTGGGGCGAATTGACCCAAAAACATTTGCACCCATAATTTTTTGGCTAATGGGCCCTAGCCAAGGGTTCCAAATATTAGCCAGTTTCAAATTTTGAAAATCCTAATTTTAGCCAATTTGACGATAAATAACCACTATACATAACCCTCATTAATACACAGCCACACACCCAACGATTTGATATTTATTATAACCTAAAAAACTTTTGTTATATTCTAATAATTACATTTCATTTACCATTACTTTATAATGGAAGTAATCAAAATCAAAACCTTCACTAAACACAAATAAATAAGGCAGTGATCAATTCTATACATAAAAATTATGTTGCTTATGTTATATAACGATTACATTATTACACTATTTTAACAATTCATATCATCATAATATTATAATAAATTTTAGTATCATAGATTATATTCTCAAAAGCTAATTATACATAAATTTATGATATTTATTATAAACTAAAAAGTGTATGTTATATTTTAATAATTGCATTTCATTTACCATAACTTCACAAGACTTGGACATAAAATTCAATAGCTCATATGGGGTACCATTATAAATTCAAACTTTAGAGCTTTTGTTTGGAGTATCGAAACCTTCACCATTCCACTCATGTTGTGCAAAAGATTAAAATTAATATTGGACAAAGCTCATACAAAACACTAGGGTGAGTTTGGATCTATGAGATATCATTATAATTTCAATGTCAAGGTTCATGAAATTAAAGCCTTGGTTTATGGTGTGAAAGTCCTCGCTATACACTTTGAATATTAACGTTTGCTTTTAAAACAAAAACCTTGGTTTATGGTGTGAAATTTTGTGCTTCTCTTTGGTTACTCCCAACTCATAAAACTTTTATAAGATTCATTCATAAAATAAAATCTTAAAGTACAATTTAAAACTATTTTCTTCCCATCATTTGCCATAAGCCCAATGGATAAAATGTACACTAATACAAATGGAACCTTGGATTATGATTGAAAACTGCTTGTTTCCTATTGCTTACCCCAAATCCCAATGATAAAACATGAAGGTTAATATTGGAATGATGTTTCAAGAGAATACAAAGGTGGGTTGTATCCTTGGTATGGTTACATTGAGCATTGCTACCCATATCCTTAAGTGTCCTCATGGCTTTGTTAGATGTCTTTTTATGACACCAAAACTTAGACTTACAAAATTAAACTCCTCACTTCTAGTGCTCCCTATAAATCTATTAAAATTGTTAAATTTTATTTTAGATGAAAATATTAAAAATTATATAAAAAAATTCAACAAATTTAAACCTTTAAATCAAAACAAATCTTAAAGTTTTTAATTCATAAACAAGTGTTGCATAGAAGCATCATGGTAGGGTTGTAAATTTTTTAATTAAGAAACAAGAGGTTTAGCTATAGAAAAATCCACAAATCATACTTAAAAGAGAAAAAATATATGTAGTAAATATTTTTGATACAAAGTTAAAAAATTACAATGACAAATACTAATTAAAATATAGAAGTACATGATCCATCACAATATTAATTTCATTATTGTTACTAGCACATTATAGAGAATTATTCACCATCAACATTGTCATTAGCAAATCAACACATCCCAAAATCATTGAATGCCCCTGTTGGCCCAAGAATTCCCTTATGAAAGACCTTCTTTCCGACGTGGTGTCCACACTACATGACTTCAGGTGGTTGGTGAAAAGTTGTATGAAGCTCTTGTACAACGGAGAGTTATTCATTTAGAACAACCTCGATGTGACATGGTGGTGAGCCACCTAAATATGAGCCTTCATGATCTAGATCTCCTCCTAAAGAGTGGCATCCTTAATACCAACAATGCACCATCATCTTCTCCCACTCAGAATTTGGTGTTCTTCTTAAAATATCTTTTCACACGACTACAAATTAGGAACTCAAAATTTAAGAAAATATTTTGAATTCCTCGATAAAATTTCTAAACAATGAAGGCATTCTCCAAGTAGTGGTGAAGGAGGGGGATATCAATTATATGATGTATTTGTTGAATTCCAACATGGGTGGCATTTTGAAACAAACAAAGGTGATGATGGAAGCTCTAGCATAATATTGCAAAAGCGGTCTTTTCACAATAAAATCGTGGTAGTATCGTTGGTTTACCTACTAGAAAGTGGTAATAAGGATTTTATGGTGGAGAATGCAACAAAGGTGCTACAAGGGATGACTATAAATCTTGAGAATGTATAGGAAATGGTTTCCAATTATAGGTTAGTGATACTTGATAGAAGATGTCAATTGGGCCTAAGGAGTTTCATGTGATTGTTATTTATGTTTCGATGAATTTGTGCTTCATGGTGACAATAAGGTAAACTTTAGTAGAGGAGGGAGTAATTCCAATGCTCATGAATTTGGTGATTTTTAGGTCACTATTGGTTAAGGAATTTGTCACCATGTGCTTGCATTATTTAGCCTATGAAGGGACAAAGTGAGGCATGTGATAAAGAGTCACTACGACATAAAAGACCTCATGATGTTTCTTGAAAATGCAAAGAACTATGTAGATAATTCTCCTCAAATGAGGGATATTTTCTTTAGGATGATTCATAATATCTTTGCCTCCCCCACAACTTTTATGCTTCTAGTTTTCTTTCCCAATTTTATGAAGCAATTAATGATTCATGCACTAGGATCCCAAGAATGATTGACACAAAGGACAATTTGTAAGACCAACTAGTGGCAAGTACAAATTATAGTTAGTGTGATATCCCCGACATTTATGACCATTTTATTTGGAAGAATATGATTCTACATTAAGTTTTTGTGATGCAGGTATAGGAATACGTGCGGGAGTAGACGAGAACAACCACCCTTGACAGAGATAGAGGTCAGAAGTGTCAGGTAAGGGGGATATGATGTCATGCCTTGTGCACCTTGGTTCGTGGGTACATAGAAGCCCACCGTAGAAGTTTACTTGTTGATATCATTCTGACTGTTGTTACATATGCATAGTTGCATCTCATATATGTTTGTTGTTGCACTGCTTACTTGTTGCCTTTAATTTGATTTATCAATGTCCAAAAATATATATAATAATAATAATAATTAATTAAAAATAATGTATATGTATATATGTAAATATACATATTCAAATTTATTAAAAATAATAAAATAATAATAATACAAATATTATAGCAATTATATATTTATATAATACAATACATACATATATTATAATTATTGTTTGTTTCCTCCTTAGGGACTTTTTTTATGGAGTTTAAATGCATACGCAGTAAAAAGCAAAGTCCTAGTAAATATAAATATTAAAAATATATACGAACGACATATTATTGGGAGGGCGGTTTAAACACTAACCATGGTGAAAATATAAAAACAAAGAAATAATAAATAAATAATAATAAAGTAAATTTATTTTTACTCTCCAACTCATATGAAGCGCATGACTATGTTTAAGGGCTATAAGTTGGCAATATAATTGAAAGGTGTCAACCTTAAAATTCATGAACTACCTTATTTAATGGAAGGAAGGAATGTCAAAAGGAGGTTCTGGTAGTGGAGTTTTGGGGGAAGATCTCGGAGAGTGTCTATAAGTTGTTGTTGGCTGTCGTTGTTGTGGAAAGCTACAAAGCCTTTGTCAAAATCATGGAGGGCGTTAAACCAGTGCCAGCATTTCTGTTCACGTTGAGTTATTAGATCAGATTTATTGTAATTTTGAGGAAGAAAGATTGTATGATGTATGTGTTAATAGTATGGTGTTCTGGATATAACAAATTTAAAGGAATACATGTGATTTATGTGTAAAATAAAATTTGAATGTTGATGAAGATTTAAATCATTCTAAAGGTTAAAAAAACAATTTGTGTATATGTATATACGTAATAGATGAAAGCTTAATTGTTGCTTTAATTTTAATAAATTTATATATACATTAATATATGAGAAGTTGGATGTTGTGTAAAATTCGAATGCATATTGTCTCTGCGTAAAAAGAAATAAATTATATATTTAACCTTGAGAAGAGAAAAATTGTGTTGGAAAGAATACTGCCCTAAAAGCGAATTCTGCTGGAATTGAGAAATGCATTTTCATGTTTATATTCTGATGTTGCTTTAATAGTGAATTTTGCTGAGCTTGGAACATGCATTGCATGTTTTGTTTTATTGCTGCCATAATAGCAAATTCAACTGAGATTGGAAAATGCATTGTATGTTTGTATTTATGCATGATTGCTTGGATCATATAGATGCATTATGGGCCAATTTGACCCCACCCACCTACATTTCCTTCTTACTCTCGTCTTTGTCTATGTTGGGTGCGTCTGTGAGAGAGAATGGCTTCCTATAGTACTATTTGGGTTACGTTATATAGAGCGTCGTAGTTTACAATGAGTCCTACCGGAGATTCTCAATAAACCATGAAGAAATAATGTGAAATGTTCAAAAATTTAAAAAAACTGTCGAAATGTATTGAGAAAATATGATAGCTTTTATGCATTTCTTCAAAATTGTTATAAGTGTAATCTTTATGAGGAAAGTTTTTAAGTTATGAACTCCTGATTATTTTTTGAGTATATATATATATAGTATGCTTTGTACTGTCATGTAATTAAAGACTTCATAAATATATATGAATTAACCTTCTACTGGTTCAAACCTCGCCTGAGTATGAGTTGGGAAAACGTTGAATTCAACAAACCCATGTTGGAGGAGTCAATTAGTGATGTATAAATTTAAATTATGAAACAAAGATATGGCAAATAATCCTCTTTAAACAAGAATAGGTTTCACTGAATTTTAGTTTTATTTAAAAAGAAATCATCATAGGTATGTTGTTTATTATTTAATCTCAATGGATTTTAGATTTAAAAGAAATGACTGTAGGTATATTGGTTATCTTTTAAAGCTGGCGGAACGAGTTTTCTGTTGAGTAGATATGTTTAATTTCATTCTGGGCAAACTCATTGACGTGTTCACTCTAAAATGTTTAATTTTCATTGATTGTGCTTAATAGAAGATAACATTATGATTTTAAAGAGTGTTATAATATTTCAGATGATTTTAGGGTTTATTCAATTAAAAATTTCTTCAGCATAGGATTAGGAAAATTAAAACTTTGAAGATGTTGTAGAGTTGCGAGTATCCTGTAAACCATTGCCTTTACTTGATTATGCCTAATTATGAAAAAGGAATTTTATTAGTTTTAAAAACATTATTATATTGTCTTCTCGAACACTTTCCTTACACAAAATTTAGTAGTAATGATTTTAGTAAGAAATATTTTAGTGAGTTGGGGTTGATGACACTTGATTACGTGGGCTTGAAAGTAGCTTAGAAAATAAGGTTATTTGAAATATATGAATTAAATGTTGAAAAATTAATAGATACCTTCTGTAGGAATTTATTTAGAAGTATTTTTTAAATAAAGAATTTAGTATTTATTTTATTTAGTTTAATGCACTCAAGAGAACTTTAATTTACTACTAGATTATTATAAGCATTTGGTATTTATTTTATATAGTTTAATGTTATCAAATAGCTTTTAATTGCTACTAGATTATTATAAGCATGGCTAATTTAGTATTTTGTTTTAATCTTAATTTATTAGTTATATGTGTGCAATCTATTTTTTTTATATATTATTTTGGGTAGAGTATAGACATATGGAACTTATCTGGTAATTGCTTTATGAGAAAGCATATTGTACGTAAACTCAAGAAATGATGTCTTAAACACCCTCGAAACATTAATATAAAAATTACATTGTGAAAATACCGAGAGAATGGTATTAAAAAGAAATAACAAATATTTTATATGCTCGTATGAGAGCCTGTGCTTATCGAGGATGATAGCACGAACCCAACTTCGAAGGCTAGCGGTGGCGGCTTTCATAAATTAGTATTATCCCAGCATATGGTCGAAGGATCTATGCTAGCGAGGGCAAGAGACAATGGTATGGGACATTGTCCATGGATAACACATGTGCAGTACATGAGGGTGCTCACAACCCTATCCTTTTGTGGAATTACCAATGGGACTCATACCATAGAGCTGGATTATGGGGTTGGAAAGTCTAGCGGTAGATGGTATGGGCAACATTACCATCAACCGGAGCAGGAACTAAGTTATCTGGTCCATAACCATGCGATGGGGACCCTGGTTACTCCTTAGTTGAAGGTCAATGACTAGTCACCGACATAGTAACGCTAAGTTCCAAAGCATTAAAGTGTGAGATTGATAGGAAAATTGTGAATTTCCCTGACTTTGGAACAAGGGAATTATGCGTCCACTCTTCCAGGTGTTATGGGCCTTGGAAGAGCAAACCCTCGCCAAGATCTAAAATATTTCAAGGAAGGGAAAAGATCTAAAAATGGAAATCTATTGCAAGAAGTTGGTCGGTCCCGAGCACTTAAGTCGTCAGCTGCAATGGTTGAAAAACTTGAAGTGCGGAATCTCTATGCCTTGTGCTATAAAAATAGTTGGGTAAAACTACAAATATGTGTGACATATATGTAAGCTCTCGTCAAAAACTTTCATTATGTATTTGACAACCAGGTGAGTAGACCTGGGTTGTGACAGTTAGAGTAATATTTATAGAATCTCAAACACTAGTTACTCAACAATATGCATGTGCATTATAATAGCACTAACATAGAATATATAAAGCATAACACAATGTTTTTTTTTTTTTTGTGGGAAACATCCCAGAAGGGATGCCACTTTTGGGTAATACCTAAGGAGGAAGGGATATGTGTTCTGCCAAAATAGCCCAGGACTCGAACCTGGCCTACCACCTTTGACATACTCAAGGAGCAAACAAACACAAAACCATTTTAAAAAAATTAATAAATAACAATAAAAATAATAAAATAAAATAAAAAACATTCTCCTTGAGTGTGTCAAAAATAAAAGCACAACCAAACACACACAATAAGTTAAAAAAAAAAAAAACAACACAAACCACATAGAAAAAACACAAGAACAACATAACAAAACACAAATATGATAAAAACAACATAACACTACAAAGACATAACAAAAAAAAAACCAAAACCAAAAAATTAAAAAAAAAAACAACCAACAACAAACAATAAACAAAAACAAAAAACATAGAAAACACTAACACATAAAAACACGAATTAACACAAACATACAGAAACACAATAATAAGAACAACAAAAACACAAGAACAATAACAAAACAACACAAAGAACACAAAAATAAAACAAAACAAAAAAACACACACCTTAAAAAACCAAACAAAAAAACAAAAAAAAAATAAAAAAGAAAAAAAATTGAACATAACAATGACCTTTCTAGACCAGAAGACTTTTAAGGCAAGAATCAACAGAGGAAACAAAAGAAAGAATAGTTTGAGCTAGGGAACTAAAATACCCTATTCGAACCAAAGAGAAGCAAAAATAAAGCAGGAAGAAACTAAGTACCTTCAAAACTGAAGCCATCCAAAGAAATAATAGAAAGAAGAGCTTCCCTTATTTGTGAAGCCCACCATCTAGGAGAGTGGCCATAACAAGTAAGATCACATTTTTCCAAAGCCCAATTAGTTAAAGCATCAGCACTCTTGTTTTGATCTTTGACCACATGATTGTAATCAAATTTCAAAAATCCCATCTGGATTAATTGAATCTTCTCAATAATTATTTTATTCTCCAATCAACCTTATGATTCTTAGAAGGAGTCTTCAAAATATTAATCATGAGTTGAGAGTCAGACTCAACTAACACCTTTTCCCATCCAAAATTAGTAGCCTCTTGAAGGCCTCTAAGGATACCATACCCCTCGACAAGGTTATTGGAAAGAATACCTAAATTCTCAGCAAAAGTAAAAACCAGAGAGCCATCTAAAAGTCTACCAATTCCTCCTGCACTAGCTTTTCCAGGGTTCCCTCTAGAGGCTTTATTAGTATTGACTTTTCCAAAATCCTTAGGAGGAGGTTGTCAATTGCTTGTCCTATCCATATTACAAATACTCACATTCCCTTTACGTTGGTTGCCCTTAGAAGAAAGCATAACACAATGTAGAAACATGCAATACGTTCATAAATTATCATATAAATAAATGTAAATAGGTGAGGTGTTAATATCGGGTGTGTAAAGCACAAGATAACAAAACTAGAATAATACATAAATACATAGAATAAAGACAAGCAAATACTCATAAAGTGCAATTGTATTATAACAAAATATTACAATGGGTCTCATAAAATATGTGGGGAGAGAGAGAGATGCTAGGAAACAAATAATCTAGTTTTTGAGAAGGAATATGAGATGAATCTAGCTAGATGGAGAAGTGTTGATCGCAACCATATATGTAGCCCTAAATTTAGTTGGTGAGATGTGGTCTGGTATTTCTCAATTGATATTAACTAGTGAGATATGCCTTGGTATATTATAATTTAGTTGATGATCTCGATAAGGAGATATGGGCTAGTGCATTTTTTTTGCTTGCTCTCTTGGATGTCTCATGTGGATTCTCCCATCTGAATTGGGGTCTTGTGGAGTGGACTCTCTCACTTTGCTTTCTAGATAGTTTTGAGAGGGATTTCTCACATTTATATACTATGTAAGGTTACATCATATCAAGGGGATGAGATGTCAACTTCCAACAATTCTTGGTAGGATCAATAAACAACCAAGAATTTGTTTCTTACACCTTAAAAAACCATACATCGATTCTTAAAGTGGAAAAATGACATCGGGTACTTTAATGATTGTGAGAATATGGAATATATTACTAATATCATTCTTCCATAGGCATCAATAACTTTTATTTTTTAGGATGGCATTAAATCAAAAGGTGCAAAGCAAATAGGTTGCAAAAGTTTTGGTATTAAGGCATCCATTTTGCCAAAGCATGAGTTGGAACCAACATCTTGTGAAGAATCCAAATGGATAACAAGATTACCTGGGATAATATCAAGTTTAGAAATTGGCATCCATTCAAATGATAATGACAACAATGTTGGGAGATGGTGCCCAATATATTAGTCTTAGCATCAAAACTGAAAGATGGCATCGATATTAATATTGACACTAATGCTAGAAGGTGGAATTTGCAATAGTAGCTTACAATGGTGCCAACATTGAAGGATGACATCAGATGCCTCCTTTAAGGTATGCATGGGTCAACCCCTATGCTTAAATCATACCCTTTCTTGAGAAGTGATCGTCCCTATGACTCTTAATTTATAATTCCTAGAAACTAGTATTGATGTATTGAGAAGCCTTCTATGCAAGAAGTTATAACATGATGAAGAGACCTATGAGTAGTAGGCAAAATAGATATGAGGTTTGTTTTTCCAATGCATCCAATATGATGTATGAATGACTAGGATGATGATGCTAATATTCAAAACTAGTGTTGGTACCAATATTGAAGGATGGTGGCACTAACACCAACAACTAGTGCAAGAGTAGATAATAAAGGATGAAGTTAAAGGTTGAATATATATGAAGAATATA
This sequence comes from Wollemia nobilis, assembly GCA_028583015.1. Lineage (NCBI taxonomy): Eukaryota > Viridiplantae > Streptophyta > Pinopsida > Araucariales > Araucariaceae > Wollemia > Wollemia nobilis. The sequence continues at coordinate 148,944 of JAQPPZ010015413.1, forward strand.
CCATAGTATTGATCCAATAGAGTAGCATGTTTTTATTCTAATGTCTCTCTAAAATTGAGGAATAACAGATAACAACTAAAATTTTCCCTCTAAGGCTTGATGTTGGCACCACAACACAAGATGCAAAAAATCAAAAATATGGCTGACATGATAAGAGTGAGATTCTTGACACTAAGAATAGGTATGGCATTGAAGGTTGTTACCATATTAGAATATTTACTGAGAAATTATGATGGGAACCAAAGTCGATGGTTAACATAGGGCTTGTAATTGTAGGCAAGACTCCTCATTTGAGCAAGAAATCCTAGAATGCTCCTAAGGGTGGTTCTGTAATCCTTTATAACATCTCAAACCACATTATTCATATCTTAGGTTGAATGTTGACTCTACCATAGCTTGAATTCCTTTGTAGGGTTGATATTGGATGCAAAACTTGGTGTAACGCCTTAATTATTAGACCAAGAGCACATGTGGATGGGTATCTAGTGATGGAGCATACTAGAAGGTCTTATGTTAGGCAAAGATATCTAAAAAAAAGGACAAAAAGACAAATGCAAATTTGGTCTCAATTTCAAGCTTATTGTAGTGGTAAGGGATTTGGCCTCTCTTTGAGAGGTCCAAGGTTCAAACCCCACTCAGTATGAGGAGATCGAGACCTCTCATAAAAGCCTGTGTAAACTCACTAAAAAAATATAAAAACAAAGTTTGAATTTTAGGGGATGGGGACCCATCATAAAAATTATGTAAACTTATTGAAAAAATTGGTTTCCTAGTCAGTATAAGTGCTTCTAATGGTGGTAACATCTTCCAACTGCAAGAAGGATCCCATCCAAAATGTATTTGTACCAAATTTTCTAGTCTCTAAGTGGAACTTTATTGAACCAATAGGTTAAGAGGTTATGGTTGCATCTACAATAGATCTTTCATGATTAGTGATTGAAGCACTTGATGGAACCATGTCCTAGTCTCCCATAATGATTTCATACAAACCTAATTCTTGCATTTTTGGTTCATTGTTTAACTTTGATGGGGTGTCTTGATATTTGGTCAAGCCTTCCTAGTATTTGGTCAATATATACCCATATTGTTCAAGATATTTTGATCGATGCCCTTGTATGCTTCTTAAATTAGTCGAACAAATCATTGAAACAAATTGATTGCTTAATAGTTAAATTCATCAAGTAAGCTTTGATTTGAGTGTGTGATTCTTGGAGACATGGTCATTTTATCCGTAACTTGTCAAAATCATTTTATAGATGCAAAAGCTTCTATTGGATGATATCATATGTTGTTTCTTTACCCTTTAGTTCTTGGTGAAGTTTTTCAATAGTTTGTTATACCGTTTCTCGATCTTGTTGATGCCTCTTGTGATTGGATCTCTAAAATGTGAGATCTTCATCTCTAGCTTCATCATATATGCAACCATCAAATAAGCTTCTCCTCCTTTGTTCAAATGTATTCCTCTAGCTTCTTGTTATGGTTCTTCAATAGTGCAAGCTCCTTCGACAATCATTGATTTTCTTGTGTATTCTTTCTTATGATAATTGAAGTGGAAAGGCTTGGAGTGTATACTAAATTTGAGACCACTTCACTTGTAATGAAAGAAAGATATCACAATGTGATAAAGGGGATTGGAAGGGTATCATGAAGGACCTTTTCATGATGCTTCCCTTCCTTCATTGACTTGAATATAGGAGCAATTTATGAGCTTAGAGTCTAAAGTTTGATGGATTAATTGAATAACACGTACGTTTTTCCTAAGATATTCTTTGACAAAGCCTAACCTTAATCTAGCCCTAATGCACCATACAAATGCAACAACAAGACCTAAAACTAAAATGAGTTTGATTTTTTATGATAAAGTAAAAGATAATTTTATCTTTTTAAAGGCAAGGGCTCAAGAAATATGCAAAAAACAACCTAAATGTAGCATAGATGATTTTGATTTGATGATAATAATATTAACAATTTAGTCGGTCCCCTAAATGATTAAAGTACTAACTAATTCCTTTCTCTTTTCTTTATTTTTTTATTTATTGAGTAAATACTTCTTATACTATACATATCCACCGTGGGGATTGAATCAGGTCACATCACCGATAATGCAAGTGGCATCCTTTTCTTTATTTTAACAAATAAATAAAGATAGAAAAACAAAACTAATTTTTACAAATAGCAAATAGATCTACTAACCTAAATGCTAAGAATAAACAAATATGGATTAAAAAAACTAATTTTTCCATCAAGGTGAAATCATTGTTGGTCCTATACTACTAAGGCTACTGTGTGCTAATGCAACTTTTTCTATCTTGCAAAACAAATTAAAAAAGAAGGGATCACGGGTAAAGGGTGCTCCTTGATCTAGAGGAAAGTATCAGGCTCCCTTTATTCAGATAAGAGCTAAAAATGATAGAATATTGAAAACATAGATTAAATGATCAATGGCAGAAGTGTTGCTTGGTTAGAAATAGTGTTGTTAATCCTTTCACTTGATAAACAATACTTTCACTCTCTATGACTATATAAAAAACAAATAGTGATAAATCCATACTACCTGTAATCCCTAAAGTATATCAGAATAAAAATTAAATTCAAATTTTTTTAACTTAATGGTTGATATGATGAAGGTTCTTGACAAGGAGGTACAAGGACCCTATTAAATGGCATCAAATAGAAAGGTTATTTAATGCAAGTGCAAGCCAATAATTACAAAATATGAGATGCCAAACTAAATTCCAATGAGATAACCAAAGAAAATTAGAATGCAATGACATAAAATTGGAAGGTGAGACGTCGACTTCTAACAATTCTTGGTAGATCAAGAAATGACCAAGAATATGCTTTTTTGCACCTTAGAAATACATGTGCCAGCTCTTGAAGTGGATAAGTGGCATTGGGCACTACAATGATTGTGGAGTGATGACATGTGGTGTTTATGTTAATCTTTTTTTTGTTTTTGCATGGATGTTAATGACTTGTTGTTTCAAGATGGTGCAACCAGATGATTTTCAAAAGGATGGGCACAATGTAGAAGGATGTCAAAGGTTTTGATGCTAAGGAGGCCATGGTGCCAAAGTATGGGTTGGAATTAAGATATTATGAAGAGTTTAGATAGACACTAAGGTTGATGTCTTACACCAAGGATACATGGGATAGTACCAAGTTTAAAATTTTATGCTCAATTAGATGATGCTAGTGCCAATGCCATGAGATGATTCTTTGTTTGTTGGTAATAGAGCCAAGGGTGAATGATGATGTTGATGTTGATGTTGGTCTTGATGCTTGCACTAGGAGCTAGAACTGCCACCAATGTTGAAGGATGATGTTATATGCCTTCTTTAGGATGTGCATGAGATCAACTTCAATGCTTAGATCAATTAGTCTCCATTATCAACAATGAGAGCCCTATGATTCAAAACTTTTAGGGACTCTATAGTCTATAATTTGATTTAGAAGAAGAAGACAATGCATCTCCTAGGAAAAACCAAGTGTGGAACCCCATTTGCAAAAATATTGTAAGTAAAGCAAAGTTATGTTCAAGAGATTATCACGATGGTCCTACCTAGACTTTTCATTAGCAAAACAATATACAAGAGCTCATCAAGGACAACAAGAACATGGCTAATTTGGTGAAATTACTATACATAAAATATGGATGAAACTATTTGTTGGATATTTTGAGTAAGTTGAGTTGTCATTAATGTCAAGAGTCAGTTTTAGTGAAGCAGTGCAAGAGCAAGTGATTTCGCAAACAGTTAATGTGTCATTGACATCGAGAGTCAATTTCAATGAAGAATGCAAAAAGAAGCAGTTCCGCCATTGGTGAAAAAGGGAAGTCTGCTTCCAGGTGGTCAGGTGAGTTTCAACAACAATGAAGAGGCCTAAGCAAAATAATATTATATTTTATTATAATATTATAAGGAGAGATTTAAATTAATTTAAATAATTTCATTATAAATTAATTTAATTAACTTTAAAAGTTATTAAGTTAATTATAGATTAATTATAATTTAATTATTAAATTAATGTATAACCCTAAGATTGGGTTATAATAAAATTAATTTATTAATTCTAAAGTTTGGGTTAATTCGAATTCATTCCACGGACGTCAACAAAAGCATGGTCTAAGCATATAAAAGAGGGGCATAACTTTGTTAATCAATAATCGACAAGGCAAATCGAATAATGTGCAAAGGTTTTCGACTATCATGTAAGGAGAAGAGAAATTCATGTTTCAAGGTTATTGACGGCAGAGAAAAGAACAAATGGGAGTGGTCTCTGATGTCCATGCGCAAGCGTTGCGTAGCACATGTGACAATAGCAAATGTGCTAAGTTGTGTGATAGGTGAAGTGATCATATTTCGAATCCCTCCGGATTCATTTTACGAAAAGGAAAGGGCATTTATTTTTAAGCAGTGTCGAATGTAGGGATAAAGGAAGGCTTACGTCTTCCCTTCCCTGTGGGAGAGCTTAGCCCACGTGGTGGGCTAGCACCTTGGTAAGGTGCCTTGTGGAGGAAGAGTCTCATGTTCAAAACTCGTGAAGACCATTTTACAAGGTATGTGCTACTTTTTGATTGCTAAGGTTGTATGAGGTATGTGTGATGGTGTTTATGCTAAGGTTGTAATTTCGGAGGTGCATGGTTTATAAAATCAATATTGGGTAAGGTGTTGAGGGAGGTATAAGGGTAGAAATAAAAATTAAATATTTTATTTTTACTTTTGAAATGTTTGAGTTATAAAATTGGAGTAATAAGGGATAAATTAAGACCTCTATTTTCTTATGTGTTTTTTATGAATATTGTTCTAAATTAGGAGCAATAAGGTGTATGCAAGAAATTATATTTTTATGTGTGTATTGGTTAATGCTTATCATTAGAAAGGAGTAATAAGGTGTAATTCAGCCTAACCATTTTGTAATTGCAAAATATCTAGAGGGTGAGTTAGAGTGATATGTATATCATCTAATCTTGTGATTATTGGCAAAGGAAGTGTGTTAATTAAAAAAGGTGTTTGAGAGCAAATCATCATCAAACAAGAGGTAAGGGCACATTATCCTTAATAAGTGATTGTTGAATGCTATAAAAGCCAAGTTGGAGTGAAAAGGGTTGTTTTTGTGAGTATTATTGAGAATGATGGTAAAAGGTTTTCTGAGTAATAGTTTACTATAAAACCTTATTTGATAAGCATTATTTTATGAAATCTTGAATGAGAACTTGTGAACTATCTTGAATGCAAATATCACGAGTATCATTGTTATGTGAATACATTTTGAGTTGTGATTGAAGTTCCATTGTGAGAACATTGACTGAAACATTGGCTTAGGGTTTTGCAAGCTAGTTGATTTCATTGAGTGAGTTGATTGAGCAAGAGTGGTTGAATATGTTGGTGTGATTATTCATGTTTAGTGAAACATTAAATCCTTGTCCTGAACTAAGTTGAATTGAGTGGGTGAAACATATTGAGTCTCTAACCATTCTCTATATATTTCTGAAATTGAATAAAAGTGTTTGTGAGAGTGATTGAGAAAGTGATTTATTAAAGTGAGTAACATGTTGATTCTCTAACCATTCTCTATTTGTTACTGTGAAATCTGAATTGATTTGAAAGAGGTTTTTTGAGATAGATTGGATTGTGTAAGCAATTGTGATAAAGAGCTTTTGTAAAAAGCTAGTGGTAGATTTGAGTAAGTCCTAGTGTGGACTTAAGGAAAAATTTGTGTGAGCTCTTATGGAAGCTTACAATCAGAGATTGGACAAGTTCTAGTGAGGACTTGAGCAGATTTGAGATAAGTCTTCGTTAAGACTTGTGGACAGATTGGTGTGAGCTTTTATGGAAGCTTACAATATAGATTTGAATATAGAGATTGAGAACAGATTGGACAAGTTCTTGAGAGGACTTGTGGATAGATTTGAGATAGGTCTTTGAGAAGACTTGAGAGCTAAGTTGATTGATTTGTTCAAACCTTGAGTTGGGGTTTGGGATAGATCTAGCAGAGGTGATTGATCAGGCTTTGTGATAAAGCTTGAAGATAGATCAAGGACATATTTTGGTGCATATCTGAAGATAGCTTTGTACCAGACCAAATATAGAGATTGAGCAAGTTTTGTGCTAGATCGAAGTACGAATTTTAGTACAAAATAAAACAGAGATCGATCATATTTGTGCTACATCGAAGGACTGTATTTAGTGCAGATTTGTGATAGATATTGAGTAGAGCTTTGGAGGTGACAGAGTATAGAGGACGACAGTCTCTAGTGGATAGAGGTCCATTGGCCAAGGCAGTGAGGACAAATCTTCTGAGTGAGGGCAGGAGTCTTCAGTGGATAGAGATCCATAAGCCAGGGCAGTGGAGGTAGTAGTTCTTCTAGAAGATCACCAACCAAAGCAGAGGAGAAGGAGTTCTCTTGTGGATAGAGATCCACAAACCAGATTAGGGTATTGGTGTCTCCTTTGGACAGGTATCCATAAACATTGTAATAGAGAAAGGTTTCCCAAGAGATTTGTTGGGAAAGTTTTAGTAAAATGTTTTCTCCATGGAGTAGCCCACATTGGGTGAACCACGTTAAATTGGTGTCTCTATTGTGTGTTATGTTTTGTCCATTGCTTTAGTTATTATTGTTGACACTGCTATTGATACACTGCATAATATTGATTGGGAAAGAAAAAGTAAAAATTGGTCTTATATTGTTCACCCCCTCTCAGTATAAGCTTGTATTCTTCACTATTATAAATAAAATAATCATGGAAGAATCGATACATCTTGAGCATGATGGGGTCTATTTATAAATCTATAAAAGAAAAATAAAACAAGAGTTACAAAGCCATGGTTTTACAAAATACCAAATGGCTATGGTTTTACAAAATACTAGTTACTATAGTCAACATTGCTAAAATTAAATTTTTGTGGTGAAGTAATGCAAAGTACAATTGGAAGCCACTCTCCCTAAGGTATAGTAGGGTCATCCTTCCCATAATTGGAATTTTGCATTATGATAATCATAAAGTTATTATTTTTGTTTCACATAAGAATCATGATCCATTTCATTAATTTCTACTATCTCTTGTAAATTTTTGAGCTTGGATTCAATTTATTTCTTTTCTTTAAAAAAGTTAACAAAATATTTGGCATCCCAAATCTTTATTTGTTCCTTTAAATACTTCAACTTTTGAACAAACCTGTACATACATTTTTTTTATTTGGATAATGTAAGAAAAACATGTACATGCATAATCCTTCACATTTTGATTCATCCCTTCATAACATAACTATATAAAATCAAGATCTTAAAACTATATATATATATATATATATATATATATATTTTTTTTTTTTTGGAATTTACATGGTGGGATTGGTAGCCGCCACGAATCCGAGCAGGCTGTCCAGCATTTATGGCCGTCATAGTATTCTACGTTGTCCGCCCTAGAAGTCGCCACACAGATCTTCACGCAGTTCGTCCCTATAATCACCATGCCACAATCATTTTAAACCTTTTACGCCACTGAAAACATCAGAAAAGGGACAAGCGTTCAGTCCGACGATTAAAACTACATATATTAAAAACGAAATTACTTTAAATAACAATTATTAAACTATCATAATAAGATTAATTACAATCATATTTAACTATAAATTATTGATTATAACAATAAGTATTGCTCACCAAACACGTAAGAATAAAAACAATAGTGCAATAAATATTACGTAACACATTTCAAATCATTTAAAGTATTATTATTGAATCTTTGTTTGTATCCAACTTATGAAGGTTGTTGTTGATGCTTGATAGAGTGACCTTCTAATAAATCTGATACTAGGAAATGGGGTCAATGATAGTGTGAGCCAAAGAACCATGAAAGCCAATCATATTCTTCTTTTGTCATTATCACATTTAAGTCACCAATGGTGGTGTTTTTCACCAATGCATGAAAAGGATGCAATACCAAAGTATCCATATAAAGGACTACTTGTTTTATTTGATACCATGTGTTTTGTGTTTTTTATTTTTTAATGAAATTTGATGAAACGTTCTTTCTATAGTCAAAGTTTGAATAAATAATTATGATTCTTTCTTTATATGCCCACCAGACAACATAATTAGTTTGTCTCTTTCTTTATATGATAATCGGGAATGGGATATTATTATTTTGTTAGGTGTTAATTATTTTATTTTTTTTACATATAAGTTTATTTATACACGTGCATATCTTGTGCACATCTTTACGGTGGTTTGAATTTATGTTTTGAAAGAACATCCAAAGCCCTAACCACATGGATGTCCCACGAAAACAATGCTTATTTTTTTTTGGTTGCATGGAAATTGGCACTGGCAACCTCTTTGGTCCAATTTGAAGCATTGATTCCATAAAGAAATTGATATTGAGAATAATTGTAAAGTATGACTAGAGATAAAATTCAAATTTTATTAAAATAAATATTATATAATTTTTATTTAATATGATAAATATAAAGTTAATAAAATTTAATTATTTAAAACATTAAATTAAAATAATTTTTTTTTTTTTTAATTTGGTTATTGTGAGAAATCTACTTATTTATAAAAAATTTAACACGAAGTGACCACACACTTATCCCTTACACACTCGCTCACTCCACGGTGTAAACCTTGGACCTCTTAAAAAAACCAAAGCTCAAACTATTACGTTGCACCCAAGATGCAAAATAATTTTAATTTAACTACTAACAATCCTATTTTTAATTTTTAATAAAAAATTAAGTGCAATTTTTAATAAAAAATTAAGTGCATTGTTAATGTTCCATGATTAATCCACATCAATACATGCAAATATTTAATTTGAAAATATAAGGTTGTACTAAGTCAAGTCCGTTTTATTCAAGGTTGTACTAAGTCAAGACAGTTTTAGGAGTGTCTAATGTCATAGTGATGTGGTAGTGCTTGGATTGTAATGATATTTGAGAATTGAGATCACGAAGAGATTTACAGTTTAAATTTCCTATGTATTAGGTAATCTTTTTTATAATTTAGATAATAATATATTAATTTTTGTGTTTGTTTTATATAGTTTTTTTGAATAGGTTATATGTGGCTTCTATTGGGGGCCACTCCCATCACAATACCAAAATATTACATTTGTTGTAGCATACATTTTTATCATGACTTTTTCATTTCTTTTTTCTCTTAAATATATTCTTCAACTTCCTCAAAGTGTTGTTTCCACAATCAACTCCTTGACATCATTTTGATTAAGACATAAAATCTCACTTGGCCAGTTGCCTTCTAAAATTTGAATTTCACCGAGATGAAGATCAACACCATAATTCGCTAATTTATCTGCTACTCGATTTCCTTCTCTATAAATATGCTCACACTGCCAGGAGATTGCCTCTAGTAATAGACAATGAACATCAACAATAATACTATTTTTTATCCAGTCTCCACATCCATTTTTGTTAATAGCATTGATGATAATTTGTGAGTCCCCCTCAATTGAAATATATTTCCATCCTTTTTCTGTTGCAATTTTAATCCCTGTAAGAAGTGCCCTAGCCTCTGCATAGTTGTTAGTTGAAGTTCCATATGATTCTGAATAAGTGAGGAGAATTTTGCCTTCACTATTTCTAAAAACACCACCTCCACCAACTTTTCCTGGATTTCCTTTAGAAGCACCATCAAAATTAATTTTGATAAACCCAATTTCTGGACATTTCCATTTTACCATAGATCGAAGTAGATCCTTTGTTTTAATTCCATTATCGTAGATGACTCTTCCATGTATGTGCAAATCATGTAGCCAAGTTATTAGCACCTCTTTTTCTTTTTCTGCAATTGAGACTTCCCATGATGAGCACCATATTTTTAGACATTCTACAAGAGAGGCACTAATACGGTTCCAAACTTGGGCATGATTTTGATATTTATTTTTAAAAATTCTATTATTCCTTTCAAGCCATAAATTCCAACAAATAATGGTAGGGCCAATCCTCCAAAGAATACATAATGCTTTAGCTTTATTATAATTTATCCAACATTTTATCAACTCTTTCAATGTTGATGGAGCTACCCAATATAATTTCATATTTTTTAAAAATAACCCCAAATGGTGTGAGCAAACGGACAATGAAGAAGTAAATGGTCTGACGTTTCTAAATCCTTCTCACATAAGGCACATCTGAAGGGTCCATAATATCCTCTTCTTTGTAGACTCTCTCCAGTAAGAATCTTACATTGAACTGCTAACCAAAGAAATGTTGAGGCCTTAGGGAGAGCCTCTAATGACCAAACGTTCTTCCAAGGAAAATCATTGGGAGAAGGAAATTTTGATTGTTCTAAATCCTCATATCCCAACTTGATTGAGTATCCACCATCCTTTGATAAATTCCAAACCAACTCATCCTTTCATGTAAAAATTGGCAAATAAAACTCTCGAAGCATATTTTGAAGTTCATCTGCAATTTGTTTGAGTTCCTCTCCTTCAACCAGGTTACTAAAAGAAATCCATGTTCTGGAGTTTTTGCTCATAATAATATAATCTTTGACCTTTGGACCTTTACATGCTATGCACGCTTGAGCCAATGGTTTCCATTTTGAGTCAGAGATAAGAGGATAAGGCTTCAACCAAGCATCAGACCAAAAATTTGCATAACTCCCCTCATTGACTGACCATCTAATATGTTTCTTTATCAAATGCAAACTCTCTGATATGAAGTTCCATGTTGATGATCCTTTGGGTAGAGTTATTTTCCTAAACAATTTCATTGCATCAAGAGAACCTATATATTTTTGAAGTAATATTTTTACCCAATTCTTTCTTTGATCTCTGAATAGTCTCCACCCAAGCTTTGCTCCTAATGCCAAATTCATAAGTCTACAATTTCGCAAGCCTGCTCCTCCAATATTCTTTCCTTTGCAAACCCTATCCCACTTACAAAGAGGAAACCTAAATTTTTCCTCACAACCTTTCCATAGAAAGTCTCTTTGAATTTTATCCATTTCTGATGCAATACCTGTTGGCAGTCTTGAAAGTGACATCATATAAATAGGAATGGATTGCAAAGTAGTCTTTATGAGTTGTAGCCTTCCTGCCATGGTTAAGAACTTACCTTTCCAACCTGCCAAGCAAGCTTTCATTCTATCCAAAAAGAGATCCAAAGCTCCTTTTTATTCCCTTTATCAGACAAAGGAATACCCAAGTAGGTTGATGGAAATTTTTCAATTTTGAACCCTAAAATATTCACAATAATTTGTTGTAAATCTAGGGCAGTATTAATGAAAAAGATCCTGGATTTTGAAGTATTTACCAACTGTCCAGTAGCCTTCTCATAACATGATAATATTGATTTGAACTCCATGGCCTCACTGACTGAGGGATGGCCCAAAAGAAAAGTATCATCAACAAATTGGAGATGAGATTCGAAGGGACCATTTTTTGCAACTTGAATACCCTTGATTTTTCCTTCCATTTTTGCCTTTGAAAAGGCTCTCCCTAATGCTTCTGCTAGAATAATGAATAGATAAGGAGAAAGAGGATCACCTTGACGAAGTCCACAAGATGACTTGAAGTACCCAGCAAGAGAACCATTGATCAAAATAGAAAATTTTGCAGTGCTATAACAATATTTAATCCACTCACACCAACTATAATCAAAGCCAAACTTTCTGAGAATAGCATGTAGAAAATTCTAGGAAACCCTATCATATGCTTTGTTCATATCTAATTTCAAAAGCATACCTGGTTTTTCATAGAATGAAGAGAATGTATGGCCTCTTGTGCAATAATTATACCATCAAGAATTTGTTTACCCTGAACAAAGCCACCTTGTTCCTCTGAGATAAGACACCCTAGAATGCCCTTTAACCTATTTGCCATAATTTTTGAAATGATCTTATAAATCATATTACAAAGGCTTATTGGACGAAAGTTATCAAAATATTTTGTGTCATATTTCTTGGGAACCAAGGTAATAAAAGTAGCATTGATCTCACTTATTATAGCCTTTCTTTTTCGAGCCTCTTCAACTGCATCTAACATATCACTCTTCAATAAATCCCAAAAATTTAAAAAAAATTGCAGGAAATCCATCGAGGCAGGTGCCTTGTTAGGATGGAAAGAGAAAACTGCTTCATGGAGCTCCTCCATAGAAATCTTCTTCATCAAGCTTTCATTTTGTCCCTGAGTGATAAGTGATGGAATATTTTGCAGAAATTTTTCTTGTGCCTCCTTATCTTGCCTAGAATCTGATAAAATATTTTTGAAATAATTTATTGCTTCCTTCCTTATATCTTCTTCATCCTCAATATTTCTTCCATCTAGAGTTATAATATTTTTAATATGATGAACAAAAAAATTTGTTTTTGTTGTAGCATGAAAAATTTTGTATTTCTATCTCCTTCCTTGAGCCATTTCTCTCTAGATTTTTGGAACCAATATGACTCCTCCTTCTTCAATGCATTATGATAATCAGAAAGTAATTATTTTTCTTTCACATAAGAATCCTGGTCCATTCCATTAATTTCTACTATCTCTTGTAAATTTTTGAGCTTGGATTCAATTTTTTTTCTTTAAAAATGTTACCAAAATATTTGACATTCCATATCTTCATTTGCTCCTTTAAATATTTCAACTTTTGAACAAACCTGTACATACATGATCCTTCAAATTTTGACTCATCCCACCATAACATAACCATCTGGAAAAAATCAGGGTCTTGGAGCCACATAGACTGGAAGCGAAATGGCTTTGGATGACCATTGTTAGGTGACTCACAAGTCAAAAGAATGGGTTTGTGATCTGATCCTGCTTGCAATAAAATATCTGAAGAGATTGTATACTTTGTTTGCAACCATTTATTGGATAACAAAAATCTATCTAGTCTTTCTGCTATATGATTTTTCCCAATGCGTCTATTATCCCATGTGTATTGAAAGCTTGAGGGACTAACATCCCAAAGGTCATTTGAATTGACAAATGAAGCAAAATATTGCATTGATTTCGACCATCCTAGAATGCCACCCTTCTTTTCCAAAGGAGATATAACAATATTAAAATCACCCCCAAGAATCCATAGATCACAATGAATCATCATTGTATTTGACAAAAATATACTAAGGTCCTTCCAACATCTTTCACGAGGAGTAACTATAGTTGGAGCATATACATTTATAACCCCAACTTTGATGTTTTCCTCTTTCCTACAAAATAATCTAGCAACCCAATTACTTTTTGCTTCTAATAGTTGTCCATCCCATTTGCATTTGTCCCATATTATTGCAATACCCCTAAGCTCCTGTAGAAGAAACTGCTAAACAATCACCTGTCTTCCAAATCTTCTTAAAAGCATCCTTACATTCCTCACTACGTAATTTTGTTTCTTGTATCAAAATAAACTCTGGGCTATAACAACCTATTAATTCCTTAATAACTCTTTTTTAGGGGTTTTATTCATACCCCTAATATTCCATGATATCATTTTCATCATCAACACTTTTTATTTTTATTAGTGGGCTTAACCCCACTTCTTGTTAACACCTGTGATATTTTTATTTGGCTTCCCAGATCAATATCCTTTTGAGTTTCTTTTTCTCTTTTTTCTTTTTGTGATAGCCTTCCTCTCCTTCTTCCATTCTTGCCACCACTCTCATCTTCATCAATCTCTTCCATTTTTTCATATTGTTCAAAATGGGACTTATCTTCTAAAGATTTATGTTGCCCTAAAGAGTCGAAAGTGCAAGGAATAGCCTCAATAATATTTTCTTCTTTATGTTGCCCTGAAAACTCTAAACTGCATAGATGATCCTCCATAGTCATCACTTTCTTATGTTGTACTGAAATACCTAAATTTCCTTGGATATCCTCTACAAGATTTTCTTTACTATACTGCTCTTGAAATCCTAAAGTGCAAGGAATACACTCCGTACTACTTTCATTTTTTTGTAAGGAGAATATTTTAAGCTACTTGAGGATAATAAAGGTGATTTACCTGGATTAAGCTTGACCTCCTTCGCATCATTTGCTTTAAAATTTGTCTCCCCATCTTCCTTTATATTAAAATTTGTCTTCCCCTCTTCCTTCGCACCTTTAGCTCCTTTTATATTTGAACTTGCGCATTGTACTTCCTCATCTCCCATATCATTTTTTCCTTCTAATGACTGATTCGAGTGAATTGTAATGGCCTTCGCCATCTGATGATGTAGAGGGATTTTTCTAGCCACTTTCTTAGGAGTGGAAAATCCTTGATTTGACCTAGCTTCTCCTGTGATATGGTCTCCTTGTTTCAAATTGAAACTACCCTCATGCCCAAAAAATTCCATCTCTTCCTCCATTTTCACTTTGCAGTCTCTTGCCATGTGCCCAGTTTCATGACATTTGCGACATCGGAATGCAATGTTTTCATAATCCACTTGTTGATCCCATTCTCTTGATTCAGATTTAATCCTAATCGATTGCGGTAAAGGATTAGAAATATCCATGGCAACACATATTCGAGTGTATACAACATGCCTTCTCTCCTTAGTAGTTGGTCCCTCCTGGATGAATTCACCTAGGGTATTACCAATATTCTTCAAAACCTCCTTATTGATGAGTTGATAAGGAAGTCCAAAAAGCCTAATCCATACTGGAAGCCTTTTAATAGTTTCTGTGTCCACAAAAAAATTCTCACTCCAAGGTCTTAAATATAATGCATTTTTACCCCTAAACCATGGGCCTCCATCCATTATTTTATCCCTTATTTTTGAACTAGAGAAAATAATGAGAAAAAATCCTTTTGGAAGAAAAGTCATGGAGTAATTTGAATTCAATCCCCATTTCCACTTAATCCAATTTTGAATCTCAGAAAAACCTGGCCAATATCCATGAAACTTACAAATTAACCCTCTAGTTTTAAGAATCATTATATCATGCTCAATCATCTCATCCTTGATAATCACTTCTGGCGTAGAATCTGCTACCTGGACTGGGTTTTCCATAGATTCTCTCTTCTTCTTATTGCTAGGTAGGGCATCCAAACTTCCGACTTGGCCATTCACACTTTTAGTAAGCACTTTCACAAATGACTTTCTTTCCATGTTACCTAAATTTTTTGCACTCGTTGTCGATTGCACTGCTTCCCGTTGCACTCACTCTTGGCTTGCACTCGCACTCGTTGCATTCACTCTCGACTAGTTGCTACATGTTGCACTCACTCTCGACTTGTGCTCACATTGTTGCACTTATGATCCTGTGTGGTTCCTCCTCCTGAATTTTATCCCTTCATCCATGAATCCCCCGCAAATCCCTGTTCTGCTCTCCCCAATAAAAGGTATGATAATTATAGTGAAAACATATTTTCTGTTTGTTTTATATAGTTATGTAGGTTGATTTTTTTAATTATATTATAAAATTTAATTATATAAATAAAATTAAATAACGAAGTATAGCAAGGTTACTTTTTCATGATTTAAATGGGGACATAAGACTATAAGAGTATTAGACATCCGAGGTTACTTTTTCATGATTTAAATGGGGACATAAGACTATAGAGTATTATACATCCGAATCTCTTTATTATTGTTTTACTCACCACTCTCCCAAGATATTGTGGTTTTATAATTTTATTTTTTAACAAGTTTGGTGGAAGCAGTCCCTGTGGTTTGAACCTTGCACTTGTTAGTTATTAAAAATAGTGTGGTTGTGACCAACTCTCCTATGTAACCGAAAAAAATAATTTATTTTATAATAAGCTGTGTGTGGCTTCTATTGGAGGTTACTCCTATTATGAAAATAAAACATTGCATTTCTAACAAGTTAATTAAACATAACCAACTTTGTATTTCTATTAGAGATATTATTTATTTACCCTTTTATCAAAGATATTTTTCATCTTCCTCAAACTGCTAAGTTTTCACAAAACTCCTTTTAAATCAAATACTTTCGACAATTTAAATTTTATCAAGATAAAATTTAGCATCGTGAATGGCTAAATATTTGCTACCCAACTATTATATCTAAAAATATCTTGTCTATAACAAGCTCACGATTTCTTAATACATTTTTTTAGGGTTCTTATTCATTATCCTAATATTCCAAGATATTATTATCATTGTAATTTTTTATTTGATTTGTGGGTTTAGCCCCACTTTTTGTTAACACTTGTGATATTTTTTTTTGTTTTTCCATATCAATATCCCTTTGTGCTTCTTTTTCTCTTTGTTTTTGCTTCTTGGGTCTTCCTCTCTTTTTTTCATTCCCAAAAATACTTTCATCTTCATAAGTCTCTTCAATCTTCTCACACTGCTCATAGTAAGACATCATATTTAGGTTTACCTTATTCTAAAGGATCTAAAGTGCTAGGAATAACCTCAAAGGCACAATTTTCGTTATGTTTCCCTAAAAACCCTAAAGTGCAAAGATGCTCTTCTATAGCGATTACCTTCTTATTCTTGTCTAAAAACCCTAAATTGTTGTGGATTTCCTCCAACCTCATTTCTTTATTAGTATGCTTTTGCATCCTTTAAGTGCAAGGGATAAAATCTTCACCACTTTCACTTTTATTACCTAAAAAGGATTCTATACTACTTGAGGAAAATAAAGATGATTTACTTGGAATAAACTTGACCTCTTTTGTTGTATTTGTTTTAGGATTTATCTCCACATATTCTTTTGCACCTTTAATTCCTTATGAACTTTCCAAATGATATAGTAGATAGGCTTTCTTTACCTCTTTTTTTGGAGTGGAATATCCTTCATCTAATCTAGCTTCTATTATTGTATAATTTCCTTGCTTTATCTTGAATTTTATCTCATGGCTAGAATTTTTTATCTCTTTCTTCATATTTTTCACTTTGCAAACTCTTGCAATGTGTCCAATCTCATAATAATTGTGGTGACGAAATATAATATTTTCTTTTTGATCTCATTCTCTTGATTCAAATTTAATCTTAATGGATTATGGCAAAGGTTTTGAAATATCTATAGCAACACATATTTGAGTATATATAGTATGCTTTCGCTCCTTATAAGTTGGTCCTTCCTTGATGAATTTCCCTAGGTATTTCTAATATTTTTTAAAACATCCTTATTTATAAGCTGATATGGAAGTCCAAAAAATATAACCCATATTGGAAGCTTCTTAATAGTTTCTGTCTAAAAAAAAATCATTCCATGGTCTCAAATAATTTGTATCTCTTCCCCTAAACCATGGACCATCAACCATTATTTTTCCCTAATTTTTTGATTGGAAAATATGATGAAAAAACCTTTAGAAAGAAACATTATAGACAAATTTGAATTCAATCCCCACTTCCACTTGATCCAATTTTGAATCTCCAAAAACCCTAGTCATGATCTATGGAACTTACATATTAGCCATATACTTTTAAAAATTATTATATCATGCTTAATCATCGCATCCTTGATACTTACTTCTAGTGTAACATCTGCTACTAGATCGAACTTACCATGTATTCGCTCTTCTGCTTATTTCCAACTTGGGCCTCAATACTTCCAACTAGGGCATCCTGATTTCTAGTTAGGGTATTATGACTTCCCATTAGGACTTTAAAATATGAATTTCCTTCCATAATAGTTGATGGGGCTCACTCTTAGCTTACAATCCTTCTTTGTTTGTACTCCCTCTTGGCTTGCACTCCCTCTTAGCTTCCACTCTCTCCTGCCTCACACTTGACCTCGAATTGCACTCTCTCCTTGCTCATAATTAACCATGTCTCTTCTTTTTCTTAGCGTTCCTTTGCTTAAACAAATTTTTAGAAATAAAATTCCATGCATTTTTGGTAAGGGTTTGAAGAATTGATGCACTCTGGATGAACTTGTCACTCTTTTGCCATGATTGAATCTTGGCTCGCACTTCCTCTTAGTTTGCACTCCCTATCAACTTGCACTCACTCCTATCTTACACTCTCTTAGGCTTCACACTCACTCTTGGCTTGCACTCCCTCCTGGCTCACAATTTCCCTTATATCTTCTTTTTCTTGATGTTCCTTTGCTTCAATAATTTTTTAGAAACAAAGTTCCACACATTATGGTAAAGGCTTGATTGATGCATTGTGGATGAACATGTCGTTCTTTCACCATGATTGAATCTCGGCTCACACTTCCTCTTGGTTCACACTCCCTCTCGAATAGCTTGCACTCTCTTGTATTTTTGCACTCACTCACACTTGCTTCCAGTTGCACTTACACTCACTTTCAACTACAATCACTCCTGGATCATGCTCGCTCATTGTTGCACTCACTCTCATTCACTTTTACTTGTATTTTCTCATACTCACTTTCGGTTGCACTCACTCCTAGATCATGCTTGCACTCTCTAATGCACTCACTCCCAGCTCACACTCGCACTCACTGCTACACTCACTCCCAGGTCGTGCTTGCATAAGCTTTCTTATTATTATGTATTAAACTATTTGTATATGGTCTTATATTTTTTTAATAAGCTATGCATGGCTTTTATTGGGGGCCACTCTCATTACAAAAACAAAATATTATATTTCTAAAAATTTAATTAGTGCATATCCAACTTTGTCTTTCTATCAAAGATATTCTTTATTTACCCTTCTAAAAAAGATATTGTTTATCTTCCTCAAACTGCTAAGTTTTCACAATTAACTCCTTTTATATCAAATGCCTTCAAAATTTTAAATTCTATCAAGATGAAATTCAACGTTTTTAATGGCTAAAATATATTTTGCCTAGCTTCTATATCCAAAAATATCTTGTTTATAACCTCACAATTTTTTAATACCTTTTTTTAGGGTTCTTATTCATTCCCCTAATATTCCAAGATATTATTTTCATTGTTATTTTTTAATTTTATTTGTGGGTTTAGCCCCACTTCTTGTTAATATTTGTGATATTTGCTTTTGTTTTCCCATATCAATATCCCTTTGTGTTTATTTTTCTCTTTGTTTTTGCTTCTTGGGTCTTCCTTTTTTTCATTCTTAGCAATACTTTCATTTTCATCAATCTCTTCAATCTTCTCACACTGCTCATAGTAAAACTTGTCATCTTTAGGTTGACCTTGTTCTGAAGGATATGAAGTGCAAGGAATAACCTTAAAAGGACAATCTTCTTTATATTTCCCTAGAGATCCTAAAGTGCAAGGATGATCTTCTGTAGTAATTACCTTCTTATTCTATCCTAAAAACCCTAAATTGTTATGGTTTTTATCCAACCTCATTTCTATATTATTCTGCTCTTGAAACCTTAAAGTGCAAGGGTTAACATCTTCACCATTTTCATTTTTATTATCTAAAGAGGATTTTACACTACTTGAGAAAAATATACTACTTGAGTAAAATGAAGATGATTTACCTGGAATAAACTTGACCTATTTTGTTGTCTTTGTTTTGGGTTTTATCTCCACATCTTCTTTTGCACCTTTAATTCCTTCTAAACTTGCTAATTGATATTTTTGATAGGATTTATTTACCTTTTCTTTTGGAGTGGAATATCCTTCATCTGATCTAGCTTCTATAATTGAATAATTTCCTTGCTTTATCTTGAATTTTATCTCATGGCTAGAATTGTTTGTCTCTTTCTTCATAGTTTTTACTTTGCAAATTATTGCCATGTGTCCAATCTCAAAATAATTGTGGCAATGAAATGCAATATTTTCATAATCTACTTGTTGATCCCATTCTCTTGATTTGAATTTAATATTAATGGATTGTGATAAAGGTTTTGAAATATCCATAGCAACACATATTCAAGTATATATAGCATTTTTTCTCTCTATAGTTGTTGGTCCTTCCTTGATGAATTTCCCTAGGGTATTTCTAATATTTTTTAAAACATCCTTATTTAACAACTGATATGGAAGTCCAAAAAGCCTAATCCACATTGGAAGCTTTTTAATAGTTTTTGACTCAACAGAAAAATTTCATTCCATGGTCTCAAATAAAGTGCATCTCTTCCTCTAAACCATGGACCACAACCTTAGTTACCAATTTCAAGTTCATATTCGAGTTTGACACCCTTGAAGTTTGAAACAATTTGACATGTTTAAAAGTTCGAAATAAAATTCAACATAAAATTCGATGATTATAAATGCATATATATTTTTGCCAATGATTTTTTTTTATAAGTAACATTTTATATACAAGGGTTTTTTAAAGGGACCCAAAACCTTATAACAATAATAACAGAGGAAGATAGCATACCAAAAACCCTGTCAGACTAGACCAGCAGTGGACATCACAACAGATGACGGGATCCAGGATCCTGAAGAAAACATTCCAATTCACCTGTCTCAGGAACATAGCAGACCCAACCAGGACAAAACAGGGGTGCAGACCAAGAAACCTTGCCACCAAGCGAAAAATACTATAAAACATCGTAGCTGCAAAACCGCTACACGAATTGGAAACCTTGCCACCAGAACACCACCCCCACCACCCTAGGGAGGGGAGCCCCCTTGGGCAGGGACTAGGATGGCTAGTCGTCTCCATCAAACCCATCCCTGAGCCTACACCGGATCACCTTGAAAATGCACATCGAGGTTGATGTAGCGTTGGTAGCCAATGTGAGGGAATTAATCACGGTATTTGGAAGCCTCGAGCACAAGTCAATGCCCACCAAAAAATTATAATTGGCTTTGGGGCTCCATGTCAGCGTGGCTCTACAATCGAGCAAGCTAAACCTTTGTGTTGTCATCGTGGTTCGAAGATCGGTCTTGGGACGCCACATCCCAAAGGGCATCGAGAAATTCATCATGCTAGATACGGAGATCTGCTGACGTCACTACTGAGTTGGCCATTAGGTCTGCAAGCTTATTACCTTCTCGATAGACATGGTAGATGGACACCTGGGGGAACCCCTGGATGATGGCATGGGCTTCTTGGACAATGTTGAAAATGTGCCACGATAGCTCTCCTTGCTTGGTCACAACATTGATGATGTTGAGGGAGTCACCCTCGATGATCACCCTTCCGGGGGACTCCTAGAGAAATCTAAGCCCACGGAGGAGAGTCGAAGCTTCCATGAAGTTGTTGGTTTGGATGCCTAGGGGCTCCGCATAGGCAAGGATCAAATGGCCTGAGTGGTCCCAGATGACACCGCCCACACCTGAAGGGTCGGGATTCCCTTTAGACGCCCCATCAAAGTTCAACTTGACCCACCCGGGAGGGGGGACCAACCATCTAGTTGAGGCTCTAGGGGGGGAAGGGGGGCGGGGGGGAGCGTCTGCACTTCGAGGGAGCTGAGGAGGGTTAACTCACTAGCTTTCTAGGGAGGGTAGAGCAGGGGGAGGGAGCGGGAATTCTTGGACACAAAGGCGAGCACTTTGATTGCCATCGCCCGGGGGTCCCGGGACGGGGAGGAAAAGGCTCTACCATTGCGCTCAAGCCAGAGCTACCAAAGCAGGTGGGGGAGGTAGAAGGCCCAGAGGGAGCGAAGGGTGGGATGGGAAAAGGGATTGGGCCATTGGATGAGGAGGTCAGGGATGGATCCGGGAGGGGCCCACTGGATGGAGAACTGAGCGAGGAGATGCCCAAGGGCCTCAGAGGAGAAAGGGCATCTGAAGAAGAGGTGAGAAACTGACTCCCAATATTTGCAGCACAGGTAGCATCTATTTGGGATTAGGAAGCCCCTCTTCGCCAGGTTATCGATGGTGAGGATCTAATTTTGGGTGGTAGTCCAGACAAAGAAGCTGGTCTTGGGGATCAATTTTTTGGACCACACCTGCTTGATAGGGAAGTGGCCTTCATGGGGATCCCTTAGGAGGCCATAGGCAGATTTGATCGAGAAAGAGTCGTTGTTGGTACCTTGCCAGACACACCTATCCTCGTTCACCCCTGAAGGGATGATAGTCGTGCGAAGCAAGTTTGAGAGACTGCCAGCTTGACGGGGAAACCGGGGGACTTCGATGGGTACCTAGCCTGCTCTGCCCTGACCCTTGATGATGTAATCTGCCACCTTGGGGCCTCTAGAAGCCTCCAAGTGTTGTCTCAAGCCCAGAAGGTCAGGATCTGAGCTCAGGGCCTCGTCTCGAAGCCATCTGTCATTCCAAAAGTCAATGTTGGTTCCATCACCGAGGATCCACCTGGTCCCTTTTCGGATGAGGTCCTTGGTGAGGATCAGGGATTTCTAGAAGGTAGATCCATCCCGGGTCTGGTGGTGACTAAGGAAGGGGTGATTCTGGAGGTATTTCCTTTTTACGATGGTCACCCATTCGGTCGAGAAGTTGGAAAAAACCTTCCAGGCATGCTTGGCCAAAAGGGCCTTGTTCATCAGGGAAACCAGGTGGAGGCCGATTTCGCCTTCATTTTTGGGGCGACAGACCAGGGGCCAAGCGACCAGTGGGATCCTTTTCTTCTCTTCACTACCGAACCACAAGAAACACTTTTGGATTTGTTCAATGCGAGCACTAATCGAGGCCAAAATCTTGAAAATGGACATGAAATAAACTGGGATGCTTTGGAGGCAGGCGGACGTGAGAGTTGCTTTGCCCGCCTGGGAGAGGAGATGACCTTTCCAGGAGGCTAGTTTTTTCTGAATTATTTCAACCAGGGTGCTCCACAGGGCCTTGGAGGGGAAACCCACGAACAGGGGGAGTCCTAGGTAGGTGGTGGGGAGGGTGTCAGGGGAGCATCCCAGAATCTGGGCTATCGTCACCTACCTGGCCGAGGGAGTGTGGATGAAGTAAATTTTGCTCTTTCGGAGGTTGATTTTTTGCCCTACTGCTTCCTCGTAAAGGTGGAGGATCTGGTTGATGACTTTGGCTTGGGCTATCAAAGCGGAAGTGGTAAGGATGGTGTCATCCACAAACTGGTGGTGGGACACCGGGGCCAGCCCTAAAGTAGGTCTGATGCCAGAGATGAGTCCACTTTTGGTTGTGCTCAAGAAAGTGCGTCCCAGGGCCTCTGCTAGGATGATGAAGAGGATGGGGGATAGGGGGTCACCCTACCGAAGCCCTCTGGCACTGGGGAAGAAGTCGGTTGGGGAACCATTGACCAAGATGGAGAACCAAGGGGATGACACGCAACGGAGGATAAGACCAACCCAGGTGGGATGGAAGCCAAATTTGAGGAGGACCTTGGCGAGGAACTCCCAGCTAACTTGATCAAAGGCTTTGTTCATGTCTAGCTTGAGGAGAAAGGTTGGTCTTTTGGCCAGGGTGGTAGAGTGGAGGACCTCATGAATTAGGATTATCCCATCTGTGATCACTCTCCCTTTGATAGAGCTTCCCTGGGAGGGGGCAATGATAAGGGGGAGGATGTCTTTGAGCCTATTTGCAAGGGATTTGGTGAGGATCTTGTAAAGGACATTGCACAGGCTGATGGGGCGAAAGTCAGGTAGGGATTTGGCCATCGGGGACTTGGGGATCAGAGCGATAAAAGTGGAATTGATACCTCTAGGGATGGATCTGGCATTCTGGAGGTCACGAACGATAGCACACACCTCTTGGCCTACCAGGTCCTAGAAGGTCTAGAAAAAGTGGGGGGGAAGCCATCCGGGCCCGGGGCAGCGTCTGCTTTCATGGAGAAAAGGGCCGCTCTGATCTCCTTATCAGTGAGAGGGCTGAGAAGCGCCTCGTTGGCTTGAGGGGAGATGGAAGGGGGGATGTGATCAAGGAGGGTCACGACCACTTGGGGGGCAGGGTGGGGCTCGGTGCCAAGGAGCTCCTGGTAGAAACTAGTTGCCTCCAGTATAATTTCTTCCTCATCCCTCGTTGTCCTGTCATCACTATAGATGAGCTCAGGGATTCTATTGGTGCTCTAGTTTCTGAGGGTGGATGTGTGAAAGAATTTGGTGTTGGCATCTCCCTCTTTGAGCCAGAGGGCTCTCAAATTTTACCTCCAAAAGGTCTCCTCACGGGCTAAGACATTGTGGTATTCAGCTAGGATCCTTAGTTCCTCTTCCCTCCAACCAGGGTCCACCATTCCCTCTTGGACTCTGTCCTGTAGGTATTTCAACTTTTTCTTTAGGATCTCCTTGCTCTCGAAGATGTTCCCGAACACCTCTCTATTCCAGACCTTAAGGTTGTCCTTCAACACCTTTAATTTTTGGTAGAGTTGACAAGCAGGGAACCCCGAGGCGGGGAGGCTCCACCATCTGCCCACTTGTTCTTTAAAGTCGGGGTGATGGAACCACATAGACTCGAATCGAAAGGGGCGTTTGTGGGGAGGGCGCCTGCCAGCTTCAAAGAGGAGGGGGCTGTGATCCGATGCTATTCTAGGAAGGGCCAGGAGGGTGGCATCAGCAAACAAGGGAATGGCCTCCCTGGATAGGAAGACCCTGTCTAGCTTGACCTGGATGAGGCTGGCCCCTGCTCGTCTGTTGCTCCAGGTGAACTTGGCGCCCTTCAGGTGGACGTCCATGAGCTCATTGTCATCAGTGAATTTGCCAAAATCCTTCATGCTTCTGGAGTTCAGGACTGATCCCCCACATTTGTCTGAGGGGAAGAGGGGGTTGTTGAAGTCACCCACCAGGATCCAGGGGAGGGGGGCAAAAGCTTCTCTCATGAGGCTGACCTCGCCCCACAGGGAGGCTCTATCAACCGGGTTGTTGGGTGCATAGATGTTGGAGAGGATCCAGGTTTTCCTAGACTCCAGACTGTGGAACATGATGTTGATGATTTTGGGAGAGGACGAGATCAATCTACCTTCGACCGTGCCTGGGTCCCATAGGCACATTAGCCCCCCTATAGAGCCGAGGGCCGGGGTGGAGAGGGATTCACCATTATGCCAGATTGCCTTGGCGACCTTGGGGGAAGAAGATTCATCCAACTTAGTTTCTTGGAGGAGTAGAATCATAGGTTTGTGATCCCTGCGTAACTGGGCTAGGGTGCATCTCGTGGGGGCTCCATTGAGCCCTCTTGCATTCCAGGTGATGATCTTCATCTGACACCTTTGGGGGGTCGCTTGCCTCCCTTCCCTTGCTGGGTGGGAGGTTTGGGTCTAATGACTTCATCTGGTGGGAAGCTGAGGGCTTCGCCTAGGAGGGTCATCTAGAGGCCGCTGGTGATCTCATCCTCTGCTTGCTTGTTGCGTTGTTCACCGAGCATGGGTCAGCCTCTTTTCTTCTTGCTGTCGTAATCCGTTGTAATTTTTTTGTTGCGGGTCCATTTGGGGCCGAACCCTTTGAGGGGGGACTAGGAGAAGGTTGGACTGCCATCGTCATCTCCCTCTGTTGCCTCAAATCTAACTTTAGATTAGACTTGGGTAGGTAGGGATAGGTTCAGGGAGGTAGGGGATCAGTATAAGGCAGAGGGTCAATAGGGAGGGGAGGCATGGGGAGCTCCAGGAAGCTTTTTGAGGTAGACTCTGGGGCTAGGGTAACCCCATCACATGGATGTGAGGGGAGGGTATTGGTCGAGAAGGTCTCCTGGGATAGAGGAGGTTCTGGAGGGCCTGCAAGTTTCTTGGGACGATGCTCGATACATCACAGAGATAGAATAAACCTCTGGGATGGGGTCAAGGGTGGTGCATACCTAGTATTGCTCATCCATCGGGGTGGGGTCCACCTTCTACTTTCCTTTACATGCTGGGTCGGCCATATTTTCATGCCACTCCTGGGATGGGTGGCCATGGGGGGGTCGTCTGCCTCGGGGGGCATGAGAAGGGCCCCTTTCGTGATACGGTGCCTTCAAGGGAGGATCCTCGATAACTGGAGCTTCAGGCTTCTTGGATAGGGGGCATTGATTAGGGAGGTGCCCCTATGAGTTGTAGAGGGTGCAAAAGGCTGGCTTGTTTTCATAAACAAGGGTTTGGCACCAAAAATAGGGCCCCGACGAGATGGTAACCGAGGAAGGGAGCTCTGATTCCATATTTGCAACAATGCATATCCTAGTGTGAACCATGCGGGATCCCGCCTTGGTGGTCGAATCGAAAGCCACAAGTTCCCCTATGGCCTAGGCGATGAGTCTGAGCACACCCTCCTACTAGATATGGAAGGGGAGATCAGGAAGTCTGACCCAGATCAGGGTAACATTGATGCTCTATGTGTTGGGGTTAAAATCGGTGGCCCAACACCGGAGGAAGAGGCTTTTGCATCCCAAGAACCAGGGCCCGCCCGTGAGTATCTTGTTGGTGTCCTCCTTATTGTTCAGCTTGATGAGGAAGAACCCCTTAGATAGGGCAACGATCTGCATGTTGCCTGAGGTTTTCCACTTGGAAAAAGCCCACCGACGTATGGTTTCCATGTCTGGGCGACCCCCGATAAATTTCCCTACAAGGGAGAAGGAGGAGGCTAAAACGAAGGATGAGAACACTTCATCCTTGATCGAGATGTGGGTCCCTGCTAGGGAGAGCCCCGTGGACGGGGCTTGGGGGTAGCTGGACTCACCCACCAGGACCTGCACAAACGAGGGTTTGTTGGACCCCTCGGTGGCAGACTCCTCAGTAACTTTTTTGGGGGGCTCCTTGTCCAAAGAGGGGCCCCCAAGAACACCTGTGCTCCCATCAGGTCCTAAGCCCTCAAACAGTCAAGGCCCTACACCAGACCCCACCTGGCCCGTGTTCGACCCCAGGGCAGCCACTACTCCAGATCCTACTGTAGCGTTCCCTACTACTTCATATCCCACTACAAACCCTGTGGCAACCCCTGCTCCTTCCATCAGATCCCTATCCGAGAAGCAAAATTCATTTTGTCAATGATTTTTTTGTCAATTAATTTTTATAAAAAATCTATATTATGACACATATATCTAATTGGAATATCTAATTTATTTCAAAACATCTAAAAATATATATGCATTTATAATAGGCCATCGCAAACTGGACCAGACTCTCTGAAGGGTAGATAGGTTGTATCTCTCAGATAATACAACCCTTGTTCCTCAAAATCCTCCTATGTTTTTCATGAATGTCTGGTACCACCGCCACAATGATCGGATATGCGCTTCCCACCTTACGAATGCCCTTCACCAGGCCAACGACACCTTTCCAATAATCTCCATTTCTGGCCAAAAATGTCATAGTGTTTGGAGTAACTGTTGTGTAAACTAACCACCTTTTCATCGAACACCTCGGGAGGCACTTGAGGAGCCATATTTCCTAAAAATACAAAACAATAGAATCAATCTAATTGAAGACAAAGGAGCAGGGATTTCAACAAAAATGTGAATCACTCTCAACGCTTCGGACAACACAGAGAATAAGAGTGGTCCAAACAAAGAGGTGGTGGGTGTAGGCGTATGGGCACAAGAGAACAAGCTATCCCGACTAGATATTTTACTGTCAATTTTTTTTGTGAATTTAAGGTTTATTCATCGAATAAATTTGTTAAAGTTTTGAGTTCGATGAATTTTGAATTTTATCTTAAAAATTCGACGAATTTGGTAACTAAGGCCACAACCATTATTTTATCCCTAATTTCTAAACTATAAAAGATGATGAGAAAAAAACCTTTAGGAAGAAAAGTTACAAAATAATTTGAACTCAATCCCCACTTCCACTTGATCCAATTTTAAATCTCTAAAAACCCTGGCCATGATCTATGGAACTTACATACTAGCCCTCTACTTTTAAGAACCATTATATCATGCTCAATCATCTCATCCTTGATATTTACTTATGGTGTACCATCTCCTACCTGGATCAAACTTGCCATGTATTCACTCTTTCACTTATCTCTAGCTTGGGCCTTCATACTTCCAACTAGGGC
The DNA here is from genome assembly GCA_028583015.1 of Wollemia nobilis. NCBI lineage: Eukaryota > Viridiplantae > Streptophyta > Pinopsida > Araucariales > Araucariaceae > Wollemia > Wollemia nobilis. The sequence goes on from JAQPPZ010015413.1 coordinate 176,528, forward strand.
ATTTTGATTTCTAGCTAGGGCATCTTGACTTCCCATTAGGAAAATGATTTTCCTTTCACAATAGCTAATTGGCCTTGCTCTTGGCTTGCACTCCCTCTTGGTTTACACTCCCTCTCTCCTCACACTCGCTCTTGCTCCTAGCTTGCACTCTCTCTTACCTCACACTTGCTCGCAACTTGCACTCCCTCCTGGATCACAATTGTCTGTGTCTTTTCTTTTTCTTAATGTTCCTTCATTTCAACAATTTTTTGGAAACAATGTTCCATGCATTCATGGTCAGAATTTGAAGCATTGATGCACTCTAAATGAACCTATCGATATTTTGCCATGATTTAATTCCAACTTGCACTCTCTCTTAGTTTACACTCTCTTTTGATTCACACTCTCTCCTGCCTCACACTCTTACTTGCCTCGCACTCACTCCTAGCTTGCACTCCCTCTTGGATCACAATTGCCCTTGTCTCTTCTTTTTCCTAACATTCCTTGGCTTCAATAATTTTTTGGAAATAATGTTCCACATTCATTTTAAGATTTTGAAGCATTGATGCGCTCTGAATGAACCTATCACTCTTTTTCCATGACTGAATCTTGACTTGCACTCCCTCTTTGTTCACACTCCCTCTCTGATATCATTTGCCCTCGGCTTGCACACTCACTCCCAGATCGCACGCTACTGCACTTACTCCTAGCTTGTGCTTGCACTCACTTTTGGTTGCACTCACTTGCACTCGCTTTTGGCAGCACTTACTCATGCTTGTTGTTGCACTTACTCCCAAATCGCTCACACTTATTGCTGCACTTACTCCCAAATCGTGCTCGCACTTGCTATTGCACTTACTCCCATCTCGCGCTCGCACTGCTCATGGATCATGGTCTTATAATTTATTATGACTAAAATTTAATGACATTAATAATTAAATTTTTTAATATAAATATAATTTTAATAATTAATTTAATTATAAATTTATAAACTATTTTTAATATATTTATTTGTTATAATATCATTATGTTGCTCTAACTTGCTATCATCATGTTGATGTAGTCTCATTTTCAAGACCCAATTACAAAGGTTAAATGGAAATTGAGGTTTGAGAGGCCTCAAGTATGTACATCTTGATATAATTTTACACATCTAGAAACTATTTATAAAAATAAATTATTTTTTATATAAAAATAAATTATTAATGTATGAATGATAAAAATATTTAAAATTAAAACAAAAACATATTTTAAAAATATAATTAAAAAATAGATAAAATTTAAGAATTAAAACATAGCTAAAATATTTCGCGACCAGTTGTCGTGGCGCGACGGTTGTTAGGTTTGGTGTCGCGATTTCGCGACTTGTCGCGTTTTCGCGACTTGTTGTGTTTTCGCGCCCTTTGTTCTTCTGGTCTCTTTGCTCTTGGTTGGGATGCCCTTTCTCCCTCTTGTAACTGTAATTTGTTTTAATGCAAGCTTTTTTCAAATTTTTCAAAAAAAAAAAAACATAGCTAAAATAAATAATCAACTAAATCAAAATGAATAACTTCATATGAACATTTTGAATTAGATTTAAGATAAGTGACTAACTTATATTGCAATGCAAGGTTCTAATTTTATAGACAACTCTTTGCATTAAGTTTATCAGACTAAGGCAAAACAATTAAACCTAATAACCTTTTATTGAAAAAAGTTTAAATTCAACTCTTAGCAAACATAGAGTAATGACTTGTGGTAACTCATTAAAGGAAAATAAATTAAAGAAACAATAGACAAATTTAAAATATGTTATTTAAGAATAAGTACCCATTTTGTGAAAGAAGATATTTATAAAATCATTAATTGGAAGTGATTATAAAGATGATGTTATTTAAGAATAATTACTCATTTTATGAAAGAAGATATGTAAGAAATCCTTAATTGGAGATGACTACATAACATGGATATTATAATTGTTATTATCGTTTAAAAGTGTTTTAAAATATTATAAAAAGAAGAATGCTTGTGTAAAATTGATAATTGTATTGGAGTGCAATAAGTTGCAAGCAGCGAGTGAGTGCAGCAGTGAATGCGAGCGCAAGCTAGGAGTGAGGACAACAACGAGTGCGAGTGTGATCCATGAGTGAGTGTAGTAGTGAGTGCAAGCACGAACCAAGAGTGAGTACAACAACAAGTGCGAGCAATCGAAAGTGAGTGCAAGTGTGATCCAGGAGTGAATATAGCCAAAAGCGAGTACGAGTACAATTCGGTAGTGAGTAGAAAGTGTGATGAGGAAGTAGAAAGCAAATTCTAATCTAGTTGGGAGGAAGTGTGATCTAAGAGGGAGTGCAAGCCAAGATTTAGTCATGGTGGAAGAGCAATGGGTTCATTCAAAGTGCATCAATGCTTCAAACCCTTACCACAAATGCATGGAACATTGTTTCCAAAAAATTGTTGAAGCAAAGGAACGACGAGAAAAAGAAGAGACAAGGGCTATTACGAGCCAAGAGGGAGTGCAAGTTGAGAGTGAGTGCAAGGTAGGAGAGAGTACAAGTTGGGAGTGAGTCCAAGCTGACAAGGAAAGTAATCCAAGAGGGAGTGCAATCCAAGAGCAAGCCCCATTAGCTAGTATGGAAGGAAAGTCATATTTGAAAGCCCTAATGAGAAGTCAGGATGCCCTAGTTGGAAGAATGGAGGCCCAAGTTTTTTTTTATCAGTTAAATTAAATTAAAAATGGGTTTTTATCAAGGATCCCAAAACCTAATTACAAAAATCCATAAGACTTAAAACAAAGCCACAAGGCTAAATAAAAGGACACCAAAATCTATAAGAAATACATAAGGAATGCCTTTCAGGACAAGCTTAAGGACAACCTTGCAGGAAAGGCAAGAGGATAGCCTTAAAGGATAAAATTAATTAGCTTTTTCTTTCTTTTTTTAATTTTACATTGAAGTCTGGGACAACGTCACTTTGCCCAAAATAACCCAAAAACATGTGCAAAAGGACCGCCCAAACATCACGTGGAAAGGAAATTTTAAAAAAGGTAAACCTACCCAGGAAAAATTGAAACAGGGTTATCTCGCCTATTACAATGATTTGAAAAATTCAAATTTGAACTTAAAGCGAAAACATAGAAAATTCCTGCCTAAGGATGCATAGGGATGCAACAAGAGAATGCAACAACAGGGACCAATAATCTCGAATAGACATGCAAGAAGAACAACAACCATGGGACTCCAAAGGCCATGAAATCTCATTGTAGCAAGGAAACTACTTAAAGGCCAAGGGAGATAGAGGAAACAACAATGCAGAAATGTGAGCCAAGGAAAATGGTGGGGAGGTCTCAGGAAACCTCAGCATATGAACTATGAAGTATGATTTGCCACCTAAAAGCACAGGGTCCCACTGTAGGCCATAAAAATGTAGCAAGAGCTCCACAACAACCTCCAACACCATCGACAAGTAGCTTCAAGGAACCAGAATAGGATGACCTACAGGAACACAACAACAATCAGCACAGAGGCCCCCCACAAGCCATGAAAAGCTGAGAACCCACCATCAAACCTGCAACTAGAAACCCAAAGAGCAACACCACAAGAATAAGCACAAGGTCCCATCCAAGCCAAAAGATACTATGAAGAGTTGCTCATGAAGCCAAAAAATCCCAACCACAATGCACTGCACCAGAAGAACCTCTTATCCTTAGCACCAAATAGGACCCTGGAAGAAAAAAGGAAAAGGGTTTCTGAAGGAAGTCAAAACAACCCAAAGGAGGATCCAAGAAAAACCAGGGACATCCCAAAAAGTCCCAAGGATGTCCCAAATCATAGGAACCAAAAGGAAAACCCTACCAAAATGCATGGAAGGGGGCAGATAAGAGAAAAAGGGACCTCCCAACCCAAGGATATTGTCTATAACACCATCCATCCAAGTAGGAGGGCAAAGAGGTGCTAGGGAACTGGAACAAGACCCAGGGACATTCCAAAAAGTGAATACATGGTATGGAGGGTCAAGTTGGAGATAAGTAGAAGAGTGAATACATGGTAAGTTCGATCTAGGTAGTAGATGTTACACAAGAAGTGAGTATCAAGGATGAGATGATTGAGCATGATATAATGGTTCTTAAAAGTAGATGGTTAATATGTAAGTTTCATATATCATGATCAAGGTTTTTGAAGATTCAAAATTGGATCAAGTGGAAGTGGGGACTAAATTCAAATTACTCTATGAATTTTCTTCCTAAAGGTTTTTTTCTCATCATCTTTTCTAGTTTAGAACTTAGGTATGAAATAATGGTTGGTGGCCCGTGGTTTATGGGAACATATGCACTTTATTTGAGACCATTGAATGAATTTTTTTGTTAAGAAAAACTATTAAGAAGATTCTAGTATGGGTTAGGCTTTTGGACTTCCATATCAACTTATAAATAAGGATGTTCTGAAGAATATTGGAAATACCCTAGGGGAATTCATCAAGGAAGGACTAACTACTAAGGAGTGAAAGCATTCTATATATACTCAAATATGTGTTGCTATGGATATTTAAAAACCTTTACCACAATCCATTAAGATAAAATTTGAATCAAGAGAATGGGATCAACAAGTAGATTATGAAAACATCATATTTCATTGCAACAATTGTTGTGAGATTTGACACATGGCAAGAGTTTGCAAAGTGAAAACTACGAAGAAATAGACAACAAATTCTAGCGATGAGATAAAATTCAAGACTAAGCAAGGAAATCATACAATAATATAAGCTAGATTAGATCAAGTATATTCCACTCCAAAATAAGAGGTAAAGAAAGCCTATCTACAGTATCATTTGGCAAGTTTGAAAGGAATTAAATGTGCAAAAGAAGATGTGGAGAGAAATCCTAAAATAAAGACAGAAAAAGAGGTCAAATTTGTTCGAGGTAAATCATCTTCATTTTCCTAAAGGAGTATAGAATCCTCTCCAAGTAATAAGAGTGAAAGGGATGAATATGTTATCCCTTGCACTTCAAGGTTTCAAAAGCAAATTAAAAAGAAATAAGGATGGATGAAACCCATAAAATTAAGATTTTTTAGAGAAGAATAAGAAGGTAATTGCTACAAAAGAGCATCCTTACACTTTAGGGTTTTTAGAGCAACATAAAAAATATTGTGCTTTTGAGGCTATTCCTTGCACTTTAGATCCTTCAGAACAAGGCAACCCTCAAGATGATAATTTTTTCTATGAGCATTGTGAAAAGATTGAAGAGATTGATGAAGATGAAAGTATTGTTGGAAATGAAAAAAAGTTATGAAGATCGAAGAACCAAAAACAAAAAGGAAAAAAACAGAGGGATATTAATATGGTAAAACAAAAGCAAATATCACAAGTGCTAACAAGAAATTGGGGCTAAACCCACAAATAAAATAAAAATAACAATGAAAATAATATCTTGGAATATTAAACACTGAACGACTAAGCATGTGTATTTGAAGGCACTCCCACATTGTAGCCCATGTATGGAAGGCCTTGCAACTATGTAATTTGGTTGTTGTTTAATAAATTTTAATCTTTTTTTGCCCAATAAATAAATATATATATATATATATATATATATTGAAATATTAGGGAAAGGGATAAGAACCCTGAAAAAAGGTATTAAGAAATTGTGAGGTTGTTATAAACAATATATTTATAGATATAGAAGTTGGGAAACAAATATTTTAGCCATTAGCGGTGTTGAATTTCATCTTGGCAGAAGGCATATGATATAAAAAGAGTTGATTGTGGAAACTTAGTAGTTTAAGGAAGATGGATATTGATAAAAAGACAAATGAAGAATATCTTTGATAGAAAGACAAAGTTGGATATGTTTTAATTAACTTGTTAGAAATGTAATGAGAGAAATGTAATATTTTATTTTTGTAATGGGAGTGGCCCCAATAGAAGCCATACATAGTTTATTAAAAAAATGATAATTGCACTATCAAGTGGTATTAGCTCAACTAGTTAGATTCCTCAATATTTAAAGAGGAGACCAAGGTTCAAATCTTGTCAAACAATACATGGATAATATCTAAGCTTTGTTATTTTATTTCTTTTAGCGAAAAACCCCTTGCGGGGCTGCCTTGGTTTGAGAGACCACAAACAGGGGGTTCTACACCGTCAAAGTCACCCAGGAGGTGCACCCGACCCTGCCCACACCAACATTATCAATTGGATTTTGGATACCCAATTCAGCTTTTTGGTAGGGTGGAGATTTGAACCTGGGGCCTCCCTTGGAGGATTGCCCTCTCCTCTCCAACTCACCTACAACACTTGGGTATATCTAAGCTTTGTTATAATGTAATAAGGGTGGGGCTCTTTTCAATCCCATATAACCAGTTGAAAAAAAATAATAATTGCATTGATCCATGAGGGATATTGTAGTTGTAAGTCCTTGGATTTTCATCCAAGGGACCAAATTTCAAATCCCAGTATGAAGGGACGAGGACCTCTCGTAATAAAAATATGTATATACTTAAATCCCACTCAATATGGTAAGGGCTTTGGCCTCTCTTTGAGAGGTCCAATGTTCAAACCCCACTCAATATGAGGGGATTAGAGACCCCTAACTCATTGAAATAATAATAATAATAATAATTTGATAATTATATTTAAAATCAATTAAATTGTTAAAATGGTCTTTCTTGTCTCGATAGGGACATTGAAATAAAAAAATGTATTGGACTCTCCTAAAGGATACCCAAGTTCAATTCATGGGAAGGGTGGGCCTCGATGTGCCCCAGCTTTTGAACCTATTAAAAAAATGGTCTTACATAAGTCTTTGGGGATAGATTTATTGGTTGTGGTTGAGTATTTATCAACAAGTAAATGTTCTACCTAACATGCTTTAATGGTCTTACTTATTTGGAGATAAGTTGAATGGTCATGGTTGAGTATTCAACAATAATTTTCCACCTAACATTGCTTTAATGGTCTTACTTCTTTGGGAATAAGTTGATTGGTTGTGGTTGAGTATTTGTCATTACTGTTCCATCTCACATTGGCTTTAATAGTTAGTCATTTGGTTTAAATAAGACAATTCCATCTCACATGGCTTTAATAGTTAGTCATTTGGTTTAAATAAGACAATTCCATCTCACATGACTTTAATAGTTAATCATATTTTTTAAATAAGAGTGGGTAAGAATTATAATGAAAATAATCAAAATCAAAACCTTCACTAAACACAAATAAAAAAAATTAGTGATCAATTATTTTATGTATAAAAATAGTCTTATGATATTTACCTTATTACACTATTTTACCAACTCATATTATCATAATATTATAATAAATTCTAATATCATAGATTATATTATCAAAAGCTAATTGTAAAAAAAACTATGATATTTATTATAACTGTAGACACCAAAATCTAGCACCCTTCGGTTCACATTCACCACCTCACCATCAAACCCTGCATAATAAAGATATATGCCTAAGTTCTAACTGAGGGATATAAAATCTTGCACATCATTATACTTTCCTAATTTATTTAATTAGGAAAATCACCCTAGGATACCTTGTCTACCCATTGGACATGTGTCCTAGACACTTCATCCAACACCCATGCCAAATCTTACCCGCTTCTGTCCCCTTTGTCCTTGCACATGAGACAGATTCCCAACACCCATGCCGCAACTCCTTTGTTGTTGTCCCCTTGTCCCTTCACATAAAACATCATCCCACTTCCCACTCCACTTGGAGCCACATCACCCCAGTTAAGTGAGCCACACTGAGTGACTCATTGTGACTGTCCATTCCACCTGGAAGTCTAGATTGGCCACTTGGCAGATCAGGCTTGCCACCTCACATTCCTCTCCAAAGCCTCAGTCAACCTATAAAGACACAATTAGTCCACCAAATAGATGGAGCTGAATCTGCATACCGACAGGCTACTGAATTAGATCTAGACCCGACGAGAAGTTGAGGGCGCAAGTCGAACTCTGATCGTTGGCTTAGATTTTGAGGTAATCTTTCGTTCAGTTGAAACCGCCCGTCCGTGGTTCCACAGTCGAGAACGCGCATCCGTGGTTTCACAACTGCAGGTCTGTGATTTCCAACCTACAACCATGCTTTTGTGATTCCACAGTCCCGAGAACAGAAGCGGGTTTCATCGACAGAGATTAGCGATTCGAATAGTAAGCAGGGTTTTATTTGTTATTTGTTTTGCGTTGTCTATTTTTCATCCATATCGATAATAGGTTTTTATGTGTAGCATTGGATTTATTGTTTTGAATATGCGGGTGCTACTGATCCCCTTTGTTGGTTTGCATGTGCGCAGGTAACAAATATCTTGGATAGGCTGCTGAAGCTGGAGTGGTCTCGTCTTTGGATACCAAAGCCCACTCACCTTTTTGAAGCTGCAACTGGATACGAGGAGAGCATTGTACATTGTGAAAGATCTGGAAAACTCCCAAAGAGGAATTTGTGTCACATCAAGGCCGAGATTGTAACATTGTACCCAAGCTACTTGGGGCAATCCAAAACATTATAAATTTGTATCGCGAGGGTCCATATATAAAGGATTTCATTATTTTGGGCAATCTCTTTGTGTCTGTGTGATTTTATATTGCAAGTGCTCAAATATTCTAGTTATAATAACCTAAAGAACTTATGTTATATTCTAATAATTACATTTCATTTACCATTACTTTATAATAAAAGTAATCAAAATCAAAACCTTCAGTAAACACAAATAAAAAAGGCACTGATCAATTCTTTAATGTATGAAAATGGTCTTACTTATATTATATAATAATTACATTATTACACTATTTAAATAACTCATATTATCATAATATTATAATAAACATAGATTATATTCTCAAAAGCTCAGGGGCAACTTGTTTGCAAAGGTAGTATTTTGATATGAATTCTTTGAGTGTGTGCCAGACCAATGATGATAATACAAATCTTGAGCGACCGGTGGTCTCCTTCATGCCAGGTCAACAATAACGATGTGGGATAGGTTTGATGGGAGCAACCCTTGTGGTTTGAACCCTACACTTGTTAGTTACTAAAAATAGTGCAGTTGTGACCAACTATCTTATGTAACCAAAAAATATATATTCCCAAAAGCTAACTGTACAAAAATTTATGATATTTGTTATAACCTTAAAAAAACTTATGTTTTATTCTAATAGTAACATTTCATTTACTATTACTTCACAGTATCTCGGACATAAAATTTAGTGGCTTATATTAGGTTTCCTTATAAATTCAAACTTTAGATCTCTTATTTAGAGTATCAAAACCTTTACCGTCAAGTCTATTCACATTGTACAAAATATTATAATTAATATTTGACAAAGTTCATACAAACACAAGGGTGAGTTTGAGTTTGGATCTACTAGATATCATTATACCATTATAGATTCAATATCAAGGTTTGTAAGATTAAAGCCTTGGCTTATGGTGTGAAAGTCCTCACTATACACTTTAAATATTAAGGTTTGCTTATAAAATTGAAACCTTGGTTTATGGTGTGAAATTTTATGCTTCTCTTTGGTTACTCCTAACTCATTGAACTTTCATAAGAATCATTCATAAAGAAAAACCTCATATTAAACTATTTTCTCCCCATCACTTGCCATAGGCCCAATGGATAAAATGTATAGTAATGGGAATGGAACCTTGGATTATGATTGGAAATTGCTTGTTCCCTATTGCTTGCCCCAAATCTCAATGACAAAACATGAAGCTTAATATTGGAATGATGTTTCGAGAGAATATAAATATGGATTTTATCCTTGGTATGCTTACATTAAGCATTGTTACCCATATCCTTAAGTTCCCTCATGGCTTTGTTAGATGTCTTCTTTATAATAGTTTGACTTGGACTTACAAAATTAAACTCCTCACTTCTAGTGCTTCCTAAAAATGAAGAACACAAGCTTATACTGAGAGGGGGGTGAACAGTATAAGATCAACTTTTACATTTCTTTCCAAATAATATTATCCAATATTATCAATGGTAATATGAACAACAGTAATCAAAGCAATGCATAAATCATCACACATAATAGAAACACCAATTTAACATGGTTCACCTAATGTCGGCTGCTCCACGGAATAAAATATTTCCACTAAAATTTTCTCAACAAATCTCTTGGGAATCACTTCCCTATTACAATGTTTATGGACCTGTTGTGGCTGCTCCACAACGTATCCCAAAATTGGGGACCCACATTTTTATTTTTGGTATTTGGGTGTTTGCATGTTGGTTTCGAGTGTCTAATGCTCGGCTTGTTTTGAATTTGCATTTATCATTAGTTTTTGTCAATAATATTTTCTTGTCGACGATATTTTATTATCGACGACTTTTTTTTGTTGACGAGTTTTTATCGTCAAATTCTTGTCGACAATTTTTTTTTTATCGTCAAATTGTTGTCATTGATTTTTGTTGTCAGCATTTTGTTGTTGTTATCGACAATTTTTTGTTATTGTTGATAAATTTTTATCGTCATCTCTTATGGTCATCATTTTACGATTTTATTGTTAGTTGAGGTTTTCTTTGTTTGTAAGTTTGAAATAATAATAAAAATATATATATTATTATATATTTCTTATATATAATAATATATATTTAAAAAAAAAAGGAAAAAAATAAAATAAAAAATAAAATAAGCTTCCATTTACTTATATAAAGTAGACGTAGTTATTGTTTAAAGGTCTTTTTATTTTTTGATTATGGTGGCGGCATTACCATGTTATGGAGCTAATAATCAAGTTTTTGTTATGTGGCAGGTTTGGATGGCATGTTGGGTGACTTAATCGGCGAAGCCCCTCTGATGATGTGGAGAGAAGACTAGCGACCAGTAAAATGTGCATTCTTATGGAAACGATACCAAATATAAAGAAACGACAGCGCATAGTAGCCAAGGGCATAAAGAGATAATACGGAGCAAGCAGAGGAATACCAAGAAGTTACCGATGCAGACCAACGATGGGATTTCTACCTTCAAAAGTGGTAGTCATATTAGGATAGATGCAGCGGGCATACTGGTTGGTGGACAGTGGTCTCAGGCAAGGCGGTTATGTTACGGTGAGAGCAATGCAGTGGGCATTGACACTGGTGATTTGTGGACGCAACGACGTATATGCAGCATGGTATAAGGATACCAAGACCCACGTGATTACACAAAGACACTAGGGGTGAATATAAACATGGTGATGCCTCCTGTGTCCTTCAGTTTTGGGCCCCACACGACACAGTACAACATGGCAGGCAATCGACATATGGTTTGAGATGGAGAGTGAGTATGGCAGGGTTGATGACTAGTGCTCTCTCAAGATGCTAGCCACACTTCGACGATGACAATGTGACGGTGATGGGACCAGCACCGAATGGGATAGAAGAAGAGGTATTGAAGTGGAAAAAAATCCTAGCATAGCGAATGTAGTGCAACATCGAAACGTTGAAGGTCCCTGTTACTTTAGCAGTGTGTGAGGAGTAGCAGAGATCATTGCCTAAAGAGATTCACCCCACAACAATGCAATGATCTGATCTATTTTACATAGCACTCAGCCCATCCAAATGGTTTCATGGGTGGCTTACTCGGTGGTGAATGTGTCATGGAAACTCCACCAGGAGAATGTTTCAAAGGCGAACGACCAGCGAAATGCCAAGATGCTATTAGTACCTCATCCACAACACATCTTCCATCTGAAAAGGTAAAATTAGACAACCAAAAGATGACTCAGTTGGGTGTAGACTCCGATAGCTATGGAGTGGGACAACCTAAACATAAAACCAGACATGAGGAGGAAGATAGATAACATGGGCAAGGTTGCTTTTCGCTTGATTGGACTAAACCTCCTCCCCGATAATCTACTCAAACACTATCATGTCCGAATTTGTTCAAATTCAAAAGAGAATGTCTCAAATCTCTATTAGAGATACAGTGTGAATATAATTTGGAGTGTCGAAGTCAAAAGAAGTACCTTGTATTAAGGTATCCCCTCCTCCATTTCAAGTCGTTGCTTACCAGCTCACTGTTCCTGACACGGTGATGAATGTAGTTGACAGTCCCATCTAAAATTAGAATCCATGCTGAAATCGAACTACGGGCCAAGACGGGAAGGTGCATGGAGAACAAGCATGTGGTATGTTGTCCCTCTTGATGAAACGCACGTGGATGATTAGGTGATGTGCAAATGGCTGTGGACGTTCTTAGGAGGGCCTTGTGGTCATGATTTGAAGCATACCGAAACGGATGGAATAATGATTCGTCACGGCTATCATTGGAGATCGTGGTCCATTGTGCTCATGGACATAGTGGGTCGTAGGGAATGAACAAGGCTTTTAGTTGGATTGTATTAAAGGTGCATGGGAATCCCACATAAATCCAAGCGTTACAAAAGGAAGCATCATTTGAAATAACAACGAAACGTTTGGAAAATATTCGAACGAGCTGGCTTGTGCCTATTGTCACCAAATAAATGAAGACAAATCAGAATCAAAGGGAATTGTTGTAAGAGAAATGAAAAGACATGCACGAAGAAAATGAAAAAAAATAGAGCCTTGGAAGATGAGACAAATCGAATGGATAAAAAAATGAAACGAAGAGTCTTTTCAAAAATTTTAAAAACCCAAATGAAGGCTTGTACAGGGGTTGGAAACTGCTGCAAGCAAAGTTGCAGATTTGAAGGCAAGAGGGCTATTCTGGACTTTTTTGGGTTGTTTTTCTTCCATGGACTGGTTTGGGAAAACCAGAAATTCTGCTATTGTAAATGAACATTTTTAATGCAGAAATTTTCAGAAAGTTGCATTTTATGGGCAAGAAAGGAGGAGTCATTTTCTGCATGCAAGATTAAATGTTTACTTTTTTCCCCTTTTTAGATTTTAGGCTTGTAAATGGAGTTTATGCAAGTTTTTTGGTTGCTTCATGTGAATGCTTAAATCTGAAAACCTCATTTAAACCCTAGAAGCCAGCACTTAGCTTATCCGGATTGTGCTTGTTTTGCAAGTCCAATAGGTTAGGTTGCATGCATGAAAACCTCGCATCTTCGGTTTTGCCGGAATAGGATAGCATCAAACTAAATGTATCTTGTGTTCCATTTTCTGCATTTCATTTTCATTTTTCTGCATTTTATTTTTCTAGAAATTTTAACTTTTTTTTAATTTTCAGGCATTAAAATAAACATTTAAAAATTTTCAAAATCCAAAAATAATTTCACCATTGCGTAGGTTATACTTCAGACTTCCAATACGCACTTTGAAATTTCATTTTTGGAGTTGTTTAGTATTTTTAAAAATTCATCGAAGTTCTTTGGTTTATTGCAGATTTAAAAAAAAAATCCGAAAATAGAAAATTTCCATTCTAAGGTCAAATTTCATTTTTTTAGTTTTTTTTTGCACTCATGAGCCTATGATGACATTCCCTTCATGAAAATTCCAATTTCATTGAAGGAGTTATGTTTTATGGCATTTTCACAAATTTCCATTTTGAGCCTAAAATTACCCTCTTCATAAAAATTCTAATTTTACGAAAGAGGGGTAATTTGAGTATTACATTGAAGGTCTTTTCTTCAAAGCACTTAATTGTTCATCTTGATGAAAATTTGATTTCATTTAAGAGGGATAAGTTAAAGTGACATTTAAAGCCCTTTATTCAATGCCATAAATTATTGCCTCTTTGTGAAAATCTATTTCACCAAAGAGGGATGGTTTATCGATCACATTGAAAGATATCTTCATCTTCATGATAAGAAGCTATATTTGGACTTAATAAAGAAGATAAAATCTACCTTAAAACTCTCAAGATAAAAGGAATTAAGGTACTACATCGTGGTCATATGAGGACCAACTCACATTTGCTTTATTTTGGTTCAATGAACAATCACTAAAGTTTCATGGTAAAATAAACCAACATTGCCCCTTGCTTACAGTTACTTGCAATCACTAAGGTGTTCCAAGCATTTAAATTGAATATCTTTATTTGAGATTACTAATACACATATGCAAATGCTAATATAGCAGAGACCTTGGAGAAGTTGTTTGTTTAACTTCTTTGCAAGAGGGGATTTGAAACCCAAATCCTAAGGGAGAGTGTACTTTCACAATGGGGTGAAAATACCACTCAACAGGACCTCTATCCAAAGGAGACACCAATCCCCTAATCTCTAATTTGTAGATCTCTATCCATAGTAGAACTCTTTCCCCTTTTCTCTAGTTTGTGGAACTTGATCCAGGAGAACTTTTTTCTCCTCAACTAGTTTGTAGATCTCTCTCCACATAAGAACTCTATCTTCCTATTTGGTTTATAGATCACACTCCATAGGAGAACTCTTTCCCCTTACTCTAGTTCATGGAAATCTATCCATAGGAGAACGTTTTCCCCTCTGCTTTGGTTTGTGGAATTCTATCCACAAGAGAACTCTTTCCCATTTGCTTTAGTTTATGGAACTCTATCCATAAGAGAACTCTTTCCCCTCTTCTTCAACTAGTGGTATTCTAGAAGACTTCTGCCCCCACTACACTGGCTTGTGGATCTCTCTCCATAGAAGAACTTTGTCCTCAATTCCTTGTCTAATGGATATCTATCCACTAGAGACTATTATCCTCTGCTTTGTCACTTCCAAATCTTGCTCTCAACTATGCTCAATATCTATCACAAATCTGCACTAAAATTTGTCCTCGATCTAGCACAAATCTGCTCCGACTCTATCTTAGGTTTAGCACAAATCTGCTCACAAATTTGCACCAACCTCTATCTCAAATCTGCCTCAAGCCTTAACATAAAGCTTGATCAACTCTGCCTAAATGTGCCCCAAGACTTAACACAAATCTTGAACAAATAAAACCTACTCTTAATGATGTCTCAAGTCTTCACAAGACTTTCTCAAATCTACCTTCAACTCTTCACCAATACTTGCTCAATTATGCCTTCAAGTACTCTCAAGAGCTTACTCAATATACTCTCAAGTCTTCACCAAGACTTGCTCAAATTTGCCTTCAAGTCTTCACCAAGAATTTCTCAAATATTCTCTCAAGTCTTCACTAATACTTGCTCAGATTTACCTTCAAGTCTTCACCAAGAATTGCTCAAATATACCTACAAGTCTTCACCAAGATTTGCTCAATCTGCTCTCAAGTCTTCACCAAGAATTGCTCAATTTTACTTTTAAGTCTTCACCAAGACTTGCTCAATTATGCCTTCAAGATTTCAGACAAGCTTACTTAACTCTGTCCTTAAAATTTCACAAAAGCTTACTCAAATTTGTCCTTAAGCTTTCACAAAATCTTACTCAACTTTATCCTTAAGCTTTCACAAAAACTTACTCAACTCTGTCCTTAAGTCCCCTCAAGGACTTGCTCAAATTTGTCCAAATAATTTCAAATCTTGCATACAAAACACCACTCAACTAAATTTTAGAAAAAACTCTCTTCAAACAAATTCTACTTGTCAATCTTCTTCTCAAAATAAATCACTTAAAATTTTTCACAAAGATACTTAATTTGTTTTGCAATCCTAGCACAAATGGTTCTCACTTTTTGTCTCAACACTTTCCAAAACTCATTCAACAATACAGCCTATATTTTTCTCAAAAATCTATCTTAAAGATTTCCAAAAACATTCAATAATGAAGTACATAAAACTTGCTCATACATTTCCAATAATGCTTATCAAACAATCCTTTCACTCCACCTCATGTTTCACACACTCGTTCCAATCACTTTAAACAAAAGATGATTTTCCCATACCTCTTATTTGATTGATGAAGAATTATCCACAAAATCTGTCTTACACACAACCAAATTCTTTTGCCAATTCAAGGTTAGATAGCAATAGTCTATCTCAAAATCTTCACAAGAATATTCACCTCAACAAACATTTATTCATACAATGTCAAATCACTTATACACCTTATTACTCCTATCTTTAAATATAAATTTCATCAACAAGAGTTACCAATCACATAAACAAAAATTCTCACAAACACCTTATAACTCCTTTTTTAAAAATAAAGCACCTAAATAAATTCAGGGTATTACTCACTAACCCTTATGACTCCCATCTATGAGCATGCACAATAATATTTATTTAACCCTCATAAATTTCAAATTATGGCAACAAAAACTTTATTCAAACCTTATAACTCCCAAATATGGCAAAAAATAAAAATTTATTTAAACCTTATAACTCCCAACTATGACAAATGCACATACCTTAATAAAAAATCAAATGTTGTCATTGTCGCTCGAACCCGCGATCTCCTAGCCTCACGCACCCTACCACAAAGGCCACCGTCACGTGGGCTATGCTGCCCCATGTGAATCAAGGAGCACACGCTCCTTAATGTCCTTCTTCATTGATGCAAAGTCAATATATCTACGCCCAAACAAAACCTTTGTGCGGTTTGAACTTCGTACCTTGCTACTCCCAATGCGCTGAGCCAGCCAACTCGGTTGCTACCTCACTTTGGTGGGGACAAGCACCTTCCACTATTAGACCTTCTGCTTACTCCAAAAAATGTGAACACATGCGCCTTCCTCCCTCTTCCATGTGCAAGAAATAAAACATGCAAGGCTATTACTTTGGGCAAATATCGAATGCGAAATACACTAAGGCTTAGGCTAACCTTAGCCTTATTTACACACATGCCCAATTTAATATTTGACGTCGGTTGTCTTTTTTTTTAATTCAAATTTGGATATTTCGAATTATTGTATTTAATTCTAATTATTTAAATCCTAAAGAATTTAAATATTATAATTTAAATATTTAAAACCTTTTAGGCTTTTTCCTTTTAGGGAGAACCTTGCCACATTAGTAAATATTTTAACATTTGCCAAATTACCACCAAGTTGATTTATTGCCACCATTAATAAATATTTTAACCTTTGCCAAATTTCCGCCAAGATATTTTATTTCTACCATTAATATTTTAACCTTTGCCAAATTAGCACCAAGGTAATTTATAAAAAAATTTCCAAATATTATGGAGATGTATTCCTTTCTTCTTGTTGCCTTATACCTCATGTGCCATTAAGAGAAATATTCTCACAAATATTTCCATCAATTTAGGAGCTCTAACTGTTTGAAATTAATCAACCCTTTTGACATTAATTTCATCAAATTGGGGCATCCAACCTCTTGACATCAATGACAACAAAACATGCTTAAATTTCCAATGATCTCTCTCTTTGTCATTGATGGCAACTTTTTTTTCTTTAAGTATTCCTTTTACCTTTTTCCAATACTGCTCCCCCTGACTGAATGCTCTCCCCCTAACTCAAATCTCTCCCCCTTTGACATAAATGGCAAAGGGACTCCTTTGGGGCTAAATATAAGACTATTAGCTCAGCCCCATTCCCACATCCTCTCCTTGAGGTGATTAATTTTGGGGTGGAAGGATCTCTACTCCCAGCATGCAATGCTCTTTTTCTTTGTCTACCTTCTTTCTCAACTGATTGTTCTGATTGTTTTGAGTAACCATGTTCTTTCTTGTCTTTGGAAATTATGTTCTACACCACTTAGCCATATTCCCAATATTATTTCACTTATAACACTTAATATTGTGGTTCCTAGAAGGTGCAAATGTCTTAAAGTTCCTCCTGGTGAAGTCATACCCATTCCTATCATGAACCCTACAATCAATTTCTTTGTGACCAAAATGATTATAAGAGTAGCAATACCCTTGGAAGAGATGCCCATTTCTAAAATTTCTCTTAGTGACACCTTATTAATTCTTTTCATGTGTCTTGCATTGCATAGCCTTGTGACCAAACCTATTATGAGAAGCAACATCCTTTGAAGAAATATTGCCTTGACCCCACTGGTCTCTTAGTCATTTCTTCCCTGTGATGTTCCATGTTCTTTATTTGTGCATTGTTTACTTCCTTGTTGAACCTTCTATTTTCAACTCGTCCTCATAAGTCTCACTTTCTCCTTAAATCATATTTTCTAAAGCTTCTTCTTCTTTGGAGCTTGAGATTGACTCCTCTCCTTGTTCTCTTTGTCCCTCTTCAAAACCAATTTTTGTCTTGTTTGATGAAGATCTTTGTGCATTGATAATCTTATCCAAAGTCTTTGAGCTTTTTCCAAACCTGTGTAGCTTATCTTTAGACTCTTTTACTTCCTTTCTTAGTGAAACTACCTCATGCTCTAATATTTCATATTCTAAGACTTTTGCCTCTAACTTTTCTTTAAATCTCCTTGTCTTAGATATTGAGTCTGTCAAATCTTGTATAAGCTTTCCTTTTTCTTCATCACATTCTTAAAATTGAGCCTTGAGCCTCGAATTATATTTTCTAACATTTATTAATTCCTTAAGAGCATAAATAAGCTCAGCTTCTAGATCTACTATTCCTCCCTCTTCATTTTCTAATTCTTCCTCTACTTCTTTGTCTTCAAGAGCATCTTCATACTTATCAGATTTATCTTCAATAGGAGCACTTCCTTCTTTCTCTATTGCCAATAAGAGCATTTATTATTCTTCATTATCTGATGATTTTCCATCACTATCACTTAAGGCCTTGCCTATCTTATCTAAATAGAAACTTCTCTTATGTCTTTGAAAAAACTTCTTACTATGCTTGCTTTTTCTATCCCTGTTTTTCTTTTCATACCTAGATTTTCCTACTTCCATGTTCTTATGATCTTTTTTCTCTTCACCACTGCTACTTTCGGCTTCTGTACAGTTAGATGCATAATGACCATATTTACCAGAATTGAAACAATTTACTGTTTTCATACCTTTGTGCTTTCCTGAATCCTTCTTATTCCTTCTACTATAATTAGCTTCCTCATCACTGGTTGACTCATTACTTGAAATAGGTTTCTTATCCTTTGCTTTCTTTGCTGCTCTGAAAGTTACCTCTTTCTTCGGGATAGGGTCCTCTACTAATATCATCTCATATGTTGTGGGTGTTCCCTGTAACTCATCCAAAGTCAATTTTTCAAGATCTCTTGTTTCTTCTATGGCTAAAATTTTTCCATCATACCTCATAGGAAGTGACCTTAGAACCTTTTGACAAACATCAGATTCTTCAACTTTAAACCCAAGTCCTCGCATGGAGTTAACAACCTCATCCACACAAAGTAAGTATGTAGCAATTTCTTCCTCATCCTTCATCTTTAAGACTTCAAATGTTTTCTTGTGATTTTGTAACTTTACCATATTGACCTTTTTATCTCCCTCATATGCATTCTTTAACTTTTCCCAAATCTCTTTTGTTGATGTGCAATGCATAACTTTTAAAAATTCTTCTTCACATAATCCACCCAAGATTGCATTAATTGCCTTTGCATTATACAGGTGTAAGATCTTACCATATTTATCTATAGGAGGACTAGTTGGAGGTGTGTATCCATTCTCAACTGCTTACCATATCTCAATTCCTTGTGCCATTAGGTAAATATTTATTTTTACACTCCATAATGCTTAATTGTTCCCATCAAACAATGGTGCCTTATTTGTTGAAGCTTCACTCTTAGATGCATTTGTGTTCCTGTACACTCTTCCTTCAAGTTAAAATATTTCGAAGGAACCTGCTTTAATACCAATTGAATAACACAGGCTTATACTGAGAGGGGGGTGAATAGTATAAGACCAAATTTTACTTTTCTTTCCAAACAATATTATCCAATATTATCAATGGCAATATCAACAACAGTAATCAAAGCAATACATAAATCATCACACACAATAGAGACACCAATTTAACATGGTTCACCCAATGTCGGCTACTCCGTGAAGAAAATTTTTCCATTAAAATTTTCTCAACAAATCTCTTAAGAAATACTTTCCTATTACAATGTTTATGGACCTCTACCCAAAAGAGACACCAATCTCCTAATATTTGATTTGTGGATCTCTATCCACAAGAGAACTCTTTCTCCTTTTCTCTGGTTTGTGGAACTTGATATAGGAGAACACTTTCTCCTCAACTAGTTCATGGATCTCTCTCCACAGAAGAACTCTATCTTCCCAACTGGTTCCTGGATCACACTCCATAAGAGAACTCTTTCCCCTTGCTTTGGTTCGTAGAACTCTATCCACAGGAAAACTTTTTACCCTCTACTCTGGTTTGTGGAACTCTATCCATAGGAGAACTCTTTCCCCTCTGCTCTAGTTTGTGGAACTCTATCCACAAGAGAACTTTTTTCCCTCTGCTCCGACTAGTTATCTTCTAGAAGATTTTTACCCCCACTGCACTGGCTTGTGGATCTCTCTCCACAAAAGACCTCTATCCTCACTGCCCTGGCTAATGGATCTCAATCTACTAGAGACTTTTATCCTCTACTTTGTCACATCCAAAGAATGCTCTCAAATATACTCAATATTTATCTCAAATTTGTACTAAAATCTATCCTTGATCTAGCACAAATCTGCTATAACTTTGTCTCAAGTCTAAGCACAAATCCGCTCACAAATCTTCTCATAAATCTGCTCACAAATCTACACCACCCTCTATCTCAAATCTGCCTTAAGACTTAACACAAAGCTTGATCAACTCTTCCTAGATCTACCCCAAGCCTTAACACAAATCTTGAACAAATCAAACCTGCTCTTAATGTTGTCTCAAGTATTTATAATACTTGCTCAAATACGCCTTCAAATCTTCACCAATACTTTCTCAATTCTGCCTTCAAGTCCTCTCAAGAGTTTGCTCAATATGCTCTCAAGTCTTCACCAAGACTTGCTCAAATTTACCTTCAAGTCTTCACCAATACTTGCTCAAATCTGCTCTCAAGTCTTCACCAAGGCTTGCTCAAATCTGCCTTCAAGTCTTCACTAAGACTTGCTCAAATCTACCTACAAGTCTTCACCAAGACTTGCTCAATTTGCTCTCAAGTCTTCACCAATACTTGCTCAATTTTACTTTCAAGTTTTCACCAAGACTTGCTCAATTTTGCCTTCAAGATTTCACAAAAGCTTATTTAACTTTGTCCTTAAGCTTTCACAAAAGCTTACTCAACTCTATCCTTAAGCTTTCACAAAAGCTTACTCAAATATGTCCTTAATCTTTCACAAAAGCTTACTCAACGTTATCCTTAAGTCCCTTAAAGAACTTACTCAAATCTATCCAAATAATTTCAAATCTTGCATACAAAACACAACTCAACTAACTTTTACAAAAACTCTCTTCAAACAAATTCTACTTGCCAATATTCTTCTCAAAATCAATCACTCAAAAATTATCACAAAGATACTTAATTTGTTTTGCAATCCTAGCACAAATGGTTCTCACTCTTTATCTCAAAACTTCCCAAAACTCATTCAGCAATAACAACCTAGATTTTTCTCAAAAATCTATCTTAAAGATTTCCAAAACCATTCAACAATGAGGTACACAAAACTTGCTCATACATTTCCAACAATGCTTATCAAACAATCCTTTTCACTCCACCTTATGTTTCACACACTCATTCCAATCACTTTAAACAAAATATGATTTACCCATACCTCTTATTTGATTGATGATGAATTATCCACAAAATCTGTCTTACTCACAACCGAATCCTTTTGCCAATTCAAGGTTAGATAGCAACAGTCTATCTCAAAATCTTCACAAGAATATTCACCTCAACAAATATTTCTCCATACAATGCCAAATCACTTATACACCTTATTACTCCTATATTTAAATATAAATTTCATTAACAAGAGTTACCAATCACATAAATAAAAATTCTCACAAACACCATATAACTCCTTTTAAAAAAAAAACACTTAAAAAATTTTAAGATATTACTCACTAACCCTTATGACTCCCATCTATGAGCATACACAATAATATTTATTTAACCCTCATAAATTTCAAATTATGGCAACAAAAAATTTATTCAAACCTTATAACTCCCAACTATGGCAAATAAAAAAAAAATATTTAAACCTTATAACTCCCAACTATGGCAAATGCACATACCTTAATAAAAAACCAAATTTCACCGTCATCGCTCGAACCCACAACCTCCTAGCCCTGCGTGCCCTAACATAAGGGCCACTATTGCATGGGCTATGTTGCCCCACGTGAATCAAGGAGCACACACTCCTTAATGTCCTTCTCTGCCGATGCGAAAGTCAAAATATATGCACCCAAACAAAACCTTCGTGCAGTTCGAAGTCCGCACCTTGTCGCTCCCAATGCGCTACACCAACCAACTCGATTGCGACCTCACTTCGATAGGGACAAGTGCCTTCCACTATTTGACCTTTTGCTTCCTCCAAAAAATGCAAACACTTGTGCCTTCCTCCCTCTGTCGCGTGCAAGAAATAAAACGTGCAAGGCTATTACTTTGAGCAAATATCAAATGTGAAATACACCAAGGCTTAGGCTAAGCCTTGTCTTATTTATACACATGCCCAATTTAATATTTGACATCGGTTGCCTTTTGTTTTAATTCGAATTTGGATATTTCAAATAATTATATTTAATTATAATTATTTAAATCCTAAAATATTTAAATATTATAATTTAAATATTTAAAATATTTTGGGCTTTTTCCTTTTAGGGAGAACTTTGCCACCATTAGTGAATATTTTAACCTTTGCCAAATTACCACCAAGGTAATTTATTGCCACCATTAATAAATATTTTAACCTTTGCCAAATTACCACCAAGGTAATTTATTGCCACCATTAATATTTTAACCTTTGCCAAATTACCACCAAGGTAATTTATAAATCCTTTTCCAAATATTATGGAGAAGTATTCCTTTCTTCTTGCTACCTTATACCTCATGTGCCATTAAGAGAAACATTCTCACAAATATTTCCATCAATTTAGGACGTTCAACCTTTTGACATTAATTTCATCAAATTGGGACATCTAGCCTCTTGACATCAATGATAACAAAACATGCTCAAATTTCCAAAAATAAACCTATTAAAAAATGTTAAATTTTATTTTAGATGAAAAGATTAAAAATTATATTAAAAAAATTCTCAACAAATTAAAACCTTTAAATCAAAACAAATCTTAAAATTTTCAATTCATAAACAAGTGTTGCATAGCAGCCAATCCCTCGTCATCATGGTAGGGTTATAAATTTAGTAAGTAAGAAATAAGAGGTTTATCTATAGAAAAATCCACAAATCATACTTAAAAGCAAAAAAAAAAACTATGTAATAAATATTTTGATACAAAGTTAAAAAAATTACAAAGACAAATACTAATTGAAATATAAAAGTACATGACCTATCACAAATTTAATTTCATTATAGTTATTAGCATATTATAAAGAATGATTCACCATCAACATTGTCATTAGCAAATCAACACATCCCAAAATAATTGAATGCCCTTATTAGACCAAGAATTCCCTTATGAGAGACCTCCTCCCCAACGTGGTGTCCACACTACATGACATCATGTGGTTGGTGAAAAGTTGCATGAAGCTCTTGTACAATAAATAGTTACTCATAGAGAACAACCTTGACATGATATGGTGGTGAACCACCTAAATATTCACCTTCATGATCTGGATCTCCTCCTAAAGAGTGGTATCCTTAAGACCTTCAACAATGCACCATCATCTTCTCCCACTCCCAAGGTGCTCTTCATAAAGAATCTCTTCACATGACTACAAATTGGGAACTCAAAATTTAAGAAAAATATTTTGAATTCCTCAATGAAAATTCTAAACAATGAAGGCATTCTCCAAGTGGTGGTGAAGGAGGGGGATATCGATTATATGGTGCATTTATTGGATTTCAACATGGGAGGCATTTTGGAACAAGCAATGGTGATGATGGCATATCTAGCATGAGATTGCAAAAGGGGTAGTATTATTGGTGTGCCTACTAGAAAGTGGTGAAGAGTTTGTGGTAGAGAATGCCACAAAGGTGCTACAAGGGATGACTATAAATCTTGAGAATGCATAGAAAATGGTTTTCAATGATAGGCTAGTGACACTTGAGAGAAGATTTCAACATGGGTCTAAAGATTTCCATGTGAATTTTATTGATGTTTCGATGAATTTGTGCTTGATGGTGACAATAAGATAAACTTTAGTAGAGGCAGGAGTAAATCCAATGCTCATGAATTTGATGATTTTTGGGTTACCATTGGTGAAGGAATTTATCACTATGTTCTTGCATTTATTAGCCTATGAAGGGACAAAGTGTTCCATGTGATCAATAGTCGCTATGATGTAGAAGACCTCATGATGTTTCTTGAAAATGCAAAGAACTATGTAGATAATTATCCTTAATTGAGGGATATTTCCTTTAGTATGATTCATAATATCTTTGCCTCCTCCACAACTTCTATGCTTCTAGTTTTGTTCCCTAATTTTATGAAGCAATTAGTGATTCATGCACTAGGATCCCAATAATGATTGATACAAAGGATAATTTGTAAGACCAACTAGTGGCAAGTACAAATTATTGTTAGAGTAATATTTGTAGAATCTCAAGCACTAGTTACTCAACAATATGCATGTGCATTATATTGAGTTAGTGAAATCATAAAAATTTATGGCTCTAACAAAAATATAGCTAAGATACTAACATATAATATATACAACATAACACAATGTAGAAACTTTCATACATTCATAAATTATCATACAAAAAAATGTGTATAGGTGAGGTGTTAATACAAGGTGTGTAAAGCACAAGGTAACAAAACTAGAATAATACATAAATACATAGAAAAAAGACAAGAAAATATCCATAAAGTGCAACAATCTTGTATTATAATAAAATATTACAATGGGTCTCCATGAGACTGGGGATATGTGTGTATATATATATATATATATATATATATATATATAGAGAGAGAGAGAGAGAGATACTAGGAGGCATATAAACTAGTTTTTGAGAAGGAATATGAGAGGAAGTTGGCTAGCTGGAGCACTGTTGGTCATAACCATAGATGTAGCCCTAATTTTATTTGATAAGATGTGGTCTGGTATTGCTTAATTGATTTTAACTAGTGATATATGCCTTGGTATATGCAAATTTAGTTTATGATCCGTATAAGGAGATATGTGCTAGTGCATATTTTTTGCTTGCTCTCTTAGATGTCTCATGTAGATTATTCCATCTGAATTGGTGTCTTATGAAGTGTTCTCTCACACTTTGCTTTCTAGATAATTTTGAGAGGGATTTCTCACATTTATATACTATGTAAGGTTACATCATAGCTAGGGGATGAGATGTCAAGTTCCAACAATTCTTGGTAGGATCAAGAAACAACCAAGATTTTGTTTCTTGTACCTTAAAAATCCATACATCAAATCTTAAAGTGGACAAGTGGCATTGGGTACTTTAATGATTGTGAGGAGATGGCATATAGTACTAATGTCAGTCATTTTTCATTCTTGCATAGGCATCAATAACTTTTGCTTTTTATGATGGCGTTGAATCAATAGGTGCAAAGCAAATAGGTTGAAAAATTTTTGGCACTAAGGCAACCATGGTGCCAAACCATTAGTTGGCACCAACTTCTCATGAAAATCTAGATGGAAAACAGGGTTACTTGGACTAATCTCAAGTTTAGAAATTTGTAGTCATTCAAATGATAATGGCACCCATGTTGGGAGATGATGGCTAATATATTGGTCTTAGAAAAAAGATTGAATGGTGGCATCGATGTTAATGTTGACACCAATGTTAGAAGGTGAAATTGATGATAATAACTTAAAATGGTGCTAACATTGAAGGATGACATTAGATGCCTCCTTTAAGGTATGCATGGATCAACCCCTATGCTTAAATAATACCCTTTATTGATAAGTGATGGTCCTTATGACTCTTAATTTATAATTCCAAGAAACTAGTGTTGATGTATTACGAAGACTTCTATAAAAGAAATTAGAACATGATGAATTTGAGGCCTATGAGTAGTAGGCCAAATAGATATTAGGTTTGTTCTTCCAATGAATCCAATATGATGTATGAATGAATAATATGATGATGATAAAATTGGAAACTAGTGTTGGTGCCAATGATGGAGGATGGTGGCACTAACACCAACAACTAATGCAAGAGTAAATATTAAAGGATGATGAAGTTCAAGGTTGGATATACATGAACATTAGACCATAGTCTTGACCTAATAGAGTAGCAATATGTTCTTCCAATGTCCCTATAAAATTAAGGGATAATTGGGATAGATAGGCAACGATGCAGATAACAACTAAAATTTTACCTCTGATGCTTGATGTTGGCACCGCAACAAAAGATGCCAAACATAAAAACTATGGTTGATATAGCAAGAGCGAGTTTTTTGACACTAAGAATAGTTGTGCCATTGAAGGTTTTTATCATATTAACCTATTGACTGAGAAATTCTTATGGACACCAAATTTTATGGTTAGCATAGGGCTTGTATTTTTAGGCAAGGCTCCCCATTTTAGCAAGAAATCCTAGAATGCTCCCACAAGGTGGTTCTCTAATCCTTTAGAACATATCAAAAAAATTCTTCATTAGGTTTAATGTACTTGAATTCCTTTGTAGGGTTAATATTGGATGCAAAACCTAGTGTAACACCTTACTTCTTATACCTTGAGCACATGTGGATGGGCATCTGGTGATAAAGCATACTGGAAGATCTTATGTTAAGCAAGGATATGTTAAAAAAGGACAAAAATACAAAGGCAAATTTGGTCTCAATTGTAATCTTACTACAATGGTAAGGGCTTTGGCCTCTTTTTGAGAGGTCCAAGGTTCCTCGGTATGAGGGGACTAGGACCCCTCATAAAACCTATGTAAACACATTAAAAAAAATGGTCTCCTAGTTAGTATAAGTGCTTCTAATGGTGGTAATTAACTTCTTCAAACTATAGGAAGGATCCCATCAAAAATGTATTTGTACCAAATTTCCTAGTCTCTAAGTGGGATTTATTGAAACAATAGGTGAAAAGGTTATGGTTGCATCTATGATAGATCTTGCATGATTAGTGATTGAAACACTTGATGAAACCATGTCCTAGTCTCTCATAGTTATTGCATACAATCCTAATTCTTGCATTTCTAGGTCATTATTCAACTCTGATGGGGTGTCTTGATCCTTGGTCAAGACTTTCTAGTCTTTGGTCAGTATACCATATTGTTCAAAATATTTTGATTAATGCCCTTGGTATGCTTCTTAAATTAGTTGAACAAATAATTGGAACAAATTCATTGCTTAGGAGTAAAATTCATCAAGCATTGATTTGAGTGTGAGGTTCTTGGAGACATGCTCATTCTATCCATGACTTTTCGAGCTTATTTTATAGGTGCAAAAGCTTCTATTGGAAGGCATCATACGTTGCTTCTTTGTCCTTTAGTTCTCAATGAAGTTTTTCCATAGTTTATTATATTGCTTCTCGATCTTGTTGATACCTCTTATGATTGGATATCTAAAACATGAGATCTTCATCTCTAGCTTCACCACATAAGAAACAATAAAATAAACTTCTCCTTCCTTGTTCAAATGTCTTCTTCTGGCTTCTTGTTATGGTCCTTCAATAGTGCAAGCTCCGTCTACAATCGTTGATCTTCTTGTGTAGTCTTTCTTATGATAATTGAAGTGGAAAGGCTTGGAGTGTATGCTAGATTTGAAACCACTTCACTTGTAGCTAAATAAAGATACTGTAGACACCTAAAACATGTTATGTTTAGGGGAACTACCTACATAGGCACATTCGTAGGCCATGTGACTTAATATTAAACTTTCCAAGAATCAAAAGTAGTTATCACCACTCATCTGGGGCATTTTGAGTCCATCCAAGCTTGGCCACTGTAAACCAGGGCGACCATATTCTAGTCGCTCAAGCTCAAAGTGGCTAGACCTTAGCCGCTACAAACGATAGTGGTCGAATCTTAGTCGCTATAGACGATAGCGGCTAAGCCATAAAAAGAATTTTATCGACAAATCAGCCCATTCATGGGTGGAAGTGGTAGTCTGTATGCAATAAAGGTGAGTGGGGACAACTTTGCATTCCCCTTTCATGACCAGTTTACATGGGAGTCTTAGATCCAGATTTAGACTTTAGTTAAACATAGGAAAACAAGAGCTTCTCATGCTAACATTCACTACACATGAGGAATTCAATCCAAGGGTTTTGAACATAGACCTAGGGTTTCACACACTTTAAAAGGTGCAAGCCTAAGAGCACCAAGGGTCCCCAACATAGATCTGATTTCATTCGAAATAGCAACACATATCTGGAATTTATCATCACGCATTGAACAGGACAGGTCATTGAGGAGAGCTTTCGAGACTTGGAGAGCTTCCCTTGGAGACTACCATTTCAACATCAGATATAAGCTTTGATCCATAGCCTTGGAGCAAAGAAGGCAAGTTTCACTTTAGGCAGTCATTGTCCTAGATAGTGGCCCGTAGGACTAGATTAGGGTTTAGACATTATCTTCTTTCATTCTACTTTCTTCATATCTTCACATCATTAGCATAGATTTACATGATTTCATAGCATAGTTTCATTATATTTTTAGTAAGTTCATTTATTGCTAACAACCTCATCCGGGGAGGCAATCTCGGATATCTAAGCGTGTGTTGTTGTTTCATTGTTTACAGGACTATGGGTTCATCAAGCAAATCCACAACATACAAGAGAAAGAGGATCCCTATGGCAATCAGACCTAGAGAAGGAGGCATCTGTAAGCCCTCATACATTTCTATGTGTAGAACTAGGAAGCTTGTGAAAGCGCACCACACCTTTCTAGGGGACATCATCCTCATTTGTAATTCATTGTATCAAAATAGGTATCCCTAAGAGGGATCGACATGTAACCGGGTTTCAATACAAATAAAGAGATCTATCTTTGTTACTTTCCATGTTATATGCTTTTCATGGTCTTTCATTTCATTTTGGGTATAATATTGCAAGTAGAGTAAAGCGGTGCGTGCATCCCGGGGTCGCTATAGATGGCGATCACGATGGGACCTCCACTAATTTATTATTTTTAGCTTGAATACTAACTTGGTTTTATGTGCATGTTTGGCCGCTCTGTTCTACAACGACCAGGAATAAGCCGCTCTGATCGAAAGTGGCTCATAGGCTTAGCCACTCCTGCTAACAGTGGTCAGGAATCAGATGCTCTGAGTGACAGGGGCCAGCACTATAGTGCAACAGAGGATAGAACTTATGTTCTTTGAGCTAGATTAAAGGTTGGTACATCTTTTTTGATATTTTATGGTTTTCTAGTCTGCTTTTATTTTCTTAAAAATAGTGATAATTAAGACATATTTCAATTTGGAAAACTTAAATAATGGAAAAGAATGAACTCGTGTCTTGCACATCTTAGAGTCTTTTTAGATTTACCACTAGGAGTTGCTAGGAACAACGACTTCTGCTTGTAAATTCTGCCCTAGAACCCAGCGTGCTAGAAACTGTGTGCTGGTTTGCTTGCCTTGAGGCCTTTCTAAAGGCCATATTTGCACCTGATAGAGTGCATCCATTAATCTCATAGTAGCTATGCATATTTCTAAAAATTGAAATGTATTTTTCATTAGGTATATAGGAAACATTCATTGATGTTGTATGATGCATTATTCTTGCAGACTTAAAATGAACACCACACACACATGCATCATTTAAACATTGGAGAGTCGGATTTCATCACCAACCCCCAATTCAGTTTGGTGATGTTGGCATTCATATCCTTCCATCGGTTTGCCCCCTAGAGCTTCCTAGAAATGGATTGAGGAACTTGCTTATAGTGTTACTAAGTTACTTATGTTCAAATTGTCTCCCACTATTGGAATCATTGGTTTAGAGTGGAAGAACTAGGCGAACCCCCCACTAGGATTTAAGTGGTGTACCCTAGTCTCTTTTGAGAAATCATGTTTGGCATGAGTGTTCTTGATTATCACTATGGATGAATATCCTCATTCTTAATCCAACGCAAATACGAAATCAAAAACAACAACAAATCATCAAAATACAGCAAACAGTTTAGGGCACACTTAAATTTATAACCAAGATAAACATTTGCTTGGTATTGTTTGGTCACATTTAAGTGTAACACAAAAGCTAAACTCTAAAAAACACAATGGTCAAAACAAGAAGTAAACATCCCTGTTCTGATACCAAGGGAGAACCTAAAACAACTCACACCCTTAGGCGAAGTCGTAGTCACATTGAAATACCTACTCATAAGACCGTGAGACGCAGTTCCACGAGTCTAAGGGGTGATAACTCAACCCTTGGGGGATATCCTTGAGAAACCCCAAATAGGGAGTAACATCATGGAACTACATCACATAAACACAAAGAGGTCTTACAACCATCATCATCAAGGAGACATGAGGAGACCTCAAGGGCTTCCTCCAAAAACATAGAGACTTCTCAAAGACATGAGGAGGCCTCAAGGGCTTCCTCCCCACATGGACATAAGAGGGGTTCCAAAACCCTTTTTACACATAGAGATGACAAGGCAACCACATCTCCATCCTCATGGATAATTGGGGTGACCACAAAACCTTCATCATCAAAAGGACACATAGGGGTTACAACATCCTAACATTCACATGAAGCATTCAAAATATATCAGCCCACTGAGGGGTATGAAACCATAAATACATCTAGTCGTAGACATCAAACAGAAGATATCCTTCATACAAGAGGAAGGATTCCAAAAGACTATGACCTCATTGGGGTAAATGGCACCCCATGGGATCAACCATGGAGAACAAGGCAGTTAGATGAGTTGGATCGGATTTATTCGAGGGCACCTCCCAACACCGTAGCTACAGGGAATTCTATGTCTGAAAGCTCACGAACCATGACTTCTAAGCCCACTTCTCAAACTGGGGGTGCCTCAGGGTGACCCCATAGTAAGCATACAAAGTCATATCATAGAGATACTCAATAATACACTGAACAAGTGACCTTAGCTAGCAAGAGCAAGGAAACAGTAGAAACCTCCTCAATGGATCTACTAGTCAAGACCACTAGAACAAGGTCAGATAAACATGATTCCTCCATGGCATTGCATTTTAATCACATGATATAGCTAGAGAGTTCCTTGCATAAAGAGCGGGATCTTGTAGAAGCTCTTAAACATGATAAACAAAGAGAACGGCTCTTACGCCAACATGAGCAACGGTTAAGAGAGCAATCTGAACAACTAGCTCGTAACAACCAATAAGCAAATGGTAATGATCAACAAAGAGATCAACGTGTTGACTCACCAAGAGAGGGGTGTATTAGACAAGAAGGGAACCCATAATAGAACCACCCTCCAAATCATGAGCGGAACCCAACTGGTGGAGAAATGGTAAACCTAGTAGATCAGGAGCAGACACATCCTGAATCCCTTCATAGGAGGGAAGAAAACAGAACAAATAAAGTGGATAGAGGGCTACCTCCATTGCCACCACAAGGGGGGATATAGTAAGAGGAACTCCTTGCCTTAAAGGTATTTCAAGCACTTGCTGAAAAGATGAAGTCCTTTGAGAAACAAGAGACGGCTGGGAACCAACCAACATTAAGCAAAATACACAACCAACCATTGTGTCCATCAATTCCTATCCCTACATATCCTAAGCATTTTGAGATGCCTAGGTTGGAAAATTTTAAGGGTGAGGAGGATGCATAAGATAATTTTACCAATTTTATCAACGCATTTTTTCATCTTGAAGACAATGATGCTCTTTTGCTAAGGACATTCATCATGACAATATTGGGTGTTGCCACCCAATGGTTCAACCAATTTCCCAAGCATAGCATATCCAACTTTGAACAACTAGTGAATGCTTTCTTGAAGCATTTCTCTTTTGGTGCTAAGATAAAAGTGAACCTTTCAGACCTAGCCAATTTGAGACATTATGATGACAAGCCAGTAATGGACTATGGGAGTAGATGGAGAAAGGTCATGGCAAAATTATCATTTACCGTTCCCACATAAGAGATCATTTGAATGTTCACCAAGAGTTGTTCCAAACATATTTCCCTCTTGATACAACTACAACAGTACCCCTCATTTGAGGAAGCTTTGGCATAAGCCAAACTCATTGAGAACATAAAATTAGATGAGGGAACCATCAAACTCCGAAACAAGGAGTGGAAAAAAATGATAAAAATGGCAAAAATAAGTAGAAGCAGGCCAACCCCGCTCCATTCAATCAAGTGGTATTGGTTGAACCTAAGTATGGGTTTGCGTGATAACCACAAAATTATCAGGCACATCCCCCGCCAACCAACTATGATCAAAAGAACAATCAGGGGATAAATAGAGAGCGTAAACCCCCTCGCTATTTCACACCATTGACAGAATCAATGTAGTCAATCTTCAACCAATTGAGTGAGGTGGGAAAGGTCATATTCCCTGATATACCTCTTATTGATCCCAACCATCCTAAGCCAAAAGGATATAGGGAAGATCAATTTTTCCCTTATCACAGGATACCGAGGCACAAAATTGAGGTCTGCCATGGTTTCAAGCACCAAGTGCAAAACATGATTGAGGCGGGAGAGCTTAAAGTTGACAACCCATTAGCTCCCAAAAATAGAGATATGGGCATATACAAAAACCCACTACCAAATCATGAGGCCCCTAGAGAGCAAGGGGCCCAAGTCAATCAGGTCTAAGTTGATATACCTACCCACAAATGTGTTGGGATGGTTGAAATTGTCAATGTAGCAACCAAGAGTAGACAATATGGTCAACCACAACCTCTTGCAGCTCCTATGAATGTATCAGCTGCACCAAGGTAGAGGCAACGGCAAAACAACCTTCCAGGTCCACCAACCCGACCTGTGGTTACTATTCGAAGTAGACTTGAGTAAAACTTACAAATGACTCCAGCCAAGCTATCTATCTATGAGCTCATACAACAGTCCCTAAAGCACAGGGAGATCTTGATGGAAATCTTAAGGACAATTGAGCTCCAACCACAAGATCCAAATGCATTCACCCATTTTTTGGGACAAGTACAAGAATGCCAAGAACCTGTAATCTAATTTTATGATTACGAGATTAAGATAGTACCTACTACCTTGCCAGACCCTCCGCTGCACATTGTGGTGTCAGTCAATGATTTACCATTCAAGTAGGTCTTCACCAATACATGTTTGTCAATCAACATTATCACAACAATAGCGATAGAGCACCTTAAGATCCCCAAGTACCATATCATTCCAGGAGCCTACACATTGAGGGCTTTCAATGATGCTCTATGCAATACTGTGGGAACGATAGTCCTATCTATTAAGGTAGGGCATAAGACCATCCCCATGACGTGTCATGTCTTGGAAGGGCAATGCAATACAACATCCTCTTAGGGTGACCTTGGATAAGGGACATGAAGTGTGTTCCTTCAATATTGCATCAATGTGTCAAGTACGTGCATGATAACAAATTTTATATGGTGTTAGCTGATGAGGAGCCATTTAAGTACGTCCATCAAGTGGATTGCCCAGGAGAATTTGTGATTCCATCTACCCACTTATACGTTGGAACTTCATCTCCAACTATGCAACTGAATGAAAAAGACAAAGGGGTATGGAAGGACCCATCCACATCAATACCTCATTTAGCGCCCAACTTGACTAATGCTTCTAAGAGACCATCAATGTCTAAACCAAAGGACAATCAGAAGCTAAAGGTACTCGTGGGTGAGGAAAGGAAGCTCAAGGAAGCGCTAACCATAGCCATTGAGAAAGGTCCAAGTCCCATGGAAGAAGAAGATCTCCAAGATCAAGTTGAAGACGATGACTACCATCCTACTTCGCCAATGTCATCCATGGGGTCATCCACCTCACATGCAACTATACACTTGGCAAGTACAGGGATAAGATAGTACCTTGTGTAGAATATAACATTCACACCTATCATAGAGTTCGCACAAGACATCGGACGACCGAAAGACTTAAGACCACCAGTGTGAATAGTGGTTCCACTCGAAATCCCTCCCAATCAGATAAACTTTGTCTATGTTGGACTAGACTACACCCATAAGTATATTGATGAGGAAGAGGACAATGACGAATTATTCATTGTTAATGTTCATTACCTCTCTAATCCTGAGTTTTCTCTAAGCTATTTTGAACGTTGCCATTGGCATGGTTATGGTCTTGGTATATATGAGCAGGGACCTAGATGGCCATTCGAGCCACAATACCAGCTTTCCACTGATAGGTTTGGGTTAGGCTATCACATCAGAGGTCGGGATGACTCTCTAGCAAAAGCCTTGGACAAATTGAGCTTGGGGTTAGGAGAAGACATTGATTTTATTCCTTATCACCCATTAAGTTCAAGACTTATGAGCAACAGGTAAGTGGTCATGGTGAACATACCACCACCCGAGTCTTATCATCCAAGATCCATAATCAATGCCATCCCAATAGGATACAACTCATGGGATGATGAGCAAGAAGAAAACGGATATGTGGCAAGTGATGATGAAGCACAAGAGGGCTTGGCCTATCATGGGCCTCGCTATTTACATAGATTTACTTGGTCCATCCACAATGAGAGTGGATTCCTATCAGATGATAGTGGCTATGAGTCAGAGGACTCAATAGAGAGAGCCTATCTAGGATCAAGACATTGGCCCCAAAGCTTGCGGTAAGACACTAATGCAAATGGCTTCTTCATAAGTGATGAGGAATATGAATATGAGACAGAAATGGCCTACTTGGGATCAAGACATGAGCCTCTTGTCTTAGGGCCATGTACAAATGCAAATAGTTTTTGGATAAGTGACGATGACTTTGAAGATGAAACTGAAATGGCTTATCTTTGGCCTCACCATTTGCAACAAGTCAGTGCACTGGTAGAGAGAGAGGCGAAACTCTGTGCCATAGACATTCATTTGCAATTTTTAGGAAGACCGGTTGACTTAGCTTCCATTCACCAGATGGTCAATTTGTCTGCATTCAAAGGGTGGCTAGAGCCCAATGATCCTATTATCCGGCTTGCTCATGGGCCAAATCCAAAGATTCCTTTTCCTCCATAGCCTCATCACGAGTATGGAAGGGAAACCTCTAAGACAATATTTCACCCATGTGGTTCTGGAGATTTCATCCCATCCATCAACATGATCTCCATTGATTTGACCACTCCACTTCATAACCTAGTTGATCCCACTAAACCTTTGTGTCTTGACATGGGAGCTATTGATTGGGATCACGTTGATTCACCCATAGATCTTGAGGATATTTTATCTAATGAAGAGACATTGCAACCATTCCACTTTGCACCAGGCTATGCATATGACGTGTTCCATGTTGGTTTGGATCCTGAGTCAATAGGACCTGTATATCCCATCGATGACATTCACTTGGTACCCACACCTCACTAGTTAGAGAATAGGTCACATATGGCTATAGAAATGACTTTCGATGTGGACATCAGTGATGATCCTACTCAAACAAGGAAAGTCAAGTTTGGAGAAAGTCTATCTCTAGAGGAACAAGCCATTATAATCCCTCTCCTTAAAGAGAGGTCAAATATTTTTGCTTGGACTTACAAAGACATGCCAGGGATCGATCCAAAGTTAGTTGTTCACAACCTTTCATTGGATCCCCTAAAGAAGCCAATCAAGAAAAAATTAAGGAAGATGCATCCAACCGTCGCTTTGATGGTGAAGAATGAATTGCAAAAACTACTGGATGCGGTTTTCATAGTGCCCATTGACTACCCTGAATGGGTATCAAACATGGTGCCCATGGGAAAACCAGATGGAAGAGTCTGCATTTGCACAAACTTCAGAGACTTGAATCGGGTAACTCCAAAGGATTCATTCCCATTGCCAAACATAGATGCTCTTGTTGATGCCATCGTAGGTCATGAGATGCTCTCCCTAATGGATGGTTTTTCTGGATACAATCAAATTCGGATCAAACCTGAATACCAACACAAGACTGCTTTCATTACTCCATGGGGGACATTCTATTACAAAGTAATGTCATTTGGCCTTAAGAATTTTGGTGCCACATATCAGCGGGCCATGACATACATCTTTCATGACTATATGCATAATATCTTGGAAGACTACATTGATGATTTACTAGCCAAATCTTTATTACGGCAAGAGCATGCTCAAGTCCTTACAAAGGTCTTTGATCGCCTCATTGAACACAACATCATATTGAATCCTAAGAAGTGTGTATTTGGCGTAACTTCTATTAAGCTCTTAGGGTTCATAGTTTCTAAGAGAGGCATCGAAGTCGATCCTCCAAAAGTAAAGGCTATATTGGAAATGGCCGCCCCTACCAACATTAGGGAGTTGAGAAGCTTACAAGGCAAGGTAGCATCCATAAAATGGTTCATTGCATAGTTTTCAGACAAATGTATGCCCATGAACCAGTTTCTACGTAAGGATGTCCCATTTCATTGGGATGAAGAGTACCAACAAGCCTTTGCAGAGATCAAAACATACCTGGAAACACCACCAGTGTTGGCTCCACCAAGGCCAGACATACCATTTTTACTATACATATCGGCTACTGATTTTTCTTTGGGCACCATGTTAGCCCAAAAGAATGCGCAAGACAAAGAGCAAGCCGTATATTACATTAGTCGCACCTTGGTGAGTTATGAGCTAGGATATGCGTATGTAGAAAAGTTGTGCTTAGTAGTGGTCTTTGCAACCAAAAATTTGTGACACTATATGTTGAGCCATACAACCTACATTATATCCAAACAAAATCCTTTGCAATACATGATGAACAAGACTTATCACAATACACGTATGACAAAGTGGATCATGCTATTGATAGAATTTGATCTCAAATTCATAAGCCAAAAGTCCATCAAGGGACAAGTCATAGCAGATCAATTAGCAGAGGCCCCTCTTCAAGAGAGCAAGCCTCTCACCATAGAGTTGCCTGATGAGGGAGTCTTTGCATTATCAAATTCATCGAAACTCGAAGAACCTGAGAAAGAAAGAGACATGTCATTGTTCTTTGATGGTTCAAAGTGTGAGCAAGGGGGTGGAGTAGGGATAGTATTTATCACACCGTAGGGTTCTCCATTGCCCTTATAATTCAAGCTAGACTTCCCTTGCATGAACAATAACACAGAGTATGAGGCCCTAATCTTGTGACTTCAAACAGCTGTGGCAATGGGCGTTAAAAAATTGAACATTTTTGGTGATTCCTTGCACATAGTTAACCAAGTCAAAGGCATGTTCCAATGTAGGTGCCCACTCCTGAAAGCTTACAAGGAACTTGTTGACACTTACCTAGCCCAACTAGAATGGTATGACATCAAGGCAATCCCTCGTACGTCAAACATATTTGTAGACACCATGGCATATTTGGGATCCTTAATCCCTTAGAATCCATCTGCTGATTTCACAACCATTCATGTAAAAGTGCTTATGCACTCAACAATACAACACGAGGCTATTGACAATCAAGATTCAGTCAACATGATCCAAAATGAACCAAATCAGGATTGGTCATTCAGAGTAAGAGCTTTCTTGCAAATGACACCTTGGGAATCTTTGATCTCTCAAGGTCCTACGGAGTGTGGTACAACCATTTACCATAGGGTTGCCTCTCAATCTGTGTTCTCATATTCTAAACCACAGAGGGAACATGCCATTTTATCCATAGAAGCGATGGCTTATCAGGATTGGTTGTCCCAATTACGGGAGTTCCTAAGGCTTGGAATAGTATCGCAAGGCCTGTCGCATGCTGAAAGATGAGCATTTAAACAAAATGTGACTAGGTACATTTTTCTAGGAGAGATCCTTTATAGACAAGGCTATGATGGCGTACTCCTTCATTATCTTGAGCCCCAGGAAGCATCCTGGGAAATTTCACAAGCTCATGATGGTACATGTGGTGGCCACTTTAGTGGCATGGCCATCATTAAGGGCATATTGATAATGGGTTACTATTGGCCCACCATGGAGAAATAATGTTATGAGTATGTGAAGAGATGCATTAAGTGCCAGCATCATACAAACCTCACGCACTTGGCATCACAAGCCTTGTAACCCATACAGGCAGCATGGTCCTTCTCGCAATGGGGACTAGACTTGATTGGGAAGATCTCTCCCCCATCTTCAGGTTGACACACATTCATAATAATGGCCACATAGTATTTCACCAAATGGGTTGAAGCAATCCCCTTGACATCGACTACTGGACCAAGGATTGCGGAGTTTATACTCCACAATATCATAAGTCATTTTGGGGTCCCTTCGAAGATAATATCAGATAATGGACCATCTTTCAAGAACAAAAATGTGCGTGCTTTAATGGACAAATACCATATTCAGCACAGTTTTTCAACACCATATTATCTGCAAGCAAATGGGCAAGCAAAAGCCTCAAACAAGACCATCATCTCCATCTTGAGGAAAACAGTAAAAGATAATCATAAGGATTGGCACTTTCAATTGCCTCTCGCATTATGGGCATACAGGACTAGTGTGTGAACACCCATTGGGGCAACACCATTCTCACTTGTATATGGCACTGAGGCCATCATGCCCCTAGAGTTGGAAATTCCAACCTTACTAGTAGCCTTGAAAGACTTGATAGATGATGACACCGCATGGCAAGGCCGCCTTGATCAGCTAACACTTCTTGATGAACGTTGAGTCAATGCCTTAAAGCATCTCCGCATTTATCAGAGTCGTCTTGCACGAGCTTACAATAGTAAAGTCCATCTAAGGGAATTCAGAGTTGGGGATCTTGTGCTCAAAGAAAACCAACATAACTCAAACCTACCGCCACACTTGCGAGACAAATTCATGACAAATTGGATAGGCCCCTACATGGTTTTAGAAAATGTCGGGCCTGGAACATATCGCCTTACATCATTAGAGGGTGTTGAAGAGCCTGAACCTCTCAACATCATTCATTTGAAGGCATTTCACACAAAAAAAAAAAACATTCAAATATGTCATAAAAATAAAAAGCATTCAAATCATAAAAGGCTCCAAAGGCATCTGTAAGGCCTTTGGTCTAATCATAAAAGGCTCCAAAGTCACCCTTATGCCATTTGGTCAAATAATAAAAAGGCTCCGAAGGCATCTGTAAGCCCTTTGTTCTAACCATAAAAGGCTTCAAAGGCATCCTTAAGCCCTTTGGTCAAATCACAAAAGGCTCCAAAGGCACCTAAGCCCTTTGGTCAAATCATAAAAAGGCTCCAAAGGCATATATAAGCCCTTTGGTCAAATCATAAAAGGCTCCAAAGGCACCCTTAAGCCCTTTGGTCAAATCATAAAAATGCTCCAAAGGCATCTTTAAGCCCTTTGGTCAAATCATAAAAGGCTCCAAAGGCATCTTTAAGCCCTTTGGTCAAAAATCAAAAATACAAAAACAATACAAAAAACAAACATACAGAAAAACATTTGCATCTCACATCCACATTCACATAGTTGCATCTAACATACATATCCATTGCATTTGCATATGTTATGATCACATTCTTACAAATGATACCATAGTTTGTATCACAATCAAAATAATCAAGTCCATCTTCATCCATGCATCCATGTGAGTAACTGTGTTTCTCAACACAACCATTTCATGTTGCTATAAGAAACATACTGAGGTTTCCTAGTCATTCAACCATATCTAGTGGTCTTATCAGCTTTTGTAGAAAGCCACCTTGATAAGTAGAGAATAAGGTCTAGTTGAGAGCCTTGGATATTCAAGATCCCATCACTAATTGAAACATTAAAATCCTAGCTGGTACAAGGGAAAGATGAAAGCTGCAAAAGTGGTGTAGGTTACCTTAAGAAAAAAGGATTTTCCTTGCTTATCCCCCTGTGCGAACCAATTTAAAGGTGCTGAGAATTGGAAAAAGGACAAGCTTCTCCCTACCCAATTAAATCCCTTGCTTACATCAACATAAGCAAAATCTTAAAACAGAGCACAAATTCAAAACCCAGTTTTCAAAGTCAGTTCAAAGCAAACAATGATTATCATCACTACATGAATTCCTTGCTCAAAAAAAATCAATCAAAAATAAACAATGATTATTATCACAACATATCAATCAAAAATAAATAGTGATTTTTCATCACTACATATGAGTAAAAACCTCAAATAAAATCAAGAAAAGAAGGGAATGGAGCTTGAATCCCTAAATCTCATTATACAAAAAAGGAATATCCTTACATGTGGATTATCATCACTACATGAATCCCTTGCTCAAAAAAAATCAATCAAAAATAAACAGTGATTATTATCACTACATATCAATAAAAAATAAACAGTGATTTTCTTCACTACATATGAGCAAACACCTCAAAGAAAATCAAGAAAAGAAGGGAATGGAGCTTGAATCCCTGGAATTCTCAGCATTGTACAAAACTGGAAGGAGATATCCTTATGCATGACGATATGTCTATCACAATAGCTTCTGACATTTGTATAGACCAATGTTTGCATGTGGATGAGCTAGCTTAGGTAACCCAAT
The DNA here is from genome assembly GCA_028583015.1 of Wollemia nobilis. Taxonomy (NCBI): domain Eukaryota; kingdom Viridiplantae; phylum Streptophyta; class Pinopsida; order Araucariales; family Araucariaceae; genus Wollemia; species Wollemia nobilis. The sequence continues at coordinate 216,806 of JAQPPZ010015413.1, forward strand.
ATTGCCTAGTGGTATAGTCCAACTAAGTCCAACATAAGGATGAGAGGAACACTTGAGAATCCATGATCTTAGCAATGGGTTGAAAGAATCCCGCCTGACATCGAAGGAAATGCTTGAGTTCTATCTCAAAATATATATTCATTTGCACATAGGGATAATGAATATCCAGGTACATGGTAAAAGCCTTGCTTTTCAAAAAGTCTTGTGTGGTCAGTACACAATTGTTGATAGGGTAACTAGAGTGTTTGAAGTCTCAGGAAAACCCTCAAAAATTCCTACATAGCAACAAATCATATCATCAAATCAAAACATCAACTTTCTGCATAAGCTTCTATAAATTAGGGGGTAATAATAAAATATTTAGATACCGAATAGATGTCAGAAATGATATGTAGATGGCCACTGATTATTTTATATCTTTTAAATTATAGAAGCTTATCCAGAAAATACATTCATCCCACACCACTTCATTGCACATATGGATGGCTTAAATAATTAATTCTCATGATTAGAATGACTATTAAGCATTCATGATTGTTATACTTTCTGTGGTATCACCCATTGGATTGTTGAAATCATAGCACATGCATTCCTTGTGTTTTAAGTGATTAAAACATACAAGTTCATTCACATTACATTGCATATTGCATTCACCATGTCATAGCATAAGTTAGATGTGCACATTGAAATCAAAATCAAATATGCATTTAGCTTATAAACATTTCATCCATAAATACATAAATCATAACTCATCCATTCACATCCAAAAAAATCACATCATAATTTGCATATCCGAAAATCATAAAATCCATCATTAAATCACTGCATAATACATCACATCATATCACAATAGGTAGATCATATCGCATCTACATGAGTGTCTATCTCAACATTCACATCATCTATCATCTAACATATACATCAAGTCATCATAATGCCATCATCACATCTCATCATAAAACAAATAACAACAAAAACATAAGCAATAAATGATACACATAATGAGTCATAAACATAAAGATGTCATATAAACATATGTGTCAAATACATGGATGTACAAAATTTCTCGTAGGGCTACAGTCATATAGGTCAAGTAGACCTCAAAAATGCTAAACCAAGAGCACCATCAATCAAATACAGGGCCTGAGCCTCCTGCATCACCTCCCCTAGTGCCACCTCCCCCTGTGGCGGTGTCACGGGTCGAATGGTGTGAACATGCCGATCTCTTTGTCCGAGTCTGGGACATTTTACTAGGATGGATGAAAGACTGCCCTGAGGTGGAGCGCCCGCTGACCTGTGAACCACCTACACCTGGTGCCTCCTTGGGAACAAGCCCATGCCTCCTAAGCTGCATCTAGAGGGTGGTGATATGACCAACATGACCTAAAATCTTCCCCTCATACTCATCTAACAGTGACCTCAGGTGTAGAACCTCTGTCCCTGAGTCTATCCTTGTAGCACCTTGTGATGTGGAAGGAGGTACAATAAACTACATCCTAGCAGCACCACCCCCGATAGTAGCCTACAAAGCCTAGATCTATAGTGTAAGATGCTCTATGGTGGCATCCCATTGTGCTATGGTAGCATCTCACTGTTGTACCTGGATCTTGGTCGACTGGAGCTCAACCTCGACCTCATGCAGCTGTGCTCTTAGAGGAGAATCTCTCTCCTTAGGCTCTAGCTCCTCCTCAAGAGCCTCCTGCTCCTCTGCTGCCACCTGATCTACTGGTTGGAACCATGCCTCTGTCCTGGCTAGGACTCTGTGCCATTTTGGATCTGTACCATCATCCCTGCCATCATCCTCACGACCCAAGCTGCCATTGCCATGCCACATACAATCCCCCCACCACTGAGTGTATGCCTCTATAACTCCCCCAACAACTCTTGGGGCAACTGCTGGGGCATACTCCTCATCTGACAACTCTGTGATCCACGATGAAGGAAGATCTCCCTCTACTGTGAGGCGCCTGTATACAAATGGAACCAGAGGCACATCCTACTGCAACCCATACTGACGAAGAACTCGGGAGTAGAAGAAATGCTCCTGGATGCCAACCTTACGATCGATGAGCCACCGCTCATGCCGCGTCCTCGTTGTGAAACTAGCAGGATCATCCCAAGTCGGGCACTCATGATATGGCTGCCACATGACATCATCGGCCTTCAACCTAGTGAAAGTAGTAGTGTAGTGGGAAAGCTCCCTTGCATGAGGATGGCTCTTGCGCCCCTCGCACCCTCGAGCCCATATAGCAGCATAACACTGCATCCGCTCCTCTATGATAGTGATCTCGATAGGAAGCCCTTTGGGATGATCGACCTTGATGTGCTCCCATCCCCAAACCTATAGGAGCAAGCTGCAAGCAATACCGATGCGACCTCATCGGTGGATGTGGTACAACTCATCATAGCACTAGGCCAACAGAGATCTCCCCCATGCATAGATTATGGGTGCCTTACTATCCATCAAGTCTTGAACCATCGCAAGGAGGTTCCACGGGAACCTCAAGCCTGAGCAATCTGGAATCAAGATGTTACTGATGACCATCAACAACACTGCATGTCTCTTAGAGAACACCTTCTCCTCATACCACTACGAGATAGACACCCCTCCAGACTTGGTGTCCCTGAAGGCCTCCTCAGAGCGCTCTATGAACACTCGAGTGAAAACAGCATCACGATCATTGGTGGCCGAAGAGACAATGGCCACTCCATCAAAAGGAAGCCAAAAAATCCTATACACATCCTTTGACATGATAGTCATCTCGCCGGTAGGAAGGTGGAAGGTATTGGTCCGAGGGTCCCATCGATGGACCAAAGTCATAAGGTAGGCCTGATATGACATGATGTGAGGTAGCCTAGTGACATACTAGAGCCCGCGGGCTTTGAGCCACTTCCAGTCCGTGTCATTCAGAAGGGGGAGAAGGTCATTCATGAGATTTGGGTCTCGAGCCCGAGCAGTGAGAATCTAATAACAAAATAAAAATTAAAGCATAACTACAATGCATCTAAGGCATAAATCATAATAAAACATGAAAACGGTGCAAGTAATGATAGGCTAGTCTGAAAGTCTAAGCAAAAGAGCAATAAGTGCACCTAGTCATACAACAAAATTCAAAAAACAAGTCAAAAATTCAAAAAAAATCAATTAATAATTTCATAAATGCAAAAAAATAAAAAATATCCTAAAGTGTGCTTAGTCGTTGTCGCCTACAATGGCCAGAAATCGGTCGCTGAAGCTGAGAGCGGCCAAGCCCCAACGGTCATATTTTTGACCATTGAGATTCAAATCGGCCATTGCTAGCGATAACAACCAAGTTGCAGGCCATTTTGGTCGCTCTGATCAGCAGTGGTCGATGGGCGACATGATATAAACATCTGCCCTAGGCCAAAAACACCAAAAAATAAATAAAATAGAAAACGGGGACCAACCCACCGCATTAAATCATAAGCTAAGCCTAACTACGGGTTTAATTCGTTACCAGCGAGCTTAATGAAGTTCATTTTGTTGATTACTTAATGTGGTTCATTTTACCCAAACAAAAACAAACAGGGTTAAAGTGTAGAAGAGTACCCAAGAAGCTCCGACTCCTCCACTCGACGACGCCTCACCCTACGCAGCCATGATTCTCCAAGTTGCAAAAGTCAATTTCACTCCAAGAGCTTTGAGAAGCAAACTGACAGCTGGTGAAAGTGAAAGGTCAAAACCCTAGGTCACTTTTTATTTTACCCTAATCCTACCTTGGCCGTTGTTGTCATCAATGACCCACATTTCTTGGCCGCTCAGGATGAGAGCGGCCATGATCAAGCATTTGGGGGTCGTTGGACCTGACAACGGCCAAGATCCTAGGCAAAAACAAGCAAATTCCTCCCATGAGAAGCAACAAAAACATCAAATAAGCACATTATGAAGGTTCATAATCATCATAATGATAAAAATAACAAAAAAAAATCACATAAAACAAATTCTCAAGTAAGCCTCGTATTCAGTTACTTACTCTATTGACTCAACGATTACAATGACTTGCACTCCATGCAATTCGGTGAGATGAGTAAGTCACCATAAGGCTACTTGGGGCAAAACATTCATTTAAGAATTACGATGTGCCTCCTTCAATCCCGAAGAAGACCAAGATGGTCGAAATGCCCCACGGGTACGATAGGATCATCCTAATTCCCTGATGACATCAAAAACACTGAGCCAAAGTAATACAATATGAGCATAAATAGAATCACTCATCCTAACTCCCTAAGAAGGCTAGTAATAGTCGGACCGCTCCTCGGGATAGGGATGGATGATTATCATAAACAATTGGGATTACACTTGGATGGGGGTTTCACCCATTAAAAGAATAGATGCTAGAAAGGGACCAAATTAGTCATATTGGTCAAGCGACTTCTCGCTTTATTCATTGTCATTTCCTCACCAATTCATTGTGTGAGGAAGTAGTTCAAATCTTCAAGATATTCATAGTCAAAATCAACAAAGGATCACTCGATCATATCAAAATTACGTTCATCCTATGAATCATGGCATACAACAATTACAAAGATTCTCTTGTTTTTTGGGAACATAAGCAAACTATGACATTATCAATTTGTAGCTCTCCTATCGATTGAAACTGATTGTAGCAGCTGAAGCTACCCGATTGAGTTTGAGGAATGAGTGCAAGTGAACATGTGCAAGCCACTGAGCTAAGTTAAGCCTTCCGAATGTTGAAGCAATGATTCAAGGGATGTGTGCCATCTTGCATGATTGGGCCATCTAGCATTGATCAGACAACTGATCATCATACACCCTACAAATAGATCAGTCTATATTTTTGCTCAACGTTGTGTTTTCCACACAGCGCATCGCAAAAAGGGGCATCTATAGACACCTAAAACATGTCATGTTTAGGGGAACTACTTACATAGGCACATTCATAGGCCATGTGACTTAACCTTGGACTTTCCAAGCATCAAAAGTGGTTCTCACCACTCATCTGGGGCATTCTGAGCCCATCCAAGCTTGGTCATTGTAAACCAGGGTAGCCAGATTCTAGCCACTCAAGCTCAGAGCGGCCAGACCTTTACCACTGTAGATGACAGCGATCGAATCTTAGTCCCTGCAGATGACAACGACTAAGCCATAAAAAGCATTTTATCTACAAATTGACCCATTCACAGGCGAAAGTGGTAATCTACATGCAATAAAGTTGAGCGAGGACAACTTTGCATTCCCCTTTCACGACCAGTTCATATGGGAGTCTTAGATCCAAATTTAGACTTCATTTAAACATAGAAAAATAAGAGCTTCTCATGCTAACATTCACTATGCATGAGGAATTCAATCCTAGGGTTTTGAACATAGACCTAGGGTTTCACACACTTTAAAAGGTGCAAGCCTAAGAGCACCAGGGGTCCCTAATAGAGATCCAATTTCATCCGAAAGAGCAACACATATCCAAAATTTATCATCACACATTGAACATGACAGGTCATTGAGGAGAGCTTTCGAGACTTGGAGAGCTTCCCTTGGAGACTACCATTACAATGAAGCCCTGCCAGATTGGAGACCATATTGTAACATCTCTAAGGAGCAACAAGGTGCTAGTCGATCAAGGGTTTAACATGAACAAATCGACCACCATTTCAACATCGGATACAAGATTTGATCCATAGCCTTGGAGCAAAGAATGCAAGTTTCACTTTAGGCGGTCACTGTCCTAGATAGTGGCCCATAGGACTAGCTTAGGGTTTAGACATTAGCTTCTTTTATTCTACTTTCTTCATATCTTCACATCATTAGCATAGATTTACATGATTTCATAGCATAGTTTCATCATATTTTTAGTAAGTTCATTTATTGCTAACAACCTCATCCGGGGAGGCAATCTCGGACATCTAAGCGTGTGTTGTTGTTTCATTTTTTACAGGACTACAGGTTCATCGAGCAAATCCACAACATACGAGAGCAAGAGGATCCCTCTGGCAATCATACCTAGAGAAGGAGGCATCTGTAAGCCCTCATACATTTTCGTGTGCGGAACCGGGAAGCTTGTGAAAGCGCACCAACCCTTGCTAGGGGACATCTTCCTCATTTGTAATTCATTGTATCAAAATGGGTATCCCTAAGAGGGACCGGCATGTAATCGAGTTTCAATACAAATAAAGAGATCTATCTTTGTTACATTCCATGTTATATGCTTTTCATGGTCTTTCATTTCATTTTTGGTGTAATATTGCAAGTAGAGGAAAGCGGTGCGTGCGTCCTGGGGTCGCTATAGATACCACAATGTGATAAAGGGGATTGAAAGGGTATCACAAAGGACCTTTTTGTGATGCTTCCCTTCCTTCCTCAACTTGAAGATAGGGGTAATTTATGATCTTAGATTCTAAAGTATGATGGATTGATTGAATAACACCTACACTCTCCAAAGATATTATTTGACAAAGCCTAACTTTAATCTAGCCCTAATGCACCATATAAATGCAACAACAAGGCCTAAAACTAAAATGATTTTGATTTTTGATGATAAAGTAAAAGATAATTTTATTTTTTCAAAGGCAAGGGCTCAAGAAATATGCAACAAACAACCTAATTTAACATAGATGATTTTTATTTGATGATAATAATATTAACGATACCCGGTGTTGTAGGTGAGTTGGAGAGGAGAGGGCAATCCTCCAAGGGAGGTCCCAGGTTCAAATCTCCACCCTACCAAAAAGTTGAATTGGGTATCTAAAATCCAATTGATAATGTTGGTGCGAGCAGTGGTCGAGTGCGACTCCCGGGTGACTTTGACGGTGTAGAACCCCCTGTTCATGGTCTCTCAGACCAAGGCGGATCCGCAAGAGGTTTTTCGCTTTAAAAAAAATATATAATAATATTAACGATTTAGTTGGTCCCTTGAATGATTAAAATACTAACTACTTCCTATCCATTTTTATTTATTTTAATAAATAAATAAAAATAGAAAACAAAAACTACTTTTCACAAATATCAAATAGATCTAAAAACCTAAGTGCTAAGAATAAAAAAATATGGATAAAAAAAACCTAAATTTATCATCGAGGTAGAAGCGTTGTTGGTCCTACAAAAGCACTACTAAGACTATTATATCCTAATGCCACTTATGCTATCTTGCAAAACAAATAGAAAAAAAAAGGATCACTAGTAAAGGGCGCTCCTTGAGCTAGAGGAGAGTATCAAGCTCCCTTGGCTAGCACCAGACCCCTATTCGGATAAGAGCTAAAAATGATAGAATATTGAAAACATAGATTAAATAATCAATGGCATAAGTTCCACTTGGTTAGCGATAGTGTTATTGACGGTTGCACTTGATAGATAATGCTTTCACTCTCTATGACTATGTCAAAAATAAAGAGTGATAATACCATCCTACCTGTAATCCCTAAAGTATATAAAAATAAAATTAAATGCAATATTTGATAACTTAATGGTTGATATGAGGAAGGTCCTTGACTAGGAGGTACAAGGACCCTATTACATGACATAAAATAGGAAGGTTGTTTAATGCAAGTGCAAGCCAATAATGACAAAAGATGATAAGCCAAACTATATGCCAATGAGATAACCAAAGCAAACTATAATGCAATGACATCAAAACTTAGAGCTCCAAAAGCAAGGGAAGTGCCAAAAGCAAAAAGGGGAAAGAGCACAAACCCAAAGCAAGCTTGTTGCTCCAATATGCTAAGGTTGTTTCCCCCTTGTTATGTAAGCTTTATTGAAGCTTTCTTATTGCTTGTAGACACTTAATATCTTGAGCTTGAATGCTTGGATGCTTGAAGAATTAATATGCTTGAGTGCTTGAAGGTGTGAGAGCTTGGATACTTGAAGGATTAAGATATTGGATGCTTAAGAAATTTCTTCACAAGATTGTGGCAGTATTTTTGGCAAAACCTTGTTATGCATGGAGAATAAAATCCTATGAATCTAAGCTAAAATTTGAAAGAATTTTGTTTTTGAAAAAGGAAATTTAAGGTTAGAAAGAAACCTTCGAGAACCACATCGTAGAGGTTCAAAATATGGACCTCCCATTCAATGGGGCCAGGCTCACCTTCTCCACGTGCGCTACAAAGGTGGACCAATTTGAAAGAATTTTGTTATATTATAAGATGATCTCAATTGAGCACCCCAAGTGTTGTCTTTATAGGAAGCCATGACTCCTTAGGGGAATGATTTCATTAAATATGATAGGATTGAAGAGGATAAGAATTTAAAATGAGATCAAGATGCCATAAATGGAGGAATATTTGTAAATGATAATTATTGGGCTTGGGATTTTTGCTAGGGCTATAAACTAGATCTCGGTGATCATATCCATTAATGGTAGGTAGCTTAGAAGGTACTAGCTATTATTGTTTTTTGTCTTTGATGCTGTCATTCAAAAATATTGGTAGATAATAGGTTGCAACACTAATGCTCTAATGCTTTTGTCAAAATGATAGTTGCTAGTCAAATCTAGGCAAGAAATAATGGAAAGTTAAATTTTGCAAAAATTTTGCCATGGAGATGAAAGCACTACTAGTGGTTTCACTCATGACCCAATGCTTTTTCTTCTAGAGCAATAAGAGTTCAAAATTTTGTCGTGAGGATGATTGATTCAATTTGGCTGATTGATAAATATATTAACAAACTTGAAGATTGATGATGTGCTCAAAATTGGGTGTTTACACATGATACTAGCTCTTTACTTTGATTGACTTTGCTATGATGGATAGTAGCTCTAACACCATTGATTCATGCACCAGGGGGTCCCATAGGTGATTGGCATAGAGGACAACTTACAAGACAAGCTAGTGGCGCTTGCAAGTTATGCTTAGATTAATGTTTGTGAAAGCTCAAACACCAATGAATCATTAAGACACAAATACATAATTATTAAGGACTTATCGACATTATAAAAACTTATGACACAAACAAAAATATAGTCGAGGCACTAATGTAGAATGTATAAAGCATAATGGAATGTGATAACATGCATACATTTAGGAATTTACACAAAATAATGTATACAACTGAGACTCTAAGATAGAGTGCATAAAACACGAGATAACAAAACTAAAACAATATATAAATAATTAGGAAAGAACATAGATAAATATCCACGAAGCGTAGAAATATTGTATTACAACAAAATATTACAATGGATCTTCATTAGAGGGGGAGATATAAATATAACTCAAATATTACAAAATGTATTATAATGGATCTTCATGAGAGTGGGATATATAAAGAGAGAGATAAACACTCAAAGGTGCTTATATGAGAGGACATAAATTAAATAAATCAACATTGGTCACAACTCTAAATATAGCCCTAACCTCATTAGAAGATATGTGGTTTGGTGTTTTTCTATTGATCTTAACTAGTGAGATATGACATGGCATATGATAATATAGCCAATGATCTCAATGAGGAGATGTGGGCTTATGTATATCCTTGCTCTCTTGGATGCCTTACATAGATTCTTCTATCTAAACTAGTGTCTTGTGAAATACACTCTTTCGCTTTACTTTCCAGATCTCTTTAAGAGGTAGTTCTTACATTTATATATTATACAAGGTTATGTCATAGTTGGGAGGTGAGACATCGACTTCTAACAATTCTTGGTAGATCAAGAAATGACCAAGAATATATTTTTTTGCACCTTAGAAAAACATGTGCAAGTTCTTGAAGTAGACAAGTGGCATTAGACACAATAATGATTGTGGGGAGATGATATGTGCTGCTAATGTTAGTCTTTTGTCATTTTTGCATGGATGTTAATGATTTGTTGAAGGTGCAACTAGATGAGTGTCAAAAGGATGGGAACAAAGTAGATGGGCATAATGCAGAAGGATGCCAAAGGTTTTGATGCTAAGGAGTCCATGGTGGCAAAGCACGGGTTGGCATTAAGATATTGTGAAGAGTCTGGATAGGCGCTAAGGTTGATGGCTTACACCAAGGCTACTTGGGCTAGCACCAAGTTTGAAAGTTCACGCTCAATTAGATGATGGTAGTGCCAATGCTATGAGATGGTTCTTAGTCTGTTGGTCTTAGAGCTAAGGGTGAATGATGATGTTGGCCTCAACGCTCGCACTAGGAGCTAGCACTACCACCAATGTTGAAGGATAGCATTAGATGCCTTCTTTAGGACATGCACGAGATCATCCCCAATGCTTAGATCAATTAGTCTCCATTATCAAAAACGAAAACCCTATGACATAAACTTCTCGAGCATCTATAGTCTATAATTTGATGTAGGAGAAGACAATGCATCTCCTAGATAAATCCAGGTATGCGGACCCATTTGCAAAATATTGTAGGTAAAGCAAAGTTTCTTTCAAGAGATTATCATAATGGTCGTGCCCAGGCTTTTCATTAGCAAAGCACTAGACAAGAGTTCATCAAGGACAACGAGAACATAGCTAGTTTGGTAAAATTACTATACATAAAATATGGATGAAACGTAGGGGTTTATCACACTACCCATTTAATTTTTTCTTCGTGAGGTCCAAGGTTCAACCGTAGCGTGGGCGAGTGTATGAGGGGGTGTGTGTGTATGGCTATGTGTTTGGACCTTATTGATAAGTTCAACTCTCACCCTTATGAGAGGTCATGGTTGGGATGGGGATGCCTAGCCCTAAGCGTTGATTATAGGGATTTCTCACATTAACCTCAATAATAAAAATAAATAAAACTATTTTACATAGAATAAACATGGAAGAATCGATACCTCTTGAATATGGTGGAGGTCTATTTATAAATCTATAAAATAAAAATAAAACAAGAATTACAAAGCCATGGTTTTATAAAATACCAAATGGCTATCACTTTACAAAATAGTAGTTATTATAATCAACATTGCTAAAATTAAAAATTTGGTGGCGAAGTAATGCAAGGTATAACTAAAACCACCCTCCCTGTAATTGAAACTTGGATATCCTAGATAAGAATCCAACAACATACCAATGAAGTATCTTGATAAGAACATCCAAAATTAAATTTACATTTGAATGTCCTTCTCCTTCTTATTAATTAAAAAACCTTAATTAATTAATTATTATATTGAAAAATAATTACAACTTATTCATGGAAGACTCCATCACCTCATTAATATTTCACCTCCTTGGTGATAATCCCTTAAAGGATTATATTTTTGTAATTGTATCACCTCGTTAATATCTCACCTCCTTGCTGATAATCCCATAAAGGAGTATCTTGATAAGAACATCCAAAATTAAATTTACATTTGAATGTCCTTCTCCTTCTTCTTATTAATTAAAAAACCTTAATTAATTATTGATTATATTGAAAAATAATTACAACTTATTCATGAAAGACTCCATCACCTCATTAATATCTCACCTCCTTGGTGATAATCCCATAAAAGATTATATCTTTTGTAATTGTATCACCTCATTAATATCTCACCTCACCTCCTTGGTGATAATCCCATAAAGGATTATATCTTTCGTAATTGTGGTGTCTCTCTCAAACTTAAAAATTTAAGTTTGCATAGGTATATCTCACCTCCTTGGTGATAATCCCATAAAGGATTAATATCTCACCTCCTTGGTGATAATCCCATAAAGGATTAATATCTCACCTCCTTGGTAATAATCCCATAAAGGATTATATCTTTTGTTCGGATCTTTTGAATGAAAACTCACACACTTTATCATTACGACATCTATTCTCATTTTTAAAATGTACATTACACCAAAGTGAATATAGAGCTTCATCACTTAAGGGACCTTAATGATCATTGGGGTAATGCTCTTTGTGTAGTGAATCTTGTTCTTCTAGCCCCTACATAACAATGATGCATAGTTTATTAGTTGTTTTTTTAGACAATTATCTGTTTGGTTTTCTTGTGAACTTCTGTAAGTTATTTTGATAGCTCTGCTAGCTATTTAGCACACAGTTAATGTATTGGTTGTGTGCTCGGGGTGTGCTAATTCCACCCATCTTTTTTTTCATGATTAAGCCATTTTAATATAATGTTTTTCTCATCCATTTTTTGTTTTGTTTTTTAAATATATAAAAAAAATTCCAACACTTTATTGCCATGCAACATTTTTTTTTTGTTGCCAAAAAAAAACCTCTATACAACTCTCGGAAATCAACATAAATGAATGCCCAAATGTCAACAAAGACAAAAAATTATGTGAATGAAAAGTTCAGAAGTGGAATCTGGAAAAATGCAAGCAGGAAAAGACAATATTATATTGCAAATTTTAATCCAATGTATGACCACAAGGAAAAAGCGTATATAGGCGCTGAAATCAAGTGGAAGGAAAAAATCCTCATTGCTCAGATAAGGACTAGCTCTCATAGGCTTAGATGTGAAACAGGGAGATGGACGACGCCCAAAGAACAATGGGAAGAAAGGATATGTACTCTATGCAGCACAGGGGCAGTAGAGACAGACGAACACTTCATCTATAAATGCGCGAGTTTTTTAGATATCCGTGACAAATAAAAAAAAACACTTGAAAACGGGTTTATGGCAGATTTATTTAAAAATAGTAAAATAAAAAAATTGGAGAATTGCTAACCCAAATCAGCACGAAAGGAACAACCTTCTCAAAGATATTAAAGATCATATGATATGATTTTGAGTAATTGTACCTTCATATTTAAAATTTCATAAACCTTGGATCTGGTTTACTTGGATCTCATCGAGGTAATTAAAATCTTTCATTCATTCATAAACCCAAACTCCCCTGCCTCATACTTAACCAAAACCTCATAGTCAATTCAACTAACTCTTAAAAAGGAGCGAATATATTGGGCATCAAATCGGAAAAGATCAAATTAATCTCTTAATCATATAAAACGAAAATTTTCCGAGACGCGTCTTCATGTCATGGGAACCGATGCCTTGCTTGCAATCCGAAGGCTGGCAATGTCGTTGGACTCAGAAAAGCAAAAGAAAGCCGCACCTGCATAAATCTCGCGCAGCAATAAATGAGATAGGGCAAAGAATAGACCGCAACAGATGTTTACCCTCGACCACTTGCCCTAAAAGTCAAAGCGGGGTTACGCGATCGAGTCCCGATCCCAACTCCCCTCAGTGTTATCTTCTCGGAAAAAGGAAAAAAAAAGAATAATATCTCGCGCAGCAATAAATGAGATAGGGCAAAGAATAGACCGCAACAGATGTTTACCCTCGACCACTTGCCCTAAAAGTCAAAGCGGGGTTACGCGATCGAGTCCCGATCCCAACTCCCCTCAGTGTTATCTTCTCGGAAAAAGGAAAAAAAAAGAATAATAATAGGCATTAACGTACTAATATTATCTCTACCATGGTGGAGGAAGAAGGCCCCAACGCAATTCCGAAATTGGCTCTTCGCGGGCTGGAGCTGGCGCAGGAGGCCCTCATGGCAGCATTCTCCTCCTCCACCTTTTCCTCTTCCGGTTTCTTTAACGTGAAGAACATCTACGCCAACGCCAAGAGCATGAACAACGCCAATGGCCTCAACGTGGCTATCACGGCCGCCGTGGGCGTCGCACTGGCCGCTGCCATCGGGGGAGCTGTCTTCTACTCCCGCAGGTAAATTTAAGCACTTAAAATTGCGGAAATCTCAAAAATGATCTGAAAGCGGGAGAAACTCAAACAATTTGTCAATTTTATAGAACCCTGAGAAGATCACACAATTTGTCAATTTTATAGAACCCTGAGAAGAAGATCACGCAAAGTTCTTGCCTGATCGCGGGGGTTTGAGGGGTAAGTTAGTCCTGTAAGCAAAAGTTACGGGCCAAATGAGCTTGAAAAGGTTTAAATAGGAATTTAAGCCTCGAAGTTGTAAGTTTGCCCCGAAGTTACCTTAATGTCGCTGTCTGATCGTTGTTTGGCTTGCCTCCTGGTTTCTTGGGGTCGTAATGGATTGAAACGATTAAATGTCTCGACTTCTGCTATTTCTTGACCTAATTCAAGTGCATTTGCTTATTCGCATTTGATTTGAGGGAAATATACGGGTTCGGATAACATAAAGTTTAGGTTTGAGTCAAATCTTGACAGGTCTGGTCTTCCTTCGTTGGAGTGAAAAAGCAAATGTTTGGACTTCGCAGGGAATTTCAGGGTTTGAGAATGAAGTCTTATATTCCCACAGGTTAATTTAAGCTCTCAAAATTGCTGAGATCGTGAAAATTCTGTCTCTAGCAATGGAACTCTTTCATTTTTTGCGAGGAAACCCTTGGAAGGATTTCACATTAAATTCCTGTCAGATCGCGGGGTTTTGAGGTTCAAGTTAGTCCTAGAAGCAAAGTCATGGGTCTAATGAGCTTAGAAAAGTTTTAAAAAGAATTTAGGCCTCTAAGCTTGTGTGTTTGCCCCGAATTTCGCTTCAATAAATCCTAGAGTGAAGTTATTGTACGTTTTTATTGTCTTTCGGGGTTGAAATGGAGTGGAAAGGTTAAATGTCTCGAGTTTTGCACTTTCTTGACCTGAATTTTATAAAGAAACAGGTACATTTGCTTATATGCTTCTGTTTGTCGGGAAATTTAAGGGTTAGGATGACATGAGGGTTAAGTTTGACTCTTGACAGTTTTGGTCTTGTGAAAAAGCAAATCTATGGCCTTCATAGGGAAATTTAGGGGTTGAGAATAAATGAAGGTGAAATGTGAGGTAAATACTCATGAGTTTTGGTCTTTTTTTTTTTTGGAGTAAGTAGGTAAATCTATGGCTTTTGCAGGGAAATTTAGGGGTTAAGAATAAATGTGCGTAAAATTTGAGTTAAATCTCTTACTTAATCTATGGATTTTGTAGGCAAATTTAGGGGTTAAGATGACAAAGGTTAAATTTTAGTTGAACCGTTTTGGTCTTCATTGGAGGAAAGAAGCAAATTTATGGCTTTCATAAGGAAACATGGGGGTTAAGAATAGTGAAGGTAAAATATGAGTTGAATCTCGTGAACTTCGTTCTGTGATGGAGTAACCAAGCAAATCTACGGCTTTTGTAGGGAATTGCAGGGAAACTTATGGGTTATGAAGAAATGAAGGTAAAATTTGAGTTAAATTTCACTTGTTTTGGGAGTAACCAATCAAGCCTATGGCTTTTGTGGGGAAATTTAGGGATTAGGATGACTGTTTAAAGGTCATGTTTGATTCCAATCCTTACAACTTTGGTCTTAGTTGGAGTGAAGAAACAAGTCTATGGCTTTCATATGGAAGTTTAGGTGTTGAGAATAAATGAAGGTAGAATTCTAGTTAAATTTTGTGAGTTTTAGTCTGTGTTGGAGTAACTAATCAAATTTATGACATTTGCAGGAAAATTTAGGGGTTAAGAACAAATGAGGGTAAAATTTGAGTTAATTCTTGTGAGTTTGGGTTTGCTTTGGAGTAACTGAGCAAATCTATGGCCTTTGTAGGAAAATTTGGGGGGTTTAAATTAAATTAAAGTAAAATTTAAGTCAGATCTGGGTTATTTTGTTTTTCTTTAGAATAGACAAAGAAATCTTTGACTTCTGTAGGAAAATGTAGGGAATAGGTATAAATGAAAATGGAATTTGAGATAAATATCCTGATGTTTGCCCATTATCAGACTTAAGTGGATGAATGACCTTTTTTGCATCTGTTTCCTGGAGTGGAGAAAAAAATCAGAGTCTGAAAATTATAGACTCAGATTGTGTGCCCCTCCAGCTAGATCTTGTGGATTTTAAGGCTGATGAGTCTCCAATGACGACCTTCTCGTATATTGATATATTAAGGTAAAATTTGGTGATTAATTATAATTTATATTGCTAGGTCAATCTTATGCTTGATGTTATCATGGAAGGGCAGGCTTTGCATTATTGGGCTAGAGAGCTTTGTGCCTCTGAGATTACTCAAACTTTATCTCTGTTTAGGTCCTTGACAGGCATGGACAGATTTGCACTGGGTTTGGTTTGTTCAAAGGTTTCTTGGGGGTTTAAATTGAATTATCTTCATTATGGAGGAAGATTATGCCCATATCACACCCAGTGCAAATCTGTCCATGCCTGTCAAGGACCTAAACAAAGACAACTAAATATATATCAAGTTTGAGTAATCTCTAAGGCACAAAGCTATCTAGCCCATTAATGCAAATCCTTCCCTTCCATGATAACCTCAAGCATAAGAATGATGTAGCAAATTAATTAATCACCGAATTTTTACCTTAACATATCAATATACGAGAAGTTCATCATTGGAGACTCATCAGACTTAAAATCCACGAGATCTAGCTGGAGGGGTACACAGTCTGAGACTATAAATAATTGGTATAAAAAATGGATGGAATAATAACCAGATCTTTAATGGAATGATTGGTTAGCGTGGTGTATACAATCTGGTTATTATAACATCCATTTAATGATTTAAATCCATTAATGGATGTTATAATAACCAGATCGTTAATGGAATGATTGGTTAGCATGTGTTCAGTTTTTCACAAAAAACCTTGTAATACTTGTATATTTTGTGGTTATAGACTTGAGCAAACCTTACCCATCACAATATCTGAGTTCATTATCACATCAAATGCATTCTACTATTCTATTCAGTAGTGTGTAATGTTGAATGTCAATGCCAAGCATTCCTCCATAGACATATATAACTCTGGGTTAGGATGGTACCGGAGAAGTACTATCATTGTCCTTGTGTTATAATGGAGCAGGACTGGTAGGTTCCTTAGGAATTGTATCAGTTTTGTTGGCTTTTGATTAAGAATATCAATATACAACATGGGTAAGCTTTATAGTTCTTGATGCATGCAGTGCAAAATACACGGAAATTTCTATGAATGCATTGTTTACACAATCTAGGTTGCACTGAAATTTCAATGAATACATTGCTTACGCAATTTAGGTTTTATCTATGTACTAGTGCAAATTGAAAGTTCTCATGGATATGAACATTAATGATATTGTCTTCATTAATTCAACTGCTGCCATTAGAGACATTTTTTGGTGAAATCAAGACAAATAAGCTAATGTGCCGATATTTCTGAGGCAATTCTGGTCCCTTCTCCAGACAAGTGTAGATTGGACCTACATTGCATCCATTGACATCTACTGTCCATGAATTTCATCAAAGGCCAGGCATAGGTTCCATTTGGACATGTATATAACATCATTCACATTGGGAACTAAAATTTTGGGTATCTATTGCACATTGTCATCCTAAACTGAATCCTAGGTTCAGCGCCTCTGTCTTATGTTCCAGGAAATAGGACATATACCATATTTACTTGAATTGCCTGCAACCATGTTCAATCTTACATATTTGAGGTGCAGTTTGAATTTTGATTGATCTTGAAGTCTAGATGGAGCGTTTTTGCTTTTGCAGTGTTACTGATATTTAGCCCTTGGCATTGATACTGTGTGATTGAGGTTGCGTTTCTTTGTATGTCTTTATTTTCATATCATAATGACATTTTGGTATGGTGACTAGAAAGTGGCTTCTTAACACCCTACTGCTTATATTCAGATCCGTTTGCTATCATCTCTTACTGACACTTTCTTCAATGGGACCTGGTCAGAAAGTGCTAAATATAGGTTTTGAATGTTGCAGCATATATTAAGCCTGTAGTTTTCTATCTGGCTACTTTCTGCCATGCCATTAGGTGTTAGTTTTATATCAGTTATAAACTTTTTTTTTTTGGTTTTTGAAGATTGTAGTGAAGTCCTAGTTCTGCATTTTTATAGCTGTCTGCAGTGGTCATTGGTTCTAGATTCATTTTTAAAAATCATGATCAGTAATGATTTGTGATTGCCACTGAGGACAGTATTGTGCAATGTGCACACCTCCTTTATGGGGTTTGAAATCTTTATTAGAGAATCAAAAGCATTCAACTAGGAAGAAAATTTCTGCTACAGATACAAATTTATTAGAGATTTGTCATTGACTATATGCATGTTAGTTTTGGAATCACATAACTTAAATTTGTGAGGAATGCTTCCTAAGAAATCACAATACAGTAATGTAGAAATTGAAATCTTTCAACATTAAAATGGGTTACATTGTAGGAAGCTTTTATAAATTTTCCTGAATGAGAAGCAGTTTATATATTATTTTTGAGGAAATTTACACTTCACCATATTGCAGACAATTCCAATTAGGTTTATTAATATTCTTGTGGAAATTGAACCCCTTATAGTTACTATGCCTTTCGTATGATCCAGTGTTTGTCATCATTGTAATTTGAAGTCAAATTTAGTTATTAAAACTGCCAAGAAACTTGGTCATAATCTTCATTAAGATATTGAAATATGGTAAACATTCTGAGATGATTTCATGTGTGCACAAGATTTTTAAAATTTAATGTTATGACATCAAACAATAAAAATAAAAATAAAACATAATGAAGGTTTTTTGTTGAATCTAGTAAAACATTTTCCCAACAATAAAGCCAGGCATCTTTAGACTTTTAAGTTTGATGCTATTGATAGTATTAGCCAGTCCCTCTCATGCAGACATGCAATGTTGTAGACATGGTAACTCAAAAGACTGGAGAAAAATTCTGAACACATCATGGATGGTATTACTCTCCTTGTCAACTTCTTAGATTCATTTACTCTCTTGGAAGATCAGTGTTTTGTTCTGTTGCTCAGATAAAGCCTTGGGACTGTGACAGATGCCTTTAGCAATGTTAACAGAACTTTTATGGCATAAATGTATACAATTAAGGCATTATATAAAGGGATTTTTGGTGCTTCCATGATAGAGCTTAAAACATTCATCCTCTGTGTCATAACTTAACGAGTCCAAGTCTCCTTGTAAACATAGTTACCAGCTTCAATCAAATCTGTCCTAGGTGCAGTCTAAACTCAAGTTTTTAGGTTGAGAAATGGTTCAGTTAGCTTTGGTCCTTTTATTTTTATATATGCTTTTTATTTTTGAAATATATATAATTGGTTATATGGGATTGAAACGGCCGCACCTGCATTACATCATGACCACATAGTGGTAATAGAACTGCTTGGCTATTATGCATGTATGGCTTGGCAAGATTCGGACCAAAATTTTTGAACCTGGTAACTATGCTTGTAACTGTCTGTCAAGGAGTTAATATGTATTCGTTTTTCCTGGTTTCGTCATGAAACTCTGCTTATGTTTAGTGTCTCTGTCAAGTATCATCCAACTGATACATTTATTAACTACTCTATATAGTCTTGCTATATTTTTTTTTGTCCTTGTTGAAGCTTTTAATATATCATTACTTTGTTAAAAAAGAATGCAATCAGAATCTCTCTTCTAATATAGTTTCAATTTTGCATTTATGTTTTTTGTATCATGGATTATGCTTTCTGATTATCACAAGTGATGTTTTGGAATATGTATTATTTATGTGCCATTTTAAAAAAAATAGAATATTTTTATTTCTGCAGGCCATTTATTTCGTAAATGATATTACTACAGGAGACTGAAATGTTTATGCCCCAGTGTGGCTTCAAAGCTGGCCACGCTGTACCTGTAGTCATACTTAACAGGTTGCCACAATCCTACATTCTAGAACTTCTGAGTTTTGTGCCTGTTCCCTCTACTGATCACAATACTGGCAAACATGCTATACAGGTCATAAAATAAGAGTACTGCCTTTGTTAGAGCATCATCAATAATGCACTAAAATTCATTGTATGTTCATATTTGTACCTTGGAGATTCTAGGCATGCTTTTTGCAATGAAGATGCATTGTGCTGATATTGAGTCATGGGTTCAGGGGACATTTGAGATCTCATTGGTCTTATAAAAGAAAGCGCCGCCCTCTTTCGAGACAGCAATGGCTAAGCGCCTTTCTGCCTGATGGATGTCTTGTTGATGGGGGACTAAAGGTCTTGAAACGAGTCCGTAGCGGGGTATGTATCTTTTTTTTGTATATGGTGAATGGGATTTCTTTTGCTAATAAGTTAACTGTTCACAGTTGAATCATGGGTGACCTTTTTGGATTTACATATCTGTATAATTTGCCTGTCTATGCGCATGTCCTGTAATTATAGCATTATTGTTGGGCCTCCTTTGAATGATTGTCATATTACTTCTAACTGCAATTGAATCATATGCGTTGCTATTCCTGGCTTGTTGAGATTTTTATATTTTGTAACTTCTGCTGAATTTTGAATTGTATCCTGATTGTACAGAAGTGTTTGTTCATGCTTTATAATATGCACCAAATTGCGCTTTGTCTTTAGAAATCAAATGAGAGGCTATTACTGTTTTTATCTACAAGCCAACAATAGCAATCTATGTATTTTAGTGCACTTTGTATCTTAGTTGTAGGTGACCCCCTATTGGCATTTTTATATAACTTTCATATCTAGGTTTATTTTTGATGTTTTGATCCTACAACTCTATTTACACTCTTATTTGCTTTGTTCATTACAGGGCATTGAGGCGAGCATAAGAGCAGAAGTTTGGCCTTTCCTTCTTGGAGTGTAAGCATCAATTTTTTCCTGACCTCATTGTTGATGTGTTGAACACGAAACTATCAGTTCTTATCGATCTTTGTTTGTGTTTGTGTACGAACTGTAACTGGAATGCAAGTGATTTTATTTTATTTTGTTTTCACTGAATCAAGAGGGGATTGCCTTCATATATTTATTAATAAATTAATAATCACAATCCCGGAAAATATGATCGCATTTTTGGATTTGTAGACAACTATACGAGTTAATGTCTTTAAGACAGATTTTTTCTTAGCTGACAATAAGCTGTTCAGCTTGACAAATTCAATTCTCAACAAATTTCCCTAGTAGACTAGGAAAGTTGTAAATATCATTACAAATCACCCATCCAATGATGCAACTGCCTGCCTTCAAAATATTGGTCTTAACAACTCAGATCAGAATCTTTCTATCTCTCTCTCTGCCCATCCAATGATGCAACTGACCGCCTTAGAAATATTGGCCTTAACAACTCAGGTCTCTCTCTCTCTCTCTGCGCCCATCCAATGATGCAACTGACTGCCTTTGAAATATTGGCCTCAACAACTCAGATCAGGCGATCTCTCTCTCTGTGATACCTACGATTTTGTACATTGAGTAAACACACTGGGAAAAGAGCTTTCCTTTATCCCATAACATTTGGTTTCTGTGTCAACAACAGCTATGCTTCCAATACAACACAATCTAATAATAAGATATAAATTAAAGGCCATGGAATCTAGAGTCTTTAATTTTTTACATTATATCATATTTTCATTCTTGTGGGCTGAAGATTTTATTTATTTATCATGTTCTCATGCTGAGAAGCATGAGGCTTGTTTTGTCTACCCATGAATCCAACTTTCACCCTTTGAAATTGCCAACGTTTATGTATGTGCTAGTGATGCATTTGATAGTATCTGCAATGTGCTGCTAATACTGAGATAATACTCTTTATCCAGGTATGACTTGAAGAGCTCAAAAGAGGAAAGGAATCTTGAAAGACTTCACAAGAGGTATGTTCAAGCATAAGGATGACATCTCGGGAAGGAGGATATTTGCAAAACATGGAAAGTGCTTGGAAAGAAAATTTTTAGATACAAGTGGTTCAAGGAACAGTAGGACTGAAATGAATCTATGTTTTTGTATTATATCTGCGTATAAGCATTATTATTATCATTATTTGATTTTATAAATGGCTATTGATCTTTTTCTGAATGTAAGATGTGTGTGATCTTGCTCAGATTGGAGTATGAGCGACTGAGAATGCAGTCCCAGTTTCTGCAAAGTGAAGAGAACCATGAAACAGTCAGCGAGGTAATTAGCTGCAGCAAGGAACCAGAGAAATTTGAATCGCAAGAAGATGATGGATTTTCCCAACCTGTCAAGGACATGGGTGTGCCCACTGAATCCAAGTTGAGAGAAATTGAAAGCACAGATACAGATGATTCAAGGCTGTTAGAGTTGTCTTCCTCTAAGCACAGTTTGCAAGGAAAGAATGATATGTCGTCAGATAGTGAATCTATTGTGGAAGATGATCCCAAGTCTGTCCACTTTTCTGATAATAAGGATAGGCATGAGGAAATTGAGGCCTTCTCAGACAATGAATCTGCAGTTGAAGATAATTCCAATCTTGACAACTTTTCTGCGACTCTCAAGGACAACCCCCGAGAGGAAAAGGCATCATCAGATATGGAGGACAAGGTTGCCAGCATAGAGAGGCTGAAGGAATTGCGTCCTAAGGGATTAGAAGATTACAGTACGTGGCAAAGGATAATTCGTCTTGATGCAGTTCGTACGAATGCAGAATGGGTACCATATTCCCCTTCCCAGGAAAATGTTACAGAAGAAGAAGCATCCAGGTTAGCTTATCTTGTAGGACTTAAAAATGATGAGCACCTAGAACCATGTCGGAAGCATCATGCAGCACGATTAGTTGCAATTCTTGAAACTTATGCTCTATATGACCCTGAAATTGGGTATTGTCAAGGAATGAGTGATCTTCTGTCTCCTTTTGTTGCATTGATGGATGAGGATTATGAAGCCTTTTGGTGCTTTGTCCACTTTATGCACATGGCCCGTGACAATTTTAGACTTGATGAAGTGGGTATTCGCAAACAACTGAATATGGTGGCAAAAATTATCAAAGCCAAGGATCCACACTTGTATAAACATTTAGAGAATCTTGAAGCCCAAGATTTCTTTTTTGTTTACAGGATGGTGGTGGTGCTTTTTAGGAGAGAGCTTTCATTTGAGCAGACACTCTGCCTGTGGGAGGTGATCTGGGCAAATCAAGCAGCTATTAGGGCAGGCGTAAGGAAATCTGCTTGGAGGAAGGGTAAGCATAGGGCTCCTCCCAATAATGATTTGTTATTGTATGCAATAGCAGCATCTGTGCTGCAAAAGAGGAATCTCATTATTGAGAAGCATACTAGCATGGATGACATTCTTAGAGAGTGCAACAGTATGGCTGGTCAATTGGATGTATGGAAGCTTCTGGATGATGCCCATGACTTAGTGGCTGCCCTTCATGATAAAATATAACATAACAATTATTTTTTGTTAGATTTTGCGGTTTCATAAATGTCAGTTTTGATGAGAAATGTAGTCCTGAACCCTACATATGCAGTCCATGTTTCTCGTTAACATTATAATTTTTTCTCTTTGGGTTCTTCAATTGACATCTTTGAGCAACAACTTGATTTGGAAGTGAATTCAGTGTTTGTCTTAGTGGGCATTTAACTTCTATATGTACTACAGCAATAAGTTTAACCTCACTTTTAACAAACGGTACGCCTCCAAAGTATTTGCAAGGCTGTCTTTAGTCAAGCTTAGGCTGTCTTTAGTCAAGCTTTGCTACATGTGATATTACATGTTTTAGCAATGAAATATTTTACTAAAATTCTTTATTTACTGTATTGAACGTTAGTGTGTTCGGCCAGAGGTGTAGTAAACTTGGCATAGATTCTTGCATAGCATAATGTTTAGGCAATTTTTGATTAATTTATGCTGTTGTCAAATTTGTCTCACATCCAATGACAGTCAAATTTGTTAGTGCGAACTTAGGAGTAAATTTTCCTTGTTTCGAATGTTTATATAAAGAGATACTCATGGGAATGAGTCCAAAGTAGGGAATCTCAGAAATGACCTCTTAAATTGGATGGTCAACCAAGTTTTACAGATGCCACATCCATAGCTTCTTGATTTTCATCTTAGATTTTGCATCATATATCTTCAACAAATTTATCTTTTAACAGATTTTCTAAATGTGTCAATAGTTTTTATTCTAACTTCTCATTAAGTGTTGCTGCCACCTTCTTCATGATTTGAACTTGGAGCACAAAGGGGGCGACCCTTTCCATGATTTGAACTTGGGTCTCCTTGATGAGAGCCCAAAGACATACCAATCCAAGTGTTTTGACAGAGACATTGCCAAATTTTGGCGACCCTTTCCATGATTTGAACTTGGGTCTCCTTGATGAGAGCCCAAAGATATACCAATCCAAGTGTTTTGATAGAGACATTGCTGAATTTTGGCGACCCTTTCCATGATTTGAACTTGGGTCTCCTTGATGAGATCCCAAAGAGATACCAATCCAAGTGTTTTGACAGAGACTTTGCTGAATTTTTAAAAATTATATGTGGCTTTTGTAGGGGTCACTTCCATCAAAATATTGAAGTATTACGTTTTCTGTTAGTTCAAGTAAACCATATTCATGACCTAAACCATATCTAGCTTGCCTTGAATTTTTTCATTTTCTTTTCTATCAAGAATATTTTTCTTAAGTGCTATGTTTCTATAATTCCTTTTCATTACAAGATAAAATCTCCCTTGGCCAATTGTCTTCTAAAATTTGAATTTCACCAAGATGAAGATCAACATTACAATTGGATAAATTATTTGCTACCTAATTTCTTTCTTTATAATATGCTCAAATTTCCAAGAGATTCCTTTCAATAAGAGATGATGAACATCAACAATCATATTATTTTTAATCCAATCTCGACATCCATTTTTGTTGATAACATTAATGATAATTTGTTAATCCCCTTAAATTGAAATATATTTTCATCGTTTTTCGAATGAAATTTTAAAAACTGTAAGAAGTGCCTTAGCTTGTGCATAATTGTTAGTTGAAGTTCCATATGATTTTGAGTGAGTGAGGAGAATTTTTTCTTTATTATTTCAAAAAACACTTTTGTAGTCTTTTCCCAAATTTTGGTTGGAGGCAATATCAAAATTAATTTTGATAAACCCATTTTTTGGACATTTTTATTTTACCATAGATCAAAGTAAATTATTTGATTTAATCCCATTGTTTATATTCAATCCTATAATCAAGTTGTTAGCATCTATTTTTTCGCACGTGAGAGTTCCCATGATGAACAACATATCTGTAAGCATTTTGCAAGAGTGAAAATGATATTCCAAACTTGGGCATGATTTTGAGATTTATTTTAAAAATTTCTTTTATTTCTTGCAAGCCTTAAATTCCCACAAATAATGGTAGGACCTATTTTCCATGGAATACATAATGCTTCAGCTTTGAAACAATTAATTTAACATTTCATCGAGTCTTTCAATATTGATGGAGCTATCCAACTATTCTGATATTTTTAGAAAAATAACCCCAATGGTGTGAGCAAAGGGAAAATGAATGGAGCTATCCAATTATTCTCATATTTTTAGAAAAATAACCCCAATGGTGTGAGCAAAGAGACAATGAAGAAGTAAATGGTCTAATGTATCTAAATCCTCGTTCAGTATAATGATATATGGTGTACAACATGAGTGGGCCTAATGGTAAGACTTTGGAATGCCAAAAAGCAAGTTCAAGGTTCAAATCCAATGGGGGATAAAGTTGTACACCATACTTTGATAACTAGAGTTTGGTTGGATAAACATATATTAGATAAATAACATCATCTATGAGGGTCTTCTCATATGGCTTATAGTCTTGTGGATGTTAAAAAATTCTTTACCTTTTACCTTTACATCTATAAAGCACATATGAAAGGTCCATGATACCCTCTTAATTATAGATTTTTTATGTAAGAATCTTACTTTGAACTACTAAGCAAATTATGTTGAGGCCTTAGAGAGCCTCGAGTGACCAAATATTCTTTCAAGGAAAATATTTGGGGATGGTAAATTTCGATTGCTCTGAATCCTCATATTTCAATTTGACCCAGTATTCACCATCTTTTAATGCATTCCAAACCAACTCATCCTTGAAGGAGTATAAGTTATCATATTGTTCCTATTTTATAATTCTATTATACTTATCTTCTTACTCATATCACCTCCTAGAATACTTGCATACAAAAACTTAACCTAACCTCCCCCAATTGTACATTATTATTTTCGAGTTCCACTTAAGTTTAGACTTGACCTTGTGTTGCATTTACCTATGAGGCATAGTGATTTTCTTTGTGTGAGATGGGGAAAGAACCACAAGGGACCTCAAACCTTGTTGGTTGTGTAGTACCTTCCCTCTCTCTTACTAGGATAGAGGCAATTTATGAAGCTTAAGTCTAAGGTTTAGCAGATTAAGTTAAGGAACACCTATGTTTCTCCTAAGCTTTTTTGTTGACAAACTTAACCTTAATCTAGTCTTATGCAAGCTACAAGTGTGTCAACTAATGCAACAAATATACCCTATAAACTAAAAGCTTGACTTCTGATGATAAATGAAAAGACAATTTTCTTTTAGAGCAAGGGTTAAGGAAGATAATGTAACAAACAAGCCCCAATATGACTATATACAATTTCGTTTTGATGATATGAAGATTATAGTTGGTCCCTTAATATGATTAATGCTAATTTATTACTTCTTTTCTTTTTCCTTTTAATAGATAGAATATAAAATATTGGAAACAAAAGTAGATACAAAACAAACAACAAATAGTCTTTATGATCTAAAATAGAAAAAATAAAAGATTCGAACTTTAGACCTAAGTTTTGCCTCAATGGTAGAAGTGTCGTTGGTTTGTTGTTGTTGGTCTTTAGAAGTATTGTTGGTGCTACTATAGTCTAGTGGCACTTTTGTTAACTTGCAAAACAAACAAAAGTAGATAAGTCAACAATAAAGGAGTTTACCTAAATTGGTGGAGAGTGTGACTTTCTTGAACGACATTGGATCCCTATTCAAAATACGAAAGTCAATAGATGCAAAATGATAATTGTGAGTTCAGTGGTGAAAGCGCCACTGAATGAGTGAGCACCATCAATGCTTTTGCCAACTAACAACGCTTTCAATTTATGTAGAAAGTCAGTTTTTGTTGTATTAGAGACAAAGATCAATAGCACAACTGAACCTATAATTTGGTAACGCTTTCGCTTGTGGATACAACAAAATGTATTTTTTGACAAAGGACTTGTGATTTTTTGAATGACTAAGCAAGGATCCATGACTAGGAGGTACATGGATCTTGAGGAAGACAATATGATACAAAAATACAAGTGATGCATTGAAACAAAAATACAAGTATATACACTATTTAAATGAACATGATTGGTTTGTATTCAATAATCAAAATATTATAAAGCATCAAAATCAACAAATATATGATAAAGCCAAGTAGGGAGACAACATAACCAAGCAAGCTTGTAGTCCTAATATGCCTATGTTGATGTCCCCTTATGATGAAGTAGATGAACTTGCTTGTTGCTTGAGATGATTGAGAGTTTCACAATTGCATAAGATCCATATTCGATTTGATAGAGCTTCACCTTTATATAAGATGATGAATTGGGCTCCCCAAGTTCTGTCTTTATAGGAAGCCATGGCTCCTTGGAGGATGGTTGCATTGAAGTTGATGGGATTGTTTGAAGGTAAGTTTTAAAAAATGGCTCAATATGCAACTAATGGATGCATGATAGAAAATGATAATTTTGGGGACTTCAATTGTTGTTGGGGTTGTTGATCAAATTGATGTGATCAAATCCATTTTTAATGGGTGGCTTAGAAGGTGCTAATTGTCTACCTTTTCCATTTTGGGTTTTGACAGTCATTAATGTCTAAAGGAATTTTGCTTTACCTGTAGTCAAATGCCATATAAGAATTTTGAATGATAGACTTGCCTTAAAAAAAATTTCTAAAGGACTTCTGCTTTGCCTATAGTCAAACGTTTTACAAGACTTTTGATTAGTATATTTACCTTTAAGCAAATTTCTAAAGTACTTTTGCTTTGCCTATAGATGAATGTCATGCAAGAATTTTAGTTGGTAGACTTGCCTTTAAACAAATGTCTAAAGGACTTTTGATTTTGGATTGATGAGACAATGGATTTTGCCTTCCCAATTGGAGGAAGAATCCATTATCGATATGAGACTTATTGCCCCATGCACGATGATACATAGGAGATGAGAGGATAAAATTGATCTTACCATCAACACTTGCAAACCTCATAATATTCATCATACAACAAGACGTTGGTGAGATAGAAGATGAAGAGATAAGAGATGGAGTTTTTATTGGATTGGAAGAGATTGTGAAATAAAGATAATGGATTTTGAAATAGATAAAGAATGAACCATGATTAATTTGCAATATGGGACTAGGGAGAATATGCTCACATTAGTCACCTAGTAAAAAGAAAAATAATATGTTCTAACTAGGATCATCATTTGCATGTCATTACGGCTTCTTGACTCTCAATGCTACAAGAAGTCGAAGCAGAGATAAATATGTGTATATAGACAAATATGAAGTCAAGTAGACATAGCGACATATAGTTGAAAGCAAATAGGCAATCAACACAAACTTAGATATAATATCATTTAAGATCCATTATGTTCATTGGTTCGTTAAGTTCTTTGTCATCAAGGGTGGCAAGGCGATAAGCGCTTGAACCAAATTTGATGGTTATGATGTATGGATCTAGGCTCAATTTTACTTTTGAGCTCAGTTTTGGTAGTGGTGCTCTTTAATTCGAGGATAAGATCACCAACTTTAAATTATCAATATCATACCTTTTGTCATAGGCATGTTTAAGCCTTTGTTGGTTGACAGTTAGGTGCTCTAAAGCATGAATATGCTGTTCATTAAGCAATTCTTGCTGGTTGAGATGGGCGAGCTAATATTTGTTCCCAACAAAGGCATCTTGCAACAAAATGCACAAGGAAAGCACCTCAATATTAAAGGGGAAGATTGCTTCGATGCTAGAGACCAAAGCATAAGGTGTCATGCTAGTGGGAGTTTAGATGCTAGTGCGATATATCCATAAAGAGGGATGCAACTGGAGATGTCAATCTATACCAATTTTGTTGATGAGCTTCTTTGAGATTTTGACAAAGGTTTTATTAGAAGCTTTAGCTTGGTAAGGTTTTGTTAGAAGCTTTAGCTTGGTTTTGGCCTCGAGTATAATAAAGGGTGAACTATTTGTGTTGAATATTGTACTTAACACATATTTTTTGGACATCCTTGATCTTGAAAGTTGTTCCATTGTTCGAGATCATGACATAAGGGATTTCATAACAACTAGGGATCTAGTTAAGGATGAACTTGGAGACTTGAAATTTGGTGGTTAAGGTTAGAGGCATTAGCTTCAATCCAATTGGTGAAGTATTCAATAGCCATAATGATAAATTTTTGTCCACTAGATGACACAAGCTTTATCTTGTTGATGATCTCCAATCCCCAAATGGAGAAAGGCTGTAATGAGGTTAAGGATTGAAGGGTTTGAGACAAAGCATGGATATGGTTGTCATGCTTTTGACACTTATCACACCTTTTGATGCAGTTATAAGAGTCCTTTTACATGGAGGGCCAATAATATCTCATCCTTAGGAGTTTCTTGGTTATGGTGAGTCCACTAATATGCCCATCACATGATATATCATGGGTCTCTTTAATGTATTTTTGGACTTTCGTTGAGTCTAGGCACATCAAAGGTGCGATGGTAGAAAACATCACCAATGATGACATACCTATAACCTCACTGTTTGAGGTTCTTATGCTCATTTTGCTTCAAATCATTAGGCATAGTAACATCCTTAAGGTAATCAAAGATGTCCTTATATCAAGGACTAGGGAATATAGCGAATTCTATGAAAAATACTTTTAGAGGAAGTTGGATAGATTCTAAGGTTGCGGGTTCCTTAATTTGTCGAATGACGATCATAGCTTGTTCATCATCTAGCTCTAAAGGAATAATGGATGTAATCAAGGCATAAGAAGATGGGTCCCTATGAAGAGCCAAACAAGTGACTTGGTCCAAAAATAGATGCAGACCCCTCACACACACACTTAATAAAACCCAATATTTAGGCAAAAGGTCATAGAAAAATACATACACACAAAAATGGGTCTACAAGCTATACCAAAAAATAGACATAGGTTCCCATGTATATATATATATATATATATATATATATATATATATATATATATATGCAAGCAAGATTTTACATATATTATGCTAGAAGCGAGGGTTCAAGATTGCCCACAAGCTGCTTAGAAGTTGACCATTTTTACAGAAAGAAATGAAAGGAAAACCTACAAATGTATACAATTGTAAACTTGCTAATATTTTACAAAGCTATTGCTACTTCTATTTGTAGATCACAAAGGGATGGTTTTCCCTCCAAAACTCAGGCAAAGATTACTAGGTGGCTATCCTTTTAGATACCAAGTCATGTCTTGTTTGATTATTTGTCCCTTTGAGATCCTCTAGATTTGAAGTTATGAATGTTAAATTATCCTGAACCCTTGGATGAGCATCTACCATATTTATTTTTTTTCAATAGGTTATATGGATTGAAACGGGCCCCACCCGTATTACATCATCACCACATAGTGGTATTACAACAAAGCTTGGATGTTATCCATGTATCATTTGGCAAGATTTGAACCTGGGTCTCCTCCTTGAAATGTTGAGGAATTTAACAAGTTGAACTAATGCCACTTGGTTTTCAATGAGTTTACACATGTTTTTATGAGGGGTCATGGTCCCCTCATACTGAGTGAGATTTGAACCTTGGACCTATCAAAGAAAATCCAAAGCCCTTACCACTGTAGTAAGCTTGCAACTATAGCATCTACCATATTTATTGCCATCTACCCATTTTTGAAAATTCCCATCACTTGGGTGTAGAAGATTGTTTTAATGAATACTCTATATATTCGAGCTACTTTTATCATGGATCCATGCTACTATTGTCCTTTTTTGAAGATACGAGATATTTTTGCAAGAAAGGACAATCTTCCTCAAAGAACACGCACCTTGTTAGTTTGAATTTTAGGGCATTGATGTTGTCTTCTTTAGGAGTTTTACTTTATCACTTGGGGCTGCTTGTCTTAAGATCTTTGGAACTTTTTCCTCTTGTACTTTTATGGGGAATTTTTCTACTTGTCTTCTATTTGTGATCTAGGAACTTTAGACTTTTGAACATTCTTTGCTTGTGATATTTGACATTCGATTATTGAACCTTTTTGATTGAGCTTTTCTCATGTGCTTGTCTACGACTCAAATTTTCACTTTCGAAAGGTGTAGTGATTTATCTCTACAATTCTGATAGCTCTGAAGGGATATTTAGCCTACTAAAGAAAAGGAACCCAGAAAACTAGTGCCTTATTCCATTGGACACTGAGTTAGGAAAGGTTTTCCCTAAAAGCAAAAATTTTTAGTGGTCAAGCCACATCTTTGAAATTTTGCAAATGGTTAGGACTTCCACTATCTCATAAAACTAAGATCACCTATGGTACATATGTACAAAGTTTTAAGTGAGTGGCCTTTATCCATTGGACATGGAGTCAAAAGGCCTACCCACTAGCTGCTCAAGTCCTTTCTTTCTTCCTTTTTCTCTAGTTTCTTGGGTGAAAAATGGTCAACCGAAGGAAACTGGGACTTTCTTGCAGCTTTCTCACCTTAAGCAGGCAAGTCCTAGAGATGATACTATTATTGGAACCATTAGGGTGATGCCCCCATTTTCATGGGGAAATTATTTTCACCACTTCGAGGCTTAAATTTTTGAGTAACTTTCATGGCTCAGACTGACTAGCACCAGGATCCAAAAATTTCTCTTTTGAAACAAGGTGGGTACTAGTGTTGAATCCTTTATAAATCCTATTGGTATGCACATTCCTCCTCCAACTTAGATTATTTTCATCTTTTGCACCTTTGGAGGGGAATACCATTTCTTTTGGGCTTGTAGAATTGATTGAGCTTGTCTACTTAGATATTTTTGAGGTAGTAGAATATACCACTTGTGCTATCCCTTGGTCCATTTGGTCATCAACATGGTGTTGGGACCTACTGAGAACTACTACCTCTACCTCTATGAAAATTTTCTCCTTTTACCATATTGGCATAACTTGGTCAAGAATAATCAGTTGCTAAGTGAGAAAGGACTGAGAAGTAGCAATTTGGATAGTTGGGGTTGATTTCTCCACATCCTTGAATCCATTTTTGAATAGATTAACAAGTTGATCCCATTTATCAATTGAGTACGGGGAGAGGGAATAAAACCCCTTACCAAACCTTCCTTGAAATAAAGTCACCAACAATATCAAGGACATGTTTTGCTTTGTGATGTTGTGCAATTGGTAGAACTCGACCATGTCTTACAGATGATCTTACGGGGTTGACGTCCCTTCACCATTGTAATATGGTTAATTTTGCAATATGGACATTGGATAGTCATACCAAACATCTGGTGGCACTAATGGTCAGAAGGGGCTTCTTTTGCTCCATGTTGAGAAGTTCACAAGTGTAGAAACACTCATATTTTGGTATGCAACATTCATGGTAGAGATTTCATAGTCCAAGGTCTTTTGGATTATAGCAGAGTCACTAGGTGAATGTAGCTTCTTGCTTTTGGAAAGCAAATAAACTGAGGTCTTCACCCAAACCTCAATTTGAGATCTTCAACAATGACTTCTTCTGGTGTTCGTTTTGAGTGGAGTCTCCAGGTGAGAAAAGAGGTGCTTCAACAAGTGAGAACAGACCAAGACCCTCACCAAGTCTCAATCCTACTCCTTGTGATTTTGGGACCAATGATGTGTCACTAAGGTCCCACTAGGTGTGCCATTAAACTATTGTCATCTTCAATTTTCCTCTCCTAGGACAATCGCACCTCATGGGGAGCGACACAATGGGGTCATAGTCAAGAGTGTGGGGTTTGAATTAATCGAGAGATCTCTAAGAGTTTTTATAAGGTCGACTCCTTGTTAGGATGTGATCTTCATGGAACACTTGTTGCTCATAAAAGGGAAAAAGGATGCAAGAAAGTAAAAGTAAAAAATAAATCAAAAAAAGTAAAGGGAGGTGATGCGCTAAGAGATGCACTAAGATATTCTTGCAAAAATAGGTATGAATGCTAAGTGTCAATGGTGAACACATCCTCTCCTTGAAACTGTGAAGCATATATGAGAGTTAAAATTATATGCATGGATAAGAAGACGGGTCCCGTTGGAGAGCCAAATAAGTAACTTGATCTAAAAATAGATGCAGACCCCTCACACACAAATACACTTAATACAACTCAATATTTAGGTAAAATATCACAAACAAATACATACACATAGAAATGGGTCTATAAGCTATACTAAAAAATAGACAAAGGATCCTGTGTGTGTGTGTATATATATATACATATAAAGATATATGTAGTAGGATTTTATATAGATTGTGCTAGAAGTGGGGGTTAGAGATTGCCCCCAAGCCGCTTAGGAGCCGACCATTTTTACATAAAAAAATTAAAGGAAAGCCTATAAATGTATATAATTGTAAACTTGTTGATCCTTTACAAAGCTATTGCTACTCCTATTTATAGATTACAAAGGAAGGATTTTCCCTCCAAAACTCATGCAAAAATTTCTAGGTGGCTACCATTTTTACTAAGTCATGTCTCATCTGACTATTTGTGCCTTTGAGATCATTTAGATTTGAAGTTATGAATATAAATTTATCATGAGCCCTTGGATGAGTAACTACCATCTTTATTGCCATCTACCCATTTTTAGGAATTTCCATCACCTGGGTGCATAAGATTGCTCTAATTACTACTTTAGATCTTTGAGCTCCTTCTACCATGTCTCCATGCTACAATTGTACTTTCTCAAAGATACAATACATTTTTGTAGGAAAGAACAATCTTCCTTGAAAAATGCACACCTCATTAGTTTGACTTTGAGACATCAATGTTGTCTTCTTTGGGAGTTATACTTCATCACTTGGGGCTGCTTGTCTTAAGATCTTCAAGACTTTTGCAACTTGTACCTTTGTTGATACTTTTACTCCTTGTCTTCTATCCGTGAGCTAGCAACTTATAACTTTTTAGATATTCTTTTCTCGTGAGATCTAGCCTTCGATCATCATAAATTTTTTATTGGGATTTTCGCATGTGCTTGTATGTGACTTAAAATTTTGCTTTCAAAAGATGTAGTGATTTATCACTACACCACCACTAGGGGATGACTAGCTTCTAAAGGTGTAGCTTCTAGTTGGTCAACAATGACCTAACCCTTTATAGACTTTTGATTGAACTCAAGATTGAATTCACTAAGCATAATAACCCACTTACCAGTTCATCCTAAGAGGTGAGGTTTAGACATGAGGTAGCATAAGGGATCCATCCTCATGATAACAAAGGTTTTATAAATGAACATATAATGTCTAAGCTTATGAGAGGTAAACACTATGACTAGGTAAAACTTCTCTACATGTGTATCAAACTCCTTAGCTGACCAAATTCCTAATGTATAAGATATCCCTTTCTCTATTTTGGTCATTGTATTGTGCTTATATATCTTGTAATGTATTATTGGTGGCCATAATGTATAACAAAAAAGGTCTAAGGTGATTAGATGGGATAAGGACTAGAGAGGACAAAAGCCAATATTTGATAGCATTGAATGCAACTTGATAATCAACATTCTATTCAAATACTACATGCTCCCTTAAAGGTTTGGTGAAGGGTTGGCACTTATTGGATAGTTGGGGAATGAACCTTTGAATGACCTATATTTTGCCTTGGAGGCTCTTGATCTAGGTTAGATTTTGAGGGGGTGGCATATCAACAATAGCCAATGTTTTATTAGGATTAACTTTGATGTCATGTCGAGATATAATGAATCCTAATAGTTTTTCTGATGTAACCCCAAAGCTACATTTTTAAGGCTTTTGGTATATCTTTTATTCTCTTTGTCATTCAAATATATGACTTAAGTCTCAAACATGATCTTCTTGGTATAGAAACTGACTAAGAAGGTCATCAATATAGTCTTCCACAATGTCATTCATCGTGTCATAAAACATGTATATCATAGATCTATGGTAGGTGGCTCCTATGCTATTTAGTCCAAAAGGTATGACTTGGTAGCAAAAAGTTTCCCATAAGGTGCTGAAAGCTATTTTGGATTGGTCCTCAAGGACAATATTGATCTGATTATAATTTGATAACTTGTCCATCAAAGATAACAATTTGCATCCTATAGTGAAATCAATGAACATGACAATGTTGGTTAGAGGAATACCATCCTTGAGGTATGCTTTGTTGATGTCATAAAAGTATGTACATAATCTAACAATTTATGTTTTCTTAGAAAATAGAATAACGTTAGAGATCCAACCATAATCATCGATGGCTTTGATGAAGCCAACATCAAGGATTTTTTGAAAATCTTATTTAAAAATTTTGAATGCATTTTTGTAATCTTTTGCTTTATGGATTTTGCACCAGGAGTGACAACTAGGTGGTGGAAAACTAGAGAAGGATCAAGGACAAGAATATAGTGTAGCACCAAGTAAATATGCCTATGAACTTTTTCAAGAGCTTGGTGTATTCCTCACACTCAACTATGATCAATACCTTGCCTAGCTTAAGGATCTTGGGACCACATAGAGTCTTGAATTGATCTCTATGATTTTATCAACTAGAACATGAGTTTTATCTTCCAATTGAGGGGGATATAGAAGCATTCCAAAGCTCTATAGATCTGCAACATCTAAGGCTAGATGACTATTTTCGGTTTGTTGTAAGATAATGCCATTTGTAATCTAGAAAAAAGATACCCCCAATTTTTTTTTTTTTGTTATAGATATTTTGTGGAACTATATTGAGGAGGATCATTCATGGAATACTTTGAATTACAACTATATTTGTTAGCAATAATCTTGATATATGTTAGGGTTAGAAAATTTACATTCACTAATCATGTAAATTTGGAGAATATAGGACCTATGAGAAGCGATGACTCGTCATCCTCATCTTAGTCCAGTTTGGTCAAAGAAATAGAGTCATCATGAGATGCCCTATTACGATGACTAACTTCTCCTTCACTACTAAAATAAGGTAAAAGATCACTATGGCTAGGTATATAAACTATCCCATAGTGCTCTGACTAGGTTTCAATCATAAGGGGCTCTTTGATACCCTATTCATACAAACCTAGCCCTTTGCCTTGATATACCATATTAGAAAGCATTTATTTAGGGATGGGATATGAATTTGACAAGAAGAATGAAGTGTACTATCATTCAACTAAGGGTTACTACTATGGATTTTCTCCTCCTTGGCAGTACTAGTGTAAATGGAGTAATTTTCTATTTGCACTATTTTACCCTTATTGCTAGAGTATAAGCCTAAGGTTCAAGGAGATAGAAAAAGCTTCAATAGGTCTAAGGAAAAATTAGCTATTATTGGGTTTATTATTAATGATTATTGGATTAGCATTTTGAACCCTATTTTTAGATGAATTATTTAAAGTGAGAGATCTTAATACATCAATGATAGATCTCCCAAGAAGAATATGACTCAAGAGACAAATTGAGAGAAGGATAAAGATAAATTTTAATATTTTTGCTCTTGATTACCTAAAAATAGGTGAAAGGTTCAAGGTTAGTTGGAATTCCATAAGTCTTGCCCTTGTATCCTTAATAAAGACGTTGATAAAGAGTTGAAGGGATAGCCAACATATCATGGATTCATGGCCTTCCATGAAGAACATTATATGTTAAATTATATGGCATGACATAAAATAGGGTGTTAAGAGTGTGGGGTCTAACTTGGAGATGTGAGACTATAGTGCCACTAGCCTCGTATTTCCTATTGCTAAAATCCTTAAGAACGATATTGGATTTCTCTAAATCTTGTTTGGTTAGCCCAAAATGACTAATGAAATTTAAGATATAGACACTGATACTAGAACCATTGTTGACTAATATTTGTTTAATGAACTTGTCACCAACATGGCCTATGATGTTTAATAGACAATTTTTGGTCATAGAGGATTACAGGATATCATCCTAATGGAATTATATAGTGAAATGGTCGATCCCAATGGACCCTAATATGGAAGTAAGGCCATTTGGATTAAGGTCTTGAGGAACAATTCATTCACTCATAAATTTGAGTTGGACATCACAATGAGCCAGAGAAGTGTTGAGAAGTTCTAGGAGGAAAATTTTAGCTAGGGTATTCTCAAGCTACTAGAGCAAATCAAAATCACCCTTAGCCTTGGTTCCTAATTGGATAATGAGAGGGGGTCCTTCAGGTGGAGAAGTTATTTTTATACGAAGGACCAAATAAGGTCTTAAAGGTTGAACTAATGATTGATTTTGGTGGTGTTGTTTGGTCACAACACATATGAGAGAAATGTGATTGAAATATTGGAGTGCCCCAACCATTCCTTGGTTTGGGGGTGGCACATTTATATAGTGAGTGTTATTCATTGTATTTTGGTTGTTATTGTGACTAGACAACAAATTGTAGAAGATTTCCAAATCTTGATAAGAAGAAGGTTGAGAGTCAAAGACAATGAAAATAAATTGGTTGTTGTCGATTAGGTCTTGGGCCACATTCCTTAGGAAAAAATATTGGTCGATCACACGACAATTGATGTGGTGGAAGGACTTCAAAAAATTAAATTTCAAAAATTAAAGTTTAAAGATTTTTTTTTCTTTTAAAAACTTTAATTAACCTTTAAACTACCTTATCACTCCAAAAAAATTTAAAATATTTTAAATCTACCTTATCACTCCTATTTATCAAAAATAAAAAATTAACCAAAATTTAATCAAACTTTAATTTCCCTTATCACTCCTACAAATATAAAAACTTTAAATATTCTTTCAACTACCTTATCACTCCAACCTTTTAAAATTATTAGAAATTTTAAAACCTCCTTATCTCTCCTATAAAACTTATGTGCTATTATAAATTTAAAAATGGTGAATTAGTGATTAACTCCAAAATGTTTGCTCGAATCTTGCTGGATTAAATGTTACCCTAATGCTTCTATAGCACTTGATGTGTCTTGTTCTCTTGTACATTACAGATTCCTCTACATTCATCATTCATCCAAGGAGAGACCAATGTCAAACAATTTCACCATTGCGTTTTGCAATGGTTTTTGATTTCCAACACTACAACCTCTCAAAAACATTATTTTATTTGTTGTTTCACTCTTATTCTTTGAGTGAATATGGTTAAAGGTCTTCATACATAGGTGACTAATTCACCTTGCTATGGTTGGTCTGTAGGTGACTGGTTCACCTTAACTTGTTGATGGGTGACCGATTCACCTTGTTGATAGGTGATTGGTTCACATCGGTATATTGCACTCACTTGCAAGTTTTTATTCCCTTTACATTAGTGCTTTGAAAAAATTATTGTAAGCACTTTGATTGTAGTAGATGTTGGTTGAATGGCCTTTTTTTATCTTGCTTACAGGTGATGTCCAACTTGCTACACTCGGATAAGAACCAGATGGATCGAATGACTTTGCTTCTCTTTTGGTGTGGACCAAAGGGCTCACTCTTTTCTCTTTTGGTGTGGTCCTAAAGGCTCACTCCTCTATATTTTGGTGTGGACCAAAAGTCTCACTCTTTTATCTATTTATATGATGTAGGCTAAAAGAAACAAGCATCTCTACTCTAGTGTAGAGCCAAAAGACACACATATTTATTCTACTCTGATGTGAAGCCAAAAGGCTCACACTTCACTATGTTGCTCTAGTATGAATTCATAAGGCTCATATGTCTCTATTATGCCTTGGTGTGAAGCCAAAAGGCTCACATGTCTCTATGCTACCCTAGTGTAAAGCCAAAATGCTCACACGTCTCTATGCTACCCTAGTGTAAAACCAAAAGGCTCACACTTCTCTATGCTATTCTGGTGTGAATCTGAAAGGCTCACACTTCTATACTACTTTGGTGTGAGATTGAAAATCTCACTCTTCTTTTCTATGTATCGTATCTTATTTCGTAGTTGACCAAATGGGCCTTTCTTAAGTATATAGGCCTTTTCTTATAAAACCTTAGATATTTTTCTCAAGCCTTTTCCTTTCTTCTTCTTCACTTGTAGATCCTTTTTCTTCTATTCTATATTGGACTACCTCAATCCAATATGGGAAGATACTTCCCTTTCTTTGTTTTGCAATAACTTAGCTTTTTGAAGATATATCAAGGTCACTATGACCTAGTTATCTATATTTCTTATGAAGATTTGAATACTTCTTAATTTGCTACAACCTAGAAGTTGAAATTCTTCTCTATATCTATAGGAAGCTTCTCACACTTCTATAGCACTTTTCACTTTTATGAAATCTTCAATGTTAGGGTGGCTTTGGCCCTAAATGACTAACTTCCTCTAAGTTGGTTTTTCCCTAGTCTTCAATGTCAAGGATTGGCCATATTCCTAAATGATCAACTTTCTCAGAGTTGATTTTCCTTTGAATCTATAATCTACAAAAACTTCAAAAAATTTCAAATCAATGTTAAGGTTGGCTTTATCGCTGAATGACCAACTAATATTTAGTTGGTATACCTATCAATCACTATAGTTGAGTCCTAATCTTCATTGGTTGTTCTTCAACTATGGAAAGACTCTAGAATTTCTACTCAATATGATCTTTAGAGTCCAAGTCTTATTGCCTTTAAGGTAGAAAAACCCTTAATCAACCTTATAAAATGTGGATAAAGTCAATTTATAATAGTGGTAAAATGAACTCTATCAATTTGAATAAAGTCTGATGGTAGCTCATATACCATTGTTAGATTTTTAAACCTTATATTACCACAAATATCACAAGTTATATAACACAAGTCCCAATATAAAATAGCCACAATATAATAAAGATCAAGATAATAATATGAGTAGAATAATATGAGAAAATTAATATGTATATCAAGGCTTATAATAAATCAAATAACATTCAATAATATGCTAAAATATGAATGTAAATATCCTAAATAATACATGTACTATGCATGTAGAACAACTTACAATATTAATTGCTCAAAATGTATACAAGCTTTATTGCTCCTCTTCTTGTTACAATAATGAATACTTGAATTACTTGAATTGCTTGAATTACTTTCCTATGGAGCATTGTCTCCACAATATAGAAATAGTAATGTGACTCTTTAGATACTTGACTATTACTCTCCATATGCCAAGTCTCATGACTCTTGGCTTATCAACTTGCCACTTACATACTTGATGAACACTTGACTCTATAACATATGCACATCTATACATGACTCTTACACTTTACTTGCACTCTCTAATCTAAGACACTTGTGTACATATTTACATTACATATTTGTTCTCATACATACAAGATACTTGTGCACATTTACTCAACTTACACTTTCACACTAACTCACATGGCACTTGTGCATTTCTTGCACATTACAACTTTACATGGAACTTGTGTATTTCCTGCACATTACAACTTTACATTACACTTGTAAATTTCTTGCACATTCACACTTACATAAAAGGGGAAATATAAATCACACTCTAAAATATTGACTCAACCCTAATCTAGTATTTACAAATGTACCAAATAATGTAATATACTCCAACATAAATATATTACCAAAATATTTAATATTCTAAATATTGTTTTCCCCTTTGTATACTTTATCCTTTGAAAAAACCTTTACATTTATAACCCTTTAAAGATTTCTTCATCACACCATAACATAACTGTTTCCAAGAAATCAGGGATTTGGATCCAAATAGATTGAAATAAAAGAGGCTTGAATAACCATAATTGAGTAGATCATGCCTCACAAGAATGGGTTTATGATTTTGATCATGCTCGTAATAAAGTGTTCGAAAAAATTGTATACTCTATTTGCAACCATGTATTAGATAACAAAAATTTGTTAAAATATTTTGCTATGAATTTGTCTAGTGTGTTTATTTTCCTATATATATTGAAAGCTCAAAGAAATCACTTCCCAAAGGTCATTTGAATTGATAAATGAAGCAAATCCTCCATTTATTTAGACCATCCAAAAGTACCAACCCTCTTTATCAAACAAGATAAAAGAGTTTTGGAGTCCTCTCCAAGAATCCATAGATCACAACTACTAATCATAATTGAATTTGACATAAATAAATAATGGTCCTTCCAACATATATTACAAAACATAACTTTAGTTAGAGTATATACATCTATAAACCCAACTTTGATGTTTTCCTCTTTCCTACAAAAATAACCAACAACCCAATTACTTTTTGCTTCTAGCAACTGTCCATTCCATTTCTATTTTTCATATTGTTGCAATACCTCCTAAAGCTCCTAAAAAATAAATTAATAGATAATTTCTCAACTTCCAAATATTTTTTAATGCATCCTTACATTCCTCGGTGCTTGTTTTTTGTTTCTTGTAATAAAATAAGTTTAGGATTATAACAACCTATTAATTTCCGAAGATCTATTTTTTAGGGGTCTTTTTGATACCATTAATATTCTAAGAAATCATTTTTATCATTATTTTATTCTTATTTGTGGGCTTAGTCCCACTTCTTGTTAACACATGCTTTTTTTTTTCAAATTAATATCCCTCTAAGTTTCCTTCTCTCTTTTTTCTTGCTTGATAAACATCTATTATGTAAATAACATCCTCTATGAGGATTGTCTCATATGGCCTATGGTTTTATGAACATTCAAAACTCCTTTACCTTTGAATTTTTAAGGATCTTACTATCCTTTTCTATTACCACCAAAACTTCATTCTCTTTGATTTTTTAGGACTGTTCATGATAAGACTGATCATCTTTAGGTTTATGCTATCATGGAGAACTTGAAGTGCAAGAAATAGCCTAAAAAATACTTTCTTCTATATGTTTCCTCGAAAACCCTAAAGTGCAAGGACCATTATGAATACTACTTATTTTAGTGTGGTTCCTTAAGAATAATAAATTGTGATGGATATCCTCTATTATCCTTTATTATATTGCAACTCTTGAGACCCTAAAGTGTAAGGGATAATTTCTATACTATTGTCATTGTATTGCAAGGAGAGGATTTTATATTACTAAAAAACCAAAGAAGATTTACCAGATTGAACTTGCCCTCTTCTATTTTTGCCTCCACATCTTCCTTCATACTTGCAATTCTTTTTTAATTTAAACTTGCACATTTTACTTGCTCATCCCTTATATCCTTTGTTTCTTTTGATGGTCAATTTGAGAGGACCATGATGGCCCTTGTCATCTGATGATGCAAAATGGATTTCTTTTCCACTTTGTTGGGAGTAGAAAATCCTTGATCTATTCCAACTTCTAGAAGAAAATGATCTTCTTGCTTCATCTTGAAATTTATTCCATGACTAAAATTTTCCATCTCTTTATCCATTGTTTGCACTTGACAATCTCTTGTCATATGTGTAGTCTCATAACAATTATGATATCTAAATATAATATTTTCATAATCCACTTCTTGATCTCATTCTCTTGATTCAAATTTAATATTTATGAATTTTTGCAAAGGTTTTGAAATATCCATGACAACATATCTAGGTATATACAACATGCTTTTATTCCCTACTAATTGTTCCCTCTTGGATGAAATCCCCTAGAGTATTACCTTTATTCTTCAAAACCTCTTTGCTGATAAGTTGATATGGAAGTATAAAAATACTAAACCATATTGGAAGCCTTTTAATAGTTTCTATCTTCATAGAAATATTCTCTCTCCATGGTCTTAAATACAGGCCATATTTCCCCCTAAACCATGGACCATCACCTATTATTTTATTTTTAATTTTCAAACTAGAGAAGACGATGAGAACATTTTATTTCAAAAGAAAATTTATTGAGTAGTTTAAATTCAATCCCACACCCATTTGGTGCAATTTTAAATCTTTAAAAAAACCTAGCCTGAAGAAAACAAGCTTATACTGAGAGGGGGGTGAAAATTATAAGACCACTTTTTACTTTTCTTTTCTCAAACAATATTATCCAATGTATCAATGGCAATATCAACATCATTAATCAAAGCAATGCACAAATCACCATATACAATAGAGACACCAATTTAACGTGGTTCACCCAATGTGGGCTGCATCCATGGAGAAAATATTTCACTAAAATTTTCTTAAAAAATATCTTGGGAATCCTTCCCTATTACAATATTTATGAACATCTATCCAAAAGAGACACCAATCCCCTAATCAAGTTCATGGATCTCTATCCATAAGAGAAACCAATCCCCTAAGCTTATTTGTGGAACTCTATCCACATGAGAACTCCTTCTCCTCTACTCTGTATGGTGATCCTCTAGAAGACTACTACCTCCACTACACTAGCTTATGGATATCTCTCCACTGAAGACTCCTGTCCTCACTCAGAAGACCTCTGTCCTCACTACCCTGGCTAATGGATATTTATCCACTAGAGATTATTGTCCTTTGCTCTGTCACCTCCAAATATTGATCTCAACTCTGTCAAATCTACACTAAATATAGTCCTTCGGTCTAGCACAAATCTGCTCAATCTCTATCTCAAATATGCACTAAACACAGTCCTTCAGGCTAGCATAAATATACTTAGAATCCATCTTAAATTTACACTAAACATAGTCCTTTAGTCTAGCACAAATCTACTCAATCTCTATCTCAAATTTACACTAAACATAATCCTTCGATCTAGCACAAATCTGCTCAATCTTTGTCTCAAATTTGTACTAAACATAGTCCTTCAATCTAGCACAAATCTTCTCAATAAGTCTTCACCAAGACTTACCTCAAATATGCATTGTAAGCTTCCATAAAAGCTTACTCAACTCAACTCAATCTATCACAAAAACCTCTTCAATCACACAAACAAGTTTCACACAGAATCTTGTTCAACTTACAAAAAAATATAGAGAATGGTTAGAGACTCAATATGCTTCACACTCACAACAATGCTCAATCACTTTCAATCTCTCTTGTTTTACCACAGAAACATATAGAGAATGGTTAGAGACTCAATATGCTTCACACTCACAACAATGCTCAATCACTTTCAATCTCTCTTGTTTTACCATAAAAACATATAGAGAATGGTTAGAGACTCAATATGCTTCACACTCACAATAATGCTCAATCACTTTCAATATTTCCTTCAACTCAATCCAAAAATAAAGAACAATTTGTTTCACAG
Organism: Wollemia nobilis; assembly: GCA_028583015.1. NCBI lineage: Eukaryota > Viridiplantae > Streptophyta > Pinopsida > Araucariales > Araucariaceae > Wollemia > Wollemia nobilis. Next base: position 260,565 of record JAQPPZ010015413.1, read on the forward strand.
AACTTGAACTATCACTCCACCACTTTTAATCAATTATTCTCAATCAACTCCACTCAACCAATGACTCAATAAAACACAACTTGCTTATAAACCCTAACCAAGTGTTTCACTATGCTTCCAATAACTCACACATTGGAACTCAAACTTTGACTCAAGATGATTCTAAACTCACATAATAATGATGCTCAAGTTATTTTATAAACCCTAATCACGCACATGAATACTCACTCAAATATTCCCAACAATGCTTATCAAACAAGGTTTCTAGCATAAAATTTCATTCTAAAAAAGCCCTCATCAATAAATATTGGATATCTCAAATGAAAAGGAAGGCCTCTTTCCTTAGCAAAACATCAATCACGTGGATCAAATCCACGATCCCTTCCTTGCAAGCCTTAGCTCTTTCTCAAAATCCACCTGCATTATCTTTCGTCGATGAATTTCTCTATCCATGTTGCTACCCTTATTCGTTCGTCTGCCTCCAACACTTCGAAATGCAAATTTCTCTTCCTTCAAGTAAAAAGGTGCATGATTTCCTCTTTCGTTTGCATTTGAAAGTGTATTTTTTCAAGGACTTAGGAAATGAAAATTATTTTCTATATAAATGCACACGCTTCTTGTCTTTTACATGTTGGCCAATTTTAAATTTTTAAATTCGAATTAGATTTTAAATATTAAATTAAAAACCCTTGCACCCATTATTAATTTAAATTAAAATTTTAATCAAGGATTAAAATATTTTAATTTAAATTAAATATTTTGTAAACTGCTCATGGGTCTTTTCAACTTGAACCTTGTTTTTCTTCACCTTGTTATTTGGCCCAAAATATTATAATAATATTATTATTTAATTTAAAACTTGCTTCTCCTTCCTTGGGTCTTCATCCTTTGGGCCTTTTTAGGCATTTAATATTAAAAATAAATATTATATCCTATTCCTTTTCAAGACCTTCTTGTTTTTGGAAAAACCACTTAATGTCCTTAATGATGACGAAATTTAAACAATACTCTCTTGACGTCAATGACAAAAAAACTATTCAAAATTTCCAACAATCTCCCCCTTTGTCATTGATGGTAACCTTTTTTTTTTACCATTCCTTTTTTTTTTTCAAAAGTTGCTCGCCTTGAGAAACTGCTCCCCCTGATTGAATGCTCTCCCCCTTTATCATCAATGGTAAAGGGCCACCTTTGGGGATTGGGACTAAGAATGAGACTCTTAGCTTAGCCCCTCCCCCACCTCCTCTATTGAGGTGGTTAATTTTGGGTTGGGAGTATCTCTACTCCCAGCATACACTAATATTTGCTTTTGTCCACCTTCTTTCTTAGTTGATCCTTCCGATTCCTTTGACAGATCCTGTTCTTGCTTGTCTCTAGAAGTTCTGATCTATACCACTTAGCTATGTTCCTAATATTATTGCACTTATAACACTTAATGTTGTGATTCCTTGAAGGTACAAATATCTTGTAGTTCCTCCTAGTGAAGCCATATCCATTCCTGTTATGAACCCTGCAATTAACTGCCTTATGACCAAAATGATTACAAGAGTGACAATACCCTTGAAAGAGATGCATGTTTTTGAAATTCCCATATTATTGTCTTTCATATGTCCTGCATTGTGTAGCCTTGTACCCAGACCTGTGACATGAGAAGCATCATCCATTGAAACTACCTAGCCTTGACCCCATTAGTCTCTTAGTCTCTTTTACCCTGTGTCATTTCCTATTTCATCTGTTCCTTATTTGTGCATTTTTCCTTTCCTTGTTGAACTTTATATTGTTCAGCTCTTCCTCAGAAGTCTCACTATCTCTTACACTCTCTTATTTTAAAGATTCTTCTTCAATGTAGCTTGAGATTGAATCCTCTTCTTGTTCTCTTTGACCTATTCAAAGCCAAGTCCTATGTTGTTTGATGAAGATATTTGTACCTTGATAGTCTTATACAAGTTATTTGAGTTTCTCCCAAACCTGTGTAGCTTGTATTTAGACTCTTTTACTTCATTCCTTAATGAAGCTATTTCATACTCTAACATTTCACATTCTAAAATTTTTTCTTCTAACTTCTCTTTAAATATCCTTGCCTTAGCTATTGAGTTGGTTAGATCTTCTATAACTTTCCTTTCTCTTCATCATATTCTTGAAATTGAAGCTTGAGTTTGGAGTTCTGCTTTCTTACATTCCTTAATGTATCAAGGGCAAAAATAAGCTCACCCTTAAGATCAACTTCTCATTTATCTGATTTTTCCTCTATTTTTTTACCTTTAGGATCATCTTTATTCCTTTTTTATTTATTTCCACTAGAAGTACTTTCTTCTTCTTCTATTGCCATAAGAAGACTTTCTTCTTCTAGACCTTCACTAGCATCTTCATATTCATGTTCACTGAAACAAAATTCATTCCTTATACAAATATATTTGAGATGACCAAAGTTACCACATATAAAACACTTGAGAATCATCATTAACTTATTTCTAACCACTTTATTTTCTTCTACCAGAAATAGAATTTCATCTTCATCATTGCTTGAAGAGCTTCCATCACTATCACTTGAACTCTTACTTGCCTTGTACGCATAAAAACTCTTCTTATGTATTTGAAAAACTTATTTCCTTGATTGCCTTGTCCATACCTACTTTTCTTTTAGTACCTATGTTTTCTTGTTTCCCTGTTCTTAAGATCATGTTTTTCTTCATCATTGCTATTTCCAGCCTCTAGACAATCAGATGCATAGTGACCACATTTTCCACAATTGAAATATCTAACTGATTTCATACCTTTATATTTTCTTGAGTCTTTGTTCCTTCTGCCATAATTTACTTCTTCATCACCAGATGAATCGTCAATTGAATCTGACTTCTTACCCTTTGTATTCTTAGTAGCATTGAAGGCTGCTTCTTTATGGGGAATAGGTTTCTATTTTATTCTTATCTCAAAAGCTGTGAGAATTCCATGTAACTCATCCCTTTTCAAAAGTTCAATATCTTTTGACTTATATAGTTGAAATATTTTTACCATACATTTTGGGAAGTGACCTTAAAATATTATCACAAATATATGTTTCTTCAACCTTAAGCCCAAGTCCTTGCATGGAGTTAACAACCTCATGTACGCGAAGTAAATATGCAATAATATTTTCCTCATCCTTCATCTTTAGGTCTTCAAATGTTCTCTTGTAATTTTTCAACTTTGCTCTTTTGAAATTTTTATCTCCCTCATATACCTTTTGTAGCAACCCCGGGGAAGTGGCGTGTCATCCCCCACTACTCTACTTGTGATTTAATGAAATATTTTAACATTTAAACATACATTTAAATGAAAGGCATAAAGAAGATATAACCAGAATGCGAAGAAAAAAATGAATGAATGCTTTTTGTATTGATATTTCCAAGATCCGGTTACACATGAATCCCTCTAAGGGATACCCTTTGTTTGATACATGATTTTACACATAAAGAAGGTAGCATATGCATAAAATATCCCTATAGCCCTGTAAAAAATGAAACAACAACACATGCTTAGATGTCTGAGATTGCCTCCCCAGATGAGGCTGTTAGCAATAAATACACTTAATGAAAACAAATGCAATGAAACTAGTGCTATCAGAACAAGTAAATGAAGCAAATCTATGCTAATGACATGAAAAGAAAGTAACAAGCTAAGATGTAAGAAACTAGTACAAAGAATGCTAGATTGGGCCAACGGTCCACTATTCGAGACAACGACCGCTAAGGTGAACCTTTTTATAGTACTTCAAGGCTATGGATCTAAACTTATTGTCGATGTTGAAAGAGTTGTAATTTCTTGTCCATTGTATCAAATATACTGTAGATGAAAAACCCCTAAATCGGCTAGCACTTCGTCGCTCCTCAAAGATGCTCCAATATAATCTCCAATCCAGCAGGGCTTTGTTGTAAAAATTGATCTCCAAGGGGAGCTCTCCAAGTCTTGCAAAGCTCTCCTCAATGACCTATTATGTTTAATTTGTGATCCCCTGGTGCTCTTAGGCTTGCACCTTTTAAAGTGTATGAAGCCCTAGGTCTATGTTCAAAACCCTAGGACTGAATCCCTCATGCATAGAGGATGTTAGCATGAGAAGCTTTTGTTTTTCTATATTTAATTGAATTCTAAATTTGGACATAAGTCTCCCATGTGAACTGGTCATGAAGGGGAATACAAAGTTGTCCCCGCTCACCTTTATTGCATGCATATTGCCACTTCCACCCGTGAATGGGCTGATTTACCGATAAGTCGTATTTATGGCTTAGCCGCTATCATCCACAATGACTATAATTTGGTCATTGCCGTCTGCAGTGGCTGAGGTTTGACCGCTCTGATCTTGAGAAGCCCGGATATAGCCACTCTGGTTTACATCATCCAATGCTTGGATGGGCTAAGAATACCCCAGATGAGTTCTGAGAACCACTTTTGATACTTGGAAAGTCCAAGGTTTAGTCACATGGCCTGTGAATGTGCTTATGTTAGTAGTTATCCTAAACATGACATGTTTCAGGTGTCTACAAATGCCCCTTTTTACAATGCGTTGTGTGAAAAACACAAAGCTAAGCAAAAAAATAGACTGACATGTCTGTAAGGTGTATGATGATCATTGGTCTGATCAACACTGGATGCCCCAATTATGCAAGACGACGTGCATCCTTGAATCATTGCTTCAACGTTTGGAAGGCTTAACTTAGCATAGGGCTTGCTAATGTTCAATTGCACTCATTCCTCAGACACAATTGGGTAGATTCTGTTGCTACAATCAGATCCGACTGGTAGGAGTGCTACGGACTGAAGATGTTACAATTTGCTTATGATCCTAGCAAACAAGAGAAATTTTTGTAATAGTTGTCTGCAATGATTCGTAGGATGAACACAATTTTTATATGATCGAGTGATATTTTGTTGATTTTGATTATGATTATTTGAATATTTGAACTACCCCCTCACATAGTGAATTGGTAAGGGAAGGGCAATTAATGAAGCGACAAATCGCTCGACCAATATTGACTGGTTCTAACTTATTTCTAGTATTTTTTTTTAATGGGTAAACCCCCATCCAAGTGTGATATCAACTGTTTATGATAATCATTCATCCCTATCCCGGGGAGCGGTCCAGCTATCAATAGCCTTCTTAGGAAATTAGGATGAGTGATTCTATTTATGCTTGCATTGCATCACTTGGCTCAGTATTTTTGTGTCATAAGGGAATTAGGATGATTCTATCGCACCCGTGAAGCAGTCCGACCATATTGGTCTTCTTCGGGATTGAAAGAGGCACATCGTAATTCCAAAATGAATAATTTACCCCAATAGCCCTATGGTAACTTACTCATCTCGCCAAATTGCATGGAGTGCAAATCACTGCAACCGTTGAGTTGATAGAGTAACTTGATATGAGGCTTACTCAAGATGTGTTTTTATGTGATTTTTTTGTTATTTTGAACATTATGATGACCATGAGTCATCAAAATGTGTTTATTTGATGTTTTTGCTACTTCTCATGGAGAGAATTCCTCTTGTTTTTGCTTGTGCTACTGGCAGCAGCGATCGAGGCATAACTTGAAAAATATAAAATAACCTAGGATTTTTGACTTTTTACTTTTACAACTAGCAATTTTCTTGTTAGAGCTCTGGAGAGAAAATGACTTTTGTGACTTGGAGTGTTGTTGCTTCGAGGATCATGGCTACGCAGGGTGAGGCATCATCGAGCGGAGGAGCCGGAGATTCTTGGGTACTCTTTGAAATCTTTAACCCTGCTTGTTTCACTTTTGGGTAAAAATGAACTGCACTAAGTAATCAGAAAATGAATCTCATTAATCTCGCCAGCAACAAACCAAACCCGTAAATAGGCTTAGTTTAGGATTTAATGTGGTATATTTACCCCTATTTTTAATTTTTTCAAATTTTTTTGTCATTTTCGGCCTAGGACGTACATGTCTTCCGTGTTGCCCGTCGGTCGCTGCTGCTTAGAGTGGTAAGCTTGGCCTGCAATTTAGCCATTGTCGCTCAGAGCGGCCAGATTTGAATCCCAATAGTCAAAAATTTGACCATTGGGGTTCAACCACCTCTGTCATCGACGACTAGTTTTTGGATGCTGTAGGCGATAGCGGCCAAGAGCCTTAGTTAAATTTTGTGAATTTTTGGATTTTACAAGGTGAACTGATATTTTTTTGAATTTTTGAACTACTTTCTTGTACTATGTTGCATGATTAGGTGTATTTATTCCTCTTTTTCTCAGACTTAGGATAGTTTATCATTATGTGCACCATTTTTCATGCTTTATTTGTGATTCATGCCTTAGATGCATTGTAGTTATGCTTTGTTTTCTTTTGCTCTTAGATTCTCACTACTCGGGCTCGGGACCCAAAGCTCTTGAATGACCTTCTACCCCTCCTAAATAATACGGACTGGGCCTGGTTTAAGGCCTGCTAGGCTACCTAATATTATGTCAAATCAGGCTTACCTCACGACCATCGTATACAGGTGGGATCCCCAAACTAATACCTCCCACCTTCCCATCGGTGAGATGACTATCATGCCAGAGGATGTATACAAGATTTTTTGAATCCCCTTTGATGGAGTGACCATTGTATCTTTGACCACTAATGTGAGGCTATATTTTCTTGGGTTTTCGAAAGATATGCTACAGATACCTTTAAGGACACCAAATATGATGATGTATCTATTATGCACTGGTACCAAGAGAAGGTCTTCTTTGAGAGGCACATAATGTTGCTGATGGTTGTCAACAACATTCTCATTCCAGATTGCTCAGGATTGAGGTTCTTGTGGAACCTCCTTGTGATGGTACATGATCTAATGGACAGCGAGGAGGCCATCATATATGCATGAGGGAGGTCTCTATTGGCCCAATGTTATGATGAGTTGCACCACATCCATCGTCAGGGTCACGTTGGAATCGCTTGCAGCTTGCTCTAACAGGTTTGGGGATGGGAGCACATCAACATGGATCATCCCAAAGGACTCATCACTAAGATTATAGTTATTTAGGAGTGGATGCAGTGCTATGTTTCTAGATGGACTCGAGGGCATGAGGAGTGTAAGAGCTATCCTCATTCGAGGGAGCTCTCCCACTACACTACTACTTTTACTAGGCTGAAGGCCAAATATATCATATGGCACCCATGCCATGAGTGCCCGAATTAGTATAATATGGCTAGTGTCATATCTAGGACGTGACATGAGCAGTGGCTCATCGACCATAAGGTTGGCATCAGAGAGTATTTCTTCTACTCCTGTGTTCTTTGTCAGTACGAGTTACAGCAGGATGTGCCACTAGTTCCATTTTTGTATAGGCACCTTGCAACGGAGAGAGACCTTCCTCCACCACGGATCACAAATATTTTTGATGAGGATGATGCCCCAAAAGTTGGCCCAAAATTCACTGGGGGAGTCATAGATGCATTTGCATAGTGGTGGGGGGATCTGATGTGGCATGGTGATGGTAGGCTGGGTTACGAGGACGATGGCAGGGATGACGATGCAGATCCAACTGGGTGCAGAGTTTGATCCAGGACCTAGGTATGGCGCTAGCCAGTAGAGCAGGTGGAAGTGGAGGAGAAGGAGGCTCCTAAGGAGGATGAGGAGGAGCTGGATCCTAAGGAGAGAGATTATCCTCTAAGAGCACAGTTGCATGAGGTCAAGTCTGAGCTCCAATCGACCAAGATACAGGTGTAGCAGTGAGATGCTACTGTAACACAACGATATGCCACTATAGAGCAACTCACGCTATAGATCCAGGTTTTGTAGGCTACTATCGGGGGCGATGCTGCTAGGATGCAGTTTTTTGTTCCTCCTACACCATAGAGTGATACCGGGGTAGATATTGGGGTAGATACAGAGGCAGAGGTTCTATGCCTATAGTCATTGCTAGATGAATATGAAGGGTAGATCTAGGGGCATGTATCCCATATAGCGCCTCTCTAGATGCAACTTAGGGGGCACAGAGTTGTCCCTAGGGAGGCAATATGTGCAGGTGGCTCATAGGTCAGCCGATGCTCCACCTTTGGGTAGTCTTCTATTCGTCCTATCTAGAGAACCCAGACTCGTACAGAGAGACCAGCAGGTTCACACCACTCTACTCATGACACAGCCATAGGGGGAGGTGATGCTAGGGGAGCAAGCCCCTTGTTTGAATGATGATGCACTTGGATTATATTTTTGAGATCTATTTTACCTATATGACTGTAGCCCATGGGAAATTTTTGTATACCCACATACTTGATACACACATTTATATGATATCTTTGCATTATGACTCATTATGTGTATCATTTATTGCTCATGTTTTTGTTTTATTTATGCGATGTAATGATGGCATTATGATGATTTGATGTATGTGTTAGATGATAGGTGATATTTATGATGATGTGGATGTTTAGATGGATGCTCATGTAGATGTGATATGATCCAATAATGTGATGTATCATGCGTTGACTTGATGATGGATTTATGATTGTATGTATAGGCGAATTATGATGTGATCTTAGATGTGAATGGATGAGTTATGAACTATGTAATGTTTATTGTTAAATGCATGTTTTATTTTAATTTTATTGTAGGAATCTAACTCATGCTATGATAAAGTGAATGCAATATGTAACACGTTATGTATATGGTGTTTAATCTAATGTGAATGAACTTGTATGTTTTAATAACTTAAAACACAAGGAATGCCTATGATATGATTCTGACAATGTAACGGGTGATACCACAGAAAGTATAAAAACCATGAAATTTTTAATAATCATTCTAATTATAAGAATTAATTATTTAAACCGTCCGTATGTACAATGTAATGGTGTGAAATGTATGTAATTTTTGTATAAGCTTCTTGAATTTAAAAGATATAAAATAATCAGTGGCCGTTTAAATATCGTTTCTAACATATATCCGGTATCTAGTTTATTTTATTAATACCCCCTAATTTACAGAAGCTTATAGAGAAATTTTATGATGTGGTTGATGATATGATTGTTGCTATGTAGGAGTTTTTAAGGCTTTTCTTGAGACTTCAAACACTGTAGTTATCCTATCAACAACTATGTAATGACCATGCAAGAATTTTGAAAAGCAAGGCTCTTACCATGTTCTTGGATATTCATTATCTCTATGTGTGCAAATGAATATATATTTTGAGATAGAACCCAAGCATTTCCTTCGATTTCAGGCAGGATTCTTTTAGCCCATTTCTAATATCAGGGATCCTCAGGAGTTCATCTCATCCTTATGTTGGACTTAGTTGGATTATACCACTAGGCAGTATTAGGTTACCTAAACTAGCTCATCCACATGCAAATATTGGTCTATACCAATGCCAAAAGCAATTGTGATAGATATATCATCATGCGTAAGGATATTTCCTTCCAGTTTTTTAAAATGCTGAGAATTCTAGGGATTCAAGCTCCATTCCATTATTTTCTTCATTTCACTTGGGATACTTGCTCATATGTAGTGATGAGAATCACTGTTTATTTTTATTGATTTTTTTCTTGAGCAAGGGACCTATGTAGTGATGATAATCACTATTTGCTTTATTTTTGCATTCTTTGAACTATGACTTTAAAAACTGGGGTATTGAATTTGTGCTTTGTTTTGGGATTTTTGCTTGTGTTAATGAAAGCAAAGGATTTATGCAGTGATGATAATAATTCATTTTTGGGTAGTGTTGTGGAGTTTCCACAACCACCCCAAGCTTCTTGGGGACCCACTTGTCATGTATTGGTATTAAAGATTTTTGGTTTTCTTTGGCTTGTAAGAATAGTGATGTTTGATCGTTTATGTTAATGATTTTAATTGCTTTAGTTATTTAATATTTAATGATTAATTAATCTAGGCATTAATGCTTAGATTAATTAAAATCCATTTTGATAAATAGAGTTTAATGTTCTTCATACTATCTAAGTTGATGGAATGTGTTTAATAAAGCAAGGCCTGACCAAAAAATTACCTAAAACAAGAAGAGGATACAAAAGGTACAAAGAAATTGTGATAGAAAATAAATGCTATTATCTACCTAATATAATTACATTAATTATATTATGTATATAATAGTAATATTATTATGATTATATCATAATGTTCTAAAATATTATTATTATAATAATATTATTATATTGTATATAATAATATTATTATAATATACTTTACAAAGGATGTGATAATAATATGTTTGACCATGTTATGTTTGATTGCAGGAGAAGGCGATGGCGGCTATTCAAAATGATCGAAGGCAAGGGTGGCTATTCCAAAACATTCGAGGCTACGTAACACTGGCAAAAGAGGAAGCAATCCAAAGATAGCATTAGGGTTTTAGGAGGACAACACATAAGGTGCCAGTTTTGACAGTGAAATGGTTGAAACCAGAGGCATACTGTCAAACAAGCCAACAAAGAAATATTATTAGGGCAACCCATAAACCTAATCGATGGAGATAAAAGTCTACCTCGAGAGCATGGAAAGTTTTTTGTTGATATTGCGCATTGTGAGTGTGAGAGCAAGGAGCTCGACAACCATGGTGAAGGGTTGATAGTGCCATGGTTGCGTCAATGGTAGCCCCCTGACATGGTGTTGATAGTGCCATGGCTGCAATCGATGGCAACACCATGGCAAAGGGTTGAAAACACCATGGTTGTGTCGATGGCAGCACCCTGACATGGTGTTGACAACGCCATGGCTACGATCGAACGCAACACCATGGCAATGCTATTTTGACAACGCCATGGCTACGTCGATCGTAGCACCACGACATGGTGTTGACATCACAATGGCTGTGTCGATGGTGTGATGGCCTCACTAGATTATATGGAAACCAAAGTGCCCAAGATGGGGGACGTCATCCCAATCCTTGGGAACGTTTGGTATGGCTTTGAAGAGATACCATCGAGCCTTGGTTTCGAAGAGCACAACAAAAATCTTGTTGAATGAGATTGGCCTACCTTATTTTAATGTGAATGTTATTTGATTATATTCAATGTTTTAAAGGAGGCCTAAAATCGTAGGGGTTATAAGGTATAGTTAAATGTTTTTTATTATTCATTTTGATGGGTGCAAAGAGGTGTTCTTGGGTAAAATGCCTATTTGATAAGAGAAAGGGGAGACATAAGGAGTTACGTAAGGTTATATTTTTGGTTTTATTATTGTTTAAAATAATGTTTAGAAGTGTTATTTTATTGTATTAAATCACAAAAAATGATGATGAATTATTTTATTATATCCATTTATTATTTTAATTGTGAAAGAAGTTGAAGCGAAAGGAATTCTAAGCATTATTTATACCTTGCTATCCTACCTATTTAGGGGGTTGGAAATGATGTAACATTCCGAAAAGCAATAAGAAAGAGCATTTTTCAGATTTTGAGAGGGTAGCAAAATTTTGTGAGCAAAATCACGAGGGTTTCTAATCATAAAACTAACGTTTTTAGTGTCTTATCATTTCTACATTTTAGTGACTTCTAGCCATTGTCTTATGCCATGAAATGGGTTGCAATAGGCAAAGGTCAAGATGATGATGAATTATTTTATTATATCCATTTATTATTTTAATTGTGAAAGAAGTTGAAGCGAAAGGAATTCTAAGCATTATTTATACCTTGCTATCCTACCTATTTAGGGGGGCTGGAAATGACGTAACATTCCGAAAAGCAATAAGAAAGAGCATTTTTCAGATTTTGAGAGGGTAGCAAAATTTTGTGAGCAAAATCATGAGGGTTTCTAATCATAAAACTAACGTTTTTAGTGTCTTATCATTTCTACATTTTAGTGACTTCTAGCCATTGTCTTATGCCATGAAATGGGTTGCAATAGGCAAAGGTCAAGATGATGCAGTTTCTCTATTATTTCCTTTGAGTCTTGTACTTGATTTAATGGTATTGTGCTTATGTTGTAGGTCCATTAATTCAGGTTGTTTTATGATTACCTCATAACTTGGAATTTTGTAGGGAGGAGCTTGCTAAACTAATTCAAAATTTGACTTTTTCAACTAACCAAATTTGCATTGTTTATTCATTCATTTTTGTTAAGTTCATTTTATTTCAAGAATTCAATCATTTCATTTTGGTCCATCCAAAATTTTAGTTTCTTTTATTTCCATTATGGTCCTTTTCCAGAATTTCTACTAATTTCTTTTTAGTTTCATTTCTATTCTAGTCCATTTTCAGAATTGTTAAGCTTTCAAGTTATTTCCATTCTGGTTATTTTCCAGAATTTTTGCACCTCCAAAATTCATTAATCTAAGATTTCAGATAAAACACATGGTTTAGGAGGGATACTAACCTGCTATTTCACATTAAATTAAGATAATAAATGAAAAATAATTTTGCTAACATTGCTAACACACTAACTTCTACTAACTACTATTAGGGTAGTGGCATCAACATAGGGAAGATAAAATGAACCCAACTACCTAAAACTTACTTCATATTAAAGGCACGAAAATTAAAATGAGGTGGACAATTCCAAATTTTATCATTTGAAACCTTTTAAGTGAAGATAAAATACTTTACTAATAGGGATTTAGGGTAGCATCAATTTAAAAAACCCTAAAAAGAACTGCTTTTATTTTGCATTTGCTTTTAGTTAGATCTTTCAATCATTAAGCATTGTTTAGAACCAACAAATGCCCCATGTTTATGGTCACATGCATCATTGAATTATTTTTGGAATTATTGTAATATTTTAGATATTTTACCAGAACCTTGGAGATGTTAAATGTTTGTCATTTGGTTTCTTTTCAAGAGAGAGTTTTATGTTCAATACTCTGCATGTGGTGGTATTTTTCAATTGGGAAAAATACACACTCAACATATTTGGCGCTAGAAGGAGGGTCTTATTTTATGCTCTGTGATTTAGTTTTTTTTTGCTAATGCTAACATGGTCAATTTTGGTTCAACAATATTGTGTTTCCAGGTGCAACATGTTACTCTTGACTAGTTTGTGAGAAATCTTAGTCTAATAGATTTAAGTTTCTCAGGCTGGACCCACCTAGACGCATTGCTACTAGGTCTAAAACCACTAAGGAAACCATTTTTCAAAGTCTTTCTCCCAAACCTAGGAAATCGAGATACAAAATCCAAGGGATCGAAATCCCATCTGAGCCTTCTGATACATTAGGTTTAGAGATGCTTTTCCAAGATTTAGAAAGGCTAGCTCTCAGACCTCTAAATCTGAATGCCTTTAGTGGGTGTGCACCCATTAGTTCCACTACAAGAGCTACATCAAGTGTATCCATCTCCGTCATCCCGAGTGTGTCAACTGCTTTAGTAGGGCCATTATCTTTGGTTAATATGGCCCAAAAATAGCAGCAACAACAATCGATTCCTTGGTTTGGTACCTGAAGTTATCCGTTAAGTATAACTAGGGATGTCCATGACATACCTAGGCACCTTGATAGGTCTATCCCTAAGTTTATCCATGATGGTCCCATTTCAACTGAAGAGCATGTTCAAATTTACAAGGACCATATGATTAGGCAAGGAGTCAGTCATGAAGATGTCGCTTGTCAACTCTTCCCTAATAACTTTGACCAAATGGCTCATGAATGGTATAGGAATCTTCCTGTAGGGTCCATTACATCTTGGGCCCAGTTGGAAGCTGCATTTTTTAATCAATTTAGGTCATTGCTAGATCCTACCATCATGTATAACCAAGAGGTATCCTAATGAACCTATCAGAACATTTAATACTAGATTCCAAAAGCTTTACACAAACGTGACTCGTCATTTTGCAATAGACGCTACTGTGGCATTGAAATTATACCTCGCAACCTTAGACCTAATGAAAACCATGTTTACCAGGAGAAATCCTCAAGTTACAATGCTGGCCTTAGCCTATGTTGAAGCCATGACTATTGAGCAACAAATGACACCGCAAGGTGGCACTATGACTTAATTTCTCATGTTAGGGCAATATGGCCCTTACAATAAATTTTCCATGATGAATCAAGTTATGACACCTCAGATGCCCATGATGAATTCTTTGCCATATCATTAGTCATACCCATTCGCTCCCATGCTTCCATATTTTTTGACATACCCTAATGCTACCATTCCACCCACTCTGTAAATGATGGTTGCTAATCAGATAACCTTCCCAGTATTTGAGGTAAGTAGTACTCGGGTCTCAAATACGTATCCCATGGTGGTACCTCTGAAGGCCAAGGGTCCATGGTGGACCCAAAATACCCAGAGTCAAACCTTAGTGCCTAGTCCAAAGGTTGCTAATGTCATAAATGTTAGTGGATATGGGGTTGTCATGTCCCAGCCATAAGGTTCCAATTATGAGCTGGAAGAGCTCAAGAGAATGACCATCAAACAGGGCAATGACATCATTCGGTTACAAAAAAAAGTTACCCAAAATCCCATTCCCAATAGAAACCATGACCATAGGATAACAAGATCATACAATACGCAACCTAACAATGGATGTGTACCCAATCTAGTAGCCAATCATGCTGATGCGTTAGCGGATTGTGATGACTTAGAGTCATGTGATGAGGAAATGCCTCACTATTGCCATAGAAAGTCAAAAATTTTGGTGTCTGAAGTTATTCATTATTTAGAAAATGATGAGATGGAGGAAGATATGAATGTGTTAGGAGAGGAAGAGGATGAAGCCTTGGAAGCTTAGGCTGCTAGAAATTTTGGGAAAGCCAATCACAAGTATTTTACTAGGAGTTCTAAGGATCCCAAAACATCCTCTACTCCCCCGAACAACCCTTTAGTTCCTCTTGATACAAAAGGTGATGTGAATCCACCACCTCTATTTTTGGAAGCACCTAGGACAATGCCAAAAGTGTCAAATCCTAGAACATCCACTTATAACTTGGAAGAAGACATGAAAAGGACCAAGGCCAATATCTCAATGTATGAGGTCTCTCAATTGTTGGGGTAGGATAAAATCGGGGGGAAGAGATTGAATTCCCCAAGTCAAATTCATGAGGTTAAATCTGTAGAACCCCAAATTGCTATGAGGAAAGAGAAACCAGAGGTACCCCATTTTCTCATAACCGTTAGGATCACATGAAAGAATTTACACAACTATTTGATTGATTCTGGTGCCTAGACCAACATCATGCCTCTTGAGATAAGCCAACAACTAGGACTTAAGCCTGTTCATTCAAATAATAAGGTGGTCCAATTGGATAGATATATGGTGGATGTAGTAGGTGTTGTAAAATATGTCCTACTTCAGATCAAATCAAAGCCTAGGGTCCAACATTACATGAATATCCTTGTGCTAAATATTGCTTCCAAGTATGGCATGGTTTTGGGAAGAGATTGGAGCAGAAATATCAATGGTTATGTGGTAACTGATTCCTCCCATATGTGGTTTCCATGGAGAGGAGTTGCAAACCAAATCTGGGTAGACAGAGATCCTAGACTTAGGGAAATTATTACAGAGTATGATAAATGCAATGAGATTTAGTTTACTGAAACAGAATTAGGGGTTTATAATTTTGACATAGAAGACAACCTAAGGGTCCCAAAATGATAATATTTACCATGGTACGTAGGAAGAAAACAAGAAGGTGTGGACCCTAAATTTTGGTGGGTCTAAATCAAAACAAGGTGTGGGAGCTGGGGTAGATATCACATGTCTTGGTAGTAAGCCTTTGATTGCTACCTATAGACTATAGTTCCTGACCACCAATAATGTGGTGGAGTATGAAGCCCTGATTTTTGGACTTCAGTTAGCCCTAAGATAAAAGGTAAAGTGCCTTAAGGCATCGAGAGACTCAGAGTTAGTATTCAAATAGGTCAAGGAGTAGTATACCTGTAGAGACAAGAGGTTGAACCTCTATAAAACTAGAGTGAGGGAATTAATTAATGAGTTTGATGCTTTCAATATTTTCCTCATCTCAAGAAAAAATAATAAAATGGCTGATTCGTTAGCCATAGCGGCCAACATGCTTTCGCCTGCTGACCATAAAAAATGTAAAAAAATTTCCATAGAGTTAGTGCCTTGCCCCTCCATACCAAACAATATCACAAATTTACAGGTCTTTGATAGTGATAGACACATTTTTAGTTTTGTTACTAATTTTGGTATATTTGAAAATCAGGTTATAGACAAAGAAGAGAGGATGCAAGTAGAAGTAGGAACAACTAGAGCATGGAATGATATGCCAAGTGATAGGGCCTCTCTTGAAAAGTTGTTTGATATTGGATATCAAAATAAAAAGGAAAGAAAAATACCATCCCCTAAGGAATCATGCAATTCAGTTAATTTGGGGAGTGCAGTAGATCCGCGTGAAGTGTTCATTGCAAAGGCATACACACAACGAGAGAAGGAGTCAATAGCTCAGGTTTTAGGAGAGTACATTGATTGCATATCTTGGAGCTATGAAAAGCTAAAAACATATGACCAAAATGTAATCATGCATACTATTCCTCTGAAGCCTGATTCCAAGCCTTTTAGAAAGAGGTAAAGAACGGTTAATCCAATCCTAAAGCCCTTGATAGAGAAGGAAGTGAAGAGGCTACTAGAATCTAAAATCATCTTCCTTGTTAGGCATTCCACATGGATGGCTAATCTTGTCCCTGTTAGGAAAAAGAGTGGAGAAATTCGGTTATGCATAGACTTTAGAAATTTGAACAAAAGTTGCCAAAAAGACAATTACCCATTACCCACCATTGATGAGATACTCCAAAAGGTAAATGGGTCTGAAATGATGTCATTTTTGGATGGATACTCAGGATATAATCAAATTCTCATACATCCAAATGATAGGATGAAGATGACCTTCACCACGAAGTGGGGAACATTTGCCTACCGGAGGATGTCGTTTGGTTTGTTGAACGCTGGAGCCACTTTCCAAAGAGCCATGGATTTTGCATTCAAGGGGCTCATTGGTAAGTGCATTATTGTCTATGTAGATGATATCCCTATCTTCTCCAAGAAGAGGTAAGATCATGTTAAAGACTTGAGGAAAGTACTCCAAAGGTGCAGGGAACATGGAATTTTCCTAAATCCAAAAAGTGCATCTTTAGGGTAACAGAGGGTAAGTTGTTAGGGCATGTCATTTCAAAATATGGGATTGCTATATATGTAGAGCGGATAGCCACTATTCAGGATATTCCTCATCCCAATAGCAAAAAGGAGCTTAGGTCCTTTTTCGATAAGATTAACTTTGTGAGAAAATTCATTTCAGGTTTTGCCAAGATTGCCAAGCCCCTAAATGATATGCTAAAAAAGGATGTTCTGATAAAGTGGACCAATGAGAAAAGGGATGCCTTCACAAGCATCAAGGATGTTATTTCCAAAGCCCCTGTTCTCATTAGTCTAGACTATGCTAAACCATTTTATGTTTACACATTTGCTTCAGATCATTCTTTTGCAAGTGTGTTAACTAAGAAAAGTGAAGCCAAATTGAAAATCCTATGGCCTTTTTGAGTTCTCCTTTGAAGGATGTGAATATGAGGTATTACATCTTAGACAAGCAAATGTATGCCTTGTTTAAAACTATAAAAAAAATCAGGAATTACATTGTGGATAGTAAATTTTTTGCTATAGTTCCTGACCCTGTAGTAAAGTCCATGTTATTACAGAGTGAGCTAGGTGAAATAAGGGGGAAATGGCTTTCTACCCTTCAAGAATTTTACTTAGAGATAAAGCCCATGAAGATAGTGCGTGGAAAAGGTTTGGTCAAGGCCATCGCAGAAATTGATCCTTCAATAACATGCCAAAACTATGAGGTTAATGATATCACTACAGAGGAATGGTACGTAGATATTGTATATTTTTTATTGCATGGTAAGTGCCCTTCTAATTTGAATTCCACTCAGTACAGGGCACTACGTTTAAAATCAGCTATATTTTTGATTAAATTTGGTGTGTTGTACAAGAAGAATCATGAAGGAATTTTTCTTCGTTGCATTACTTAAGAGGAAGCAACCCAAGTACTCAAATAATTCCATTGTAAGTATGGAACTGGACACGGGTCAGCAAATGCGATAACACACCAGATTCTTAGAGCTAGGTATTACTAGCCCCACTTATTTAAATATGTACATACACATGTAAGAACATGTTACATATGCCAAGTGGCAGCCAACAAAGAGCGAAATGCAACAATGCCATTGTAGTCAGTGGTAGAGACGAGACCATTTGCACAATGGGGATTAGACTTTGTTGGGGTGATAAATCCTAACTCATCCGATTTCCATAAGTTCATCCTCACCGCTACTGATTACTACACAAGGTGGACAAAGGCTATACCTACTAATAATGCCACCTCCGAGGTTGTGATTATATTTCTAGAGGAAAACATAGTCACTCATTTTGGAATGCCTAACTCCATAGTAAGTGACAACGGTTCTACCTTTTCCTCTTTAGAATTTGCAAATTGGACATACGACAATAAGGTGAGTCTAAAATTCTCTTCCAATTATTACCCCCAAGGCAATGGTTTTGCAGAATCATCAAATAAAAATTTATTATGCATAATCAAAAAATTACTTGAAAAGAACCCTAGAGATTGGCATAGTGAGTTAAAATTTGCCCTTTGGGAAGATAGGACTAGAAGCAAGGAGTCAATTGGGACATCTCCATATCACTTAGTCTATGGGAAACATCATATTTTTCCCACTAATCTGAAATTGTAAACTTTAAATTTTATAAAAGACTATATTGGGACTAATAATAAACTTGAAACCAGATTAACACAATTAATGCATCTTGATGAGAAGAGGGAGGAAGCCATGCTTCATTTCAGTAAACATCAAGACATAATCAAAAGGTGGTTTGATAAACAATCCAAAATTAAGGCCTTCAAAGCTTCAGATTTAGTTTTGTTGTGGGATAAAAGGCATGAGAAAAGAGGAGAACATGAAAAATTTGATTGCTTGTGGTTGGGACCTTATCTAATATTTGAAGTCCTAGGTGAAAATAGTTTCAGATTAAAAACCTTGGATGGAAATGATTTGACCTTACCTATCAATGGCCTTCATTTAAAGCATTATTTTTAGGCCTAAGGGTAGAGTCATTGTATTATATGTACACTAATACGCTTGCTTGATTGTTTGTCTTATCAGTTTTATTTCCTGTTTATTTTGTTTTCTTTCATTTCAAGAGTTTTTAGTGTGTCAAGGTTGTCCAGTTTTGGATTTGATTGTAAGAGTAAGAGGTCAGCCTATGTGTATACGAATGTCAACCAAGACTAAAAGGATGTGAAACATTGGAATCATATGGCAAAAGGGCTTGAAAATGTGAATATTGTTTGCAACTCATGAAGCATGAAGTCTTTGATTTTTGCATATCATCCACCCATGCCTCAAGGGCACATTCTTATCACATAAACATCATGAAAGTGAAGTCCAATTATCTTGGGATCAAAGGCACAAAGAACACTAAGAAGATCTTAGGTTTGGAAACGGTTGTCGAAGTTGCCGTGGGTCTATCACATTTTTGTCCATGTACAACATCTTGGGTAAAATAATATGAAACCATACTTGGATGGGGATGTGAGGCGAAAATATAATTTTGGTCTATCCCGCCCTGCACATAGTCCATGAATAGTGGTTTTTACCACTACAATATTTATGCTCATAAAATAGTGGTTATCACCACTAGCATGATTTACAAATCAGAGTAGTAAGGATAGGGTCAAATTCTCATCATACCTTGGTTGAGAATTCGATTCCCTAAAACTCTAAACTGAATTGTAAGGATCGTACTAATTGTCCCTCAGAAGGATGGGTAGTCATCCCCAAAATTTGTTAAGGAAAAAATATAGAGCAAAGCCAAGCAAAGAAGACTGGACTATGGGGTTAACCTCCATCGGGGCTATAGATGCTTGACTGGTAGTGGAGTACACTCATGCCTAGTGACATGACTCCTGCAAGGTTGAGATTTATGTCTGCCATGAGGATAGATTAGTCTAATGACCTCATCCATAACCGGTTTAATTATTTTGGTCAAATATGAGAGCAGTAAAGGATAGGGTTATATTCTCATCACACCTTAGTTGAGAATATGATTCCCCAAAGCTCTAAGGTCCACTTGCACACATTGACCCTTAATGATGATGGCTCACAACCAAGCTCTAGATCTGGTCAATGAATTCATCGCACACACATTTGATCCTAATATGGTTAGACATTTTTGACATGTTTGCCCAAGCCACCATAGAATGTGTTGCCCATGCTATAAATTTTTTACCCTCAAAGCTCTCCATATTCATTGTGATAACTCTAGTCAAGTAAAATTGGTGATGCAATGTGGAAAAGTTACAAACAATAATGTGTGGAGTACTTCACACACACAGAGTTAATATTGAATGATTCTAATATTTTGTTGTTCTTATGAGTCTATTGATATTATTTATGCATTTGCTGACGCTTGTTGCTTCCTGGTTTGGAGTGTGTTTTCATATTTTCTTTTTGGGTTCTCACCGAAATGCTTAGGAGCATTTCCCAGCAGAGTCGCCATTTCGTTGTGGAGTTTCCACAACCACCTCAAGCTTCTTGGGGACCCACTTGTCATGTTTTGGTATTAAATATTTTTGGTTTTCTTTGGCTTCTAAGAATAGTGATGTTTGACCGTTTATGTTAATGATTTTAATTGCTTTAGTTATTTGATGTTTAATGATTAATTAATCTAGGTATTAATGCTTAGATTAATTAAAATCCATTTTGATAAATAGAGTTTAATGTTCTTCATACTATCTAAGGTGATGGAATGTGTTTAATAAAGCAAGGTCTGACCAAAATATTACCTAAAACAAGAAGAGGATACAAAAGGTACAAAGAAATTGTGATAGAAAATAAATGCTATTATCTACCTAAATATAATTACATTAATTATATTATGTATATAATAGTAATATTATTACGATGTTCTAAAATATTATTATGATTATATCATAATGTTCTAAAATATTATTATTATAATATTATTATTATGATTATTTTATTCTAAAATGTTATTATTATAATAATATTATTATATTGTATATAATAATATTATTATAATATACTTTACAAAGGATGTGATAATAATATGTTTGACCATGTTATGTTTGATTGCAGGATAAGGCGATGGCGGCTATTCAAAATTATCAAAGGCAAGGGTGGCTATTCCAAAATGTTCGAGGCTACGTAACGTTGGCAAAATAGGAAGTGGTTCAAAGATAGTGTTAGGGTTTTAGGAGGACAACACATAAGGCATCAGATTTGACAGTGAAACGGTTGAAACCAAAGGCATGTCGTAAAACAGGCCAACAAAGAAACATTATTAGGGCAACCCGTAACCCTAATTGATGGAGATAAAGGTCTACCTCGAGAGCATGAATTTTTTTTCATTGGTATTGCGCAGTGTGAGTGTGAGATCAAGGAGCTCAATAGCCATGGCGAAGGGTTGACAGCGCCATGGCTGTGTCGATGGTAGACCCATGACATGGTGTTGACAGTGCCATGGCGAAGGGTTGACAAAACCATGGCTGCATCGATGGCAAACTCATGACGTGGTGTTGATAGTGCCATGGCTGTGATGGAATGTAGCACCATGGTAAAATTATTTTGACAACACCATGGTTGCGTCGATCATAGCACCACGACATGGTGTTGACAACACCATGGCTGCATCGATGGCGTGATGGCCTCATTGGGTTATATGGAAACCAAAGTGCCCAGGATGGGGGATGTCATCCCAATCCTTGGGCACGTTTGGTATGGCTTCGAAGAGATACCATCGGGCCTTGGTTTTGAAGAGCACAACAAAAATCTCGTTGAATGAGTTTGGCCTGCCTTATTTTAATGTGAATGTTGTTTGATTATATTTAATGTTTTAAAGGAGGCCTAAAATCGTAGGGGTTATAAGGTATAGTTAAATGTTTTTTATTATTCATTTTGATGGGTGCAAAGGGGTGTTCTTGGGTAAAATGCCTATGTGATAAGAGAAAGGGGAGACATAAGGAGTTATGTAAGATTATGTTTTTGGTTTTATTATTGTTTAAAATAATGTTTAGAAGTGTTATTTTATTGTATTAAATCACAAAAAATGATGATGGATTATTTTCTTATATCCATTTATTATTTTAATTGTGAAAGAAGTTGAAGCGAAAGGAATTCTAAGCATTATTTATACCTTGCTATCCTACATGTTTAGGGGGGCTAAAAATGATGTAACATTCCGAAAAGCAATAAGAAAGAGCATTTTTCATATTTTGAGAGGGTAACAAACTTTTGTGAGAAAAATCAAAAGGAGGGTTTCTAATCATAAAACTAACGTTTTTAGTGTCTTATCATTTCTGCATTTTAGTGACTTCTAGCCATTGTCTTATGCCATGAAATGGGTTGCAATAGGCGAAGGTCAAGATGATGTAGTTTCTCTATTATTTCCTTTGAGTCTTGCACTTGATTTAATGGTATTGTGCTTATGTTGTAGGTCCATTAATTCAAGTTGTTTTATGATTACCTCATAACTTGGGATTTTGCAGGGAGGAGCTTGCTAAACTAATTCAGAATTTGACTTTTTCAGCTAACCAAATATGCATTGTTTATTCATTCATTTTTTTTAAGTTCATTTTATTTCAAGCATTCAATCATTTCATTCTGGTCCATCCAAAATTTTAGTTTCTTTTATTTCCATTTTGGTCCTTTTCCAGAATTTCTGCTAATTTCCTTTTAGTTTCATTTCTATTCTGGTCCATTTTCAGAATTGTTAAGCTTTCAAGTTATTTCCATTCTGGTCATTTTCCAGAATTTTTGCACCTCCAAAATTCATTAATCCAAGATTTCAGATAAAATACATGGTTTAGGAGGGATACTAACCTGCTATTTCACATTAAATTAATATAAAAAATGAAAGCTAATTTTTCTAACATTGCTAACATGCTAACTTCTACTAACTACTATTAGGGTAGTGGCATCAAAATAAGGAAGATAAAATGAACCCAACTACCTAAAACTTACTTCATATTAAAGGCACGGACATTAAAATGAGGTGGACAATTCCACATTTTATCATTTGAAACCTTTTAAGTGAAGATAAAATACTTTACTAACAGGGATTCAGGGTAGCATCAATTTAAAAAACCCTAAAAAGAACTGCTTTTATTTTGCATTTGCTTTTAGTTAGATATTTCAATCATTAAGCATTGTTTAGAACCAGAAAAAGCCTATTGTTTATGGTCACATGCATCATTGAATTATTTCTGGCATTATTGTAATATTTTAGATATTTTACCAGAACCTTAGAGAATTTGAATTTTTGTCATTTGGTTTCTTTTGAAGAGAGAGAGTTTTATGTTCAATACTCTGCATGTGGTGGTATTTTGCAATTGGGCAAAATATACACTCAACAGTAGGGCGAAACTTGTCCTTTTGTCAATTCTCAACACCTTTAAACCGGTCGCACAGGGGGATAAGCAAGGAAGATCCTTTTTGCTTAAGGTAACCTAGATCACTTTTGTAGTTTTCATCTTTCCCTTGTACCAACTAGTATTTTAGTGTTTCAATTAGTGATGAAATCCTGAATATCCAAGGTATTATCACAACTAGACCTTACTCTCTACTAATCAAGGTGGATTTCTACAAAAGCTGATAAGACCACTAGACATGGTTGAAAGACTAGGAAACCTTAGTATATTTTGTATAGCAACATGAAATGGTTGTGTTGAAAAACACAATTACTCACATGGATGCATGGATGCAAACGTACTTGAATATTGTGATTGTGATACAAATTGTGGCATCGTTTGTAAGAATGTGATCATAACCTATGGGTATGCAATGAATATGTATGTTATAATGAAATGCAACTATGTGGATGCATATGTAATATGCAAATGTTTTTGTACTTTTTATTTTTGCATTGTTTTTGACCAAAGGGTTTTAAGGTGCCTTTAGAACTTTTTGTGATTTGATTTGACCAAAGGGCTTTAAGATGCCTTTGGAGAATTTTGATGAAGTTGACCAAGTGGTGTGAAGATACCCTTGGAGCATTTTTGATTGATTCGACCAAGCGGATTAGGTACCCTTGGAGCATTTTGATTGATTTTGACCAAGCGGATTAGGTACCCTTGGAGCATTTTGATTGATTTTGACCAAGCGTATTAGGTACCCTTGGAGCATTTTGATTGATTTTGACCAAAGGGCTTAGGGTACCCTTGGAGCATTTTTCATTGATTCTAACAAGCGTATTGGGTACCCTTGCAACATTTTTGATTGATTCAACCATGCATATTGGGTACCCTTGGAGCATTTTTGATAGAATTTTGAATTTTATGTTTTTTTTTTGAATTTTTTTGTTTTGTGTTTTTCACATATTTGAATGTTTTTGTTTTTTTTTTAAATATTTTTAGATGTTTTTATTATTTTTGAATCTTATGTATGAAACACATTCAAATGAATGATGTTGAGAGGTTCAAGATCTTCAACATCCTCCAATGATGTAAGGTGATATGCTCCAGGTCCAACCCTTTCTAAAATCATGTATGGGCCTATCCAATTTACTGCAAACTTGTCTCGCAGGTGCGGCGACAAATTTGAGTTATGTTGGTTTTATTTGAGCATAATATCCCTAACTTTGAATTTCCTCAAGTGGACTTTACTATTGTAAGCTCGTGCAAGGTGATCCTGATAAACATGGAGATGCTCCAAGGCATTGACTTGGCATTCATCAAGAAGCGTCAACTAATCAAGGTGGCCTTGTCGCACGATGTCATTATATGTGAAGTCCTTCAATGCTACCAACAGAGTTAGAATCTCCAACTCTAGGGGTATGATGGCCTTAGTGCCATATACAAGTAAAAACAGTGTTGCCCCAGTGGGCATCCACACACTAGTCTTGTATGCCCATAATGCAAGAGGTAATTGCAAATGCCAATCCTTATGATTATCTTTAATCATCTTCCTCAATATGGAGATGATTGTTTTGTTTGAGGCTTCTGCTTGCCCATTTGCTTGTGGATAATAGGGTGTTGAAAAATTGTGCTAAATATGGTATTTTTTCATTAAAGCATACACATTTTTATTCTTGAAAGATGACCCATTATCTAAAATTAAAATTTGAAGGGACCCCAAAGCGACTTATGATATTATGGAGTATGAACTCCGCAATCCTTGGTCCAATAGTTGATGTCAAGGGAATCACTTTGACCCATTTTGTGAAGTACTCAGTGGTCATTATGATGAACGTGTGTCAACCTGAAGACGGGGGAGAGATATTCCCAATCAAGTCTAGTCCCCATTACGAGAAGGGCCATGCTGCCTAGATGGGTTACAAGGCTTGTGATGAAAGGTGGGTGAGTTTTGCATGATGTTGGCACTTGATGCATTTATTGACATACTCACAACCATATTTTTCCATAGTGGGCCAATAGTAACCTATTATCAATATGCGCTTAACGATGGCCATGCCACTGAAGTGACCGCCACAAGTACCGTCGTGGGCTTGTGAGATTTCCCAGGATGCTTCCTGGGGCTCAAGACAACGAAGGAGCATTCTATCATAACCTCATCTATAGAGGATGTATCCTAGCAAAATGTATCTTGTCACATTTTGTTTAAAGGTTCATATTTTAGCATGCGATAGGTCTTGCGGTATCATTTCGAGCTTCAAAAAATCTCACAATTGGAAAAGCCAATCCTGATAAGCCACAACTTCTATGGATAAAATGACATGTTCCCCCTATGATTTAGAATCTAAGAATGCAAATTAGGAAACAAACCTGTGGTGAATGGTTGTACCACACTCCGTAGGACCTTGAGAGATCAAATATTCCCAAGGTGCCATTTGCAAGAAAGCTAACTCTGAAGGACCAATCCCGATTTGGTTTAGTCTAGATCATGTTTACTAAATCTAGGTTGTCAATAACCTCATGTTGTATTACTGAATATACGAGCACTTTGACATAGCATCTGTCTGAACAATTATGAAATTTGTAGACAGATTTTGAGGGATTAAGGATACCAAAGATGCTATGGTGTCTGCAAATCTATTTAACATATGAGGGATTTCCTTGATGTCATACCATTCCAGTTGGGCTAGGTAAGTGTCAAAAATCTCTTTGTAAGCTTTCAGGAGTGGGCACCTGCATTAGAACAATTCTTTGACTCGATTAACTATGAGCAAGGAGTCACCAAAGATATTCAATATTTTAATTTCCATTGCCATGGTTGTTTGAAGTCCCAAGATCAAGGCCCCATACTCTGTATTATTATTCATGCAAAAGAATTCTAGCTTGAATTACAAGGGCAATGGGTGCCCTACGGTGTGATAAAGACTATCCATGTGCCACCTCCTTGCTCGCATTTCGAGCCATCAAATAATAATACCATATATTTTTCTTTCTCAGGTTCTTCGAGTTTTGATGGATCTGATAATTTAAAGACAGCATCATCAGACAACTCTATAGTGAGAGGCTTGCTATCCTAAAGAGGTGCCTATGCTAATTGATCTGCTATGAATTATCCCTTGATGAAATTTTGGCTTATGAATTCTAGATCAAATTTTATCAATAGCATGATCCACTTTGTAATACGTGTATTGTGATATATCTTGGTCATCATGTACTTCAAAGGATTTTGTTTGGATATAATGTAGGTCATATGGCTCAACATGTAGTGTTGCAAATTTTTTGTTGCAAAGACCACTACCAAGCATAAATTTTCTACATATGCATATCCCAGCTCATAACTCACCAAGGTGTGAATAATGTAATATATAGCATGCTCTTTGTCTTGTGCATTCTTTTGGGCTAACATGGTGCCCAAAGCAAAATCAGTAGCCGATATGTATAGTAAAAATGATATGTTTGGCCTTGGTGGAGCCAATACTGGCAGCGTTTCCAGGCATGTTTTGATCTCTGCAAAGGCTTGTTGGCAATCCTCATCCCAATGAAATGGGACATCCTTGCGTAGCAACTAGTTCATGGGTTGACATTTGTCTAAAAATTGAGGGATGAACCGTTTGATCGATTCTACCTTGCCTTGAAGGCTTCTTAACTCTCTAATGTTGGTAGGGGTGGCCATTTCTAATATAGCTTTTACTTTTGTAGGATTGACTTTGATGCCCCTTTTGGAAATGATGAACCCTAAGAGATTACCAGAAGTTACACCAAAAATGCACTTCTTAGGATTCAATCTAACATTGTGCTTGATGAGGCGATCGAAGAAATTTGTAAGGACTTCAGCGTGCTCCTATCGCAATAAAGACTTGGACAGTAAATCATCAATGTAGTCTTCCAAGATCTTATGCATATAATCATGAAAGATATATGTCATGGCCCATTGATATGTGGCCTCATCATTCTTTAGGCCAAATGACATCACTTTGTAACAGAATGTCCCCCATGGAGTAATGAAAGCAGTTTTGTGTTGGTCCTCAAGTTTGATCCAGATTTGATTGTATCCAAAAAAACCATCCATTAGGGAGAGCATCTCATGACCTACGATGGCATCAACAAGAGCATCTATGTTTGGCAATGGGAATGAATCCTTTGGAGTTGCCCTATTCAAGTCTCTAAAATATGTGCAAATGCGAACTCTTCCATCTAGTTTTCCCACGGGCACCATGTTCGAGACCCATTCAGGATAGTCAATGGGAACTATGAAGATCACATCCAATAGTTTTTTCAACTCATTCTTTACCATCAAAGCGACGGTTGGATGCATTTTCCTCAACTTTTGCTTGACTAGCTTCTTTAGGGGATCCAATGAAAGGTTGTGAACAACTAAATTTGGGTCAATCCCTGGCATGTCTTTCTAAGTCCAAGCAAAAATATTTGACCTCTCCTTAAGAAGAGAGATAATGATGGCTTGTTCCTCTAGAGATAGACTTTCTCCGAGCTTGAATTTATTTGGTTGAGTAGGATCATCGTTGATGTCCACACTCAAAAGTTGTTTCTATAGCCATATGGGACCCATCCTCCAACCAGTGAGGCGTGGGTATCAAGTGAATGTCATCAACGAGATTTATAGGTCCTATTGAATTAGGATCCAGACCAGCATGGAACACGTCATAAAAACAACCTGATGCAAAATGGAATGGTTGTAATGTCTCTTCACTAGAGAAAAGATCCTCAGGCTCTATGGGTGAATCAACATGATCCCAATAAATAACCTCTATATTAAGATGCAAATATTTCATGGGATATTTTGGGTTATGAAGTGGAGTGGTCAAATAAATGGAGATCATGTTGATGGATGGAATGAAATCTCCAAGACCACATGGGTGAAATTTTGTCTCAGAGGTCTCCCTTCCATAATCACGATGAGGTTCTAGAGGAAAAGGGATTTTTGGATTTGGCCCTTGAGTAGGCCGGATAATAGGATCATTGGGCTCTAATAACTCTCTAAATTTAGACGAAGTGAAATTGACCGTGCGGTGAATGGTAACTAAGCCGAAAGGTCTTCCCAAAAATCGTAAAACGAGGTCTATGGCACGAAATGCCACTTCTTTTTCTACTAGTGCATTGACTTGCTGCAAGTGGTGAGGCCCAAGATAATCCATCTCAGTTTCATATTCAAATTCATCATCACTTATCCAGATCGTTAGCATTGGTATGTGGCCCCAATACAAGAGGCTTGTGTCTTAGTCCTAAGTAGGCCATTTATGTCTCATCTTCATATTATTTGTCACTTATGAAGAAGCCATTTGCATTAGTTGCTTACCCCAAGCTATGGGGCCACTGCATTAGTTCTAGGTAGCCTCTCTTTGTTGAGTCCTCTGACTCATAGCCACTTTCATCTAATATGAATCCACTCTCATTGTGGATGGACCAAGTAAATCTATGTAAATAGCAAGGTCCATGATAGGCCAAACCTGCTTGTGCTTCATCATCACTTACCACATATCCATTTTATTCTTGTTCTTCATCCCATGAGTTGTAACCCGTTGGGGTGGCATCAATTGTGGAGCTTGGATGATAGGTTTCGGGTGGTGGTATGCTCACCACGACCACTTGTCTATTGCTTAGATGTCTTGTACTTGGTGGGTGATAATAAAATTGATGTCTTCTCCTAACCCCAAGCTTAATCTATCCAAGGCTACTACTAGAGAGTCATCCAGACCTCTGATGTGATAGCCTAACCCAAACATGTCATGGGAAGCTAGTATTGCAACTCGAATGGCCACCTATGCCCCTGCTTGTATATACCAAGATGGTAACCATGCCAATGGCAATGTTCGAAGTATCTTAGAGCAAAATTAGGATTAGAGAGGTAAAAAAAATTAATAGTGAATAATTCGTCATTGTCCTCTTCTTCATCAGTAGACTTATGGGTGCAGTCTAGTCCAGCATAGACAAAGTTTATCTTGTTGGAAGGGATTCTAAGCGAAACCATTGTTCCCATTGGTGGACGTAAGTCCTTTGGTCATCCCATGTCTTATGCGGACTCTATTATGGGCTTGAATGTTATGTTCTGCACAAGATACTCTCCTATCCCTGTAGTTGCCAAGTGTATAGTCACATGTGATGTGGATGATCCTACAGACGATATTGGCGAAGTGGGCTCTAGTATCTCCTCAGCTTGATCTTAGAGATCTTCTTCTTCCATGGGACTTGGACTTTTATCAATGGCTATGGTTAGTGCTTCCTTGGGATTTCTTTCCTCAACTAAGGGCACCTTTAGCTTTTGATTACCTTTTGGTTTAGATGTTGATGGTCTATTAGAAGCATTAATCATGTTGGGCGCTAGATGAGGTGTTGATGTAGATGGATCTTTTCGTGCCCCTTTGTCTTTATCGTTCAGTTGCATAGCTGGAGATGAAGGTCCTACATACAAGTGGGTAGAAGGAATCACAAATTCTCCTGTACAATCCACCTGATGGACATAATTGAATGGCTCTTCATCAGCCAACACCATGTAGACTTTGTTATCATGCACATACTTGACACATTGGTGTAAGATTGAAGGAACACACTTCATGTCCCTTATCCAAGGATGCCATAGGAGCATGTTTTATTGCATGGCCCCTTACAAGACATGACACATCATGGGGATGATCTTATGCCCCACCTTAATGGTTAGGACTATCATTCCCACAGTATTATATAAAGCATCATTGAAAGCCCTTAATGTGTAGGCTCCTAGAACGATATTGGACTTGGGGATCTTATGGTGTTCTATTGTTGTTGTTGTAATGATGTTGATTGATGAACCTATATCGATCAAGACCCTCTTAAAAGGTAAATTATTGACTAATGTCACAATATGCAATGGAGGGTCTAGTAAGGCAGTAGACACTGTCTTAATCTCATGAGCATAGAATCGAATTACAGGTTCTTGGAATTCTTGTACTTGTCATACAAAATGGGTGAATGCATTTGGATCTTGTGGGTGGAGCTCATTCAACCTTAAAATATCCATCAAGGTATCCTTGTGCTTTGGTTACTATTGTATGAGCTCATAGATGGATAGCTTGGCCGGAGTCATTTGTAAGTTTTGCTCAAGTCTACTCCGAATAGTTACCATAGGTTAGGTTGGTGGACATGGAAGGTTGTTTTACCCCTGCCTCTACCTAGGTGTAGTGGGGACATTAATGGGAGCTATAGGAGGTTGTGGTTGACCATACCATCTACTCCTAGTTGCTATATTGACAATTTCAACCATCCCAACGCACCCGTGGGTAGGCGTATCAATTCGTACTTGATTGAGTTGTGCACCTTGCCCTCTAGGGACCTCATAGTTTGGCAGAAAGTTTTTGTATATGACCATATATCTATTGTTAGGAGCCAATGGGTTGTCAACTTTAAGTTCTCCTGCCTCAATCATGTTTTGCACCTGGTGCTTGAAACCAATGCAAACCTTAATATTATACCCCGGTATCCTATGATAAGGGTAAAATTGATCTTCCCTATATAATTTTGGCTTAATATGGTTGGGATCTATAAGAGGTATATCAGGGAACCTAATCTTTCCCGCCTCACTCAATTGGTTGAAGATTGATTGCATTGATTCTGTTAATGGTGCAAAATAGCGAGGGGGTGTGTGTTCTTTGTTTAACCCTTGATTGTTCTTTTGATCATAATTGGCTGGTGGAGGTTGTGCTTGATAATTCTAGGGTTGTTGTACAACCCCATACTTAGGTGCAACCAATACCACTTGATTAACTAGAGCAGGGTTTTCCTGCTTCTGCTTATATTTGCTATTTTTTTTCATTTTTGTTCCACTCCTTCTTGGTTCGGAGTTTGATGGTTCCCTCATCTACTTTTATGTCCTCAATGAGTTTGGCCTGGGCCAAGGCCTCCTCAAATGAGGGGTATTGTTGAATTTGTAGCAAGAGAGAAATGTGTTTAGAAAAACTCTTGGTGAACATACGAACAATCTCTTCTACGGGGATGAAGAATGACAACTTTGCCATGACTTTTCTCCATCTATTCCCATAATCCATTACTGGTTCATCATCATAATGTTTCAAATTTTCTAGGTCTGAAAGGTTCACCTTCCTCTTAGCACCAAAATATAAATGCTTCAGGAAAGCATTCACTAGTTGTTCGAAATTGTATATGCTATGCTTGGGTAGTTGGTTGAACCATTGAGTTGCGGTGCCCTAAAATGTCATAATGAATATCTTGAGCATAATAGCATCGTTGTCTTCAATATGAAAATATGCATTGATGAAATTGGTAACATGCTCTTGTCCATCCTTTTCACCCTTAAAATTTTCCAACCTAGGAATTGTAGGCCCAAAATGGCCACATACTTAGTAGAATTTTGTATAAATTTGACTAAGTTATAAAATCATCATTCCACAAACCTTTCAGTATGATTTTATCTAGGACCGGGTCATAAGATATGAATCCGCTCAATAGTTAGTAAAGTTTTCATGTTTGAAGCGATTCTGGGTGACTTTACTCCAAATCCAGAATGAAGAGAGATCTCAAATCCACAAAATTTCCTAAGAGATGATGGCGTCAATGACGAAAAAGTGCAGAATGGTGATTTAGGGAAGGTCCTTGTTGTTTTTGACTCCGCAATGAAGATAAATCTCAAATCCGCAAAAGTTCCTAAGAGATGATGATGTCAGCAATAGAAAAATACAGAATGGTGATTCTAGGAATGAACGAGTCTTCCCTTTTTAGAATGAATATAGGATGGGGAGGTAGAATTACGAAAGTGCAAATTTATGATGAAAGAAGTATGTGACTATGCTGAATATTAATATCCTAGAGCGAATTTGAGGTTCAAAGGTTCGGATTGGAATTTCTACTATTTTTTATAAGAAAGATGAAGTCATCATTTTTAAAGCAGAATGTCATTTAGCTTGTGTCGGATTGAATCTGAATCATGTGATGAAGAAGATCAACGATTGAGGTTAAGCTACCAAATCTTGGTTGTTTTAAAGATATTGCTATATCAGAATCATAACAGTCAATCGGGAGATGAAGCGTCAAGGGTTTCCAAGAATATCAAACCAGAGGCGGTTACAGATCGACGATGATAATTCACTCCAAAGAAGGATCTACAGAAAATCATGATCTTTAATGGCTTGAGCTTCAGTTACATTGAGCGATCAAAAAGTTGTAGAGACCCCGAGCTGTCATGGTAAACTTTATTTCAATGAATTTCTCGGAGGATGGACCAATGAGCTAATTTCGGCTAAAATATTTGTTGTACTGTTGTAACAAGATTATGTGTATTGTTTCTTAATTATTGTAATAATAAAGCTATAATTAGAGGTGGAACCCTCATTTTGAAGGGTCGGCTCTAGTGTATTTTCCTATACCATTGTAAATATTCCTGAAGAGTTGAATGAAAGGAGCAATACATTGATATTTGCCTCAAGTTCTCGTTCTCATGCTTGATATCAGAGGTTCGGATTTCATAGTTGCATTTCTATAAATACTTATATGGTTAGTGTGTTCCTATTTTGGATTACTAGCTGTTGTAAGTAATTAAAATTTTCTTTTGAATTCATTCTATGTGGTTAAGAAGTATATTTCTGTAAAATATAAGTGTTTGGTGAATTCTGTTATTTGGATTATCATTCCCTGGATATTGAAATTGCTTACTACAACATTTCTCTACTGTGCTTAATATATGAAATGATCTATTCTGAGATAAAGGTTGATCTGAATGTATGTCCTTAGTATGGTTTTTGGAAACTTTTTATGGTAGTGCAATGTTGTTAACTTATCCATCCACTATTATCTACATCTCTCTAAACCTAACCTTCTCTTACCCTAAACTCCAAACCCTAAGTGAGCATAATTGTGTCAACAACTTGCTAAGTTGACAAGGAACCAGAACCAACCTACTATGGAGGTTGGATCGAAAACCCCTATTTTGGTCCATCCAATTTTGAGTGTTGAGCTACAACTATCGGGTGCAAGACTATACAAAAAGTAGGAAGATAGAAAGTTGCAGTACTGAGTGAAAACTTAGTGCAATTTAGTTCCCAATAGTTTTTGGTATGCCCGGTGGGACTAGTTCACAAGGAACACGAAACCCATCAAAAGAGTTATTGTTATCTCAACCTGAAGGAATCAAGATTGGGTGAATTGTCTTGACCTTGTTAGCGGAGAAAAGAAAGTTCACCTGGCGACTCCCTGGTCAGAAGACCCTAAAAAAGTATTGTAGACCAGTACCCTTTCATGTATACCAGGTCTTTCAAGAGGAACAACCTTGATTCTTTCTTTTATTATGAGTTACCTCAGAGAGGGGCTACTGTTATCAAAAGTTTGGATCAAGATTTTATTGAAGAAGAAGAGCTTTTGGAAGAAAATCCAACAGTTCCCCCAAGAAGACCTACAGCCAAAAATATGGCACATAATGTGGCTCCTAATCAGCCAATTCAGAAGTACCCTAACTGAGATTCAATTGGGCCCCTTAGATTAGCTCAAATGGATGCCATTCCCCAGGCTGTATCTAAGGAAAACCCCACATATGATGGATTTGGGAAAATAACTTACGAGCACTGCCAAGATATCCTAAGTCTGGTAGCAATCCACAACATAAAAGAAGAAAATATTATTGTCTGAATTCTAGCCCTGTCCTTTCATGGAAAGATATTGCATTGGTTTAGAACTCTGGAAGATGATTCTATCACTTCATGACAATAATTGGATGAGCCATTCATAGAAGAATTTAATCAATTTGCTGATACTTTTTCTCTACTGAATCCATCTACAGCCATGCAAAAAACCCAGTAAGAAACTGTCTTAGATTTTAATTTGAGATTTAGCAAAAAATGGAAGAGAATTCTCCCACTACTAGACCAGTTGCACGTTTGGATTATATGTATTATATCCGTGCCCTGGGATCAAAGTTTGATTTGCAAACACAAAAATCTAGAGTAGAAACCTTCCCCCAATTTTATAATTTAGTCGTCCATGTTGAAAATATCCTAATCAATGTGGTAAGAATTCCCTCTAAAATTTTGTTGGCCTATAACTCAGAAACCAATGGTGGCCATGAGCAATCCATAAAGCCCTTCTACATGGACCCCCTTTCTTTACTACCTCCATCTCAACAAATGAATATGATTCCTTGGTCCAAACCTGTATTTTTCCTCCCCTTCCTTCCCAAACTTCTCAATAATTGTCTGCTATTTTAGATATATAAAATACCATGAAAACTCTGAGTAACATAATTAATTCAATGGAAAAGAGAGATCAGGAAAGGTCACAACAGAGGATATTCCTATATGTGAACAAATATCAAAGGCCTGGTCCTAGTAATAGTATTGGGGTTAGGGTGAATGCAACATATGAGGAACCGGAGTGTTCTGTAGATACCACTCTTGCAAATGTTTGGTGTTTGGTATGCAATGACCCCCATGACTCACAATATTGTGTGATGTATCAACACCATATTCAAAAAGCTATGGATCAAGATGAAAGAAATCAGAAGGGGAGGGTTAATATGTTATGGCACCTAGATCAGATCATGGCCAGAAAATAGTTAGAGGAAGAAAGCCCAATTGCTATTATGACAAGATCTAGAAATAAATCTTTACAAGTAGACCCACATAAGATGGGACAATTCCAAGGCCCTTCTCAAAAGAAAGTTGAATTCTCCCCTCAAAGCAGTGACACTTTTCCTATTCCTCAAGCTAGAGGGAAGGAGAAGACAGATAGTATCCCTAAAAATCCCTAAAGAGAAATATAAGGAGACAAAATGAGATCCAAGGGTGAGGATCCAGAAAGGCTCAGGTTCCCCTCTATTACCAAAATATAAATATTAGAGGTAACCCAACAATACAAAAGAAAATATGGTGAGCCAGAAAAAGAACTGGAAATACCTATCCCTGACCAAGTTTGAGTACAAAATTGTTGAGGAGATGAAAAGGATTCCATCAAAAGCTAGCCTATATCACACTCTTTTCATTTCGGGCCAGATGGACATGCTTAAAGCTTCCCTCAACAAAAATCCCCAAAACAGACCAACCACCACCATCCTCAGTATACCACTAGAAAAAAAATAAATGACACCTTATGTTCTAAAAAATAAACCTTCCCATTTCTACATATCCTTAAGAATGGAAGGATGGGTAGTCCAAAATTGTATGATTGATTCAATAGCATCAACCAAAGTTATGCCTAAGGCGGTCTGTAAAGAAATGGATATGGAATATACCCAGTCTTGTCCTGGAGTGTTGCAATTATATGGAACACATGTCAAGATAGT
The DNA here is from genome assembly GCA_028583015.1 of Wollemia nobilis. Lineage (NCBI taxonomy): Eukaryota > Viridiplantae > Streptophyta > Pinopsida > Araucariales > Araucariaceae > Wollemia > Wollemia nobilis. Next base: position 296,159 of record JAQPPZ010015413.1, read on the forward strand.
TGGAGTTATTAAATATGTACTGATGAGGTTGCATAGAGCTCTCGAGGTAACAGTGGTGCAGGAAATAGTGGTGGTGGACTTGGAATCCTATTTTGGGTTATGCCTCTCAAGAGAATTTACTGCAAAAGTAGGATGATGTATGTGCATGGATTATTCTAGAATGGTAATCCATTTCAAAGGAAAAATGATAATTATAACACCTGAGAAACCAGTTGCTTATCATATTGAAAATATTGAAGAGGACCTGCACAATATTAATCTTGTGGAGGAATTTGAGCTAGTGGAAAACATTGAAGAGCTAGACATTGAAGATGAGTTACCTTTCAGAGAAGACTACAGTCAATTTGGAACTAGTATGGGTACCTACAATATCACAACTGAATAGGAAAATAAACTCCCTGCTATTTCTAATAAATCCTTAAGCAAAGAAACATGGGTTATGCATTTTGATGGTGCTAAATGTAGAAATGACGCAGGGGTTGGTGTGGTTCTACAATCACAGTCAGAAGGGATAAATAATTTTGCTTATAGACTGACATGGTCATGTACCAACAATGTTGTAGAATACGAGGATTTTTGCCTCGGATTGATGCAAGAAGAAAGCATGGGCATTAAAATTTTGAACATATATGGTGATTCTGAGTTGATAGTCCATCAGGTAAGGAATAAGTACAGTAGTAAGCACCATTACTTAAAAGCCTATAAAAATAGGGTATGGGACCTAATGGATTCATTTGATGCCCTGAATCTAAGTTTTGTGCCTAGAGAAGAGAATCACCTAGAAGATTCATTGGTAATGAAGGGAGCTAATTTCAATCCTCCTGTAGATTTTGGAACTAAGAAGACCAAGGGAATTAAAATGGTTTTCAGACTTGCAGTTCCAGACAAGCAGATATTCTGGCAGGTTTTTGAACGTGATGAAAAAATTTTGGATTTTATGATAAGAGAAGCATGCTTCTCAACTTTCCAAGAGGAAGACTTGGAGGAAATAGACCAACAAGACTTTATCCAACTAAGAAACAATCATATTCCAAGGGGATTGGTCACCCTTGAAATTCTATTTGATAATGAAGATAGAAAGAAGGTTGAAGCTATGAAGGTCGGTAAAAATATCTATAAAGAAGTGGAGGTAGGAATAAGAAAGAAGCTCAATTTTGAGATCCAGTGTTCACCTAAGGAAGCAGAGGAGATTAAATATTTATGCTTAAAATACCAAGACAATGTGGTTTGGTCATATGAAGACCTTAAGGTGTATGACAAAAATATTATCCAACATACTATTGAGTTAGAACTTGATGCTAAACCATTTCGACAAAAAATAGAGGCCTGACAATCCGAGGATAGAAGCCATTATGAGAGAGGAACTCTTAAAGCTACTAAAGGCTAGGATAATATATCCAATAAAACATTCCACTTGGGTAGCCAATTTGATACCCGTAAGAAAGAAGAATGGGGATATAATCCTATGTGTATATTTTAGAAATCTGAATCAAGCATCCCTCAAGGATCACTACTCCTTCCCTCAGATTGACCAAATCTTACAAGTTGTAGATAGAGCAAAAATATTCTCACTATTGGATGGTTACTCTGGATATAACCAAATTTGGGTAAAAGACGAAGACCAATACAAAACAACATTCACCACAAAATGGGGTGCATTTGCCTATCAGATAATGCCCTTTGGACTGTCTAATGTTGGAGCTACATTTTATAGGGCCATGGACTATGACTTTAGTACATGTATAAACAAGGTTATTCTGATTTACTTGGATAACATGACGATATTTTCTCATGATAAAAATGATCATCTTTCTCATTTGGAACAGGTTTTTTAAAAGTGCATAGAATTTGGTATCTCACTTAATCCTAAGAAGTCATTCTTTGCAGCACATGAGGGAAAACTATTAGGCCATGTGGTATCAAAGGAAGGTATGGCCATAGATCCAGAAAGAATTAGAGCAATTCTAGCTATCCCTTTGCCTACTAATCAGAAGACCTTGCAGTATTTCTTAGGTCAAATCAATTTCGTCAAGAAATTCATTTATGATTTTACACAAAAAGTGAGGCCTATATTTGAAATACTCAAGAAAAAGGTAGAGTTCAAGTGGATTGAGGTTAGAAAGTAAGCTTTTGAGGTTATCAAGAAATCCATTGCAACAACACCAATCTTGGTAAATCCTAATTTCACTAAAGATTTTATTCTCTATGCTTACAAAGCTGAAGAAAGTTATGCCTCAGTATTCACCCAGAAAGATAGTCAAGGGGATGAATACCCTGTGTTCTTTTGGAGTCATAATTTACATGATTATGAGGTAAAATATAACTTTATTGAAAGACAAGTGTTCGCTGTAATGAAGTCGCTAAAGAAGTTTAGACAATATCTGGTATAGAGCAAAACCCTGGTATATGTGGTTCATCCAGATGTAAGAAGTTTAATTTTACAAGGTGAATTGGAAGATAAAATGGTTGGTTGGATTACTAAGATTCAGGAATATGATTTAGAAATACGTCCCACCAAGCTGGTAAGAGGTAGAGCCTTGTGCCAAGGATTGACATATGCTTTAAAATTGGCCGAAATGACCACTTTTTAGATAACAGAAGAAGATCAAATAGAGATTGTATCCAAATTCTAATTGGATTGAGCAAATGACTAGGTATTTCCAAACTGGGATGTGCCCACCTGATCTAAATTCTTCTCAAAGAAGGATATTTAGACTTCATGCTCTAAAATATGTATTACTACCTGAAGGGTTGTTAAAAAGAAACTTGGATGGTATTCTCCTGAAATATTTGAAGGAGGACCAACAAAAAAGAGTTATAAAATAATTTCATGGAGGGGTAGCAGGTGGTCATAGCTCAGGAAGAGTTACAACTTTGAAGATAATAAGAGCAGGCTATTATTGGCCTTCTATGTTCAGTGATGCTTTTAAAGCTACACAGGCTTGTGATAAGTGTTAGAGGTACATTGGAAGAACAAAAAATGTTGCATCTCCCCTGAAGCCTATTCAAGTTGAGGAGCCTTTCCAACAATGGGGATTAGATATTATAGGAGTTATAAATCCTAATTCTTCAGTGGAGCACAATTTTATCTTTATAGCTACAAATTATCTTACCAGATGGGTAGAGGCCATTCCTACAAAGAAGGTAGACCACGAAGTTTTGATCAACTTTATGGAGAATTCGATTTCCAGATTTGGAGTTCTGAAAGCTTTGGTGAGTGATAATGGCCCTGCTTTCATAGGAGCCAATTACATTGAGTTTTCCAGCAAGTATGGCATCACTCTAAAAAATACTTCAAATTATTATCCACAAGGTAATGGACTTGTAGAATCTACCAATAAAAACCTATTAAGGATTTTGAGAAAATATCTGGAAGGTAACAAAAGGAGTTGGAACCTATTGCTCAACCATGCTCTATAGGTAGACATGATTACTATTAAAAAGTCTATAAAAACTTCTCCTTATGTGTTGGTATACGGAAAAGAGGTGGTATTGCCAATTCACTTAGAGATCCCAATGCTTAAGCTTGTCAGTATAGAAGAAGAATTAGAGGATGATCCAGTTAAAACCAGATTGACACACGCTGCGATTGGAAGAGAGCAGAACTCAAGAATATGATAATTTTCAAAAGCATTCATCAGACATTAAAGCATGGTTTGATAAAAAGGCCAGGTTTAGAAAACTCCAAGTTGGAGACTCAGTTCTTAGGTGGAATGTTGACAGGGTAAAACTAGGCAAGCATGAAAAGTTTGATTCCTTTTGGGATGGTCCTTTTGAAATAGTGGATTCTAAAGAGTCTAATGTATTTTAGTTGAAGGATACAGCGAGAAACATACAACCAATTCTAGTGAATGGTTTCCACCTCAAGCTATACCATATGTAAGAAGTGAGCTCATTGTAACATATATATATACATTGTATAAATATTTCCCCTTCCTTTCTACACTTTGTATTTGATTTCTTTTCTACAATTTGCAATTAGTTCTTTTCAAAGAAATCTTAAAAAAAAAAAATAGAGAAGAAAGTTTGCAAGAAATAACTAAGTGTTGGCCAAAATGCATGGTAATGTTCCATTCCGCACACGGTGCTATGTACTCTTCGAAATGGCATTCCGCTCTCAAGTCCACATGGTTAAATCCAGATTTCCAAGGGTGGTCTATCAGTTTCTATCTCGCATAAATAAGGACAAAGAATGATGCTAATTCAAGAAACTTTCAAAGCTGGAGATAACCGAAGTGGAATTGAGGTAGAGTGCCATGCATGCAAGCTTCAAGTACCAAAGCGGACTCGAAAGGTTCTTAAGATGCTGGAGCGAAATCAGACCAAAGCCGAAAAACAAGTTCTAATCTGACATGTGGAGGCTAAAGAGTGCTCCCGCATTCAATTCTAACAAACTCGCACATAAAAAAAATAGTAGTTGAAGGGCTATGATGAGCTAGTAACACAATTTCAAAATTCAACCAATAAGAATATATGACATCACCTTTGAGCCACCAAAGAATTAATGGAAGGATGGCGAAGTGTGCCAACAAAGGTATCGTGCAGCAGTTGCATTTATGGTGGATGATACACATATTCCAGGAGATAAAAAGTGATGAAGTCTTGCGCAGTGTTCATTTAGTGACCACGAGGCATTATAGAAGCATAACAACATTTTGAATTTCTCCTCGCTTATTACAATGCGTGAAGTCCTACTACTACAAGATGGATCCTAAGAAATCACCCACAGAGGCTATAGAAGATGTTATGGAATTTGAAACTCTAGACGATAGGACGTCGGTGTCTTACCTTGATAAAGTCGAGGTTGTAGCAGACATGGTGATGACTATCACTGAAAGGACGAGGCTAAGAAAGAGTGTAAATAACATATACAAAAAGAACGTTGCTCTATCGGTGGAAGGTAGATGCTCCATCCTTTCTTATCTATCCTTTTACACTTGTGATTCTGTTCACCCATGTCCTAAGTTGATAGCTGCCATAGTTAAATTCTAAGACCCACTGGACAAGGTAGTAAAAATGTGAGGGCGAGACCCTTTTTAGCATCACTGCCTCTTTCTATCATGAGCTTTTTGCCTTAGGGTCTGGCCTGCCAGTACCACCGAAACCCTTTAAAATTGTTGAACAAACTAGGTTTTATTCCACAAAGAAGCAGGAAAATGATGGTGAGTCATTTAGGAATTGGGTTTATAAGTAGCTGAATACCAAACCCTAGGAAGAGTTACCTGAAGTCCCCATTTCTATCAAAAATTTTGTAATGTTCTATTCTCTATGTTGGTCTGCATGGAGGTTTTGGACTCTGATGAAGAGGTTCATAGTTGGCAAATTACCACTGCATATTGTATCTCTAACAGAAGGATGTATGAAAAGGAGGCGGCAAAGAAAGGGATAAGGGTAATTTACTTTGATTGTCTAGCTTTTCTCGCCCAAAGAATACATGAACAAATAGTAATATTGAAGAGGGGCACCAACGCTTCTAGCTTTAGGCATTACTCAAACTTGGTATGGATGTTTTATGCCTCTGTTAAAGATAGAATGCCATGGATTCCAGTAAAATATAAGACTGATAAAGGAGAACCTATGCAAGTTTACTATTGGAAAAAGCATTTAAGAAGCAATGAGTCTCACTATAGGTTCAATTTGGAATTTCTTGGACCAGACCTCAAAATAATGTATGAAAATTTCTCCATATTGCCACCCCTGGCCAAATATATTCTGAGGAATAAAGATGCAGAGGAAGGGGACTTATATTTTTTAACTGAAGGCACGATCATCAGATGATTTGGTTTCATGGGTAAACCTTTTATTTTTCCCAACTTTGTCATGGAGAGACTCTTCGCCTTGGAATATTTGAGGCAAGCAGAGTACATTGACTCGAAATATGGTTTGGGAAGAAAAAGGAAGTATTTGCTTTCCTACCGCACCTTGATTGATATCACCATTACTAAGAAGGGGCAGAGTCAGAAAATTGATAGATACCTAGATAGGTTAGGTCTATTTTATATTCCTCAAAAGTGGATTTATGATCCTGATGATATTTTCACTATAAAAAATAAAACCTTGAACGAAGACAAGGCCTATAAATTTGAAAAGAGGCCCAAGGCTAATTTTGAACAGGGAAGAAACAATGATGAGACTACTATTTTAGAGTGGAATATATCCAATATGGATCAGTTACCTCCATGGTTGGATTTTTATGAGTAGATTGAATATTTTGATCCTAACCACAAGCTCGATCATCAGATTACTAAAGATATGATCGACAAGATTAAAGCAGAAACTACAAAGAAAAGCATGCCCTCCTCCAAGTCGAAGTCAGCAAAGAAAAAAAAATGTCGTCTAAAAAGGAAGTTACAAAAGAAGCAGAAGAGGAGGATTTTAAGGGACCATGGGAGGACGCCAAGATTATGGATTGGTGGCATATGAGAGTTGAAATTGGGAAAGCTGAATCTAAATTTATAGTAAACTTTGATAAAGAGTTTTCAAAAAGATATGATGAGAATATTGATACTTGGAGGCTAAAGGATGTGAGGCACATTGTATTAACGGTTGAAAAACCCCAGGGTGATTCTGAATCTCTCTAGCCTTCTACAGATTAAAATGCTTCTTTAACAACCACTAGAGTATTGAGAACCTTCAGTCCTACTTTTGAACAGGTAGAGAAATTCCCTAAAGGGGCTAGGATGATGAGCAAAATGGGGTATTCTAAAGAAAATGCTGTCAGTACCCCTGTTATTGAAACAATATCTAGGCTTGCATGTTTAGATCTAGGGGGGCAGCCTTAGGTCAAATATATTAGTTGGAATAATAAGGATAAGAGTTTCGGGTTTAGGCCACTTTCTTTTGCTCCTGCAACATCATCTAAGCTGTAATCCATTACTGAACAATCATTACTTCTTTGGGAAGTACAAGGAGATTTATCAGAAGAAGATTTTTAAGATGAGATGGATGCTTTTTGATTAGTTTGTAAAAGGACTAAGATAACCCTAGAAACAAAGGAGAGAGAGGTTTCCAAAAGGCAGAAGATGAGTATGGAGGAAATTGCTAAAGAGGTAGCTGCTTTTAATACAGAAGGGTTAGTTGAACAAGAACAACAACTTGAGACAAAATCTGAACAAGAACACCCTACATCTATAGGTGAAGTTATGGTTTCTACTCTCTCTTCTCCTTCTCATCTCCATGAATCCCCAAAAATATTTCCCCCCCTTTCTAGTCAAGAGAATGTGGCAAATTTACCTCCTCCACCTCACAGTTATTACCTCATCCCATCAGTAGCTATGGAGGTACCAGTCAGTTATGTTGTGTCACAACCTCATCCAAATCCACCTTCCACTTATGATATATCCACTTCAATATCCACCATTGTTGCATCCTCATCTCTTTCATTACCACTATCCATGGGGTATTGCGTTCCAAGTTCATCCATCCCTTCTACTGTCAGTTCTATCTCTGTTTCTATGAATTTACCTATATCAACAACAATGGTAGTCACATAATCTACCATTGTAACAGATGTTGTCGTCAATGTATATCCACCCCCACCAACAATAAGTCAGTTTACCCTTATGTTTTGATGTCGTTATCTCCTTTGGTTGCTTATGTTTCAAGGTTTGTTGTTGTATCAAAAGAACAGGAAGCCACTCATAGCATAAATGACTATTGGGAAGAGAAGCTTACTAGGCCTTCCAGCAGGATGGATGTGACAAGAAAAAGTATGTATGTTAACCCTGTCACTAGGCAAAGGGTTTCAAGGTCTTTGATTCCGCAGGTAAGCAAACCTGAAAATGAAATGACTACTTAGGACTATAAAGTGGAGGAAATCATAGAAGATATTGACAAGCTTCCTGCTGAAAATGAGTTAGGGATGGCCAAGGCTCACTTAGAGACCTTTTATGTGAAGATTGACATAGCAAAATATAAGGTAGATAAGCTAGAGCAACAAGTTGAAAAACTTAAGAAGAGCCTCAATGATCAAAAGGAAGTAGAGAAAGCTCTGAGGAAAGAGGCTAAGAGTTGGCAGGAAAGATTTCAAAAGGCTAATGAGTTGAAAGATCAGTTAGAAGAACAAAAGAAGCTGAATGAGAATCAGGCAAAAGAAATTCAAAATTTGAAACATCAACTTCATATTAAGAAAGCCAAGTCCTCAGGCTTTTCCAAATATAGTTTGAAAAGGATAAAACAAGAGTTTTTTTTCTAAAGTTCAAGAAAAATATTTAGGTCTTCAACTCATAATCGACTACCTGAAGGATGCCATCCAATTGCTATCTACAATTCAGAAGTATTTAGATCAAATCACTGGAGAGTTACAACCTATGGTGATTTTGGCAAAACAAATGTACAGGTTGGTTGGTAGTAGGCTCAGTGATACTGCTAAACCAATTTCTAATAGAGAATGGAATCTAGTCAGGGTAGCCTCCAAAATAGTGGTGAAAAATCATAGGGCAGTTCAGAGAGCCTGGTTGTTGTTTGATAGGATGGAAAGAGGCATTAAATATATTATTGAAATAAATGAGGAAATGGTTCATGTTGGTTTCAAAGGACTCTGGAAGGAGGATCACAACTTGTTATCTATGGAAGAATCCCAACAAAGCATCAAGGAGAACCTACAGGATGAAGCTAAAATTGATTCATTGGAAGAGCCATTATCCAAAGAACAAGCTGCCAAATTAATTATGGGTTACACCCGCTTAAAATATCTCATGGAATATCTGGTGACTAGAGTGAATGTTGCTAATTATGAGGATGTTGGGGAACTAAAATATGTTTATAAGTAGCTTAAAGAGACATCAAATCCCTCTGAGAAAGCCTGGAAACATGCTCTTCGGTCTTTGGAATCAATGGTCCAAGTATTTGGGGACACCTTCGATGAAGATAATCAAAGACTACAGGCTCCGGGAGAAGATGATGAGGAAGAGGCTATAAAAGGTGATGAAGAAGAGGCTATAGAAGAATGAAAATAGGATTGAGAAGCTACAGGCCCAAGAGGGGCTCACACTTAAATCATTTCATTTTTGTTTGTACATATGCATAGTTTTTGTGTTTCTAATACATCAGTTTTGTATTTCCGTTTTTACTCTAACAAATGTCAGAAACAAGTAATAAAGGCATGAAGTCTATAGTGCAGTATTTTTGTGAAGGCATTTTTTGAAGTGAAGCATTATAAAGGAAGTAAAGTTATGTATAGTTTTGAAGGCAGTAATAATACTGATATTAGGGATACAGTCTCTAGTTGAACAAGTGAGTTCTATGATGATTTTTGCATGGGTTCGATATGAACCTTTACCCTCTAGGTAGAATTTGAGCTTTCAGAGGGTAGTGTTTATATAGAAATTATTCCTTAAAACATATCTTTAAAGATAAGTCTTGTTTTGACTCCTAAGACCCAATGGATAAGACTCTGGATTCGATTGGCTTTACAAGCAAATCCACCCGGGAGGCATGAGAATGTAGGCCCAAAATGGCCAAATACTTAGTAAAATTTTGTATAAATTTGACTAAGTGATAAAATCATCGTGAACCTTACAGTATGCTTTTATTCGAGATCGGGTCAAAAGATATGAATTCGCTCAGTAGTTAGTGAAGTTTTCATGTTTGGAGCGATTCTGGGTGACTTTACTCCGAATTTAGAATGAAGAGAGATCTCAAATCCATAAAAGTTCCTAAGAGATGATGACATCAGTGGCAAAAAAGTGCGGAATGGCAATTCTGGGAAGGTCCTTGTTGTTTTTGACTCTAAAATGAAGAAAAATCTCAAATCCGCAAAAGTTCCTAAGAGATGATGACGTCAGCGATAGAAAAGTGTGGAATGGTGATTCCGAGAATGAACAAGTCTTCCATTTTTAGAATTAAGATAGTATGGGGCAGCGAAATAATGAAAGTGCGGATTTATGACAGAAGTATGTGACTAGCTTCGGACCCGGATTGAAGAACATAATGTTGAAGATTAATATCTCGGAGCGAATTCGAGGTTCAGAGGTCCGGATTGGAATTTTTGCTATTTTTTATAAGAAAGACGTCATAATTTTTAAAGTGGAATGGCATTTAGCTTGTTTCGGATTGAATTTGAATCATGTGATGAAGATCAACGGTTGAGGTTAAGCTGCCAAATATTGGTTGTTTTAAAGATATTGATGTATCAGAATCGTAACAATCGATTGGGAGATGAAGCATCGAGGGTTTCCAAGAAGATCAAATCAGAGGTGGTTATAAATCGATGATGGTAATTCACTCCCAATAAATATCAACAAAAAAGCATGATCTTTAACGGCTTGAGCTTCAATTCCATTGAGCGATCAACAAGTTGTAGAGACCCCAAGCTATCATGGCGAACTTTCTTTTAGTGGATTTCCTGGAGGACGGACCAATGAGCTGATGCTAGCTAAAATATTTTATGTACTATTGTAACAAGATTATCTGTATTGTTTCTTGATTATTGTAATAAGAAATATATAAGTAGATGTCGAACCCTCGTTTTGAAGGGTCGGCTCTAGCATGTTTTCCTGTACCATTGTAAATATTCCTGAAGAGCTGAATGAAAGGAGCAATACATTGATCTTTGCCTCAAGTTCACATTCTCATGCTTGATATCAGAGGTCCGGATTTCATAGTTGCATTTCTGTAAATACTTAGATGGTTAGTTTATGCCTATTTTGTATTACTAGCTATTGTAAGTAATTGAAATCTGCTTTGAATTCGTTCTATGTAGTTAGGAATTATATTTCTATAAAATCTAAGTGTTTGGTGAATTCTGTTATTTGGATTATCATTCCCTGGATATTGAAATTGCTTACTACAACATTTCTCTGTTGTGCTTAATATATGAAACGATCTATTCTGAGATAAAGGTTGATCTGAATGTATGTCCTTAGTATGGTTTTTGGGAGATTTTTATGGTAGTGCAATGTTGTTAACCTATCCGTCCACTATTATCTACATCTCTCTAACCCTAACCTTCTCTTACCCTAAACTCCAAACCCTAAGTGAGCATAATTGTGTCAACAACTTGCTAAATTGACAAGGAACCAACCTACTCTGGAGGTTGGATCGAAAACCCCTGTTTTGGTCCATCTAATGTTGAGTGCTGAGCTACAGCTATCGGGTGCAATCCTGGACAAAAAGTAGCAAGATAGACAACTGTAGTACTGAGTGAAAACTTGGTACAATTTAGTTCCCAACAAGCATCTCAAAATGCTTAGGGTATGCGAGGCTAGGGACAGATGGACATAATGGTCGATTGTGTATTTTTCTCAATGTTGGTTGGTTTCCAGCCATCTCTTATTTTTCAAAGGACTTCATATTTTTAGTGAGTGCTTGGAATGCTTTTGATAAGAGGATTTCCTCCTCTTACAGACCCTCCCATGGTGGTGTTGGAGGTAGCCCTCTATCCACTTGATCTACTATATTTTCTTCCCTCCTATGAGAGGATTCAAGATGTGTCTGATCCTGCTCTATCAGGTTTACCCTTTCTCCACCAGTTGGATTTCGTTCATGATTTAGAGGGTGGTTTTGTTGTAGGTTTTCTTCTTTTCTAGTGCACCCCTCTCTTGGTGAGTTAGCGCGTTGATCTCTTTGATGATAATTTCTATTTTCTTGTTGGTTGATACAAGCTAGTTACTCAACTTGCTCTTAAATGTTGCTCATGTTGGCACAACAGCCTTTCTCTTTGCTTGTCATGTTCGAGAGCTTCCATAAACTCTCGTTCTTTGTGTAAGGCATTATATAGCCATCGTATGTTGTTAAATTGTGTTGTTATAGAAGACTCATGCTTATCTAATCTTGTTCTAGTGGTTTTGATTTGCAGATTCCTCGAAGAGGTTTCTGCTATTTCTTTACTCTTGCTAGATAATGTAACTTGTTCGATGTATTGTTGAGTTTCTCTATGATCAAACCCTGTATGTTTACTATGGGGTCACCCTGAGGCACCTCCAGTTTGATAAGTGGGCTTAGAATTCATGGTTCATGAAATTCTAGATGTAGAATTCTCTGTGGCTACAGTTTTGGGAGGTGGCCTCAAATAAATTTGATCCACCTCATCTAATTGTCTTTTTTTCCATGGCTGATCCTGTGGGGTGTCATTTATTCCAACGAGGTCATAGTCTATTGCAATCCTTTCTCTTGTATGAGGGATATCTTCTATTTGATGTCTATGACTGGATGTATCTCTAGTTTCATACCCCTCAGTGGGTTGATCTGTTCTAAGTATCTCATGTGAATGTTGGGATGTTGTGACTCCTGTATGTCCTTTTGATGATGAAGGCTTTATGGTCACCCCCTTTCTCCATGAGGATGAAGGCATGGAAACCTATTCATCCTTGTGTGAATAATGGTTTTTAGAACCCCTCTTATTCCCATGTGGGGAGGAAGCTCTTGAAGCCTCCTCATGTCTTTGAGAAGTTTCTATGTTTTTGGAGGAAGCCCTTGATTTTTCCTCATGTCTTCTTGATGATGATGGTCGGGAGGCCTCTTTGTTTTTATGTGATGTAGTTTCATGATGTTGCTCCCTATTTGGGGTTTCTCAAGGAGAACCCCCAATGGTTGAGTTATCACCCCTAAGACTCGTATAACTACGTTTCACGATCTTACGAGTGGGTCTTCCAATGTGACTATGACTTCACCTATAGGTATGGGTTACTTTAGATTCTCCCTCGGTATCAGATCGAGGATGTTTACTTCTTGTTTTGATCGTTGTGTTTGTGGATTCAGCTTTTTGTGTTGTAATTAAATATAGCCAAACAATATCAAGCAAATATTTATCTTGATTATCAATTTAAGTGTGCCCTAAACTATTTGCGGTAGTTAGATGTTTTGTTGTTCTTGTTTCTTGCTCTTATTTTGGATTTAGAATGAGGAGACTCATCCATAGGGGTAATCAAGAACACCCATGCCAAACATGATTTTCTCAAAAAGAGACTAGGGTACACCACTTAAATCCTAGTGGGGGGTTCGCCTAGATCTTCCACTCTGAACCAATTATTCCAATAGTGGGAGATAGTTTGAACATAAGTAACTTAGTACCACTATAAGTAAGTTCCTAATTCCATTTCTAGGAAGCTTTAGGGGGTAAACCAATGGAAGGAGATGAATGCCAATATCACCAGACTGAATTGAGGGTTGGTGATGAAATCCAACTCCCCAATGTTTAAAACATGTGTGTGTGTATGTGGTTCATTTAAATTTTTTGCATAAATTAAAATGCATCATACAACAACAATGACTCTTTCCTATATGCCTAATGCAAAAGACGTTTCAATTTTTAGAAATATGCATAACTACTTATGAGATTAATGGATGCACTCTATTTAGTGCAAATATGGCCTCCATAAGGGCCTCAGAGCAAGTAAACCAACACACAATTTCTAGCACGTTGGATTATAGGGCGGACTTTACAAGCATAAGCCGATGTTCCTAGAAACACCTAGTGTAAAACTAAAAAGAAACCCCAAGATTCAGAAGATGCAATTTCTTTCTTTTTAATTATTTTAGTTTTCGAAATTGAAATGTCTTAATTTTCATAGTTTTTAAGAAAACAAAAATAGACAGAAAACCATAAAGCATCACAAAAATTGTACCAACCTTTAATCTAGCTTGGAGAATCAATGTTTTGACCTCTACTGCACTCTAGTTCCAGCCACCGTCGACTAGAGCAACTGATTTCTAGTCATTGTAGACCAGAGCGGCTGAATCCTGGCTGTTGTAGACTAGAGTGACTGATTGTTGGCCATTGTAGATCAAAGTGGCTAAACCTGCACACAAATCCCAAATCAATAAAGCGTTAGAAAATGAAAATTAACTATAGAACTGGGCAGAAGTCCCATCATGATTGCCATATGTAGCAACCCCAGGGAAGCAGGGCATCACCGCCCACTACTCTACTTATGATTTAATGGAATATTTTAACGTTTAAACATGCATTTAAATGAAAGGCATAAAGAAGATATAACCAAAATACAAAAAAAAATGAATGAATACTTTTTATATTGATATTTCCAAGATCCAGTTACACATGAATCCCTCTAAGGGATACCCTTCGTTTGATACATGATTTTACACACAAAGAAGGTAGCAGGTGCATAAAATATCCCCTTGCAAGGGGTGGCGCACTTATTCAGGATTCTCGGTGATGCACACAAAAATGTATGAGGGATTATAGATGCCTCCTTCTCTAGGTCTGATTGCTAGAGGGATCCTCTTGATTTTGTATGTTGTGGATTTGTATGATGAACCTATAGCCCTGTAAATAATGAAACAATAACACACACTTATATGTCCAAGATTACCTCCCTAGATGAGGCTGTTAGAAATAAATACACTTAATGAAAACAAATGCAATGAAACTAGTGCTATCAAAACAAGTAAATGAATCAAATCTATGCTAATGACATGAAAAGCAAGTAACAAGCTAAGATGTAAGAAACTAGTACAAAGAATGCTATATTGGGCTGGTGGGCCACTGTCCAAGACATCGAATGCTAAGGTGAACTTGTTTCTAGTACTCCAAGGCTATGGATCTAAACTTGTTGTCGATGTTGAAAGAGTTATCGTTTCTTGTCCGTTGTGTCAAATATCTTGTAGATGAAAAACCCCTAAATTGGCTAGCACTTCATCACTCCTAAAATATGCTCCAATATGCTCTCCAATCTGGTAGGGCTTCGCTATAAAAAGTGATATCCAAGATAAGCTCTCCAGGTCTTGCAAAGCTCTCCTCAATGACCTATTTTGTTTAATTCGTGATCCCTTGGTGCTCTTAGTCTTACACCTTTTAAAGTGTGTGAATCCCTAGGTCTATTTTCAAAACCCTAGGATTGAATCCCTCATGCGTAGAGGATGTTAGCATGAGAATATTTTGTTTTTCTATGTTTAACTTGGACTTAAGTCTCCCATGTGAACTGGTCGTGAAGGGGAATACAAAGTTATACCCGCTCACCTTTATTGCATACAAACTACCACTTTCACCCATGAATGGGTTGATTTATTGGTAAGTCATATTTATGGCTTAGCTGTTGTCATTCACAGCGACTATAATTTGGCCTTTGTTATCTGCAGCTGCTAAGGTTTGGTTTCTCTGAGCTTGAGAGGCCTGGATATAACCGCTCTGGTTTACAATGGCCAGTGCTTGGATGGGCTAAGATTGCCCTAGATGAGTGGTGAGAACCACTTTTGATACTTGGAAAGTCCAAGGTTTAGTCACATCGCCTGTGAATATATCTATGTAATTAGCTATCCTAAAAATGACATGTTTTAGGTGTCTACGCCTTTCAACTTATCCTAAATTTCCTTTGTTGATTTGCAATGCATAACCTTTATAAAATTTGTTTCACACAAACCCTTTAAAATTCCATTCATTGCCTTTGAATTATTCAGATGTATGAGATTACCATATTTATCTGTAGGTGGAGTAGCTGGTGGTATGTATCCATTATCAACTGCTTCCCATATTTCATTTCCAAGTGCCATTAGGTGAATATTCATTCTCATGCTCCAAAGTACATAATTATTCCCATCGAACAATGGTGTTGAATTCCTTGAAGATCCATTATGAGAATCCATTTGTGTTCTTGAGAGCTTTTTTTTCAATCTGTTAAACTCTTTCGAAGGAACCTGGTTTGATACCAATTGAAGAACACAAGATTATATTGAGAGAGGGGGTGAATAGTTTAAGACCACTTTTTACTTTTCTTTTCTCAAAAAATATTATCCAATGTATCAATGGTAGTATCAACAACAGTAATCAAAGCAATACACAAATCACCACACACAATAGAGACACCAATTTAACGTGGTTCACCCAATGTGGGCTACATCTACGAAGAAAATCTTTCACTAAAATTTTATCAATAAATCTCTTGGGAATCCTTCCCTATTACAATATTTATGGACCTCTATCAAATGATACACCAATTCCCTAATCAAGTTCATGGATCTCTATCAACAAGAGACACCAATCCCCTAAGGTGATTTGTGAAACTCTATCCACAAGATAACTCCTTCTCCTCTACTCTGGATGGTGATCCTCTAGAAGACTACTGCCTCCACTGCACTACCTTGTGGATCTCCCTCCACTAAAGACTCCTATCCTCACTCAGAAGACCTCTATCCTCACTGCCCTAGCTAATGGATCTCTATCCACTAAAGACTCCTATCTGCACTCAGAAGACCTATGTCCTCACTGCCCTGGCTAATGGATCTCTATCCACTAGATATTATTGTCCTATGCTCTGTCACCTCTAGATCTTGATCTCAGCTCTATCAAATTTGCACTAAACATAGTCCTTCGGTATAGCATAATTTTTCTCAATCTCTATCTCAAATCTGCACTAAACATAGTCCTTTGGTCTAGCACAAATCTGCTCAATATCTATATCAAATCTGCACTAAACATAGTCCTTCGATCTAGCACAAATATGCTTAATATTTATCTCAAATCTGTACTAAACACAGTCCTTCGGTCTAGCACAAATCTGCTCAATATCTATCTCAAATCTACACTAAACATAGTCCTTCGATCTAGCATAAATTTGCTCAATAAGTATTCACCAAGACTTATCTCAAATATGCATTGTAAGCTTTCACAAAAGCTTACTCAACTTAATTCAATCTATTACAACAACCTCTTCAATCATACAAACAAGTTTCACACATAATCTTATTCAACTTATAGAAATATATAGAGAATGGTTAGAGACTTAATATGCTTCACACTCACAACAATGCTCAATCACTTTCAATATCTCTTGTTTTACCACAGAAACATATAGAAAATGGTTAGAGACTCAATATGCTTCACACTCACAACAATGCTCAATAAATTTCAATCTCTCTTGCTTTACCATAGAAACATATAGAGAATTGTTAGAGACTCAATATGCTTCACACTCACAATAATACTCAATCACTTTCAATCTCTCCTTCAACTCAATCCAAAAATAAAGAACAGTTTGTTTCATATAACTTGAACTACCACTCCAACACTTTCAATCAATTATTATTAATCAACTCCACTCAACCAATCACTCAATGAAACACAACTTGCTTATAAACCCTAACCAAGTGTTTCACTTTTCTTCCAAAAAATCACACAATGGAACTCAAACTTTGAATCAAGATGATTTCAAATTCACATAACAATGATACTCAAGTTATATCACAAACCCTAATCATGTACATGAACACTCACTCAAATATTTCCAACAATGCTCATAAAACAAGGTTTCTAGCATCAACTTTCATTCCAAAAAAACCTTCATCAATCAATATTGGATATCTCAAAACCAAACTCAACACTGCTTATCAAACAATCCTTTTCAATCTAACTTAGCATTCACAACATCCATTCCAAAAATATTTCACTCACAAGGAAGATGTGCCCATACCTTTTGTTTTTATGGAGATATGTCTTCAAAATTTGTCTTAACCATAATAAAATTCTCTTTGCCAATACTAAGGTTAGGTAGCCACAACCTATCTCAATATCTCCACAAAATAATTTTCCCAATATTTACTTTACCATACAAAAACATCAAATCTCTTAGTACACCTTATAATATCTAGACTTACACAATATAAGTCAACATATTTATTATAACAAAATACACAACAATTTTATTTATACACCTTATCACTCTAGATTTATCAAATAAATTTCAATCACCAGAAAATAAAAATAAAATATTTTAATTCTTTTACCTTTCAACTCCCTCAAAAACCTTATAGCTTCTAGCTTACGAAACTCTCTAAGCAATTTCCGAATTTCAAAACCTCTGGAGAAATAAAAATATGTATAGCATACCTTTCAACTATTCTGCCCACCAAAATATCTTCAGCGAAATTCGAACACAGGACGTAGCCTCCCCAACACCCTAGCCCAAAGCTAGGCTACCAAGTGGGCTACGTGCCCACATGAAACCTTAGGCGCATGTTTTCCTCTTTATCTTCCTCACGAAAACATCAAACGAAAACAAAGGCCTCTTTCCTTAGCAAAATGTCAATCGCATGGATCGAACTTGCGATCCCTTCCTTGCAAGCCTTAGCTCTTTCTCAAATTCTGCCTGCGTTATCTGTCACCAGTGGATTTCTCTATCCATGTTTCTGCCCTTATTCCTTCGTCTGCCTCAAACACTTCGAAATGTGAATTTCTCTTCCTCCAAGTAATGTGACGCACGATTTCCTCTTTTGTTTGCATTTGAAGGTGTATTTTTTCAAGGACTTAGGAAATGAAAATTATTTCCTATATAAATGCACATGCTTCTTGTCTTTTACTTTTAAATATTAAATTTAAAACCCTTGCACCCATTATTAATTTAAATTATAATTTTAATCAAGGATTAAAATATTTTAATTCAAATTAAATCTTTTGTAAACTGCTCATGGGTTTTTTCAACTTGAACCTTGTTTTTCTTCATCTTGTTATTTGGCCCAAAATATTATTATAATATTATTATTTAATTTTAAACTTGCTTCTCCTTCCTTGGGTCTTCATCCTTTGGGCTTTTTTAGGCATATAATATTAAAAATAAATAATATATCTTTTTCCTTTTCAAGACCTTCTTGCTTTTGGAAACACCACTTGATGTCCTTAATGATGACGAAATTTAAACTATACTCTCTCGACATCAATGACAACAAAAATACTCAAAATTTCCAACAAGTGTTTGTGGAATTTCCATATTAACCCTATATTTCTAAAAATCATTATATCATGTTTGATCATCTCATCCTTGATAATCTCTTTTAGTATAACACATGTTGTCTAGATAGGGATTACCATAGATTTGCTCTTCCTCTTGTCCCCAACTAAAGCATCTATACTTTTGACTAGGACATGCTTACTTCTGGTTATGGATTTAAATGACATTCCTTCCATACTACCTAGAATTTCCTTGTACTAATTATTTATTTTTAATTTTTTCCAAATATTTAGAACAAAACAAAGTGAGGCTCGCTCCTTACTAGCACTAAAAATTTTAAGGACAAGTCCTTTATATAACCCATGGGATTTCTTTTAATCCATTCAAAAAAAACATTGTTATATTAAATAACCAATCATTTTATTTGTAGAAAGTATTCTTTTGTTCATATACAAAATATAAGGGAATGAATTTAAGTACTTTTTTACATTAAATCGACATGGAGCAAACCAAGTGTCAAGAATTTATAGAGGTTGTACAACTATCCAAGTATCTTATTTTTTAATAATAAAAGAAAAATCGTTTCACCTTCTACCATTTTTCACATGTGATTATATGTACCAAGCATATGAGAACCTCACACCCAAAAATCAACATGGAAGGACAAATAAAGTTTTGCATGAAAGAACATTAGATAAAAATTAGGGCACTTTTGCCAATTTTGTTACTTTATATATCTATTTTGGAGATCCATAGTACTTCATTGTATGTAAATAATTTTTCTATTTTTTTTACAAAGTTTTAGATTTCCATTCACGTATCATTTTTGTGTTATTCCACTACTCAACTATGATTGCAATCCTATGCCATAACCAAACATCTAGGTAATTGATTGTTTGATTCTTTGAAAGGATTTGGTTTTTCAAGAAGGTTTGGTTTTTTGATAGATTTGGTTCTTTCAAGGGGTATGGTTTTTTAAGGGGGTATGATTCTTCAAGATGGGATGAATTTTTGATATATGGACCTTAACAGAGATTTGATCCATCAAGATGGTATATATCTTCATAAAGGTATAAATCTTCAAGCAATAATAGATCTTTGAGGAGTCAAGGATGACAACCCTAGAAAATAGTGGTTGTGATTGTTACATCAATATTAGATCATGGAAATCCTTGTAGAATTATATAAGAAGATTGTGAAAGTATCTTAGCTCTATTATGGAGCCATTTTGTTGATTTCCATAGCCATAGCATTTCTATAAGTGTCACATGTATATGTGGGTCATTTTGTGGGTGATTATCTTTTGATTTTTATATATGCTAGTTTATTTATTTTGGGCCAAGAGATGTGCACAACTTCGGCATTAATAGTTTTTTACCCTCATCATGATGAGTTGCATGAATTATAATTGTTGGAAGGTTCTTGTTTTTAGCCCATTAGTTTTGAACTTCACCTTCCCACTTTCAAGATTATTGATTTCACTTGCAACAATCCTTATCGATCATTTTGGATCATAGGAAAATTAGGTTATGTTTTAATTCATTGAAAATTCATACTTTGAAACTCATCTTTTCAATCAAATATTTTATGCGAGATATCCACTTCCATTATATTGTAATAGTGGTAAAGTATCCTTTGATTATGCATTTATGTGGAGAAGACTACCTAGATCTAGTTTTAGGGAAGAATACATTGATTTTTACTCTTGATCATAATGATAATTATGAATATTATGAGCTTATTTGTTATGTTTGTGGATGTATCAATTGCAAAGATCTTTGTTGCACAATTTTTTCACTAGGAAACCATTGCATTCCTATAATTTATTGGCTATATATAGATGGACAACATAAGAACAAAGATAAAAATGTATGCTTGAGATGCAAGAAGTTGTTATTAAGGGATGATGTTGGCATGGTGCCACCTTCCTTGGTCCTTCTAAATTAGGTTTAAGGCATGATATTTGGACGCATAAAGCCACTTGTTGAGCCTTATAGAAATATTTCATATTTACCTTATACTTAGCTTCTATTTTTTTAAATAAAGGGGTAAAAAATTATTGATAAAAATTTTGGATTACAGAGTACAACTGAGTTTCCAACCAGGACTCAAATAAACAGCCAAATGGGCTAAAACCATTAGACTAGATTAACACCCGAAGAAGACAACAAGAAAAAAGCACATTAAGTCTGAACATCCTTGTGGATCAACTCCCAGAGGCATAGAGAGTCCCCAGACAGGATACTCTTCCAGTTATCGATAATCCAAGGATTCAACAGCTCAGAAGCCCTTTTGGCTAGGTAATTAGCAACCACATTTCATTCTCTTGGAATGTGCACAAAGGATATAAATTCAAACTCTTCACTCATTTTGAGAATCTGAACAGTTACAGATGCCAACTGCCAATTATTTTCCTCCACCCTTTTACTGTTTAAAATATTAACCACAATTTGAGAGTCAGACTCACAAATAATCCTACACCAGCTAAGAGAAAACCCCCTCTTCAAGGCTTCAATAATTGCAAGAGCTTCCATAATATTTTTTGAGTGAACACCTTTATAAATGGAAAAGAAAAAACTGACACCACTAGCAGAATCTCTCCCAACACCGCCAATTCCAGCATGTCCAGGATTGCTCCTGGAAGATCCATCAGTATTAATTTTTAAAACTCCTCTAGGGGGTGGCCTCCACCTACCATCTCTCCTAACCTTCTTGCTGAGCTAAGGAACCTTACTAGGGCTAGAAGAGTTTGAACCATCCCCAAAGATACCAAGGGCATGTTGTACCTTCTCCTCCCTAGAATCCAAAAGAGAGTCCACATCACATTTGTTATGGATGGTTTCCTGAACCATACATAGGATCCTTTGCCAGATCTATTGAACAACCAAATGGCTACTCTAAAAGATGCGACGGTTCCATTCGAGCCAAATCTGCCAGATAATGCAAGAAGGGCCCAAATTCCAAGCCACCCAAAGGAAGGGGGTCTTGGTCGGAGGTCTGCCCAGACTACTCCAAAACTCCACTAGGGACAGCACATGAAAACATGGATGGTTCCAGGCGCTCCATAAATGGTGCAAAATATCTCTGGCAAAGGAGCATTGGAAAAATAAATGATAAGATTCATCTTCATTCTTACCACAAAGGACACAAAAATAGGGACCCTGAAATCCCCTCTTCCTCACGTTATCCCAAGTGAGGCATTTATTACAAGCTACCAGCCTGAGAAAGAAGTTACATTTCGTCAAAGCAAATATGTTCCACACCTTTTTCCACCATGTGACAGGAAGACTCCTGTACTTTTCCTTATCAAGAACTTGATAACCATAGGCTACAAAGTAGGTTCCCTTGGTATCAGGGTTCCAAGCTAGAACATCTTTACCCCTCAATGAAGAACAGGGTCTTCTCGTAATAATAAGAGCAAGCACCTCTCTATCCTTAGCCAGTCCCCCCTCGGGCCATTCTTGTGAATATTTCCACCTGTACATCTCCATATTTCTAAAATAGTGGATTTTTTTAAAGTCCTCCACATGATACCAGCCCACTTCCAAGAAACAAATGCTTAGGGAACGTAACCTGAAATATTTATTCAATATAGGATGGTGGCCATCCCAAGAATCCTCCCAAAATATAGTTAGCTTCTATTTTGTTATTGAGATATTGTATTATTATTTTATAAAGTGCAGTTGAGCCTAACTATTGTATATATTACCACCTTGAGCCTATACAAAGACATCCCATTTGATCAAGGTAATAATCTTGTAAAATATAAAGTTATATTCCTCTTTTTTTGTCTTTATTGATTTTTTATTATCTCTTAACGTCATAACATGAATTGAATGTTCTCTTTTATCTCCAAATTTCTTATGCTATTATGTGAATATTTTATTTCCTTATAATGATGGATTACCTAATTTATATCCCTTGTCAAGTAAATCCTTTCTAAAATAATGTTGAGATATCTATAGAGATACTTTTTTATTTTGTAAATTATGGTTGAGATCAACTAATAATCACCTTGAGTATATATAAATTCATTTCATTTGATCCATGTAATCATCTTGTAGAATATCAAGTTGTATTCCTTTTAATTTTCTTTAGTAATTTATTAATATCTTTTGACACTAGTCCATATCTTGATTTCTCTTTCTTATGTCATTAAAAATATTTTAATTCTTTGGAATGATGGATTCTCTAACTATCCTTTGACAAGTACATTTTAATATAGTTTTTTAATAGATATTTAGAAAATTGTTTGTATTTTATCTCTTCCTCTAATCATTGAAGCTTCTTACTTGCATTCAATTCTGAATCTTCATGATGTCAAATGAGCTTTATTGAATCTTATGTTAAATTGTCTACCTTCCACCTTTACACCCTCTTCATAAAAATATAATATTGAAATGAAAAGAGAATATGTTAAGGGGTTTCATAATATTTAAACTTTCTAATGGCAAATGGAAATGACCTAAACTAGATCCACCTAAGTTGATGGAATAATTGTTCTTGACTAAAATAAATATCACTCCACATATGCCTTGTAAATCTTGTGCTATGAAAGCTTTCCTAAATATTCCAATATTTTAGATAAAAATTCTATGAAAACTACTTCATATTAGCTAAGTTTTCATTTTGTACTATCCTAGAGAACATAACTAGCCAGATCTTGAAGACATAACTAGCCAGATCTTGAAATCTTCTTCATTATTCTTAACTTCGATGGATAAGAACAACATTAAAATACATTATTGTTTATGATTTACTTTACCCTTATTTTGTAAATCAAGGTAAATATTCATGAAGAGAAGTATACATATTTATCCTTATTTTTCTTTCTGGTGATTATTCATGTTCACATTAAAGCACGGTTTAAACTAAATTTCTTAAATTTCATAACCTACATGGACGCCTTGATTAGTATTTGACTAGTAGAGATACCACTTCAAGATAACTTGAGTGAAATAAATTATACAACATACGTAGAGAACAAATGAATTAATAAATACAACTCAAAAAATCAAATTTGTTTATTAAGAACAATGTTTGATAGAGAATTATATTATTTGGCATCTTGTAATTTTTTGTAATTTTGTAATCATTTGATATTTGTAATTAATTACTCCTATGAAAAAATGAAGAGAAAATGTAGAGATCATTGAAGATGAAGGTGAAAAGATAAGGAAATATGAAGAGTCTCAAGAATATAAAGAGGCTCTATTATCTATAAAACTATAGCTAGAAAGATAGAATGTATCTATGACAAAAATTTGTATCATATGTGAATAACATGTGAATATTTTGTGAGTCAATATGGAAGGATAAGGTAGATCTAGGGCACTTTAAAAAAATGATTCATATTTTGAGATTCATATCTTTGCATAGAGTTGTCCAATTCAAACGATACTTGTGTCGTTCTATACGAAATTTGAATATCTTTGAAACAAGTGGTCATATGAAAGAATCCAAGCACTATTGAGAAAGATACAACCATATGAAGATAGCCATTCAAAAAAAGGGTAACATTAGGGTATTTTTTCCCAAAAAATGTCTCATATATTAGAAGACATATCTTTGAGAATATTTGTCTGATTCATATGAAGGAATTGAGCAATATTGAGGGCGATACGACCTTGTGAAGTTAGCCATCTAGAACAAGGGAAATGATGTTTTTTCAAGCCACGAAAAATAAAATTGTAAATATTTGTCAACCAAGGTTCGAATGATGGTATAAGGAATGGAGGACTAGGGCTTCAACAAGATAGGACATTTTGACTAGGTGTAGAATTTTTCAGCTAAGTTTCATTTATTCTTTCATTTTCTTAAAAGTTCTACATGTAGATTATTGTAGGTTTCTTTTCAAATAATATAATTGCTATAGGGTATACTGGTAAATTCTAGTAGATATTGAGTTATAATTTCCTTCCCATGGACCAATTTGTAGCTAAATCCTTAGTATCATCCCTAGTAGTATATCTTGGCGAGGACCTCACAAAGCAACAATCCTTGTTGCTCAAAGATAGGGCAATCATTGGTAAATTTAATGGGTCTTGGCTTGGGCTTCAACTTTGAGTAAATGTATTTATAGGATATGGAAGTCTCCATGAGTGATTCTATACTTCATTCCCAAAGGTTTATTTCTATCCATTTTTTATTTCAGGGAGACAAAAGATATAATCCTAAAAGGAGGTCTTTGGTTTATGGGAAAACAAGACTCTTTTGTACTCAATGGTATGAAGACTTTGCACCTAAAAATGTAAAACTATCCCTAGTAACAGTATGGGTTAGGATGTATAGATTGCACATTGAATTTTGGAAAATGGATGCCTTTAAGGTAATAGGAAACACTTTGGAAAAAATTCCTTTAGATTTTGAAAACTGCAAAAAATGGAGTGTTGGCTATTTATGCTTAGATATTGGTCATGATTGACATAAATAAACCTTTATTAGAATCAATCATTCTTAAGTATGGGAATACTTTGTGGACCTAAAGCATGGATTATGAAACCATGTCTTTCATATGTAGATTTCATGAGGTGGGGCATATTGAGAGATCATGCCCTAAGAAGAGTCTAGCAAAGACATGTACAAAATCGTAAGAGAAACTTACAAATGGATATAGATGAGGATGGTTTTCAATTTCCAAAAAATAGGTCCAAAAAAATGAAACTAAATAAATAGTGGAGATCGGTAAGAAAGGACATTGGAAGAAATACCATTTTTTTTAGGCTTTAGCCTATGAAGAAAAAATAGATTAGAGCTTTGAGGACATGATAAAATAGGATCAAGCATTTGTCTACTTAGTATGATCTCGATTTAGGTATGAACATTCTTATTGAACCTAAGGAATATGCCTCATCAAATTATGAAGACTCTCTTGAAGTGCCATGCACCATTTAGGAGAAAAAAAGTGGTAGAGAAAACACAGTGATAGATATTAACACCTCGAACATTAACAAGGAAATACCAAAAAATGAGCAAGATAAATCAAATTTTCCTTAGTAGAGGCAACAAAGAATAAATCTAATGAAAAGGAAAGTTGTAAAAGAACATTGAGGAATAGAATAAACAGATCTACTCTTGATACTAGCGAGGCAAAAAGAGAAAAAAAATTAAATTATCAAGTGAGAACTAGGGAAGCAAGAGCAAACATAGAGAAAGGAATACAATCTAAGTTAGTTGAACTTCTCTTTACCAAACAACAAAAATATATTAGTAATTCACAAGTAGGGCCAACAACCCTCAATGAGACATGATTACTATCTCATGGAATATAAGGGATGCTATTGCCCCCGCAAAATAGAGGTATATTAGGAACCCTTGTTTAAGTAATAAGCCCAATATTATTTATATCCAAAAAACTAAAATAACAAAGGAAGAAGTTTCCAAAACTATGAAAGCAATATAGGCTAGATGTGAATAGGATGTTGTAGATTTAGGAGTGGTAGGGAGAATTCTAACATGTTAGAATCTATTTGGAACCTCTTGTGAAGCTATTCATACAACTAGGCATTGGATAGTCTTATTAGTCACATGTTACTTTGCAAATATTTGTTTCATCCTTATCAATGTCTATGGACCTACAATTTACTCAGGTAGATAAAAATTATGGAGTGAGATTGAAGCCTTTATGAGAAGAAAAGACTAAGAAGCCTAATTCATGATCATAGGAGATTTTAATGCCATAACCAAGTTGGATACTTGTTTTGGATAAATTAAGACAATAATCCAAAGTATAAGAGATTTCTTAGCTTTTATTCAAAACATTAATCTTTGAGAGGCTAAGTTTGAAGAGGATAACTATACATGGGCAACAACAAGACATGCTAAAACTTGATAGCAAGTAAAAGTAGACAGATGTATACTCTCAAAAAATTGGCTAGATGAAGGGACTTGTGTTAATTAATACCTTAACAAGGACTGATTCAAATCACTAGCCAATAAGAGCTAAAATGATGGTAAGTGAATTAAAAAATATATCATATTTTAAATGTGATCAGATGTGGAAGACCATCCTCAATTTGTTGATATGATAGCACAAATATGGAATTTTTTAGGAGATGGTGGGTTGTATATACTTCCAAAACAAATTAAATCCTTGACATCTAGATTAAAACAATGGAACAAGAACACTTTCGAAAATATTTTTGAGAAGAAAGAAGAACTAAAAGAGAAAATTTCAAAATTTCAAAAAGGTGAGCACAATAATCCAAGCTTGGAGGAAAAGGAGTTGCTTAGTGAATATCATAATATTTTGAGTAAGGAAGAGAAATTTTGGAGATTAAAATCAAGACAAGCTTGGTTAAAAGAAGATAAAACACAAAAAAAAATTATATGGCAATAGTATAGAGATCAACATCCAAAATTAGTAGAATTAAATCAATAGAAAGGGTTTGGATTGAATACTAGAGCAAAATAAAAAATGAGGCAAGGCACTTTTACTAAAATATTCTAGGATTGGAGGAGATTGAAGTTCTTAATGATAAACTACTCTAAGAAGTACCTTCAATTATAATATATGAAGACAATAGCAAATTGATAGATCCTATTACTCTGGAAGAAGTTCATTCAATTATTTTCTCTTTTGATAAAGATAAATCCCCAAGTCTAGATGGGCTCTCAATAACATTATATCAACATAACTGGAAAATAGTGAAGTATTCTTTATTGATGGCAGTGGAACAGTCTAGGGTAAAAAAATACATACCTTATAAAATAAATGTAAGATATCTTACCCTGATTCCAAAAAAGAAGGATGCAAAATTGTTTGGTTCATTTAGTCCATAAGTGATGAGTACATCTATTAGCATAGACCTATTATTATCCATTTTATTGTAACACATGAAACTTTCAAACGTCATGTTAGATTGTTAACGATAAGTTGGTTATCTCCTTTTAGCTTAAGTTAGTTGCAGATAATGTTTTACTAATTAGCATCTTGGAATGCTATTACAATCTATTGTTGTTAGCGTCTATTGTAATTTTGGCATTCCAAATGCTTATATAAGTTTTGAAATAAAAAATAATCGATAGCCTAGTTGATACCATATCAGGTGGTATTGGAGCCTCAGGAAATTCTCTGATTTGATTACATCCTTCTCGAAAGGCACCATGTTGCTTGATCAAGATCATTTTAAGAGATCTTGTGCAGCGAGCCAAGAAGCTTTGCCCCAAGAATACTTCAATCATGTCAAATAAATATGAATGAAAAACTTTGATGAGGGCCTCAATGATGAGGACCCTAAGCTTGGTATTGAAGATGATGATTCTTACCCCTCTCATGTCAACTCTGCCTATAACAATCACTAAGGACCCTAAGATTGGTATTGAAGATGATGATTCTTGCCCCTCTTATGTCAACTCTGCTTATAACAATCACTGAGGACCCTAAGCTTGGTATTGAAGATGATGATTCTTGCCCCTATCATGTCAACTCT
Organism: Wollemia nobilis; assembly: GCA_028583015.1. Classification (NCBI taxonomy): domain Eukaryota; kingdom Viridiplantae; phylum Streptophyta; class Pinopsida; order Araucariales; family Araucariaceae; genus Wollemia; species Wollemia nobilis. The sequence continues at coordinate 324,210 of JAQPPZ010015413.1, forward strand.
GCCTATAACAATGCTAGCCTTGACAATCATAACCTTGTTTCTAACAACGAGGTTGAGAAGGTCGAAAGAAGGCTTTTAGGGCCTCTACACCATTAGATTGGAGCATGGAAACGAGGGAAACTATCACCCCTTCCATGACCAAATAAGCATGGATCATTCCAGCACCATTTATGTAGATCTAAAGTCTTTCATGGTGTAAACCCTATTATGTTTTTCGTTCTTACTAATCAGCACCATCGGCTCCACCGTATCATTGCTCACATTAGTGTTGGTCGACCTTCCCCGCCAGAACTTCAAAATGGAATGGGGTGCCATCCTGATTGATGCTTTTAGGAGCTTCTTTGATGTTGCCCTTGACAAAATGATTGCCATTTTCTCTATTGTCACCATGGCCAACAATGTGATTTCCCACCAACGTAGCCATCGATTCCATCGTTGTTGCTACGGTTGTCCTCCATGATCTGCCTGTTTTATTTTATTTAATCATTGACATGGAGGCTTCTTCAAAAAAATGTCCTTCTTTTTCATTGTATATTTTTCAAAAGTCATGTTCATCATCAAATGCATTGAAAAATTAATTGATTACTTAGTTAACCATGCATGCAATACCAAAATATATACTCTATACAAATAATCTTGCGCATTATAATTCCTTAACATTACTAATAAGTGCATGACAATTCCTTAACATTATTTATTTATTTATATATTTTAATTAATTAATATATTGTACGATTAGCCTAGTCCCTCTTTCACATTTTTGGAATTGAGGTTTTGGACTTGAGTATTCTATTACGGTCTTATTGTAAACTTTCGAGAAATTGCTATGCTTTCAAGCATTTAGACCTATGCAAGTGTGAAGTTGTTAATGGAGTGCATTATCATTAGTATTCGATACTATTGTAAAAAAATATTGGAGTCAAATGCTTCTCTTGTTGGGAGGTATGATGAGGAAATTTATTAGCATAGGTATTTTATTATGCATTTTATTGTAACACATGAGACTTTCAAACTTCACGTTAGATAGTTAGCTTCTTTTAGCTTAAGTTAACTGGAAATAACCTTTTAGTTACAAGTTATTAGCATCTTAGAATGTTGTTACAATCTATTGTTGTTAGCATCTATTATTATTTTGGTATTCCAAATGCCTATATAAGTTTTAAAATAAAAAAAGAATTGATAGCTTGGTTAATACCATATCAATTTACTATGTCACATGGCATATAAGATAATCTTCAAAGTGATGGCAAATCGATTAAGACAACTTTTAGACAATTTTATTTCAGAAGAGCAAGGAGGATTTGTGAAAGGGAGACAAATTTTAAACAGGATTACAGTAGCTTATGAAGTAATGCATTCAACAATTTAAAAAAAAAAGCAATGATCTTAGAATTTAATATGAAAAAACCTATGATAGGGTTAAATGGGATTTTTTTTGTAGTTTTAGAAAAGTTTGGATTTGGAAAGAAATAGGTTAGATGGATTAAAGCTTGTGTCTCTACAATATCATATTTAGTGTTGGTCAATGGGTTGGTAATAGAATCATTTAAAGCCAAGAGGAATCTTAGATAGGGATATCTTCTATCACCATATATGTTCATTATTATGGTAGAAGTATTGGGAAGGAACTTGAAGAAGGCATACAAAAATGGGTTAATAAGCGGACTTAAGCTAGTAATAACATCGACAACATCACCCATCAACAATTTGTATATGATACAACCCTTTTTGGGAAGGGAGGGATAAACGGAGCTAGAGCTTTGAATAAATTATTAAACAAATATGAAAGAGTGTCAGGGCAAAAAGTGAATAGAATAAAATTCAAGATTTACTTCCTAAACACTACAGCTAGAATCACAGCAGGGATATGTAGGTTACTTCAAATGGAGGCAATTTTGCTAGCAACGTATTGTTAGCAGGAAGAGTGTAGCTAGTTAAATCAATCTTACAAGCCATTCCAACATAGTATGTCCTTGTATATTAAGTCAAAATCAGTAGAAAAAAGTTTAAACTTTATTATGCAATCATTTTTATGGTAAGGATTACATGATAAAAGGAAATTTTTATTCGTGAAATGGAGCAACGCATGTGATGATAAAAATAGGGGAGGTCTCGGTTTAAGAGTTCTTATGGATGTAAACTTAGCTCTTATACGAAAATTAATTTGGAGATTGTATAAAGAGGGTCAAAGACAATAGGCAAGAATTCTTCTAAGTATGTTGAGCTTAATGACCCAAGCTTAATATTTACTGCATTTTTTTTTTATTTGTGGAAAACATCCCAAAAGGGATGCCACTTTCGGGTAAGACCCAAGGAGGCAGGGGTATCCATTCCGCCAAAAACGCCCAGGACTCCGGACCTAGCCTACCACCTTTGACATACTCAAGGAGCAAACAAACACACAAAACCAAATTAAAAAAAGTAAATAACAACAAAAATAATAAAATAAAATAAAAAACATGCTCCTTGAGTGTGTCAAAACCAAAAGCACAACCAAACACGCACAATAAGATAAAAGAAACCACAACACAAACCACATAGAAAAACACAAGAACCACATAACAAAACACAAACAAGACAAAAACAACAAAACACTACAAAGACATAACCCAAAAAACATGAAAAATAAACACAACCAAAACCTAAAAAATAAAATAAAAATAAAAACAACCAACAACAGACAATAAACAAAAACAAAAAACATAGAAAACACTCACACATAAAAAAATGAAATAACACAAACAAAGAGAAACCCAAGAACAAGAACGAAAAAAACACAAGAACAATAACAAAAACATAAAAAAAACAAAACAACAAAAACACAAGAACAACAAAAACAACACAAAGAACACAAAAACAAAACAAAACAAAAGAACCCACCCACCTTAAAAAACTAAACAAAAAAACAAAGAAGACAAAAGAAAAAAAAATGAACAAAACAATGACCTATCTAGACCAGAAGACTATTAATGCAAGAATCAACAGAGGAAACAAAATAAAGAATAGAATGAGCTAGGGAACTAAAAAAACTGAATGAACCAAAGAGAAACAAAAAAAAACAAGAAGAAACTAGGTACCTTCATAACTGGAGCCATCCAAAGAAATGATAGAAAGAAGAGCTTCCCTAATTTGAGAAGCCCACCATATAGGAGGGTGGCCATAACAAGTAAGATCACCTTTGTCCAAAGCCCAATTAGCTAAAGCATCAACACTCTTGTTTTGATCTCTCGACCACATGATTGTAATCAACTTTCAAAAATCCCATCCTGGATTAACCGAATCTTCTCAATAATTCTTTTTATTCTCCAATCCACCTTATGATTCTTAGAAGGAGTCTTCAAGAGATTAATCATAAGTTGAGAGTCGACTCAACTAACACCTTTTCCCATCCAACCTTAGTAGCCTCCCGAAGGCCTCTAAGGATACCATACCCCTCAACGAAGGTTATTGGAAAGAATACCCAAATTCTCAAGAAAAGTAAAAACCAGGGAGCCATCCGAAAGTCTACCAATTCCTCCCACACTGGCTTTTCCAGGGTTCCCTCTAGAGGCTCCATCAGCATTGACTTTTCCAAAATCCTTAGGAGGAGGTTGCCAATTTCTAGTCCTATCCATCTTACTAATACTCACATTCCCTTTAAGTTGGTTGCCCTTAGAAGGTTTAATCTTCAATCTTTGCATCACTTGATCCCATCTTTGGTGGGAGTTTTGGGGGTGATTAAGGAGTTGATGGACTCGATTCAACTAAGTTGGCTATGGTCTTTTGCCAAATATAGTGAATATCCTTCCTATCTTGATTAAAAATTTGGTTGTTCCTTTCATTCCAAATATTCCAAAGAAGAATGGTAGAACCCATCCAAACTAACCGCCTAATAAAATGATCAACACCCTCTTGATTAGGCCAATCCCTCCAAAGCTGTTCAAAAGTGAAAAAATTGGACCACTGTAAGCCAAGTAAAGTTGCCATTCTCCTCCATAGCTCGGAGGCTAAAGTACACTCAATAAAAATATGGTTGATATTTTCTACATTCTCTTCACACATTTCACATCTAAAAGGGCCATGAAAACCACGCTTCATAAGTTGCTCACCAAGAAGCACCCTACGATGCAATAAAATCCAATTAAAGAACCTCACCTTAGGCCGGAGCTTTTGAGCCCACAATTGAGAAAATATGTCGAAGAATGGTTGGGATTATTATGGCATAAGGTCAAATAACCTTGAGCAACCGAATACTCACCCTTAGTAGTGTTGTTCCATCCAAAACAATCTTTTTCATGGGACCAAGAGAGGGATCTCATATGAAGGATGCCTTGGATATCTTGTCTTTGCCTTTCTAGGATTTGAATAGGCCAGTCCTCAATAGGGATCCAATATCTACCAACCTTTGAATTACCAATATGGTACCGACAGTAATTAGCCACCTTTATCCAATTAGCTCGGTGAAGCTCCTCCATCCAAGGCCTCCAATCGGGAAACTGAGTTATCAAAGGCTTGTGACCATCCCAAGAATCTGTCCAAAAATTTGCATGTTGACCATTATGAATGATCCAAAATAATTTTTTCTTTATCAAATCCTCACCAGCCTTAAGAACTGCTAAAATGGGAGAACCTTTGGTAGGAAGTTGATAGCGAACAAGGTCTTCAGGACTTTTGTTCTCAAGATATTTAGCACGGAGATTATTGGCCCAAAGAGCATTGGGGTTATGCAACATCCTCCAATATAATTTAGCAGCTAAAGCTTTGTTGTTATTAATTGAAGACCGGAATCCTAACCCCCCTTCACTCTTAGGAAGACATAAAGTATCCCATTTCACCAAGGCCCATTTTCTTTTCTCCTTAGTACCACTCCAAAGGAAACGATGACCGATTTGATCCAATTCTCGAAGAACAACCTTTGGGATATTCAAAATGGAAGAAACATAAATAGGAATAGCTTGAAGGACTGATTTTACCAAGGTGATTCTACCCCCTTAAGAAAGCCACTTGTTGGTCCACTTTCCAATTTTCTTCTTGACTTTGTCCAACAACCAATTCCAATCTTTATTTTTCTGCCTTTGAATATTTATGGGAATACCTAAATAAGTGATTGGAAGAGAGGTCTTCTTATATCTTAATTTATCCAAGACCATGGATTCCTCGTCTAGCAGAGCAGTGAAAGAAAATAACTTTAGATTTGTCTTCATTGATCAACCGCCCAAGGAGCCTTAGAAAAATAGCTAATGATTTGCTTAATATTAGAAGCTTCCTTAACCGTAGCTTTACCTAAAAGGGTAGAGTCATCCACAAATTGAAGATGAGAGATAGGTCTAGCTCCATGAGCAATGGTAACTCCCTCAAGGGTTTTGTTTTCCCTCTTTTTGGTTATAGTCCTACCCAAGCATTCAAGAAGAATGATGAATAAATAAGGGGATAGCGGGTCACCTTGCCTAATACCTCTGGAAGCCGGGAAAGACCGAGAAGGCCTCGCCATTGATAAGAACTAAGTAGGAAACCGAAGAGATACATCCCATAATCCAATCCATCCAATCCTTAGAGAAACCAAATTGCCTCAAAACTTTGATAAGGAAGTGCCAATCCACTCGTCATAAGCTTTGGATAAGTCTAACCAGATGAACATAGAAGGAGAATTTTGCATATCCATGGAATGCATGGCTTCCCGAGCAAGAACTATCTCATCTACTATTTGACGTCCTTCCACATATCCCCCTTGCTCGGGGAAATAATCTTATGCAAAAGAGGCTTCAACCTTTCTCGCCATGATTTTAGTAATAATTTTGAGAAGAACATTACATAAAGCAATAGGTCTAAAAGCTGAGATATGATCAACCTCTTGAGCTTTTGGAACAAGAGTAATATAAGTTTTATTGATAACCTTCAAAATTTCTTTGGATTTCCTGGCTTCTTCCACCACCTCTAATAAATCAACATGAAGGATATCCCGTAACTCTTGGTAGAACTCAATAGGAAAACCATCAGACCTCGGGGTTTTCCCTTTTGCATTTTAAAAACTACTTGTTGAAGCTCATTGATAGTAACAGGAGCAACCAAAATAGAGTTCTCCTCGAAGTGATAAGAGAAGGGATTGCTTGAAGAACATTTTGTTGTGAAGCCGAGTCAAGAGGAGTAGCAAGAAAATATTGGAAAAGTAATCAACAACAATAGAGTTCATGCCATCCCAAGTATAAACAACATCTCCGTAATCTGATTTTAAGGAAGAAATAAAGTTGTGAGATCTTCGAGCTAGAAGAGATTTGTGGAAGAAATTTGTGTTTCGATCTCCTTCTTTGAGCCATTGAATTCTAGATTTTTGCTTCCATAAGATTTCTTCTCTTTTTTCCCATTCCTCTAACCGAGTTGTGAGTTTAATTTCATCTCGCACTTCTCTTCTCTCGTGAGGCCATCTAAACGGATTTTCTTATTCAAATTTTCAAGATGAGCAATAACTTCATTTTTTTTTTATGAACATCCCCAAACTCTTTCCAGGTCCAAGTCTTGATTTTGGATTTAATGTATTGCACTCTTTTGGCAAAACAGAACATCTTAGTCCCATGCCTAGGTTTACCTTCCTTCCACCATTGTTGCACACGAGGTCTGAAGGAAATGTCTCTAAGCCACATTAATTGAAAACGAAAAGGAGAGAAACTCACATTGGTTTTCCACATTTCCACCATGACCGGCCAATGATCCGAACCAACATTATTAAGAGTCTTCACTTTAGGAATGTGACCATGGATTAAGAAATTTTCAGAGAGCAAAACCTATCCAATCTCTCCATTATACAAGCTAAGCCTTGCCTTCGTTAGACCAAGTCATAAGGCCATTATCTCAGTTGGATATCCACAAGATGGAGGTTTGCAATATATTCGCTCATGAGGTCAAGACTTTTGTCCAAATTTCTATTTCCCCCTTTTCTCATCCAGAGAGATGATGGTATTGAAATCTCCTCCGATCAAGATCCAAGCTTTAGGAAAATGAGAGATAATATGAGTAATATCCTTCCACTGCCTTCTTTTTTCCTCCAAAGAAGTCGGGGCATAAACAAGAATGCAGAGCATAATCTAGTTGGAATGTCTACTTTGAATAGCTATAGCCAACAAACCCCAACCGCCAACCATATGGTGAATAACTACCTCTTTTGGGTCCCAAAGACAAGCAATGCCACCCGAAGTCCCTTGGGAACCGAGGGAAACCACTTTTCCAACTGGCCAAATTTTACTGGCAATTAAGTCCATATCCTCCATTGACATCTTTGTTTCTTGAAGGAAAACAAGATGTGGATGATTTATCTGAATCATTCTTCTAATTTCATTTTGTTTTGAAAGACTCCCTTTGAGTCCTCTAATATTCCAAGTGATGATCTTCATTAATACCAGGGCTAAAAATGTTGGGAAGGGCATTAATCTTACCTTCCTCTACAAGCTTTTCACCTTCTTTTACCATATGATATTGATTGGTCTTGCGACCTACTTTTTGATTAGAATCCATCTTCAATTTTTTTTCCTCGTTTCTTGACTTATTCCAATTGAATCCGAGATGGCTTCTAACCTTGAAGAATGCTCATACACAACCAAAATTTTACTAGATGGTTCAATGGAGTCTATATTGGGACTCGCATTATTTGAAGTTTTGACATTTGAAATATTGTTTTTCTTGTGTAAATTTTCTCCTTTTTTTTTCTCGTTGAAAACCTTTGATTTGTTGGTTTGTCTCTCGAGTTCTTTCCTTCATATTTAAATTGTGTTTCTAAGATTTCAGTTTCCATTATTTCCTCTTCCTCACTTGGGACATCATTTGTGGAAAGGATTTCAAACATATTAGCAAATGACTTTGATTGATCCTTCATTACCGGTTTTTTCTCGAGTGTTCTTCTTCTTAGGTATTTGGAAACCCGCTCGAGTTTATATCTTCTTTCTTTTGATCAGGAATTTTATTTGGGCAAGCACCGGCCAAATGACCATATTCATGGCAAATTCTACAACGAAAAGGAATGTTCTCATAGTCCACTACTTGCTCCCAAGTGTCTTCCCCAAATTGTAATGTGATCTTTTTAGGTAGGGGTTTGTCAAAATCCATTAAAACACAAATTCGAGCATAAATAATATGTTCAAAATTTTGAGTACAATCAGCAATCATCATAAAAGTTCCTAAAGAGTTTCCAATTGAAGAAAAATAGTAGGATTCCAAAATTCAATAGGGAGGCCAAAGAGTCTAACCCACACGGGAGCTATAGAAGGCATCTCTTCTTCGACTTTAAATTTAGTATGCCAGGGCTTCATGAAAAGCCCTGCTCTTCCAAAAACCAAGGACCCCCTTGAAAAGTTTTCTCTCTATCTTCATTATTAGCAAATAAAACAAGAAAATAACCATTTGGATAAATAGAGATTTGTAACTCACCTTTAGTTTTCCAAATTTTTGCAGCCCAGACTTTGAAAGCGGATAGACTCTGACTAAAACCCACGAACCGACAAATTAGTCCTCTTTTTTCCAAATCTTCAATGCCATCCGAATGTTACCCATATCAAGCTTAACAATAGGAGTTCCATCAGCCGCTTTAAGACATCCTGACTCCGTTTTCCTGGGATCAATCTTAGGCATTCTTAGAGGTTTATGAGAAGCCCTAATATTGATATTAGCATTGGGCCGAGGCTGTCCACCATGAAGGGCATCCCTAAAATTCATTTTTGGGACCGAGTCTTCAAAATTCTTACCCTTGATAGGGGTTTTCACAATAGAATTATTTTGTGGGTGCACCTTAGCACCGGATTCACTTGAGATATGAGCCATTTTTTGATCAACTGCTTGAAACTTATTTCGTGGTCTCTTTAATCCTTGCCCTAGACGCCGTGGAAAGGTATGGTTTTCACTTTTCTTTTGTGCAGCAAATTGGAAGCCGTTGTCACTCAAGTTCACAGTATGATCTCGTTGAAAGACAAATTTCTAACCCATCTTGTATCCCCCGCAACATTTCCTCGCTAAAATATTGAGCATAAACCACAAAAATATTGGCCGCTAGGGCCCGAAGGCCCTAAAAACCAACCTCTCGGAGCCGCTTGCACTCAACCCGGATGAAACCCTCGCATAGCCGCTTGCCAAATATATCGTTCACACATAGGGATGCGCTAGGATCTGTGTTGCTCCAAATGATATGAAAATTGGTGGAGACGTTCTAGGGTTTTTCAGGCATCTACCCTCAAAATTTCAGCTCAATCCGAGTTCGGATGAGTGAGATATGGCCGAAACGAGTTCGGCAGTTTGGGCAGTCCTGCGAAAAACGTCTCTCTTTCGTGTGTTTTTCCATCTTTACTGCATTTTCACTTCTAGATGGGTGGTGGAAATTGTACAAAAAAATTCTATTTAGATGGATACTTGGTGTGATAAAAAACTACTCGATCTAGATCTAATTTTGAAACCATGGATGAGATTAATTCAAGACAAATATGGTGATAGGGTTTGAAACACTATATACAGGATCAGGAAGGACGATACAAATGGAAATAATATTTTCTTACAAGTATATTGGACATTGTTGCTAGATGGCAGTTGAGTAGAAAGATAACAACAATGATTATTCTGATGGGAGTTGAGAACAAGTTGCTTTAGGAGTTGAATAGCTCAAGAGAATACACAACAAGAAGCAGATTTAATGTAAAGAACCAACAAAATAGGAATATCGCAAGAATATTGAGAGATAGTCGGGATAGCCCGAGAATTCCAAAAGTCAAAATGTTTGTATGACTAGTAGGCCATAGAAAAATGTTATCTCAAGATAACTTAATGAAAAGGGATTTTCATGGCCCCTCACAATGTGTTTTATGTAAAAGGGAGAAGGAGAGTATAGACCATCTCTTAGGACTCTAGGAACTATAGCAATCAATTCTTAATATATTTGCTAAATGCATGGTGATGAATGATAAAATTGAAGAATGGTTAAAGCAATGTCAAAGCACTTATAAAAGTGAGGCATTACATAAATCTATGATATATCAAAAGTTACAATTCTTTGGACTATATGGTTGAAAATGAACAAAAGAATATTTAAAAGAAAGGAAAGCATTTCGAGGTAATGAAAAGGAATATTTGTTTAGCCACAGAGGAATCTAAACCAACCCTATCAACTCACCCCATCCTTATCTTGAAACAAAGAGTCTTGATAGATGGAGTCAAGTCATCAAATAGAATTATGATGTTGGGTACAAGAGAAATAAAAGGAATGAAAAGAATATAAAGTGGAAACCGCTAAAAGTGGAGCTGGTCAAATTGAATTTTGATAGAGCATCTAAAGGAAATCCAGGACCAACATGAGGAGGAAAAATTAGAAACAATAAAGGTGAGATACTATCACATTATGCTTTCAATAGTGGTTTTAAGACAAATATTGAAGTTAAAGCTTGGTAGGCCGACCCAAAGATGAAGATGACCTAGAGGCAGACTGAGAAACAAACCAAAGAGGACTAGGTGGAGATTATTTGAGCTAGGAAAGCCAAAACCAACAGAAACCAGTCAATGATAAAGTCAAAACTAGACAACAAGAGCCATAACTAGAGCTAGAGCCAAATTTTGATTTTTATATCAAATAATGTAATGGGCGATGTTAGAGAATATTACATTAATTGTCATCTTGTAATTATTTGATATTTGTAATAATTAAGAGTTTAATAAATATTACTCCCATGGAAAATTGAAGAGACATCTCTTGAGAGATTGAGAGGAGATGAAGAGATAGTTAAAGATGAAGGTGAAAAGAGAAAAATTGAAGAGTCTCAAGAATACAAAGAGGCTCTATTATCTATAAAACTATAGCTGAAAAGAAAGAATATATCTATGACAAAAATATGTATTATATGTGAATATATTGTTTGTGTTTGAAACTTATGAGTGTGAAAATTATTATTAAATCTAGGCTTTTAGCTAAAAACATTTAAGAACTTTTTTTGGGGCTTATACATGGTTGACAATGTTTAGTGGCACTATTCTCTAAGTTACTGAAAGTATCATTATTATCTAAGGTACAACCTTATATATATATATATATATATATATATATCATCGAAATTGATTTCAAAGTTAATAAGTGCTCATAAAAAATGCATGTGTTGAAGTGGTCATTTATTTAAAATTAACTAAAGGGTAGATTTATAGTGAAGTAAATCACAATCAAAAAGCATAGATTTTTTCTAGGAAGGAATATTCTATAAAATTCTACTACTTAAAAATTAAGATGCTTGTATCCGCTTATGTAGAGGAGTTGGAGAGCAAGTGGGTAGTTAAAACTCTCCAGTTGAAATCGAGAGGCCCCAGGTTCAAATCTCTCCCCTCACATGCTACGGATATGCTATGTACAGGAGGTTACAAATAAAAATAAATAAATAAGATGCTTGTATACTCAATATATAGATCTAGCTATATTGTGATTAGTACAAAAAAATACTATCAAATAATGATGGAGCTATAAATAGAGCAATATATATACTGTAAAATTCTACTACTGAAAAACTAAGATGCTTGTATATTCAATATATAGATCCAACTATATAGTGATTAGTACAAAAAATAAATACTATCAAATAATGATGGAGCTATAAATAGAGCAAAATATATACTACTCTCTCTCTCTCTTTATATATATATATATAGGATTTTTTATGGCTAATATTGTATGACTTATGTATACTTTGTAACTTTGTTTTGATGCCTTCATCATCATCTATTTGTTTTTAGTAAAGTATTTTTTTATTTTTTTTTTGATGAAATGTCATTTTAATTATAAAAATAAAGCAATATACAAATACTTGGTGTACTCTTAATTGTGCATAGTAATATACATTTAGAAGAGAAAAGGACTTTGGGGCAACAAATACAAATAAAGCTCTATGGTATATGTGTTCTTTGAGTTCTTAGACTTGAGGAAGGATTATATTTGTTTGTGTTTTTGGAATACATCATGAATTAAGGAATTTAAGTTCGTTATTTTAAAACAATACAACATGGAAAGACATATATGTTGTCTTGAAACATCAAGCTTAATCCAATGCAAAATGTTATAATTTCATAATTTATCTTATGTACTTAAATTAAAAAATATATTTTCATTTACACTATAGTTTTTACTAGTGCTTTTAAAAGCAATATGGTTAGCGAATTAGACATATCAAGGTATTTTCCTGTAAGTAATTAATTGCATAAACATAAAAGAACAAGGGTTAAAAGAGATCAAGACATAGTTTTGAGAGCACATCTAAAAAAAAACAATAGTAAAAATTTAAACTAGGCAGTCCTCGAGGGCTAGGTGGATTGGTAAGACGTTGGGCACTTACCAAAAGGAGACCTAGGTTCAAACCTAAGGGGCAGGTCCATTCTAGGACCTGAGTCCATTCAGTGTGCGCCAGCTTGATGATGGCGGTACCAACCCCAAGCCACCAAGGGTCTCCCTCACTCTGGGTTGTGTTTACTAAGACGAGATAGGGGGTTATGGTGGTAACACCATGATTTAACGCTACAATCGGAGGTAATGCTACTTGACCCTATGACCACTTGTTAAAAAGGAAAGGTAGTTCCTGATTCCTCTATATATATATATATATAAACTAGGCATTCAATAAATACTTATTAAAAAAATATCTATGATAAGGAAGTGTGTGTTTTAAGACCAAAGTTATTTAAGAAAAAAAAATCTATGTTTCAAACCTATGAGTCAAACTATCCCTTACATAGTTGTCATGTTGTTTCAGGAACAAAGATTTTTATTAAAATATATATATAAAAACAATTACTTCAATAAATTGTTTTTTGGGGAGTAAGTGAGGAAGTTGTTTAAAGAATAAATATAATCACCCAGCAAAAGACATTCTTCTCAGATTTTCCACTTAACCCTTAAATAATCATTACATTTTTTTATTTATAGGAGAGTTAGTTACATCCACACTATTTTTAGTAACTGCCAAGTGCGAGGGTTCAAACCACAAGGGTTGCCCCCAACAAGCCTATACCACCTCGTTATTTTATAACCCGATGTGAAGAGGACCATCGATCACTCGCAATTCATACCGTCATCGTCGCACTGCCCCCAACAAGCCTATACCACCTCGTTATTTTATAACCCGATGTGAAGAGGACCACCGATTGCTCAAGATTTGTACCATCGTCATCGGTCTAACGTGCGCTGAAAGGATTCGAAGCAGACTACCACCTTTGCAAATAGGCATGCCCTTGAACCTAGGTCTCTTCTGGGTAAGTGTCTGGTCAAACAGACAATTACCAATCCACCTAGCCCCTAGAGAAAACTTTTAGGTTAGAAAGAAACCTCGAGAGCCATTCTTAGGTGATCGGCAATGCCTTCCCATCCGAGTATACCACTATCTAGAGGGAAGCCACAAAATATTTTGTGTCCTTCGCATCACAAAGGTTTGAACCGTGGACCTCTCGTTCAACGAGGCCAGGCTCGCCTTCTCCACTTGCGCTACAAAGGCGGACTTAAGTATTCATTACATTACTATCCATTCATGTATTTCTTTTTATTTTTTATTTATTAATGGGTTATATGGGATTGCAACGGACCCAACGCGAGTTACATTCTAACCACGTAGAGCGATTATGTCAATTATTTATTGCTTGTGGTATTATGTCAATTATGTATCGCTTGGTAAGATTCAAACCTTGGTCTCCTTGACGTTAGCTTTTGAGGATGTAGGTTAAAGGAAATGCAACCACAAGATGTAAAATAAGTAAGCTAAGATAAGTATATGATAATAGCACTAAAATATGCAGAAAAATAATGAGATAAACTTTTGCAATAACTCAGTAATATGCCATTAATGAAAGCTCACGAAAATAGTACATTGTAATATAATGGAAGACTTGAACACTCCAAAATTTTAATGAAGAACTACATTGTACCTACTCACTACTATAATCTAACTCTCTATAGTAACATTGTCTCTCACTCTCTCACTTCACATTATACCTTAAAGGCCTATATATAGGAAGATATGTGCCTTGACTTTTACTCTATCCATGACTCTTCATCTACCTATCCTATGACTCATGTACATGTGGACTACATGCACATTTACATCATTGCACATTCTAACACTTGTGCATTTATTACTTGCTTGAAGTAACTACTCAAACCTTACTCTAAAGTAAACTTCTACTCTAGTTATGTACCCAAGGTGGTACATTGGCATGTACCAAATAATGTAATATACTCTAACACCCCCTGTATTACATTATTTGGGTATTGAAGAATTTAGTCTTCAATATGGATCTTCATTTGGTTCTAGAATTTGTACTTTCCTTCTCTGTTTTCTTTATTTTGCTCCTTGTTTGTATCTTGTTCAAGCAAGTAGTTAGTGTCTTCATAAAAAGCTATCTTTGCTGAGAGAGCTTTAACTTCATGTTCCTTTGTAAGTTCTTCCAGTTCTTGAATTTCCTGAATATTGTGAACTAAGTGCCCTTTTTTATTCCTTTCTCGATATTGCAATTGAGGATAATTATATTGATTCTAAGAAGGATATGAACGCTGAAATTATTGCTGATGTGGACTATACTGATTCTGATATTGTCTTGGTTGGAATGGCTTGTTTGGTTGGCTTCCATAGTTTGTCTGATTTCCTTGATACTGATTTCTAGGATTGAATCTGCAGTAGTTGGTACTATGTCCCTTCTTGCAGACTTGACAATATATGTTATTCCATGGTCTTCGTCCTTTTGAGGATGAGGCAACATTTCCCTAAGGAATATCTTTTGAAACTAATGCATTGTTAGTCATTTCATCTTTAACTGTATTTTCCACCTCATATTCTTGAAGGATATTGACTAACTCATCAAAAGAAGTATCTTTACTTAGGATTTGTAAAGATGTAACTAAGTGATTGTAGTTGTCTAGAAGTGCTCTCAGGGTTACTTGAACAAGGAACTTATCTTCAACCTCTTCTCCTAAGGTTTAATAATTTTCCTTTTATATCCGCTACTTTCCTTAGGAATAGTTTTATACTTTCACCATTATTCACTTTCAGAGAACATAATTTAGTTTGAAGATTTAAGATAGTGGCTTTATTCTTCCCTTCAAATATTTTGGCCAAGGTTTTCCATGCTTCTGTAGATGTTCCTGCTGAACTAATGTAGGGTTGTATTTCATCTGTAATGGCAAAAGTTATTATCATTAATGTTTTTGCTTCATTTTCTTCAAACTTTTGAATCTCACTATCACCTAAAGTAGGTTTGTCTTTTGTTCCTTTGACTATATCCCAAAGTTTTTCAACTATCAGAATTGCCCGCCCTTTGTTTTTCCATGAAGACTAATTTGGACCTCTAAGTAGTTGGGATTCAGTGAGAATAAATTTGTTTGTTGTCATGATATTTGTAGACTACCTTATACCTCCCTAGTTTCAAGTATATGCTCAACCTTGCTAAGAGCTTTTCAATTTTACAAGTTTTGTAAAATGCCTTCTATCAAGCAAGTGTTTAAAGGTACTATGAATCTTAATAGTATGCTTAGCTTTCCTAGATTGAGTTGAATTCCTTTTGTCTCCCTAATTTTCAACTTCACTTTATTGCCTTATGTCTCCCTAATAATTAGTAAATAGAAAGCTAAAGATAAATGGTGATGTACCTTCAAGTATTAATAAGGTTATTTTCCTTCAAGACCTTTGAATGATGCTTTCAACGCTCAAGATGGATGTTACTTCTATCTTGGATGCTCTCTTCTTGCGCAAATGTTATGAAGAATATTTCAGTGCCTTCTTTTGGTGTGCCAAGTGGCACAAGATGCCTTAGCCAAGTGGCGCTCCTTTCCCTTGCATGCAATTTCTCCCTCAACGATACTTGCCAACAAAATGCACTCTTGTTTGCACCTTAATCTTTTACGTT
Source organism: Wollemia nobilis (assembly GCA_028583015.1). Classification (NCBI taxonomy): domain Eukaryota; kingdom Viridiplantae; phylum Streptophyta; class Pinopsida; order Araucariales; family Araucariaceae; genus Wollemia; species Wollemia nobilis. Next base: position 340,077 of record JAQPPZ010015413.1, read on the forward strand.
GCTTCTTTATGTTTGCAACACGTTATCCTTTGTGCTTGCTTTACATAAATTTGCAATGGGTGCAACATTGCCTTACGTAGTTCTTTTATGTTGCAGGTCACTTCTCTTATGTTGTAGGCTCTCTTTTCATGAACCCGCTGGCGTTGGATTTGGTGTCTTTAGACACCTTGAAAACCTTTGTTATTGAGCCCTTCATTGGCTCTCTTCCTCAACTTGAATTTTGCTCTACAAACTTGATAATATGGCCAATTTGTAGACGTAAAAAGCTTGTTGTTGTAGTGTCTTAAGACACACTAGCTTTTGCCCTCTCTTTGCTACATAAAATATGGTGCAATAATGTAAATGAATATGCCTCAAATTGCACCAGAAACTTGAGATTTTATAGTCTCTTTTTGAAGCTTTCTTGCTTCTTTGATATAGCGACTTCCTTCTCCAATCTTTGGAGGTGATATTACTCTAATTTGGTGGATTCTCCTTGCCACAAAATGTTGCAAGATATTTGTGCTTAATAGTGTTTTTTGGCACTTCACTCGTACCCTATTTTGTGCACTTAAACTTCCTCCTTTGATAAACTCTTAATGCACTTTAAAAAACTTTAAGGATAACTAGTATAATGCACTAATAATAACTCCTTATTGCTCCTTTAAATGAACTCTTAAAAGTACCTTGAAATATGCACTATAATCTATGCAACTTTCACTTAAGAGTAATGTCTTCTTTGCTTCTAATAGATTATAGGAAGTTGATATTATTTTTTCTCTTAAAATATATCTAACTCCTATTATTGATGTGCATGTTTTAAACTTACAAGAAACTATCTTATGCACTCCCTTGAAGACTTTAATATGCAACATTCTCCTTGCAATTTTTAAAATCTAATATGGTGCTTAATGAAACTTAATAATGAACCAAATAACTAAAGTTCAATTAATGAACCTTTTGCACCAAAGTTGCTTACCTTTATGACTCTGTAGATGATGTAGTTCTTGGTGATTAGGCTCACCAAATTGTTGCCCTGTATTAGATGAAATTGTAGCTCTTCCTTGCTGTCCAAAACAACTCTTTAACTCACCAATTCGCAACTTTGAAAACTCCTCTAACTTGCTGCCCAAAAATGTAGTTTGGTGGTTTTAATTCTCCTTTCGGATGCTCCCTTGAAACCTGAAACTTAGCAGCTAGTAATGTTGCCCAAATTGTTGTCCGTAACTCAGAAACTTTCAGATTCTAACACAGCTTAATTATTCTCAAGAATGTTTTCCTTGAATTTCTCAAATTTGGTAGGAAACTCCTCCAAATCGCAACTAATATTTGTCTCCTAGAGACCTTCAATTTTCTGTTGTAGAAACCAGCAACTTCCTTTCTCCGAATGAGCCTTCTTGCCTTCGATGACAATCTTCAAATCTCTCGGATTTGGTGGTTTCTTCTAACTCATTTCTCCTTCAACCTCCTTGTCGAATTTTGACTTCAATCTTGGCCTATCTAATGGCCTTCTTCTCAATATTTTGAATGTCTTGAGGTCTTTACTACTCTCCAAATTTTGGCAAACTCCTTGCCAAATTCTTCTCCTTTTGGTTTTGTTGTTGGATGGCGACAATTGTCCCAAATTTTGTTCTATCAAGAACTTCTTGAGTTCTCCTGAAATCTCCTCCAATGGGGCTTTCCTAGCCTTCTCCTTCCTTGAGACCTCTTCTCTAGGGTCTTCAAATTTTGCAGCTTCTCTAGTCTTCTCAACAAGACCTTTTCTTCAATCTTCAACTGTTGAAGTTTTGCAATGAGATCTCCTTAATAAGATCTCTAAAATCTGTTGCTACTGGAATCTGGAATAGGACCTTTGCTAGTCCTTCTCTATCTTCAATCTTCCAAGACCTAGAAGTTCTTCAATGGGACCTCTTGTGGGTCTCTTCAGCTTCTAGTGTTTTTTTCTCCTTCTGCAATCTGCAGACTTTTAATCTTCAGTGGAGATCACCAATCTCCAATCTTCTCTAGGACTTTTCTGGAGTCTCTTCTTCCTTGAGGCTGCAGTAAGGCTCCTTTGGCCTTTTTCTCTCTTCTACAATTTGCAGGTCTACAACTCGAGCAATGGGACCTTTTCCTTACGTCTCCAAATCTTCGTTTTTCCATTTGTTGCTTGCAACACTGGATTGATTCTAAAGAAGATATGCTTCCCAGCTTTCTTTGAATCTCCTTTTTCCTGCAATAGAGTATTAGAAACTGGAAAATGGTAAATCTCTAAATCTAAAGATTCTGAATCTTCACTAGTTGATTTGTCAATCTAGTGGAATCAATGTTGAGTCCTAGTCTTCACGAGTTTTTTTGCAACTCTGTGGAAAGACTCCAACCAAATGCATTTTAAAAAAAATGTAAATGAGATTTCTAAACTCCTCTCAATCTCTCTTGTGGCTCTCCCTCTATTTCCTATTGATTTATCGTGGCTCTGATACCACTGTTAGCTTTTGAGGATGTATGTTAAAGGAAATCCAACCACAAGATGTAAAATAAGTAAGCTAAGATAAGTATATGATAATAGCACTAAAATATGCAAAAAAATAATGAGATAAACTTTTGCAATAACTCAGTAATATGTCATTAACGAAAGCTCATGAAAATAGTACAATGTAATATAATGGAGGACTTGAACACTCCATAATTTTAATGAAGAACTACATTGTACCTACTCACTACTATAATCTAACTCTCTATAGTAACATTGTCTCTCTCACTCTCTCACTTCACATTATACCTTAAAGGCCTATATATAGGAAGATGTGCCTTGGCCTTTACTCTACCCATGACTCTTCATCTACCTATCCTATGACTCATGTACATATGGACTACATGCACATTTACATCATTGCACATTCTAACACTTGTGCATTTATTACTTGCTTGAAGTAACTACTCAAACCTTACTCTAAAGTAAACTTCTACTCTAGTTATGTATCCATGGTGGTACATTGGCATGTACCAAATAATGTAATATACACTTGAAAGATGAGGAATTTAACCAGTTAAGCTACTGTCATTTGATACTCTAAGCTAAAGTTTTTTTTTTTTTTTTTTTAAATCAATTATTATAAGATATCGAGGATTTTAACTTTACATAGTTGATGTTTAATAATTGTTGAGCTCTCTAATATTTTTCTAAACTGATAAAGGTGACATGAACCACTTCTCTACAAATAGACTGAAGGTCATACAACATATACATTCGTCATCTTTAAACCTCCTCAAAGAAAATAGCCAATGTCTCTGTCCCCCAATCAGTAATTTGCAGCAAGTGATCTCCATATATATCCTTCATAGAAATACCACCAAAGGCAGAAATAAAGCTTACATAGCTTGAAAAGCAAAAATAAAGAATGCAATTCAATGAGCAGGGTTTGACTTAATGAACTGTTGAAATCTTGTTTATATATTAGACATCATAACTTCCAGCAGATAAGCTACAACGTTTTACAGGGCATCCATACTTTGCAACATGTGCCAGTAACTAAAAGAAGCATAAAAACTAATTCAATTCAAAATCAGACTGCTTTCCTTCTGTAGCATATATCTTCATGAAATTGCCTATCAAAATATCTATTAATACATAGAATTATTGATCCATTAACCAAAAAATTCTTTGAGAAGTTATGTAAAGCAACTGAATCAAACATATAACACATTTGATTAAAGGATCAACCATGCCTAAAGCCATTTTTTGCTTTTGCCATATTTTGGCATAGCTCAGAGGATGTGGAATATATCAAAAACATGCAATTTTTAAGATGATTCAAAATTCCAAAAACAAGATTCTTTCGATAAAAAACAAGTATGCACTTCAATCAAATGGGTCTATCCGTGGATCATGTTCACTCGCCATGACCATTCCAGTGCAGAGGCATGTAGGACACATAACCTGCACCACATATAATTGATTTAAGCACATGACATGTATATGAAGCATTAAACAGGGAAATGAAGAGAATTTTAGACCTCAAAACAATTGTGTAACGCTAGATAATAGATAATGGAAGCCATGGTTAATCAAAATTGTTAAAAAGACTTTTCTCCATAGGTTTGAAGTCTGACTGGTGTGAATGGCTCACAAAAAGTCCACCAGAGTTCTATTCCCAAGGGTGTCGTGATAAATTGTTTGGTTGTAATCGTATTATGTGATTTTCTGAAATACCCTGGTAACATGGTTATAATGTAATACAAGTGGGGCCATTTCAATTACATATAATCACTTAATTAAAAAATATTGTTAAAAAGTCTTTTCTTTGTAGAAACAGTTCTTAATTTCACATTCAAGGTCACTATAACACCAACCTTAAGGTAGAAACCCCAATTCAAATTGCATAACCAAACAACTGATATCAAACTAAGGGAGTGATTAAATAATCAAAATTTAAAATGGCTAAAACTTGCCCCCTTGTTTAATGATTTGAAATTTCTGTCCTGTGTCTCATTTTGTGGCAGGGTGTTGTATGCTTTAGTTTCTACTCCATGCTTGCAACTGCCTGAGTATGTCACCTAGTTTATTGTAACTCTAATATCTAGGTTTCATTCGTTATTTGCAAATCATGTACAGATCCCCTTAACCTTTAAGCAAGGTGTCCACTATTTGAGAGAATCTTTCTTATAGATGAATGGTTTCTCCTCATTAAGATACATAATGTTCCATAATTGGAGAAGAAAAATAATATTCTAAGCAAGATTCTTCTGTGTTTGCATATCAGAAATTTTGTTTAGAATTAGATTCCTTCATCTGACTAAACAAGATTTGTGGTGGTGTGATTACAAGTGTAGATATACAATAAGACAGATTTTCTGAATCTAAGGATGCTAAACTCTGCAATTCTGAGATAAAAAAAATTAGTCTAAAATCATTGCAAACTGCCACATGAAAAGCTGCCCCATTGGATAAAATCATCACTGCATTTTTTTAAGAAATCCAAAGCCACCCAATTAATGCCTATCACCTTTCACATATTTGATATTGCTTATTTTACCTCCACCTTTAGACTTTAAAGAAATAAATGGTGTTTTCTTTACATGTAATAATTCCAAAGGAATCAGTTTCCATTTGAGGGGTGAAATATGGTATGAGTTTTGAACAGGGGACTCCCATAGACTAAGGCTTTATATTGATTACTGAAGTCATGTCATATCTAGCCAGGTTGTTTAGAATCATGCCATCAAACTTCTCTTTTCAATTCAATCACTTTATAGGGCTTTGCTTGCCAATATATATGGACATTCAACTGAGTAGTTATAAAATGCTTCATATTATCAAGTAGCATGAGCTCAGTAGGATTAAATACCTCGATTTTCAAGGAGGAGACCAAGGTTCAAATCTTTCCAAGCAACACATGCATAATTACCAAGAATGTTGTAATACCACTATGTGGGTACAATGAGGTAATAGAGGTTGGGCCCATTTCAACCCCATATAGCCAATTTCCCCCCAAAAAAAAACCTTCATATTATGTAAGACTGCTAATCACATCTTTTATTCACAAAGATGGCCACTAAATAAATACTCAACAAATTTCTCTCAATAAATTGGTTTACAACTTCATGGTCAAATAAGAATTAACAGTTTGGCCAACATGACCATCATGTTCCATCACAGAATACAATGCTATCTTCAAAACAGTCCCAAGAAGCCACAAAATATCCTTATTTGTGACATCCCAAAGGATACTTAATCTAAACACTCAAGGCATCAACTATGTTTTTATGATCAACATCAGGGTCTAATGCTTAACATTCATGATTAAGCAAATGTTATTCCGTTGATTCATCATCAATGATTAGATGTGAATAATAAGTCATCTCTATTTTCCTATAGTGGTCAACCTATTTGACAGAATCTTGGCTGACACGATAGGAGTCTGTGTAGTATTTATATTTATACATGCCAAGTGGCTGGCATTTTATAATCATTTTGTGAGTATATTCTTTGTTGGCTGTCATCCATCCACACAACTATTAAGTAGATTTATTTAACGTGACTGAGTACTTTATTTGAGGATTTGTACCTCGAAAACATATAAACCAGTCTTAAGTGTTTTATTTGTTGTACCTAAAGCACCAAAGGTATCTAGAGATGCATTTTGTTGTACACTTAGCTAGATAATCATAAAAGTTTTTTAATTGGTTATATGGGATTGAAATTGATCCGGAATTATTTTTCGGATAAATAAAATTTTAATTATCATGGTAAGTAAACATCTTAGTGGAGTTATTTTGACATCATAACTTCAATTTTGGGTGTTGTTAGTACCACCAAACCTTGTCAAATTAGGCAACTTCATACTTTTTGCAAAACTGGACTGCACACTTTTGACAGCTGGAAACTGTGTAAAAATCAGCCTCAGTAGTCATATTTGTGGACATGTTGGGAGTGACTCAAAGAATTAGGACCTCAAAGTTTAACCAGATGTAGTTCGAACCACTAAGAACACATGGTAAAATTTTTAGGTCGATTGGACACTTGATCTAAAAGTTGTACGTGTTCCAAAATGACAATCTGGCACTTTTGACAGCTGGAAACTGTGTAAAAATCAGCCTCGGTGGTCATATTCATGGACATGTTGGGAGCGAATCATAAGGAGTTAGGACCTCAAATTTTAACCATATGTAGTTCGAACTATTGAGAACACATGGTAGAATTTTTAGGTCGATTGGACACGTAATACAAAAGTTGTACGTGTTCCAAAATAGCAATCCGGTGCTTTTGACAGCAGAATACCAAAAAAAAACAGTTTACCAAAACACACGCTTGGTAGCTGAAAGGCCAGGAGTTATTGGAATGGTTATTCATGTCATTTTTGGCATCTCTTCATGGTTAATGATGTATTGGAGAGAATGTACGTTGAGCTGTGTTTATGGTGAACTATTGCAGACTGTTGGGTGAAATTGTTGCATAGTATTGGTTGTTTTCATTACAGTAGCAATGCTTGGTAGCCCTTCGGAGGTTGCAATGTATTTTTTTTCATTAATAAAGCAGTGAGCTCTCTTGGACAGTGGATGTTTCCCCACATTGGGGTTTTACCACTATAAATTTCTATGTCAAAATCTGTGTTAATGTTTTGTTATTTACATTTGAATTTTGGTAGTTAATAGCAATTGCATGAATTTTTTATATATTTTTAAATCCTTAAATCTGTAATTGTAAGAATAGTCATAGTTTGGCTACCATTACGGATCAGAAATGGACCCCACCCATATTACATTTTGACCACATGGTGGTATTAAAACAACATTTTGACAATAATGCATGTATTGTTTGCCAAGATTCAAACTTGGGTCTCCCACTTGAAAGTCAAGGTATTTAACCGGTTGAGCTCATGCCATTTGATAGATAGTCATTACAAGTTATCCCAAGTCCAAAATTGCAATATGTATTCATGCTTGCCTTCTATATGAACTAGCTACTGTGACATTGTTGTTGTATATTAAAGATTTTTGTGCTAGATAAAAAAAAGCATTTGTTGTTTCCATTGTTATAGTTAGTAATGTCATTCTCCCTATTTGTGGGATATTATGCCTCTCTTGTGTCTATAGCAAATCCACTAGTAGGATATTATCTCTTTGTCCCAGGTATGTAGCAAACTAACCAGTAGTATGCTTAACATTGTAGCATGGTGGTGAGTATTCCAACAATGGAGGAACAAAATGACAGATTTAGAGGCCAAGCAAGACAACAATCAATACTATTTCACACTGGCTCAGCATCACACTCGTACAACAATCAGGTGATAATCCACTTGTATGGTAGCACTTGAATGTCAACTGATTCACTCACCTGTACGGCAGCTTAGCAAGTGACTTGTATGGCAACCTTGTAATCCACTTGAACGGAACTATAACTGCTCCACTTGTACAGCAACTCTCATTTAGCACTTCTGGACTGCAACTCCTTGTACAACAATCTGGCTGCAACTTTGCTTCGCACTTGCATATAGAACTTGGAACAACCACAATCTACCAACCTACTAGCAGCAATAGCATTACACAGATCCGTGTGTGTGTGGTCTAACAGCAAGGACGCCACTTGCATTATCGGTGATGAGACCCGGGTTCAACCCCCACAAGGGATGTGCATAAGAAGTATTGATCAAAAAAAAAAATAGCATTACACAGAACATTATATATCACATAGATGAGGGATGCATCATCATTGTATTATTCTTTCTTCTACGACATTCACATTACAGACCGCCTACCCTGGCAATATTCAATGCTACAATGGATTTACAGACACAGACTCTACAAACATAGATGCTCTCTCGTACTCCCTTGGTGTCATCATACTACACAAATGAATGGGGGATCTTATTTAACCTTGAGGGTTGGCAATTTACAACTATCGCCCAACACATCTCACTAATAACTACCTCCCATTTGCATATGCCTAATACATACATTAGCTGCACTTTGCAGTTTCAGTATATCAAATGATGACATCATCACCCTTGACGTTGGGCTATGAAATTGCATTACACTTTCATTTACATACATGCGCATTTGCACTTATTTTACAATGTAAATTACTTCTTTTGAGGCTGGTCAAAACCAGTTCCTACAAACACCACCTAGAAGTTCATGGTAAATCTAATGGTAGGTCATGATCTGAATTAAACCTACCAATGAGATATTATTCTCTTTTTGTTTAAGTTTATAGTAAATGTGCTGGTAGGATGTTATCTTCTACCCAGGATCGAGAGTAAATTTGTTAGTGGGATCAATGTAGACAAGTTAATATATACTCAACAAAACCAAGTGAACAACTCAAACTTAGAACCAACACAACAAATACTCAGGAAATTGAGCAATTTTATTTTTTTTATTTTTTTAATACATAGAGGAATCGGCAACACCATTGGGTGTTGCCACTATAAACCCTAGCCTGTTGGGTTAGACAAAGTCAACGAGACCCCCAACCCTTCAAGGAAACGAATTGTGGCAACCAACCGCCAAACACTCGGCCGCTACCATCCAGGCTATCCCGTTCTGGTACGTCGTGGTTTGAACCTTGGACCTCCCCAAAGAGAGAACAAAGCCCTAACCACTGTGTTGTCCTTGTCGGAGTAGGAAATTGAGCAATTCTAATATATACAAAATTTCATTTTCTTTTTTAATTTTTTTTTAATTAATTTAAATTTTTGGCTTCCATAAGAGTTTCACTTTACTCCATCCAAATATAAACACATTCATATCAACATATTTATTAAATATCAAGATGTGATTCAATTACTCGGTTGGATGTAAAGAAAAAAATAGGTCTTTTTGTGTTAAAAATTCCAGAGGTAGTCTAGATAGTCCAAAATCCATAGATTATAATATACATGGTGTGGAAAACATGGAGGACAAAATGAACATGTTAGACCAGCATTGAGCTCCAATGCCACTCAGCCTAGACCTTCTCAACATCAAACATGTCCTTGGAATAGCCATAGGTGCAACTACTAATTTAATAGACATCCCCTTCCAGTGCTTGTGCCATTACCTATACCTCTATTGTATCAAACTAGCTAAAAGTCTTCCTCTAGAATTGTTGGCTTCTTACACTTGGTGATCCAAGATTCAAATTTGATAATGAGGTTCGCTTTATAGACAAATCATGACCTTTAACATCGAAACATGAAGATAAAATGAGCAAATAACTACAATGAACATAAGATGCATAAAATATGCATAGCCACTCACAACCACTGTAGCAACTAGTTCTGACGAGGCACCATCTCAAGCATCACCTCGAGCATAGACGAATGCGTATAGAAATGAGCACGCAAACAATTTTGATTGTATAGTTGTTTTTTCATTTTGCAAATAATAGTAGTTAACACGCAAAGTATTTGCCATGTTGTGTTAAATGGTGGAATGTTTTTAGTATACATGCATAGGCTAGAAGATAATCAATTGTCATGTAAAGGTCCTAGTGGGAAATTGGCAAACACGTACGAGCAAGTTCTGCAAGTTACGCACCTACCTCCCTTGCCCGATGCATTATATATAGGTCCCTTACATTTTGGCAAGAGTACTCTAAAAATGTCAGATGATGTTGAGATATTGTCGTAGTAGAGTTGATACATGTTGTTAATACATATTGTGAGGTTGCTAAATGTATAGACTTGTTATTTGTATATTCATGATAATTTTTCTCGCTCATAATTGAATATATCAATGATAATGTGCAATTCCACATAATTATTTGTCTCTAATCTCTTTCCTCTTTGCATATCTATGTTGAATGGTGAATGTCGTAATACTTGTTGTCATCTAGTCTTTTATATTCCTTCAAAAGTGGAATACACTCATTCTGCTACATTTGACAGCGTTGCCATATTAAGTTCAAACTAATGACCACAATGACAATTGAAGAGGGAAAGTTGTGAATGACAAATAACCCAAAGCATGGACTTGGACGGACGAGTGAACAAAAGAGAGAAAAACCAATGCAAAGAACTCAGAAATACACACAACAGCAAGCATGGCAAGAATATGTCGGTGAAATATGTGACGGCAAAGTACGTGATGGACAACTTGGCAACATGCAAGTGTGTGACAATCAAAGTGTCAACATGATAGAACATGACGGACAATTTTCCAACGTAGAAGTACAAAGAAGAGAGTGATGTTGTTGGAGTTTTGTCACTAAAATTGGAGCGTGTGCAGAACTCTAAGGAGGGAAGCCTTGAGATGGGACAAAATGACCAATGGGAGACGTTCTTGACAATGGGGGAAGACGTACAAGTGGACATGCAACAAGCAGATGAGAATCAGGTTAATGAAGATGTTCGTGCAAGTGAAGAACACGCCAACATGAAGCATGATGGAGAGGATAGCGTAGTACAATACAAGGCGGAGCAACTAGTGACTCCAACACAAACGTGGGGGAGAGTGCCTAGAGGTGTGAAGGACAAGAGTCAAGCACAAGGGAAACTACAAGAGAGTGTGTCCAAGAGACCAGAGTCAATGCTTGTATTTAGCAAAGGAGATCGCATTGGGCAAGTGCAATAGAAGGCAGCCGGCAATTGTTTGCACAAGAGGAAGACCACTTATCAGACGACAATTTGTCAAATGGAGGAGAATCCCAAAAGCACTAGTACCAAGTACCACCACCTGTTGTAATGGTTGCAATAGCGAACAAGCAAAAATGCTCCATGTTTACAAGAGACAGGAAGGAAGATCTCGAATGCCATATTGGAACATGTGAAACAATATAGTGAGCCAATAGCGTGACAAATGAAAATGCATGGGTGTGGCTATTTCCAACAACATTTAGAGGAGTTAGTATAAATTGGCACCTAAAAAGATAACAACATTTCACTGACTAACCTAATTTGAAAGAGGAGATTTACAAAGAGTTCAAACTACTTCATGATGACACGAAGATTATTGGAGAAATCTATGCCACCAAGCAGAAAAACGACAAAAATATCAAGTCATATAATAGTCTTTTGAAAGAGTTGATTGGCAAAATGGAAGTGAAACTAGCAGACAAACTAAGAAGAGATGGTTCATGGATAGATTACTTCTACACTACAAGAAGAAAATGAAGGTAGGTCCGCCAACAACTTATCAGGAGGTGTTCGACTATGCATTGAAGCTTGAAAGTGAGATGAAGATGGGGTCAGCAAGTGGAGGTGCCAACCATGACAAAGGTGAAGGAGAGTCAAATAGTGATTGACATGATCCTAATGCGACCATCTAGGCAATGAGGAAAGACCTCGAGCAAATGATAAATCAGCCAAAAAGAAGGAGAAAAATGATATCTAGTATTCAAATTGCAAGTCATAAGGGCATAGGAACATCAACTACCTGAAGAAGAAAAATTGTAACATTTGTAAAGTGAGCGCACATGCAATTATGGATTGTCCATTTAATTTGAAAAGTGCACAGCACAAGATTATGACGGTGCAGGAGGAGAAGGTCGTCAAGATGGCCAAGGAACCATCTAGGTAGAAGGAGAATCCTTCCATGCAGACCAACTAGGTGAACCCGCCAACACCACCAAACAAGGAGTTGAATGCATGCAGAATGGAGATGGCATGTAGAATGGGCAGTTGCATGGGCAGTTGGATAAGTTGCAGTGGCAATTGAGGGAGTGGTGCCAAACTTGGTGCATGTAGGCCAAGTGTCACTCTACCTCCCCCAACTTATAAAAAGGGGAGAAGATCTTTATTTGGCTCATTCTCACCAACACAGAGCCAAAGGGAAGCCAAAGAAAGACTATCAAGGATGCAGCAGGAGGGGGAAGGGCTGAATAAAAAATAAAAGACAGGATCAGCAGATTGGGCAGCTAAGGCAATATAATTTGGCGCAGGAGCAAAAGCTTGCAGCCAAAAATCAGGAGATCACAAGCAGAGATCAATTGATTTCAGCCAAGGACCAGCACCTCATAGCAAAGGAGGAGAACATAGAGTTGCAAACAAGGTTTGAGGAGTTGGGGAAAAAGTTGCAACACTACAATTTTTGGTGAGCACGATATCAAGCCTATGCTTAAAGGCTAAAACATGAGACAAAAGCTTTGAAGTCACCAGTTCAAGGGCTTGGAGTAGAACCTGTTCGAGTATTGACCACTATACAATAGCATCCGAGCCCCTAGGAGCAATAGCAGTAGTCAACGAGGATGTCAACCAATCTAGAGGGAAGGGCAGATGTAGCGGCTAGTTTTGACATGGCGCCATCTCAAGCACCAACTCGAGCATAGACGAATGCATACGGAAATGAATACAAAAACAATTTTGATTGTATAGTTGTTTTGTCATTTTACAAATAATAGTAGTTAGCACACAAAGCGTTTGTCATTATGTCGACATGTGTTAAATGGAGGAATGTTGTTAGTATGCGCACATAAGAAGATAATCAATTGTCATGTAAGGGTCTTAGTGGGTAGTTGGCGGACATGTACAAGGAAGTTATGCAAGTTATGTAACTGTCTCCTCCTCCCAATGTATTATATATAGGTTCTTTACATTTTGGCGAGAGTATTGTAGACATGTTGTTGGACGACGTTGAGATATTGCTGCAATAGAGTTGATATCTGCTGTTAATACATATTGTGAGGCTGATATAAGTACAGACTTGTTGTTCATTGTATATTCATGACAAGTTTTGTCATTCATAATTGGATATATCAATGGCAATATGCAGTTCCGCATAATTATTTGTCTCTGATCTCTTTTCTTGCATATTTATGTTGAATGGTGAATGTTGTTAATGTTTGCTGTCATCTAGTCTTTTATGTTCCTTCAAAAGTGGAATACACTCACTGTGTTACAACCACTACTACATAATAAATTTTTGTATTCATCTTCAAAATGTGCACACATGCAATGAAGAGTGGCTTTCATATTTATAGTTTTCACCACAACTTCTTACACTTAACACATGTATGAGAGTAAAGAGTAATGAATTAGTTATGGTCTAATATAGATGACACGACAAACAGCTCAAAAGTGAGGTCAAAAAAAGATGGAATTCTTAATCACAACAGCTCTATGTACATCATATAGTACGTGTTTGTAGACACGAGAAAATCAACACACATGCATAAGCCTTACAGAAATCTTTGGATTTAAGCTCATGCTTGACCATATCTACTACAATAAGACTGACTAATGCATGTTAAAAACTCTAAAAGGATTATGCATCTAATACATGTATAATGCATTATTTACAAATCCACATAAATGAAAATAAATACAACATATCTCATAAATACTTGCTTGTGTGGCAGAATGTAAGAGTCAAGAATCATAAGTGACTCATAGTCAAAATCCAAATGAGCATTATCCCCAACATTTGTCCCCCATTATGACCATTTGGAGGAATCCAACTTCACTTCTGAATTTATGGAAATACATCAGCTCAAAAATGGAATCACCATGAAGCCAACAATGATGGCAGACCTTCCAAGTTGCATTTGCTAGACAGCCAAGATTAATCATTTATAGGTTGTTGGAAAGTAGGTTGCCACAGTTGGATTATTGAGTTTCTTTTGCATATCGTTTTATAATATATTGACTCCCCAGCCAATGTTGACAATCATAATTATCAATGTCTGGCCCATACTATCCATTTAGACAAGGACAGAAATGATTGTCCAAAGGCTACACTTCACCCAAGTACCATGCTCAATAGCTCCTTAATCTTAAGGTGAATGGGCATGTTCTATAATCTCTTTGTGATTGCCTGGATGGATAGTTGTTCTCTAAAAACACCCTAGACCTCAAGAGCTTCATCTACCATAGCATGTTGAATATTTTCCTTGATGCCAAGCTCTTTTCTTCTCCATAATGGAATAAACAGAGGCTGCGTTCTTTGCTTGTGTTCTTGTGATGGCCAAAGTAGTTGGTTCTATATCAATCATGTTTACATTCATTGTCCAATTCTTAGGAAAATTACCATTGTCATGGTCCTTTAGTCCACACCATCTATATATTGTTGACAAACTTCCCTTTACAGGTTGGGATAGATTTTCATAAAATGGCTCAATTTGTTGCACACCCAACATGTATTTTAGGATGGGCATTTGCAGTCCATTCAATTCATTGATCACCACCTCCATCTTGATTTTGCTCTATCGCCTCCTTTCCCTTCATACTTTCAACCTTCAATTCCTTGAGCATTCTCATCATATCAAAGGTTGTTCTCCATATGAGTTCCATAGGAATCTTCATTATCTTTAAAGACTTCAGAATTAGCTTTGTCTCACTCTCAACGTCCATTTCCTATCCACGACATCATGAATCATTGATCTATCCTCATCTTTGTTTGATACTTTAGACTCAATCCCTTTGTGAAACACCCTTTCTTCAGACCATCTATTTACGGATTTTCTATCTTGTACATCAACTTCTCCAATTTTCTGTTCTGATCTCCAAGGTGTCATTATTATGTTGTTTGGTCTCATAAATCTTCACAGTGAGCCCACAACAACTTGAATTGCTTCTCAAACGCTTCCCTTAATTTTATATCATTGTCTAACTTACTCTTGTCCTGTTCTATATACCAATTATTCATTATTTCCTTAGGGTCTCCAGGAATGATCTATACCCTTAGCCTTCATCAATTTGGCCATTAGCAAGCGAAATTATTATACAGACTAATAGTGTCATACAAGGTCTCCCATAATTGTAAGTAATATTTATTTGTGTCTTGAAACATATTTGATATGCAATTAAATGAGTTGTCTTCATCTTTGTCTCAATGCACTTGATGGCAATTTGGAGATCAGTGTTCTTAGTTCTCTTTGTCTTCTGCTGCAGTCCTCGTCTCCTATGGTCGAATTCGACATTTCATACTTGTGTTCTTTCTGTGTTGACACCATCAATCTCAGTCACGACTCCATAGACTCCTAGGCAAAAGCTTATACTATCAAATTCAAATTCATTGCTTGGATCCTTGTTGGCTCTATTTGAACGACATCTAATCTCATCAAGTGTATCTATGCCTTTGTAGTCAAGTCTACCTCCACCACTGGCCTCGTCTATCCTTTGTGTTCCTTCCTCATTGATAGTCTTCCCCCTATTGGGACGACTTCTCCACGGACACCACTTTCTTCGTAACTTGATTCTCAATATTGTCATTAGTTCTTTGCTCATCAACAACCTCAACTTCCTCAATTGATCTTTCTTTCTTATTTTCTATTGAAACGACGGTTACAAACTTCCCCCCTCCCCCCATGTGCAAGATCAAGCACCAAGAGGGTTCCTAGTTCTTTCATTGTCCCCTTTTTGCCTAACTCTACTCTACTCTCTCTTAACAATTACATCCTATTCTCAAACAACCACCTCCATCTTTGGTGATTCTTCTATGTCCCTAACTTGAATTTCATAAATTAGCCCCTCAACAATACTATTTTTGCTTCCCTTTCTCACTCTTTCTTTACTCAATCCTCGTAACTTTCTACAAAATATCACTCAACCTCTTGCTATTGATCTGCCCTTGACCTATTTGGGTCCAATCAGTGATGGGCTAAATATGTTGGTAGATTCACAAATAGTAGTTCAACATACCTATTCCAAACCAAGTTGCTCACTACTTGTGAACATGGTGTGTCCATGGGGTCTTGCAAAGCAAAATCCCTTGTCACAAGATTCTAGACTAGAGTCTTTGCGACATATTCCTCCTCTTTCCAATAAGGAGTTGTTAGACTTGATCTGACTATGTGTTGTCTAGAAGAAGAGAAAGCCCAATTATTGGAAGACTTTGTTGGAAAGATGGGTTGGCACAGTTTTGGCTAGCTGAGTAGATTACGAGTTCGCACACGATCCAGGGGCAAAGTTGGGCCACTACACTTAATGAGACCATTCAGAGGCCCTATATAGCTATCAAGAAATGAGGGAGCAGTAGTTTGCAAATTAACTTAGTCACAAGAACATTGGAGGTCGATTGAGTGCTTTGCAAATAGCTTCATGATGATCCAAGGATCCATCAACCGTTTAGCCTACCTGGATTTACAGTCCCAACTGCACTTGAAGACGAGATGTCGTTACAAGAGGATTTCCTTATAATGAAGCATCAAGTTAAGTTGCCACAAACACCTGAGAAACAGGCATAGGGGCTAGCGCTTAAGTTGACTACAGAGGTGGAGCAGTTGCAGAGAAGATTGAAGAACGTTGAGAAGCAAGAATAAAAGGACAAACAATTGAGGATGCTCATCAGTAGGCAAAGAATGTTGTGAGGTGGTTGTGCATCATGCTAAAGAAAATAAATTTATTAGAGAGTTGGAAGTGCCTTTACCTTCTATAGCTTCAAGAGTGCACACTTCAGGACTGCAAACATTAGGTATACCATGCTCTCTGGCTTCCTTTTTCTTTATGGGACTGTTGTCACATTTTGCACGGGGTGCAATGTCTTCAATATTGTTTTGTAACAGTGCTGCTCTTCTTTTCCTCCTTCCGTTTTTCTTCCTTCTCTCCCTTTCCTTTTCTTTCCCATTCTCTTTCTCTCCCCCTTTTTTCCTTGGAGTTCCCCAGTTGATTTTCCAGCTTTCCAGCAGGTCTATCTGAAATTGGCTAAGTCTGGGTGCGAAGTTCGCACTTCGCCCGTTTTGGTGCGAAGTGCGCACTTCGCCCAGTTTTGGTGCGAAGTTCGCACTTCGCCCGCTTTGGTGCGAGTGCGTACTTCGCCCAGTTTTGGCGCGAAGTCCGACTTCGCCCCACTTTCTCGGGCGCACCTTGCACCGGCAGACCGGGCAGGTCAATGCGTAAGAAAGATAAAATGCCGGAGCAGGTCCATATGGCGGCGGACACCAGTGTTCGCCTGTGCGCAGTTCGACTTCTCAACGGAGCCGGAATGCGCCCTTGACAGGTGTACAGTAGGGGAACAAACCCGGAATTTGACCAAGGCTTGAAGGCCTTCCCCGACTGCACTGATTTCTGCACGCATCCCAAGGAGCCCCGATCCCAAGCAAAGATGGATAGATTGCCCTCTAAGGCAGGCATGTGTCACACAACATAACCCATCATCAGACAAGTGTCCAGCTTCGGGATTTGAACCAAGACTGCCGACCAAAAGGGATAAGCATGGGCTGCCTGCACCGCCTGCGTTAATAGCCTCATTCAAAGCTGATCTGAGGTTTCACCCGCTCCAGCCTACTAGCGAGCCTGCCGACTTGAAGATTTACCCAGCACTCCGCCACGTAGCTGTCCAGCTTCCAGGAAGACCATGCTGCGGGTACAGCCCAGTCCGACAAAAGGTCAGCATTTGCAGCTCTTTCGCCGCTTCTGTCAGCTTATGTTTGACTGGGACTCTGTGCCCATTAATGTAACGGGTGGGACTCGGGCTATAAAAGCCCATCTGAAATTCATTGTAAAGGGTGGAAGGGGAATGTTTGTTAGGGAACTACTGTGCTTTCTGTAACCGTGCTTCTGCTTATGAATACAATCCGTATGCCTGGTTCTGTTCTACTGTTTTTATTCTTTTATGCTGTCTTTCATTATATGCCTTAGGCCCACCTGTGTCGCGGCTCGTTGATTCACTTCGGCATTTGGCGATCAAGTTCCTCTAGCATTGCTTGTTTAAAGCACCCTCTGTACTTCATTAATTTAAAGCATTCATGTAATAAATCTGGTAGCAGTCCCATCAGTTATGTGTGACGTTGCTGGCCCGTATCTGGTGATTGATGCGATCCCCTGCTGTTAGTTCCTTGTAGGGAATGTTTGCTAGGGAGCCATTGAAGCCGTGCGGTTAAACTCTCTACCTAACACATATACCGGCTCGACATCTCTAGGTTTACTTTCTACCCCGTCGCTGTACGTATCCGGTGATTGATACGATCCCTCGCCGTTAGTTCCTTGTAGGGAATGTTTGCTAGGGAGCTATTGAAGCCGTGCATACGCTGCTGGTGTATCGGAAGTACGCCTAGGTTTTGCGGCTCCTTGTCATGCTCTCGTGTTTGTATGCGTAAGTAGCGGTGATTGGTGTGTTCCCGTACTGTTAGTTCCCCCCCACCAACCTTTGGACATATTTGTATCTCTTTCTGTACATTTGTCTCTTTCCGTTCATTTATTTCTTTCCCGTTCCCTTTAGCTTAAATCAAGCCCCCCAAAAGGAGCCGGCCTTCTCCGGAGATTGGCTCGGAAGGCATCTCTTCCTTCCGGCCTTTCATGCTGGTGGGCGAATCTGGGCGCATTAACCAAAAATCCTTTCCTCATGGCAGATTCGTAACCAACAGTTTCTCTGGCACGCCCGGTGGGACGCTTGTCCCACGATTTAAAGAAAGAGTACCCGTCCAGCTTCCACCTAGCGCAACAGTTCTTCTGACCCGCTCGGCGGAACACGGGTCCCACATCTGACGAGAGATTTTCCGATCAGTCTCCACCTGGCGCTGACAGTTCCTGAGCTCTTGGTGAGACAAGGAAGTTTCTCACCCCCGACAGAATCGAAGCACCGGTGTTCGCTTCATTGCTGTTCCAAATCTGAACACCTGGCGACTCTGCACGAACAAATCCTCTGAGTCTAGAAGACCGGTCCTGTCACCTTCATGCACACGAGAAGGTGGCGAACAAGAAATCCGAGAAGCTCCGCCCCGAGTTCTACGAACTAGACATCCACGCTCGAGGCGAGATACCCAGGCTGGCTGATCCGCGAGCTCGTTTCGACGAAGCCGAGGCTGAGATCCAAGAAGAGGCCGAAGCTGAGGTCGGAAGAGCCGAGTACGAAGTAGAAGAGGCCGAGGAAGAGGAAAATCCTGCATCCTCGGAAAGTACCGACACCGAGTACACAACCGACGGCGGAGAAGAAGAAGAAATGGCTGATCAACAGCCGAATGACGATGATCTCTTCCCGGCGGTGGACTCCTACAGGCCTTTGGCCCCGATCGGTCGGCAAGCCGTGCCCCCTGCCGCTTTAAAGTCTATTCCCACATACGACGGCTACGGTAAGACGGCGTACGAGCACATCCAGGACATCCTTGCCCTGGCCGCACTGCATACCATCACCGATGAAAGTGTGAAGACCCGTCTGCCGGCCCTTTCCCCGAGGGGAAAGCTTCTCTACCGGTGGAGATCGCCGCCGTAGGGATCCATCACCGGGTGGCCCCGCCTTGCCAGAGGCTCGTAAAAGGATGCAACGAGTCCGCTGATCCTACCTCTCTACCGCATCGGGCCCAAGCAATCCGGAGGCATCCTCAAGAGGAGGTGTCCGATTTTAACATTAGGTTTGCGAGATCCCGGAAACGGGTACCTCGCGAACTTCGGCCTTCAGCTGGCATGGCTGCTCACTACTATCTGAGGTCTTTCAACTCAGACATATGCCTGCTGCTGAAGATCGCCCGAATTGACGAATTCCCTGCACTATACGAAGCTGCCCAGCAAGCTGAAGCTGACATTATCTCCATCGGCAGGCTTCCGTCCAGAGTGCAGGAGCCGATTCATCCCGACTTTCCCAGATCGCAGTATCCTTCTGCTTCTGGTGGTGTGCCGTCTACTTCAGGGCAGCAACCCCAACCGCAGTGGAATCCGGCGCCGGTCGTAACTCAATACGGCCCGCCTCAGTTGCATTACCCTCATCCGCCTCCTCCCGCTCCGCATTTTCCAGCGCTTCCTGCTCCCCCGCAGTATGCGTCTTATTCTAACCCTCCTCCATTGGCCGCTTTGCCTCCACCGGCACAGTTGCCGCCTCCCGACAGCAGCATCCAGAACACGATTCTACAAGAAGTGCGGGCTTTGGCCTCCGGATATCATGCCATGTCCAATGACATGACCGCTATGAAAAAGAAGCAGGCCCAAATGGACTTTGCTCCTAGAAGGCCGTATGCGCCACCGGCGCTGACAAAAGATAAAGCCCCATAGAACCAACCGCAGAGGCGTCCGCCTCCGAGAAATGCTGCTATAGATGACCCACCTGGTCCTCCCCGACCAAGTCAACCGGTGCACTACGTGCAATGACCCGCATTCGGAGGAAGACCGCACTTTGCACCAAGGACTACATCCGGACCTTGGCCGGCAACGCTATAGAAGATGATGAGCTGTACATGATCTTGGACGGCGAGGCCAATTTTGCCCTGCCATAAGAGAATCCAGTGACGCCCGCCAAGGAAGAAAAGAAAGCTGCGGACGCGGCTAAACCTTTGCAGGTATACGCGAGAAGAGAAAAACCGCAGCCCGATGGGCTGCCACCGTACAAGCGGCTGTGGCCTTACACAGCCCAGGAGAAGGCGTCCAAAGATAAAGCTCCCGCTAAACCTTCTCCAGCAAAGGCCGCTGCTGTTCCAGCTAAGCCTCCAGCAAAGGCCCCAACTCCCGCTAAGCTTCCTGTACTTCAGCCCCCAGCCGAAACCAAAGAACAAGCCCAGGAGAAGCTGAAGTACCCGTCTCTGACCAAGAGACAGCGAGTTGAGGCCACCCAACAGTACCGGACCAAGTATGAACCGGCTAAACCAGCAGAAGGAGCTAGTACCTCGGGCTACAGCATTGTAGACGAGTTAAAGAAGACTCCTGCCAGAATCAGCATGTACGATGCTCTTCTGGCTCCGTGCCGGTAGATCTCGCCGCAAGAATCACCGAAGAACATGAAGAACGGCAAGCGGATGCAGCCTCGCTGTCCCGGTTCAACCTTTGACGAGCCTCCGCCACCGGGAAGAACAGACCGCCACCCTTTTATCTCTCTTTGCGGATGCAAGGGCACATAGTTCACAACCGCATGGTGGATTCCCGGTGCTTCCTCGACCGTGATGCCGAAGGCCGTCTCGCGATGAGATCGGGATGGAATACACACGGAGCAGCCAAGGTGTGCCGCAATTAGACGGCACCCCCGTCAAGACAGCCTGGTGTCATAAAGGACATCCCTATCCGGCTGCACAAAGCTCTCGACATTGTGGTCATCCAAGAGGTCGTGATTGTTGACCTGGAGCCTTACTTCGGCATGTGTCTCTCTCGGGAGTTCACTGCGAGGTTGGGCGGGTACCTGTCTCTAGACTACTCGCACATGGAAGTGCCCTTCAAAGGAAGGAGACCGAAAATTTTCAATGAGAAGCCTTCCCCTTTTCTAGTAGACAAGATACCCGGAGGAGAGATGGACTGCATGGTCCAGTTGTCAGAGGAAGAACTGGTGACAGTAGAACTGACCGAGCAAGCTCTCGAAGTGCTACAGCTTGAAGACGAGTTCTCGTTGCAAGACTTCAATGCTGTAATCGGGACAGAGCAGGGCTGTTACTCCATTAAGCAGCCCGAGGAGCTTGACGTGTCCGTTGCGAAGGAAGTGGGACCTGCACCCGAAGAGCTGTGGAAGCTTTTCTTTGACGGCGCGCGTTGCAAGAATGGCGCCGGTGCAGGGGTCCTCCTGGTTTCCCCAACCGGAGTCCAGAGGGACTATGCCTACAGGCTGGCCTGGAGCTGTACTAACAACCCGGCGGAATACGAAGCCCCGTGCTTGGGTCTTGCGAAAGGCGGAAAGGCTCGGAATCAAGCATCTCCAAATTTTCGGAGATTCAGAGTTAGTGTGTCATCAAGTTACGAATAAATGCGCGTCTAAGCATCACTATCTTAGAGCGTACCGCAATCGGGTCTGGGACCTGATGGAATCGTTTGACTCATTGAACGTTAAGGCAATATCGCGTGAGAGAAACAAGCACGCGGATATTCTGGCGTCTGTTGGAGCCAGGGTACGTTCCGGCAGAAGACGTCGTCCGTAAACTGAAGCCGGTCCGCACCATTTACAGTGCCTTCCGTGCTCGATAGGGATACCTTCTGGCGGGTATTCAGCTGTGACGAGGAGATCGTCACATTCCTGGTTAACGAAGTGTGTGTAATCGAAGGTAGAGACCCTGATGACGAGCAATATGAGGGGTTGATACAGTTACGGAATAATCACGTCCCAAAAGGACTGATTACATTAGAGAGTCTCTTTGATCGAAATGACAGAGCAATATCCCACAGGATCAAAGTAGACCCGAGGCAGTATGCTGACCTGGAGCTCGAACCTGGTAAAACCATCAAGGTCGGAACAGACTGCACGTCGGAGGAGCTGGTGCAGATTAGATCACTGTGCCAGGAGTTCCCCGACATCGTGGCCTGGTGCTACGAGGATTTGAGGGGGTATGACAGATCTGTCATCCAGAATACCATCGAGCTAGAGGATGGCGCCAAGCCGTTCCGACAAAAGCAAAGGGCCGTAAATCCAAAGATTGAGGCCATGATGAAGACCGAGCTCTTGAAGATGCTGGAGGCCAAGATCATCTACCCCATCAAACATTCATCCTGGGTCGCGAATCTGGTGCCCGTGAGGAAAAAGAATGGCGACATACGTCTCTGTGTCGACTTCAGAAACCTAAATCAGGCTTCCCTCCGGGACCACTATCCGCTTCCCCAAATCGACCAAATTTTGCATATCGTTGTTGGAGCCCAGAGATTTTCACTTTTAGATGGATTTTCCGGCTACAACCAGATTTGGGTCAAAGACGAAGACCAGAATAAGACGGCGTTTACCACGAAGTGGGGGACGTTCGCCTATCAGCGCATGCCGTTTGGCTTATCCAATGCTGGTGCCACGTTCCAAAGGGCCATGGACCTGGCCTTCCGAGAGCTGCTCAACAAGATTATTGTCATCTACCTTGATGACATGACTGTTTTCTCTCACCGACGAGAAGATCATGTTTCGCACCTGCGGCAAATATTTGAAAGTTGTCGAGAATTCGGCATCTCTATAAACCCGAAGA
Source organism: Wollemia nobilis (assembly GCA_028583015.1). Lineage (NCBI taxonomy): Eukaryota > Viridiplantae > Streptophyta > Pinopsida > Araucariales > Araucariaceae > Wollemia > Wollemia nobilis. The sequence continues at coordinate 363,238 of JAQPPZ010015413.1, forward strand.
AGTCTGTCTTCGCGGTAAAGGAAGGAAAGCTGCTGGGACATGTCATCTCCGAGGAAGGCCTCGCCATTGACCCTGACAGAGCAGAAGCCCTCGTTCGCTTGCCAGCCCCCACTGATAAAAAAGGGCTGCAGTCCTTCTTCGGTCAGATTAACTTCGTGCGGAAGTTCATCCCGGACTTCGCACAGGTGATCAAGCCTATGGCCGAACTGTTGAAGAAAGATACACCTTACGAATGGACTGATGAGAGAGAACAAGCTTTCGAGGAAATCAAGGCTCGAATTGCGCAAGCTCCGGTGTTGACAAACCCGGACTACTCCAAGGACTTCATCCCGTATGCAGTGGGAGAACCCGAAAGTTACGCTGCAGTCCTGACTCAGAAGGGAGACGACGGTGAGGAGCGCCCCATTGCGTTCCTAAGCCAAGTGATTTTGCCGCACGAAGAGAAGTACAATTTTATAGAGCGGCAGGTCCATGCGGTCATGAAGTCCCTTCGAAAGTTCAGGCACTTTGTCTCCCAGAGTAAGACCACTGTCTTTGTGATTCACCCCGATGTTCGCAGTTTCATCTTGCAAGGAGAACCGGGTCACAAGAGAGCGGGATGGATTGCCAAGATCCAGGAGTTTGACATCGAAGCACGGCCCACCAAGCTTATCAGAGGCCGAGCCTTGTGTCAGGAATTGGCCCGAAGCGCTGTAGCCGGCATCTCCGCCTGTAAGTGGGAGGACACAGCGACACGCGTCTACCTAGCCAACTCCTTATCGGAGGGGAGTGATTGGACAGATGAACTGGTGAGATACTTCTGCACCGGAAGATGTCCCGATCACCTGAACGCCTCACAACGAAGGAGATTTCGGCTAGGTGCACTAAGGTACACTCTTCGCCCCGAGGGGCTTTACTTCAAAAACATTGACGGCATCCTGTTGCGGTGCGTCATAAAATCTGACCAGCCTAGGATCCTCGGAGATTTTCATTCCGGGATGCCTGGGGGTCACCATTCTTCAAGGCCAACGGCCTTAAAAATAATAAGGGCTGGATACTATTGGCCCACTCTGTTCGCAGACGCGTATGCGGTCTGCGCCAAATGTGATCAATGCCAGAGGTATGCTGGCCGAAACAGAAAAGCACCCCTGCCCCTTCAACCGATTCAAGCCGAAGCTCCGTTCCAACAATGGGGTCTAGACTTCATTGGGGTGATTTCTCCTAACTCCTCCGCCGGCCACAAGTTTATTCTCACAACTACTGACTATTTCACGCGGTGGACGGAGGCGATCCCGACCAAGAACGCCGACCAAGAAACGGTCATCGTGTTCATTGAGAGCCTGATTACCCGCTTCGGGGTTCCAGTAGTCGATTGTGACGGACAACGGTCCGGGATTTGTAGGCGCCGTACTCACGGAGTACACCAAGCAGACTTGGCATCTATCACAAGATGTCTTCTAATTACTACCCGCAGGGGAATGGCCTTGCCGAGTCTACTAACAAGAACCTCCCGAAAATTCTCCGGAGGACCATTGAAAAGAATAAGCGGACTTGGCACTTGCTCCTGAACCGGGCGCTGTGGGCGGACAGAGTTGCGTTCAAGAAATCCCTCAAGACGTCCCCCTACGCGCTCGTCTATGGCAAGCAAGCTGTTATGCCATCACACATTGAAATCCCCGCCCTGTGGATGGTTGATGAAGACAGGAGCAGCGGAGACCCGGTAGACGACAGATTGTGCCAACTCCTCGCAGCCTGGAAGAAGACAGAGAAAGTGCATACCAGGCCTTCGCGGATCACATTGCAGCCACTAAAGGCTGGTTTGCCAAAGGCACCACTGCCCGAGTTTTCGAAGTCGGGGACCTGGTGCTGAAGTGGGACTCATACAAGGCAAAACCGGGTAATCACGGAAAATTTGATGCTCTCTGGGAGGGCCCTTATCAGATTGCCCGGGTGAATCAGTTCAATGCCTACATACTTTCGGATATGGAGGGTCAGCTCCTCCCCATCCCCGTCAACGGGTTCCACTTGAAGCTTTATCGCTGTTGAAGGCGCCCGAGTGGCCCTTCCTTGTAAAAATTTTGCCTTGTGTTTTTATTTTTCCCCGCATGTATAGTTTCCAGTTTTAGCTTTCAGTTTATTTTTTCCTTCTTTGAGCTTAAATGCGGCATGGGAGAGAAAGACAGACTTCGCAGCGAAGTCTGTCGTTGCCCCGCAGGAGGGGCGAAGTTCGGCTATGCAGAGAAAGAAAGGAGAAAAAAGAGCAAAAAATCGACTAAGTGTTGGCCGAAGCCCGACTTCGCAGCGAAGCCTGACTTCGGCCCAGCCGAATTGCGAAGTTTGTTCGAGAAAACACTGAAGCACACCGAAGTACGCACTGCGCAACCCTTCGTGCGAAGTACGCACTGCGCGCAAAGTTTGCGCGAAGTGCGAACTTCGCAGCGAAGTCCGACTTCGGCCAGCGCCCGTGCGAAGTGCGCGCTGCGCTCAACGCTTGTGCGAAGTGCGAACTTCGCGCGAAGTTCGTACTTCGCCCCAAGCTTCGGCCGAAGTCCGAACCCGCCCCAGCGTCGCACTGCGCAGTTTGTTCAAAGTCCAAAGGTCGCAGGGTATGTTAAGTGTGTTCGAAGGCCCCAAGGCGGCAAAGACCCAGACCGCGCCCAAACCTTGGGCGCAGCAAAAAAGCAGAAATGGAACGGTTCCAACGCGCGCTTCGCGCGAAGTTCGAACTTCGCCCGAAATTCGGGCGAAGTCCGACTTCGCCGGCGAGGTCGGGCCGCGCCCAACTTCGGGCGAAGCCCGGCCGCGCCTAGTTTTCCGGGCCAGTTTGGGGCAGCATTCAATAAAATGAATAAAAAACTCAAAAAGTCCCAGCTGGGCCCAAGGCGCGCTTGCAACTGTTTTAATCTGGGTTTCCGCGCCAAAGGTTTTGTCTTGAGCAGTGTGCCCAAGTGGTGGCAGCAACGTCAGCCATGGTGCAGTCCCCAACGCTGAATTAATGATTGCGCGTTTTTCAAGGAAAAATGCAACTAAAGAAGCAAGGCACGTCTGCCGGGGCGCGTCTTTTCCTAAACGTTCTCCTGCGCAGCCACCAAGGGTTTTAACTCAGCCGACCTACCCCCTCCTGCGTTGCATTAATGGCGCTGTTTTTATCTAGAAAAGGGGGTCAGAATCATGCCAACATTCCAGATTGCAGAGATTATTCCTCGGACAGTGCTAATTATTCCTCTGATAGCGAAATTTGTTGCAGACAGCCTGAACCTGTCATTATTGCTGACTCGGAGAGATGGACAAGGGAAAAAGGCCCGTGTCAGCGCAGTCCAGCGAAAGCAGCGAACCAGGGGATTTGCCGCGGCCAGGAGTTTTCAAAGGCGATCCTCCGCCAGAGAAAAAGTCAAAGGCCCGGACGAAGAAGGTACAGCGTGGGCAATCCCCACCACCTCCGGTGAATTACCTGGCAGGATATGTGGACGGCTTGTTTTCCATGAGCCTAACTCAGCTGCGAGCGAATGTGGAGAGCTGGGCTGACAAAGTTTCGCCCTCCCATCATTTTGGAGCGGCGTACAAATCAAATCTCTTCAGATTCATGTGCCCTCCTGTCCACCAGTGCCCGGAGCTGATAGACTTAATTGTTAGACATTATAAACCAGCTTCCCGGCAAATCTGCAGTTCCGTTGGCAAACCCTTGTTCGCACAGCGCAGGAGACCGTGGCAGCCGCCTTTCGCCCAGTGGCTGGAGTATGACTCCGGCACCATCCTCAGAAAAATCAGTCCGGGCGAACAAGCGGGACGTTTCACGCACACCAAGCGAATGAGGGATTTCCTCAATTCAGAGCTGAACGCCCCGCTTCCAGCCGGACAATGGCCGACTGGCCCCATGCCTTTGGCGAAATTTCAGAGCAAGTATCTATATACCATCTTGGCATGGATCCTCGGCTGCGACTCCGATGAGCTGGTGCACCCGTACCACCCGGCGCCGTGCGAATGCCTCCCGTGTGGAGAATCTTACGAACCAGCGGCGCAGCGGAGCGGAAAGCGCCCCATCTCTTTCGATCAGGCAGACCGGTCGGCTTACGCCATTCATTCCAGCCTCGCTGAAGATTCGGAAGAGGCGACCAACCGATTTTCGTTTCAGTTTCGTTCAGGCTCGGCTTTGTTTGTACCATCTGCACCCCCAAATGCCGATCCTGAACCTCAAGAAGGTTAACGAGAAGGGAAAGCCCCAGCCCGTCTATAACTGGACGGATGACTTATACCGGAAAGGGTCCTACTACAAGTTCAACTTCAACTTTCCGGGGATTCGCCATGTCGCCCTTCACCGAAAGTGAAATCCCCCGTCCCCCGAGAGAAATGACGAGTGCTTTGATAAATCAGAAGCTCGGGGACGTTTTCAGACTGACGCAGGGGATTGTGATCAGAATCTACGGGTTCAAGGGCAAACCCTATTTGCTGCCCTATTGGTGCTCAGAGCATCTGTTCGGGATGGAGGTTGCCCGACAGATGGACTATGTGGAAGAAGAGTTTGGCCTAGGGAAGAAAAGAGGACAGATTTTCCAATACCCTCTTTCCTGGGCCAACGTTGAGATTACTGAGGTAGGACAACATGTCTACCTAGAGCAAGCGCTGTCCCGGATTGGCCTGGTTTTGCTGCCGCAGCGCTGGAAGTATGACCCTCATGGGATAAGGGGAAAGTTTGCACATTTGTGCCCCCGGGATATAACCGAAGATAGATGCGACGTGGTCCATGTGGACCTTGACTGGGAGATTGAATTAATGGAAGCTTCTCCCCTTGGCAGGATTTCTACCGCGAGGAGGTGACATATGACCCCAAGAGAAACCCGGACCATCACTTCTCATCTCCGGGGTTCAAAAAATTTCTGTCCAAGATTGCAGGCCTTAACCGGTCTAAAGAAAAGATTACCGAATGCCGGAAAATGAGATGCCGCACGCAAAGACGATAAATCCACAAGGAGAAACCCGGCCGTAGATGACGACTTCTCGGTTCTCTATGACCAAAGGATCATGACAGCCGGCGGTCGTTCGCATATCAAGGTTACGTTCCCCGAGGCCCCTTTGAGGATTATAAAAGTGGGTCTCCTCCCAAACAGTTGTACACTTCGGCAACTGCCGCCGCGGCCCAGCAAGTACCCAGGCCGATCCAATGCAGTTCGTGGCTCCTAAGGCGGCGCCTGAAAAGGCGAAAAAGTTAGTCAAGGCAGCGCCCGAGGCACTTCCTCAGGCAAGAAAAGCGCCAGCGCCGCCAGAAAGCAGACCGGTCGCGGCAGACCTTCTGCAAGTCAAACCCCGGTACAAGTTTACCGTGGGAGCATCAGTGCCTGCTGCACCTGCTTCGTCTCCTTCCCCTGATCCGACAGTTGTTCCAGAAGAGAAGAAGCGGAGGAGAGTTGAGAAAATCAGGCGACCTAGCCTGATAGTGCAGCAGCCAGTCGCAGAGCCGCAGCCGCGTCCTGCCGCCGCAGAGGCAATTCCTTTGGGCAGTCCCAAGCCAGCCGCCGAGACAAGAAGCGAAGACATTCACCCGGCATCGGCTCAGGCGGAGCCCGCAGGTACGTTTGCTGTCCCTGTCTCTCTAGTCTCACCCAGTTCTACTTCCACTCAGCCCCCGCTCAACTCGGGCGAGCCATGACCACATCCTCCTCCCCGTCTCCGCGTCCTTCTAGCGGTCCCCATTCTTTCGATCAGTTTGCTCAGAACCCTAACGTCTCTCTTTCTCTGAGCACAACTCCAAACCCTTCGCCCGAGGTCAGTGCTGAGGCTGTCCGTTCACCATCACATCCTCCGCCTCAGCCGCTTCAAACCCTCACAGTGTCAGCCGCTCCCATTTCCATTTCCCGGTCGCCCCCACAAGCGACCGATTCTTCCAAGGTCCGTCCGGTTCCTCCTGATCCCATCCCCGCAGGAGAGACGTCTCAGCAGATCCCTAGGGCCGGGGGAACCAGATTTTATGGACGACCTTCAGAACTCAGATGACTTGCCCCTGGCAACGAGAGCCGTAGAGTATTCTCTCTCTTTCCGCCAAGACCTGAAGCGGAGGAGACACGAAGAGATAGCCGCCCCGGCAAAACGCGCAAAGTATGATTTCGGAAGGAGAGTGATTACAACGGAGAAAATAATCCCAATAGTGAAGAAGCCTCTCCGAGAAATGACTAAGGCGGACTACGTGCTCCAGACAAAGGAGAAAAGCTTTGACGACATTGATAAACAGTATGAGATTCAGACGATCATGCGCAAAGCTGACAATCTCTTTGTCAAGAGTCTGGAGGAGCAGGAAGAACTTTTCGCGTTGCAGGACAAAGTAAGGCAACTTGAAGAGGACCTATCTAGGTCCACTGAGCAGCTGGAAGCGGCGCGGCGAGAAACAGATGAATTCAAAGCCCAGCTGGCCGCTTCTCAGCAACAGGCCGCAACCGAAAAGAAAGCAGCCTCGGAGCAGATTTCTCAGCTCCAGGAGTCTTTGAAGCAGGCACAGTCGCAGCTTGCAGAGAAAACATCTCAAGCGGCTGTCTTTTCAAAGACAAAAGTTAAGGAAATGAGGGCTGGTTTGCTGAGGGAATGCAAGCCCCATACCTTTAAGGCGATGGCGGTCCTGGACTTCGCATCCAGGATTCAAGAAGTTTCTGCCCAGGGAAAGCCTGTGGTAGAGGAGGCCGAGCGCCAGGCAAAGCAATGGCTGGACCTGGCGATAAACCTTCAGGAGCGCGAGCGCGACGGCGTCCTTTTTTCCCCCGTGTCCTCATTCGCTGCAGAATGGGCAGGTGCAAGGGTGACCTTGCACAAATATTTCAGAAAAGTTGAAGAGGTGAGAGTGGCCACACGAATGCTTGACGCATTCGGACATGAAAGAGATATCCGTCCTGCCCCCTTTCACGCTCTTTCGGAACTTGGGTGTCCAGGTTTTGTTGAGAATGGCGAGCTCCTCACCCTAGATCGGGTAAAGAAGAATTGGCAGTCCTTTGAAGCAGATACAGCTGAAATTGATAGCTGGACTGAGCCAATTCAAGACAGTCAGGTCACTCAGATGGTGTCCAGATATTCCAGGATCCGCTCCTATTTTCAGGAGTTAGAGAAAAGATACCTCACCATCGACCTGCACGCGGTCGCTGCTTTTCACGGAGCATTAGAAGACATAGCTGACCGCAAGCCATTCGAAGCGGAAGCCTGGCGCTCAGCCCAAGAGGCGTACACTCGCATGTGCGAGGCAGAAGCAGGAAATGGAGACCTTTCGGAAGGAGATACTGATGAGGCAACTGACAAAGATGAATCTGAAGAACAGTTGCCGCAAGGAGAACAGTTAGAGCAGCAAAAGGCAGGGGAGGCAAGTTCCTCTGCACCCAAAGGATGAAGGCATGGATTCTTTGCGCCGAGGCGAGCTCGACACCCCGCGAGCCGCCATAAATGTTGTCACATTTTGCACGGGGTGCAATGTCTTCAATATTGTTTTGTAACAGTTGTCGCTCTTCTTTTCCTCCTTCCGTTTTTTCTTCCTTCTCTCCCTTTCCTTTTCTTTCCCATTCTCTTTCTCTCCCCCTTTTTTCCTTGGAGTTCCCAGCTTGATTTTCCAGCTTTCCAAGCAGGTCTATCTGAAATTGGCTAAGTCTGGGTGCGAAGTTCGCACTTCGCCCAGTTTTGGTGCGAAGTGCGTACTTCGCCCAGTTTTGGTGCGAAGTCCGACTTCGCCCCACTTTCTGGGCGCACCTTGCACTGGCAGACTGGCAGGTCAATGCAGAAGAAAGATAAAATGCCGGAGCAGGTCCATATGGCGGCAGACACCAGTGTTCGCCTGTGCGCAGTTCGACTTCTCAACGGAGCCGGAATGCGCCCTTGACAGGTGTACAGTAGGGGAACAAACCCGGAATTTGACCAAGGCTTGAAGGCCTTCCCCGACTGCACTGATTTCTGCACGCATCCCAAGGAGCCCCGATCCCAAGCAAAGATGGATAGACCGCCCTCTAAGGCGTGCATGTGTCACACAGCATAACCCATCATCAGACAAGTGTCCAGCTTCGGGATTTGAACCAAGACCGCCGACCAAAAGGGATAAGCATGGGCTGCCTGCACCGCCTGCGTTAATAGCCTCATTCAAAGCTGATCTGAGGTTTCACCTGCTCCAGCCTACTAGCAAGCCTCGCCGACTTGAAGATTTACCCAAAGACTCCGCCACGTAGCCGTCCAGCCTTCCAGAAGACCATGCCGCGGGTACAGCCCTAGTCCGACAAAAGGTCAGCATTTGCAGCTCTTTCGCCGCTTCTGTCAGCTCATGTTTGACGGGGATTCTGTGCCCATTAATGTAACGGGTGGGACTCGGGCTATAAAAGCCCATCTGAAATTCATTGTAAAGGGTGGAAGGGGAATGTTTGTTAGGGAACTACCGTGCTTACTCGTAACCGTGCTTCTGCTTATGAATACAATCTGTATGCCTGGTTCTGTTCTACTGTTTTTATTCTTTTATGCTGTCTTTCATTATATGCCTTAGGCCCACCTGTGTCGCGGCTCGTTGATTCACTTCGGCATTTGGCGATCAGGTTCCTCTAGCATTGCTTGTTTAAAGCACCCTCTGTACTTCATTAATTTAAAGCATTCATTAATAAATCTGGTAGCAGTTCCATCAGTTATGTGTGACGTTGCTGGCCCGTATCTGGTGATTGATGCGATCCCCTGCTGTTAGTTCCTTGTAGGGAATGTTTGCTAGGGAGCCATTGAAGCTGTGCGGTTAAACTCTCTACCTAACACATATACCTGGCTCTGACATCTCTAGGTTTACTTTCTACCCCCGTCGCTGTACGTATCCGGTGATTGATACGATCCCCCGCCGTTAGTTCCTTGTAGGGAATGTTTGCTAGGGAGCTATTGAAGCTGTGCATGCGCTGCTGGTGTATCGGAAGTACGCCTAGGTTTTGCAGTTCCTTGTCATGCTCCGTGTTTGTATGCAGTAAGTAGCGGTGATTGGTGTGTTCCCGTACTGTTAGTTCCCCCCCACCAACCTTTGGACATATTTGTATCTCTTTCTGTACATTTGTCTCTTTCCGTTCATTTATTTCTTTCCCTGTTCCCTTTAGCTTAAATCAAGCCCCCCAAAAGGAGCCGGCCTTCTCCGGAGATTGGCTCGGAAGGCATCTCTTCCTTCCGGCCTTTCATGCTGGTGGGCGAATCTGGGCGCATTAACCAAAAATCCTTTCCTCATGGCAGATTCGTAACCAACAGGGACTTTCCTCAAGGGGAGTGGTGACGATCTCTTCAACAGCCCCAATGACTAAAACAGTTCCAGCTGCTTCTGATGTGCCTTTGCCTATTGCCAGTAAGCTCCCTCATCCACCTCACTACTACATTGAATTATCCAGGATGACACGACTGTATCTAATGGATGGGATAGATGTAGCCACATGTTTTGTCATCGTTGTGTAAGTATGATGCCATGTTCGAATGAGATCAAAGAAATAGGATGGACTTGTTATGTTGATTCTGTGGTGTGCTATATTTTTCATTTTTGCATAATGGATGGTTTTCAGTGGGACAGTTGGTGTCAACTATCACACCTCTCCCATGCATGTTGGGTATACGGGTTCCACATATTTGTTAGGGAACCTCCACCTGAAACTTAACAGTAAATAATTATGAGCCAACTTATGGAGACATGTACACCATGTTAAAAAAAATAAGACTGTTCCATCTTAATATATTGTGTTATACACTCGTGATGTTGTTCATTATGTCTTTAGTGTGTGTGTATTGTTGTTGTTCTTCTCATTGTTCACATTGTCACATCTCATGTTCCTAAATAAATTAAGAAAATAATAAACAAAACCTACAATAGAATAAGAAAGAAATTTGAACAATGAAGTTTTCTGACACCATATTGAGGGCAAAGCATTTTGAACAAGAGAGGGATTGCCATGTACCCTGTGTAATATGAATATAATAATTATTAAATAATATTTATGATGGATTTTGTCCCAAGACTGCACATGACCCTTAACATATCTAAATATCCCCCAGTAAATAGAGAGATGTATCATAGACATATCCCATATATATTACAAATATGGTCTAGTCCCATATTAGTTGGCTCCTTAGAGCAAGAAGGAGCCAGTTATGGATACCTCTCAACAGAGATAGCAACTAATTGCATAAAACTAGTGAGTAAAGTCAAGGAACCTTTTAAAAATCAAACCAAATTACATTATACATGCTAGAAGTAGCTTTATCTGACCTAATTAAAGTTTCAAAGTTTCAGCTCAAAGTTTAGCTGAACTACTTATGCTTAGTGAGTCCATTATGTTCTAACTAAATTCTAATTCATCTGTAAGCATAAGAGGTTTTATATTTTAGGCTCTAGCAATGCCTTTCAAAGCTTTTAGTTTGCCTTCCCTCAATTATTTGCCACCAGTTCTCTTCTATAAAAAATTCATCAGAATCATGTAAATATTATAATCACAGAAAAGAAATTATAATATGATGTAGTATTAGCTGTAAATATTATGCAAGCTACAAAAAGTAAAGGACAAATATGCTACCTTCCCCACACCCGAACAATTGGGACATCTTCCAGTTGTAGGCAGTTGTAAAGGACTGTCAGAACTGGCTCTTGCTATTGGTTCCACAACCACAACTGAACCAGTAGCAGAACAACGTCCGCAGGCTAGATATCCTGAAATACAAAGGAATAGCAGACACTAATCAAATCCCCAATCATGAGCCAGCTATATTCTCACCCATGACATGCAAACTAACACACTCGGAGTGGAGTAGCTTCCAACTAAAACATGTACTGGAAAGCAAAAGAGAAAGACATAAAAATGGTTTAATTGATTAGAAAAGCAATTAAATAAATACCGCTAACTTCAAATAAGTGATCAATGGGATTTCAAATACATGACGTATAATGCTTGAATAAAGTGCCTAACGATCCTTTGGGATAAATAAAATAGAACTTGCATTAATTTTCTTTCCTCCCACAAGTTGTTTTGACACTGAAATAAAAAATATCGTGAAGCTCCTCAATCTACACACTAATTCAGAAAGACATAATATCAACTCAAATATTTTGAACAGTAACATAACTTTATTTTATTTGGCAAAAATGCATCATACAATACAACAAGATACAAAATGTTTACATCCATTGAGCATCCTTAGGACAAACAAGTTCTCATCAAAAGCAAGGAAAGAACACACCTAGGTTTGAGCACCAATGGTTAAGCATCAACATCATTTTAAGCAAGAGTTATTTAAACGTAACATAGCTTCATCTTTGATATTTTCATGAGAACAAGTTGAGTGTGATGCCGTCATTCCATTCTCAAAGATTACTTACTAAAGCAAAGAAAAAGCATCCCTATAAACTAACCAAATGGCTTGGATGTCAGGCTTCAAAATGAAGTGAACTTCGCTCAAATTCAGAAAACCTAACTTCCATTGGACTAGAAACATTTATAATCATAAGAATTCAAATTGTCGTGGAAAGTGTACTATGTGACTGGCTAGTTATTGAGTGTTTGCCAATAAACCAAAACATGCACCCAGGACACAAAAACTAGAATGCAGCTCATCTTTTCATAGCGATTCACTAATTTGAATACTTTTTCATTGCTTGATGTTTTTCAAGGAGACGAAATCTCCTCCTAAGAGGCCAAATTGTTGTCTGGAGATGTTTTTGGCTAGCTTTGCACTACTGAAAGCTAGTAAAACTGACTAGCAAGGGTCAAGTCAATTTTTTGATTAAAACTTCCGTACTTCTCATGGTGTAAATGAGCTACATTCATGCTAAAGAGGAGCCCAGTCTTGCTAGGAGATGTTGGGCACCACTACGCCAAAAGACCAGTCTTTTAGCACAGTGGTGCCCAACAAGTGGTATCAGAGCCAAGACAGAGAGGTCAGAGCTTTGTGTTAGAGCCCAAGAGGCTTACCAGTGCAGGCAGTTGGGTCAGATTGAGTTCAGGGAACTGCTGCCAGTATGATAGATCAGTGCTAGGCAGGGCCTAGGCTTTGGAAGTTTTGGATCATTTGAGCAAAGGGTGGCTCACAACAGTGCAAGGGTGAAACCTTTGCTAGACAGTTGATGCCATTGGCCATAGAGCAAAGTGTGTGAGCCTTGGCTTGTGTCTCACCCAAGTTGGACACATACCAATGAGGGTGTCCTCGAAGAGTGGGGCAACTCGAGTCTGAGTCAAGGGAAGACTTAGGCGAGTGCTGACCTAGGTAGGAGGCCTATGCTTGGTGAAGTTGTGCATCTCAGAGAGGTGCCAACTATGTTTTGAGTCGAGTTCACTTATGGATCCAGGTGACTAACAAAGGGCTTGAAGTGTAAAAGACGGCTATGGGAAACAGGATCAGGCAGTCTGAGAGCTACAGGGTGGCAGATCAGAGGTGGATCGTGTTGCATCGGGCTTATGAGTAGGACTTCCAAGTGTAAGTTTGTTCTCAGAGAGGATGACCTAGGGTGATCTTGAGGATGGGGACTACCCTACTCTGAGTTGAGAAACACTTAAGTGAACATTGTGCTCAAGGGAAAGGGTACATATACATGAGGCAATGGATGAGGCCGTGCTAAGTGCACATGTCACAGGCCTAAAGTGGAACACATGGTACCAGAGCCAAGGTTAGTGGTTCAAATCTCCCTGGCCACATTGCTACTTCTGCAAGGGGAGGATTGTTGGGACAAGGCTGCATCAGCTCCCATCACAGTAGGTCCAATGGGAACTGTTTGTCAAGGGTTGTGGTTATGCTCACCACTAGACCAGTCTTCTGGTGCAGTGGGTTCACAACGGGAGGCCTATTCTGGTCAAAAATTGTATCTGGTACATGCTGAGGACACTCATGTTTAAAAAGGATTAAGAAAAACTCCTGTTATAGTCAGAGAGACATAGTAAACTCTAAAAGCACTTAATAAATTCTAACATCATTTTTCTACAAATTTCCAACTCAAATCTATTAGCAATTGAGGCAGGCAAATTTAAAGCCAAAGAAAAACAAATTCAACTAAGCAACAATTGAAAAGAAAATTTGAAAGTCAATTTAGAAGATGAGTTGCAGCTAGGATATAAGATGAAATGAATTCCTCTATAAGAGGACAAACAGCCCCATTTGCAAGAAGTGCATTACTTAAAACTTCAGAGGTCCCATTAGGAGTAAAATGCCAGAGTGACTAACAATTTGATTCTACATGATCAAGTTTTAATGAATATATCAATGAAATCAGTTACCAGTGTCTAAATCTGGTTTACAAGCTTAGAAATCCAAGAAAATTTGAATGGATTAATAAATTGAAACTCCCAAGACAATATACATAGTGAGGAACAAAAATATATAGAATCTGCAAAGGGATGACCCAGGGATAAAAGTTTGGTTCTAAATCTGAAAATTGAATAATAGTTTGTTGAAGAGAATATTGTATCCAATGTATGGAAATAAGGGAAAGTTAACCTCTAAAAAAATTCTCCTCAGTATCTTGTCTATAATTTGAAGAGAACACGTACCCAATCCCTCTCATGAATCTGAAGACAAGATTGCTTTCGAAAGATCCATATCAAATTAGGATTCTCAAGATATTGCGGGGGAAATTTGACAAATTTTTCAGCCTTTTTGAAACTGAGTGAATCATCAATTTAAAAAAGTTCAAGATAAACTACATAGGACATGACTCGGTCAATGAATCATCTTTGTAAAATAGATCTTGTTCAATGTCTGTGGTCAGCCAAACTAGAATCTGCAAGATTTTTATCCTGTACAAAAGGAATAAATACTGAATCTTTGGATAGAAAGAGTACTCCACGAGGTGCAGACAAGAAAGACCATAGATATTCCATCACACAAGACTTGATGACTTCATCTAACCTCACCTTGGGACTTCGGGAAGAAAAGGTCAGAAACATCTAGTAGCTTCACGAGTAGCTTATCAACAAAAGGTTTGAAGTGTTCACCAGCCAAGGCTATAGTTTGAATCTGAATATCAAGAAATGTTTGCAACTTGTTTATTTCTTACAGCATTTGTTTTCCACATTAACAAGGGGACTTCCCTCGATTGTTTTTTTTATATGTCCTGTATTTGTTAGGAGGTGAAGTCAATATCCAGATCTCCAATGTTCTTCAGTAGAGGAAAGGAACAGTTCTTTGGAGTCTTTTTTGGGAGAGGAAACGAACAGTTTTTTGAAGTCTTCCTTTGGGAGAGGAAACGAACAGTTTTTGGAGTCTTCCTTTGGAAGAGGAAACAAACAGTTTGTTTTTTCTATAAAAGGGGAATGACCCCTTGCATGTAAAAGTTGATTGAATGTAATTCTGCCGAAATCAATAAAAGATCAAGCTGCCATTGCCCTGTGGTTTTTCCTGCACATTGTAGGTTTTCCACGTAAAATATGTGTTACTGTTTTTCCTGCGTTATTGTGTTTTTCTGCTTGCACATAATTTTGTTATATTTTCTAACATATGGTATCAGTGCCTAGGGTTTTGTGCAAGTGGGAGCTGCAACAATGACTGGAAGTGTAACCAAGTTTGAGATTGAAAATTTTGATGGCAAGAACTTTGCCCTATGGAAGAAGAAGGTGGAGGATTTCTTGGTTCAAATGACCAAGCCCTAGCCTTGAAAGGGGTTGCGAGTAAACCAAGCAGCATGAAATATGAGGAGTGGGCAATGCTAGATAGGAAGGCGGTTTCTACAATCCGTCTATGCCTAGCGGACTCCGTCTTGTTCAATGTTGCTAAAGAAAAGACCGCGGAAGCCCTTTGGAAGAAGCTTGAAAAGTTGTATGAGACGAAATCTGCAACAAATAAGGTTTTTTTGAAAAAACAGCTTTCTACCCTAAGGATGAAGGAGGGTTCATCCGTGGCGAGATCACTTGAATGAGTTTAATACCCTTATCACTAAACTGGTTTCAGTTAATGTGAATATGGAGGATGAGGACAAAGCTATCACCCTACTTTGTTCCCTCCCGGAGACTTGGGATCATTTGGTGATGACCATCAACAATTCATCATCAGGAGCTCTAACTTTTGATGATGTGGTAGTCGCTTTGTTGGCAGAAGAGTAAAATGTCTTTGGAACCCTCAACCAATGAAGTCGTACTTGTGAGAGATCGATCTTTCAAGAAGAGTCAACAAGGTAGATCACAGTCCAGATCTAAGTCTAAAGGACACAAGCTGAAAGGGAAGTGTTGGCATTGTGGGAAGCCAAGGCACTCAAAGAAGGATTGTTGGCAGTTAAAAAAGAAAAAAAATGGTGAAAAGCAATTTCAACCATCAGCTGAGGCCAGTACAAGTAAATTCTGGAGAGACAACCACATGTGAGGCTTTCTGTATCAGCAACAGCAGATCTATTTTATATACCTGGGTTTTGGACTCGGGTGCATCTTTCCACGTCTCCTCATAGAGACTGGTTTGACAAATATCAGCCATACAGTGGTGGGAAGGTCTACTTAGGTGATGATCACCCTTTAGAAATTGTGGGAACAGGGGACATAAGGATCCAGTTGGACGATGATAGAGAAAGGATGTTATGTGATGTACGACGTGCCAGATTTGCGAAAGAATTTGCTCTCAATCAAGATGATGGATTCTATCACTTTCGGTAACTACAATTGCAAAATTACCAGAGGTACTATTGTAGTAGCAATGGGAGAATCTTATGGGACCCTATATCGTTTATGCGGTGATACGGTGACAAACCATGCAGTAGCAGTAACTTATGTTCAGGATGCACTAATGCTATAGCATCAACACCTAGGCCATATGAGTGAAAATTGTTTGAAAATTCTACATGACAGAGGTATGCTTTCTGGGATTAAGTCTTGCAATTTAGACTTGTGTGAGCACTGTATTTTTGGTAAACAAAAGATGGTTCGGTTTACTGCAAACGCTGATAAGAGTTTTGATTTTCTGCAACTTATACATTCGGATATATTTGAACCAGTCCCCACTCAGTCCTTAAATGGTGCCATCTATTTTCTGACATTTATAGATGATTATTCTAGGAGAGTGTGGGTTTATTTTCTGAAGAAGAATTTGGAAGCTTTGCAGAAATTTAAAGAGTTCAAAACTCGAGTACAGAAAAGTTTGGGCAAGTCTGTTTTATGTCTTAGGTCAGATAATGGGGGTGAATATTGCTCCAAGGAATTTGATAAATTTTGTACACAGGAAGGAATTAAGCACCAAAATACTGTACCATATACTCCACAACAAAATGGTGTGGCTGAGCGGATGAATCGCACAATCATGGAACATGCAAGAAGCATGCTCAGCGCATCCATGTTGGATAAAAGGTTATGGGCAGAGGTTGTTAATACAGTTGTTTACCTCATTAACAGGTCACCTGCAGCTGCATTGGATGGACAGATTCCAGAGGAGGTTTCGTGTGGTAAGCCATTTGATTACTCTCATTTGCATACCTTTGGCTGTGATGCATTTGCCCATGCGCCTAAAGAAAAAAGGTCCAAACTTGACCCAAAGTCAAGCAAATGTGTTTTTCTTGGCTATGGAGATGCAGTAAAGAGGTATAGACTATGGGATCCTACTGCCCACAAGGTAATTATTAGCCGAGATGTTATTTTTGATGAAAAATCCATGCAAAGGAAGGAGGTACAGCAAACACCTAATGTTGTACCAGTTGAAGTAGACATGAACGAAGATGAAAATGAAAATCAGCATGCTGAAATTTTTTACCAGCATGCTGAATTTTTTGACCAGCATGCAGAACAGCAAGTAGAACAACAAGTAGAGCAGCCACAACAATCACAAGACCAAGAGCCACAATCAACAGATCATTGGGTTAGAATATCTACACGTCCACAAAAGTGTCCAAAAAGGTATTCTCATGTTTATCAGTCCTCTTTTGCTTTGTTAACTAATGATGGTGAGCCTAGTTCATTTCAGGAAGCTAAAGAGTCTGAGAATGCAAAAAAGTGGAGGAAATCCATGGAGGAGGAAATCGAGGCACTTCGCAAGAATAAAACGTGGGAACTTGTGGATCTCCCACCTGGAAGAGAGGTTGTTGGAAACAAGTGGGTTTACAAAGTAAAGAAAAACAACAATGGGTTGTTGGAACGCTATAAAGCTCGCTTGGTGGCAAAAGGCTATGTGCAAAAGTCAGGTATAGACTTTAATGAAATTTTTTCTCCGGTTGTGAAGATGACTACTGTTAGAGTTTTACTTGCACTTGTAGCGACACAAGATTTAGAACTTGAGCAGCTTGATGTAAAGACTGCTTTCCTGCATGGTGATCTTGAGGAGGAGATTTATATGGATCAGCCTGAGGGCTATGAAGAAAGAGGTAAAGAGCATTTGGTTTGCAGACAGAATAAATCTCTATATGGGTTGAAACAGGCGCCAAGGATGTGGTACAGAAATTTGACACCTTCATGAAGAGCCAAGGTTTCAGCAAAAGTGAAGCTGACCATTGTGGATACTATAAGAGGTTTGATGATGGCTGTTTTTATTATTTTTCTGTTGTATGTTGATGATATGCTGGTTGCAGGCCCCAGCATGAAGAAAATCATTAATCTTAAGGCTCAGTTGGCTAGGACATTTGAAATGAAGGATTTAGGAGCAACAAACCAAATTTTAAGGATGAAGATTGTTGGACTTTAAATGTAATAAGTTCCTACGTAGCCTATATTCTATTCTAGAATAAGTTAGAGAGATTTTAGGATGAAGTTAGCATCTTCTTTTGTTAGGATGTAATCACGAGAATAATTGGCTCAAGCCTATTCTGAGCTATGAGTTGTCAGTTTTCTGCACTATAAGTTGTAATCTTTGCAAGCATAAATATAAAATGTGATCTGGTTTACATTGTGGTATTAGAGCGAAGGTGAAGAGCTCACACGCAGTGAATTGCCCATCACGCATGTGAGTTCAGTTCATTTGTGGAAAGGGAGAAAATCCTGTTATTGTGAGACTCACTGCGTTGAAGAAGGACGTTGAGGAACGGTGTTGTGTAGACGTTGAGGAACGTTGTATTTGGTGTAGCAGGAGCCACCGAACGCCGAGAGGAGACGATGTCTCCAGTGGAGAATTGGCCAAACGCGAGCGAGATCAGAATTGGCCAGAGGTGAGCGAGATCAGAATTGTCCAGACGCGAGCGAGGCTGAGTGCAGGAAGACGTATCCCGTTTGTCACTGCTAGTGCGTGTTGGCGTGTTGAGGTCTGCGTGAGAGAGTTTTTTTTAACAAAGCGACGTGAGCGTCAACGCTGAGAAGACAAGGTTAAACGAGACAGCGTTCAAACCCCGTGAGACAAACCACGTGAGACGTGAGCGTGCGAGTTTTGTTTTGATCCGCTGTAAAATGCTGATTGGGCTAATTGAGCGTACGAGTGTTGTTTTGATCCGTGGGAAAATCCGCTTATTGCTAAATTGCTGCAAGTTGAAAATCGTTGCAAGTGAATAAATATACGCATCGGGAGAAGACGTTTATGTATTGCATGCGAAGGACGGTCAACGTGGAGAGGAGATCCGCGTGACTATGCATGTGGAGAGGAGATCCGCGTGAGAGGAGCACTTCGTGGCGGCCAAGCCGTCCAACGTGTCGTTCGAAGAGGCCGCCAGCCTGCCCCTCGCACTCTTGACAGCTTAGCAAGCCTTCGACACCGTCAGATTTCAGAAAGGTCAGATAGTGTTTGTCGTCGGCATGCTCGCGATCCAACTAGCACGCCACATCTACGGCGCGGGCCGGACCGTGTCCACCGCCAACACTTCCAAGCTCGAGTTCGTCAAGGGCCTCAGAGTGTTAAAATCGAGAGAAAGAACGATATTGGAGAGAGAAAAAAAAACGCTGTAAAAAAAGGTTTATCATTCGCCAGTCAACACATTTGATATGAAATATGTTTGGTTTTGTTAATTAATTTGCTGTCAATTTTTTAAACAATTCCGTAATGCTGTGAAACGGACCGCTGGAAGGATATCCTATTGCTATAATGTTGTGATGTACAGCAGTTAAATTTAAGTTAGAGAGGTGATTGGAGTCGACCGTGGCGTATTGTTTAGTCAACGTGGAGACAACAATTCATTACAGCATGGAGACAGTGAGCGTGGCTGCTGTGGAGAACGCCGAGGGGCGGAGAGCACTGCTGTAGCGTTTCCAGACAGACGCTACCAACAAAGCTGCATTTCAAGACATGGATTGTTTTTACGCTAAGAGGCTGGAGTAAATGAATGGACGACGAGCTCGTTTCGAATGAGAAAAGGGACTCTTAGGTACAGGTAAAATATATTTTGTTTGCAAATTTTAAAAATTTATTTCAATATTTTTTTTAAATAATTTAATATATTGTGCTTCAAATCAATATACTTTTGATAATATAATTGATTTTTAGCTCAAATATTTTATTATTAATTAAAATTATTGATTAAATTTAATTTGCAATCATAATATAAAGGAGCAAAGGCAAACAGACAAAATGTTTAAGTTTTGTTATTTTCAAATGGTTGCTAACAATAATCTACCTATTCCTGAGTTCAATGGGTTAGATTATGAGTATTGGTCTATCAAAATGAAGACCTTACTCATAGGTAAAGGGTTATGGGACATTGTAGAAGAAGGATACATTGAACCTGCATGATTGGAACACCTTGAGTGCAGCTGATAAGACTGCTAAGAAGGATGCCCAAAAGAAGAATTATTTTGCCCTCTACCATCTCCAAGCAGCTTTGGAGAAAAGCATCTTTCCAAGGATTGCTTCTTGTTTAACAGCCCTAGAAGCATGGAAAGCCTTGCAAGATAGCTATCAAGGGAGCACTCAAGTGAAGCAAGTGAGGCTTCAAACCTTGAAGAGAGATTTTGAAAATCTCAAAATGCAAGATGATGAAAGAGTAGGTGATTATTGTGTTAGAGTAAAAGCAATTGTAAACAAAATGGAGACACTTGGAGAAGATGTCAAAACTGAAGTGGTTGTGAAGAAAGTGTTGAGAACACTTCTTCATATATGGAATCATATTGCTATTATTATTGAAGCATCTAAAGATTTGTCTACTCTAACATTTGATGCACTAATTGGTTTGATGTCCCATGAAGAGAGACTACAGGGTTCTACATCATCAAGCTTTGGAGGTGATGAAAAAGCATTCTCATCTAAGGAAGGTGAGACTCATGGCAATGCACAAGGAAGAGGCCAAAGGAGAGGCAAAGGAAGAGGAAGAGGTAGATCAAGAGGTGGCAACCAAGGAAGAGGAAGAGGAGGTGACAAATCAAAGAAAGCTTGTTACAATTGTGGTAAGCTTGGTCACTTTGCTAAAGATTGTTGGTCCAAGACTTCTCAAGAAGGGAGAGGTCAATATGGAAACTATGGAGAAGAGGAAGGAACTTCAAATTTGTTCCTCACCTATGGAAAATCAGATCAAAATCTCAATGAAACTTGGATTTTGGATATTGGTTGCTCAAATGATATGAGTGGCAAAGAAGAGATATTTGCTACAATGGATTCCACCTACAAGTCAAAGATCAAATTGGGAGATGACAAGGCACTATAAGTTGAAGGCATGGGAGCCATGGAGGTTCCAACAAAAGAAGGCACAAATAAGGTAAACAACATCTATTACACCCCTAAACTCCAACATAATTTGCTTAGTGTTGGACAAATCATGGAAAAGAACTATAGACTTGTTTTTGATGATGGAAAATGTGTAATTTTTGACAAAAACAATTGTAATAGAGTTGTTACACAAGTACCTATGACAAAGAAGTTTGGGGAACAAGGAGGTGCTCAACTTGCTAGTGTGGCAATAGAAAATCCAAGTGTGCTTTGGCACTTGAGATTTGGTCATCTTAATTTTGCAAGCTTGAAATTGTTGACTTCTCAAGCTATGGTGTGTGGTCTACCAAGAGTTGAAGAGCATAAGGAGGTGTGTGAAGGATGTGCTTTGGGAAAGCACTCAAGAACAAAGTTTCCAAGAGGTCAAGCATGGAGAGCAAACTATCCACTACAATTGGTACATTCGGACATTTGTGGTCCAATGCATACCAAAATCTTGGGTAACAATTCTTACTTTCTCACTTTCATTGATGATTTCTCTAGAATGTGTTGGATTTATTTTTTGAAAACTAAAGATGAAGCTTTTGAATGTTTCAAGGATTTCAAAAATAATATAGAGAATCAAAGTGAGTATGTTGTAAAAGGATTAAGGACTGATAGAGGGGAGTTTTGTTCAAATGCATTGTTCAAATGCATTTCTCAAATATTGTAAAGATTGTGGGATCAAAAGGCAATTAACTACTGCCTACACCCCACAACAAAATGGTGTGGCTGAAAGAAAGAACCGCACTATTGTAGAAATGGCTAGATCAATGCTTCAAACAAAGAAACTAAGTAACATGTATTGGGCTGATGTTGTTAGGACAAGTGTTTACATTTTGAATAGGAGTCCTACTTCTAGTTTAGATGGGATAACTCCCTATGAGGGATGGTATGGCAAAAAGCCAAATGTAAAGCACTTCAAAGTTTTTGGTTGTCTTGCATATGCACACATTCCTGATGAGATAAGAAAGAAACTTGATCCCAAAAGTCAAGCATGTATTTTCATTGGGTATTGTGAGTCTTCAAAGGCATATAGACTCTACAATCCAAAAACACACAAAGTTGTAATTTCCAGAGATGTGATTTTTGATGAAGGGGGAGTATGGGGTCATCAAAAACTTTTTGTTGATGATGGATCTCAAGATGCAAGCTCCTCTCAAGTGCAGCCCATTAATAAAATCAGCATTGGAAATCCTCCTCCAAGTCCAAAGAAGAGTTCTACTTCAAGTACAACAAGTGCTACTCCAAGTTCTTCTCCACAAAGATCAGCAAGTTCTTCTCCAATGCCAATGGAGGAAGATACACCACTAACACCATCAAGAGGTAAGAGAACATTTCAGTACCATCCTTCTTTCCAAATGATGGACAAGAATTTTCAAAAAAGGTACACAAGAAGTCAAGCTAGTGAGATGAATGAAGTCTTGAAAAGACTTGAAAATTTGCACATGTATGGTGATGAAGATTCTCAAGAACCTAAGGGAGATGTTGTAAACTATGCTTTAATGACTAGTGTAGAGCTAGAGCCATCTAGTTATGAAAAAGCATGTAATCATGATGTATGGCAACAAGCCATGAAAGAGGAAATGACCTCTATAAAAAGAATGATACATGGGAGTTAGTGGAGCTTCTTAAAGTAAAGAAATGTGTTGGATGTAAATGGGTCTATAAGACCAAGTTCAATGCTGATAGGAGCATTAAAAGACACAAGGCAAGGCTAGTAGCAAAAGGGTTTACTCAAAAGTATGGGATTGACTATGAGGAAACCTTTGCTCCTGTTGCTAGACAAGAGACCATTAGACTAGTACTTTCCTTGGCTGCCCACAAAGGGTGGAAAATTCAACACATGGATGTTAAGAGTGCCTTTCTCAATGGGTACTTGAATGAAGAGGTTTTTGTGCAACAACCTCAAGGTTTTGAAGAACAAGGTAAGGAGAGCCTTGTCTACAAATTGAAGAAAGCATTTGTATGGCCTAAAGCAAGCACCAAGAGCATGGTACTCACGCATTGATGGCTACTTTCAAAAGTATGGATTCACTAGGAGCAAAAGTGAACCTACTCTCTACTAAATGAAACAAGGTAAAGACATTCTTATAGTATGCTTATATGTGGATGATCTAATATTCATGGGCAGTAGTGATAAAATGAATGAGGAGTTCAAAAACTCCATGATGAAAGAATTTGAAATGAAGGATCTAGGTTTGATGCATTATTTCCTAGGAATGGAGGTACATAAAGCAGGAAATGAGATCTTCATATGTCAACATAAATATGCTCATGACATGATAAAGAAATTTGCTATGGAGCAATGCAAGTCTGTTGCAACTCCAACAGGTCATGGGATACAATTATGCAAAGAATATGGAGCACCAAAAGTTGACAAGACCACTTACAGGAGCATGGTTGGGAGTCTAATGTTCCTCACCAACACACGGCCGAATATTCAGTATGTTGTTTCTCTAGTATCAAGGTATATGGCTGATCCATCTGAACTTCATCTACAAGCAACTAAAAGAATTTTGAGATATGTAAAGGGTACAATGGATTATGGGATCCATTACCACAAATATGATGATGTAAAATTAGTTGGCTTTAGTGATAGTGATTGGGGCAGCAACATAGATGATAGGAAATCTACTTCAGGGAATTGTTTTAGTCTTGGGTCAGGACTAATTACATGGAGTTCCAAAAAGCAAACTATTGTAGCATTATCATCTACTGATGCTGAGTACATAGAAATCACAAATGCTAGTACCCAAGCCTTATGGTTGAGAAAAGTACTTGAAGAAACATGTGAAAGACAAAATGATCCTACCATATTGTATTGTGACAATATGAGTGCCATTCAATTGGCATATAATCCTATCCACCACAGCAGGTCAAAGCACTTTGACATGAAGTATCACTTCATTAGAGACATGGTGGAGAAACAAGTGGTTGAGCTAAAACATTGCAGCACTTTGGACAACATTGCGGACATCTTCACCAAAGGAGTTGCTAAAGCTCAATATATAAAGCTGAGAGACTGTCTTGTCAGCCCTCTCAACTTTAAGGGGGAGAATGTTGGACTTTAAATGTAATAAGTTCCTACGTAGCCTATATTCTATTCTAGAATAAGTTAGAGAGATTGTAGGATGAAGTTAGCATCTTCTTTTGTTAGGATGTAATCACGAGAATAATTGGCTCAAGCCTATTCTGAGCTATGAGTTGTCAGTTTTCTGCACTATAAGTTGTAATCTTTGCAAGCATAGATATATAATGTGATCCGGTTTACAAAGATACACAGGGACAGAAAAGGAAGAAATATCTGGTTAAGTCAAAATTCATATATAGAAAAGATTCTGCAGCGCTTCAATATGCAAAATGCAAAGCCAATTAGTACCCCACTTCTTTCACACTTAAAATTGTCTGCCACCCAGTGTCCTGTTGGTTACGAATCTGCCATGAGGAAAGGATTTTTGGTTAATGCGCCCAGATTCGCCCACCAGCATGAAAGGCCGGAAGGAAGAGATGCCTTCCGAGCCAATCTCCGGAGAAGGCCGGCTCCTTTTGGGGGGCTTGATTTAAGCTAAAGGGAACAGGGAAAGAAATAAAGGAACGGAAAGAGACAAATGTACGGAAAGAGATACAAATATGTCCAAAGGTTGGTGGGGGGGAACTAACGATGCGGGAACACACCAATCACCGCTACTTACCGCATACAAACATAGAGCATGACAAGGAACTGCAAAACCTAGGCGTACTTCCGATACACCAGCGGCGTATGCACGGCTTCAATAGCTCCCTAGCAAACATTCCCTACAAGGAACTAACGGCGAGGGATCGTATCAATCACCGGATACGTACACCGACGGGGGTAGAAAGTAAACCTAGAGATGTCGAGCCGGGTATATGTGTTAGGTAGAGAGTTTAACCGCACGGCTTCAATGGCTCCCTAGCAAACATTCCCTACAAGGAACTAACGGCGAGGGATCGCATCAATCACCGGATACGGGCCAGCAACGTCACACACAAGCGATGGAACTGCTACCAAATTTATAATGAATGCTTTAAATAATGAAGTACGGAAGGTGCTTTAAGCAAGCAATGCTAGAGGAACTTGATCGCCAAATGCCAAAGTGAATTAACGAGCGACGACACGGGTGGGCCTAAGGCATATAATGAAAGCATAAAAGAATAAAGATAGTAGAACAGAACCGGGCATACAGATTGTATTCATAAGCGGAAGCACGATTACGATAAGCACGGTAGTTCCCTAACAAACATTCCCCTTCCACCCTTTACAATGAATTTCGAGATGGGCTTTTATAGCCCGAGTCCCACCGGTTACATTAATGGGCACGAGTCCCGATCAAACATGAGGTGACGAAGCGGCGAAAGAGGCTGCAAATGCTGACCTTTTTGTCGGATCGAGGCTGTACCCGCGACATGGTCTTCCTGGAATGCGGACAGCTACGTGGCGGAGTCCTGGGTAATTCTTCAAGTCGGCGAGCTTGCTAGTAGTTGGAGCGGGTGAAACCTCGGATCAGCTTTGAATGTGGCTATTAACGCGAGCGGTGCGGGCAGCCCATGCTTATCCCTTTTTGGTCGGCGGTCTTGGTTCAAATCCCGAAGGCTGGACACTTGTCTGATGATGGGTTATGCTGTGTGACACATGCATGCCTTAGAGGGCAGTCTATCCATCTTTGCTTGGGATCGGGGCTCCTTGGGATGCGTGCAAAAATCAGTGCAGTCGGGGAAGGCCTTCAAGCCTTGGTCAAATTCCGGGTTTGTTCCCCTACGTACACACTGTCAAGGCGCATTCCCGCTCCGTTGAGAAGTCGAAGCTGCGCACGGGCGAACACCGGTGTCCGCCGCCATATGGACCTGCTCCGGCATTTTACCTTTTTTCTGCATTGACTGTCGGTCTGCCCGGTGCAAGGTGCGCCCGGGAGGTGGGGCGAAGTGCGAACTTCGCACCAAAGCTGGGCGAAGTGCGCACTTCGCACCAAAGCGGGCGAAGTGCGAACTTCGCACCAAAACTGGGCGAAGTGCGTACTTCGCACCAAAACTGGGCGAAGTGCGAACTTCGCACCCAGACTTAGCCAATTTCGAGATAGACCTGCTTGGAAAGGCTGGAAAATCAAGCTGGGGAACTCCATGGAAAAAAGGGGGAGAGAAAGAGAATGGGAAAGAAAAAGAAAGGGAGAGAAGTGAGAAAAACGGAAGGAGGAAAAGAAGAGCAGCACTGTTACAAAACAACATTGAAGACATTGCACCCCGTGCAAAAATGTGACAACATTCCTAGAAAAAAAGCAGAGAAGACAAACATTTCTTGTGTACCATATTCATCAGCAGTAGGAAGCCTCATGTATGCCATGGTAAGCACTAGACCGGATATTGCCCAAGCAGTGGGAGTTGTCAGCCGGTACATGGCAAATCCTAATAAGGAGCATTGGAATGCGGTGAAGTGGATATTTAGATATTTAAGAGGCACTTCGGATGCTGTTATTTACTACGGATCGAAAAATTTGCAAGTTAAAGGTTTTGTGGATTCTGATTATGGTGGAGATAGAGGTGGGAGAAAGTCCACTATAGGATATACTTTCACTCTTGTTGGTGGAGCTGTGAGTTGGACTTCTAAGTTGCAGTCTGTGGTGGCTTTATCAACCATTGAAGCAGAATACATTGCAGCAACTGAAGCCAGCAAAGAGGCAATTTGGCTAGAACGATCTGTTGGGTGACTTCAAGATAATGCAGGAGAAGATTACGTTGCATTGTGATAGCCAAAGTGCTATTCAGTTAGTGAAGAACCCAATATTCCATGATCGCACAAAACACATTGATGTTAAGTACCATTTTATAAGAAATATAGTGGAAGAAGGTAGGATCCTGTTGCAAAAAATTGGTACTGAAGTGAATCCTGCAAATATGCTTACAAAGCCAGTCAAGACAAAGAAGTTTGAGTGGTGCAAAACTTCTCTGGGCTTGCTAAAAATGTGAAAAGGGCAGCATTGGGCAATTGGCACTTGGATGGAAAACATAGGCACAGATTTCCTGTATATCGACTTCAAGTGGGAGAATGTTAGGAGGTGAAGTCAATATCTAAATCTCCAATGTTCTTCAGTAGAGGAAACGAACAAGTTTTTGGAGTCTTCCTTTGAGAGAGGAAACGAACAGTTTTTTGGAGTCTTCCTTTGGGAGAGGAAACGAATAGTTTTTGGAGTCTTCCTTTGGAAGAGGAAACGAACAGTTTGTTTTTTCTATAAAAGGGGAATGACCCCTTGCATGTAAAAGTTGATTGAATGTAATTCTGCCAAAATGGCTTTTCCTGCACATTGCAGGTTTTCCAAGTAAAATCTGTGTAACTTTTTTTCCTGCGTTATTGTGTTTTTCTGCTTGCACATAATTTTGCTATATTTTCAAACGGTATTTGGGGTCATAAATCAAACTTTCTGCACAAAGAAAATGTGGCAAACCATCCTAAGGCCTAAGGGGGTTAAAAATGATGCGAGAAGGATAATTTGAACACAGATCCATAAAGTTGTTACAAAGGAGGCCAAAATAGAACGAAATAAGTTGCACCCTTTTGGAAAAGTTTGAAAAGTCAAAAGGAATGCTTGAAAGGCCAAGGGAAAGGAAAATTTTCCCTCCCCTCGAAAAAGCCATGACACAGAAATCATTATTAAAACAACTCTGTGTCTTGCATTTTATGAGAACATTTGGAATATTTATAGATTGAGAAAGGAAGAGTAAATATAATAGAATAATTTCTCCAAGGAGCATTAACCATTGATAAAGCTATACAAGGCTCTATGTATCAATAGACAGAGTGAAAATTTTACTGTTAACTTATGATATGTCAATAGTAATTTCATCACAAACATTGACTACTAAGAAATATTTCTTTGAAAAAATATTCGATCACAAATCATTGACAGATCATAGGAGCCATCATGGAACTTTGCAGCATTCCTTCTCCTGTACAAGATCCAATCAGCATTAATGATCGATCATATAAAGATCCCAGGGACAGAAAATTGTCTCATATGCATGCAATAACAGGTTCAGGAGCCTGTAAAACTAGTATTAAGACCTCTTGCCCATTCGCAATTTGATCTATCAGAAGCAATATATGGATATGGAGGTAAATTCTATTTAGGAAATGAATTATGTTGAATAGGCCATACATTTTCATAGCCTACGGAAATACTGATGAATTTTTCACTGTGATAATCACCCACTCCACTAAGGCACAACAAGTTTATTATGCTCTCTTATTATATAAAGTTGTTGATAAAAATGTGAAAATCAGATATTAAGAATAAGTGCTTTGCTCTAGAAAAAGCATTAACCTGTCAGGACGGACCCTGTTAGGAGCAAAGAAGACATATGTAGCTGAAAATAAATCCAACTTAATACCATGAACAAAATAGCAGCTTTGCCTTAAACTATTACACTGATACATACCAGTTCCATGGCAGTATCTGCATGTCTTATGCTTTTGTTGTTCGACATTATTAACTTCGACCACCATTAGAGCTGATATAACACCCACTGCTCCCCCTGAAAATGATGCTACAATGGGATCGACCTGACTGAATCACAAACATTGCTTCTCAGCAAAACGGTTGTCACCAAAACAAGATCATCTGTTGAAACTTTGAATGTATTCTCCATAGAATTTTATAGACATGCATATATCAAGTGAGAGTACATGAGTAAAGGAGTGTCCATTTGAAAATTCTTTTAAAATCAAATAATAAAGTTACGGAAGAACAAGCTCAAATTTTCCAGCAGTAAATGATAGAGTTTGAAATTAAATAGGGCTTTGAAGCATGGTTCTTAAATGCACCTCAGCTGAAGTGGCAAATGCATGTTGCGAATAAAATCTTCATATGATGTTCCGCCCAATCCCAATTTAAGTTCTAGCTGAACAGAAATAAAGAACATTAATCATTAGTATATTTTCAGGATGAGAGTGCACCAATGATTCTATGTGCATGAAACTAAAACTAATGCAAGCACACTACCACCATATTTAAGAGTTCATTTTAACAGTTTATTAACAATATTATCTTTTCATGGCATGTCACATAGACTAAAGAGATAGGACAAGATAAAGAGTCTCATTTAAGGAACGAACACAAAAGAATGTAACTTCAATGTACCTTCTTTTTGGCAGATTGTTTCCTCACTTATTCTGTTCTTTAGAGATTCCTTTCTTATTCTCGTATTCTATGTTTGGGAAATAAATTACAATAGCAAGCCCAAAGGGCAATAAGAACAAAGAGAATATGATAAATGAAATGGAATTATGTTAATGTCCACATGTGATCAAAAGAGGTAAATGGGACTCAAGAGTACAAGTAGTAACAGAATGAACTGAAGCAAAAAGGACCCCAGGTGCAAAAGAAAAACTAATGCTAAGAATTTGCTAGATGAATGATAGTAAAGACAAGAACAAAATTCAAAGCTAGTAAACCTGAAAGTTTTAAACCTTACCTATTGATTGGAGACTCAAAAGATATGAATTCAGCATGAAAACAGAAACAGATGTGATAATTTTATCTGAACAATGCTTCCCATAACCGTAAATGGAGAGATGGTCAACGTAAGAGTAAAAAATTTAGGATTTGACAAGCTTGTTGGAAAATTAACAGCCATAATACCAAATGCTCTAAAGAAAAGGTGGTTAATCATAGGACTACTACTTTGATAGAGAAAGAAAATTTAGAAACCAAATATTTTACTGCTAACAACCTATGCAGAAGAATTGGAAAGATAATTGAATTTAGAAACAAAAATTAGGTAGAATACAAAAAATCAAGGTTCCACGAGCCTGGGGGACGGGGGGACGGTGGGACGGGTTTCCGGGGACGGGGGGAGACGGCAAGCCGATTTTAGGGGACGGCTCGAGGACGGCTGGGGGGGGACGGCTGGGGGGGGGGGCAGCTGGTATAATACTATAAAAAATGAAATTTTTTAGAAATTTAGAATAATCTACACATTCAAAATTCTACACCCAACAAAAATGATATTTCATATTACTAATCAATTATGTAAGTGCAGCCATTCATATTCAGATTAGTTACTAACACATAAGTGCAGCCATAATTGAGTCATTTAACATTTTCATGTTCATATTAGTTACTAATTTGCAGCCATTTAATTGTTTCAAGTTCAACAACTATAACTTGAAGGTTCAGCCAAGGATATCAAGTGCAAACAATGTTCAAACAGTCATCATTTTAAGTAATAACAGTCATCATTTTAAGTAATAACAGTCATCATTTTTTCAGCCACCAATGTTCAAACAAAGACTGTCATGTTTAAAAATTTTCAGTCACTAACTGTTCAAATATGACAGCAATAAGAAATCTGAAATAGTCATAGTATCAATGCTCATTTGCAACAAAAAGACTCAAAACTAAAATAGTAAAGGAGTATACAATGTAATAGAACTCCTATGGAACTTCTGTTGGGCTATCACTATCAAAATCTGTATCACTATTTGATGAGATGCCCTCATCATCTAAGTGAAGATCCTCCAATGAAACTCCAACCAACCCCTCATGACTCTCATCCTCATCAATCTGTCCTGCATCCTCTGGATCAACATCCCATCATGTAGCTGGAGATTGCTTGTACTCTGGCTTAACTCTCTCACGAAGACGAAGAGAGCTATGCACTGCAACTAGCTTCTCCGCTCTGCGAGAGGTAAGCCTATTCCTCCTCACATTGTGGATAAAGTTGTATGTAGACCAATTCCTCTCAGCGGCAGAGGAACTAGCAACCTGTGAAAGAACCCTAATTGCAAAATATTTCAAGTTAGGTGTGTTGTCCCCATATAGCTGCCACCATCCAATGGGATTTCTTTGGGCAATGGTAGCCCTATCCTCCCTACACTCTGGGTGGCTGAAGCGAGGGCCCTCGAGATTAGCAAATTTGAGCCACTCATCTCTAATATTTGAGCTCTCCTCCCTCGCATATATCTTTCTAATGGCCTCCAAAAACCCTTCTCTCACCTCTCGGATCCTCATGGGGAGGCACTCTCCCAGAGCCTAGGCTCATACCACTTTGGGTTTCTTGAATATGCTTGCCATATGAAGAGGGGTGTTCATCCTATCCCACCTCCTCTGTATAATAGGCCTGATGTAGGCCTCATAGAATAACAGGGATGGATCTCTAGCAGAAATGACTTTTTTAATCTCCCCCAACATCTTGTCAAAAGTCTCATATATTTCTCCTAGACTAGGAGCATACGTGATCGACATATCCGATGACGACAACAATAGGGGCAACAAAAGACACAATATACCTACAAGAAATCAAAAACAAAATTTAGAAACTTATATGTCACATTGTCATATGAGCACTCCAATTTGAAACAAACAATGAAAATTGAAAAATCATAAATAACATTTTGGTTTCTTACTTGGCTTGAGACCACCAACTATCATCCAATGTTTTGTCTCTAATTTTTTTGCCCTCCTCTGTCCTTGATTCTGGCCACCTCTTCCACTCCGTGCATACTACCATGGATTGTAGAGCATCTTGCACCTCAATCATCCTCTCCAATAAAATGAAGTAGGTGGCGTATCTAGTGTCTCCCGGTTTGATGAACTCCTTCTTTGAGAAGGACCGAAAGAGGGCTAACGAAGTGTGATGGTTGCAAATGAACATTTGCATATCTATAGCTTGTGCAACCATCTCCTTCACCCAATCTATCCTCCCAATGTCCTTCAATGCATTGTTCAATGCATGAACACAACACGGGGTCCAAAAAATATGTTTATATTCTTGTTCTATCATTTTGCCTGCACGCTGGCAAACAGGGGCTGCATCTGTAACTACCTGTAGTGTACAGCAAAAAATTAAAATGGTCTCATTTAAGTTTTTAACAGCCATTTAGAATCTAGATTTGTAATTTTAAAATTTAAAGATTCTGATTTTCATAAAAAAATCTGAAAAACTTAAAACTTAAAAGTAAAACAGAAATTATCGAATTGATTACCTGTACAACATTGGAGGCTCCAACCTCCTCAATAGCCTCCTTCAACTGAAGGAACTGGAACTCAGCATCCTTTTTTTTTCCCGTGCAATCAATGGCTTTGAGAAAATAGGGACCTGCTTTACATGTGACAATGATATTGATGAGTGGACGTTGACGAATGTCAGTCCACCCATCCATGATGATAGAACATCCATGAGTCAACCATGTGTTCCTCATCTGCTCCATAACCACACTGCATTTGGAATAGTGTTTGTCTAAAAGAGAGGTACGCAGCCTAGTTTCTCCAGGCGGTAGATATGAAGTCCCTGCCTTGGCTATTTCTCTTACTGCGTCCTTGAAGTAGGGGGAGCGTGCAATATGGAAAGGCAGCCCATGTGCAAAAAATAATTTTGCTATAGCATCATCTGTTGATTCTCTTCCTTGCACATTAAACATTTCATTTACAGTTCCCCTTTTCTTTGAGGGCAGCGGTGGCATACTTGATGTTTGGGTTAATTCTTGTGGCTGTTCTGAGGAGGCCCCAATGTCCTCTCTAAATGATGGGCTGCCTGTAGGTAAAGACAAACCAGAATTTTTAAATCTAGACTCTTGCACAATCTTATGGACTTCATTAACTTGTGCCCGGGTCATTTTTTGGCAAGCCCTAACCCCTGTTCTTGCCTTATCTGTGAGATGAGACTCAACCCTAGTATAGCTGCCCTTAAATGAAGTTTTGCAAAAATTACACAGCCATGTTCTTGAGCCCCGAGAAATTTTTTTCCCTTGGTCACAGTTAGTTACAAATTGCAGCAGTGGTTTTTTTATATTAAATGGACCCCTGGCATATTCTTTAAGTAACAAAGATGGGCAATCAAAACTAGGTTGAGAAGCAGTGCTATCCCCTTTGGAAGTTTGGGGTTGGATGGTAGAGGATGAATCCCTAACAGCAGCAGTATTCATGTTTATGTTTAGATTTTCAGTTTGGTTTCCCTCCTCCAAATCAACCTCAAAAGAACCTGATGCACTGCTGGCCATGTTTTGTGTTGAAATTAAAATATAAAATTTCAATTTGAAAACACTAACAGCTTGGAAGAGGTAAAAAAAGTTTGAAAACCTAGTGTTGTTGCTGTTATTTTTTCTGCTGTTGTTTTCTGCCTACTGCTGCTGCTATGCTGCCCTTGCTGCCTACTGCTGCTGCTATGCTGCCCTTGTTGCCCTTGCTGCCTACTGCTGCTTTTTCCTTTTGCTCTCCAGCTCTCTTTTTCTTCTTCTCTCTTGAAAAATGAAAGATGAGTGTAAGTGGTTTTTTGTTTTCACTTTATATAACATACTTTTAGGTTTAGGGTTTTGGGGGGGGGGGGGGGGGGGTGAGACTCAAAATGGGTCCCACCCCTTACCTTTTTAAAAAGTAAATTTTTTTTTTTTTTTTGGTTTTCCCCTTTGGTGGGGACGCCCCAAAAAGGGGGACGTCTCGGGGACGGAAGGCCACAGGCCTCAGCCGTCCCCCAAAAAGGGCGACGGGGGGAAACGTCCCCCTTGCCGTCCCCCCGTCCTGGGGGACACATCCCCATGGAACACTGCAAAAAATAAATAAACAAATAAATAAAATCAGATGATAAGAACTCAATTTGATATCATGAACCATGCAAGGATATGATCGCTATGTTCATGGAACTAATTATCAGCAAAAGGAGACAAAAAAAGAAGCACAAAGTGTCAAAACTAAATTGGAGGGACACAGAGAAGAAGAATGACCAATACCTGGTTCAAAACATTATCCATTCTGCGATATCATTGCACATGATTTAGAAGTGTCAATTCAACATGAAGATTGACAGCTAAAATGAAGAGCCAACTGGATAGATGATTGGCTTTGACAGAAATTGGCCAACAAGTGCAGGCTATAGCAATACAAGGCAAAATTTCAAAAGTCCACCACCACAGCCATCATAGAACTGAAAGATCCGATGTGGCATAAAAGCTACCATCTATTGGAAGATTTGCAAAAATAAAGGCACTATTTTCACAATGACTGTCTAGAATGGAATCCAGTGAATAGATTTTTGGGTCATTGTTGTGGATTGGGCAATTATGAAAACAAAAATTGCCATTGTTATGAAGCCAGCAAATATGATTGAATTAGAACCAATGGTCCAATTGTCACCAGAAGCAAAGCAAAGGAAGTGCACTGTCTGGATATGAAACCGAGAAAGATATACTACAGGAAGAATCAGATATTATTGGTGAAGAAATTGTTGAAACAGAATGATGCAGAAAGCATGATTACAAAATATCTAGAAGATTAATTGAATGAACACCAAAAATGAATACTGAAATGATCACTGGATAGCTGGTTGACAAGAAATGAGCAAGCAGCCAAAGCTAAACTTGGCAGCCAGCCACAAACTCAGTGCCAAGGAGGAAACTTTCAAAACTTTGACAAAGTATGGAGAGGCACTACCATGGAAGATTGAATTACCTTGATAGCTACCAATGAAAAGTACCAAGAAGATCTCTGGTAATGCATGGCAATTATATCAATGAAAAAATGCACAACTTAACTCAACTTAATTCGAAACATGTACAAATCCTTAGCCCCATAAATTAGAAGATGAGTATTAGTGCCAAAAACAAGATTTCCAAAAATGATGCGCTTATCTGCAGAACGCAGCCTCAAAGGATTTTGCACACTAGTGCCCAACTATACACACAACGTTGAAATTAATGCTTAATTTAGTCAAAAATCAGAATCATGTACACACAATACAAATGAAGAATAAAACATTTGAAATCACCGTGAATAAGGAATTATAAGCAAAAATGATAAATGTAGTTTTTATCTCCTACCAAGAATCACTTCGTATGTGTAGTTCTTCCAATATATAAATATATAATTTTTCCAATCAAAGATTAGGATATCCTAATTAACTATCTTAGAAGAAAATGTTTTTTGCATATTAGCATTAAAACATTTGGATACTGTTAACTTACAGAAGGTGCAAGAAGGCCACCAAAAAGAATGATCCCAGCCATGAATGAAAAGCAGGTTACATAGAACTGCCTCAGAGTTATTGGCGTCTGCTTGTAGAAATAAGCATACCAATTAGAATTTATGAATATCAAAGGATATTTACCAATTAGAATTTATGAATATCAAAGGATATTTAGTCACAATTATCACCATACCAACTTTATATGCATGTATAGATGAATATGTGTATGTACACAAACCAATCAAACATACAAAAAAAGTTGCATTTTATTTACTTTTCATGATATCATCAGTGTGTTCCACTTTACTATAAGAACACAAGCTATTATAAAACCATGTTAAAAGCTGAGAAAGAGGGAATAGTTTGTAAAAAAAGAATAAAAAATCTCACCAAATGAGGGAGGAAGGGAATGGA
This sequence comes from Wollemia nobilis, assembly GCA_028583015.1. NCBI lineage: Eukaryota > Viridiplantae > Streptophyta > Pinopsida > Araucariales > Araucariaceae > Wollemia > Wollemia nobilis. The sequence goes on from JAQPPZ010015413.1 coordinate 398,104, forward strand.
TGATGGAATATCAGGCATCTCGTTTTCATGCTCCTCACATGCACTGCTCATCTCAGCCATTTTGATTCTTTGTTGTACTCTTAGCCTTCGAACCTAGAAAAAACAGATAAAATGCATAAACATAACCATAATTTTATTAAAAATGCCCCATCTTCTAACAACTCAAATCTACATATATCAGTAGAATTGTTCAAACTATAACCCACCAAAACTTAGTGGAGATCTTCTTTCTAATTCCTAAATCTAGCCACATGTTCTATGATCATCATGTTAAGGAATCCATGATCACATTGTATATTTGCAAGTAGTTGCAAACTCCCTTTGCTTTTAGACCACAATACATGCTTGAACATGTAGTGAGTCATAAGTAAACATATTTAACAGATCATAGTAAGCACAATTTACAAAAGAGGAAGTGATATTTCATACAAATTGAAATGTTGTCAAAGATATCAATATACATTACAATATTGCAGGTATTAATTGAAAAAAAAAAGAAGCATGTAAGTATATGATGGATGTGTTCTGCCTCTGAAATCGACATTGTACCAAAGGCAGGTAAATTTGATGAGACAGGATGTTAATGCTTAGGCATGAACTTCAAGAGGGCCATAAGTTTAATACTTGGAAGCATTAACATTGAAAGTTTATTAAACGTCAATGAAAAATTTACTGAGGTCTTTAGAAAAGAAGCAGAGGGATGCCCAACTATAATCAATGGGATTCAGGCAGTTCACAGAAGCACACAGGGTAATTTTGTATATTGAGCTGATAAAGCTTGGGTCTCAAATTCTAGACCACAATATGGTTTTAACGTTTATAGTTTTATTTTATAATTGCATTTAATGTTATTTACTGGAATGCAATCAAAGGAATTATGCAATTTACATTGAATTTGTAAAGCATAATGACCTAGATTGCAGACAATACAGATCTGCAAGGGCAGGTTTAACTGATGATAGGAAATTGACTACAAATTTTGATTTCAGTCCTTGTTCAAATGCAATGCCTTGGATTAGTAAAAAGCAGCCTGCAGTTACTTTTCCCTCTATAAAAGAGGAACAAAGGCATGCATTAGTGCATTAGTGCATTATGCAGGGCAATCTGCTTGAAAAGAGCAAAGAATCTAGTAGCAATTCAAGATGCAACTTACAATATGCAAAAGCACTTACTGAACAAAAATAGGATGCGACTCCAGTAAGCATTTTAAGAATATGTATATAAAACAAATCAATAGAATTAGTCTTTCATGACTGTTCATTTAGCAAAACTACATATTATCCTATTACATTTCCCAACTAAGTAGGATCTGTACAATTGAATAAGCTTATGGCATAGGTCCATCAAAGCATTCACGTATACTACCTCTTCCATCAGAAGAAATATTTTGTTGCGACGACTTCTAACATTGTCATGAATCTCTTGCAGTTGCATTGTCGCAAAGGATTGTAATGTTTCAGGTCCTTCTATAATACAGAAACTGCAAACAAACAAACACTATAAATTATTGATCATCAATCATAATAGCAGAAACTCTGATATGAGAATCAGTCATTAGGCAGCAAACCATACAGGCTGCAAAAGGCTTATCCTGAGTGCAATGAGTTTAAAAACCATGACAGCCAAACCAGATAATTAGGAAGGCTACATAACCTACAATATAATAATCCCAAATATTAAGAATACCCTCTGCATATGATTCAATGATTATGGTACTTAAATTCATGACCAACACTTAGGAAAAAGAGCAGATATGCTCCTAAGAAGGATCCCAGCTTAGGGGCCTCCACTGTTCATAAACATAAAAATGCATCCAAAAACACCCTACATGAAGTTATCCTACTGCAACTTAGGCACGGAAAAACAAAGGTCCAACATGAAGTAAAAGGTAAACTCCTGTGAAGAAGTGAATGCAAATAGAAAAGAGGAATTTAAATTCATAAATGAGTAGCAACACTTTCACAAATGACAACCAAATTTTGGGGAGAATCATGCATGAAATTCTTGTTATCTTTTAGCCTTTGGATGTAATACTCTCTGCACTTCTTAGAAACATGGTGAATAGTTTCTACAACAGTAGGTTTCAATATTATAAAAGCAAGGTAAGATCTGTCAACACCCTTTTTACTGTTAATGAGGAAAGAAGAGGCCAAGTTGCATGAAGGGTCAATGTCAAAGAAAAGGACAAAAAGGATAAAATAGGGCATGTTAAGCAATGATAAAATAAAAGAAATTTAACCCAAAAAAGGCAGTGCCAACCTGCACAGAAGTTTTAAGAGTCATATGAACAGCTAGACGTAATAAGGACTCAAAATACCAAATGCCACCAAAGACCTTATCTGCCAAGATCTTAAGTGACAATAAATATTACCTTTGGCACCAATGGCTGCACCAAAATTCACTTTTGCAAGGAACTAGATTTTGGTACAAGTTCAGTCTTCTGTGTCTCATCCGTTCCATCTACACGCATGCCAATCACACCAAACATGATAGCGCTAGGCTTCACATTGGCAAAAACCTCTGGACCAGCATCCAGAAATCAACACAAGGCATCAACACCCCTATTTGCATCACCCCAAAACTTAGATAACAAACCCCTGTCACACCAAGATCCAATTTGCACAAAAGCCTCATGCCTCTACAAAGATACCAATAATTACAAATCCACTTCTTGCACAAGCAGAGATTGAACAAATCCAATAACCAATCCACCATTGTTTCCAGATCTATATCATATGTTGTAGGCAGGCAAATTGACATATCTACATAATCAACGAAGAAGTGCATTGTAAGTCGAGTACACGCACATTAAGAATTTTGATATAGTTGATTGTAAGGTACCCTACCCAAGATAAATATATGATAATAAATGTAATTATCCCACATGTGTGGATAAGTGGGATGGGTAGGTAGTTGAGCATAGTTATAGTGGACAATAATTGTAGTGATAGATAGTGGAGTTACAATATTTTATTGTAATTGGCCATATGGCACTTTCATAGTGTTTTCTCCACTATCCTAGTGGAGTTGTCATGCCACTGTGGACAATAATTGTAGTGGTAGATAGTGGAGTTACAATATTTTATTGTAATTGGTCATATGGCACTTTCATAGTGTTCTCTCCACTATCCTAATGGAGTTGTCATGCCACCACTATAACTATGCTTAACTACCTACCCCTCCCACTTATCCACACATGTGGGATAATTGCATTTATTATCATAAATTTAACTTGGGTAGGGTACCTTATATTATCAAATAATGTCACTCAATATAGTTGCTCAAATGCTCGCAATGAATAGATCAAACTCTTGAGGTAGAGGGGGCAACCTCCTTGAAGCTAAGCTTTACAACAAGTATTTGACGACTTCTCTCTCTTCATTACAATGGTGGACATTATATAGGCATATGAGCCTCTGTTAGTGGCAATAGAATATTTTTTTTTTTTATTAGTAACGGGTTTTAAAAGGGAACCAAAACCTTATAACATGCTGCAAGGAGGATCCTGTGAAGGTTCAACTCCCTACAGAACAAGCCAAAATTGGACCATTCGCAGAATCCATAAACTAAAACAGTCTAAACTATTACAAACATACCGCCCATGGGCACAAACAAAAAACAGAAACAACATAGATATCGCAAGGACCTTCCCAAACAACCGCATACAAAGAGACAGAGAGAGAACAAAGACCATCCCAGGAAACAAAAGGGGATAGTCCCGTGTAGGACCAACTGTTTTACTCTGGGATGTAGTCCTCGTCATCTTTGGGATCATCCATAAATACATTAATCATGGCATTAATCATCATTGGTAGCAACAAGTTCACTACAGGAATCAACAATACATTGGGGAAGATTCCCCTGCCACATCGAAAAAGATTGAACAATTAAGCCAAAGTTTGCCATTGTATCTGCCGCCCGATTGCCTTCTCGATACACATGTTGAATACACCTATTGTTGATCGCCCTTAGCTGGACAATGGACTCTTCAATGGTTGGTCCCACATTCCAAGGAGGATTTGAGACCCCCTTCAAATAGTTTATGGTGTTTAAGGAGTCTCCTTCAACTATCAGGTACTGGATATTGAGATCAATGGCCATTTGGATGCCTCGAAAAGCTGCCCAAGCCTCAGCAAAATTATTAGATTGGACTCCAAGTTTTTCCGCATACGCCAAAATGAGTCGACCTCTGTCATCCCGGATCACTCCTCCACAACTCGCAGCACCAGGATTGCCTTTTGAAGCACCATCAAAATTTAGCTTGAACCAATGAGGAGGGGGGGAATCCATGAAACCAGGGATCTGTCCACAGCAACTTGGGGATGACCAAAAACCTCAAAAGACAGGTTAGCAAAACGTGCCACTTGAATCTCAAACGAGGATGAAGGACAATTGTCCAAAGGAATGATATTAGCATTTTCTGAGGCAAACATGACAACTCTCAAAGAAACCGACTCCGGGTCAAGGCACGAATATCGAAAAGCATGATTGTTCCTTTCCAGCCAGATTTGCCACATAAAGTGAGGGAGAATGATCGCCCACCAAAACTTCAGACGAGTGGACTTAAAGGGGTTTGGCCATTGAATAATAAGATCACTGATAAACTAAGGAGCAACCCAAGAAATGGATACACTTGACATGATCAAGGACAGGACAATGCAAGAAAAGGGGCACTCTAGAAACAGGTGATTGACTGACTCCCATGTGGATTTGTAGAGGTAACATCTGTTGGGCAAGATCATACCACGGATTATTAAATTATCGGTGATCAATAGCCTGTATTTTGCTGCCAACCAATAAAAGTGAAAAATCTTAGGAATAAGATTTTTGATCCACATACTCTTGGAGGGGAACCAATCATCTTCAAATTCAGTCATAGCCATATATGCGGTTTTGACTGAGAAATTCCCAGACTGGCTGAGTTGCCAAAAGAGAACATCAGGTGGCCTGGTGCTTGGAATCACATGAGTTCGAAGAAGCTTAGACAGGCGGAGGCGAGCAGAGCGAAGCTCAGGAGAATCCAGATCAGCAGGGATGTCAGCCCAACAGGGAACCACTGCTTCATTATTAATAAAATTCTCAACTTTGGGGCCAAAAGACAGATCAGTGAAAGGTTTAAGAATACTTACAGACTGATCATGGATGAGGGGCTGAGCCGTAATCCATGGGTCCTCCCAGAATCTAATTTGTGATCCATCTCCAAGCTTCCAACATCCACCCTTTTGAACGATAGACCGGGTTCGACACACCGAGTTCCAGAATGCATACCCAACAGGCATAAGGGAATTGTCCATCAAAGATCGTTGCCTGAGGTATTTGGTCTTAACAATATCATGGCCATATTCATCTGGTGAACTCTCCTCAGACCTAATCCTCCCCTGCGTTTTGGAAGGCAGACCTTATCCCATGCAACAAGGGAAAATATGCTTTTATTCTCCATTCCTGACCATAGGAAATTCCATTGAAGTTGTTCCAATTTATTACAAACAACTATCGGAGTTCAAAACAAGGACATAAAGTATATTGGTATACTCTGAAGACAATATTGGACTAGAATGAACTTCCCTGCACTGCTGAGCAAGGCTCCCTTCCAACCAGTAAGCTTCTTCATAACCCTTTGAATGACACTGTCCCACATCCTCACGGTTGGGTGCCCTTGGAACAGCGGTAGGCCAAGGTAAGTTGCAGGAAACTCAGCAATGGCACATCCCAAGATCTGAGCTATTCTCGCTTGTCTGTCAACCGGAGTATTGATGAAGTAGATGTTGTTTTTCAAGTAATTTACTCCTTGCCCGGCAGCCTTCTCATAAGCTTCTAGTATAGATTTAATAACTCTGGCTTCGGGAATACTAGAGAGGTTGGCAATAGAATATTTGCCACTATAACTGCTTCACTATAATAAAATATAGTGGCATGACAACTCCATTAGGATAGTGGAGAGAACACTATGAAAGTGCCATATGACCAATTACAATAAAATATTTTAACTCCACTATCTACCACTACAATTATTGTCCACTATAACTATGCTCAACTCCCACTTATCCACATGTGGGATAATTACATTTATTATCATATATTTATCTTGGGTAGGGTACCTTATATTATCAAATAATGTCACTCAATATAATTGCTCAAATGCTTGCAACCCTTGAGGTAGAGGGGGGAACCTCCTTGAAGCTAAGCTTCATACAACAAGTATTTGATGACTTATCTCTCTTTATTACAATGGTGGACATTATATAGGCATATGAGCCTATGTTAGTGGCAATAGAATATTAGCCACTATAACTACTTCACTGTAATAAAATATAATGGCATGACAACTCCACTAAAATAGTGGAGAGAACACTATGAAAGTGCCATATGACCAATTATAATAGAATATTGTAACTCCACTATCTACCACTACAATTATTGTCCACTATAATTATGCTCAACTACCTACCCCTCCTACTTATCCACACATACATCTCTCCACTATCCTAGTGGAGTTGTCATGCCACTATATTTTATTATAGTGAAGTAGTTATAGTGGCTAATATTCTATTGCCACTAACATAGGCTCATATACCTATATAATGTCCACCATTGTAATGAAGAGAGAGAAGTCATTAAATACTTGTATGAAGCTTAGCTTCAAGGAGGTTTCCCCCTCTACTTCAAGGGTTTGATCTATTCATTGCGAGCATTTGAGCAACTCTATTGAATGACATTATTTGTTTTTTTTTTAATGATTTTATGTGTATTTCAAGGCAGGTTATTAACAAGTGATATCAGAGCGGCGATTCCAGCAAAGTGGGGTTGTTTTTGTAGAGTGAGGGCACATTTTACAGAAAAAAGTCACATTTTGCAGAGGCCATAGTTTTTATGTCAGCAGTCATTTTCAAAATATTTTTGTTCCAGCAGTTAGATCGTGTTGAGTACTACAAAAACGACTGCTCATTTGTCAAATTCCGATAAGTATTACAAAAGTTATGGCTGTTAGAAGTCAAGGTATTTATGCTGTTTTTTGGCTGCATGATTTTTTTGAAAAGAAAAAAAATCATATTAAATTGATTAGTAGTTGTTTTCATAAGATTTTTGCACCAGCATATAGATTAAGATGAGTACTACAAAAACGACAGCTCACTTGTTATATTTTGATAATTATTGAGAGAGTTACAGTTGTTTGAAGTTAGGCTGTTGAGGCTGTTTCTGCTGCGCGAATTTGTTTTTAAAAGAAAAAAAAATCATATTAAATTTTCTATCAATCATTTTCTTTTCACAATATTTTTGCACCAGCATGTAGATTATTTTGAGTACTACAAAAATGACTGCTCACTTGTTAAATTCTGATAAGTATTGAGAGAGTTACAGTTGTTGCAAGTTGGGCTTTTGGTGTTGTTTTTGGGGCTGCACGGAAAATTCATGCGAGAGGGAAAAAAAAAATCATAATCCTCAATTCAGTTAAGCAAATCAGTTGCCACTTGTTTTGTTTTGAAGAAAATTTGCAGATTTAATTGTTTAAAGAGACAAATAGATGAGATCTCAAAAATTTTAATTTTTGAGAATTTCCGGTTATTTAAAACCCTAGCTGCTTTTGAAAAAAAAATCATGGAGTTGCCAATATTCACTGGAGAGGATGATAGTGATGCTTGGGAATGGTGAAAACTTTTAAGTCTTTAAAATCTTCTAATATTACATGATGTGAACTTTATGTTTATTTATAAGGGGAAGCTTTATCTTGGTTTATGAACTTTGCTAGTGCCAATACTCTTACACACACATGGAAAGAATTTGAAGTTGCATTTTTAAGCAAATGGGCATCAAAAGAAAAGGATAATAATGTGCAGGCTAAGGAAACTACACCTTGTGTGTCAAGGCCAAACAATGGTCAAAAAGATTTGTTTGAATGTAAAAATTCTATTTTGCAAGTTCATGGTTGCATTCAAAATCAAAAAATTATTGTTTTCATTAACCCTAGCAACAAATATAATTTTATCAATATGTCTTTGATTAAGAGGTTGCAAGTTCAAGCAAAGAAAATCAAAGACATACAGCTTAAGTCAAAATGTTCAAATTTATGAAGATCTAAAAATCACCATGGATAAATATGTTTTACATTCAAATTTTCATGCTATTGAGTTGAATGATGTAGATATATCCTTGGTTGGATTCCTTGGGTACTATTAACATTAATGCGCAAAAGAAGTTCATGAAGTCATGGTACAAGAAGAAGAAGATAACATTACAGGACCTTTCTCAGTGTAAGGAAAAACAGGTAGCTATTGCAAGGAAACAAAGTGAAGAACAAACAAAAGAACCTAAAATAGAATCTCAGGAGGAGGCAGTAGCAGAAATCAAGGAAGTAAAAGCAAGGGACAAACCAAATGAGGGAAGCAAGAAAGAAGAACAAAACAAGTAGAACAATAGGCTAAGGTTGGAGTATATCGTCATCCACACCACCATGAGAGGCAACAATCATGGAGACAAGGCATAGAGCAACAAAGGAGCTATGAGGGACATACAAGAAACCAGAGGAGCCCAAACTTTGGATATGCTACAAGTCATAATGCAAGCAGGTATGGATGAAAAAAAGTGAAATTTATGCTTCCAACATATGGCATTGGCATCAATGAAGACCACCACCAATCAAAGTTTCACTAGGATGGATGGATGATCGAGATCGGTCCCAGTTCACAACATGGCTCAAAAGAGCATATTATTTAGTTTCTTCTTATGTTTCGAGGATGAAACATTTGTAAGGGGGATGGAATGTAAGGTAACCTACCCAAGATAAATATATAATAATAAATGTAATTATCGCACGTGTGGATAAGTGGGAGTTGAACATAGTTATAGTGGACAATAATTGTAGTGGTAGATAGTGGAGTTACAATATTTTATTGTAATTGGTCATATGACACTTTCATAGTGTTCTCTCCACTATCCTAGTGGAGTTGTCATGCCACTATATTTTATTATAGTGAAGTAGTTACAATGGCTAGTATTCTATTGCCACTAACATAGGCTCGTATGCCTATATAATGTCCACCATTGTAATGAAGAGAGAGAAGTCATCAAATACTTGTTGTATGAAGCTATACAATTATTGTCCACTATAACTATGCTCAACTCCCACTTATCCACACATGTGGGATAATGTAGGGTGCCTTACATTGATGTTATACAGTTGTGATGTAATATTGTATGAGACAATGTATAATGTCAAGTGAAGTATTATCATTAGTCATAAAGTGAGTCATGAAATGTAAATGTAAGTCAAATGCATGTCAAATGTAATTTAAGAAAATGATGAGGTGTCAGGTAGTTAGTAAGTTGGAGGATGATGTACGTGGATATCAAGGTTGGTGTTGTACATTGGCATTGCATGTGGTAGTAGCAATTGGCTGTAACCAGGTATGTATTTGTGAGATACTTGTGCCGGGCCATCTAAATGTTGTGCTAGGCAGTCTGAGTGTTATTCCAAGCAGTCTGAACTTTTGTGTCAGGCAATACTAGGTTGTCTAATATATGTTGTGTGCGTAGTGTATGCATTGTAATTGTAAGTTATTCACATTGTATATTTTGTTCCTTTTAAGTGGTAATGGAATTGTGTTGCAATATGTTGTATTCCATTTCTACATATGTATTATAAATGCATAGTCTAGTTTAGTTTAGTTTCTTCCTTTCTAAACTTTCAAATAATTCTCACATAGAGGATCTCCATACGTTTTCTCAAATAATTTATGTATAAAATTATTTTTACATAATGAATATATCCTTATTAATACATCTACATTCATTTTAGTCTCATTTCTCTACTACACATTCTGGTTGTTTACTTGTAAAGGCCCATTGCTTACTCTAGTTTCCACCAACATAACATAACATAAACCTCCTATGCTATGTTGTTTCCCTAATACCTCCTAGGAAACAATTTGTGGTGTTAAAGCCCTAAGTGCCTTCAATATCAAAACACAATAAGCATGACATTCCAACTTGAGAACTTTATGTCTACATTCCTACTATCTTTACATGGTCTTAAGTGGCAACCAACTCTAATTCACTCGAATCTATTCATTAAATGATTGAAGTTGCACTTCAAAGACAGGAAGCAGACCAATTTGCAGAGATTCTGCAATGAGTTATCTTTTTGTAGATATATCAACTTAACCAAACCTGTGTTTGGTGGCCATTGTGCTTTTAAGTACAGTGTTCAGTTTTCTGTTGGTATTTGATGCTGATCTCTCCATGTCCCACCTTCTTCTCCATTGTTGGAAAAGCATAAATTGGATGTATGATGCAATTCCAGCAAGGGAAGAATTTATACAATTTTTTGAGGTATGAAAGCTGCTAAAAATATTGTTGTAATGATCAGAAAAACAGATGTCTTCATGTTGGTATATTGCTGTTGGTTTTAGTTTATTTTTTGTGTTTATTGTTGCTGTTGTTGTAGCATTTTAAACAAGGAACTGCAATGTTGTTTTACAGCCAAATTTCAAGAATTTATGACATCTTTCTATTGTATGTATTGCTGTGATTTTATGTATACTTCAACTGCAATTTTACCAATGAATCAGTGCTTTATGAAAGCATTTTTAAGTGTGAATTGTATTGGCTATATTTTACTTCTTCTTGGCTGGAAAGAACAATGGTGTCCTTTTAAATTTTTTCATTTAGTATCAAAGCATAAAGTTGATCAGTATCTGGGTTGAAAGAAGTTTTTGTTGCAGCTCTCTCTTACAATTGATCATGGCCAACACATTCACTTTTAATTCCAGAATTCAATGGGCAAGATTATGATTACTGGAGTATAAAAATGAGAACTTTGTTGACAAGGAAGGAATTATGGGAAATAGTTGAAGCTGGTTATGAAGAGCCAAAAGATTGGGCCATTGTGCCAAATAATGATAGGCAGGCTAAGAAAGATGCCAAGAGAAGAACTCACAGGCTTTGTACCATATTTAATCTGATCTAGATAAGAACCTATTCCCTAGAATAGCAAATGCAAAAGTTAGCAAGAGATGCTTGGAGGTTTACCAAGGAAGTGACCAAGTTAAAGTTGTGAAATTGCAGACCCTTAAAAAAGAAATTGAAAATCTACGAATGCATAACACAGAAGGAGTAAGTGATTATTGTGTCAGAGTGAAATATGTGGTAAACAAAATGGCCACACTTGGTGAAACTATTGAAGAAGAGATTGTGGTGAAGGTGTTAAGAACACTAACCAAGGTCGAATCACGTAGCAATTTTAATTGAAGAATGCAAAAATTTGGCTACACTTGAATTTGATCATTTGGTTGGGTCTCTTATGTCTCATGAGGAGAGACAAAAAGATACATTTGGAGAGAGTGAAAAGAAAGCATTTGATTTGATCAAAGTTGAGAATTTCCAAAAGTGAAGGTGCCAGCACTGGTAGTCAAGGTCATTGGCAGGGCCAAGGAAAAGGCCAAAATCAGAATTCCCCAAGAGGAAGAGGAGGTTCAGCTAGAAGAGGAATAGGCAAGTTTGATAAAATAAATGTCTAATGTTATCATTGCAAGAGGTATGGGCATTTTGAGAAAGAATGTAGAATTAAAGTTGGCAATGACGGTAGACGAGCTAACTATGCTAATGAGAATGAGAATGCTTCACCAAGGCACTTATTCTTAGCATGTGACAAAGCTGAAAACAGTCCTCAAGAAGTCTGGTACTTAGATTCCAGCTGCTCCAACCATATGTCTGTTGAGAAATAAAACTTTATATTATTCAATGAAAGGCACCTTGCTTAAATAGCAACTGTATATAATATGATCCATTGGATCATAACTAACTGAACAGATCTTAGCCACACAATCTATCCTAATATCCTAGTAACAACTTAGGATATACTCTAACACCCCCCTTAAGTGGTACTAGGAGGTAGTGAAAATAATAAAACCAAACAAGTGGCATATCCACAGATATGAGTCCCAACAACAAGGCCTGATAAGGTACTCATGTACAATATATCCATAAGAAACTCTTCTAGAGAGATGATGAAAAAACCACAAGGGAGAAAACCATCTGCCAGAAAAGAAGAAGAAGAAGGAAGATGTGCAAGGAGGATGGAGTGGAAGATGTCCTCTTCAACCCCCCTAGGACAACTTCCATCAAGAAGGGCCTACAAAGGATCCATGTGATGTCTCAAAAAGTAGAGATGCCTTGTCGCCGAACTGAATGTCTTCCCACTCCAAGAAGATATGAGGAACAACATGAAATCTGGTGCTTGTGACTATGAGCAAGGCTGCAAACCATGAAAAAGTCACCAAAGGAAACCCCCTTAAACCAAAGTGTCTCACAAAAAAAAAAGGAGAGTGAGAAGATAGGATGGAGAAAGAAGCACCACAATCGCAAGGGTAGTCCAAAATGACTCCACAAGCATAAATATGTGGTTTCCACCTATATGAACACAATGGGCTGATAACAAGGTCCAAAACTTGTGGACAAACAACAAAACAAGGGGATCAAAATAAAGGGCACCAAGGTAGCTGTCGAACAATGAAAAAGTCACCAAAGAAGCCAAACAAGGGTCAAAGGGACTTTATAAATTTAGTTTGTAGCAGCCACACAAAACCTTTCAACCGAGAGAGCACAATCTTCGAGCCACAAAAAAGTATAGAAAACAGTTTCAAAACTGAAAATGGACACCACCATTGTGTCCGGCTCGAAAAAATCTTTCCAACGAGTATATATAAGGTATACTCCTGAAAATAGAGGTGCTCAAAAAATGCAAAAAAAATGTTCCTCTAAGTGGGTGAAGCTCCGGGACTTCCCAAGTGGTCACTATCCGAGTGGTAATATGGGACAAAAATGCTTAACTTGGGAGTTTTTAAGAGTTTTCCTCCACAAAAGAGAACCTGCAACTTGAAATTAGTTACAAGCAAATTGCATTTTTAAATAAGATGTTCCTTCCTCTTAAACAAAACCACAGAGGAGGCCAACCAAAATATGTTGCCATGGAAATTTCCTTATGCGGCACAATGCCATCGAAAACAAGCAAAAAATATGTAAAACCTGGGCAGCTTCAAAGTGGCACGCGGTCAAAAAAATGAGCGGGAAGAAGGCCGAGCAACTGTAAAGTATGGGCCGACAATCAACTGCCACTTGGATGGCACCCACTGCACTGAAAACAAAAAGTGGCGCACAGGAGAATGTCAAATCAGGAGCCCATATTTGTGATAAAGGATGAGTCTTTCCGACGCCACGCACCGGTTCTCCATCCACGCAAGCCCAATTTCAGCTTTGTTGTTCTCCAACCCTGTTACTGTCTCTTCTTCTTGAAAAAAAGCTTCTTATCATGATTGCTAGCGGCCACTCGGAACAGAGATTCGGCCACTCCAATGGTATTCATCATGAACTAACAGTTTCTTGCGAAACCTACCATTCCATGGAATCTACAGGAACCGATACATTCAGATGGTGGAACGTCATTCCCAAAACCACGACAAAGCAAAGGAGGGTTACGAGGACATCGCAGACAAGGGAAACCTCGCTGGTGTGAATAACGGCGCATTCTTCATAGATGGCAACCACAATTCAATCTGCTGAGGCGCGCATGAGCTGGGGCCCATCACATGGGCAGGTGGTAGCACAGCTGGTACATCAACGATCGAAGCCCTCAGATCCCTCCTGTCATGATTATTTATGAGCAGAAGGTGCCACGTAGAATGCTTGGCGCCTCCACTCGCGCTCCAACTGTGTATGTGTTTAATGACTAGAAACTTGCACAGAAAAAAAAATACAAAAGATATTCCACCGATGCTGATCTGGTCATAGCAACACGATCCAATGTCGCTCCACGTAGAGATTTTGCAGCAGGCAGTAACCAGCAAGGTCACACAAAACAATGGCGTGGCTTCATTGGCGATTTCGATGCACCCAGCCGCAACAAAAAACGACTGCTTCTCAGCCGAACTGCTTCCATTTCCTTACTATCTTGTATCTCTAGCATATTTTCTTCTGCAAATCAAGAGCAATACCAACAACAGAAGAAAACTGCTCATCGAGCTACAACAGATTGTCTAAGTCTTCCAACAAGCGAATAGAATAACGAAAGCGCCTCTCTCCATCTCCAAAAACACTACCATCTCCAAAATGGTCGTTAGCACTATTTTCCAACACGCTGAGCATGGACTACTGGGAAAAGTTGTGGCACGCTTTCGTCTCGATAGCTTGCAACACTGAAAGGTAGCAATTTGGCCACATCAAACTTACCTTCGTCCATTGGCATATCGGTAATTTGGACCAGTGCGATCAGGATGGTGTGTTGAAATCAACCTTGGCATGATCAATGAAGGTGGAGATAGCTTGTCTTGTCCATTTTCTAGAGCCTCGGCTTGAAGCTTCAGCAACAATGGGAGCTTTCCAACCAAGGCTTGTTAGAGTAGCTTGCAAATGCCATAATCACAGACAATATATGCAATGGGCCATAGATGGCTATAATGGGCCAATCAATGGACAATGAGCATGCACATGTGGCGTGTTGGCCGCGTTGCTGCCTGGGAGCACACAAATTTATGTGCACATTAGCCGCACAGGCCCATCTTATGCATCCACATGGACGATTGTTATTTGTAGTTATCTCCTATCTACGGTGGACAGCCACAAGAATAGCCTCCACGATCTCAACACCGCTGGTTGGAATCAGCATGTAAGCAGTGGTGCTCCACCTGAAATTGAAATGACTACACCTGGCATTGAATTTGATTGCCATAGGCCACGAATCCATGAACTCCTACAGCGTGGCCAACTTCTCGCCAACCCGACCCACGCTCGCAAACCCCGACCACAGGCTCAAATTTGCCGCATTAACACCTATTTGTTAGTTACTGGTCAAACGCCTGATAATGGGATACGAAGGATTTTTAGGCATTTTTTTTTACACAAACTCATTATACAAATCTTTGCTTCCATTCGACGTCGGTGGACCATAAAGAGGTGGCCTCTTCCGGGATGTCTTCCACATCTTCGTCAAAACACACATTCTCCTCCCCAACAGGTGCCATGACTGTGGCTACCGAGGTATACGCGGTTACGCTCCCCAACTTTGTGCTTCTCTAGGTGTAGGACAATGTCCTAGAGCCTCCGCATCGCCTCGCCGCAATTCTCTGCCAGGAACTTCAACGTTTCCTCAAGTTGCTTCACCACCTTCTGCACACGTGCCATTATCCGACCGGTGCTTCTCCTCCGGCCTGGAATACCACTTCTCGTACTTCTTCACAAAGTTCAAAAAATGAAGCTCCGCGTTCAACAGCGCGCTCCGGGCGTCCAAAATCCCCGAATTCTCCGCATCTTCGTCCGTCACTTGACGGATAATTTCCTCGCTTGAACGAGCCCAAACGACAGAGACAACTGCAACAAAAGACAGAAAACAACACCTGCTACTGCCACTCTTCTAACATTGTACTAAATACAAAATCGACTCGGATCATCAAGCTATGCGCTAACTGGCAGAGAAACAATGCAACGGCCCGCTCCATAAAACAATCATAAAATTAAAATAACAACTGCAAGTGCTTCCACGAAGATAACACTATTGCTCAAATGACTAGTTGGCACGCTTGTCACTTCCATAATGAATAGATTTGCACACGAACAGATCGAACACCCTTTCATGAAACCACGAAATGGATCTCATCAAATAGTAACTGGACGTTCACACTATCACTCGATCCAGCAAATGCCACCTTCGTCGTTGGATTTCCCGGCTTGTGCGGTCAAGATATTGCAAAATTGCACTGCTACCATTCCCTTGTCCTGTTAGAAGATGCCTCTATGTGGAAGATGCGTGGCTGCCGAACATTCTGATTGTTCGCAAACAACATCAATTCAAAGAAAGGAAGACATCGTTGCCCATGCCTTCGGCAGAATCAAAGCCAAAAAATAGAAATTCGCAAAGGCCGCATCATTTAACGGAAAATCCCGGCGAGCTTGTTGTCGCCGATGGTTTCAATTTTGTAAATCGGGGCCGCAGACACAAAGTTGGCTAACAAACAGTCCTGCTCCTTCACGAACATGTAAAAAGTGGAAACCACATGGCTGAAAAAATGACGTCGGTCGCCCGAAAAAAATTGCAGTCATCGGAGAAATGGGGGGGTCGCTGAAAAATGTCGCCAGGAAAACTCCACCACACACTGTTGGCCAACGAAAAACTTAATGTGAAACATTGATGAAAAATTGTATTGCATTGGCGCAGTTCGGGCTAGCAATTTCATGGCGGTAAAACAGTTGGCGAAGGCCTGTAACGGTCACCTCAAATTTATGATCGATGCCTGATCTTCCTCCGGATAAAACGATGGTTCTCGTCGTCATCACTGCCACTGCACGTGACCATAAACATCTTCAAGGTTCCTCTCCTCAAAAAAAATCAACAGAGGTGAATGTTGCCAAAACAGAGAACACGACATCTTCCTCCTCCGCTTCATCGAACTCCAGGTTTAAGGCATAAGTGTCCCTCTTTCCAAGCAATAAGGAACAAAGCATAACACCAGGCCTGTCACCCACATTACATTGGACGACGGTTATCTTATTGCTGGGGGAAGAGGAAAGGTCGAGGGTGGCCTGCGTGAGATGGAGTATGCCCTTGTCAGGGTCGTGACTCAGAGTCACAGCCTTCCTTCAGTGCCCTAGAACTTTAATGACAGAGAGGTTTCAAAAATAGAAAAGTATCTGCTCAACCATGTGGGCGTAGATGTCAACAGTCTGGTCTGGTGTCTGCCAAGGCTGTCACAACGACGTTTTGTGATCTGATGGTTGCGATAACTCGAGCGCAACACTGAAAAATAAAACAAGAGACCATGCGAGCGGCAACAACAGCGATGGCGTGTTGTTACTCACAGGAGCAAGGCCGAAACATTCTGCCCACCCACCTTCTACACGCCCATCAAAGTACACAGATGAGTTGTTGCACAAATATATCCTCGCGTGGCTTCATATGGTGGCCATTAAGGTCCACTGATCTTCTGACCACGTAAATGTCGTACAAACATTCAAAAATATAGCATGCGAAAAACACAGTCGGCTTGGCGCAATCCTTGATTGAAAAAAAACCATGGTAGACGACTGTAAAATACAGCGTGGAGGAGAATGGCCGCTCCATACAGCCATTGCATCATGCTAGCAGTGGGGTCTATCGGGAGTTCTGCAATCTTGTAACATCAGAATGTGGGCTTGACCAGCCCACCTTTGGATCTGCCATGGTGCTCAAACACTGTGTGAAAACAAAACTGGATGTTGATAAAAATAGCAGAGACCAAAAAAATGGCTGAAAAAAAATATCCAGATCTTGGCAGCAAACCTCCCAATAAATCACTCAAAAACAAATTAGCAGTCATGGTTTTTTCCATCAAACGTCTGGTTTTTGATCCATCAAAAGACATCAAAAGATGGAGAGTATACTCCCTGATTTGAAGAGAAAAAAAAAGAGGGGGGGATTTCCATGAGGGAAATCCCCCCTCAGGTTCACAGGATACCATGTTGAAAAATTAAACTTCATATTATTCAATGAAAGGCACCTATCTTAAATAGCAAGTGCATACAATATGATCCATTGGATCATAACTAACTAAACAGATCTTAGCCACACAATCTATCCTAATATCCTAGTAACAACTTAGGATATACTCTAACAATGTCCGGCAACAGTGACTTGTTCTCTGCAATGGATGAAACCTTCAAGACAAAGATCAAGCTTGGTGACAATAAATCTTCGGATGTCGCTACAAAATGAGTTGTGGAGGTGAACACAAAAGAAGGTAAGAAACATACCAATAATATCTATTACACTCCAAATCTAAAACATAATTTGTTGAGTGTTGGACAGCTCTATGAGAAGAATTATAAGGTTGTATTTGATAATAAACAATGCATTATTTATGACAAAAATCTAGGCAATAGAGTTGTTACAATTGTCCCAATGTCAAAGAATAGGATGTTTCCATTGAAGTTTGGAGGCAATAACAGCAGCCTCTCAAATGTAGCATTTGAAGACGAGCTGGTTGTGGCATCTAAGGTATGGCCACTTGAATTTCCAAAGCCTTAAGTTATTAATCTCACAAGAATTAGTTTATGGTTTGCCAAAAGTTGAAGAGCACAAGGAGGTTTGTGAAGGTTGTGCTAAAGGCAAACATGCAATAGAGAAGTCTCCGAAAGGTAGAGCACGGAGGGCCCATTATTCACTTCAGCTGATTCACTCCGATATATGTGGTCCGATGCAAACAAAGGCTTGGGTAAGTCATCATATTTCATCACTTTTATTGATGATTTCTCAAGGAAATGTTGGGTTTTATTTTTGACACATAAAGCTGAAATATTTGATGCATTTAAGAAGTTTAAAGCCCTCATTGAGAATGAAAGTGGTGTAGAATAAAAAGTTTAAGGACTTACTGTGGAAGAGAATTTTGCTCAAATCAGTTTATGAGTTTTTGTGACAAGTTTAGCATTAAAAGGCAACTTACTACAGCTTATACACCTTAACAAAACAAGGTAGTGGAAAGGAAAAATCACACCATTGTTGAAATGGCAAGGAGCATGTTACAAACAAAGGGATTAAGAAACATCTTTTGGGCTGAT
The DNA here is from genome assembly GCA_028583015.1 of Wollemia nobilis. Taxonomy (NCBI): domain Eukaryota; kingdom Viridiplantae; phylum Streptophyta; class Pinopsida; order Araucariales; family Araucariaceae; genus Wollemia; species Wollemia nobilis. The sequence goes on from JAQPPZ010015413.1 coordinate 416,680, forward strand.
GTGGTTGCTACAACAGTGTATATTCTCAATCGGAGACCTACTAGTGCACTTAAAAAGATGACTCCATACGAAGCATGGTATGATAAAAAGCCCAATGTCAATCATTTCAAAGTCCTTGGTTTTTTAACTTATATACATATTGCTGATCAGCATAGAAAGAAATTAATGCAAAGAGTAAAGGATGCATATTTGTTACTTATAGTGAAGAAAACAAAGGCTATAGACTTTACAATCCCATAACTAACAAAGTTATTGTTTAAAGAGAAGTTATTTTTCATGAAGGGGGAATTTTTGATCAGCAAAATGACCTGTTGATAAGTTCAAAAAGGTTGTTAATGATGGTATAGCAGGTGAGCAGCCCACTTGTGAGTCAATTCCTCGCGCAGATCAGCCAAACGGCACCTTATCAAATTCTACAAGCAAGAAGGGTAAGAGGATTCTTACATCTCATCCTCCAAGTCAAATGTTGGATGCAATTTTTGAAAGAAGACGTGCAAGAAGCCAAGCACATGAAGCGGATCATGAGGCCTCAAGATTGCAAAGGCTGCAAACTTATGGTGATGATGAAGAAGACCCAAAAGGTGAGGTAGTAAACTATACTTTGTTTTCATAAGCTGATTTTGAACCATTATGCTTGTACTAATTATGTTTGGCTGCAAGAAATGGAAGAAGAAATGAATTCACAACTTCCAAATGAAAACAAATGTATTGGTACTAAATGGGTCTACAAGACTAAGTACAAGACTGATAGTAGCATTGAAAGACACAAGGCAAGTCTAGTTGCAAAAGGCTTCACTCCAATATATGGCATAGATTATGAAGAGACATTTGCACTGGTGGCAAGACAAGAGACCATTAGAATGGTGATTTTATTAGCAGCCCAAAGGAGATGGAGCATACATCATTTGGATGTGAAGAGTGCTTTCTTAAATGGGAACTTAGAGGAGGAAGTTTATGTACAGCAGCCACAAGGATTTGAAGTCCAAGATAAAAAAAGACAAAGTCTACAAGTTATAGGCTCAAGCAAGCTCCCAAGGCATGATATGCGCAAATTGATGGCTATTTTCAGGAAAGAGGTTTCATGAGAAGTAAGAGTGAACCCACTCTCTACTCCAAAGGCAAGGTAATGATATTCTCCTTGTTTTTTTATATGTTGATGATTTGATATACATGGGTAGTTGTTCTAAGATGAAATATGAGTTTAAGAGTACTATGATGAAAGAATTTGAGATGAAGGACTTAGGGCTGATGCAATATTTCCTAGGAATAGATGTACATCAAAGTGAAAATCAGATTTTTGTTTGTCGAGCCAAGTATGCCAATGATATTTTGAAAAAGTTTAACATGGAAGAATGCAAACCACTCCCAACTCCAATTGCTCATGGAGTAGTTTTATGCAAAGATGATGGAGCTGATAAAGTGAACATAACAGCCTATAAAACATAGTTGGAAGCTTGATGTTTCTTACTCATACTAGACCGGACATTGGATATGTTGTGTCCCTTATTTCTAGGTATATGAGTGAGCCATTAGAGATACATTTGAAGGCATCCAAGAGGATGTTACGGTGTGTAAAGAGTAAAATTCATTTTGGCATACATTATCATGCATCTAACAAGATCGAGTTGGCTGGTTATAGTGATGCTGACTGGGGCGGTAGTTTGGATGACCGGAAGCCAACATCTGGCAATTGTTTCACACTTGGTTTAGGGCTGATCACTTGAAGTTCAAAGAAGCAAGGATTGGTTGCACTCTTCTACAAAAACAAAAATATATTGTCATCACTTCAGCTGATGCACAAGCACTATGGCTCAGGAAATATCTAAGAGAAATTAGGGAGAAGCAATGCCAACCAACAGTAATCTTTTGTGATAATATGAGCACTATCAAATTGACAAGGCATCTAGTTCATCATAGCCAACCTAAGCATTTTGACTTGAAGTACCACTTCATTAGAGACATGATTCGGAAGAAAGAAATCAAATTGAGGTATGTGAATACTCATGAACAGTTGGCTGATATTTTCCTAAAAGTGTAGCAAAATTTCAGTTCTTGAAGCTCAGAAACAAGATTGTTCATCCACTCAGCATCAAGGGGAAGAATGTTGGTATTTTATGCTCATCTCTCCAGTTGCCAAATGGATTTTGTTGACGAAGATTTCTTGCTGCCAATTAGCTTCCAGACTAGGTTGAGCATAAAAAACAATAAACATAGATATAAAAAGGGGTAAATTTTAGATTTGAAGAGAAAGAGAAAACTAAAAGGTTGTTGGAGAATAAGTTGAAGAAGAAGGGGTATGACTTTTAGCCTTCCATGTCCCGCCTTCTTCTCCAATTGGAAAAGCATAAATTGGATGTATTGCTGCAGTTCCAAACTATCAGCAAGGGAAGCATTTATAGAATTTTTTGAGTTATGAAAGCTGCTAAAAATATTGTTGTAATAATCAGATAATTAGATGTCTTCATGTTGGTATATTGCTACAGGTTTTAGTTCTTTTTTTAGTGTTTATTTTTGCTGCTGCTGTAGCATATAAAACAAGGGACTGCTATGTTGTTTTACAACTAAATTTGAAGAATCTATAACATATTTTTGTTGTATATATTGGTGCAATTTTATCATTGAATTAGTGCTTTCTAAAAGCATTTACAATTCTGAATTGTATTAGTTGTATTTTACTTTTTCTTCGCTGGAAAGAACAGGGTTGTTCTTTTAAATTTCTTCATCTTCAACCTTCTTGTCTGTCTTGTAGAACAAAAACAAAAAGTGCAGTCTTGTTTTATGTTGCCCTTATTTCTACCCTCTCTACTCAACCAAACATGATACCATGGCTTCTAACAACAAGAAGGGAAACGTTGATGTACAAAACCAGCCCAGAAGCCCAGCTTGTGAAGCAACAGGGTCACTCGCTTTGGAAAATGTGCTAGATAATTATTACATGATTTGATGTTAGATAATAATTACATTATTTGTTAATATTGTTACAACTCATGGGAGGTTGAGAAATGAAATGAAATGAAATGAAATGAAATGAAATATTATTAATGTCCGCGGTGGGCCAAAATAAGACCCAAGGGACTATAAGAAGTACAATAATGACTGCCAGCTAGCAGGCTAAAAAGCCCAACAAAGAAAAGAACTAAGAAAAATACAAGAAGAAGGTGAACAGTTAGAGAAGAAGGTGAAGCACCAAGAGTCTCTTGAGACAACCAAGAGATATACCATTGTATGTATAAATATGTGTATAGATCTGAGGTTGTGTGTGTGCAATAAAAATTATGTTTTTAATCTCCTTCTATGCTCAATCTATCATTGGTATCAGAGTAGCAAATTCATGTGTATTATGCCTGCCATCGTGTGTAAATAGCCCTCCAAATTGTGCCAAGTCCCTGTATCCCCTCACTCCCAAATATTTCCTCTATATTTTTGTTTTTCGAGCTGAGGCGCTATGAGAAACATACACAAAGCTTGCAGAGCTCGAAAGAGGGGGAAAACAAAAATCCCTAGGAGAGAGCGGACAAGCACATATAGAATATGTAGACCTCCATTCAGATTTCTTTCCAGATGCTTCTTTTCTTGCTGCCAAATTGGTCGATCCTGTTGAGACAGTACACATGGTAGAAGGAATAGCTGGTTGAGAACTTTGCCAGCGTCTCTTAAATGATGTGAGCAAAGAAGGCAATGAGAGAAGCCTGTCACAAAAATCTTCTTGTGGCACGTCGTTTGGAGCAAAACCCTCTGTGCAGGTGGAAGGATTTGTTTGTGGAAGAATAGGAAGAATAGGGAATTGGATAGGCTGTGGAGAATGCATTGAAGACACCTGTGCAGTGTCGACGCATGCGATGGAGGCTGGTGCAACTGTTACCAGAGTAGCAGTCATGCACAGGCCTCTTGTCCCAGGCCTTCTGCCAGAACTCTCTCTCCTTGGCAGAGCTTGTCCACGGTGGCGTCGTGGCATGAAAGTTTCTGCTGCACAAGGGAGCGACTGCACGTGTGACTAACATGGTGGGGGATGCCATCTTTAAGAGAAAAAAAAGGCAATCAAAGAAAATTCATGTGGACACCATTGCGAAGACAATAGAAGTAAAACTAAGTCACAACACTAAGTACATTCTTTACGGTTACAGTTTTGCCTGAATAGGTATATTTCATCTTTCACTTATGACAATTCACTAATTTGCAACTTATTGGTTCCAGAGTTCCCTTTGGAAGTAAAGTGCAAGATAGTAACAATTTTCCATGGACTTTAATCCTATCAAAGCACATTTGGACGAAGTACTCAATGGAAGAGAGACTAATTGAGTAATTCCCCGTGGACTTTGCTTTTGTTTTGTTCAGCTTATGGTAGCCATGTGCGATAGCTTAAATTGGGGAAGATTCAGCATGTCATTGTGTTAATTGTGGGGACAATTTTATTGTTTTTGATGATGTAATGTCAATTTAATTTTTTGGCAAAGTTTCAACCAAATTTTTGTAGCGGCCAGCATTTGTTGGTAGAATTTAAAGATAAGATTGCCAAAACGAAATTTAAGGAGTAAATCAGCCCTGCAAGCAAAATTAATTTTTCGGCATGTAAACTTGGCAACAATAGGCGATAGCGGTAAAAGGAGAGGAAACTATGGCAGTCCGAGAGTACCTTTTGCAAGGCAAGCTGAAGACATTTAACATGAGGTCTCGGGTTAAAATCCCTAACTCATTTTTTCTCCTAAAATTTCAAATTAGAAAACAATTATAAAAAAAGAAGAAGAAAAAAAAACGAAACAAGAGTGTTAAAAAAAAGGAGTAAAAAAAAAAGAAAGAGAGAAAAGTATTAAAAGTCCAAGTGTATTATGTCAAGGTGAGTTGTAAGGTGTGAATAGTCAATTCATGGAGTGTGTGTTTTTCATAAACATCAAGTCAAGACTCATGTTGTGAGAGTAGTGTATATTGTCTAATAATGTGTTAAAAAAAATGTTGTAAATGTCAAGTTATTATATAGTGTCTAAGTATGAAAAGAGTCAAAAAGTAATGTGAGAATTATGTGATAGTGTGGTGAGGAGTTATTGTATTTTGGGTAGTTTGTAATTTGTCAAAAGAGCTCAGTGTTGTATTTGTCAAAATTTTACATGTGCTTAAGCACACTCGCAAAATTCGATATCAATGGTACCTTTGGCTTGTGTTTACGGATAAAGTTGTCGCATTAAGTTACTGTGTCTATAGCCTAATAAAGTTCTCCGGTAAATTCTACTTCGCCCCAGGCCGTTGCGAAGCATCTGCTTCGGCCATCTTTTGTGCGAAGCTTCCCCATCCGAGGCTTGCTTCCCCCGAAAAGCTAAGGAAATATTCTAAGGCAGGAATCAGCTTCGGACGAAACCCTTCCGAACGACTGTTGTTGAAATAGTTCGCAACGAAGTAGTTTGTAGTCCATCGGAAATCATCCACCGCTTCGGACAAAATCTTTTGCGAAGCGGCATTCAACCTACATCTCGGGCGAAGTGATAAAAAGAGTAGAAGCCATGCTTCTGCAAGAGACATCTGCTTCGGCATGTGGTCTTTGCGAAGCAGTTTTTTAGGGGCCCTTCGGGCGAAGCATTCATACATGATTATCCTCCCTACTTCGGCCCACACCTGTTGCGAAGCAAAGCCCCGAACTAGAATCTGGCGAAGCACCTTCTAGGGCTCAACCGACGAAGGGCGCTTTCTTCGAAGGCACACATCCCAAGGCCGGGTATCTTTCCAAGGCATTTGAGTGTTTCATAAATGCATTCTTTCTTGACCGAAAGACCCGATGCCCATTTGTGGTAATAGGAAAATAGCTATCATTTGCAGAAGAGAAGCCAGGGCAACTTGTAAATCCACTCGAGCACCTCACCCGGAGAAACCTAGGACAAGTCAGACGGCTCATAAATGCAGATTTCCCCGGCTGATGCGGCCATGGTTGCTAATAGTGGAAATGAATGTGAAAGCTCAATGGCAGAAGAGGACAGGGGCGGATTTTTTAGACAGCCGAGGGTGTACTCTCAAATCTAGCACATTGATGGCTCAGAGGGTCGGGTCCTCTATAAAAACCCACATATTGTAATGAAAAAGGGGGGGAACTTTTGCTAGAAAGCTGCTGTAACTTGATTTTTGCAATCGATATTAAAGACTTTGGGCTCAATTTCTCTCTTGTATGCTGCCTTCTGTGATAATTTATGTTATTCCATTTCTTCATTTGCATATTGTAATTCTGCATCCTGGATTTAGGTGTGTGATTGGGGATTGGACCCTGGAATTCTCCTGAAGGATACATAGGGGAGAAAATACTGCGTTAAATTCTTTGTATGCTGCCTGTGGTTAGTGGTTTCTGCTACATTCATTTATTTTCCTAATTGTTGTAATTCTGAAACCTGAATTTAGGGTTAGGAAAGTAGTTGAATCCTGGAACTATTCCAAAGGATACATAGGGAAGTTAGAGTGGTGTTTATTCATGTTTTAATCTTTGTATTTAATGCTGCTACTTCAAGGTATTAGCTAGTAATCGTGTTGTTGGTTCTTTCCCACTGAACCATTCACATTTCTTTCCCTATCCCCTTTTTTATCTCTTTCCTGCACTCTTAGCTTAAAACACCAAGTAGTTAATATAGGAGCCGGCCTTTCTCCGGAGATTGGCACGAGGGGCATCTCTTGCACTCTTAGCTTAAAACACCAAGTAGTTAATATAGGAGCCGGCCTTTCTCCGGAGATTGGCACGAGGGGCATCTCTTCCCCTCGGCCTTTCAATGTTGGTCCAGGTCTAGGGCACGTACACGCACAAAATCCTTTCCTGTGGCAGATTTGTGACCAACGGGACCATTTGGGAGACATAAGGAACCCTCACTATTGTGTTGAAGAAAACAAATTTCAAAGACTACAAAAAGAAGCATTCACATCACTTGACTAAATGGGAAAGGCAATGAGGAAACAAGTCAAGAAGCAAGCTAAAGTTCAAAAGTGTACGATACCAGATAAAGATCTTTATGAAGGTGGAGAATTCCTAACACTTAGGTGCTACTTACAATTGATTCTCATAAAAGTTGATGCTTGTGAAGATTGCTTTGAAAATGGTGTTACATTCCCTCTTGATGTTATGAAGATAATGTATATAGCATTAATCACTCTTGACATCCTTGAGGTGAAGTGTAAAATGCCAGAGGAAATAAATGAAAAATTGAAGGTCAAACCCATGATGGCAAATGTTTGTTGTGACACAACCAACCTTATCCAAAGGACAAATTTTGCTTGTGATACTAGTGATTTGAACATTGTTGGTAATAGTAGTGTTTGTGTTGAAGATGAGCATCATGATCTCATGCTCAATCTTGTTGATTGTGTTGGCCATGACAAAGGCCATGTTGTTGAAGAGCATAGTGATGATGAAGAGTTTGGATGTTTGAATGTTGTTGGTGATAGTGGTGTTGAAGGCCATGTTGATGAAGAACATAGTGATGATGAAGAGATTGGGTGCTTTGAAAAGCACACCAAAGGTATTGGCTCAAAATTAATGAAAAGAATGGGATATAATAGCACAAGATTGGGAAGGAATGGGCAAGGCATAAGAAATCCCATAAAGCCAAACATAAGGCCAAAGAATGAAGGCCTTGATTATGATGGTCAAGCAGGAGGTGGCGAGAACAAGTTTGTGAAAAGGGAAACCTATGGAACTCCTTAAATAATTTGCATTCAATGCAAATGATCAGGACATGTGACAGCTAAGTGTTGGGATCTGCATCCCTGTGAGATTTATGGTGAAAATAATCTTTTAGAAATATTGTTGGCATAAAGATAAAATGGCTAACAAAATACATATTGATTGTGGATGGTTGGATGTGATAGAATGGGTCAAAGTGAAATAAATGTTGAATGGATTCTACAAAAGAATGTTTTGTTCTCAGAAGAAAGCAAGGATAAGGCGGAATTTGGTGGTTGATCACAATGATGGTTACTATTTATCAAATGTAATTTTTCCTATGAATCAATGCAATCTTGGGATTCTATAGGGAGGGCATAAAAATAAGAGATGCATGACTTTTGCATCAAAATTCATTGATGTGGAGATATTGAGAATAGTCGGAGCGATGGCGAGTGAAACATTAGGTGACGCATTAGCAGCAAACGAATCACAAACCATATCCATAATTCAAATAGGGAGTCATGCGTAATCGTGTGGCATACCCAACCCTTCCGTGACGACTAACATCATAGAGGAAAACCTATGTACCAGGATAGAATGTCTTCAAAGCAAGATCGTCAAGAGGAAAGACCCCCCTAACAAAATTGGTAGCAGCAAATGACACCACAGAAAAACCTCATACACAGAGCTCCTTAAGGGCAATCCCAGTCAAGACAGCTACGCTGTGCAATTTTGTAACACAAGGGGTGGACGTTTTATGCCCTAAGAAACTGATGGAGGGATATGCCATTCGAGACTCTTTTTCCTTAGTAGGGAAATTTATGGGGGGACGTCCGGACATGGACTCCATTCGCCGATGGGCAGTGGCCAAATGGAAAACCCTAGGTAGCTTGGAGCTGTCTGCAATGGCCAGAGGGTTTTTTATGATCCAACTAAACACGCGAGAGGATACAGAGCGCATTTTGTCGGGAGGTCCCTGGTTTTTCGAAAGACGAAGCCTGTTCCTCAAAAAATGGGAACCAAATTTCGATCTCGAGACCTAGAGCATTAACTATGCTCCCATCTAGGTCCGGCTCCCAAACCTCCCTACTCACTTCTTCTACGAGGACGCGCTCCGAGGGTTGGCTCGCACATTTGGGGAATTAGTCGCCATTGACCCAGCTACCCGCGCCAGGATCCGTTTCACCCAAGCACGCATCTGCATCAACGTGAACCTGGAATCACAACTTCCAGACCACATCAACCTCATCTATGGAGATTTCAGGTGAAGACAACCTCTGGTTTATGAAAATAAGCCCGCTTTTTGCTCAGAATGTCAAATTCAAGGGCACCTCCAGGCCCAATGCCCGAAACATAAAGTCTTGAAGGATGAGGCACATACTATGGTCCGCCCAGATCATTTTGCCAATCGGAGGAGGAACCAAGATCCGAAACAGACCCTGAACCTCAAGAGCAAACAACAGAATCGACCCCCGCCAACTAGAGATTCGCAAAAGGCAAGTAGTCTCTTTTCTATCTCTAACAAATTCAATTTGCTCAATGATTCTGTTTCTTTTGAACCAATCAAGGAAGGTGAAATCCCTGTTGAAGGTTTCCCTGATCCCCATCATGTCCCCCAACAACGCCTTTGTACTAGCTCTTCCCAGGACTTTTCCTTTCCCCCTCCCCCTCCTAGGCCCTCCCCCCCACCACCAGTATCCCCAACCGAAGTCCACCTCCTGGACCTCCCCTCCCCTCCACACCCCTATCCACTTCTCCCCCACCTTCGAAACATGATTCCCCTGTATCCTCGGCCAATTCCAACATCGTTGAGTCCGACAACGAGGAACCTACCCAATATTCCCCTAACCATTGGAGCCCCAAACAGACCCACAACTTCAAAAAGTCCCAAATCGATGTAGGAGGTGATAGAAAGAAAGGCAGGCCTTTCAGCTCAGAAAAGAGAACCCGTGACACCGCTGAGGACATAGCCAATGGAACGCAGAAAACCTTGTTCCAAGAAATCGGTAACATCATCAAGGAAGAAAACAGAAAACCCAAACCCCCTTCGCAACAAGGTAAAGGGGGCAAAAAACCCTCCAAAAGTTCCAAATGAAAGTCCTCTCCTGGAATGCGAGAGGACTGAATGGGGCAGCCAAACAAATACTGGTTGCCACCATGAGGAAAGACATCAACCCCTCAATATTTCTCATCCAAGAAACCAAATTAGATGATCAGTGGTCACCTAGGGTTGCCAAGATTATCTAGAAAAAGTGTGAATTTGTCTACTCACCAGCTAACGGTTCCTCTGGCAGACTCCTCTGCCTTTGGAATCCCACCAAAGTGGAAGGTAGATTTATCTCAGGACAAGATAGGTTGTCCAATGTCTTATTTCATGACCACAACTCCCAGCTTTCTTGGGTCATGACTAATGTCTATGCCCCTAACAATCCGTAGGGGAGAATGATTCTGTGGAATACCATTACCCAGATGAGGCGAGTGTTTGTCAACATCCCGTGGGTCCTAGTAGGGGACTTCAACTCTCCCCTACACCTTTCAAAAAAAAGAGGAGGAAATGCTATAACCCACAGAATAACCAATGATTTGGGTCAGTTTGTAGATACCAATGCCCTAATGGATTTTCAGTTGTGGGGGTCCCAATACACTTGGACCAATAGGAGGAAGGGTGTTAATCTAATCCAAGAGTGCCTTGACCATTTTTTGTTATCAAAAGAGGTTCTTCCCTTCTTTAGGGATGCTAGTCTATTGGCCCTTTCGATATCGGCTCAGATCACAGCCCTCTCATTTTAAAAACTACCAGAAGGCCCTAGTTTAAGATCCCCTTCATTTTGAGTCAATGTGGATCCAACACCCCAACCTCAAAAACCAGATCACCGATTGGTGGAATAGAAAATTCCTGGGGAATGCTATCAATCAGGTCATGCAAAAACTATGGATGGTCAAGGAAAATTTGAGAATTTGGAACAAGGAGACCTTTGGAAATATCTTTAAGAACAAACAAAATATCAAAACCATTTTTTCAGATTGAGGAGAGATTTCAGAATGGATAGGGGGATGATAGTCTCAGGGATGAGGAACGAAGACTGCTCTTTGACTACCACAACACCCTTCATAGGGAAGAAATTTACTGGCGCCAAAAGTCAAGATAGTTGTGGCTCAGGGAAGGTGATACCAACTCTAAGTTTTTTCACATTTCCACTCTCAAGCATAGGGCAGCTAACATAATAAAAGGCCTAACTAGGCAATATGAATCTTTCACCTCCGACATTCATCAAATTCGGGATGAAGCTATCAACCACTTTGAAAATCTCCTTGCCCCTCCCCCCTCTTCCCCTGATCAGGCCATGGAGTCCCTCCTTAAGAACATCCCCAACTCCATCTCCCAGACTATGAACAAAATGCTCCTCAGCCCCCTGTCCCCCAAGGAAATCCATCAAGCCATGTTTTCTAGGCAGCCAGATAAAGCCCCTGGGCCAGATGGATTCCCCCAGATTCTTCCAAACCTATTGGGACATTGTGGGTCCTAACCTGTGTCATGCTATCATTCATATGCAGTATATTGAAATCATTCCCAAATATGTTAATTCCACTTCCTTGACCTTGATTCCCAAAGGTTCAAATTCCCAGTCCCTATCTGATTACCACCCTATCAGCCTTTGCAATGTCATTTACAAGATTTTATCCAAAGCCTTGGCCAGCAGACTCACTGAGATTCTCCCATCCATTATCGACCCCTGTCAGGGCAGCACGATCAAAGGGCGAAATATTCTCGATGGCATCATCATGGTCCACGAGCTTATCCACTCAGCCCACATTTCCAAATCCTCTGCTTTTTTCCTCAAGCTGGACATGAATAAAGCCTTCGACAAGGTTAACCGGGAATTCCTGATCAAAATCCTCCTCAAGTATGGTTTCCATGAAAACTGGGTCAACCTCATTTCAAACTGCATCTCCTCTTCTTGGTTCTCCGTCCTCGTCAATGGGTCAGTTGCTGGGTATTTCCCGAGCACCAGAGGCTTAAGATAGGGGGACCCCCTCTCCCCCATTCTTTTTATCATTTTGGCTGAGAGTCTAGGAAGAGCCATAAAAGATGCTTGCACCAAAAACCTGATCTCTGGTATTAAAGTTGCTATCGGTCTCCCGCCCTCCACCCATCAATAGTTCATGGATGATACTCTCTTGGCCACTACCGCAATAGTCTCCGAGGCCAAAGCCATCAAATCCATCCTTAACCTTTACGAGGAAGCGATTGGGCAGAAGATAAATTTCACCAAGAGTAAACTCTATTTCATCAATACCCCCACCAAGCGGTAGGGCAAAATCATAGGTATTTTGGGTTGTACCATTACTGACCTCCCAACCACTTACCTGGGCCTCCTAATGTTCAGAGGAAGACCCGTTAAGGCCATGTGGAACAATGTCACTGAAAAGATCTTAAAGAAATTGGCTGGTTGGAAAGGGGCCCTCCTCTCCCAAGCAGGCAAGGCAACTTTGGTTAAGTCGGTTCTTCAGAGCATTCTAGTGTATTTTTTGTCTATTTTCAAGATCCCAACTGCGGTGGGAGAAGCTATCGAGAAAGTCCAAAAACAATTCCTGTGGGCAGGGAATGATAACCAAAGAAAGTTTCACCTGGTGGCCTGGGACAAGGTCTGTTCACCCAAACATAAAGGTGGGTTGGGATTGCGTCGCATAAACCTCATGATCCTGGCCAAACAAGCTTGGAAGGTTGCCACCAATGCCAACCTGGAATGGGTTTCCATTGTAAAAATAAAATACATGCAACATCACCCATTCTTGGGCAAAGAAGTTCCCTGTCATGGTTCCCACTTTTGGAACTCCATTACCCAAACAAAGCATCTTCTCAAGAGAGGGGCAAGATGGCTGATGGGCGACGGTTCTGATATAGATTTTTAGAATGATGTATGGGCAAGAAACGAACCTCTCATCAAGGATCCTGAGATTGTTGCCATAAAGCACCTTATAGATATCAAGTTTGGGCCTAGGGTAGTGGACTTCATTACTACAGATTATGGGACCCGACGCTGGAAATAGATTCACTTTAGATTGAAGAATGCAGTCATTGACAGAGTTGTGGCTTCCCTCCAGGCTGTCTTCAGGGCAATCTTCATCCCCTAATCCCAAATGAAGGACAAGTTGTGCTAGAGAGAATCCAGTGATGGGCTTTTCACTATTAAAAGTGTAGCCCAGATGTTGGATTCCTCCCCTAAGAACCCCAAGACTATTGACAGCAAAACAGTGGCCAAAGCTATTTGGCTCAAGTAGTTGATCCCCAAAGTGGCACATTTCTACTGGCTCGCTATCCATAACATAATTCTGACCATGGATAACTTGATCCAAAGAGGTGTCATAGTTTCGAACAGGTGCTACCTATGCACCTAGGCTTGGGAATCCACCCAACACATCCTCCTGGAGTGCCCCTTCACTTGGGAGGTGTTTTCTTCCCTGATCAGCAGATTTTAGGTCAATTGGGTTCGTCCCAAAATGGTTATGGACCTGTTCATCCAGTGGCCCAGGGTTTTCAAAAATCCCTGGCTTAATTTCCTGTGGAATTCCCTTCCCCACCATGTGGCATGGCAGATTTGGTTGGAGCGCAACAACCGCATTTTCAATGAAAGACCAAGAAGCCCGGATGTAATTGCCACCAGAGCTTTATCCTTTGCGATTGAAAATTGTAGCCTCATCCCCTGTTCTGACATCCCAACCTCTAGGGATGAGCCTCTCTTGTTTACCACTCTTGGGATTCCCACAGACTGCACCAAAGAACAAAATCCCCTTAAGCCCAGGGCCAAAGCCAAGTGGACCCCACCCCCCTGGGTTGGCTCAAAGCCAACTTCGATGGAGCTTCTAAGGGCAACCCAGGTAATGCAAGGGTCGAAGGTGTAATCAGAGACCACTCCGACAACATCATCCTAGCCTTTGCTAAAAATATGGGGTTCCAAACTAACAATTATGTAGAAGCCCATGCGCTGTGGAGATGCATTGAAGTTAGCAAGACTATAAATAGCCCTATCATTTTTGAAGGAGATTCAGTAGTAGTGGTTGGTCATATCTCTAACAATAGCCAAGCAGGATGGAACATTCAGAACATCATTAAGGAATGTCAAGCTTCCCTTCACCACCATCCTCACAACATGATCACCCATGTGTTCCGGGAAGCAAACAAGGTAGCCGACCTCTTGGCCAATATAGCGGTCAACTTAGCGTCCCTGATCGTTTGGGAAGAATATTTCCCGCAGGATGTCACCACCACAACCAACCAAGATGTGGGTAGCTGCCATGATTTACAGAGTCAGATGTCGTGAAGGTTCACGGTCAACACCAAAGGTGTTTCTTAACACCAACACTCCTAGGATGAACTCCAAAGGTGGTTCTCATCACCACAAAGGTGTTTTATTAACACCTCGGGTGTTTTTTCTCAACACCACAGCTCGTTGGAATTACACCACCTCCATCGTTCTCCGTTGCATTGCCAGTACGGTTTTCAGTGCAGATCGATCAACTCATGCCAGCTCCCCTGGCCAATTCTTTGAAACCCCTCCCCTGTCGCTCCCCCACTCGTGCCTCCTCATTTTCACCATCCACGCTCCATCCATTCACCTTTATCCCCCCATCTTCCATTCGCCCACTCCGTTCGCCGCCCGTTTCGCCTATTCCCCCTTTCCGATCCACTCTGGCCCGCTCTTCTCGAGCCATGCCAATGTATCCACCATCGCTCCCATTTGCCAGCCAGCAAACCTCGTGACCTTTGGTTGGCATTCCCTTAGCCTCTTTAGATCCTTTTTTTTCCCCTCGACATTCTGGAAATCTTTCTTCAAGAGCATAACTTTTGTGATATCAAAGGGTGGCCCCCCGGTTTTGATTTCTCTGGTCTGTGCAACTCCATGGCGTATGTCGAGCCATCTAGCTTCCAGGTCGACGCAGGGACGGAAGCCCTTCTTGACGCCAAAATATTCGTCAATTTCTTCAAAATGTTCTCTGGGGTCGATGAAGAAGTCACCAGGGACTTTGTTGATTCGTGGGATGAAGGGCAAGTCAAGGTCCGAGGTCTACAATTTGAGGTAAATGCTCTCTTTATCGCTCAGGTTTTTGGTATTCCTCCTATTGGTAGAGTTGTTCGTAGGGACAGGCATAACTTTAAAGAAGAAACAGACCAATTTCCCGACAAGGTAAAGGACCTGGTCTGGGAAAAGAAAGGTGTTCTACGCTCGTCTCTACCTCGGCCTTGGGACACAACCATTATCCCTATCGTCCAATTCATTTTTGTCGACAACCCCAACAACCCCCTCAGAGCCTACAGCCTCGCCTTCGCTAACCATCTCCGCGACGTTAGACTCATTAACGTCCCTGATTTCCTCTTCCGCTCCATCACCATTTCCATCAATAATTTTAGGGAGAGCAAATCCTCGAAGCCCCCTCGACACCAGGGCCTCTTCCTGGTGTTGTACCATTATGCTCTCGCCCACCAAGTCAAAGGGGGAATTCCTTCCCGCTCTCCCAACCCTGAGCACTCGCCCGAGCCCACCCACATCGTTGCGCCTAGCCCTCCCCTGTCGTCCAACCCAGTTGACCCCCCTCGGCCTCCAAGCTTTCGACTGCTTCACCATCACCCCCTCACTCCCAGGACCTCGGTGAGAATGACGTTCCCCTCGACCCTGTTCCCAAGGCCGAAGCTCCCACTGGCAAGTGTCAGAGATTTAAGCAAAAGTCGATCAGGCCCTCCCTGAAGAGAAGAAAATCCAACAGGCTGAAGCCCCAGAAAATTATCGATCAATGCCTGTCACCTGAGATCATTAGCGACGAAGAGGAAGACCAGACTGTCAAAGTTGAGGACAAGCTTCGAGAGGTGGCCCTCAACCGCGTCAACGAAGTGATTGATCACCTTCAGTCGGCTGCCAATGTCTACCGGGAAGGCAACACGCTCCTGGCTAACGCGATCAACAATCTGAAGGACCTCCCTTCTCTGCTCAATGTCCTCCTGCCACGTGATCTGAATGGACAAGACCAACAAGAAGAAAACAAAGAGCCCCAGTAGCCCGGGGAAAGAAGCAACAACACTCCTTGCGCCTACAAACCTTTTTGTTCTAGTTAGGTTTTTGGTAGCCACGGTCTTGGACGGGCTAGATTGTACGGGAATCTTTCCCAGTTGGTTTTTTTACTGTTTACAGCATCTGTGTTTTGTTGGCACCAAGCCTGCCTACTGTAACAGGGACGGGACCCTTCAACCCGTTTAGTAAATAAAAGTTTTTTTACCTACCAAAAAAAAAAATTCATAGATGTGACCCAAGCTATGCTCAGAAAACCTGCAATGACAAAACCTACGGTAAAACATCATGTGGAAGATTCCAAATGAGTGGTGAAAAGTGC
The DNA here is from genome assembly GCA_028583015.1 of Wollemia nobilis. Classification (NCBI taxonomy): domain Eukaryota; kingdom Viridiplantae; phylum Streptophyta; class Pinopsida; order Araucariales; family Araucariaceae; genus Wollemia; species Wollemia nobilis. Next base: position 432,692 of record JAQPPZ010015413.1, read on the forward strand.
CAAAGTCAGAGCCCAAGCCAGAGCTAGAGCAAGAGCCAAAGCCCAAGCCAAAGCAAGAGCAAGAGCAAGAGCCCAAACCAGCACTAGAGCCAAACCACAATTTCTTTTACTACCCTAGGAAGTAAGAATTAAGGGGGGGTAGTAATTTTTTGTAAAGGTGTATTTTTGGCCGTGACCAACACCTTCAAATTTCAAATATTTATTATTCCAAATAACGTAATAAGGGGGGATGTTAGATAGTTATTAAATTATTTATTATTATTGTTAAACGTCACGAGAGGTTGAGAGAAGTTGAACAGTTAGAGAAGAAGGTGAAGCACCAAGAGTCTCTTGAGACAAGCAACATACCATTGTATGTATAAATATATGTGTATAGATCGAAGGTTGTGTGTGTGTGTAATAAAAAAATTGTTTTTTAACTCCTTTCATGCTCATTCTATCAAAATGCAAATACAAATGATTTTGCAAAATCAATATAACAAAATGCACTACATGACTATGCACATTGCAGATCCAAGGACCCAGAACAGAGAATTTTTGACACCCCACAAGATGGCAATACCTGTTCACATTTGGAGAATAGCACTCCTCCATTTGACTCAAAGGAGGACAAATAAACTTCTTGAGGAATGGACACACCAAAGCCTCATAAACCAAATAAAGATGCCTCCATTCAATTTGAAAGGATGGTAGAAGTAGATATCCCACTACACAAACTTCAAATGGCCATGATAAAACACCATGTTACTAATAGAAAGAAGCTGTTGGAAACATCAGATAACACTACAACACCTACATAGCTTTGCACACAACTAGGAACAATATTTGAAAAGAAGTGTCGTTCCTAAAACCTTGACGACTCCTTATGGAGATGCCAACAAGGGTTGACTAAAGCTGGGATGAACCCTGTGGTATTCAGTTCATGCACTTCCCTTGGAGGGATATGACTACGGGAAGAGTAAACAAAGAGGTTTCACTTACTTGAGTGTCGAACAGAAACTAGAATTGAAATTTGAAATTAATGTCCATAAATGACAAAGTAAGTCAATGGGACTCAAAGGTACAGCATTGTCAAGGTAGAAATTCTGAGGGTATAATTAACCCCTCAAAGAAAAAAGAAAACACATGAACCCTAACATAGATGAAAAGTTGAACAATGAAAATTAAGAAAATAATAAGGGCAAACTCAACCAGTGTTAAACCCTAGAACATGTAAATTAAATATAGAAAATATCAGATAAGCGAAAAAGGGCTAACAATCTCTTCTGCAGCCTTGATGACCTATAAATTCCTGACAGATGTGATTCGGACTTGAGAAGTCAATCTAAGGTTCTCGGCTTTAGGCATTCTTAGAACCCCTTCCTAGGATCAGCCTTAGCTTACCCTAGGCACCTTTCCTTAGATAATCTTTGGCCCTAAAATCACCTTGACAAAGGTGTCCTTAAATTTAAATAAGTCCTAAGCCCTGAAACTTGACTAAGTGCTGAAACTGCCAAAACAAAATGGTCAAAGTCTAAATTCTTCATTAGATACCTTGGGAGTTTAAAGCTCCCATCATCTTGGAATGCACTTTCCCCTTTAACATTTATCATATAAATTTTAAATAAATAAAGGCCATGTAGCCCATTTATAAGTTGCAATCTGTAAAAAGTCATGGAAAAGGATTGTAAAAACAGACAAAATTATTGATTAAATTGTAAAAAATAATGCACTGCCACAAATTAGTTTCTCTGTATTGTGGATAATTTGTTGACATGTAACAAAAGAGTCGTTGGCATACCACTAAGAAGAATCAAATTTACTAATTAATTATTATAATAAAAACAATATCTGGATAATTTGTTGACGTAACATGTAGAAGGATCATTTGCAAACCCATAAGAATGATCAAATCTATGGATTTGAAAATGATAATAGTAATAGTTGTAGAAGAAAACTTAATACCTTGTCACAAATTCTCACGTTTCATATGTTTGGGACTTGATAATTTGTTGGGTGGGTCCTTGTATCGGATTATAATTTGTTGGGTGGGTCCTCATATTGGATTCCTACTATTGGGCTTATCCTACAAGAGCGTTAGCACCTATGTTATTGATGCAATTCTACTAATTCCTCTTCTGGTATATCTGGATAATTTGTTGGACATGTCCCAAAATTTGGTTCCTGCAAAAATGGCACTGGCCTCTATATTAATTCATTGCTAAAACTATTTCATCTGGTATGCCTGGATAATTTGTTGGATAAAAATGGGTTTCTTAGTATTGGGTACCTCCTATGATGTCATTAGCAACTGTTGGTTACGAATCTGCCACTAAGGAAACGATTTTAATCTATTGCGCCCTAGATTCGCCCAGCAGATTGAAAGGCCGGAAGGAAGGAATGCCTTCCGTGCCAATCTCCGGAGAAGGCCGGCTTCCTATACTAATCTACTTGATTTTTCAGATAAGGGAACAGAAAAGAGATTGTAAATGACTGAAAGAAATGTAAATGTCATGTGCTAGGGGTGAGGAAGAACAAGCAGCACGATTACTAGCTAGTACACAAACCAACAACAATTAAAGCAAAAGCATGTAACAGAAACTATTACTATTACTCGTCCTTATGTATCCTTCAGTTTCATATTCCAGATTCATCTAATTGCCAATGCTCTAATTCAGATTCAGAATTACAGCAATCAGAAAAATAAATGAACATAAAGCGAGAAATATTTGCAGAAGGCAGCATAAAAGAACAAGACAAGTAATAGAGCCAAGGATGCTTTTAAATTAGAAGCAAGTGTCTGATACAGCAAAAGCTCTCTAGCAATATGTCCCTCGTCCCCCCTTTTACAATGAAAACACACTGCTATTTATAGCAGGAATTTTCCCCCCAAATTATATTTAGATGCAGAATCCTAGACCTGACAAAAGCTGCAAAAGCTGCCAAAAGCTGCTGAGATTTGAACTCTGCGGGCCATGAGCGTACTTGCAGCAAGGTCTACCTGGAAATGGGACAGTTCTTGTGCGAATCTGGTAGGTGAGCAGTTAGGTCCAGTTAATGCGGTAGGCACAGTATGGTTGGTTCTTGAATGTTCATCTACCCTGTACTTTGGTGGCACATCTTCTGTCACATCTTGACATACATCCCAAAACTACTTGTTTGGCTTTGATCTGAAGTCCGTTGATGAAGGGGGAAATGACTGAAGTGACTTGCTGAAAGCTACTGACAAGGGGGAGGTGAAGGCAGGCGCTTAAGGAAGTCGGCGACGACGGACGGGTCTCTACTTAGAAAACACTCTTTTCATTATTTCTCTTCCGCCCAACATCGCTCAAAACTGGCACAAAGTCGGGCAGCGCCAGCAAACTCTAGCGACGGCGGGAGGCTCTTGCCTTAGGAATCTTTTGCTTGATTTCTCCCCTCTTGGTCCGCCCAACAGCGGACAAAAACAGGCGCGACGTCGGACGGCGCAAGGCAGCCAACACTTAGCCAAATTTCTTACACTTTTTTTCTTCCGTCTGATGGCGCATTGAAACAGGCACAACGTCAGACGGCATAGCGAAACCGAGCGACGTCGGACGGCGCCAGCCTCAACACTTAGAGAAATTTTGGGCAACTTTATCACTGCCCGCCCAATGTCGCACGAAACAATGAGCGCCGCCCGACGTCGCTGCGACTTCGGGCGGGCTCAACACTTAGAATTTTTTGGGGCATCTTGCCCACCTGCTGAAACTACTGAAAACACTGAAACCACAAAGATGCAGAAAAGAAAAATAGACAGCTGAAAGGCGGAGAGAGCATAAAGGAAATTGGAAGAGAGGAGAAAGGAGGGTAGCAGCAACCTTTTACAGATTTTCAAAATTGGTACCCCTTTGCAAAATGTGACAACAACAACCATAAGGGAAGGTACCGTGGAGAGGGCTTATGCTCTTATTTTCACTGAGTGGGTTACCCATGCAAATATAAAGCTTTTCTCTTTTTATAAATTAATTATATGGGACTAAAACAGGCCCCACTTATATTATTCCATTCTCATGTGACCATGCAAACCACATGGTAGTATTACAATAAACTGCATTATCTCATATCACTTATTGCTTGGCCAGATGTAGCCCTAGGTCTTTCCATTAGAAGCCCACCATTTTTTTTTAAATTGGTTATTTAGGATTGAAACAGGTCCCATGGGTATTATATCATCACCACATAGTGGTATTACAACAGCTTGACTATTATGCATGTATTGCTTGACAAGATTCGAACCTGGGTCTCCTACTCAAAAGTTGAGGAATTGAACTGATTGAGTTAATGCCATTTGATATCAGAAGCCAGCATTTTTAACCAGTTGAGATCATGTCATCTAATACAAATAAAAATCTATTGCTAAAAAGGGGTTTTAAAAATAAAAATAAAAGAATATTTCCCTAGAAAGCACACGCTGCTGAAAAGGAGCCTAGAAACTTCCTCCAACCACTCAAGGCTTCTTTTGGCATATCTATGTTCAATATTGATCTTAGCTTTCTTACACAAAAAATTTGCCCCTAAATTTTCTCCACTGCAACGGCTAAGAAGAATTGAAAACTCCATGGGACCAATTTTCCAGGTTAAAGTTTCTAAAATTTCTTAGCAATACCTTCTGAGAAATATGTAGTAGCCCCTTGCACAAGGCCACTGCCTGGTGATGCATTGCTACAAATTATTTTTTCTGGTATGTCCCCATTATTTGTTAGGCATGTCCCAAAATTGGGTTCCTACTATTGTGTACACGCTACAATGGCATTAGGAATTGAGTTCTTAGCATTGGTACATTCTACAATGGCAATATTTGGGTTCCTACTATTGAGTACACGCTACAATGGCTTTAGAAATTGGGTTCCCAGCATTTGGTATATTCCACACTGGCATTAGCATCTCTAATAACGCATTGCAGCAAATTCTGTTTCTGGTATATGTTGATAATTTGTCAGGTATGTCTTAAAATTTGTTTTCTCCTATTGGGTACATCCTCTAGTGGCATTTGAAATTGGATTCCAGCATTAGGTACATCCCACATGCCATTAGCACCTGTATTAATGCACTGCCACCCCCACCACCAAAATAAATAAATGAAATATAACTGCATAATTTCTAGATATCTCCCAAATCAATTCCTGATATTGGCTGCTACATCCTACTATGGCATTAGCACCTATTTTAATGTTTTTTTTTTTTTTTAAATAGAATGTCTCAATAATTTGTTGGGTGTGTCCCAAAATTGCATTCCTATTACTGGGTACATCCTACAATAGCATCAGCACCCAAATTGTCTCTAAGAACCCAAAATGTTTGTTAGTATGTAACATCTAAGCATAATTTTTGGTATGTCTAAAAATTAAGTCCCTACAATTGGTTACATCCTACAATAACATTAGCGCTTATATTGTCTGTTAACCAAAATCTATACAATGTATCAGTGTTATTAGATTCCATAAATTTTATAAAAATAATTCAAGAAGGGGTGATTTTCTACCTTACAAGGACAAATTCTTCGAACATAATTGAATAAGCAGTAGTTAATGAAAAATAAAATTAATAAATATAAAAAACTACAATTTTTTTGATAATCCTTTTTACATTTAGAAAAACTAAAGATTGAAACAAAAAACAAGAAGGAAAAAAAAAAATTAAAATGATCTGAACAAGATAAAATGATGTTATGACAAGTCAAAGACATCTGAAAATCAATCTCATTTTTTAATTGAAATATAAACTTCTTTCTACACATTTATATTTGTTTTTGAAAATTTTATAACTCATTTGTTCAATGACTAATTTTATTTTTTTCCAAATCAACCACAACCTGAACCCAGGAACTTAGCATTGTATAATCCTAAGTGCTTATTGAGGTCAAACCTGGAAGTGCCCAATTCATCTACTTCTCTTTGCTTCTGTCTATTGTCATCAGAAGGAAAAGAGCTATCCCCACCCATTAACCTGATTGCAGTCCTCCTCCCCTGCTGCCATTTCTTTGCCAGTCCTCTCCCCATAGCTCTGTCGCCCCAAAATGGCCTCAGTGAATTCTTCTTGAGCACACTTGTTCTGTAAGCTCCACCCACTTGCAGAAAACTGAAGCAGGCGCTGCCTCTCTCTGCCTGCAAACAACCCATTTCCATTCTCTGAAAACCTTGAATTGGGTCTACAAAAACTCTGGATTGGGTGTTTTAGGGACCATCACAAGAGCTTATCAGGGGTGTTGGTTGATAGCATCATCCGTTTGTTTTTTTAAATATAGTCATAGTATCTAGGCGGACGCGGGAATGACAAAATGTTGCCGACAAGGATTTGACTCCAGGCAAAATTGGCCTCACATGACGGCCGGCTTAGAATTGGCCTTTGATACTCAATTGTTTATTCCAGTGGAATTTCTTTTATTTTTTCATGTTAAATACATGATTTTTTACAACACGATTCGAATCTTAAATTATAAAAAGAATCCAAACTCTAGATCCTTATACAGTCAGTTTCCTACCCGTTACCAAGGAAAAGAAGCAATTTTTTTTTTTTAAATATTATGAAAACTTGTGTAAACTTAAATTTTTATCAAGAAGCACTAGCTCAACTAATTAAACTTGTGTAAACTTAAATTTTTATCAAGTGGCACTAGCTCAACTAAACTTAAACTTAAACTTGTTAAAAGAAGCAAGTTTAATGAGGAATCATTAAACTTGTGTAAACTTAAATTTTTATCAAGTGGCACTAGCTCAACTAATTAGATTCCTCAACATTTAAGGAGGAGACCAAGGTTCAAATCTTGCCAAACAATACATGGATAATATCCAAGCTTTTGCTATAATATTACTATATGGAGATGATGTAATACGAGTGAAACATGTTTCAATTCCATATAATCAATTGAAAAAATAAGGTCAATAAAACATGTCATCTTTCAATTGTCTAAGAAAAGAGAGGAGGGGTCTTCTTACAACCTTAGACCACTCTTGTTAAAGGGACCCAAGGAGGAGTGGACCAATGAATAGGAAACCCTTCTATAAATTATACATAAATATATGATAATCAATGACACTAGCTCAATTAATTAAATTCTAATATATGATAATCAAATGGCACTAGCTCAATTGATTAAATTTATCGACTTTCAAGGAGACGTAGGTTCGAATCTTGCCAAGCAATGCATGCATGATAGTCAAGTTGTTGTAATGTCACTATGTGATTTTGATGTGATACACGTGGGATCCTATAACAAATATATATATATATATATATATATATATATATATATATATATAGATGAAAAATAACAAAAATAATAATTTGGGCATATGCTTTTGGTGTGGGTATACTCTATTTTAAAATATCTCTATGAAGACTTTATATATGAAGTAGTTTCTTATTTAAAGAGAACACCAAATTTTGACCAAGGGAATTTCTATAAAGACTTTGAAGGTCTAAACAAGAAGGTCTAAGGTTCAAAACTAAAAGAGGTAGGGTTGTACACCATACTTCAATATTAGTGGCTTATAACCTCGTAGCTATTAAAAACTACTATACTTCTTAAATAATCCTTGCCTTGACCATAATAGTCAAGTTGTTGTAATGTCACTATGTGATTTTGATGCGATACAGGTGGGATCCTATAACAAATATATATATATATATATATATATATATGAAAATTAACAGAGATAATAATTTGGGCATATGCTTTTGGCGTGGGTATACTCCAGTATTCCACGGGGATGCACCCCCAGCATGGGGGGACGGCAAGGGGGACGTTTCCCTCCCGTCCCCCTTTTTGGGGGACGGCTGAGGCCTATGGCCTCCCGTCCCCGAGACGTCCCCTTTTTTGGGGCATCCCCGGGGACGGCCAGCCGTCCCTGGGGACGGCTGGGCCCTTGGGGGATGCTCGGGCCGTCCCTGGGGACGGCTGGGCATATTATAAAGGTGCCCAACCATCCCCGGGGACAGTCTGAGGATCTCCAATGGGGCCCAACCATCCCCCACGACTGGGCTCCTCACCCAAACAAAAAATTTAAAAAAAAAATTAATAATAAAAAAAGGTAAGGGGTGAGACTCCAATAACCAGCAAAGTTGCAGGTTTGCCATTGTATTTAAAATTTCTTGGCAAGTTCTGGAAGATACATTACATGTTATGATTTTTAATTATTCATTTTACATTTTTTAATCTTCACTAACTAAAACATGATTGTTTGTTTGAGTTGCTAATCACATACCTTTACATTTTTGGTGACAACTGTGATGATGACACTTTTGGGTATTTCATTGTCAGACATGTAAGCTAGTTATCATGGAGGCAGTTATCCTCTGGACTACCTGAAGATTCAGTTCAAATAGGAATTTTGTTCCTTCCTTGTCTTTTTAAGAACAGTTTGTACAACCTTTTTTTCATTTTTTTTTTTTTGTTTGGATGTTGCAGTCATTGTTTTACTTTATATGTTTTATTTTGATTAAATCTTATTTCAAGTGCCTTAATTAGAAAAGGTTGGGTTCATCCATTCTACCTTCAAGTACCAGAAGGTTTCAAGTGCTTCTTTAAGTACAATAAATTAATCTGATTTCTTATTGAAAAGAACTCTCTTCTATTTCGAAAAGTTTGTTGGAATTATTTCCCCACCTGGAGATACATTTGTGTACCTTTTTAACTTGGTTACTACTTACTACTGAGTTTGATATTATTTTTACCAAGTACTTTTTCTGATCTCCATTAAAAAGACAGAAAAAAGACAAAAAGGTATTTGTTGACTTCCTCCAATAACCAGCAGAGTTGCAGGTTTGCCATTGTATCTAAAATTTCTTGGCAGGTTTGCCATTGTATCTAAAATTTCTTGGCAAGTTTTGGAAGATACATTACATGTTATGATTTTTAATTCTTCATTTTACATATTTGAATCTTCATTGACTAAAACATGACTGTTTGTTTGAGTTGCTAATCACATACCTTTACATTTTTGGTGATAACTATGATGATGGCACTTTTGGGTATTTCATTGTCAGACATGTAAGCCTAGTTATCACGGTATTTATGCCTAGTTATCACGGTATTTATGATATGCATTTATATTTTCATTGTCATAAACCATAAGAAACTATATAATTTTGGACATTGCTTATGAGTCTTTAAACTTTTATGATGTACATTGTATACTCTTTTGAGTCTTTTTGTTGTAAATGAGCATTGATACTATGAGTATTGCATATTTCTGATTGTTGTCATATTTGAACAATTAGTGACTGAAAAAATAAAAAAATGATAGTCTTTGTTTGAACATTGGTGGCTGAAAAAATGATGATTATTATTACTTAAAATGATGATTGTTTGAACATTGTTTGCACTTGATATCCTTGGTTGAACCTTCAAGTTATAGTTGTTGAACTTGAAACAATTAAATGGCTGCACTTAGTAACTAATATGAATATCCTAATACCACTTATGTGTTAGTAACTAATATGAATATGAATGGCTGTACTTACATAATTTATTACTAATATGAAATATCATTTTTTTTGGGTGTAGAATTATGAATGTGTAAATTCTAAATTTCTAAACAAATTCAATTTTTATAGTATTATACCAGTCGTCCCCCTAAGCCGTCCCCTAAAATTGGCCTACCATCCCCCGTCGTCCCTCGAAACCCATCCCCCATCCCCCCGTCTCCCAGGCTCATGGAACCTTGGTATACTCTATTTTAAAATATCTCTATGAAGACTTTATATATGAAGTAGTTTCTTATTTAGAGAGAACACCAAATTTTGACCAAGGAAATTTCTTTAAAGACTTTGAAGGTCTAAGGTTTAAAACTAAAAGAGGTAGGGTTGTACACCATACTTCAATATTTATGGCTTATAGCCTTGTAGCTATTAAAAACTACTATACTTTTTAAATAATCCTTGCCTTGACCATAATATGGACAATGAGGAAGAGTAGCATTGCATTTGGGTTTTACAAGAGGAAAGACATAAATACCCATTATTTTTTAAAGAGAAAAGGAACAAAAATCAAAAGAGTTGTTCTACAACTTTTGTCCATCTTTGACTTTATGGAGATTCACCTTGCAAGGTACTCAATTTTCTATTCTATTCCGACGCTTGAGAGTGACAATTTTAATACACTTTATTGTTTTCTAGCTTGCTTTTAGTTGTAAGAAAATCAACATAAACAGTATGAATTTTCTTTTGAAATTTAAGTGTCATGTTTAAATACAATTAAAAAGTAAAGAAAAGTAATCGTGCTTGTTTTTCTCTTATACTATGATAAGACTTGTGTTTTGCTACTAAATTTGTGCAAAACTCATTCTGAAATAAGATTTTGAGTACTTGCTAACAATGGTATTCAAACCAAAATTGTCGATGTTCTCTAGTTAACAATCAAAGAAATTTGTTGTTTTCTTTCTCATTCAAAAGAGTACCCAAGTAGTAACTAAATCTAGGTACACCTTAATATGATTAACTTTCCTTTCTCATTCTCATTTTATATGTATATAAAAGAATATTGTGGGTATATGATTTTGGCATGAAAACTAGTTCCACGGGGGCGTACTCTATTTTAAGATCTTACCATGAAGATTTTTTTAGTATGAAGCAGTTGCTTATTTAGGAAGAACATTAAAGTAAGACCAAGGGGGTTTCTTTAAATAGCCTTGCCTTGACCATAATGGGGATAGCAAGGAAAAACAACATTAAAACTATATTTTTTTAATAGAGACATTGATACCCATTATGTTTTAAGAGAAAATAAATGAAAACCAATATAGTTTCCATAAATTTCCATCCTCAAAATTGTACAGATTCACCTCATGAGATACCTAATTTATTTGTTCTATTCAAACCCTTGAGGAAGTAACAATTTTAATACACTTTAGTATTTTTTGACTTGTTTTTCCATAAGAAAATTAGCATGAACCTAGATATGAATGTTCTCTCGCATTTTTTATTTTTAATTATATATAGATAGATAGAGAGAAAGAGAGCATGTTTTTGTAATTGGACAACCTGGAAGCATTATTGACTATCAATATAAATAATTATCCTACTTTTGTACTTGGGTTAGTTGAAAACATATATTGACTATTTTACTTTATCGTTGCATAAATTGAAAGCATGCATTGATGGTCGTCTTTGGTACCTGGTCAAACTAAAATCAATCCTTATGAAAGTCTTGCTTGTATGACAACTATGCTTTGGAAATTTGAAATATCATATTGATAGACAACCTTTATGAGTGATTTTTTTAATTGGGTGCTTTTAAGATAAACAATTATCATAAATAACTTATGACTTGTACTTGACACCAAGACTCGTTGGAGTGCTACCTCGATGAATAATCATTAAGTGTTATATACATGCATAATTTTATTACCAAGCCATGTGGGAAAGATACTTTTTCAATGATCTATACTAGTACTTTTCCAAGGAGGACTTAAAAAGTGTGAGTTACTATCCTCAATTTAATACCTCACCAAGATGAATGGACATTTGGTCATAAAATATTGTAGGTGTTCTAATGTCCTATACTTGTACCCTTCTAAAATGGGAGTATATTTTGCAATATCACCACTATGAATAGATCATTGTTTCATACTTTTTAATTTGCTTATATGGGAGGGTATCATGTGAAGTTATTATGAAAATAGATAGAATTTCTAAGTTGGTGAAATAGAACGGAAGAGGTATATAGATACAAGAGAACATGGATGGTTTATATATGATACTTGCAAAAGAGATCCTTTTGTGGGTGAATATAGAGGTAGCATGCTTGAGGACGAGCATTGACATATCAGATGGATTTTTTCTAATAGAAAGTTTAGCCAAATTATGATTAAAATAATCATTATATTTACATTATAAATGAGTTAATTACTTCATGTAGATGCATTGAGAAGATTGTATGAATATGTGTGTCCAGATTTCATATTTTTAGAATACATCCTTTGTGTTAAGTTGATGATATGTGTGATATTACATATATAAACACATCCACGAATTCATTTTTTGACACGATGGTGCTATATATTTGATCTCCTTGTTGAAGGGTCGATTCTCTTGAGTAGGAAATAGAATCAAAGAGGAATTCTAGGTGAGAATTCCTTAATTGATGGTAATTGCTCTAATGATGCTATCCCTTCTCTCAAGTCATAGGTAAAATCCAATGATTTTTATTAGCATTTGGATGGATCCTATATGTCTTACTTATGAGGCTTATATGGGATGACCATCAACATTGGTTGGAATCACTAGAGAGTGGTCAAATGAAGGTTATTGGTTAGTAGATGTAAATGCAGACAGATTAAAAACTTGCCTTTCTCATTTAACTTCTTTTGTCCTAACTACTTGTTTCTTTTTACTACACAGTTTGGTTGGAAATAATTTGTTATTGGTTGAGTCCTTCATGAAGATGAATTGATAATGTACTTATAGAGCACAACATAACTACTAGCCTTATGAATGTAAAGCTAATGACTATTACTATAAACTTGAATTATTGGATAATTTTCAAAGTAACATGTCATCTTGTTGATTTGATGTAGCAGTGTTGTCCAAATATTAAAGTAGTGATATATCCTTTGGTTGGAATTGTTAATATACAAACAAGTGAATGCCAATGTATATTTTATTATCTCAAGAATATTTTGAGTTTAAGACTACATTGTTGTTCTGGTGTATAATTCTGAATAGGTTGATTATGGAATAAATATAACCTTTATAATCTAATGAAAGATATATCTATGCATGACTTGAAATATAGAAACAAGGTTTCTGTTATCTTATTCTAGCCAAGTGTTGGTGACTTATCTTCACCTAACAAATAACAAATTATATATATACATATATATGTACTTACAACCTTGATATCTTCTCATGTTGATCTAATATAATTTGTTTGGTTTTAATCTATAAAATTTATATGTTGTCAATGTTATTAATCAACATAATGAATGCTTGATCCATTTTTTTTGCTAGAGAACAAGGGGTTGCACTCGGGTCCCCCACCCTCGACAAGTCACAACTCTCTCCTTTAGAGCTTGAGAGTTTACAAACAGATTCAATTCTCATCTCAATTGATATGCTATAGCTATATACCTACATCATTTTTCATAAAATGTCTAAGTTCTTGATTTCCATTTTCTAGATATTCTTTAATTTTTTGTGTGAATACAAAAATTTTAGAATTCAACACCCTTCTTGACATTTTCCTACAACAACCTTCACAATACCAAAACTCCACCTCTACTATCTATGCATTACATCTCTGTAGAGTAATATTTAGAAAACATCGTATTATCATAGTCCGCTTTACCAAATCTAGATTGCTAGTTTCCTTCCAGAAGCATAAGTGCAACCACAAAAATTATAATAAATAGTTTATATGAAAACACACTAATGTTATAAAATAAAGCAAATATTACCAATAAAAAACATTAAAGTAAATATTAATCATTATTTGATTCAAGAAGTCAACATTTTCTTGTAAGCTTAAGCTAAACTTACTACTTCCTCTAACCATAGACAATTTTTTTTAAAACCCCTCTACTAGCTAGCCTATCTGCACCTAAATGCTTGATCCATTATTATTCATGAAGTAACAAATTTGGAAATGTATGGTTGGTTACATGTGTATGAAATGACTAAATTACACTTTTATTAAGTCTTTGATTGGATTACACTTGTATACATCATGGTTGGATGAATAGTATAATTAATGTAATACAATTATTGTATCCATTTAACGACTAGTGTAATGATCGTATGTTTTAAATGGCTTGTATGCTTGAGTTCTGTTTCTTGTTTTATGTTCATCAATTAAACTAACCATTTAGTTTGATGCAAGGGATGTAAGAATAATAGGAGGCCATCTCCTTTGGGTAAAAATAATCCATCCATTCTAAACCAATGAGGATTAACTTAAATATTCTTAAGCTATGTATTAGCACATTTATACCCTTTTCTTAGTACTAAAAAATAGAATGGAATAAGTTGTGTAGCTTAATTATATAATAACACTTACTTAGAAGGTAATAGGAGGTGATTGACTTCAACTAGAGAATGGCACATTAACTCCACTAGAGTGAATATTCAAAAGGTATGAGTAGGTACTCTTTTAAGTGACCAACCTATGTTGACAAGAAGTAAAAAAAGCCAAGTTTGTTTTGGTGAGAAGTGAAATTGCTAGTCCGAGTGGAGTTGATAGTGAAGGGTCTTTGTCTAGATATGGTGCAATGTAGAGACTAGAGTGAGAACCTGTTGCTAGCATCTAAGTCTTAAAGACAGTTGATGATTAAGTTATTGGTTGGTGTTCATTATTACCATTATTTGTATTAACCTTCTTGGTAATTTTTTAGTGTGTGTGATGACTAGACTTGACCAAGTGGTAAGTCAATGATGAGAATGAATTTATGTATAATTAATATATTAAAAAAATACTATTTTTCCAACCCAAGGAAAGGGGTTATGACATGTAATAGTTGTATCATGATGTAATATGGATAAGACCCATGGGTTTATTGAAATACTAGTAATGTGATCAAGTAAAAAACTATGATAATATGATCATAATGTACAATTTTTTTTAATAAGCCATGTGTCGCTTCTATTGGATGTCACTTAATAAAATAACAAAACGTTTTATTTGTTGCTAGGTCACTTAGACCATATCTAGTTTGCCTTTATATCAAAGATATAATTTTTTTGCTTTTCCATCAAATATATTCTTTATCTTTGTCAAATTGTTATGCTTCTGCGATCAACAACTTATGTTGGAATGTAAAAGGGTTAATCTAATCCTTACCATTTACCCCATTGGTCAATATCCTAGTCAGCACAATCCAAATGGCATCTGCTCACCCAGTCAGCACAATCCATTGGGTGGTTAGGATATTTAGTATTTTTAGGGTTGCAAATTTCATTTTCTTCTCTCCCACCTTTATTCTATCCTTCTTCTCAAAACCTATTGTTAGCTTATTCTAAGCTATATAATAATGTAAACATTTGGCAATTTTTTTTAATAGAATATATGTGTAGCACCCTAAAATTGGTGTAGTTAAACCTTAGTAAAAAGATAAAAATTTGAATTTTAACCCAAACCGCCCGTTACCCGCTCCCCTCGTTTTCTATGCCATTTTTTGTTGAGCAAGGTGCAACAATAGTATTGTCATTGTTGTCAACACAGTCGGATAGATCTGTTGATGCAGTGGACAGGAAGTTCAAAAGCTATTCAGATGCAGAAGACAGGAGTTCAAAGGTTATTCGGAGTATGTACGGTGATTTTCCAAGAAGACCGAAGTGGCCCATATGCAAAAGATCAAAGAAAAAGACAAGTAAGAAAAGTGTCACGATATCGCGACATATACGAAGAGGCAAGAAAAACTGTCACGATTTCGTGACATGTTGGAAGAGAGAGAAAAGCAGGAAAAACTATCGCGATTTCGTGACATGTTGGAAGAGAGAGAAAAGGCAAGTGGAAAAACTGTCACGATTTCGCGACATGTTGGAAGAGAAAAAGGCAAGTGGAAAAACTGTCACGATTTCACGACATGTTGGAAGAGAGAGAAAAGGCAAGTGGAAAAAGCGTCGCGATTTCGCGACATGTTGGAAGAGAAAAAGGCAAGTGGAAAAACTGTCGTGATTTCGTGACATGTTGGAAGAGAAAGAGAAAGCAAGAAAAAGTGTCGTGATTTCGCGACATGTCGCATTTTCGTGACTAAAATAGGAGAGAGAAAGTAAGTTGGAAAAGTGTCGCGATTTCGTGACATGTCGCATTTTCGTGACTAAAATAGGAGAGAGAAAGTAAGTTGGAAAAGTGTCACGATTTCGTGACATGTCGCATTTTCGTGACTAAAATAGGAGAGAGAAAGTAAGTTGGAAAAGTGTCACGATTTCGTGACATGTCGCATTTTCGTGACTAAAATAGGAGAGAGAAAGTAAATTTGAAAAGTGTCGCGATATCGCGACATGTCGCATTTTCGCGACAAAAGAAAGAGAGGAAGCGTACGAAAGCAGAAGTGTCATGATTTCATGACAAAAGCAGAGAAGCAAGACTTCGGAAGTAGAAGTGTCGCGATTTCACGACAAAAGCAAAGAAGCTAATTACGGAAGCATAAGTGTCGCGATTTCGCGACAAAAGCTAAGTTTAAAACTACGGAGGCAAAAGTGTCGCGATATCACGACAAAAGAAAAGATGAAATCTAAGGAGGCAGAAATGTCGCGATATCATGACAAAAGAATAGAGAAAGCGTACGGAGGCGAAAGTGTCGCGATATCGTGACATGTTGTATTTTCGTAGGCCTAAGCAAAGAAAAAGAGCAAGGAGAAAAAGTGTCACGATATCGTGACATGTTGTATTTTCGTGGGCCAAAGCAAAGAGAAAGAGGAGAGAGAAAAAAGTGTCACGATATCGTGACATGTTGTAGTTTCGTGGCAACAACAACAAAAGAAGCTACAGAGGCAGAAATGTCACGATTTCACGACAGGTCATATGTGCGCAAGACAAGAAGAAGAACCCAACTAAAATGAGAAGTATGACAGTGGACCGACATCTCTACAACATTTACAAGGGCAGATACAGAGTGAATTCATGCAACTAAAATATGAAGAGTGAACAAAAGTCAGTGCAATAGCTACAAGGACTATTACCGAATGAAATCTTTGAGTGATGGAATTACCGAATATCTTCATGAGTTGAAGTCGACTAAGACCGATGACAGCCGACTAAGATTAGGGTTTACATTTGTTATGCAAGCCGACTAAGATTAGGGTTTTCATCATGAAAATATTGTTATAAAAGGAGGGTTGTTTGGAGAATTGTGGTGTGGTTGGATAAGTCATCGAATGTGTGTCGAAGTGTGAAATGTGGTCGTAAGAGTGCAGAAAGCGCAGAAGCGGTGAGATGATGGCGAAGTGCGCAAAGTGAGCGAAGAGTCATGTCGAATTGTCCTAAGTGCATCTGTGAGTGCGTAGATAGAGCAAAGTGTGCAGAGAGCGAAAAGGTTGAAATTTGACCAAGTGCGGTTGTGATTGCATAGAGAAAGCAGAAGGCACAGAGAGTGCAAAGGGTGAAGATGAACGCAAAGTGCAGCTATAAGGGCACAGAGTGTACGAAGACAGTGCGTAGAGGGTGCGTAGAGAAGCGACTCAAAGAAGGTGAAGTGCGGTTGTAGATCATAGAAGATGTGTCTGTTCCATAAACAATGAGAGAGATTGGGTAAGCAATAGACCAGTCAAGGTCTTGTAAAAGTGAAGGTATTTTTTTGTTAAACTTCTAGATTCAAAATTGAAGTCCAAGTTGCAGCTTGGCATCAGGGGTTGGTGCTCCTTCTAGTTGGTGCTAGTAAATCAAGGGTTGGTGCTCCTTTCTGTTGGTGTAGATAAATAAGGGGTTGGTGCTCCTTCTAGTTGGTGTTGGTAAATCAGGGGTTGGTGCTCCTTTCTATTGGTGCAGATAAATCAGGGGTTGGTGCTCCTTTCTGTTGGTGCAGATAAATCAGGGGTTGGTGCTCCTTCCAGTTGGTGCTGGTAAATTGATTGTAAAGTTGGTGCTTTGCAAAGGCTGGATTTGGATGGTAGTCCAAGCAGTCATTCTTGAGGAGTAGCCAAATTGGTGAACCTCATTAAATCTTGTGTTGTGTGATGTTCTCTTGTGATACTTGCTTTATCTGGTTTTAAGGTTTCATTATTTTAGTTTTAAGAGCTATGAATTTAAGTTTAAAGAACTACACCGATTCACCCCCCTCTCTAGTGCCATTGTAAGACTAACAATTGGTATCAGAGCCAAGTTACTATACAAGCCTAACCGACTAGGGTGATCTTGGAAGTAACATAATGGCAGATGGTGAAGACTTCTCATCAAACAAAGCACCTTTGTTTGACGGAACTAATTACGCGATCTGGAGAATCGGGATGCAGACATATCTTTGTGCTTTGGGATACGACATCTGGGATTCGATAGACATTGAATACACAATACCCATCACTCCTCCAACCGATGCTGTCGGTAAGAATCTGTTTGAGAATGACTCAAAAGCAAAGAATGCTATCAGGTGCGGATTAGTAGACAATGAACTGGTAAAGATCATGAGTTGTAAAACGACAAAAGAAATATGGGACAAACTGAGGAGTATTCATGAAGGAGATGATGAGATCAAGGAGGCCAAGTTACAAACACATCAAGCTCAGTTCGAAGCTTTAAAGTTGAATAACGATGAGAACATAGAGGCATATATGCTGAGAGTTAATGAAGTCCTAGAGGATGATTCTAAAAAAGAAATAGGTGGAGGTCTTTTCATGACACTCGAAGAAGAAACAAAAAAAGAACAGGAATGTGATGAAGAAGAAATTGATGCAGAAATAAATTTGAAAGAGGAACTAATTGCAGCTCTGGATGAATTGAAGATAGAAAGAAAAAGGAATAAGGAAATCTCAAGAAAGCTTGAGGATGCAAATGAAATAATAACCAGTTTGAAAGTACAGGTAGAAGAATTCAAAAGGATTGAAGAAACTCTCGGGTCACAGATCAATGAGAAAGAGATTGGTTGCTGCAAACAAGAGGAAGAGATTGTTTTATTGAAGAAACAACTAGAAGAGGCCAATACAAATCTCAAATTCGAGAAGAGCACAAAGTTGCTAGATAAAATGATAAGCCAACAAAGAAGCTCCACGGATAAGCGTGGTCTTGGATATGAAGCTGAACAACCTTCATCTTCCAACTCTGCAGAGAAGAAGAAGTTCACTATTGAAGGATCGAAGCAAGAAAAGTTTGAAGCTGAATCTTCAAAAGGAAGAAAATATCAAAGGAGATCTACAACAAAGCAACCACAACAAAAGAGGTTCTATCACTCTCACTCTATTCATAATAATACTTTTAATGGCTATTGTTTCAGATGCAACCAGTATGGTCACAAGGCAACTTATTGTGGATTGAATAATAAATCAAAGAGTTATGCTGGTAGAAATACATCTACGTTTTTGAGTGAACACTATGTACAATGTTTTCAATGTAATGGTCATGGGCACATAGCAAGGTTTTGTCCAAGCACTTTTGTATCTAATCTAAGGCAAAATAGTAGATTTCATCAGACGCAAAGAATGCAACACAGACAGGGAATAAATCATGTACATAAAAGAAAGGAAAATAATCATTCATCAAGGATGCACAAGAGACAACCACACAAGAGAAATGTTCGAGTTCACGAAAAGGTGCAAAACAGGGATGTAGTTGAAAAATCCAAGCCCGAGTTCAAGAAAGTTTGGAGAAAGATAGAAGAAAGGAAATCGTGTCTCCTTGGACTGAAGGAGACTACTCCTCTATTGCACTAAGCAACTCCAGGTAGCACATCCTCAGGGGGAGCAATCTTAAAGTTTTATTTTAATGCTCCTATGTATTTGTTTGGTTATCTGAGGATGAAAGGCAAGTAGTTAGGGGGAGTTGTCGTATAGTTGTCAAAGTGTGTTTCAGTTCATGTAGTTGTTTGTGGAGTGAAAGAGATGTTAAAAAGTTCACAATGGAGGATTGTAAGCCAGCTAGCACTCCCATGACGACAGGTTGCAAGTTGAGCAAGGATGACAAATCTCCACCTGTTGATCAAACCATGTACAGATCTATGATTGGGAGCTTACTATGCACTGAGGCTACTAGACCAGATATTTTATTGGCAGTATGCATGGTAGCATGATTTTAGGCTAATCCTAAGGAGACTCATGTGACAACGAGTGAAGAGGATTCTTCGGTACCTCAAGGGTACTATGGAGTATGGGTTATGGTATCCTAAAGGTAAAGACTTCACCCTTATTTCATATTCAGATGCAGATTGGGCAGGAGGTGTCGATGACAGAAAGAGTACCAGTGGAGGTGCATTCTATCTTGGAGACAGATTGGTCACGTGGCACAATAAGAAACAAGAGTCAGTTTCTTTATCGACAACAGAGGCAGAATATATTATAGCGACAACATGTTGTACATAGGTATCACTTTTTGAAGGAGAAAGTTGTGAAAGGTGAGGTTAAGTTGGATTTTTGTTCCAACTACAGAGCAAGTAGCAGATATCTTCACAAAACCATTGCCCAAGGAAGTTTTTGAGTACCTTCACAATAAATTGGGAGTGGTCACACTTCCCAAGAATTGACTAGCTACAAGGATCACATTCTTAGGGGGAGCATTTAAGTATTTGATTATCTTTTTGCTCATGTTCATGATTTTTGCTAAGTGTAATAAATTTTGTTTGAGAATGTTGTGCATGGACTCAAGGGGAGTCTGCAGTAGCCCTTTGGTATTATTGTCAAAGGGGGAGAAGAGTTACAGGAAATTGCACATGTGTTGCCAACAATTCCAAAGGGGGAGATTGTTGAGCAAGGTGCAACAACAATATTGTCATTGTTGTCAACACAGTCAGATAGATCTCGTTGATGCAAGTGGACAAGAAGTTCAAAAGCTATTCGGATGTAGAAGACAGGAGTTCAAAGGTTATTCGGAGTATGTACAGTGATTTTCCAAGAAGACCGAAGTGGCCCATATGCAAAAGATCAAAGAAAAAGACAAGTAAGAAAAGTGTCACGATATCGTGACATATACAGCAGGCAAGAAAAACTGTCACGATTTCACGACATGTTGGAAGAGAGAGAAAAAGCAGGAAAAACTGTCGCGATTTCGCGACATGTTGGAAGAGAGAGAAAAAGCAAGAAAAACTGTCACGATTTCGCGACATGTTGGAAGAGAGAAAAAGCAGGAAAAACTGTCGTGATTTCGTGACATGTTGGAAGAGAAAAAGGCAAGTGGAAAAACTGTCATGATTTCGTGACATGTTGGAAGAGAGAAAAAGCAGGAAAAACTGTCGCGATTTCGTGACATGTTGGAAGAGAAAAAGGCAAGTGGAAAAGTGTCACGATTTCATAACATGTTGAAAAGAAAGCAAGTGGGAAAAGTGTCACGATTTCGTGACATGTTCCGACTAGAAGAGAGAGAAAGTAAGTTGAAAAGTGTCACGATTTCATGACATGTCGCATTTTCGTGACTAAAATAGGAGAGAGAAAGTAAGTTGGAAAAGTGTCACGATTTCGTGACATGTCGCATTTTCGTGACTAAAATAGGAGAGAGAAAGTAAGTTGGAAAAGTGTCACGATTTCGTGACATGTCGCATTTTCGTGACTAAAATAAGAGAGAGAAAGTAAGTTGGAAAAGTGTGAGAGAGAAAGTGAAAGAGAAGACATGTCGCATTTCCCGACAAAAGAAAGAGAGGAAGTACGAAAGGAAATGTCACGATTTCATGAAAAAAGCAGAAAAGAAGACTTCGAAGGGAGAAGTGTCGCGATTTCATGACAAAAGCAAAGTAGAAGACTTCGAATGCAGAAGTGTCATGATTTCATGACAAAAGCTAAGTTGAAGTCTACGGAGGCAAAAGTGTCGCGATATCATGACAAAAGAAAATTCGAAGTCTATGGAAGTAGAAATGTCGCGATATCACGACAAAAGAATAGAGAAAGCATACGGAGGTGAAAGTGTCGCGATATCGTGACATGTTGTATTTTCATGGGCCTAAGCAAAGAGAAAGAGCAAGGAGAAAAAGTGTCGCGATATCGTGACATGTTGTATTTTCGTGGGCCAAAGCAAAGAGAAAGAGGAGAGAGAAAAAGTGTCATGATATCATGACATGTGTTTTCATGGCAACAACAACAAAAGAAGCTACAGAGGCAGAAATGTCACGATTTCACGATAGGTCGTATGTGCGCAAGACAAGAAGAAGAACCCAACTAAAATGAGAAGTATGACAGTGGACCGACATCTCTACAACATTTACAGGGGCAGATACAGAGTGAATTCATGCAGCTAAAATATGAAGAGTGAACAAAAGTCAGTGCGATGGCTATAGTGACTATTATCGAATGAAATCTTCGAGTGATGGAATTACCGAATATCTTCATGAGTTGAAGTCGACTAAGACCGATGACAGCCGACTAAGATTAGGGTTTACATTTGTTATGCAAGCCGACTAAGATTAGGGTTTTCATCATGAAAATATTGTTATAAAAGGAGGGTTATTTGGAGAATTATGGTGTGGTTGCATAAGTCGTCGAATGTGTGTCGAAGTGTGAAATGTGGTCGTAAGAGCGTAGAAAGCGTAGAAGCGACGAGATGATGGCGAAGTGCGCAAAGTGAGTGAAGAGTCATGTCGAATTGTCCTAAGTGCATCTGTGAGTGCGTAGATAGAGCAAAGTGCGCAGAGAGCGAAAAGGTTGAAATTCGACCAAGTGCGGCTGTGATTGCATAGAGAAAGCAGAAGGCGCAGAGAGTGCAAAGGGCGAAGACGAACGCAAAGTGCAGCTGTAAGGGCGCAGAGTGTACGAAGATAGTGCGCAGAGGGTGCATAGAGAAGTGACTCAAAGAAGGCGAAGTGCGGCTATAGATCATAGAAGATGTGTCTGTTTTGTGAACAGTGAGAGAGATTAGGTAAGCAATAGACCAATCAGGGTCTTGTAAAAGCGAAGGTATTTTTTTGTTAAACTTCTAGATTCAAAATTGAAGTCCAAGTTGGGGCTTGGCATCAGGGGTTGATGCTCCTTCCAGTTGGTGCTAGTAAATCAGGGGTTGGTGCTCCTTTCTATTGGTGCAGATAAATAAGGGGTTGGTGCTCCTTCCAGTTGGTGCTGGTAAATTAGGGGTTGGTGCTCCTTTTTATTGGTGCAGATAAATCAGGGGTTGGTGCTCCTTTCTATTGGTGCAGATAAATAGGGGTTGGTGCTCCTTCTAGTTGGTGCTTGGTAAATTGATTGTAAAGTTGGTGCTTTGCAAAGGCTGGATTTGGATGGTAGTCCAAGCAGTCATTCTTGAGGAGTAGCCAAATTGGTGAACCTCGTTAAATCTTGTGTTGTGTGATGTTCTCTTGTGATACTTGCTTTATCTAGTTTTAAGGTTTCATTATTTTAGTTTTAAGAGCTATGAATTTAAGTTTAAAGAACTACACTGATTCACCCCCCCTCTCAGTGCCATTGTAAGACTAACATTTTTAGGATTTGTTTTGACCGTTGGACGATATCGTCGACGATCAGACGAAATCATCCCAGATCTGACGAATTCGTCTGGAAGAGAACGTCCAGATGATTTCATCCCAAAACCAAATTTTCATAATTAGCTTCTGTTCAACAACTTCTCTAACTTGGGCAGAAAGCGTGTCTACGTGGTTAGAGTCTCCCCCATTGGAGATCTCCCAAATTGGGGTGATCTCCAACCTCCTAACCTCTCCCTAATCCTATATAAACTAGGATTTTCTTAGTTTATCCCCCTGGCTGACTGATTTCCCTACAACTTTAGTTTCTCGTGCATTAGAACACCTTCACACCATCGTTTGCATTGTGTATTTCAAGTTTTCTTGTAGGAATTTTACTATTTTTTAGTCGGAGCAAGCTCGGATCGTCTCAGGCGATTCCAGATGATTTTGGACGATCCTATCGTAGATCGGCGATGATCTCGTACGATTGGAGGTGATCTCGACTGTAGTCCAGATTGGGGGCAATCAGAGCCCGGAGTTTGCATTTCTTTATCTTCTCTCTTCAATTCCTTATGCATTAACTTAGTTTATTCTATTTTTGCATCCTGGAGTTCACCTCATTTAGCATAGATGCATGATAAAGTTAAAATAAATTATTAAATTAATGCATTTCCTTTAATCGTTATCTAGATCTATCATTTAGGCAAATTTACTATTATTTCTATCATTTCCCCTTGCTTTTGCAGTTGCATTTTTGGTTTTTGGTATCTATTTCTATGATTGCAGGTTTCTGACGAATTCATCTGATGAATTCATCAGGTCGACGATGATCTCATCTGATCTCAGATGATCGACTATGATCTGAGATGATTCTATGAAATTGTAGATGATAATGTAAGATTTGAGATGATCTGGACTTCTACAAACCTCAAAATCTTCATCAGACATCCGAAATCAGGTACATTCTATCTTATTTAGCATACTTTCTATGTTCAGCACTTATTCATGTTTTTTGTATCCATATAAATCAGCATTGGCATATAGAATAGCTTAGATTCATCTTGGCCAAACCTAGGAATTGAATGATTGAATATACAAAATGAACACATCAAACCCATTCTCAACCTAGGCGTGGAAACTGCCACTCAAAGTTTCCTGGTGAACCCACCATCCGTCAAAAATTCACCCTTATACCCCTCCCCCGAGAGGCGCGACCTTCAAAGGGCCTCTCAGTCCGAGGTATTGTCCCATCCTTCTCGCATCCCCCTTTCGGGCGTGGATCCTATAGCCTGAAGGTAAGGATGCAAAAAATTTGGAGCGATACATTTTGGTGAACCCGACGTGAAAACTAAAAACCTTTTGAAAACAATCCAAAAAATAAAATAAAAAAACATAAATGCATTTAGAATCATCAGACAAACAAGTAAGATTGCATATCATATTTAGATGGTAGATTATAATAAAAGACGAGTTGTCACCATAAATGTTGAAAATCAATTAACAACCATAGAGATTACTTATGTGCTTAGAGTACCTCAAACAAATAGGGTTCAACCTTTGTGGGACGAACTTGATAGGAGATTGGGTATTATTTCATCTAGGTCAACAGAACTTAGGCAAATTAAGAGGTTTGTCCTAGATAGAATCCTGGATCCTGATCAAGTAACTTTGTACCATGAACTTCAGAGAGCTTGCCATAGGTGGTTAGCTGATAAAAGAGCACTTGTGTCTTCCGAATTGTACACCTTTGAGGAATACCTTGAGAACGCAGTTGTAGTACATAAATTTCTATCTCGTATAGAGGATCAAGAGGTCATTCTTACGGATAGAAAGATATGGAATAGAGTTCCTAGAGCTGTGTTATATCGAGAGTATTGCCATGAAATCTATTTTTACAAGTTCGAGTATGAAGCAGATAATATCACCATAGCACACTTTGTCAAATTCTTGAAAAACAATTTCCAATTTGAAGAGGAGCATTTCATGACTCCTGATGAACTTGATCCCATCAATGATATCCATAAACTATTTATAGAAAATTAAGCCATTTCTTTATTATTATTATTTCTTGCATTTAGTATGTTGTTTGTTGTCTTTATAATATTATTATAAAAACAAAAAAAAAACAAAAACAAAACAAAAATATAACAAAAATTAAAACATTTTTTTAAGTATTATAGTAGGTATATAATTAAAATATATACCTCCCAAACTTGTCGCAAATATATATATAAATATATATTTGCTAAAATCTAAGTTTAAGCATAATGACTAGACTTAGGAATGGAAAACAGACTGAAGTAGAAGAAGATTGGTTAGGAAAACCATTAAATAAACTAGATGTCCTTCCTGAAGACCCAATTCAGGAAGAAGGAACCCTAGACCAACAAGAAGAAGAGTTTGTTGAAGGAAATGAACAAAGAGAAACTGTTAGAGAGGAAGGATCCTCATCCCCTAAAATGTCTTCGGGAGGAGCTGTTACTTTTGAGAACATGGAACATTTCTGGAAGTTCCTCAATACTAATATTGGCACTCTTAATAGAGCAATCCATATGGACAAGGATCAAATTAGTGACACTCAAGCAACCCTAGAAGAAATATATCACACACGCACTAATCCCTTGTCCTTCGTTGATCAAGAAAGTGATCAAGCTGGACCATCCAATTTGGATATGGCCGCTATAATCCAGAACATGCAACAACAACAGGTTACCCAACCACCTAGAGTGCCTGCTACCAAGCCTAGGGTTATTCCCACACAAAAGAAACCTTCATTCACTGCTCTATTTTGCCAAGTTATTGATCAATATACCTCAAATCAACAAAAGCCTAAAACAAAACCAAACACCAATTTCCAACAATCTGGGATACAACATAATGCTACTACAAATCTTCTTCATAATACTCTTCCTACCAACCATTTGCATAATAGCAATATAGCATCTAATCCTTATGTCACGCCATCATACGCTCACAAATCCCATACTTATGTACCACCGAACCAATATGGTGGACAAACTAGTAATCTTGAAACTATGGTGAAACAGTTAGTCTCCCGCATGGACCAGATAGATCCCTACCATCCCTCGTACAATTATCGAGAGATGTGTAGTCAACCTCTAGATCCTATAGTTGTAGCACAACCATATCCTAAACACTTTCCTATGCCTGTCCTACCTATATACAAAGGAACGGAAGATCCCATAGAGCATCTTCGTATGTTTAGGATAGCATGTCATGATATATCACATGATGACTTGTTATTACTAAAAATGTTCCCGAAAAGTTTAGGAGGAATGGCATTAGAGTGGTATTATCAATTACCCACTCATTCTTTGAGGAATTTCGAAGAAACAACTGAGTCTTTTGTTCATCAATTTAGTGCCTACATCGAAAGGCATGTAACCATTAAAGATTTGTACAACTTAAAACAAGACAAAGATGAATGTTTTGCTGATTTCCTAGCTCGATGGAGACAGTTGATAGGAAAATTGCACTTTGTGTTACCTTATCGGGAAATGTTGGATATCTTTATCAATAATTTACAAGAACAACTATCCTATGAGTTATCAATTGCTACCTTGACCACCTTCGATCAAGCTATAGACTTAGCTCGAAGAGTGGAAGATGCTCTCATTAGGAGAGGTCAGCTTAAAAAGAAAGATGATGAGAAAACATCCAGAAATCAATATAAAAATAAACAAGTTGTGGGTGATGGAGTCACTGATAGTAGAAATATTGCTACTGTTAATGCTGCGAAAACAATGGAGAAGTTTATACTGAAACCTCTCGATAAACCACCTCGAGAATTTACTAGGTTAAATCAACCTCTATCAACCATTCTCCCACAATTATTAGAATGAGGTTTGATCCAATTACCAAATATCCGGGAACCTGATCCAACTATACCTGGATACAGAGCTGATTTACACTGTGATTTCCATAGAGGACCTGGACATGCTACCAACTCTTGTAAAATATTAAAACATAAAATACAAGACTTAATTGATAACAATGAGATGGAGGTGCAAGCCTTTCAACCTAAACAAAATCCTCCTAATAATGCTCAAAAGAACATCCCCCAAAATCAGAATCAGAATGCCAATCAATCATTGGACATATTTCAACATCCTTTACCAAAGCATGGTAAAGAGGTGGCTAATCAAATTGAGCATCATAATGTTCCCCCTCCTACCCGATATGTAGGGACTATTAGTGGACATTTACCTGCTCATGATCTGGAAATATTTGACACAACTTTATCCATGGTTACGACCAGGACTCTATATAATATTCGGACACCTGATCTTAGTGATACAGAATACGAGACTGAAAGTGACATGGAAATCACATCAAATCAATCGAATAGTTCTGAAGATGAATCAGATGCTATTCAACCTATCACAAATTCTATGGTTTCGGAAGAACCATTTCCAAGAAGAGTCACTACTAGACCATCTTCTCACCAATTACTTTCTAATGAACAAGCCATAAATGCTAGACCAAGACCCATTCATCATCCACAAAATAATATTGTAGGTACCATCGGAGTTATTACTCGACAACAGGCTCAAAATTCTCAACAAGATCAAACTCAGAATGATGGATCAGCTCCATTTGTTTTGAAAGTTCCTAATAAAGGGAATCATGCGCCTAATGTTCAACCTAAACCTCCTTATAATATTAATGAACAATTATCAAATACTACAACTAGAATTTCCCTTTTGGACCTTTTAAAATCTTCTCCTACACATAGGGATGAATTAATGCTCACATTAAGCCAAATGATGGTACCACAAAATATTCAACCTGAAGCCATGGCCAATACTATCATAACTCGAGAAGTCGATTGTATTGACTTTCGGGATAGAGATATACCGCAACATAGTTTACATAAGGATAACCCCTTATATATTACTGCCCTAATTGGAGATGTAGCAGTTAAACGGGTCTTGATTGATAATGGTTCATCTTTAAACATTTGCACTTTTGACTTCTACCAAAGATTTGGGTTTAGAAGTGATGAAATGAAAAGAACTGATATGATCATAAAAGCCTTCAATGACGAAACACAAGAAACGTGTGGAGTTATTACTATCCCATTGCAAGTTGGTCCAAGAACCTTAGACACGACCGTGTTTATTGTGCATTGCCCTGCATCATACAATATACTCTTGGGTCACCCTTGGATCAACGCGATGCGAGCTGTTCCCTCAAATTTACATCAGTGTGTTAAATTCGAATTTAAGAATCAATTGGTTACCATTCATGGTGATCCTAGACCCTTTGATATGTGTGCTTTGGCAGAACCTGTTGGAGTTCAATTTTGCCCTGCTCTGTCATCCACACATCCTAATTCTAATCATCCATCTAAACGTGTGAAACACACACCCATAACATCATCTACCTTTTCTCCATCAACTCCACCTCTACATATAGTTCAACCATCTTCCGAACAAACCACATTAGGACCTCAAAAAGATCCTAAACCCACAACCAATGCTTCTTGTTTTACTCCTATAACTTCCATACCTATAGACCCATCCATCGACATCTCTACAACATCTACACCTACCAGAGGCATATTTTCCGCATCCGAAGATGTAGGAAATGTTCCTTCTACCTCTTACGCTCTTACTGATGAGCTCTTACCCGATTTATCTAAAATTCTTATATCAGAAAAAACAAACGTTGCTATGCAAGATTCCCTTATTTTAAATAAATTGCCACCCTCTCCTCGTACCTTGGGCCTCCCACAGCCTATGGGAAGTATTTACCAAGTCGGGAGCTGTGCTTTTATTTATAAGGGATATGACTGGGGAAGAATACCTAGAAACATCAAGACTCATTATGATGGATATGCTCGATGTTATTTTACTAATGAGTATATTAAAGCTAAGCCTATAATGCTTAAATTGGGATATAAAGGGAAAGGTTTGGGACCTTTCCAAAATGGTATGAAAGAACCTTTTGAGGTAGAACCATGGCCTGCCCGATGTGGTGTGGGCCTATTTCCTAGTAAAGGTCAGCCCTTCCCATTTGAGGATGATGACCATCTCATATGTTACCAAGATTATTTGGATAAACATGATGCTTTGCATTTAATGAATAAGCCATTTACATGTAATATGCTATCCATAGCTTACCCTCAGATGATCGTTGAATCCGATGATGAGTTGGAGGGAGATATCTTCCATGATGTCTCCATTGAGGAATTGTTACATAACGGATTTTATTTCGATGGCTCTATACCTAGTATAGCCCAGCTTGAGGCCACGACTCCTCAAGATGAATTATCCAAGCTAACCTCGGAAGAATTACAAGAATTGGGCGTTTCACCCACCCCACCTAATTTTGAGAGAGATCTACACATGGAAGTAGAAAATGTCATAAAAATTAACATTGGAACCGAAGATAATCCTCACATAATCAACATTGGATCAGAATTGAGTCAAGAAAAACAAGATAAATACATTGCATTTCTTAAAGACTATGAAGATGTTTTTGCTTGGACATATGAGGATATGCCAGGATTAGACCCTTTCGTAGTCATGCATCACCTAGTAGTCCATCCGGATGCTAAACCTATTAAACAGAAACTTAGAAAAATGCATCCTAAAGTGGCCTTACTAGTCAAAGGGGAATTAGAAAAACTCCTGAAGGTTATTTTTATACAAGCCATTGATTATGTTGAATGGATCTCGAATGTAGTTCCAGTAACTAAGAAAGAAGCTACCAAAGTTAGGGTTTGCACAGACTTTAGAGATATTAATGTTGCATGCCCTAAAGATGATTTTCCTCTTCCCAACATGGATCAGATCATTGATTTTACTTCTGGGAGTGGAATGATATCCTTAATGGATGGATTTTCTGGTTATAATCAGATCAGGATAGCTCCTGAAGATCAGGCTAAAACAACCTTTATTACCCCTTGGGGGACCTTTTGTTGGAAAGTGATGCCATTCGGTTTGAAGAATGCAGGTGCAACATATCAACGAGCCATGACTTATATCTTTCACGATATGATGCATGATATTCTACATGATTATGTAGATGATATTATAGCTCGTTCCATCAAAGAAGATGATCATTTAGATGACTTGAGAAAAGTATTTGATCGGTTAAGGGAATATCTTATCCGATTGAATCCAGCCAAATGTATATTCGGAGTTAAGTCCGATAAATTATTGGGGGTTATAGTTTCTTTACGTGGCATTGAAATTGACCCTCTCAAGATCATGGCTATCACTGATATGCCCGCACCCACAAATATATCTGAATTATGAAGTCTACAAGGTAAGCTTCAAGCTATTCGTCGCTTCATCGATAAGTTGGCGGACAAAACAGGACCCTTTCTTAAGCTTCTTAAGAAAGATGTCTCTTTTCATTGGGATGATGAATGTCAGGAAGCATTTGAACTCCTCAAACAATATCTCCTTAACCCACCTGTGCTTTCACCACCTAGACCTGATCGCCCATTTATCTTGTATATTTTTGCTTCAGATTTTGCCTTAGGAGCTATGTTAGCTCAACTTGACGATGAGAAAAGAGAGCGTGCTAATTATTACATTAGCCGAACCTTAATCAGTTATGAAACCCGCTACACAGCATTAGAGAAACTATGTCTAGCAGTCATATTTTCTACATAAAAATTATGCCATTATATGCTCAGTCAAAAAATGTATGTTATTGCTAAATTCGATCCTTTGCGGTATCTCATGAGTCGACCTTATTTATCTGGTCGCACAACAAAGTGGGTTCTTGCGCTAAGCGAGTTTGAACTCATGTTTATAGGACAGAAGTCTGTTAAAGGTCAAATCATAGCAGATCAATTAGTTGCTGCACCTTTAGAGTCTACCCATCCCCTCATCATTGAGTTTCTCGATGAATGCCTTAAAATAGAGGCAGACCATCCAGAGCAATGGTCCCTATACTTTGACGGAGCCCGATGCATGAGTGGGGCTGGTGCAGGTATTATTTTAATATCTCGTAGAAACATCTTATACCTCTATCCTTTAAATTAACGTTTGCTTGTACTAATAACACTGCTGAATATGAGGCTCTAATCCTTGGATTACGAGCTGCCTTGGCACTAAAAATTAAAAATCTATTGGTTTTCGATGATTCTCAACTTGTCATAAATCAAATCAATGATGTTTATCAGACCAGAGATGATAAATTACGTCCATATAAAGCATATGTCTTACAATTATTATCCCTATTTGATCAAGTTACCTTGGAAGCTATTCCTCGAACTAGCAATCGTGCGGCTGATGCTATGGCTGCAACTGCATCTCTTTTGCCCTTGGAGTTAGATGACGAATATGCTACCATCATTATTCATTGACTCCAGGAACCCGCTTCAAATAAATCATGCTTAGAACCTTTGGATGTGTTTCTAATCAATGAAACTACTCCTGAACCTTGGTACACTGATATACTTAATTTTCTCCAAAATGGGACCTTCCCTGAAGGTTGTAATAGCAACCAACGTCGGTTATTACGTAGACGAGCAAGTCGCTTCATAATTATTGGCAATACATTGTATAGGAGATCTTTTGAAGGCATCCTATTGAGATGTTTGAATCTAGAAGAATCTAGATCAGCTTTGAGTGAAGCCCACGATGGATCTTGTGGGGGACATTTTAGTGGTAGCGCCATTGCTAAGAAGCTCCTTAGGATAGGATATTTTTGGCCTACCATGGAGAATGATGCACATGATTATGTGTGCCATTGCGACAAGTGCCAGAAACATGCTGACCTTGTCCATGCGCCTGCACAAGAACTACAGAGCTATTTCATCTCCTTGGCCCTTTTCAAAATGGGGCTTAGACATCATTGGAAAAATCAACCCTGTGTCATCTGATGGACACAAATTCATCATAACCACCACCGAGTATTTCACGAAGTGGGTTGAAGCTATGCCCTTAGCTTCTTGCACTGGAACCCAAGTTTCCAAATTTATTTTTAATCAAATTATTTGTAGGTTCGAAATTCCTGCAAATCTCATCTCAGATAATGGAACTTGTTTCAAAAATAAAGATGTCAAAAAATTATGTCAAAAATATAAAATTCAACATCGTTGGTCCACTCCCTATTATCCTCGGGGTAATGGCCAAGCAGAAGCATCTAATAAAACATTAATTAAAATCCTCAAAATACTGGTCAATAAATCTGGCCGAGATTGGCACATTCAACTATATCCTGCTTTGTGGGCTTATCGAACTAGCGTTCGCACTCCCACGGGCACTTCACCTTTTGTTTTGGTTTATGGCGCTGAAGCAGTTTTTCCCTTTGAATTAGAAGTTCCTTCTTTGGCTCTACTACTTCAAGATACTGAAGTAGGAGATGAATATCATGCTGGCAGATTTAGTCAGCTGGAACTCCTAGATGAGAAGTGCATCAATGCTTTGGAGCATCTTCGTGCCTACCAAAACAAGCTCAAGCGAGCATACCTCAAGAAAGTTCATCATCGATCCTTTGAGATCGGTGACCTTGTCTTAAAAGAAAATCAAAAAAATACTAATGCAACTAAAGACCTTAAAGGTAAATTTGAGCCCAACTGGCTTGGACCGTATATCATCACTGCTAAATTTGGATCGGGAGCATACCGATTAGCTACCTTAGATGGTAAAGATCTTAAAGAACCTATGAACATTATGCATCTTAAACGCTATTATGCATAAATCTGGTCATTTCATCATTGTATATATTGTTATTTTGCATATTGTTTTCTTTTAGTCATCCATATAAAAATTTCAAAAACAGTAATAGTATTTATTCTTTCAATTCATAAATTAAAATCAAAATATAAAAACTTCAAAATCATCAAAATCTTCAAAAACATCTTTTATTTTCGTACCTATCAATTCTTGAAGTATTGCAGTTATATTTTCAATTATTTTGGATAAATTAGCATTTATTTGGAATCCCGCACTTTCACACTCACATGAATAAATATCTTGATTTTATTTGGTATGATTATTAATCTCTCTTATATCAAAGTCCACAGTTGAATTAAATAAAATTTTGAGCATAGAGAACTGATCTTGTTATTTACTTGAACCAAGCATATCTTTTCACATTAAAATGATTTCATTGCAAATTCGATATGATGCTACATAGTAGAAATGGTTTCTTGAGCGAAAAGTTTCCCCTGCTATCCTATCATGCACATGGTCTAGAATCTTTGAGAATTGACAAAAGGACAAGCTCACCCCTACCCAGAATAAAAATCCCTTGCTCTACTGACCAATCCGAGCAAGTATCCCTAGTATAGGAAGAAAAAGAAAAGTCAAAGAAAATGAGAAAAAGAAAAATATTATTTTGTACCATCGCAGCAATATTTCAGCATTATCTCAGTTCCAAGCAAAAATACAAAAAAAAAGAGAAGCAAAAGAGAAAAAGCAAAAAGCAATAAAATCCCTTTTCCCTACCCTTTGAAAAGAAAAGAAGGGTGAATGAGCTTGAATCCCTGGAATTCTCAATTATTCAAAAACTGTGAGGTAAGCCCCATAACAGGTGGTTTGTGCCCAACCCGCTTGGCCTTGGGTAATCCCTAGCGTGGTGATATGTCTGTCACATTAGCGACCTTCTTTTGTACAGACCTATGTCGGCTTATGGATTAGCTAGCTCTTGATGACCCGACTTACATAGTAGTCTGGTATGGTTACATGCATATAAATCATGGTCAATGAACACTCATTTGGTTAATTCAAATTACTTGTATCAAATTATCTTGCTCAAAATTGGTGAATGAACAATACAATTGCACACACATTTGTATTTGAGAGATTTTGTATCATTATGATAAATCAAGATCGGTAATGAACTCACATTTGCACATGAGGGTTCCTTATAAATCTACATTTTGTCTTTGAGATAATTTAAAATATCTCTGCAATTCTTTTCGAATCATTTCATCTTCTTATTTAAGAACATTTGCTCAGCATAAAAACAATTAAATATATTTCTTTCCAAAAACCAAAATTTTCTTTCACATCTTCAAAAACCTAGTAAATAAAGTCATGTTTATATATTATTATTTTCTGTTTATCTCAAAATCAAAAATCAATCATGCAATAAAACTAAAATTAATAAATATCATTTTTTGGATTTCGTGATGATGGTATAAGTCTATACCTATAATTCTATGCCTAGCGCAAACCATTGTTCTCATTTTATTTTCCCATTCATTTTAATTCATAAAAACATATGGCTTACATCATTATGTTACACAATTGTGCTTTAAAAAGAACGCAAATTTTTCTATTTCATTTCATTATGTCAACATTCAATTTTGCAATGATGGTATAATTCCTAGGGAATTATTCAAAATTTTATCACACTTAGGAATTTATGCCTAGCAAAAATCATATTTCTTTTAAATATCTCATGCATAATATTTTTATGAAAATCTGAAAACAAATCATCACCATCATCATTTTTCATCATCACAACACAAAGTCTTAAGACAGTCTCTTAAGCACCCCTTTTTTACTTTTAGCAATATTTCTATACTGGGATTAGCTTGACGACCTAGCGAGCGGCGACTCCATGAAATGGTCTATAACAGCGACAATGTCCTTTGAAATTATTGTTAGAAGTCCCTTTTATTTTGCATCAAAACACACCACCAAAACAACCAATTTGTTCACATCAGATTATTTCATTTAAATTTTATGGCATGACATAAAATTATAATTTATTTCCAATGACATAATTACATGAATAATCAATCAAACAAATCCAAAATTAAAGCATCATACAACATATACACAAGTCATATCATCAAAAAGACCATATATATATATATATATCTACAAATTATGTACATCATATCAAAACTGGATTGGTATGCCACAATCAATATCCTGGCATACTCAATCCTCTCAAAAAATAATAATAATAAAATATACAATCCAGTCTATGGCAGCTAGTCTCGAGAAGCCCTCGAGCTCTCAGCCTCATCTCCTCTCCCACCCTGGCATGGAGGAGGTGGTCCCATAGAGGTCCGGGTAGTGTCTCGGGTCCTCATCATCGATCATGAGGATGTCCTCGATGATCCCACCCTGATCGGCTCTGCAATGTCGGCTGGAAGCTGCAACCTCTGGCCCTCTAGAACCAGTTGGTAGTATACTCCCTGGTAGAACATGGTCTGAGCCATAGACCATGCTAACTCCTGCATGCTCGCCCCTCCACTTCGAGCCCTGAGCCATGTAGCCTCATCCTGTAGAGTCTGCACCTGAGCCCGAAGGTGAGCAACCTCAGCCTGGAGAGCCACCATCTCATTGCTCTCCCCTACCTCGACACCCTTGCCCTTATCGAGCGATGGTGGCCTCTCCCCCTACTAAGAAGGGAATCCCTCCTCCCTCCTCCCTATCTACTATGGTCTCTATGGAGCCTATGGCATCCTCTAGCATCTCTCCTATGGAGACCATCATTGCTCTCTCCCTCCATGACCTCGCACTACCTCAATAGCAGCCTGGCACCGCCTCCCCATCCATCGCACAATCGCATGCATCGGACCCTATGCCCTCATCATCCGAGGAGGGTGGATGCCTACGTACCAGGCATCGTATCCATCAACAACCCTAACATCATCCCCATCCACTGGCTGGATAGGGGCATCATCCATATCTTGACTCTAGAATCATTGCATATCCAGAGCCCCGCTCAGTGTAGTACTATCCCAAATAGTCCGAGAGTACTCATAATCCCTGAGAGAAGGGATCCCCTATTGAAGACCGAACTATCACAAAACTCGGTCGTAGCGATGGAGCTCTACCTCTCCCCGCTCCATCCTCAACCAATAGACTCGCTTGATGCGAGCCAGCTCCTGCCCATCCTCTGCCCACCCTGGATGCTCTCTCCATGGCCTCCAGGTGATCTGGTCTAGGATGAGGTCATCTAGCAACCTCCGTGACATCGATAGATCTATCCACCACTGTGACCCTCTCTATAGCCACCAATAGAAAACCTGAGGTCTCTCTCGATCAACCCCTATCAGTGGGAGTCCTACCGGCCTCCGCACCGTGATGTGCTCCCAACACCAAACCTACAGCAGTGATGTCAAAACTAGACATCGGCCTCCCTTGTATACGACCCCATGTAGGATCCTATACAAGTGGCATAGTACAAAGCTGCCCCATGCAAATCTATACCCATGGTCTCTCATGTCATAGACCACATCTGAAAGGAGCCAAGGTAATCTGCACCCACTCTGGTGGCACAATAGTAAGCCACCCACTATCCCTGCCAACACCCGAGTCAACCTAGATGCCCCAGGCATCTGCCTCAAAGACTCGATGTTCACTCCGCCCTTCTCCAGGGTGAAGCTCGGGTCTCCGCACAACCTCATCATAGCCTGGCCCTGATTGGCCGTAGGAGTCATCAACCATCCCTGTATGGGGATCCTCAAGATCCTCCATACATCCTCTAGTGTGGGAGCCATCTCCCCTATCGATAACCAAAAGCAGGATGACCCCGGATACCATCTCTCTGCTAGGGCTATCAGTAGCCCCATGTCTATCGATACTTGTGGCATCTCTGCCACATGCTGTAATCCGACCTGTGCTAGTCGGTCTCGCTCTGCCTGGTCGAGCATGGCCATGTCATCCCTCAGCCCCCCGTATTTCCACTCTCGACTCTTTAGTAATCCCCTCTACAAAACAAACAATAAAACAATAAAATTCATTAATAAACCAATCATTAAAATCAATTAAATGCAATTCAAACAAGCTTAATTTCATAAAAATGATGATATCATCCACCATTGGATGATATCATCCTAAATTGGGTAAAATCATCCTTTGTAGGATGAAATCGTCTCTGATTTCTCAACTTGGGGATCGCCCCTTGTTGGACGGGATCGCCCCTAGTTCATCGATTTTGCCCTCAGAAGAAATCGATGATCTAGAGACGATTTCGATGAAATGGGGACGATTTCATCCCGACGTCGTCGATGGCCTAAAAATGGCCGTGATGCCCCAAAATAATCAAAATTTCAATCAAAAATTGCACAAATCAAATTAAAACATAATTCACTAGGTTTAGATTCTTACCCGTAGCCCGCGTCGGACCTCTGTCGATCTGTGCGTTGTCTCAACCATTTTTGTCTGCAGAGCTCTAAAACAATAAAAATGAACAGTAAAAATGAATTAGGGTTTTACCCTATTTTTCTTAATTTTATTTAAAAACAACAACATTTTTAATTTTGCTTTTTCGTGCTTTTACCTCAAACGTTCGATTTGGGTAAAAACAAGAAGGGGCACCATAGTAAGCAGTCGTACGATTCGACCTAGAATCATCGTCTAAAAAATTGAGTAAATTTTTGCTTTCTCGTAAAATGGGAAGAACTCGTCTTTAACGCATTTTCTTCAAAAAATTCGCTAAAGAGGGGGCAAAATGTAGCACCCTAAAATTGGCGCAGTTAAACCCTTAGTAAAAGATAAAAATTTGAATTTTAACCCAAACCGCCCGTTACCCGCTCCCCTCGTTTTTCATGCCATTTTTAGGATTTGTTTTGACCGTTGGACGATATCGTCGACGATCAGACGAAATCATCCCAGATCTGATGAATTCATCTGGAACAGAACGTCCAGACGATTTCATCCCAAAACCAAATTTTCATAATTAGCTTATGTTCAACAACTTCTCTAACTTGGGCAGAAAGCGTGTCTACGCGGTTAGAGTCTCCCCCATTGGAGATCTCCCAAATTGGGGTGATCTCCAACCTCCTAACCTCTCCCTAATCCTATATAAACTGGGATTTTCTTAGTTTATCCCCTTGGCTGACTGATTTCCCTACAACTTTAGTTTCTTGTGCATTAGAACACCTTCACACCATCGTTTGCATTGTGTATTTCAAGTTTTTCTTGCAGGAATTTTACTATTTTTCAGCTGGAGCAAGCTCGGATCGTCTCAAGCGATTCCAGATGATTTCGGATGATCCTATCATAGATCGGTGATGATCTCGTACGATTGGAGGTGATCTCGATTGTAGTCCAGATTGGGGGCAATCAGAGCCTGAAGTTTGCATTTCTTTATCTTCTCTCTTCATTTCTTTATGCATTAACTTAGTTTATTCTATTTCTGCATCCTGGAGTTCACCTCATTTAGCATAGATGCATGATAAAGTTAAAATAAATTATTAAATTAATGCATTTCCTTTAATTGTTATCTGGATCTATCATTTAGGCAAATTTACTATTATTTCTATCATTTCCCCTTGCTTTTGTAGTTGCATTTTTGGTTTTTGGTATCTATTTCTATGATTGCAGGTTTTTGATTGACGAATTCGTCAGATCGACGATGATCTCGTCTGATCTCAGATGATCGACTATGATCTGAGATGATTCTATGAAATTGCAGATGATAATGTAATATTTGAGATGATCTGGACTTCTACAAACCTCAGACTCTTCATCAGACATCCGAAATCAGGTACATTCCATCTTATTTAGCATACTTTCTATGTTTAGCACTTATTCATGTTTTTTGTATCCATATAAATCAGCATTGGCATATAGAATAGCTTAGATTCATCTTGGCCAAACCTAGGAATTGAATGATTAAATATAAAAATGAACACATCAAACCCATTCTCAACCTAGGCATGGAAACTGCCACTCAAAAGTTTCCTGGTGAACCCACCATCCATCAAAAATTCACCCTTATACCCCTCCCCCGAGAGGCGCGACCTTCAAAGGGCCTCTCAGTCCGAGGTATTGTCCCATCCTTCTCGCATCCCCCTTTCGGGCATGGATCCTATAGCCTGAAGGTAAGGATGCAAAAAATTTGGAGCGATACAATATGTGATTTAGTATCACATCTGGTATTAGAGCTGGTATCAGAGCTTTAGGAGAAGGTGTTAGAGATAAGATCTGCCCATCATAGTTCGTGAGTTCAGATCTGTAATAACGCTAGTTTATTTTTGGAGGCTGCTGAAGCGTCGTGAGAAGGCTAGCCGTGAGAAGGCTTTGACCTGTGTCATGAGAAGGTCGTGAGAAGGTTGGACACTGGCCGTGAGAAGGTGATCATTATAAGAATGCGATTGTTGTCATGCATGTCAACAGTGCATTTTTTTGCATGTTCGTGGTATTTTCTGTGCTTGAATGCGTGTGAATATGGATGTCGGCTAGAGAGAAAGTTGTTCTGCACCTAAGAACGCTACTATACGTTGTGAAAGAGCACGTAACGATTATAGGAAGGAGCCTATGTGTTTTAATACATTTTTCTGTTACATTACAACAATTTGCACATGAGGAAAAGGCGTTGAATCGTGAAGCAATCTGTGTTTGGGAGTTCGTGTTGCACTGTGAGAAAATAGAGGGCAACGAATTGGAGTATATCACCTGGCAATGCAGACGTCTCTGTTGTGCTTGAGAGGAAACATGGTGATTGTTAGAAGTAATATAAAGAAAATCTTTACCTGTTTTGAGCAGTGATTTAGAGTATTCATATCAAACCGGATAATGCCATCGATTGGAATCGCATGAAGAGCTCTGCGTAGGAAGCGCTGTGTCAAAAATCGAATGAGTAATTTGTCTCATTTCGGTAGAAATCCGTGAGTAGCAATCTGCATGAAGGTGGAGACACAGGAGTGAGATTATGCTGTGAGATTTGTGCAAGGACTACATTTGACATTTGTGAGCCTGCTGGAAGCCCGTTGTGCAACGAGGAGGAGACATGATCTGCGTAAGGAGACGTGATTTGCGCTGGGGTTTGGAGACACTACGTTGCAGTAGGGAGATCCGCCCAAATGACGTGACCGAGCGTGACGTGATGGAGAGGTGAAGATTCTCTACTAGTCAGTGAGTTGTTCTATAATTGTGCCAACGGAGGCCATGTCGGGAGAGAGAAAGGTCGGGAGCACGTTGTTTGGAAAAAATCGCAATCGGATCGAGGAGGTCCGTTAAGCACCGTCGTTGTTGAGCACCGCTGGTGCCATATTATTGTTTTTTGAAATATTGTTTATTATTTGTTTAAAAAGTTTATTTAATATTTATTAATAATTTAAATTTAAAAAATATTAATTAAAATATAATTTTTTAATTAATATTTTATTTTTATTATTAATTAAATATAAGAAATAATTATTTTTTTTTTGTAAACATTTAAAAAAAAAAATTGAAGACTAAATTTGTGTAAAAGGCCTACGAGGTTTCAATTTTTTTTTGTTTTTCACGCTTTGAAAGGTGAAAATTTGTGTAAACAAACTGAAAGTTTTTTACAAGTAACATATTTCCTAAGAGGAAATAGTTGTAAGGAAAATTTTCGAAAAATTTTCTTCATCAAAATTTTACATCTGTTTTTGTAACGACACCTAGATGATCAGATCAAGTGGCTGTTATAATGCACTTTGTGGACTACTGATTAGATCCAACCCCAAATTTTTTGATGAAAGTGTGTGAACCCTAGGACTTCGTACAATTTTTTCTCAGTTGCAAAATGCAGTCATAGCACACCAAAGACATCCTGACTCAGGATACGAGGCAGACTCTGAAGATAACTCTTTTGGAATCAGATTTGAGCAATTCGAATCAGTTGCAATTGCCCCACAAGAAACTGAATATACTCACTATACTAATTCAGTCGAAATTCTAGAACCCGAATCACTAGAGATCATATTGATCAGTGACGACGAAGAACAGGTTGCTGACAATTTTTTGAATCAAGCGATAGCATCACCACATCACGAAGAATAGGCTATCAGTGAAAGGGTGAGTCAAGCAAGGCTTGATCTCAATTTGTAATTTCTTCTTCTTTCTCTTCTTTGACAAAGCAGATTGCTTTCTTGTAATAGGTCAATAAAAGTTTGTTTTTAGTTACTTGATTGTAATGGCCTCAAATAGCAATCTCCCTATTCCTGAATTCAATGGATATGACTATGAGTACTGGTCCATCAAAATGCGAACCTTACTCATAGGCAAAGGATTATGGGACGTCGTAGAAGAAGGTTAAATAGCTCCTAGTGATTGGAATACATTAAGTGCAGTTGATAAGAAGACCATGAAAGAAGCTCAAAAGAATAATTCTTCTGCCCTTTACCATCTTCAAGCGACATTAGAAAAGAGTATCTTTCCTAGAATAGCATCCAGTACAACTGCTAAAGATGCATG
Organism: Wollemia nobilis; assembly: GCA_028583015.1. Lineage (NCBI taxonomy): Eukaryota > Viridiplantae > Streptophyta > Pinopsida > Araucariales > Araucariaceae > Wollemia > Wollemia nobilis. Next base: position 473,772 of record JAQPPZ010015413.1, read on the forward strand.
GAAAGCCTTGCAAGAAGGTTTCCAAGGAAGTGATAAAGTGAAGCAGGTCAGACTTCAGACATTGAAAAGAGATTTTAAAAATCTCAAGATGAAAGAAGATGAGAGAGTGGGATATTACTGCGTGCGAGTTAAAGTCGTAGTTTATATGATGCAAACACTTTGTGATGACACAAAACCAAAAACAATGGTGAAGGTGTTGCGAACACTTCTTCCTAAGTGGAATCAAATTGCAATCATTATCAAAGAATCTAAAGACTTATCCACTCTCACTTTTGATACCTTGATAGGATCATTAATGTCTCACGAGGAGAGACTACAAGGTGCACCTTCAACAAGTTATGGAGGTGATGACAAGGCCTTCACTTCTAATGAGCCCACAGGATGTGGACAAGGAAGAGGCAGAGGCAGAGGTCAACAAAGAGGCAAATGCAAAGGTCGAGGTAACTCTAGAGGAGGCAACTCTAATAGAGGAGGCAATCAGAATAGAGGAGGCAACCAGAATCAAGGTGGCAATTCAGGTCGAGGTGGAAATTAAGGGTGAGGAAGTAACAAGTCCAAAGCAGCTTGCTTCAACTGTGGCAAAAAGGGACACTTCGCTCACGACTACTGGTCAAAATCTTCTCAAGGTAGCAGCAGTCAGTATGGAAACTATGGTGAAGAAGATGATACCTCTAATATTTTTCTTTCTTATGGACAATCAGAACAAAATCTAAATGACACATGGATTTTGGATACTGGTTGCTCCAACCATATGAGTGGTAAAGAAGATCTCTTTGCTACTTTAGATTCCACTTATAAATCCCATATCAAGTTAGGGGATGACAAATCATTGCAATTCGAAGGCATTGGAGCCATGGAGGTTCCAACGAAAGTAGGCCTCAAGAAACTGAATGACATCTACTACACTCCAAAGCTCCAACACAATCTGCTAAGTGTTGGGAAAATGATGGAGAATAATTACAAACTTGTTTTTGATGAAGGAAAATGTATCATTCTTGATAAAAACAATTGTAATCATGTCATCACATAGGTCCCCATGACCAAGAATCGGTTATTCCCTCTCACATTTGGTGAGCCAGGGGGAGCCCAACTTGCAAATGTAGCAATCTCTAATCCAAGTGTCCTTTGGCACTTGAGATACGGTCACCTTAATTCTGCTAGCTTGAAACTGTTGATATCTCAGGCTATGGTGTCCGGACTTCCCATAATCAGTGAACATAAGGAAGTTTGCGAAGGATGTGTTTTGGGCAAGCACTCTAGATCGAAGTTTCCAAAAGGTAAAGCATGGAGAGCCAACTATCCTCTTCAGTTAGTGCATTCAAACATTTGTGGTCCCATGCAAACTAAGAGTCTTGGAAATAATTCTTATTTTCTCACCTTCATAGATGATTTTTCTAGAATGTGTTGGATATATTTTCTGAAACACAAAGATGAAGCCTTTGATTGCTTCATAGATTTTAGAAACATTGTAGAGAAACAGAGTGAGAATTATGTAAAGTGTCTTCGGAAAAATCGAGGAGGTGAGTACTCCTCAAATGAATTCTTGAAATATTGTAAAGCAAATAGGATCAAGAGGCAGTTCACCACTGCCTATACCCCATAGCAGAATGGAGTGGTCAAGCGAAAGAATCGCACCGTAGTTGAGATGGCGAGATTGATGCTTCAGACTAAGCATCTCTCTAATATGTATTGGGCTGATGCTGTAAGAACAAGTGCATATATTCTAAATAGGAGTCCCACTTCTAGTTTTGAAGGTATCACTCCTTATGAAGGATGGTACGAAAAGAAACCAAATGTAAAGCATTTCAAAGTTTTTGGTTCTTTAGCCTATGCACACATTCCTGATGAGAAAAGGAAGAAGCTTGATCCCAAAAGTCAAGCTTGTATATTTGTAGGGTATTGTGAGTCTACAAAAGGCTATAGACTCTACAATCCCAAGACCCATAAAGTCATACTCTCAAGGGATGTAATTTTTGATGAAGGGGGAGAATGGGGTCATCAAAGAATCTACATTGATGATGAGTCCCAAGATGTAAGTTCTTCATAGGTACAACAAGTGTCTTCAATGAAAGGGAAAGGTAAACCTCCTCCACCAAGCCCAAGCAGGAATACTTCGTCAAGTACATCATTTACCACTCCAAGTCCTTCTCCACAACGATCAATAAGTTCTTCACCGATGGACCTTGATTCTCCATCAAGAGGCAAAAGAACGTTACAACATCATCCATCTTTTCAAATGTTGGATCAAAATTTCCAAAAACGATATACTAGAAGTCAAGCTAGAGAAATGAATACAGTTTTGTAGCAACTTGAAAATTTGCAATTGTATGGGGATGATGACTCCCATGATCCCAAGGGAGATGTAGTCAATTATGCTTTATTGGCTAGTGCACAACTAGAACCATCTAGCTATGAGAAGGCTTGTACTGAAACTGTATGGCAATATGCCATGAAAGAGGAGATAACCTCTATAAAAAATAATGATACATGGGAGCTAGTAGAGCTACCCAAAGGAAAAAAATGTGTTGGATGCAAATGGGTCTACAAGACCAAATACAATGTTGATGGAAGCATTGAGAGGCACAAGGCGAGATTAGTAGCTAAAGGTTTTACTCATAAATTTGGCATAGACTATGAGGAAACCTTTGCTCCTGTTGCACGACAAGAAACAATCCGAACAGTTATTTCCTTGGCTGCCCATAAAGGATGGAACATTCAACACATGGATGTAAAAAGTGCTTTTCTGAATGGATACTTGATAGAAGAGGTGTTTGTTCAACAACCTCAAGGTTTCCAAGAACAAGGAAAGGAGAACCTTGTTTGTAAATTGAAAAAAGCACTCTATGGCCTCAAGCAAGCACCAAGAGCTTGGTACTCGTGAATTGACGACTATTTCAGTGAGTATGGATTCACCAAAAGCAAAAGTGAACCAACTTTGTACTACCTCAAGCATGGTGTAGACATTCTCATAGTCTGTTTGTATGTGGATGATCTAATATTTATGGGTAGTAACACTAAAATGAATATGGAGTTCAAAAACTCCATGATGAAGCAGTTTGAGATGAAAGATCTCGGTGTAATGCGATACTTCCTAGGATTGGAAGTGCATCAATAAAATAAGGGGATCTTCATATGTCAACACAAGTATGCTCGAGATATGATCAAGAAATTTGCTATGGAGCAATGCAAATCAGTTGCAACTCCAATTGGACATGAGATCCAATTGAGCAAGGATGACGGAGCACCAAAGGTTGACATGACCACTTACAGGAGCATGGTTGGGAGTCTGATGTTTCTCACCAACACAAGGCCCGATATTCAGTATGTTGTTTCTCTAGTCTCAAGGTTTATGGCAAATCCATCTGAGCTGCATCTGCAAGCAACTAAAAGAATCTTAAGATATGTAAAAGGTACATTGGATTTTGGCATCCATTACCACAAATGTAATTCTGTGAAATTAGTTGGCTTCAGTGATAGTGATTGGGGCAACAATATAGATGATAGGAAGTCTACATCAGGGAATTGTTTTAGTCTAGGATCAGGACTAATCACTTGGAGTTCCAAGAAACAAACTGTTGTAGATTTATCATCTATTGAGGCTGAGTATATAGCCATCACTCATGCTAGTACTCAAGTCCTATGGCTAAGAAAAATCCTTGAAGAGATTGGAGAAAGACAAAGTGGTCCAACTCGACTGTATAGTGATAACATGAGTGCCATTCAGTTGGCATACAATCCCATCCACCATAGCAGATCCAAGCATTTTGATATGAAGTATCACTTCATCCGTGATATGGTGGAGCATCAGATTGTTGAGCTTAAATATTGTAGCACTTTGGACAACATTGCAGATATCTTCACCAAAGGCATGGCTAAAGCTCAATATATAAAGCTGAGAGACTATATAGTCAGTCCTCTCAACTTTAAGGGGGAGAATGTTGGAATGTAAAAGGGTTAATCTAATCCTTACCATTTACCCCATTGGTCAATATCCTAGTCAGCACAATCCAAATGGCATCTGCTCACCCAGTCAGCACAATCCATTGGGTGGTTAGGATATTTAGTATTTTTAGGGTTGCAAATTTCATTTTCTTCTCTCCCACCTTTATTCTCTCCTTCTTCTCAAAACCTATTGTTAGCTTATTCTAAGCTATATAATAATGTAAACATTTGGCAATTTAGTATCACATCAACTTAATATCATTTGCAATCAACAACTTAATATCATTTTCACGAAGAGATAAAATCTTCTTTGGTCAAATGCTTTTTATAATTTAAATTTTAGAAAGACAAATATTAACACTGCAATTGGTTAAGTTATCTACTATCATATTTCCTTCTCCATAAATATGCTAACATATCCAAGAACTACCTTCAACAATAGGTGATAGACATCATAAATAATGTTATTTTTTATTAAATACCCACATCCAATAATATTTATAATAATAACAATCTATAAATTCCTCTTAATGGAAATATTTTTATTATTCTTAAATTACAATATTAATCTTTATAAGAAGTGCCTTAGATTTTGTATAATTATTAGTTGAAGTTCCATATGATTCTAGCAAGTGAAGGGAATTTTGTCTTCATTATCTCTCCCCATACTTTCCCACAATTTTTTTTTTCTAAATTTTCTTTACAAGCACCATCCAAATTAATTTTGATGAACCTAATTTTTGAACATTTCCATCTCAATACAAATCAACATTAATTCTTTTAGTGAACTCTATAGTACAACTTTAGTTTTCCTATCGAGGAAGACTAAAGAACTCTGAATAATCGATCCAAGATTTAAATCTGATGGGGGTAGAGTTGAAGGGAATTTTACCTTAATGATTCTCAACCCCCCTCAAAATAAAAAAAACTTTTCTTAGATTTCCTTGAGAAGCACCTAGATTTAATTTTGATGAACCTAATTTTTAAACATTTCCATTTCAACACAAATCGTAGTAAATCCTTTGTGTGATATCTATAGTACAACTTGAATGTGCCTAATGGTGAAGACTTTAAATCTCTGAATAAGAGATCCAAGATTCAAATCCGATGGGGTAGAGTTGTACACCATGCTTCAATAACCAAATGTTGGTTGGATAAACATATATTAGGTAAAAATCTTCTATGAGGATCGCTTCCTACGGCCTATGGTCTCGTGGATGTTAAAAATTATTTTACTTCACTTCTATTGTCACAAATGACTCTTATATATAATTATTCAAATATAAGGCTAACATATTTTTCCTATACTTTAATACCTCATATAATGAACAATGAGTTCTTAAACATTTTGAGGAGAGAAAATATTATTATTTATAAATTAAGATATGATTTTGAACTTCATCTTTAAAAATCTATTATTTTTTTAAGTCATATATTCCAACAAATGATAATAGGACTAATCTTTGTTCGATAAAGACAACTCAATGGTTAGGGCTTTGGCCTTTCTTTGGGGAGGTCCAAGGTTCAAATCATGGTGTACCTAGACAAGAATAGGTTAGATGGTAGTGGTCAAGTGTTTGCTAGTTGGTTGCCCTAGTTTGATGCCCTGGAGGGTCAAGGGTCCCGTTGACTTTGTCTAACCCAATGGACTAGGGTTTATAGTGGTAGCACCTAATGATGTCACTGATTCCCCTATGTATTAAAATTAAACAAGACTAATCTTTCATATAATGCATAATACTTTAGCTTTGAAATAATTAATCAAATATTTCATTAAATGTTTGAATATTAATGAAACTAAAAAAATTGATGAAACTAACCAGTATATTCTATTTTTATAAAAAAATCTTGCGTAATATATAGAAAAAGACAATGAAAACATAATTGATAAGACATTTCTATATCTTTTTATACAAGCTACAAATATTTTTAATGTATTACTTCATTAAAAAAGTTGACTTCCAACATTTCTTTTAATTTATAATGAATTTTAGATATAACTTAAATAATATATAATAAAACTTTTTATGCGAGCCAAATCTAGGAAGTGTGAGCCAAGAGGGAGTGCAAGAAGTGTGAGTCGAGCAAAAGTGCAAGCCAAGAGAGAGTGTAAGCCGAATTTCGGTCATGGCAAAAGAGTGGTGGGTTCATCTAGAGTGCATCAATGCTACAAAAACTTACCACGAATGCATGGAACATTGTTTCCAAAAACTTATTGAAGCAAAGGAATTCTAGGAAAAAGAAGCAACAAGGGAAATTGCAAGCTAGGAGGGAGTGCAAGCTAGGAGGGAGTGCAAGCTAGGAGTAAGTGCGAGGTAGCAAAAAGTGCAAGTCGAGAGCGAGTGCGAGGCAAGAGAAATTGCAAGTCGGGAGTGAGTGCGAGCCGAGAGAGAGTGCGAGCCAAGAGGGAGTGCAAACCAAGAGCAAGCCCCATTAGCTAGTATGGAACAAAACTCATATATGAAATCCCTAATAGGAAGTTAGGATGCTCTATCTAGAAATCAATATGCCCTAGTTGGTAGTATGGAGGCCCAAGTTGGACGATAAGCAGAAGAGCGAATGCACAACAAGTTCAATCTAGGTAGCAGATGTTTCACCAAAAGTGAGTATCAAGGATGAGATGATTGATCATGATACAATGGTTCTTAAAATTAGATGTTTAATATGTAAGTTCCATAGATCATGGCCAGGGTTTTTGGAGATTTAAAATTGGATCAAGTAGAAGTGGGGATTGAATTTAAATTAATCTATGAATTTTTTCTTAAAGATTTTTTTCTCATCATCTTTTTTCAGTTCAAAAATTAGGGATAAAATAATGTTTGGTGGCCCATGGTTTAGGGGAAGAGATGCACTTTACTTGAGACAATTGAATGAAATTTTTTCTATTGAGATAAAACTATTAAGAAGTTTCCAATGTGGGTTAGGATTTTTGGACTTCAATATCAGTTTGCAAATAAGGATGTTTTGAAGAATATTATAAATACCCTAGGGGAATTCATCAAGGAAGGACTAACTACTAAGGATAAAAAACATGCTATATATACTCAAATATGTGTCTTGTTGGTAAAAAAGACTAAATTTTATTTAACATAAACTAGATTACATAGTCGTGAGGCCTTCCATATATGGACCGCAACCTAGAAGTGCCTCCATATATACATGCCTAAAATCCCATGAAGGCTAAATGCCCAATTAGAGAATAGACAAATTTTGCACAAAAAAACATTACTACACCTAATCATTGAACACCATATCACAAGAGGAGGACTCCTAAGAACTACAATAAGACAAAACCATCAATTTATTTTCCTTGTATACCACATATCCTATCAAAACCACATTTGAGAGGTCTTCATTTCCAATGGGGATTTCAAATTTCTATAACTCCACGAGCTCATCTTGTTGATATCCACTATTATTTGTTTGTCCTATCTCCACCTTCCCACATACCCAATGATTCAAACACTTCCAAAACATCGAGATATTAAATCTCCTTATGTGCAAATCCTCCCTCCTACCAAGAGTTTCCATGCTGGTACTTATTATTTCCCCATGCTTGGGGTAATATTATTGCAAAAAAACTTGCAAGTCCATATCATCTTCCCCTAGGTTTTTCCCCCTACCATAATTACACCTATGTTGATCTCTCTCTATTCACCAATTAGCCAATCTATTTGTAACTCTGTTCTTTTCCCTCACCACAATGGAGAAATTTTATCCGCACTTTTTTTTTTAAACCCATAATATTATCCAATACCTGTTGGACCCTCCATTCCATTTCCCCCTCCTGCTACTTGTTCAACCTAGTTATTAAGACCCGATAGTCAGAATCCATATTAATTCTTGAGTATCCTTGATTAAGAGCCATGAATAAGCCTTCATAGATAACCATGACCTTCTCCACCATGTTTTTATTCCTCCCAATGCCCTAATGGAAGCCAAAAACCATCATCCCTTTGTGCGTATGATCCACCCCTCCAAAACCCACCTTCCCAAAATTGCTACGAGCAGCACCATCGATGTTAACCTTAACCTAATCTATCGACGATGGCTTCCACTTCCCTCCCCTATCCAAATTTTTGAAAGGAGACACCTTCCTTATTCCCAAGCTCTAATTCCATAAATATTGGGATTGAACCCACCCACGAATCACAATCCTAAGAAGATCCAATAATTCCTCATCTTTGGGTATAAGCTTAGAACCTTTGATTCCTCTTACATCCTCTCTAATATTGAGCAAAATTCTTAAGAGAATTGACTCCTTGGATGAGCACTCATAAAGGAAATTATGTCTGTTGCGCTCCAGCCACACCTTCCCCAAAGTGAAGACCTTGAAATAATGGACTAGAAGGGTAGACTATCCAACCACCTCCTAGAGCCCCATAGATCAAAGAACTACTCTAATGAGACATCACCAAGCTAAGGCAAATTAAACATCCTTTCATCTTGCTCCTAGATCCAACCAGTAAAGGGAAATTGAACTAGAAGGTGGTCAACAGATTCTCCCACCCCATAAAAAACACACACCATTTTGGACCCACTAATCCCCTCTTACGAAGATTATCCTTAGTCAAAATCCTATTCTAAATGGCTAACCAAACGAAAATGTTGACTTTCGATCAAATACTTGAATTTTACACATTCTTCCAAATCACCCTCTCCCTACCCAATCCTTTTGTGAGTCAATCATATCCCTTATTGATGGAATATCGTCCATTTTATTTATCTTCCCATACCAAATAGTCCTCTTCCAACCATGAGCACCACATTTAATCCATGATAACCCTTAGACTATCCTTGTCTCCTTTAGCTATTTGTCTCCAAACTGAGAGGTATTTCCACCTCAAACCCACTCCCCCTTCATATTCCTCCCAAAATTCCTTAACATAGAACCAATTTGTATTCTTAAAATCTCTCCAACAATAACCAGGTTTAGGAATTGGGAAGTAATTAGCTGGTATTGATACCATGCATCATCCCAAAATTTTACCTTTCTCCCAATTTTGACTTTCTAGATTAGCCCTATAGTAATAACATTACTGGCCTATTTAATTGTAATCCAAATGATGGACCCACCTCACCCACATTAAAGGGGAGGCTACAAATCGGTTCCACCTCATCCCCATACTTCATAGATAAAACCTTCAACTTAAAGCTAGACTGGTCCAGAATCCAATTGAACAACAATTTAGTCAATAAAGCCAAGTTTTGATTAACCAAATTGTGGATACCCACCCCTTTTATTTAGCAGGAGGTAAACTAAATCCCACTTTACCAAACTCCATTTCCTTTTCAATTTTGAGCCTTCCCAAAGAAAGTCCCTCACAAGTCTGTGAATCTCCTTGGCACAGTTCCTAGGATCAATCATAGTCATAAATTGAAAGACCGAAATAGCCTACAACACTAATTTTATCAAAGTCAATCTTCCCCCAGCAAGATCCATTGATGGGTCCAATGATTTAACTTACATCAAATTTTATCTATAACAGTCCTTCAAGATTCCTTTCCAAGATGTCTTCTTGCCACTAGAAGTCTGAGATATTTAAATGGGGCCAAGTCTTTCTTGAAATGTTAAATATTAAGGATACGAGTTTGCACCCTATTATCAACATTGAAAAAGAAAACCTTAGACTTATCTTCATTGATAACTTGACCTGAATCTCTCCTATATAGATCCAAATATCTTCTAAACCCCTTCGCCTCCTTGATCTTTATTATCCCCATACAAGCAAAATCATCCACAAACTACATATGCATCGAAGGCACGAATCCCCTGGACACTATAAAACCTTTATTTATTGGGATTCCCTAGCTTTGTGGATAGTCCTACCCAAGGATTTCATCTGAATAATGAATAAGTAAGGAGACAGAGGGTCTCCCTATCTCAAGCCTCTACTTGCCTTAAACCACTCCAACGAGACACCATTTATCTAAACCGAGTAAGAAGGTTTGGAAAAGCAAGTTGCCATCCAATTTATCCACCTATCCTTGAACCAAATTTTTTGCAAAACCATAATAAAAAAAACTCCAATCAACTCGGTCATAGGCTTTGGACATATCTAGTTTAATAAATATATTACCTTCCTTACTAAGTATCAAGGAGTAAGTAACTTCCTATGCCAATATAATATGGTCCATGATTTTTTTCCCTTGCACAAATCCACCCTATTCCTCAGCTATAATGATCAATAAAACCACCTTCAAATGCTTCACCAACAACTTAGAAATAATCTTATATATACAATTATAGAGGAAAATAGGCTAAAACTCATCCAATGAGGAGACCCCATCCCTTTTCAGAATAAGAGCAATAAAAGTACAGTTCATAGCTCTTAAGAGATATTTAGACCTTTTGGCCTATTAAAATACTTATATTAATTCCTCCCCTAACTCCTCCATCATAAATTGAAATAATTCAATTGGAAAATTGGGTCCATATTTTTACCTTTTTTCATCTCAAAGATTACCCTTTGCACTTCCACCAAAGACACTTGTTTGGCTAGGAAAAAATTAAGCTCAATCGAGATATAGGGAGGAATCAACTCCAAGATCTCCTATTGCGTCTCATCATCCACAGGAACCTTCAAACAAATATCGTAGAAGCACCTTATGACTTCCCCCTACATCTCACACCATGTCCTTATAACCTACACCCTTCCATATGTTATAGAATTAATAAAATTAAACTCCCTTCTAGCCATGGTTGACTGGTATAATTTTGTTGTATTTTTATCCCCTTCCCTTAGCTAGGTGATTCTAGACTTTTATTTCTAGAAAACCTCCTCATTTCACTTCCATTCCTCCACCTTCATCATAGAATTCATCTCCTATATCAAGAGCTCCCAAGAAATACCTTTCAAACGAATCCCCTCAGTCACCTGCTTAAGAGCCTGCACCACCTCTTAGGACTCTCGCTCAATATTTCCAAAAACTAGACGATTCCATTCTTTTAGCCTCTCTTTCACATATTACAGTCTTTAAAAAAATATAAACATCATAGTTCCAAATCTTGGGCATCCCTTTGTCCACCATCTAAGGATCAAATCCTTGAAACCCTCATGGTCGAGCCAAGCAAGTTGAAATAAAAAAGGGTTGTTACCTGGTTTAATCCAACTCAAGACATCAAGAGATATTGATCAATGATCAAATCCTGCAAAAGAGAGAATATCTGAGTGCAAAACTATTCCTCCAGCCGCCCAGGAGTCATCAACTAAAAATTATCTAATCTTTCCTAGATATGGTCCAAGTTTAGTCTCCTATTACTCCAGGTGAACAAGCAGCCTTTCATAACCACATCTATAAGAACTAACCTATCCATTTAGTCAATGAAAAAATGACTTCCCGTGTCCAGGGCTCTAGAGCCTCCCTACTTTTCCTCCAACTATTTGAAGCATCTCTTTTCCTTTTTCTAAAATTACCTCCATTGCCCTCCACTGCTCCACCTTTTATTTTATATTAGTCAGAGCATAGAAGTTAACTACCTGAAAGGAAGTCACATTTGAAAGCAAATACCCTCTTATCTCCAAAATTCCTACAAATGCCACTATATCCACAACCTCTATTTTCCTAGGATCTCACATACAAAGCAATCCTCTAGAATTGCCCTTGGTAACAACCACTAAACTCAAAGCTTCCTTCCAATTCCTCTTGTAAGTTGTTGAGACTTCTAAAATTAATTTTGATTCTTGAATTAACATCAAATAAGGATGATGTTGTCTAATTAAACACTTCATAACATTATGCTTGGATTTTACCCCTAATACCATCACATTCCAAGAAATAATATTCATTTGGAGAAAGAATTGAAATGTGAATCAATAGTTCACATAACCCTTGATTCCACCAGATGCTCACCTTCCTTATCTCGCTTGTCCTTTTCTGATTTTCTTCCAACCACATGTTGTTTTCCTCCTCGATGCTTCCTCGAGGTGCTTGATGTAATCACTAAGGGATTACTTCTCATTACTCTTCTCCCATCCCCCTCAATATTGATAGCTCTTTCCTCCCTCTTCATATCATCCTCAACTGCATCCTTGGCCCTCACTAGAATCAACTCAAAGGAACTAGTCTTTTTTTTAGTTCCAAAGTTTTTCTAAGTGCACATATTTGTCGACGCCTCACCCTCACTACAAGGGTATGACACCAAATAAACCTAAATAACCTATTCATGAGAAGGGAAATCCCCACACAACATCCACATCCACCTCACTAGACTTAAATACCAAGACATCAAACTGATTTTTAAAAGGAACTTCCAAATGATCCTTACCCTTTCGACCACCAACCTTCGATCTTTTCCTGTTTATAATTGCACGAAAACCATCCTCCTCCCTCATTTCCACACTATTCCCCTAATGAGGCTCCTCATCCTTTTGCTTCATCTTAGTATTCTTGGAGCAATCCATTTCCAGGTGACCATAAAGATGATAGTGTTTGCACCCGAAGGGGATCACCTCATAGTCAAGAGCTTGAACCCGTATCCCTAATATATATGTAAATAGAATATGAGAGAGGACTAGATATATCCAGCTCCACATAAATTCTAGCATAAGTAGTAAACTTCCTATAGACACTAAAATGTGGTTAATCTTATTAAGCACCCACAAACAAGGATCAAATTGACATCATATGGCCCCTTGGGAAACCCTCAGGAGGCTCATAGTGGTTCTAGCCACTTCGAAAAGGTTTTTAGAGGCTACCGGCCCAATTTTGGGAGGTTTTGGCCCAAAATTCACCATCGTCCCACCCTGGGATGGTGGTATATTCCCACCGTACCACCTTGGGACGGTGGTGAGCCATCGTCCCATGGTGGGACGGTGAGCAAGTTTGACCCAAAAAAAGTCAAATATGGGCCAAATGGCACCCAGAAACTACCATTTAGCATGCCATATGGAGCATGCGGGTTAGAGGGAACTAAAGCCTTATGACACACTTTTTAATGGAGGCCCAAAATGGAGATTCTCTTCCCCATCCAATGCATGCCTCTATTTTGACAAGTGGCGCCTCCTGCCATGCATGCCCTTGCATGCATTTTTGCACATGAGCCCCTTTGGGCTATAAAATGGATTCAATATCCACACAAAAACACATATAAAGGAGTGCTATGATATGCAATGGAGTTCTGTCGATATTTCCCCTCACCTTATTGCACCTTTTTGTCCTCGTAATATCCCTTTTGCCAAGGAGGTTACCGGGTGACTTCAAGAAGGTAATCCGAGCATAAATTTTCCATCTTGGTGAATTTATTCACCAAATTTGATGAAAACACACCTTAGATTGTTTAGGAACATATTCTAGTGATTTTGGTAGCAAAAAGTGGCCGTAATTGGTGGGTATCCCCTCCCAGGGTGCCCCCAAATAGTTGCAGTCACCATCGTCCCCCTTGGGATGAGGGTAAATTATTACACAATTTCACTATTTTTTTAAATTTTCATTTTTCCATATTATCCCATGATGCTACAGTCAAAATTTTAGGTGATTTGGAGTTAAATTGACAAATTTATAGCATTTTTATGTTTTTGGAGGCTTGTAGGGCCCATCCGGGAACCCCAATTTTATGTAGGTGTATCTGGGCCCCAATTTGAAAATATAATAATATGGGTTGTCTTTAAATTTCAATTTATGCATACTGTACAAATTTCATGGGTTTTGAATATGTATAGGTTTGGGATTTGCTTGTCTTCTTCTTCGTAGGTTGTAGGCGGGTGACGCAAAATCAAGGGGTCTACAGATGCAATTTCTGATCTGTTTTTGGTGATATCCTCTTAAAACCTCCTCTTTAACATCTCTACAAATTTTCAAGTAATTTGGACATGTTTTGATATTGTTTTATTATATGCGCTATTTTACCCCTGTGGGGATTGCATGTTTTCCACCATACACCCTTGCTATTTGACCCCTTTGGCTTCCTTGTATGCAGGTACAAGTTATTATAAGGCATTGGGAAGGAATATTAGACATCATATATTGAATATACAAGCAGCGAAGACATTGGCCTGCCCACCTCGATTGTGGGTACGCGGAGAAACATTGGATGTGCACCTTGATTCCGTGAAAGACTTGGTCTTTGGGCACCTAATATTGTAAAAATTGTATCAAATTTTGAGACCTCAAGGGGACTGTTGTGTAACCTTGGATCTGATCCAACAAATTAATGAGAAGAAACTTGCTTTACTTCATTTCCTTTTGTTTGGTATTCTTTCCTTTTCACATGCATGCTTTCTTTTTGATGTCCAGGAGCGATATGGGGTAGATACGCATATTTTTTTACATCATTTTGTGCACCATTTTTCCCTACTTAAATGTCTATCATGGTGGGACCCTTGTCCCTTTTGATTTGGGTGAATATTTGACCTCTTTCTTGCATTTGTTGCCCTTTTTGTGTTGTAGGTGCTCCCCTCCCCACCCTAGAATGGTGGCAGAGGCTTTATCTGGCACACCCTGGGATGGTGGCTTCACCATCCCACCCTAGGATGGTGGTGAGGCTTCTACTCGCCCCACCCTAGAGCGGTGGTGAAACAGAGATATTTCTGCCCAAAAATTCAGAATTTGGAGAGCTCAAAATGGACAAGGTAAGTGCCTAAACCCTCTGATTTTCTGCTGCATTTACAAAGACTGCAAAATTTGGTTTTTTTCACATTATTATTTTTGCATAGAAAGGTTAAATGTCACTTTTTACTTTTCTTATCACATAAAGTAGCAAAAAGAAGGAGAAAAATCAAAAGAAACTTGTAGTAGCAATGCATTTGTTTAGTTTGATTGCTTGTGGCTTACCCATTGGGTAAGTTAGCATTTAGGATTTGCATTCATAAATTCAATTTGTAGGTTCTTTATCCTAATTTTTTGAAAGTAAAATGCACTTATTTGCATGCATTTAGTGAATGGTCGTTAATTGCTTCTTTGCATACTTTCTGGGATAATAAAGAACCACACACACCACGATTCATGTAAATGCTAGTGAGGTGGACTTCATTACCATCCACTAGTAGAGTGCAAGTGACGGTGGGTTTCATATCCATCCACTTGGCTCAAATCCCATGAACCCGATCCATCTTGCCAAGGTCGATTCCAAGATCTATCATAGCCCGTGGGTTATAGCATGCATCACCCTTCGGGGAGGTGTATTGCAGACTGCGGGTGAACTGGGTGAGGAACTGGTAGGACCTGTGCTCCCTGGATGTGTGTGGACCTCATCACCACACATTATAGATGGGATAACGCAACCTGGAGTTCATAGTCGTGTTGTCGAGCTACGAGTATACAAGTGAAATCCAATTGAACATGAGATTACAATCCAACAATATTTCAAACAAGTGACACGAGGTCATTCTTTACAAAACAACACATCTAAAACACACGAAATAGTTTAGGGATTCACACTTAAAACTTAAAAGAGATAATAATCATGTCTTATTGAGTGTTTCTTTCTTGTATACTATTTCATTAAGAATTTGTAAAGAAGATAATCACTTGGGGTACTAATAGAGGAGCACAATGGTGCGCACCCACAGCCAAGCCCAATCACGAACGAAAGCTATAGAGAGTGGATTAGGAGACACGAATAATATTTGATATAGCCCTAGGGACTTGGTTATACCTCTTGGGTGAGCCTCCACTCTACCTAGCCCCAAGAAAACAGGGCATGAGCCTCATCTCCGAAGGGATCCTCTTCAGGATACCCCGAGGGATGATGAGCATTACTTGGGAGAGTGTTCCCGGTATGTAGATATTTCACAGGCCTTCCTTGGTGAAAGGCAGATATGCACTGAGGTGCTAATAGACATAGTGGTGCCATGCATATGCATACTCGTCAGGGATGACACGCCTAAGCAAAGGTAGGATTATGACTTCACACACTAGTCGGAGCAAGTCGACATGACTCTACCTTCACGCCGCCTTGATAGGATACAGTAGCTCATGCAGCTCGACGAGAATGACACTCATCGGTCGGGGTGAGCCAATTTTGCCCTACCTTTCCTTGTTCAGGAGGGAAGACATGAGGATATCCTACAATTTCCTCAAGAACAATATTTTGCGCATGCGATATGTGCCTCTGCGCCAGCTGAGTGTAATGAACACATGTTCCAGCCTGAGCCTCAAGTCAATACGATGAACCTCGAGAGAGGCAAGAGCCCTATGGAGAACACAGAGTACCTTGGACAAGGTCAACCCCAGGGTGAGACTCCTAGACCCCCTAGGCTTCGCACTGCAGATCAAATTAGGCAAGCGATTACAAGATATACAGAACACCAGGCTCAGTTCAAGCAGCTTCGACGAGATAAAGAGAAACTAGACTGCTTGCACCAGCTTGAGAAAGAAATGATCGAACGACAGACCAATGAGTTGTTCCAAAAGACTTTGAGAGAGAGGGTCCCTACCCCTAAGACACATAGGTAGGAAGTCCATCCGAGGCAACCCATGCTCGTTCAAGAGAGGTCCCCTAGACCTTATCAAATTTTGCTTCCATGACCTCCTAGGCCAGATCGGGAGATGCCTCCCAGGACAAACATAGGGTGCCAACTACAGGTAGATACCCCCATTTATAGGTCAGCTCAAGAGACGCCTTACGGGGCTTATACTGAGCATGAGCCAGAAGCAGAGTATGTTAAGACGTCTTACCAAGGTAGGGGGTGACTTACCACTGCCTCGCCCTAGGTTGGAGGATCCTAGACCTCCTCCACAAGATGTGAATAAAGATGAGGAGATCAAGTTCTCAGGCCCTTATAAAGCATTGTTAGAATGCCTGAAGTTAGTAGAGAACAAGACCTTTGGGTCAGGATCTCAAAAGCCCACTATGCGTCAGTTATGTAGTCAACCCATCCATCCATCAGTACCTACACCTCCCTATCCAGAGAAATTTAAGTTACCTCAGTTGGCTAGCTTTAAGGGAGAAGAGGATGTGCAAGAACATGTCACCAGGTTCTTGTAAGTCTCACAATGACACTGAGAGGGGGGGTGAATCAGTGTAGCTCTTTTAAAACTTAAATCTTCAACTCTTAAAGCCAAAACAATGACAACTTGAAACCAAATAAAGTAAGTATAACAAGAGAACATCACACAACATAAGATGTACTGAGGTTCATCGATTTGGCTACATCCTCAAAATGACTGTTTGGACTCCCATCCAAATCCAGCCTTTACAAAGCACCAACTTTACAATCAATTTACCAAAGACCCACCTGGAAGGAGCACCAACCCCCGATTTATCTGCACCAACAGAAAGGAGCACCAACCCATGATTTATCTACACCAACAGAAAGGAGCACCAACCCCTCTACCAAGCACCCACTTGATTTTGATATTGATAATAAAAAGACATATATGAATCTTCTCTTCTCACAAAAAAATTGACCGTTCTCTTAGCTCGTTTTGTCAATTTCTAAACGCTTTCTAGGTATTGTGTAGAACTCTATCTATGACCTCCTCTCAAAATTTCAGAAAAACTAATATTGTATGAGAAAGTTATGCCCAAAATACTAAAGTGACGTTTTTCACCTTTTTCCCAAAAACATGGATTTTCACTCTTTATTTTTCTCCACACACTCTTCTCTCCACACAAAATAAAATCACACTCTTCAATAAAACACTTCTAACTTAAATGCACACACTTGCATTTCTTTTCACTTTTCACTTTCTCCAAAGATCTTTATTTAATGAAACTACTTAAAATAATATAACTCCCTTTTTTTATATTGAGAAGGCATTTCGTTAAACATGTCACATGCAAAGAATTGACACCTTCCTCATTCTCATACTTCAGAGCCATGTGAAAAATCAAACCAAAAACAAAATATCATCTATTTGATGCCTTGAAGGTGTAACAACACTGAAACTGAAACTCTGGCGACTCTTCAAGGTCAAAACGGCCAACTAAAGGATTTTGCCCAAGTGGCATAAATTGACATAAAAGAGACCTGTAACGTTTTTACAAAAATCATAACTCTCACCTCGTAACTCAGTTTTATCTGGAATTTGAAACGTAGAATCTTTACAACACTGAATATGTCCAAACCAAAACTCACTGCCTAACTCCTTACGGTTCACCTATACCACTTCTACAAAAACTGCTTCTGACACACTTTTTCAAAAAAGAGCATTTTTGTGACAGTATTGCAACCCTTGTAAAATTCACCTCGTTTCTCCGTTTTCATTGAAATTTGGAAAACATGTTCTTGAAGATAATGACCACCTCCAGTTCAAATTTTACTACATAAATCCTTACGGTTTGTTCGTAGTGCTTTTGACAAAACCTGCACTTTTTCAGCCTGTACCACTTGCCAAATCATCCGCCAAGATACCGAAAACACCACCGATCCCTCCAAACACTGTGATGACATATCCAATTCTATTCTAGACTATTTCCTAACATGATGGCATGTTCCAAACTGATCCATCCTATCCAACTGTGCCAGTGGCGACTTTTGCAACTTTTTGACTATTTTTCTGCTTTGACAACTTTCTGACGATTTTTTCAACTTTTGCAAATTTGCACAAACAACCTGTAACAACTTCACCCAAACATCAAAAAAATCCTCTAAGTTTTTAAAATCACTTTACATACTCTGAATAAACTCTGAACTCCTGTCCACTACATCAATCGATCTATCTGACTGTGTTGACAACAATGACAATATTGTCGTTGCACCTTGCTCAACAATCTCCCCCTTTGGAATTGTTGGCAACACACGTGCAATTTCCTGTAACTCTTCTCCCCATTTGACAATAATACCAAAGGGCTGCTACAAACTCCCCCTGATTCCATGCACAACATTCTCAAGCAAAAATTATTACACTTAGCAAAAATCACAAACATGAGCAAAAAGATAAACAAATACATAAATGCTCCCCCTGAGAATGTGGTCCCGATAGCTAGTCAATTCTTGGGAAGCATGACCACTCCCAATTTATTTTGAAGGTACTCAAATAATTCCTTGGGCAATGATTTTGTGAAGATATCTGCTACTTGCTCTGTTTTTGGAACAAAATCCAACTTAACCTCACCTTCCGCAACTTTCTCCTTCAAAAAGTGATATCGGATAGCAATATGTTTTGTGTGAGAATGCATAACCGGATTCTTTGAGATGTTAATGGCACTGGTGTTATCACACTTAACTAAAATTGGCTCACTGAAGTTAATACCAAGATCTTTTAGGGTTTATTTCATCCATAATACCTACGTACAACACGTTGTCACTACAATATATTCTACCTCTGCTATGGATAAGGAGACTGACTCTTGTTTCTTACTGTGCCACGCGACCAACCTGTCTCCAAGATAGAATGCACCTCCACTGGTACTCTTTCTAACCCATACTCCATAGTACCCTTGAGGTACCGAAGAATCCTCTTCACTGTTGTCACATGAGTCTCCTTGGGACTAGCCTGAAATCATGCTACCATGCATACTACCTGCAAAATATCTGGTCTGGTAGTCGTCAAGTACGATAAGCTCCCAATCATAGATCTATACATGGTTTGATCAACATGTGGAGATTTTTCATCCTTGCTCAACTTGCAACATGTCATTATAGGTGTGCTAACTGGCTTGCAATCCTCCATTGTGAACTTTTTTAGCATCTCTTTCACATATTTAATTTGAGAAATAAATATGCCCTTCTCATTTTGATTAACTTGCAACCCGAGGAAATACGAAAGTTCACCAATCATTGACATTTCAAATTCTTTTTGCATCTTATTTACTAAATCTTTACACGACTCATCTTTGTTGCTGCCAAATATGATATCATCTACGTATACAACAAAAACTAAGATGGCCATTTTCTAATTTGACATTCAAATTACTATCCACCATACCTTTCTTGAACCCTTGTTGAGTAAGATAGTTGTCTAGCCTTGCATACCATGCTCAGGGTGCCTGTTTTAAGCCATATAATGCTTTTTTCAACTTGCAAACAAAGTTGGGATCATCACCAAGTTGGAAACCATCTCGTTGCTCAATATAAACCTCTTCTTCAAGTTTCCCATTCAAAAATGCTGATTTCACATCCATTTGATAAACTTTGAAATTCTTGTAAACTGCTAAAGCCAGAAACATTCTAATTGCCTCTAGTCTATCCATAGGTGTAAAGGTTTCCTCAAAGTCAATACCTTCAACTTGTGCATAGCCTTTACATACCAATCTTGCTTTATTCCTGAATACCTGTCCGTCTTCATTCAATTTTTTTTGAAAGACCCATTTAGTACCGATTATATTTTTATTTGTAGGTCTTGGTACATACTCCCAAGTTTTATTTTTCTCGATCTGATCTAATTCTTCATTTATTGCCTTCATCCAAATTTCATCTTTGCTTGCGTCAGCAACATTTTTGGGCTCAATGCTGGATAATAGAGAGTAGTTACTTACTACTCTTCTTCTTGTCTAAACACCAACTGTGGGGTCTCCAATTATTTGCTCTCTAGGATGATCTTTCTGCCAGCTGCCTGTTTTGAATTCTTTATTTTCTTCCACTTCTGAATCACTATTTGAATCATCTGAGTCAATTTTTTGTTTCTTTTATGTTTCCTTTTCCTCATCTCCTTCAATAACCTCTTCATAAATTGGGTAGTTCTCTTCATAGCTACTTATTACTTGTTCCCTACCTTCATCAACTTTAACATCGGCACTATCCACAATTTTCCTTAGCCTCTTGTTGTAGCATTTGTAAGCTTTGCTTTTTGACGAATAGCCAAGAAAAATACCTTCATCCGCTCTATCTTCAAACTTACCAAGGTTTTCTTTAGTTCTTTTGATGTAACACTTGCTACCAAAAAATTTAAAGTATCTTGTTGTTGCCTTTTTACCGAACCACAACTCATAAGGAGTTTTGCTTTCATGCGTCCTCAACATGCACCTATTTTGGATGTATACCGCAGTATGGACCGCCTCTTTCCAAAATTTGTCTGCTACTTTGCTCTCAGTCAACATAGTCTGTGTCATTTCCTGCACTATCTTGTTCTTTATTTCTACCACATCATTCTACTAAGGTGTCTTGGCTGCTAAAAACTGTCTCCTAATACCATATTTTTCACAGTACTCTGTAAAATCCTTTGAAATGAACTCTCATCCTCTATCTGATCTTAAACATTTAATTTTTTTTCCTGTTTGATTCTCAACTTGATTTTTGAAAACCTTGAACATCTTAAAAGCTTCTGATTTATGCTTCAAAAATAGTACCCATGTCATCCTGGAATAGTCAATACAACATAAAATATTTGTCACCATTTATGCTTTGCGTTCTCATGGGTCCACATAAATCAGTATGTATTAGTTCCAAAGGTTTACTTGTGTAGTACTATTTTGTTTTAAATGAGAATCTAGTTTGCTTCCCCTTTTGGCATGAAGCACAAATGCTATTTGATAGTTTTCCAATGGTGGGAATATCTCTCACTGCCTTTTTTGAGTTGATTTTTACTAGATTGTCAAAACTGATATGACCGATCCTCTTGTGCCACAACCAATTTTCTTCTTCCTGTCCAATCAAGCAAGCTCCTTCTGAAGTCTCTGAGAGAGTGTATAGGTTGCCAAATGTCCTCGATACAGTTGCTATCAACTTTCTATTGTTTTCTTTTCTAACTTCATAACCCTGCTTCTTAAAAATCACTTCATGACCTCTATCACAAATCTGACTTACGCTCAACAAGTTATGCTTCAGACCAACCACAAACAAGACTTATTTTGACTTGATTTTTTCATCACTAATATTAACTGAACCTTTGCCAACTATCTTAGCTCCATCATTATTTCTAAATTTTACTGAACCACCTTCATATTGCTATAACTTCTCAAATTTTTGTTTGTCACCTATCATATGACTAGAGCATCCACTATCAAGTATCCATGGTGCAGATTTATTTTGTGCTTTAAATGTTGTTTGTACGATCAGGGATTCCTTTTCTTCCTTAGATCGTTCTTTTTCTTTCCACTCTGGTTTGATTACAGTTTTGGGCTCTTGTTTTGACTTTTCTTTTTCAGTAGCTTGTGCATGTTTTTTGGGAAATTTTCTATTTTGTCTCATTCCATTTGGTTGAAATTTTATTCCCTAAATTTGATTTGATGCAAATGTCCTTCGACAATTTCTTGCAATGTGCCCAAAATTATGATAGTTATAACATTCTACTGCATAATCCGTCAAAGGTGAAAAAATATTTCTACTGGTAAAATTCCTTGATCCTACATTATACTTGCAATATGAAATCTTATGTCCATAACCATTGCATTTAAAATAGTAACCAGAAAAGAGATGATTGAACCTGGGTGATGGTCTTTGCCATGTTGTTGTAGGAGCCATAAATATTCTTCTTCTTTGATGTGTGACATTGGTGAAACCATCATTGTCAATTCTCCTTTCGTGCCTTGCATTATTGCTTTCTTTTGCATGAGTCAATTTTTCTTGATCAACCTGTTTCTTATCTTCATTCTTTATGGATTCTTCATTTATGGCCTTTGATCCATTTGATGATTCTCCTTCGTCAAAGCCCAAACAAAATTTGATGCCTGTAGTCTTTTGGTTATTTATGATCTTATCCAGCTTCATAGAACTTTCTTCACATTTGTGATAACAACTAATTTTACGATTCATCTCTTCTATCTACATCCTTAAACCAACAGTCTCTTCTTCTAGCTTGCTGCAATAATCTATTTTCATGGTTATTTGCACTTCAAGATCTTCAGATATTTTCTTGGATTCTTTTATCTGTACTTTCAAACTGGTTATGATTTCATTTGCATCCTCAAGCTTTCTTGAAATTTTCTTATTCTTTTTTCTTTTTATCTTCAATTCATCCAGAGCTACAATTAGTTCCTCTTCCAAATTTACTTCTGCATCAATTTCTTCATCACATTCCTATTCTTTTTTTGTTTTTTCTTCTTTGAGTGCCATGAAAAGAGCTTCACTTGTTTCCTTTTCAGAATCCTCACCGGAGCTGTCTTTTGATGAACTGACATTCTTGGAGATGAAACTTTTCTTCTTGAAGTTGCATTTTCTGAAATTTGTTTTTTTCTTCCAGTAACTTCTTTCTTGGTGTGATCCTTCATCACTTTTTTTCTTCTCATTAAGTGGAAATTTGGCTACAAAATGCCCAATGCCTCCATAATTGAAACATTTAAACAATAACTTTCCTCTGTATTTTCCTTTTCCCATTTTTAGTTTTCGAACAAAGTTTGCTTCCATTTCATCTGATGTCTCTTCTTCCTCGGATTCTTGTTTTGCTTTCATATTTTTATGGGCTTTAAAAGCAGCTTCTCTGTCTGTGGGTTTAGATTTTCCTATTCTCATCTCATATGCAGTTAAAGAACCATGCATCTCATCCATACTAAAAATATTTAGATCTTTAGCTTCTTTTATAGCTAAAACTTTAGAATCAAATCTTTGGGAAAGATATCTTAATACCTTTTTCACGATGACAGAATCTTTGATTTCCTTGTCGAGTCCTCTAATTGCATTAATGACTTCATTAACTCTTAGCATATATGCCTCTATGTTCTCATCGTCATTCATATTTAATACTTCGAACTGAGCTCAATGTGTTTGTAATTTGGCCTCTTTGATCTTAACGTCTCCTTCATGAATGCTCCTCAGTTTGTCCCATATTTCTTTTGTCATTTTACAACTCATAATCTTTACCAGTTCACTGTCCACTAATCCACACATGATAGCATTCTTTGCTTTTGAGTCATTCTCAAATAGTTTCTTACAGCAAGCATCGATTGGAGAAGTGGTGGGTATTGTGTATCCACTATCTACTAAATCCCAAATGTTGTATCCCAAAGCACAAAGATATGTCTGCATCCTAAGTCTCCAAAATGCATAATTAGTTTCGTCAAACAATGGTGCTTTGTTTGATGAGAAGCCTTCACCACCTGCCATTGTGTCACTTCCAAGATCACCCTAGCCGGTTAAGCTTGTTCAGAAACTCGCTCTGATACTAATTGTAAGTCTCACAATGACACTAAGAGGGGGGGTGAATTAGTGTAGCTCTTTTAAAACTTAAATCTTCAACTCTTAAAGCCGAAACAATGAAAACTTAAAACCAAATAAAGCAAGTATAACAAGAGAACATCACACAACACAAGATGTATCGAGGTTCACCGATTTGGCTACATCCTCAAAATAACTGTTTGGACTCCCATCCAAATCTAGCCTTTGCAAAGCACCAACTTTACAATCAATTTACCAACAACCACTGGAAGGAGCACCAACCCCTGATTTATCTGCACCAACAGAAAGGAGCACCAACCCCTAATTTATCTGTACCAATAGAAAGGAGCACCAATCCCTGATTTATTTGCACCAACAGAAAGGAGCACCAACCCCTCTACCAAGCACCCATTTGATTTTGATATTGATAATAAAAAGACATATGAATCTTCTATTCTCACAAAAAAAATGACCATTATCTTAGCTCGTTCTGTCAATTGCTAAAGGCTTTCTGGGTATTGTGCATAACTCTATTTATGACCTCCTCTAAAAATTTCAGCCAAAACTAATATTGTATGAGAAAGTTATGTCCAAAATACTAAAGTGACATTTTTTACCTTTTTCCCAAAAACACGTATTTTCACTCTTTATTTTTCTCCACACACTCTTCTCTCCGCACAAAATAAAATCACACTCTTCAATAAAACACTTCTAAATTAAATGCACACACTTGCATTCCTTTTCACTTTTCACTTTCTCCAAAGATCTTTATTTAATGAAACTACTTAAAATAATATAACTCCTTTTTTTTATATTGAGAAGGCATTTCGTCAAACACATCACATGCAAAGAATTGACACCTTACTATGTACATACTTTGAATAACCTCTAAAATCCTGTCCACTGCATCAATTGATCTATCTGACTATGTTGAGAATGACAATATTGTGGCTGCACCTTGCTCAACAGTTCTTAGGCCAATGCTTTGGCATTCATGATGATGATGCTTTTCTTTTGAGGATATTTGTGACTACCCTCGACGACCCTGCCTTCGAGTGGTTTTACCAACTCCTTAAGCATAGCATTCATAATTTGGACCAACTTGCGGATGTATTCCTAGAATGCTTTGCCTTCAATACCAAGAGGAAGGCAACGCTGGCCGATGTAGCTGGGTTGAAACAGTATGATGATGAGTCAATAACAAATTATGGCAATAGATGGTGAACCCTGCTCGCCAAGCTGCCTTATCTTCTCCCCATTTCAAAGTTTTATCAAATGTTCTCCAAAAGTTGCTTGAAGCCAATCTCCTTGTTATTGCAGTTGCAACAATACCCCACTCTTGAAGATGCCTTAGCACAGGATATGATCATCGAAGAAATAAATATTCAAGAGGGTGAGATTGTGAAGCCTCGCAAGAAGGAATGGAGCAAGAACGCTAAAAATACCCCAGTGCAACCTAAGTCAACAGTAGTAAATCAGGTTGCCATTAGTGTCCCAGGGCCAGTGCCAACCATGCCACATCAAAATCCTAATTATCAGGCCACCCTTGGGAACTATGCCAAGGATAACTAGAATGGTCAAGGGAAAAATCAACAGCATCGCCCCAAGCGACAATTCACACCCATTGCAAAGTCTATGGACTCGGTGTTTGATCGCCTCTTGGCGGCTAATGCGATCCATTTACTTGACAGTCGACCTATCAACCCTAATGCACCTAAGCCCAAAGGATACAAAGAAGACCTATATTGCAAGTTTCATAAGCAAAACGGGCATGATGTGCAAATGTGATATAAATTCAAACACTTGGTGCAAGACCTAATTGATAGGAATGGCCTCCAGGTATATAACCCTATCACACCAAACAACCAACAAATGGAGGTCTTCAAGGACCCTTTGCATTCCCACATAGAGCAAAATAAACCAGTGCCCCAGGTGAATGAGGTCCACCATGCTCCTAAACAAGGATATGTTGGCATGGTCAATATTGTGACAAGAAATAGGCGATATCCAAGTCCAGCCGCACCTCCTGCAACTCAGAGTGATGTCCCTTCAACATCGTAGCCTATACCGCCTCTTG
This sequence comes from Wollemia nobilis, assembly GCA_028583015.1. Taxonomy (NCBI): domain Eukaryota; kingdom Viridiplantae; phylum Streptophyta; class Pinopsida; order Araucariales; family Araucariaceae; genus Wollemia; species Wollemia nobilis. Next base: position 499,707 of record JAQPPZ010015413.1, read on the forward strand.
GACCGAGCCTCCCACCTAGGCCTATAGTCACAATTAAGAGCAAGCTCGATCAAAGCTTAAGAACAACATCTGCCTGGCTCTCCATCTATGAGCTCATACAACAATCACAACCTCATAGGGAAGCCTTGATGGAGATCCTTAAGGCAGTTGAGCTTCAGCTCCAAGAGTCTAACTCCTTCAAAAAATTTGTGGGGCATGTGCGGTAATGCACAGAACCAATGATTACTTTTCAATAAGATGAACTTAAATTGGTTCTGCATGATATGGTGGATCCCCATTTACACATTGTTGCACGTGTGAATGGAACACCATACAAGAGAGTGTTGATAGATATTGGGTCTACGAGCAACATCATAACTACAATAGCTCTAAAACACCTGAAGCTCCCAACATCTCATATTGTCACATCTACCTACACTCTTAGAGCATTCAATGATGCCATATGCTCAACGATTGGTACAATCATCCTACCTATTCAAGTAGGAGAAAAGATCATCTCGATGATGTGCCACATCTTAGAGGGTGAGATGGCGTACAACATTTTGTTAGGAAGACCATGGATTAGGGACATGAAGTGTGTCCCTTCCATCGCTCACCAATGCCTCAAGTACACTCACAAAGGGCAAGTTCATGTCATCCCCACGGACCTAGAGCCCTTCAAGTACTACAACATGGTGCAATAGTTACCCGAGTCGACCTTGCCATCAATACATCTGGATTTTCAACTAAATAAATCTAGCCGAGGTTCGACCCTACTGCTATCGCATACCATGCCCTCCTCATCGTCGGCTCCACCCCAAACACCTAATACACCGATGGATCCTTTGCATAGGAACCCAGAGAAGTGACCAATTGAGGAGGACCAACCGATCATATCCACTATCTCTACAAAGGAGATACTTAGCCCGGATGATGAAGAGACACCACACGAGGCAAACGATGAGCCATATCAAGTCTCACTCTCATCCCTCTTTTACCTGCAGCCCCAGGTTACGGTACATCTGACTTCTATCAGATTGGGGAAATACATGATTAGGAATGTTACCACTACTCTTTCTTTAGAGTCGATGCAAGACATGGGTAGACCCCGTCTTTCCATAGACACTATCGTGCCTCTTGGTATTCCCCTGAATCAAATGAATTTCGTCTATGGGGGCCTTGACTATGGTATTGAACCTTACCAATAGCAGGAGGAAGATGAGGAACCTTTTGGAGAGGATATTAACTACTTGTCTAACCCTAAATTTTACCTAAAGTACCTTGACCTATGCAACTAGCATGGTTATGGGTTAGGCCTGTATGAGCAAGGCACCATAATCCCATGTCAATCGTAATACCAAATACCTTATGACAAGTTGAGAGTGGGACGCAACAAGCCCTTGCCTCTAGATGTCCTCTTCGATAGCCTAAATTGCTTGAATATAAGATACAAGGGCGGGTTGGCCCAATACCCTTATGCCAATCCCAATACAGTCTACTCCTTGGGGGATTACTTTCCATGGCTATATGGGAACCCTGCGATCCCCAGTGACATTCCCCCACATTTTGAGAGAGGGGAAGGTTCACGAAGTTGTCCCCATGTCTGTGATGAGTCAGATCAAGGCACCTCATATGAATAGACCTCAGATAATAAGTTAGGTTATGAGGTAGCGCCATATGACACTTTTGAGTCAGATAGTTATCACTAGCAAATTGTCCCCATTAACGACCAATAGGAAGACCTCATACATCTATTACCTTTCCATGATCTTGTTTGGTGGTAGCTCGTTCATCCTGAAGAGCCGATTCACCCGTAGGAAGCTAGACCTCCTAGGTGGAGCAATTAATTTACTTGAGCAGTTGGGTCCTCGTGAGTCTGAGGTACTATGAGATGATAATGAAGGAATCCTCATCCACGATGATGATTATGAGGAATTAGCATATATGGGACCACACCTACCTGATCACCCAATCCCAAGGGGCAACAATGAGGTTACCATATATGAAAGTGACTATGAGGATGAAACAGAGAGGGTGTACCTTGGTCCTCATTACCTGCATCATCGTCATGAGCCCATAGACATAGATGAAGTCTATCGTCAGTTGCATGTTGGCCCATGCTTGAGGGCAAGGCCTGTCAATTTAGACTAGATTCACCATGAGGTCTTCCCTAATCCACCCACACACATGGAGCTCCTTGAGCCTAATGATCCCTTCCTGCAGTCTATTCACAGACAGGATCCAGAGATCCCCATTCCCCCAGAACCACATCTGGGGGTGAGAGATGACATCAATACACAGTCACATGCACGTGGTCCTGGAGAACATACATATTCCATCAATATGATCTCCATTGATTTGACCACACCACTTCACAACCTAACTGATCCTTCCAAGCCATGCCATATAGATCTAGATGCTATTTAATGGGATCGCACTAATTCACCCCCATCACCCTCTGAGTATTGGGCTTGCAGTGGATTGTTTCACTTTTTCGCTGGCCCAACTCATGATGTCTTCCATGCTGAGGAGGGACCTAAAGTTCCCATTGAGGATTTAAATCTAGTTGAAGACATCCATTTGATACCTACTCCCCATCAGTTGGAGGAGGGATCTTATATGTCAATCGAGCCTACGGTTGACAAAGATATCAGCTCAGATCCTGAAAACCCGTAATGTATCAAGCTAGCGAAAAGCGTATACCCCAAAGAGCAAGCTAATTATATAGCCCTTCTCACAAAGAAGAAGGCAACTTTTGCATGGTATTACAAAGACATGTCGGGACTAGATCCAAATGTGGTCACCCATAATCTAACGCTTGATCACACAGTCAAACCTGTCAAGCAAAAGTTGAGAAAGATGCACCCAACAGTGGCCTTGATGGTCAAATATGAGCTACATAAACTGTTGGATGCCAAGTTTATCATTTCTATAGACTATCCACCATCGTTGTCCAAAATTTTCCTCATTAAGAATCCTTATGGGAGGATTCACATTTGCACCGATTTTTGAGACCTGAACAAAGCGAGTCCTAAGGATGATTTTCCTTTGCCAAGCATAGATGCCCTGGTCGATGCCACCACAGGACACGAAATGCTCTCCTTTATGGATGACTTCTCTGGGTATAATCATATTCATATCAACCCTGAAGACTAGCTCAAAACGACATTCACAACGCCTTGGGGAACATTTTGTTATAAGGTCATGCCATTTGGCCTTAAGAATGTCGGTGCCACCTACCAGTGTGCCATGACATATATCTTCCATGACTACATGCACAAAATTTTGGAAGATTACATGGATGACTTATTGGCTAAATCTCTATTACGTCATGAGCACCTAGATGTCTTATGCAAAGTCCTCGATCGCCTTATTGAACATAATGTGAGATAGAACCCCAAGAAGTGCGTCTTTGGCATCACATCTGGAAAGCTCTTGGGATTTATAGTTTCCAAATGAGGCATCGAAGTGGACCCTAAAAAAGTCAAGGAAATCCTTGAAATGCCTCTCCTGACTACCATCAAGCAGCTTTGTAGCTTGTAGGGGAGGATTGCATCCATCAAACGCTTTATAACACAATTGTCATACAAGTGTAGACCCATGAACAAACTTTTGCACAAGGGGGTCACATTCCACTAGGACGATGAGTGTCAGGATGCCTTTGACGAAATTAAACAATACCTGGCTTAATCGCAAGTATTAGCTCCACCTAGACCAGGGGTGTCGTTTTGATTATATATCTCAGATACTAAGATTGCATTGGGTGCTATGTTAGCCCAAAACAATGAATTTCATAAGGAACAGGCCACATACTATCTCAGTCACACCCTGGTGAGCTATGATATTAAGTATGCATACGTTGAAAAGTTATGTCTAGCAATGGTTTTTGCTACCAAGAAGCTACGACACTATATGCTCAACCACACTACGTATATTGTATCTAAAGAGAATCCATTGTGATACATGATGAGTCGTACTTATCATAGTAGTCGCATGATGAAATGGATCATGTTGTTGACAAAATTCAACCTGGAATTCATAGGACAAAAGTCAATCAAAGGTTAGGTCATTGCTGATAAAATTGTAGAGGCTCCTTTCCAAGAGGATCAGCCTCTTAGCATGGAGCTTCCTGATGATGGAGTCTTCCAAATATCAAAATCGCCTGATTTTGATGAGCCTGAGTCACAGGCGGATATGACTCTTTTCTTCGATGGCTCCAAATGCGAGCAAGGGTGTGGCGCGGGAATCATATTTTTCACACCGCATGGGGCTCCCATACCCTTGTCATTTAAACTTGATTTCCCCTACACCAATAATAACATCGATTATGAAGCCTTGCTTATAGGGCTTAAAATGGCTATCACCATGAAAATCACCAAGCTCAACATTTTTGGCGACTCCTTGCTCATTGTCAACCAGGTCAAGGGAATATTCCAATGCAAGTGCCCAATTTTGCAAGCCTACAAAGCCCTTGTGGACAAATCCTTGGAAAAATTTGAATGGTATGACATCGAGGCACTCCCTCGATCGTCTAACATTTTGCAGATATAATGGCCTCTTTAGGATCCTTGATTTTACAAGACCCCATAGGGGAGATGACAACCATTCAAGTCAAAACACCATCGCAATCAGTGATTGAGCATGAGAGCACTCAAGACATGCCATAAGTCCACTTGATTCAAATAGAACCTCATCAAGAGATATTCTCACACATTCACGAGCACTTGAATCATGTCACTTGGGGGACTCTGTTCCCCCAAACCCCTTTTGATAGCAACACAATGCTATTCTTACAAGTTCTATCCTAGTCTGCATTTGCTTAGGATGAACTTCATGAGGGACAGGAAATTCATGCAATCGAGGCTTCCACACAGCAAGATTGCTCCACACCAATTAGAGAGTACCTAAAGCTTGGTAACCTCCCTCATGGATCATCACACATTGCCAAAAGGACATTAAAACGAAAGGCAACAAAGTTTTTCTTGTTAGGAGACATCCTATACCATTGGAGCTACGAAGGAATCCTCCTTCATTGCTTAGAGTATCAAGAATCGACTTGGGCAATGGCCCAAGCACATGACGGTACTTTTGGTGGCCATTTCAGTGGAATGGCCATCACATTCTTCGCATGGGCTATTATTGACCAAATTTAGAGCGAGATTGTTGCGCATATGTGAGGAAGTACGTGAAATGTCAACACCATGCTAACTTGACACATGTACCTTCCCAGGCCTTACAACCGATCCAATCGGCTTGGCCATTTTTGCAATGGGAGTTGTATTTAATCAAGAAAATCTCCCCGACATCCTCGGGTCATCACACATTTATCATTATGGCTATCGAGTATTTTACAAAGTGGGTGGAAGAAATTCCCCTTACCACTACGACAGGATCCCGCATAGCGGAGTTCATATTGCATAATATCATTTGTCATTTTGGTATTCCATCCAAGATCATTTCGGATAATGGGACATCATTCAAGAACAAAGATGTGCATGCTTTGACAACAAAGTATAATATCCAACACAACTTTTCGACACCCTATTATCCACAAGCAAATGGGCAAGCAAAAGCATCAAACAAGACATTAATTGCCATATTGAAGAAAATAGTCAAAGAGAATCATATCGATTGGCACACGCAAATGCCGCTTGCCCTTTGGGCTTACCACACTAGCATTCGGATGCCCACTGGGGTAACTCTGTTTTCACTAGTGTATGGTGTTGAGGCGGTCATGCCTCTAGAGTTTGAAATCCCATCACTGCGCATATCCATTCAGGAGTTTATTAACGATGATACTGCGCAACAAGCTCACCTAGATCAGCTTATGTTATTGGATGAGCATCGCATTAATGCACTTGAACATCTACGTGTGTATCAAGAGCGGCTTAAAAGAGACTATAATACGAAAGTCCATCTCAGAGACTTTCAAGTTAGTGATCTCGTCCTGAAAGAGAACCAACAAAATTTTAGCTTGCCGCCCCACCTACGGGACAAATTTGCGATAAACTGGTTAGGTCCCTTTGTCATCACTAGTCAAATAGGGCTTGGAACATATCGCCTAGCTTCACTTGAAGGTGTCGAGGACCCTGAACCCTTGAACATCCTTCACTTGTGGTCATTTCCTGCTTAGAGAGCACCCAAAAGGCTCCTAGCGGGTTCTCACCATCTAGGTCAAGTAAAAATTCTCCTAGACTATCTACGATCATCTAGGTCAACCCTAAATTCCCCAAAGGCATCCATAAGCCCTTTGGTCATAGCCAAATACCCCTAGACAATCGTAGACACTTTTTAAGTGACGCTGCACGTATAGGTCACCCAAAAGGCTCCTAGCGGGTTCTCACCGTCTAGGTCAAGTAAAAATGCTCCTAGACTATCTACGATCATCTAGGTCAACCCTAAATGCCCCAAAGGCATCCATAAACCCTTTGGTCATAGCCAAATACCCTTAGGTAGTCGTAGACACTTTTTAAGTGCCATCACACATCTAGATCACCTAAAAGGCTCCTAGCGGATTCTCACCGTCTAGGTCAAGTAAAAATACTCCTAGACTATTTACGATTAATTAGGTCAACCCTAAATGCCCCAAAGGAATCCATAAGCCCTTTGGTCATAGCCAAATACCCCTAGGCAATCATAGACACTTTTTAAGTATCGTCGCATGTGTAGGTCACCCAAAAGGCTCCTAGCAGGTTCTCACCGTCTAGGTCAAGAAAAAATGCTCCTAGACTATCTACGATCGTCTAGGTCAACCCTATATGCCCCAAAGGCATCCATAAGTCCTTTGGTCATAGAAAAATACCCCTAGGCAATCGTAGACACTTTTTAAGTGTTGTCGCATGTCTAGGTCACCCAAAAGGCTCCTAGCTGGTTCTCACCATCTAGGTCAAGCAAAAATGCTCATGGACTATCTACGATCGTCTAGGTCAAATATAAAAGCCCCAAAGGCATCCATAAGACCTTTGGTCCCCCCCCAAATGCCCCAATGGATCCCAAATAGCTCGTTGGTCACATGTGTATACATATCAATCAAAAATTCAAAAACATCAAAATACAAAAATATTGCATCGCATTGCACTTTCATACATATATATCAATCAAAATTTCAAAAAAAAAAAAAAAACAAAACACATCATCAAAATTTCAAAAATTCAAAAATATTGCATCACACCACATTGCATCCCATTGCATTTTATCGTCACTTGCATTTAGACATATTCATCATTAGCACTTTACATTTTAGAGTTGCTCATACATGTCTAGCACCATTATGGTACACTACTTACCACTCAAAATCAATGTTGTGAAAGTACTCATAGTTCAAAGCCACAATTATCATTCTCACCCACATTTTTCATGTTTCTACAGTCATGTCTATTCCCTTCACTTAGCCATTTATTTTATAATGTCAGTAGGGTTTCGGTCACTCAACCATATCTAGTCCCTACTTAGACTTTGTAGAATGCTAGCTTGATTTTTAGGAGGTAGAGTCTTGCATTGATTATGCCTTGCGTACATCATATCCCAAAAACAATTAATCACTAACAATCCAAGTTTTGCACAAAGATAGATGAAATCCATGAAGTGGTCTAGGTTACCTTAAGCAAAAAGGTCATCCTGCTCATCCCCCTATGTGAATGGTTCAAGAATGCTGAGAGTTGGCAAAAGGACAAGTTCTCCCCTACCCAATTCCCCCCACAACAATAAGTGGTTTTCCCTCATTTTTGTCAACAATATCCCACATTGCCACATGTTTGCAACAGTCTAAATTTGCAAACCCCCACAAAGCAAAAATTCAAAATACAAAAATCTAAAAGTGCACATGTCAAAAAGCACAAGAAACAGTGACCCCATCGCTCAAAATTCAGATCCCTTGCTCAAGAGAAAAAGAAAAAAAAACTCAAAATAAACAGTGATTATTATCACTAAAAAGAGAAAAATAAACAATGATTCTTATCACTTCATATGAGAGCAAGTATCCCAATACAATTTGAAGAAAGTAGGGAGTCGAACTTGAATCCTTGGAACTCTCAGCATTTGGAAAACCATCAGGTGATCCTCATTACGAGTTTTTTGGATAGCCTATCCGTCAATGGCGGTAGCCTCCCGCATGACGATATGTCTGCCATATTAGCTTTCGAGTGTATGTGTAGACCAATGTTTGCATGTGGATGAGCTAGCTTTGGTAACCTAGATTGCTTAGTGGTCTAGTCATACTTAGTACAAAACCTAGGAAGATGGCATTCATTGGGTGATCCTTAGTACAAGTTTGGTTGAGAGCCTGCTTGGCACCTACGGTATCCTTATGCATCTCACAGGAATGAACCCACTTGCACACACAGGGATATGAAGTACCTTGGTCGTCCTAGCAGATTCATACCTTCTCAAAAAGTCCTGCATGGTTAGTATACAACTTTTGATGAGTTGACTAGAGTGTTTGAGTCTCATGAAAACTTAATGAGCATTTCCTAAACATCATGTTATTCATATCACTTCACCACATTCATTTCAATTACATTATTCACAAATCCATTATATAAGTCTCATGACAACATTACATATGAGTTGGTGCAAAATACATCATCTATGGTGCTAGCATAATACATCATATAGTCTACACATTGCATCCTCTAAATCAATAAATAATCCATCTCACTATACATCCATGCATGTACAAAATAAAATCAAATCAAAATCACAAAATATGCATACATAGGCATCCATCATCATTGCATAAATCAAATTGCATACATTTCATAAAACAATAAACACATGATGGTAAACCACATAAAAGGCTCATATATATATATGTGTGTGTGTGTGTGTGTGTGTGTGTGTGTGTGTGTGTGTGTGTGTGTATGGGACAAAAAGATACATCATGTTACCCATAGACTACAATAAAGTGAGTCCTCAGACTTCACACTGCTAAAACATACAAAAACACAAAAAGAGTCATGCGAGCCACTACCATAGTCACGCAGGACCGGTACTATGACTCGCACTCCCATCTACAGTAGGAGTCCTCTATGAACTCCCATACCTGCTACCATCTGCCCTGTCAGCTTTTTGCCTAGACCCTAGTGCCTCCAACCTAGAGGAAGATTGTCTTGTCTAGCTGTGGTGACTCTGGTACGACCCACTAGCACCTACATCATCTTGTAGATGCCCACCAAGGCATACTATCTCAGTCTCTAGATCATCCGCATAAGCCTGCCCTAGTCGACACCGTGCCTGGTAAGTCTCCACCATAAAATGGAGTCGTGTCACCTTTACCTGTAGCCTAGTCACCTCCCCACTACTGGAATCCTCTCGTGTAGGGCTCTGAGATCGCAACTGTCCTTGAAGAGATGCTATCTTGGCCTGAGCCACCTGTACCTTGGCTCGCTGTGCTGCTAGCTTTGCCTGTACGTCATGCACCTGTGTCCATAGGAGATCTCTCTCCTACCTCACCCTGAGTAGCTCATATCATAGCTCTACCTCTGTGTCCCTTGGTGCCATCGATGGTGCCTGCATCTCCTCATCCCCAATATCATCATCCCCCAAGTCACCTCGATCTCATAAGTCTAGGAGATCTGCATGCTCCCCTGCCCTATGTCCCTTCTAATCACCTACCTCACCCTGGTCCTCACCAGAAACATCCTGAGGTGCCTCCCTAGATGCATCCCTCCCTAGTGGCCCCTCTCCATACCCCTGGCCTGTCACCCACCAAGCATCATACTCCGCTGTAGTCCCGACATCATCCACATTTGGAATATCTACTATAGGATTTGTATCCCATGCCACTACCTCTACCATCGACCATGCCAATGTCCTCTCATCCTCATGACGTCAATAAGACATCGACTCACCAGGCACCCCCTGGCATAGCCCAAATTATTGCATCACCCAAGTAAAAGGGAAGTACTTTCGCTCCGTGCCATGTTGTCCAACCAGCCATCTACCTCGCCGCACCCTACGAAGTTGTATAGTATCATCGGCCCACTCTAGGCAATCCCTGTATGGTCTCCAGAATACCTGGCCTACCTCAAGTTGTAAGAACAGATTTTCAAAGTGACCCACATCACCTATGAATCGCAGAATTTGTCCCCTCTCCTGAGCCCTCTGCCATAGGATGCCATATCCTATCTTCATGTCTGCCAGATGTGCCTGAGTCATCCAGGGTAACCCTTGTGGTCGCCCCACAGCTATGTGTTGCCATCCCCAGCACCGCAATAAAAAGATACACCCCACACCCTTCTACCAATGGTAGCGGATCTTGTACAGCTCATCATAGAGCTGTGCCAGTAGTGTAGTACCCCATGCCATCACCAATGGCTCCGCCATAGTACACCTCACCAGCGCAAACACTATCTCCACTAGCTTCCATGGGAACCCTTCTCCAAAATAATTCGATAGTAGCATATTGGAGATGAGCGTCATGAGTAGTGTATGCCTTACCCCCAATACCTTCATCTCGTGCCAGAATCCTACCAGCATACCCCCCTTCAAGCAGTCCAACTATACCGATTCTAGATCATAACTGAAGTACCTCTTGAGCACTGCCTATCTCTGGTCTCGTGGTGTTGTGTGGATTGGCCGCATTTCTATCAGAATTTGATAGATGTCCTCTAGCATCACCATCATCTCCCTAGTGGGTAGGTGGAAGGTATTGGTGGATCCCACAGATCAATCAGAGCAATCAAATATGCACGGTCTCCTATAATAGCCTCTAATCGGGTCATCTGCTTGAGGCCGATGGCATCCAGCCACTCCCAATAATTTTTTGTCAAGGCATCCCTTGTGGAATAAAGGATAGTAGGTACTCGATACCGACTACTCACCACCTGATAGGGATAAACAACTCAGTAATACACCACCAAAATGGCCTCGCATGGCCCCAAAAACATTCAAAATAAAAGACTCAAAATGGCCCCTCTTTGAGGTCGGTTTGTGGCCATTCCCCCTAGGAATTTCCCCCAACCCTATGGCCAGCCCATCAAGGGATGGCCTATGACCAGCCCACACTAGCCATCCCACCTAGGAATGACTCCAAAAAATTAGGCTCAAAAAGGCCTTTCAGGCCATCAAAAATAGCAAAAACAATGAAAAATTGACCTATAAAATGCAATCTAATTGCACAAAAATATGGCTAAAACATAAAAGTTGGTACATATCTCATAAATTAGGTTTAATTACCTAAAATCTAGTGTGATATGCTTCCAATTCAAAAACATACCATAAAAGAAAGAAAATCAGCTCTTAACACTAGAAAAATGCAATAAGAGAGACTGTCATACCTGTCTCGCACTAGCTCCTCCACTGGCTGAGTCCGCCCACTGACTCATGGTGAATGTGGGATGAATTTGATAACACTCCACTTCTCATAATCACTCTCATACTCCTCACCTCTCAAACTGCCAAAGAAAGCATGCACAAATGAGCCTAACCTTCATATTTTGGGTTTATATAAAGATGCAGGGGTCACCACCGTACCAGGGTGGGACGAGCGCATATTTGGCTGACCGTGCCACCCTGGGATAGTGGTAGAACATGCCCTCATCCCACCCTAGGACGGTGGTAGCAAAAATAGGCCAAAACAACCCAAAATAGGTCCAAAACCGCACCAAAACAACTCAAATTGGGTCCAAATTTCACATAGATCACAATGCAACCATGAGGATCCTACGAGGGATGGAAAAGTTGTTAATTCATGCCCTAATAAGGCCATTGTGGTTGGACCACCCCTCGAACATGCAGTTTTTAGCTCCTTTCCTTTAGGAAAACTCAACAAAGTCACCAAAATCCTCTCCAAATTGCCCTATTTTTCTAGGGACAAAACTAAAGGTAACCATAACACAAGTCAATTGAGTCAAGGAACTCATTGCTTTTCTCACTGTTCATTCCCTCATCGAATCATTGCTTTAGGGGGTAGTCATACTCAGTCCAAATCAACAAGCACACACTCAATTATGCGAATTGTGTTCGTTCAAACAAATCTTCGATAAAGACAATCATGCTCCTGCTTGGGGCAACAAACAAGCACACAATATCACATCATAATGCTTGACATTACTAGAATCATGAAGTCATGGGCCTTAGCCTTTAATTATGTACAATGTTCAAGCACAGACACACTCATTTACCGAGTCAAAAGCAAGGATTCAAGAACACATGCCCTTTTCATGATTGGGGCATCTAAAGTTGGTTAGGTTATCGAGTAACCTTAATCATTGAACATTTTGGTCATCTATTTTTGCTCAGCACTGTGTTGCACACAACGCATCTCAAAAAGGGGCATCTATAGACACTAAAATGTGGTTAATCCGATTAAGCACCCACAAACAAGGATCAAATTGACATCATATGGCCCCTTAGGCAGCCCTTAGGAGGCTCACAGTGGTTCTAGCCACTCCATAAAGGTTTTTGGAGGCTACCGGACCAATTTTGGGAGGTTTTGGCCCAAAATTCACCAGTCTCACCCTGGGATGGTGGTGAGCCATCGTCCCAGGGTGGGATGGTGAGCAAGTTTGACCCAAAAAAAGTCAAATCTGGGCAAAATAGCACCCAAAAACTGCCATTTAGCACGCCATATGGAGCATGTCAGTTAGAGGGCACTAAATCCTTATGACACACTTCTTAATGGAGGCCCAAAATGGAGATTCTCTTCCCCATCTAGTGCATGCCTCCATTTTGACAAGTGGCACCTCCTACCATGCATGCCCTTGCATGCCTTTTTGCACATGAGCCTCTTTGGGCTATAAAATGGATTCAATATCCACACAAAAAAAAATATAAAGGAGTTCTAGGATATGCAATGGAGTGCTGTCGAGATTTCCCCTCATCGTATTGTACCTTTTTGCCCTCGAAATATCCCTTTTGCCAAGGAGGTTATCGGGTGACTTCAAGAAGGTAATCCGAGCATAAATTTTTCATTCAGGTGAATTTATTCATCAAATTCGATGAAAATACATCTTATATTGTTTAGGAATATCTGCTAGTGATTTTGGTAGCAAAAAATGGCCAAAATTGGTGGGTATCCCCTCCCAGGGTGCCCCCTAAATAGTTGTAGTCACCATCGTCCCCCCTAGTACAAGGGTAAATTATTACACAATTTCACTACTATTTTTAATTGGCATTTTTCCATATTATCCCATGATGCTACAATCCAAATTTTAGGTGATTTAGAGTTAAATTGACAAAGTTATAGCATTTTTTAGTTTTTGCAGGCTCGTAGGGCCCATCCGGGCACCCCAATTTGATGTAGGTGGATCTGGGACCCAATTTGAAAATCTAATCATATGGGTTGTCTTTAAATGTCAATTTATGCATACTATCCAAATTTCATGAGTTTTGGATATGTTTAGGTTTGGGATTTGCTTGTCTTCTTCTTCATAGGTTGCAGGCGAGCGACGCAAAATCGAGGGGTCTACAAATGCAATTTTTGATCTATTTTTGATGATATCCTCTCAAAAAATCCTCTTAACATATCTACAAGTTTTCAAGTCATTTGGACATGTTTTGATATAGTTTTATTATATGCGCTATTTTGCCCTTGTGGGGATTGCATGTTTTCCACCATACACCCTTGCTATTTGACCCCTTGGGCTTCCTTGTGTGCAAGTGCAGGTTCTTATAAGGCATTGGGAAGGAATATCAAACATAAGAGATTGAAGGTACAAGCAATGACGACATTGGCCCGCCCACCTCGATTGTGGGTACGCGGAGAAACATTGGATGTGCACCTTGATTTCGTGAAATAATTGGTCTTTGGGCACCTAATATTGTAACAATTGTATCACATTTTGAGCCCTCAAGGGGACTGCTATGTAACCTTGGATCTGATCCAAAAAATTAATGAGAAGAAACTTGCTTTTGAAAGAAATGCAAAAAAACGGTGTACCGACATGATGCAAACAAAAGTAGATACAAATGCTAAGTCCTATGAATGCAATGAGTAATGCATGAAGGAAATGACGCATAAACAAGATGTGAGCAAAAAAAAGCGGGGCCACCTTTATTGATATTTATTTTAATCTGATTACCATACGTCCCCCCTCTAGGGCTCAGAACGTTTGATACAATTTGTTACATCAATGGGTGCCCGAAAGAAGCCGCGCTTCCCAGATCGGACGGTATGCTTCCAACGTCTTCCGTGTGCCCACATTCAAAGTGGGTGGGCCAAAAGTTTCCACCGCTTGTGTTCGCATGTTCATCGTTCCTTGCTGCCCCTCTAGTATTCTTGGCGACGAGATCCTGTGCACAGAGAGACAACAAATCGTTAATAGCATATGCGTATCTAGAAAAACATGCAATCCCCAAGGCCTCCAACGGGCGCTTGTGGGATATCAGTGATAATATTGATAAATCGATTATAGAATGACATATAAATATAAAGGACAACTTCTAGAATTGGTATCACCTGATTTTGCATCGAAGCGGCGTCGAACGACCCCGTTATGCTCGTTTGCCCGTCGGGGGCCTCTCCAAAGCGAGCACTCCAATGTCCCACCTATGCTCATCCAAATCACCTGAAACTCATGAGTTAGGCATTATATGTAATTATAATACTACCCAGATGCTTTGAATTTGCATATCCTACCCAGATTCTCATGTATGTGACAGGGGCGCCCTACGAGTTGGTTAATGCATAAAATAATGAAACGACCATCAAATCATGTCAGAATGAGTTCAAATTTTAATAGAGGCATTAGGATATCATCTGGGACATATTGCAAAAATAATAGTAAGGAAATCATGCACAAATTTCTAATCTCTCCGGGGTGGGACGCTGGGGACTATCGCAAAACTTGCAAAAGGTGACCTTGCAAATGTCATGTCCAAAGGCCTCCAAAACTCCTGCAAACTTGTGGTTAGACTAAAAACAACATTTTGAGATGACCCAGAAGGTCATATTTGGCAGATTTTTCCCAGGTTATCCTGTATCTGAAGGTGCTCCCTGTAGGTTAGTAAACGCATAAAATGACAGAAACCAGGTCAAATCATGTCAGAAAGCAATGAAACTTGGACAACAACATAAGTACATTAAATATAAAAGAATGCAAAAAGAATAGTAACTAAACCATGCACAAATTTCTAATCGCTCCGAGGTGGGGTGATTAGGACTGCAACAGTTTAGGGGGCGCCCGAGGGTGGGACGCCCACCGTTTAGGGCCTAGTTTTGACACCAATCCAAGTGGGATGGGTCAAAAACTTCCTAGGGGGTTGTGTCGACGAGTTTGGGGTGGGATTGTGGTCGATTTCTTGGGTTTTGGATCCGGATTGTGTTCCTAGTGTTCACTCGATAACCTCTCTTCTAGAGAAGAGATATTTAGGGATGTAGGAAGCACAAAGAGGAATGGGGGTAAAGTTTGGCAGCACTTCGTTGCTCCAAATGCTCCAGCTCTCTTTTTTTTGGGGTGAGGAGGCTCACCTTTTTATAGACCTAAGGGTCTCCTTTGAATGCGCATGCGAGGGCGCCACTTGGCTCATTATGCCTTTTTGGGGGAGAGAAGATTCCTCCTCGATTTAGAGCCTCCTTGATTGTGGCCTCCATGATCAGGGCAGGCTTGACTGAAGTCTCTCTGATTTGAAACCGTCCCTCACAATCCCATGCCTTGAAGGCTGAGTTAGGTGGTGGATCTGGGCTGCCATTTGTCAAGGTTTGAATTTTTTCCAGTCAAACCTGCTAATCGTCCCACCCTGGAGCGATTGTTGCTAATCATCCCGGGGTGGGATGAATAGGATTCTAATCGTCCCAGGGTGGGACGAATAGGGAGCAAAGTGCTTAAAAGGTGCAAAACTGACCTTTGACCTTCCAAAACTGATTTGGGAGTGGTTAGGACCACTATTTAACCTCTGGAGGCTGCCCTAGGGGGTATGTATGCCAATTCGGTTAGTGCTTGTAGTCACATAATCGGATTGGTGCTATTTTGGTGTCTATAGATGCCCCTTTTTGGGATGCGCTATGTGTGGTGTAGTGCTGAGCAAAAATAGATGACCAAAGCACTTAATGATTAGGGTTTCTCAGTAACCTAACCAAATTTTGATGCCCCAAGTATGGAAAGGGCATGCATTCTTGAATCCTTGCTTCTGACGAGCTAAGGAGCTTAACTCAAGTGTAACCTTTTTCAGTGAGGTGTACTTGATCTTGGACATTGTTCATACATGAATAGGCAAAGGGCGCAACCTTTTGTCTGAGGAACCTTTTCTTCATGCTTCTAGAATGCCAAGTGTTTGTTTAGCTTGTGATTATTGCTTGTTTTCTGCCCCAAGCAGGAGCGTGATTGTCTTTGTCAATGATTCTTTGAATGCATGTCATTTCCTTGATTGGGTGTGTATTTGTTGATTGGTGACTAAGTGTGACTACCCCCTCAAGCAACGAATCGATGAGGGAATGACCAAAAATGAGAAAAGCGACGAGTCGCTTGACCCAAGATGACATTTGTAAGGGTGCCTTTAGTTGTTTTCGTTGAATGCTTATTGCAGTTTTCCAACCATCGAACCTATTTTTGGTGGGTTTTGACCCTTTTTTTACGCCTATTGGGGTAGAAATTATCGAAAATCCTCCTTCCCGTGGAGCGGTCCGGCTATGCTAGCCTTCTTAGGGAGTAGGATAGTGAGTATTTGTGACCCCGACGGTGGTTTTTCATGCCATGAATGTCAGGTGCAAAGGCACCTTTGTTCGACATATTTATTGTTGTTTTTGGTGCATTTTTTGGATGCAGTTTTTGTTGTATTTTTTGGATGTAATTTTTTTTGCTTTATTTCTTGCTCTGTAATCGTCCCAGGGTGGGACAAATACCAATTTTGTAATCATCCCATGGTGGGTCGAGCGCTAACTAGAGCACTCGTCCCAGGGTGGAACGATTACAGGCCTAACAGCCTATATAAGGACCAAAACTAGGTTTTGGGCTCATTTGCAATATTTTTTCTTGGCGATTTGGAGCAGTGAGGAGGAGGAGTGTGAGTGTGCATAGCGAAGCGCTACCAAAATTTCCTGGACATCATGAGTGCGAGAACCGGATCTTCGAGTGGAGGAGCCGAGGCGAGACCGGTATGATGTTCCTTCTCTCTGCCTGTTTATTAAAAACTCACATATAAAATGTTTGTTCGCTTTATTTTGTTTTTAAGGTTTTAAAAACCTAATTTTTTGTGTACGTTGTTTTGATTTTATTATTATATTAGGTTAAAATAACCCAACATGTTTTTGTGCTCTGTTATTTTGTTGTTAATTTTCATATATTAAGGTCAAAACCCTAGTACACAATGCTATATGTAATTTGTTTGTGTTTGTATTTAGGTTTAAAACCCAAAACATTTTCGTTTTATTTTGTTGTTTTTGTTCATATTAAGGTTGAAACCCTAATATGTTTTGTTTCATTTTTGTTTTTGTCATATTAAGGTTGAAACCCTAATATGTTTTTTTTTTTTTTTCACATTAAGGTTGAAACCCTAATATGATTTTTTGTTGTTTTTGTTTTTGTTGATTGTACAGTTATTTTCATGTATGTTGTTGTTGTATAGTTTTATTTTAATGATTCTGTACTTTCGTTGTACATTTGTTTGGATGTACTCCTTATGCTGTACTTTTGTTGTATAATTGTAAATTGTAGTATGTACTTCTGCTATACAGTTTTATTTTAATGTTTTTGTTTATATTAAGGTTGAAACCCTAATATTTTTTTTTGTTTTATTGTGTTGTTTCAGGTTGTGAAGAGTCGGTACCGCCAGTCGACTATTTTTTTTAATGCCCGGGATGCCTTGATAGTTGTGGATTGGGAGTGGCTTGATGCCCTTGGGCTCAAGCACGTGACGCGTCTGGAGCCTATGGTGGGGTATCGGGCATATTTGACTGCCCTGATCAATCTGTGGGATCCCCGCACCAACACTTTTCATCTCCCAATAGGGGAGATGACTGTTACTCTAGAGGATGTGTATCGGATTCTGCGGATTTCGATAGATGGACTGCCTATCCGGATGACCCACCATGACCAAGGATAGGTGGTATTGACATGGTGTTTTGGTCCAGCGGTGGAGATGGGGGTGGAGAGGGCTATGGAGAGGGCAAAGGCTGACTGTTGGAAAGGCGGTATTTTGGTGCGGTGGTGGCTGGAGAAGGGCGTATTAGGGGTGAGGCATGCTTTGATCATGACCCTCATCTCCAATATGCTACTTCCTAACTCCTCAGGTGCGAGGTTCCCTTGGAACCTGCTTGAGTTGGTTTTCACATTGGTGGAGTGTCCTACATCAGCTCCACTTATTATGAGATGGGGTCAAACGTTATTGGCATAGTTGTACGACGAGTTGTATGATGAGTTGTACGAGGTTCACTGCCAAAAGCGAAAGGGGATCGGGTGCAACTATCTCTTGCAATGCTGGGGGTGGCAGCACATAGTTGTGGAGCGACCGCAGGGTTTGCCTTGGACCACCCGAGGTGAGATGGTGGATCGAGAGATTGGATATGCCGATTTATGGCAGAGTTTAGAAGAGCATGGACAGAGTCGACGGTGGGCAGGTGACGTAGGTCACTATACTGATGCCTTCTCTCGTCTAGCACTAGGGCAGGTGTTTTGGCGGTCATACAGGGACTGTCCAGCCTAGCCTGAGGCTAGAGAGTGGCTTCGTGTGTGCGCAAGGGTAGATGGTTGATTGGGCAGCACGAGATAGAGCAGGAGTACTTCCCATATGTTCGGGTGACACGGTAATTTGGGGTGCACCAGGGATTTCCTGGTGATCCCTTGATCTATCAACATCGTGGTGATGAGAGGACTCTAGTCTGGCCTACCATTGAGCCACTAGGTGAGGGGTTTGATGTAGTTATTGATGTACCCAACATGGATGATGTTGGGGTGACTGTAGAGTATGACCGATGGTGGATTATGCGGCGATGGTGGAGTGAGGGGCCTCTAGGAGGCATGGATACTGTAGCTACAGGAGGTGGGGGTGCAAAGGCATCGATGGAGGGTTGGGGGGCTCCACTTGATGATGTTGACATGGTGGAGGTTGATGACTTCACCGATGATGGAGACGATTTGGGGGTTTCAAAGCAACCAAATGTACAGGATGTCCCGGAGCAGTGGGTGCTAGAGCAGCAGGCCATCTCGAAGGTGCCCATGCCTTAGGCTGTCTCAGGGGATGTGGAGGCTGGGCTTCATGCTAAGATAGCATGATTGGAGGGTCTCCTACGGAGACGGGAGGAGGAGCATAGAGATGCTTTGGTGGAGGTAACACAGGAGAGGGATCTCCTGCGGGCTCAGTTGGCACAGCGAGATAGTGCATTGGTTGTGTATCACCGATGAGATATGGAGTGGGGTCGGTACCGGATAGAGTTAGAGATGGAGGTTGTCCATCTTAGTGGACAGTTACCTGTGCTTGATGGAGGTGGTTCGTCACACCGTACGAGAGGCGGTGAGACTGAGCAGTCTGCATCATCTCATCGCAGGTGGCTAGGTGAGGGTAGTGTTGGTGGGCAGGGTGCGAGGGTTGGCAGCAGCCACCCTGAGAGGTCCCATAGGACCCATACTACTGGGGGTAGTTCTAGTTGCACCGATCCTGCATGATCATGGTGGTCGACTCCCTAGGCTTTGGGGATTTTGAATTTTTGGTTTTTTGTGAGGTTAGAGGACCTTCTTATTGTAGCCTGAGGGCATTTTGACTTGATATATATACATGACTCTTTTTTTGGTTTGATTATATACTTGTCATGGTTTATTGTTCTTTATGCACATTTATTTATGTTGATGTATGCATATGCTATTATGACTGTGGATGATTTTAACTATATGATATAGATGTATGCATATGGAATGGATGGAATGATTTGTTGGTATATAGGCGGTGGCACCATAGACTATACATGATTTATTGGCTTTCTGTACTATGTGATTGCTTTATGAAATAACTTTTGCATTTGTAATTTTTGTTTTGTATTTTCTGATGGTGATGTAAGTAATGAAATGTACAACAATTGTTTTAGAATGTAGTTAAGGTTTTTCTGAGACTCAGATGCTTTAACTAACTAGTCAAGACTGTACATTATCTTACAAGACTTTTGAACAAGGTACAAATTAGACTTGAGTTTGACCAAGTTATTTCACATCCCTGTGTGTGCGATTGAGTTCGTTGATGTGGTATTCATAAGGATACCGCCAGTGCTAGGTAGGCTATCCACCAAACCTGTATTGAGGATCACCTAATTAGCTCCACTAACTCCTTTGTTGCATTTAGTAAGATTAATCTACGGTGCAATCTAGGATACCATAAGCTAGCTCATCCACATGCAAACATTGATCTGTACATATGCCCAACAACTAATGCGACAGATATATCGTCATGCGGGAGGTTTGCCACCAGTGACCAGTAGGCTATCCACCAAACCGGGACTAAGGATCACCTCATGACCTTTCGAATGCTGAGAGTTCCAAGGATTCAAGTTTGACTCCCTTATTTTCTTCAATTTTATTGGGATACTTGCTCTCATATATAGTGATAAAAATCACTGTTTATTTTTCTCTCTTTTTTGAGCAAGGGATTTGAATTTTGAGTGATGGGGATCACTATTTCTTGTGCTTTTTGATGTGTGCACTTTGAGGGTTTTGATGTCAAACTTTGGAGTTTGTACTTTGACTTTTATAGTTTTTTGATGTTTACAACTTTTTGAGAATTTGGGATTTCTGATAGTGGTAAAAACCACTGTTTATTTTGGGGAGTTGGGTAGGGAAGATGCTTGTCCTTTTGCCAACTCTCAGCATTCTTGGGGTCATTCGCACAAGGGGATGAGCGAGATAACATTTTCACTGTATGGTATCCTGGACCACTTTGCAGGTTTCATCTTTCGTTCACACAACTTGGGAATTTTTTTGTGTTTTAAGCTTGTGTTGGGATGCTATGTAACAAGGAGTGATCCAAGTAAAACTCTACCTTGTAAAAATTGGTCTGACTTTGTACAACATTTGGCTAGAAATCTAAAGACAGTTGAATGACAAAAACCCTAAAGAAATTAAAAGATAACTGACTATGATATGGCGAAAATGCAAATGGCGTTATTCTTGTTGGATCATTTAAAAAATGGACAAATGTGGAAAATTATTGAATTACCGAGGGATTACAGTCTGTGGTGCATTTGACATGTATGACCAACAAATATGCAATGTATGTATGCGATGCCTAATGCAA
Source organism: Wollemia nobilis (assembly GCA_028583015.1). Classification (NCBI taxonomy): domain Eukaryota; kingdom Viridiplantae; phylum Streptophyta; class Pinopsida; order Araucariales; family Araucariaceae; genus Wollemia; species Wollemia nobilis. The sequence continues at coordinate 520,839 of JAQPPZ010015413.1, forward strand.
CTTTTTTTTTGTTTTGTTTTGATTTTTAAGATTATGCATGAAAGTGAGATGCAATTTTTTTTGTTATTTTTGATTATCTGTTGTTTTTGAATATTCATTATGGACGGTTTAACTCGAATGGGTGCGGACCAAGTGATTCTTACGAATCCTTGGAGGTTTTGACCAAAGGGATTATAGATACCTTTGGGGCGTTTTTGGTTGACCAAGCGATTGTGGGAACCCTTGGAGCTTTTGGTTTGACCAAAGGGATTATGGATACCTTTGGGGCATTTTGGGTGACCAAGCGGTGGCGAGAACCCTTGGGGCTTTTGGTTTGACCAAAGGGATTATAGATACCTTTGGGGCATTTTAGGTTGACCAAGCGATTGTGGGAACCCTTGGAGCTTTTGGTTTGACCAAAGGGATTATGGATACCTTTGGGGCATTTTTGGTTGACCAAGAGATGGCGGGAACCCTTGGGGCTTTTGGTTTGACAAAAGGGATTATAGATACCTTTGGGGCATTTTAGGTTGACCAAGCGATTACGGGAACCCTTGGGGCTTTTGGGGTGGGCCATGGCTCTCTAAATGTTGAATGGCCTCAAATGACTGATGTTCAAGGGTTCTAGTTCCTTGATTCCTTCAAGAGAGGCAAGCCGGTATGTTCCAAGTCCTATTTTATTGTCGATTACATAAGGACCTAACCAATTTGCCATGAACTTGTCCCTTAAATGGGGCGGCAAGTTAGAATTTTGTTGGTTCTCTTTTAAGACCAGGTCACCGACCTGAAAGTCCCTTAGGTGAACTTTCATGTTGTATGCTTTCTTAAGTCGCTCTTGATAGATACGTAAATGCTCGAGAGCATTGATGCGTCGTTCGTCGAGTAACGTAAGTTGGTCTAACCGGGCCTGCCATGCAGTGTCATCATCGATGAACTCTTGCATTGATATGCGTAGGGAGGGTATTTCCAACTCGAGAGGCATGACCGCCTCGGAGCCATACACTAGAGAAAATGGAGTTGCCCCAGTGGGCATCCGAATGCTAGTGCGATAAGCCCATAGGGCAAGTGGTATTTGGATGTGCCAATCCTTATGACTATCTGCGACCATATTTTTAAGGATGGCAACTAGCATTTTGTTTGACGCCTCTGCTTGCCCATTTGCCTGTAGATAATAGGGTGTCAAAAAATTGTGCTGAATTTTGTACTTTGTTGTCAAAGCATGCACATCTTTGTTCTTAAATGACGTCCCATTATCCGAGATGATCTTGGATGGAATACCAAAATGACATATGATGTTATGTAAAATGAACTCCGCAATGCGGGGCCCAGTCGTAGAGGTAAGCGGAATTGCTTCCACCCACTTAGTGAAGTACTCTGTGGTCGTTATGATAAATGTGTGACGACCTGACGACGCAGGGGAGATCTTTCCGATGAGATCTAAGCCCCACTATGAAAATGGCCAAGCCGATTGGATCGGCTGCAAGGCCTGAGAAGGTACGTGTGTCAAGTTAGCATGGTGTTGACACTTCACGCACTTCCGCACATATGCGCAACAATATCGCTCTAAAGATGGCCAATAATAGCCCATGCGAAGAATGCACTTTGTGATGGCCATACCGTTGAAGTGGCCATTGCATGTACCATCGTGCGCTTGGGTGATCACCCAAGTGGACTCCTGTTGGTCCAAGCAATAGAGGAGGATTCCTTCATAGCTTCGACGGTATAAAATGTCTCCTAGCAAGACATGTTTTGCCGCTTTCTGTTTGAATGATATTTTTGCGGCATGCGAAAATACAAGTGGGAGGCTACCTAACTTGAGATAGTCTCTTATGGGTGTGTACCAATCCTATTGATTAGAAACCTCGATGGTATGAACGACCGATCCCTCTTGAAGTTCGTCCCTAGCAAAAGCTGAGCGGGAAAGAACTTGTAAAAATAGCGTTGTGTTGCTATTAAGAGGGGTTGGAGAGAACAAAGACCCCCAGTTGGCATGATTCAGACTATCATGGATTTGAGAGAACCTATCCTGAGATGGTTCAATCTAGATCAGGTGGATTCCTAGCGTTATGTTAGAGCTTGCACGCTCCATCACGGATTGCGATAATGTTTTGACTTGAATGGTTGTCATCTCACCAAAAATGTCTTGTGGGATTAGTGACCCCAAGGAGGCCATAGTGTCCGCAAAATGATTCGATGATCGAGGGAGTGCCTCGATGTCGTACCATTCAAGCTTTGCCAAGAATTTATCCACAAGGGCTTTGTAAGCCTGTAGAACTGGGCATTTGCATTGGAATACCCCTTTCACTTGGTTGACAATTAACAGTGAATCACCAAAGATATTCAAGCGTTTGATGTTCATGGTGATGGTTGTCTGAAGACCTATGAGCAAGGCTTCATATTCAGCATTGTTATTGGTGCACGAGAAATCAAGTTTAAATGATAAAGGCATTGGAGCCCCTTGTGGTGTGAAAAACATGATTCCCGTGCCACCCCCTTGCTCACATTTAGAACCATCAAAAAATAAGGTTATGTCGGCCTATGACTCAGGCTCATCAGAATCTGGAGATTTTGAGACATGGAAGACCCCATCATCGGGTAGCTCTATGGTCAGAGGTTGATCGTCTTTGAGAGGAGCCTCTGCTAGTTGATTGGCGATGACTTGAACTTTGATGGACTTTTGTCCAATGAATTTGATGTCAAACTCCGTCAACAACATGATCCATTTCACCGTGCGACTACTGTGATAAGTATGACTCATCATGTACCGCAATGGATTCTCCTTAGACACAACATACGTCGTATTTCTCAGCATGTAATGGCATAGATTTTTGGTGGTAAATACCACCGCCAAGCATAGCTTCTCAACGTATGCATAGTTAAGTTCATAACTGACCAGGGTGCGGCTAAGATAATAATTAGCCTTTTCTTTATGTAATTCATTTTTTTGGGCTAGCATGGCGCCTAGTGCCACCTCAATAGCTGAGATGTATAAATAGAATGACACTCCTAGTCTAGGTGGTGCCAATACTGGCGGTGAAGCCAAGTATTGTTTGATGTCGTCGAAGTCTGATAGGCACTCGTCATCCCAATGAAATGCTACCCCCTTGTGTAATAATTTATTCATGGGTTGACACTTGTCAGATAACTGCGCTATGAAGCGCTTGATCGATGCGACCTTACCCTACAAGCTCTTGAGCTGCCTGATGGTGGTTGGGGGAAGCATTTCAAGGATTGCCTTGACTTTATTTGGATCTACCTCGATGCCTCATTTTGAGACTATGAAACCCAAGAGTTTTCCAGATGTGACGCCAAATATGCACTTCTTGGGGTTTAGCCTAACCTTGTGTTTGATGAGGCGATCAAGGATCTTGCGTAAGTCATCGAGATGATTTTGGTGCAAAAGAGATTTGGCCAACAAATCATCCATATAATCTTCCAAAGTTTTATGCATGTGATCGTGGAAGATGTATGTCATAGCGCGTTGGTAGGTGGCGCCAACGTTTTTAAGGCCAAAGGGCATGACCTTATAACAAAATGTCCCCCAAGGCGTCGTGAACGTCATTTTTAGTTGATCATCGAGATTGATACGAATCTGGTTGTATCCCAAGAAACCATCCATGAGGGAAAGCATTTTGTGGCCTGTTGTAGCATCTACCAATGCGTTGATGCTAGGCAAGGGGAAATCATCCTTGGGACTCGCTTTGTTTAAATCTCAAAAATTGGTGCATATGCGAATCCTCCCATTAGGCTTTTTGATGGGTACCATGTTGGACAACCATGGTGGGTAATCTATGCAGATGACAAACTGTGCATCCAACAACTTTTGTAGCTCGTATTTGACCATTAAGGCCACTGTTGGGTGCATCTTACGTAGCTTTTGCTTGACTGGCTTGACTGTCGGATCAAGTGTTAGATTATGCATGACTAGTTGTGGGTCTAGCCCCGACATGTCTTTGTAGGACCATGCAAAAACCTCCTTCTTCTCTTTGAGAAGGGCAATGTAATCGGCTTGCTCTTCGAGGGATAGACTTACCCCCAGCTTGATGATTTGCGGATTCATTGGATCAGAACCGATGTCTACGTCAATCATCTCTTCGACTGACATGTGGGATCCGTCCTCCAACTGGTGTGGAGTTGGGATCAGGTGGATATCATTTGCTGAATTTAGATCTACGTTGGGAATGTCGGGTTCCTCTTTAGCATGGAAGATATCCTGAGTCTATCCTGGGGTGAAATGAAACATCTCACCGCAAGGCCAGTACTCTGATGGGGATGGTGGTGAGTCAACGTGATCCCAGTCTATGGCATCTAGGTCTAGATACAATGGTCGTGTTGGATTGGCTAGATTGTGGATGGGGGTAGTTAAATCAATGGAGATCATGTTGATGGAATGAATTTGGTCTCCATTGCCGCATGGGTGTTGATTCAAACATCCTTGGTGATCCTTGTACCCTGGATCTGGCTCTGTGGGTATTGGCACAAAAGGATCGGCCCTATGTGCGGATAGAAGGACAAGGTCTGCCCTTGGCACTGATGGCCCTATAGGGTCTCTAGGTGGGAGGTGCTCCCTGTATGCCCGAAGTGGTGGATGAAGCACTTGGTTTAAATGTACTTGGTTTAAATGCCACCTATGCCTTGGTCCCATATTTAGATGTTCAAACATATCATCGATGTCTATGGGGTATTCCTATTGCCTCATATGGTTGAGATATGCCATCTCAGTCTCATCCTCATAGTCGCTATCGGATATCCATAGGCCTTCATTGGCTCCGACAACTATGTGCCCCTCTGGTTGGTATAGCCTCCCACTAGGCATTTCTTGATCACTATCCTCACTCTCTACGAAAACCAAAAATCTGGCACGCGGGTAGTCGATGTTGAAGAAGATATTTGGATCTTCTTCCTCCGGTGGATCACTTGGCCTTATGGTCAGCATGGGAGGCTCGTTTTGTTCGAGCATGTTGATTTGGTCCCTTATGGGTTGTTATACTCTCTGCGGGAGGGTTGGATTCTCTGGAGGTAGCAATTACCTGATTGGAACATTAAAGGGGAACATTGCCATGAAGTTCTCCTAATAGTCATCAATGGGTGTCACCTGCGAGTGATTGCTATCGGACTCAAAAGGGTCCCAAGGTGCTACCTCATAATCCGACTCATCTTCAGAAGACCCCCCTTGATCTTGTTCATATCCCTCTTGGAGGTTACTTCTTGAACTTTCCCCTTCCTCGATCAAAGGGGAGGGGTTGTTGAGGTCAACAAGGTTTGTTGTTAACAATGGGAGATAATCCCCCAATGTGTATGTTGTGTTGGGATTGGCATATGGATCTTGTGCCAACCCATCCCTATTGCCTAGACCTAGGCCTTGCATGGTTTCTACCAAGATGTCGAGGGACAAAGGGTGGTTGAACCCTACTCCTAATTTATCATATTGCATCTGGTATCTTGGTTGACAAAGAGTGTGCATTCCTTGTTCGTATCTACCCAATCCATATCCATGCCAATTACATTGGTCTAGGTATTTCAAGGTGAATTCCAGGTTGGACAGATAGTCAACATTCTTAGCAAATGGCTCTTCATCCTCTTCCTCTTTTAGGTAGGGTTCAATGCCATTCTCGAGGCCCCCATATACAAAATTGGTCTGGTTTTGTGGGTAGCCTAAAGGGACGATAGTGCCGATGGGGAGGCGAGGTCTCCCCATGTCTTGCATGGATTCGAGCGCGGGTGTTGCCACAATGTTCTGCACTAGGTACTCCCCCAGGCCCATATTGGCCATCTCAACGGTAATCGTCGGCGGTTGAGGGGGAGGGAATGGGAGTTCTCCCTGAGTCCACTCCATGTTGGGTGAACCAGGTGTCTCGACTTCCATTCGGTTGGGCACCTCTTCGATGGAGATGGTTGAGACTAATGGTGGTACCTCCTCTAGGGGCTTCTTCCCATTGTCCTTCGGTGTGGCCACCATAGGTGGCATCATTGGTGAAGGAACAGATGATGAAGATGGGCTAGGTTGGTGAGTTGAGGGACTCAACAATGAGGATGTAGGTGGAATCGGACCCTGTGTGGATGGATTCAATTGAAAGTCCAAATGTGTCTATGGGAGGGTCGATTGTGGCATCAGCTGCACCGCATTGCAAAACTTAAAGGGCTCTAAGTCCGTTGGGACTACATGTACTTGCCCTTCGTATGTGTATTTGAGGCATTTATGGGCTATCAAAGGGACACACTTCATGTCCCTGATCCAAGGTCGACCTAGAAAGATATTGTAGGCCATCTCACCCTCAAGGATGTGACACAATGTAGGAATGGTCTTTTTTCCTACTTGGATGGGCAGGACAATTGTGCCAACCGTCGAGCATAACGCGTCATTGAATGCTCGAAGAGTGTAAGTGGATGCCACAATGTGGGATGTTGGCAGATTAAGGTGTTTTAATGTCACTATCATGATTATGTTGTTGGACGAGCCAGTGTCCAACAACACCCTCTTGAATGGAATCCCATTGACCCGTGCAATGATGTGCAGGGGTGGATCCACCATATCACCAGTCACCAGTTTCAGTTCGTCTTCCCTGAAGGTTATGACCGGTTCTGTGCATTGTCTCACATGTCCCATGAAATTGTTGAAAGAATTGGGTTCGTGGGGTTGTAGCTCAATGGCTTTGAGTATCTCCATCAGAGCCTCCCGATGGGGCGATGATTGTTGGATGAGCTCATAAATGGAGAGCCTAGCCAACGTGGTCCTTAAACTTTGAGTAAGTTTAGTCCGAATCGTGGCCACTGGTCTAGGTAGGGGAGGTTGTGTAGGGTGTTGTGGAGGTTGTGACGTTGATGGAACATCTCCTGTAGCTGCAGCGGGTGCAGCCGTGTTTGGGTATCTTTTATTCCGTGTCACGATGCTTATCATCCCTACGTATCCTTGCATGGGGCAGTTTTGTGTTACCTCATTCACTTGTAAAGTCTTTGTCTACACATCATGAGCAGGTAGGGGGTCTTTGAAGACCTCCATCTGTTGGTTGCTCAGTGCTACGGGACTATCTACCACGAGCGTTTTGTTGTCTATCAAGTCCTGCACTAAGTGTTTGAATTTCCAACAAGTGGATATTTTGTGTCCTTTATGCCAATGAAATCTACAATATAAGTCTTCCCTATAGCCCTTGGGTTTTGGCGTGTTGGGGTCTATGGGTCGACTTTCTAGCAATTTTATCAGGTTTTCCGTGAACAAGTGGTCAAACAAGGAGTCTCTAGACTTCGTGAATTGTGTGAATTGTCACCTAGGGCGACGCTGTTGATTTTGCTCTTGTTTATGATTTTCCTTTTTATAGTTATCAAGAGGAACTACCTGATAATTAGCCTTTGGGGGTTGTGTCGTTTGTGCAAGCTTTGGTATAGTTATGGCAACCTGATTGACCGCGATGGGTTTCGATTGCATGGGCCCAGTTTTAGCATTTTTGGGCCACTCTTTCTTACGTAGCTTGGCAATCTCACCGTCTTGTATTTTGATCTCCTCAATTATCCTGGCTTGCGCCAGGGCTTCTTCGAGTGTGGCATATTGCTGTAGCTGTAATAGCACGGAGATCGACCTTAAGCAACTCTTTGAAAACATTTGAGTCATGTCGGCCATGGGAGGGAGGTAAGGTAGCTTTGAAAGCAATGTCCTCCATCGATTCCCATAAGCGGCCATGGTCTCATCATCATATTGCTTAAGGCCAGCTAGGTCGCTTAAGGATGCCTTCTTCTTGGTGTTGAAGGCAAAACGTTCAAGGAATGCGTCCACTAGCTGGTCTAGATTATTGATGCTATGCTTCGACAACTGGGTAAACCAATCCGAGGTAGGGCCTACGAACGTGGTTATAAACATTCTCAAAAGCAATGCATCATTGTCCTAAATGCCAAAGCATTGACTCATGAACCTTGTTACGTGCTCTTGGGCATCCTCATACCCTCTAAAAATTGCTAGCTAAGGCACTTTGAAGTGGTCGGGGTATGGGGGTGTCGAAACTGAAGGATGCACAGGGTGACTGTGGAGCTGGCGTAAGGTGGGCTTTTAGGGCCCCAAAGTCTTAGTCTCCATAGACTCTAAGCGCTCTAGCAGTGCTTTGTATGCATCAGAGGATTTGATTTCCTCTTCTTTGGTTTGCTCTCATTGTGAATTAGGAACTTGAGGCCTATGGAGGGGTAGCCGGATAGCGCCCCCTGCCTTGGTAGGGCATTTCAGCCCGCTCTTCTTCTCGCTCAAATTCCTCATAGGCCTCTTGAGGAGTTTTTGGGCGTGACCTATAAACATGGACGGGTGCCCGAGGAAGGCGCCCATCATTGGTTCTAGGAGTGGCCTCCCGCTCAGGTCTAGGAGGTCTTGGAGGCAACGCTTGATAAGGTCGTGGAGACATGTCTCGTACTAAGGGGTTGTGCCTCTCATAAATTTTTGTCCTATGCATGCGAGGGGTTGGAATCCTCTCGTGCATAGTGTTCTGGAGCAACTCATCTGTCTGGCGCTGAATGCGCTCTTTGTTAAGATGATACAGTTGTTCTAATTGTTGTTGATCTTGCCTAAGCTGCATGATTTGCGCTTGGTGGGTGGCATGTTTGGCAAATGCCAAGTCGATTTGTTATGTCATCCTAGGTCTAGGAGGCCTAGATGCCTCCCCTACATATCTATCTTGGTTGTGGTGATCCGAGATCTCTATGGGTCACTTTCCTTTGTCAAGGTTAGCAGCATTCACCCGAGGCTCTGGCCTCAATAGGTGATCTTGATAATCAATAGGTGCGGAGGCGCATTGCTCCCGTGCGGTGTATTGCTCTTGAGGAATATACTAGTTTTCCTCGTGCTCCCTTTCATACATGTGAAAGGGACAGGACCGAGTTGGCTCGCTCTGTCTGAAGAGCCTTGCGCTCTTGATTTGGCCTATTAGTTCTAATAGTAATGAGGGGTGGAGGGGGAATGATATAATCATGTGGCCCCTCCTTATGAACCCTATGATGCTCTAGCGCTTCATCGCGCAGTGGCCACTCATAATGAGTGTCTAAGGGGGCCTTCCCATGTGTGTACTCCTCTTGAGAGGGTTTGTGTTGAACGGGAGTGCCCCTCAAAGGGGTGCCTCTATAGTCCTTTTCTGTAGTGGTATAGTGTGGACTATGTTGTGGGTCAGGCTACCAAGGTGGTATAACCAAGTCCTTGGGGCTATAACGGAGGCGACTTGTGCCTCCTTGTATACTTTTCGTAGCTTCTGCCCGTGATTGGGCTTGGCTACGGGTATACACCATGGTGGTGGTTTATCTAAAAAGATATGTATATTTTTATCTCCTTTACAATTTTTATGCTATACCAAACAAAAGGGGACCACACAAACAAAGAAATTATTATCTTGTTTACAGATTAAATGTGTGTCCTAGATCTGGTTCGGTGTGTTTGATTTTTGTTATGTAAATCTTGTAAAGAAAACTTTGTTATACATGCATAATGAGGGCTCTTGTATCTCCAAAATGGTTGCCCCTTCAATATACCATTGCCAGGCCGTTATACCGAACCTCTCAATATACCCGCCCTTACGTGAGGGAAACTATTGGTATGCGAGAGCAGAATAGTAAGTGGAACATAGGCGGTATGAAAGGGGGATCACTTTGTTTTTGACACCTACCTTAGAAGACTTATCCTCATGCATGGGGAATCACCCCCACTACACTTGGTCAGCTTTCGTCAGGATTTACGTCTAGCAATAGTCGCGATTAGGGTATATGTATGCAAAATCCAAGCCAAGGTGGTGATGAAACCCACCGTTGGTCTTGATCAAGTGTTGGGGTATTAAGACCAACTCCTTGATGTTAATTTTATTAGGTGGTGTGTGTGGTTCCTTTTAATTGTGTAAAGAAAGAAAACATACAACAAAAGATGATTTTCACTAATGCAATGCTTTAAAGTACGTTTTATCTTTCGAGAGACAATTAGTAGCAAAAAGGAAATCACAAAACCTAACTAGAACTGAAACCTATAATGAGGACTTGCCATTTGTGCAAGTATCATGCAAGCAAACCAGAGAAACATGCATTCCTAATCAAGTTCCTTCCATTTAATTTACTCTATGTTTTTATTTATTTATTTATTTTCTTTATTTCAAGAAAGGAAAACAAACTACTTAAAATTTCTATGCAAGTGTCTGAAAATAAAGCAAAGAAAATAGAAAATTGTAGAAATAGAAAGTAGAAAAACACAGAGGATGTTCAGAAGGCCTACCTCTTCTCTATCTAAACTAGATGCCTCTGAGTTTTTGCTCAAAAAATGCACAGAGCTCTAATCATCCCGGGGTGGGACAAATAGCAGGTCTGCATTCGTCACAGGGTGGGACAAATATGTATTCATCCCGGGGTGGCACGAGTAGCAGTCCAGTGCCCGAATGAGTAACACCTGCAAAGAAAAACCACAAAATTTGGATCATAAACTTGATCCTAATAGTAGGGGACAGGGTCCCACCGTGATCGCCATTGAAAGCAATGTAGAAAAATGGCGTATCGATATGATGCAAACAAAAGTAGATAAAAATGCTAATTCCTATGAATGCAATGAGCAATGCATGAAGGAAATGATGCATAAACGAGATGTGAGCAAAAAAAAAGTGGGGCCTCATTTATTGATATTGCTTTTAATTTGATTACCATACATCCCCCCTCTAGGGTTCAAAACGTTTGATACAATTTGTTACATCAATGGGTCCCGAAAGAAGTCGCGCTTCCCATATCGAACGGTACGCTTCTAGAGTCTTTCGCGTGGCCACATTCAAAGTGGGCGGGCCAAAATTTATCACCGCTTGTGTCTGTATGTTTGTAATTCCTTGATTCCCCTCTAGTATTCTTGGTAGTGAGATCCTACGCACGGAGAGACAACAAATCGTTAATAGCATATGCGTATCTATAAAAACATGCAATCCCCAAGGCCTCCAACGGGCGCTTGTGGGATATCAGTGATAAGATTGATAAATCAATTACAGAATGATATATAAATGTAAATGACAAATTCTAGAATTGGTATCACCTGATTTTGTGTCGAAGCGGCGTCGAACGGCCCCATTATGCTCGTTTACCCGTCGGGGGCCTCTCCAAAGCGAGCGCTCCAATGTCCCACCTATGCTCATCCAAATAACCTGAAACTCATGGGTTAGGCATTATATGTAATTATAATACTACCCAAATGCTCAAAATTTGCATATCCTATCCAAATTCTCTTGTATGTGACAAGGGCACCCTACGAGTTGGTTAATGCATAAAATAATGAAACGACCATAAAATCATGTCAGAATGAGTTCAAATTTTAATAGAGGCATTAGGATATAATATGGGAAATATTTCAAAAATAATAATAAGGAAATCGTTCACAGATTTCTAATCTCTTCGGGGTGGGACGTTGGGGACTGTCGCAAAACTTGCAAGAGGTGACCTTGCAAATGTCCTGTCTAGAGGCCTCCAAAACTCCTACAAACTTGTGGTTAGACTAAAAAAAGTATTTTGAGATGACCCAGAAGGTCATATTTGGAATATTTTTCCCAGGTTATCCTATATTCGAATGCGCTCCCTATAGGTTAGTAAACGCATAAAATGACAAAAACCAGGTCAAATCATGTCAAAAAGCAATGAAACTTGGACAACATCATAAGTACATTAAATATAAAAGAATGAAAAAATAATAGTAGCTAAACCATGCATATATTTCTAATCGCTCTGGGGTGGGGCGATTAGGACTGCAGTAGTTTGGGGGGCGCCCGAGGGCCGTTTAGGGCCTAGTTTTGACACCAATCCAAGTGGGATGGGTCAAAAAATTCCTAGGGGGTTGTGTCGATGAGTTTGGGGTGGGATTATGGCTGATTTCTTGGGTTTTGGGTCTAGATTGCATTCCTAGTGTTCACCCGATAACCTCTCTTCTAGAAAAGAGAGATTTAGGGATGTAGGAAGCACAAAGAGGAATGGGGGTAAAGTTTGGCAGCACTTCATTGCTCCAAATGCTCCAGCTCTATTTTTTTTGGGTGAGGAAGCTCACCTTTTTATAGACCTAAGGTTCTCCTTTGAATGCGCATGCGAGGGTACCACTTGGCTCATTATACCTTTTTGGGGGAGATAAGATTCCTCCCTGATTTAGAGCCTCCTTGATTGAGGCCTCCATGATCAGGGCAAGCTTGACTGAAGTCTCTCTAATTTGAAACCATCCCTCGCAATCCCATGCCTTGAAGGTGGAGTTAGGTGGTGGATCTAGGCTGCCATTTGTCAAGGTTTGACTTTTTGCAAGTCAAACCTGCTAATCGTCCCACCTTGGAGCGATTGCTGCTAATCGTCTCGGGGTGGGACGAATCAGATTCTAATCGTCCCAGGGTGGGATGATTAGAATACGATTCGTCCTAGGGTGGGACGAATAGGGAGCAAAGTTCTTAAAAGGTGCAAAACTGACCTCTGACCTTCCAAAACTGATTTGGGAGTGGCTAGGACCACTGTTTAACCTTTGGAGGCTACCCTAGGGGGTATGTATGCCAATTCGGTCAGTGCTTGTAGTCACATAATCGAATTGGTGTTGTTTTGGTGTCTACAGCTTTACTTCATTTCCTTTTGTTTGGTATTCTTTCCTTTTGACATGCATGCTTCCTTTTTGATGCCCATGAGCGAGATGGGGTAGATACTCATATTTTTTTACATCATTTGGTGCACCATTTTTTCCTACTTCACTTCCTTCTCTTCATAAGATTAGAGATCTAAAAAAATGTCCCTATGGCCTCGCCAATATCTCTAAAAATCTTCTCCCTCCAAAGCTCCAAAGGTAAACAATGAAGTCTGGTCCACACCAAGACAACCGAAGGAATTTCCTATGTTGAATTGGACCATGTGTGCCATAGTTTCATGTATAGCCCCGCTTACCCCATGAAGTAAGGTCCACCCTTAAAAATTTTATTTCAATCCTCCTTATCAAAAATAGCTAAAAAATATCCATTTATAGAAAGAAAAATATCATACTTACCTTTAATTTTCCAATATCGCTATGTCCATACCTCAATTATTTTTAGTTCTATCCTAATTCCAATGAATCTACAAATGAGGACCTTGGATTGTAATAAAATTAACTCATTCACCACCTCTTCAGGTTGCACCTTAATCTGTGGTCACTCCTCCTTGCAACGAAGGCAACCATTCACCTTTTCATCATCACCTATTAACACTGAACCTACTGCACCAACCCAAGCCTTCTTCATGGAATCATACACTTTACAAACTCTATCAGGGCTAAAATTTGAAGAGCCTATAACTACCCCCTTAAAGTTCAAAATAGGGCCACCCCCTCTTCCCCCATCAATAGTCTTCGTAGGAAATTTGAAAATTTTCTCCACATATGTTTGTTAGTTTTTAAACAAGACACCTCCATTGCTTCTTTATTCATCATCTCCTTTAAATCTTTATCTCACAATACATATCCCACTTAGATCATACTCCTTTGCTCAGATATTTCTCCTTTGCTTAAATCTCGCTCCTTTGCTAAGATCCCTCTCCTTTGCTAAGATCCCGCTCCTCTACTCAGATCTCACTTAGCCATTCATGGTGTTGAACTTTATCCTGACATAGTTTAAATATTGGAAGACATTTGATATAAAAGGAGTTGATTGTGGAACTTAGTAGTTTGAGGAAGATGAAGAATATATTTGATAGAAAGACAAAGTTGGATATGTTTTAATTAACCTGTTAGAAATGTAATGATAACAATGTAATACTTTATTTTTGTAATAGAAGTGGCCCCCAATAGAAGCCGCACATAGATTATTAAATATATACATATATACTGTTGGCAATTTGAGTTATTTTGTGTTGTCATTGATGTCACATGGATCAAATTGAGTTTTGTTGGCAAAAGCACTTCATAAATAATCATTTATGATATTTTGGAGAGCAAGGATATATACAGGGTTTTGTGGCACAAGAGGCATATAATATTTAACTTTTTAAATCTTATATTAAATGTTTTTATTAAAACCAATGGTAAAGGTTTTTATTAAAACCAACGACAAGGGTATTTTATTAAAACCAACGGAAAGGGTTTTCATTAAAACCATTGGAAAGGGTTTTTCATTAAAACCACTATGCTAAGACCTCCAAATTATTATGGATGAAAAGGTTTTCCAATAAAACCTAGGTGCAAAAAGTTTCCTGACGAAATTCAAAAGAATGAAGGAGATATCCCAATTCAAAGTTAAAAGGTGAATTATTAAATTTTTATTTAATAATTCTAAGGTCTAAGGTCGTATTATATTATTCGCCAACGTGCAAAGGATGGGGAGATAAATAAACATTCATCGACGTCATTCGAAGGAATGGAGGTGCATATAAATAAAAGGTAAAAACCTTTGATTATTTAAGACTTGACATAGTGCATGAGAGAGTCGTCGAAAGGGGAGCAACGAAGAAAGAAGGATAAATAACTTTCGATTTGAGAGCAAGGTCAAGTAAACAGTGAGCCAATTTGGGCTATAATATAAAAATAATATTTAATTAATAACATAAAAAATTGTAGTAGCTCATGGTATTTATAGGGAATAAAGGATTAGGGAGGAGAAAGGACGACAAGGAGGGATAAGGGAGGATAAAGGAGATAAGAGAGGATAAAGGAGATAAGGGAGGAGGTGGAGGTGAGAGGTGTCGAGGAGGTATAAGGGTAGTTAGGAAGGTAGGTGAGGGTATATAGGGGTTAGGCGAGGGAGAATAGGGAATCGAGGGAAAAGATATTTAGAGGGGCTAGGGAAAAATATAAACCAAAAAAAAAATTTGCCGACCATTTGAGTGGGTGTTCACACTTAGGCTAGAATAGCTAGTTTTTTCTAGGCCTTTTGATAGAAACCCCATTCACACTTGCAACATTCTCCCCCTTAAAGTTGAGAGGACTGACTAAACAGTCTCTCAGCTTTATAAATTGAGCTTTAGCCATCGCTTTGGTGAAGATGTCTGCGACGTTTTCCAAAGTGCGGCAAAATTGAAGCTCAACAATTTTATTTTCCACCATATCTCGGATGAAGTGATACTTCATATCAAAATGCTTCGTTCTACTATGGTGGATCGGATTGTATGCCAACTGAATGGCACTGATGTTGTCACAGTAGACTCTGGTCGGACCACTTTGCTGCTCTCCAATCTCTTCTAACACTTTTCTTAGCCATAGGGCTTGAGTACTAGCATAGGTGACTGCTATATACTCAGCTTCTGTAGAAGACAAGGCTACCACTATTTGTTTTTTGGAGCTCCATGTTATTAGTCCTGATCCCAGACTAAAATAGTTCCCTGAAGTTGATTTCCTGTCATCAATATTACTGCCCCAATCACTATCACTGAAGCCTACAAGCTTAACAATATTACATTTATGGTACTGGATTCCAAAATCCAATGTACCCTTCACATATCTGAGAATTCTCTTAGCTGCCTGCAAATGCAGCTCAGATGGGCTAGCCATAAATCGAGAGACAAGAGAAACAACATACTGAATATCGGGTCTAGTGTTGGCGAGAAACATCAAACTCCCAACTATGCTTCTGAAAGTGGTCACGTCAACTTTTGATGCTCCATCATCTTTGCTCAATTGGATCCCATGTCCAACTGGAGTTGCAACTGGTTTGCAATGCTCCATAGCAAACTTCTTGATCATGTCCCGAGCATACTTATGTTGACAGATGAAGATCCCTGTATCTGATCTGATGGACTTCCATTCCAAGGAAGTAATGCATTAAGCCAAGATCCTTCATCTCAAACTGCTTCATCATGGAGCGCTTGAACTCCATATTCACTTTTTCATTACTACCCATGAATATGAGATCATCCACATACAAGCAAACTATGAGGATGTCGTTACCTTGCTTCAGGTAGTAAAGTGTGGGTTCATTTTTGCTTCTGGTGAACCCAAAATCTTTGAAGTACCCATCAATGCGTGAGTACCAAGCTCGCGGTGCTTGCTTGAGGCTATAGAGTGCCTTTTTCAGTCTGTAAACAAGGTGCTCCTTACCTTGCTCTTGAAATCCTTGTGGTTGCTCAACATACACTTCCTCTATTAAGTACCCATTGAGAAAGGCACTCTTCACATCCATGTGTTGGACTTTCCATCCCTTGTGTGCAGCTAAAGCAAGAACTGTTTTGATGGTCTCCTGTCTGGCTACAGGAGCAAATGTCTCCTCATAATCAATACCATACTTTTGTGTAAATCCTTTTGCAACCAATCTTGCTTTATGCCTTTCAATGCTTCCATCAGCATTGTATTTGGTCTTGAAGACCCATTTACATCCAACACACTTCTTTCCTTTAGGAAGCTCTACCAACTCCCAAGTATCGTTGTTTTTTATAGAGGTTATCTCCTCTTTCATGGCATCTTGCCATATCTTCCGAGTACAAGCCTTCTCATAACTAGAAGTTTCAAGTTGTGCACTAGTTAACAAGGCATAGTTAACTACATCTCCCCGAGGTTCTTGGGAGTCATCATCTCCATACAAATGCATATTTTCAAGTCTTTGCAAAACTGAACCCATTTCACTTGCTTGACTTCTAGTATATCTTCTTTGAAAATTTGTATCCAACATCCGATAAGATGGATGATGTTGGAGAGTTCTCTTACCTCTAGATGGAGAATCAATATCCATTGGTGAGGAACTAACTGACCTTTGTGGAGAAGGACTTGGTGATGATGATGATGAACTGGAAGTCGAATGTCTGCTTGGGCTTGGAGGAGGAGGAGACTTCTTGCTTTTCTGTGGTGCTTGTTGAATTTGTGAAGAACCTGCATCATGAGATTCAACATCACTATAAATTTTGGGATTTCCCCATTCTCCCCCTTCATCAAAAATCACATCCCTGGAAAGTATTATCTTTTGAGTCCTAGGATTGTAGAGTCTATAAGCTTTTGTGTTCTCACAGTACCCTACAAAAATGCATGCTTGACTCTTAGGATCGAGCTTCTTCCTCTGTTCATCAGGAATGTGTGAGTAAGCCAATGAACCAAACACTCTGAAATGCTTGACATTCGGTTTCTTACCATACCATGCTTGGTAAGGAGTTTTCCCTTTCAAACTTGAAGTAGGACTCCTATTCAAAATATACACATTGGTCCTGGCTGCATCTGCCCAATACATATTGCTCAAATGCTTCGTTTGAAGCATAGATCTTGCCATCTCTACAATGGTGCGGTTCTTCCTTTCAACCACACCATTCTGCTATGGAGTATAGGCAATAGTGAACTGCCTCTTTATTCCATGTTTTTTACAAAAATTCAAAAATTCATTAGAGGAGTATTCTCCTCCTTTATCTGATCTGAGACACTTAACAAAATATCCACTCTCATTTTCCACTCTTGCTTTAAAATCTACGAAGCAATCAAATGCTTCATATTTATGCTTCAAGAAATATATCCAGCACATTCTTGAAAAATCATCAATGAAAAGAAGAAAGTAAGAGTTATTACCAATGCTCTTGGTCTGCATCGGACCACAGATGTCTGAATGCACTAGTTGGAGTGGATAACTGGCCCACCATGCTTGTCCATGAGGAAATTTTGTTCTAGCATGCTTGCCCAAGGCACACCCTTCATAGACTTCCTTATTGTCCTGAACTTTAGGAAGTCCGGTCACCATCGCTTGAGAAGTTAACAACTTCAAACTGGCTGAATTCAAATGACCGTATCTCAAGTGCCACAACACACTTGGGTTTGCAATAGCAACATTTACTAACTGATCTCCTCCTGGTTGGCCAAAATTTAGAGGAAATAACCTGTTTCTTGTCATTGGCACTTGAGTAATGACTCTATCACTATTACTCTTATCAAAAATGGTACATTTACCCTCATCAAATAGCAACTTATAGTTCTTTTCTAACATTTGACCAACACTTAAAATATTGTGTTGGAGATGAGGTGTGTAATAGATATCACTTACTTGTTTCATGCCTTCTTTTGTTGGAACCTCCATGGCTCCAATGCCTTCAACCGCCAATGACTTGTCGTCTCCCAATTTGATGCTGGATTTGTAGGAAGAATCCAGAGTAGCAAAGAGTTCTTCTTTGCCACTCATATGATTTGAACACCCAGTGTCCAAGATCCAGGTATCATTCAGGTTCTGATCCGACTTGCCATATGAGAGAAAGAGATTTGAGGTCCCTTCCTCTTCTCCAAAATTTCCATACTGACTGCTCTGACTATTGCTCCCTTGAGAAGATTTCGACCAACAGTCATGAGCAAAGTGGCCAAGTTTGCCACAATTGTAGCAAGCTTGTTTGGACTTGTCACTTCCTTTTCCTCATCCTGGATGCTTCCCTCTATTCTGTTGTCCACCTCTATTCTGACCTCCACCTCTGTTTGAAGATCCTCCTCTGTTAGGAGTTCCACCTCGTGGACTATTCCTACCTCTTCCTCTGTGCTGACCTCTACCTCAACTTCTGCCTTGTCCTTTTCCTTCTTGTGAAGCGAAGGCTTTGTCATCACCTCCGTGGCTAGTGGAAGGAGATTCCTGCAATCTCTCTTCATGTGAAAGAAGAGAACCAATTAGTGCATCAAAGGAAAGTGCAGTCAAATATTTTGACTCTTCAATAATGATTGCTACATGATTCCACTTAGGAAGAAGTGTTCGCAACACTTTCTTCACCACAACTTCTGGTTTAATCTCTTCACCTAGAGTGACCATTTTATCTACTACGGCTTTGACTCGCACGCAGTAGTCTCCTACTTTCTCATTCTCTTGCATTCTGAGATTTTCAAAATCTCTTTTCAGAGTTTGAAGCCTGACTTGCTTCACTTGATCACTCCCTTGAAAACTTTCCTTTAAAGCATTCCAAGCATCTTGAGTTGTTACACAGGATGCTATTCTAGGAAAGATGCTTTTATCTAGGGCTGCTTGCAAATGATACAGGGCAGAGGAATTATTTTTCTGTGCTTCTTTCCTAGCTTTTCTATCAGCAACACTTAAAGCAGTCCAGTCAGTAGGAGAGGGTTCTGTGTAACCCTCTTCAACTACATCCCACAAACCTTTACCTATCAACAAGGTTTTCATATTTATTGACCAGTATTCATAATCACTACCATTGAATTCTGGAATTGGAAGATTTGAATTTGAAGCCATTTCTACTACTTGAAAGCAAACTTTGATTTGACTAAAAATAGGAAGTACAAAGCAATTACAAGTTCAAATCAAATCTATATTTCTTAACTCTCTCACTGATTTCTTCTTCTTCTTGTGGATTGTCCAGTACTGGAGGTCCAAAATTGTCTGCAATGGAATCCTCGTCGTCACTGATGACAACTATTTCAGGAGCTACCGTTGGCTTGGCCTGTGCTGGCTCAGCCTCTACTGGCTCAGGCTCTGGAGAGCGTGGGGTATAACTTTCACTGGATTGTTGCTCCGGCTCAGCTGGAGAGTAGCTATCATTGGCTTGATCTATAGGTGCGGCTTCAATTGTATCGGACTCCTCCACTCGTTGTCCAAAAATATTGTCTTTTGAGTCAGCCTCGTAACCAGAATCTGGATTCCTTTGGTGGGCTATAACAACATTTTGTAACTGACTGAACACAATGTGCAATCCATTTCTCCGAACTCGTTCATCAAATGATTCGGCAGTCTCTCTCCGTAGTAGAGAGCACAAAGCATGGTAACATCCGGTAGATCTGATCATCTACTCATCAAGGCAAAAAGAAAAAAATTGTTAGAGCTTCTGAGGTTACAATTTTCGCTCTTTTACAATCGTTGAGGCTATTACACAAAATTTTTAGCCTTGAACGGGGTTCCAAGGGGCGCTCCGAAAGGCTTCCCGTCACTTTTTTTTTTTACAATGCTTGCCTCTAAGGTTCAAAGCCCTTTTTTTTAAAAGTTCTCAAAAAATTATTAAAGTATTTTATTAGTAAATTTAATAATTAAAACAAAATTGCTTTTTCTTTTAACAAAAAACAAAATAATTAAAATAAAAGCAATTTAATAGTAATTATTAAATAAACTATAAATACTTTAATTAAATTTTAATAAACTTAAAAAAAAACTTTCAATAAAAAAAATGAACCTTTTATAACCGCCTCGCGAGTTCGAACTCGTGACCTCCGACGCCTCAACGGAGACTATCTACCAATGCGCCCGCAACTCCTTTGGATATCAACAAGGCACACCTCGTACCCGTTATCTTCTGACGTCCGACGCAAAGAAAAAAAAAATATCTCCCTTGCCACCATCGGGTTTTGAACCCGAGACCTCCTGTCCACTACTCGAGCGTCTTCGCCAAGCAAGCTACGCCCACCGACGCGATATGAAAGGCAAACGTATTAGTATTAAAGGTGTCATGCAACCAGTTTTTTAAAAAACAAAAATGATTTATCCCACATCTGTTGGGATAAGGATTGTGGGAGGTTATAATAACGCAAATGCACGCGTTATGATTTGATTGCCCTTGGGCAATCGTTCCCCGTCCAAAATTTTGCCTCAGCACTCCAACAACCAACTGCACACGGACACCTCAGCTCATTTGCCAACTCATACGCCATGCCAGACACCACGTCAGTCTCGTACTACGTGCCCACGTCAGCTTGTCTGCTCGTCACCATTCACCACGTGTCGCCCTGCTGGCGGCCATGTCACCTGCAATCATTGCTCCCTCAGTCTGCCATGTATCAGTCTACTTGCACCTCAGCCTCGAACTTCATGCCCAACTATCAGCTCAGCCAACACCTACCTCGAACTATGTGTCACCTCGAACTACATGTCACCTCGAGATTCATGCCCAACTGCCACTTCAACCAGGACCTACCTCGAGATCCATGCCCCTGGCCTCGACTCTCGTGCCCTCCGTGCCTATGCCTCAAAAAGCGTGCCCGACTCTGATACCAGTGAGCCAATTCGGGCTATAATATAAAAATAATATTTAATTAATAACATAAAAAATTGCAGTAGCTCATGGTATTTATAGGGAATAAAGGATTAGGGAGGAGAAAGGACGGCAAGGAGGGATAAGGGAGGATAAAGGAGATAAGAGAGGATAAAGGAGATAAGGGAGGAGGTGGAGGTGAGAGGTGTCGAGGAGGTATAAGGGTAGTTAGGAAGGTAGGTGAGGGTATATAGGGGTTAGGCGAGGGAGAATAGGGAATCGAGGGAAAAGATATTTAGAGGGGCTAGGGAAAAATATAAACCAAAAAAAAAATTGCCGACCATTTGAGTGGGTGTTCACACTTAGGCTAGAATAGCTAGTTTTTTCTAGGCCTTTTGATAGAAACCCCATTCACACTTGCAACAAACAACGTGGGAAGGAGCCTATAGCGCAGTTGGTAGCGCATGAACTTTGCACAAGGCAGGTTCGTTGTTCGAATCCCGCCAAGGGCAAAGTGTTTTGCTAAGAAAGTAAAATTGAGTTTCAGATTTGAGCGCAGGTTAAAGTTGGGTGTTTGGGATTAAAATCCCAATGTGGGTTAGCGCCCACATGGTAAGCGCTTCACAGCGCTAAGCGAGAGGAACAAAGTTTGACTCCTACGAAGGTGTGAAGGCATATTAATTTTGGCAAAGACGATTTCAAAGGTTACGAAGGCAATGAATTTCATATAAAGGTATTTATCTCCAGCGCATGGTAATATTTGTTATTACCAAAGTTTTGGTGCATTAAAATTATTTTTGTGATAACTAGGGAGTCATAAGGATTTTAAGGAAATAAATGCTTGTTGTATGTGTTAATGTGCTTAGGGAGTTATAAGGTGTAGAATTAAATATATGTTATTAATGTGTGTGATTAGGGAGATATAAGGTGTGGAAATAAATATTTGTGATTGTTGTATGTGGAGTTATAAGGTGTGGAATTAAAAATAAAAGCATAGGTGCTTGTTGTATGTGTTAATGAAATTAGGGAGTCATAAGGTTGAAAAGTGTTGAACTTGTTATATGTCCTAGTGCATAATTTAATTATGAAATTAAACTAGGAACTTGAGACCTAGTTAATTGCTACCTTGAGTTAGAAGACATGCACATGAGTTAGGAGTTTGAAGTTGAAGACAAATTGCTTGATTATGTGCCTTGACTATTGAGAGGAAGTGGATGGATTAGAAATCAATTTTATGGATAAAATTGATGCTTGAGTTCCATGATTGCTTTGGTGGAGTTCATTGAGAGTATTGCCTTTATTAAGGAGGTTTTTGCCATTGCTTTGAGGAGATTATTGTTGGTTACTTGTTAAGTCCATTGCCACTATTTGAGACCATTGAGGAGATCATTTGCTAGTCACTTATGGATACATTTGTCTTTCATTTGAGGAGATCATTGTTGGCTATTTGAGAGCTCTTTGCTTGAGGGAGTTGTGTTTGTTTCTTGAGAGATTATTGATATTGCATGAGGAAGATATTATTGAGAACCTATTGCTATCACTTGTGGAGATTGTCCTTGGTTGGTTGAAGTCCTCATTTTTATTTCTTGGAGAGGTTTTCATTAGAGAGCTCATTTGCCATACATTTGAGAGTACATTGTTGAGCATTGTTGTTATCCATTTGAGAGTACATTATTGAGCATTGTTGTCATCCATTTGAGAGATCATTTGTCATACATTGTTGAGATCATTGTGGATCATTGTTGTCATCCATTGAAGAGTACATTGCCATTCATTATTGAGCACGTTGTTGAGTATTGTCATCATTCATTTGTTATCCATTGTTGAGTTCATCATTGAGCCTTGCCTTCTTTGATTTGTGGTTGAGATTTGAGTGCTACTTGAGAGTCATTGGTTGAGCCTTTGGGAAGGCTTTTGGGACAAAATTTTTGGACATATTTGAGATAGCTTTTGTGCATGATTGGTTGAGCCTTTGGGAAGGCTTTTGGGATAGAATTTTTGGACAGATTTGAGATAGATTTTGTGCATGATTGGTTGAGCCTTTGGGAAGGCTTTTGGGACAGAATTTTTGGACAGATTTGAGATAGCTTTTGTGCATGATTGGTTGAGCCTTTGAGAAGGATTTTGGGACAAAATTTCTGGACAGATTTGAGATAGCTTTTGTGCATGATTGGTTGAGCCTTTGATAAGGTTTTTGGGACAGATTTGTGGACAGATTTGGGATAGCATTTGAGCAGGATTGTTTGAGCATTTTATGAAGGCTTTGAGAATATATTTGGGACAACATTTGAACAAGATTATTTGAGCCTTTTGTGAAGGCTTTGAGGATAGATTTGGGACAAAATTTGAGCAGGATTGTTTGAGCCTTGTGAGAAGGCATTGAGGCAGATTTGTGAGTAGTGAAAGAGACAGGACAAAAACAAAAAACACATCAACACCAGTTGCCTAGCTGAGCATATTAGTGGATAGCCTAGCTGAGCAAATCAGTGGATAGCCTAGTTGAGAAAATCAATGGATAGCCTAACTGAGCAGATCAGTGGATAGGCTAGTTGAGTAGATCAGTGGATAGGATAGTTGAGAAGATCAGTGGAGAGCCTCGTTGAGCAGATCAGTGGATAGCCTAGTTGAGTAGATCAGTGGATAGCCTAGCTGAGCATATCAATGGATAGCATAGCTGAGTAGATCAGTGGAGAGCCTAGCTAAGCAGATCAGTGGAGTCCACTTGAGTAGATCAGGACAACCTAGATTTGAGCAGATCAAAGCAATCATTTGTATTGGGATAAGGATCCCTATTTCTTTGTGAAATATTATAAGGAGACTACCCTACATTGGGGGAACCATGTTAAATCTTATGTCTCAATTGTGTGTGATGATTTGTGCACTTGCTTACTATTGTTATCTATGTTATTAATGCACACTTCTATATTTGGTTATTGCAATTGAGGACACTAATTGATATTGGTTTGGAAAGAAAGTAAAAAGTGGGCGCTATACTGTTCACCCCCCCTCTCAGTATAAGCTTGTGTTCTTCATATACAATAAAACTTTTTCAATTAAATAAAATCTTTAAATCTTTCTACATAATCCACGCATATTATTATTGTTATTTTAATAAGTTATATGTGGCTTTTATTTGAGGACTACTCCATTATAATAACAAAATAATACATTGTTCTCATTACAATTATGTTATTTTTTTAATAAGTTATGTGTTGCTTCAATTGGGAACCACTCCCATTACATTCCTCAGATTACATTTCTAACAAGTTAATTAAAGAATATCCAACTTTACCTTTCTATCAGAGATATTATTCATTTGCCTTTCTATCAAAGATATTGTCCATCTTCCTCCAACTGCTAAGTTTCTACAATCAACTCCTTTTTTTTCCTTTTTTATTTGGTTATGTGGGATTGAAATGGGGCCCACTCGTATTATATCATCACCACATAGTGATATTTTGACAAATATTGGATATTATCCATGTATCGCTTGGCAAGATTTGAACCTTGGTCTCCTCTTTAAAAGTTGAGGAATCTAATTTATTGAGCTAATGCCACTTGATACAATCAAATCCTTTTATAACAAATGCCTTACAAAATTAAAAATTTGTCAAGATAAAATTCAACACGGTGAATGGTTAAAATATTTGTTGCCCATCTGTGTACATGTGGTCTATCGACAAGGACACCACTTGCATTATTGATGATGAGACTCGGGTTCAACCCCATGGTGGATGTATATATAACAACCTCATAATTTCTTAATACCTTTTTTTTAGGGTTCTTATTCATTCCCCTAATATTCCAAGATATTATTTTTATTGTTATATTTTGTTTTTATTTGTGGGTTTAGCCCCACTTCTTCTTAACACTTGTGATATTTGCTTTTGTTTTCCCATATCAATATCCCTTTGGGTTTATTTTTCTCTTTGATTTTGCTTCTCAGGTTCTCCTCTCTTTTTTCATTCCCAACAATACTTTCATCTTCATCAATATCTTCAATCTTCTCACACTACTCATAGTAAGACTTATCATCTTTAGGTTTGACTTATTTGAAGGATCTGAAGTGCAAAGAATAACCTCAAAAGCACAATCTTCTTTATGTTACCCTAGAAACCTT
This sequence comes from Wollemia nobilis, assembly GCA_028583015.1. NCBI lineage: Eukaryota > Viridiplantae > Streptophyta > Pinopsida > Araucariales > Araucariaceae > Wollemia > Wollemia nobilis. The sequence goes on from JAQPPZ010015413.1 coordinate 545,758, forward strand.
AAAGTGCAAGGATGCTCTTCTATAGAAATTACATTCTTATACTGCCCTAAAAATCCTAAATTGTTATGGGTTTCCTCCAACCTCATTTCTTTATTATTCTACTCTTTAAACCTTAAAGTGCAAGGGATAACATCTTCACCACTTTCATTTTTATTACATGGAGAGGATTCTATACTTCTTGATGAAAATGAAGATGATTTACCTGGAATAAACTTGACCTCTTTTGTTGTCTTTATTTTAGGATTTATCTCCACATCTTCTTTTGCACCTTTAATTCCTTTTGAACTTTTCAAATGATACTATAAATAGGCTTTCTTTACCTCTTCTTTTGGAGTGAAATATCCTTGATCTGATCTAACTTCTATTATTGTATGATTTCCTTGCTTTGTCTTGAAGTTTATCTCATGGCTAGAATTTTTTGTCTCTTTCTTCATAGTTTTAACTTTGCAAACTCTTGCCATATGTCTAATATCATAACAATTGTGGCAACAAAATGAGATGTTTTCATAATCTACTTTTTGATCCCATTCTCTTGATTTAAATTTAATCTTAACGGATTGTAGCAAAGATTTTAATATATTCATAGCAACACATATTCGAGTATATATAACATGCTTTTGCTCCTTAGTAGTTGGTCCTTCCTTGATGAATTCCCCTAGGGTATTTCCAATATTCTTCAAAACATCCTTATATATAAGGTGATATGGAAGTTCAAAAAGCCTAACCTACACTAGAAGCTTCTTAATAGATTTTGTCTCAACATAAAAAATTTTGTTCCATGGTCTCAAATAAAGTGCATCTCTTCCCCTAAACCACGGACCACCAACCATTATTTTATATCTAATTTCTTAATTGGAAAATATGATGAGCAATAAACCTTTAGGAAGAAAAGTCATAGAATAATTTTAACTCAATACCCAATTCCACTTGATCCAATTTAGAATCTCCAAAAACCTTGGCCATGATCTATGAAACTTACATATTAATCCTATACTTTTAAGAACCTTTATATCATGCTCAATCATCTCATCCTTGATACTTATGGTGTAACATCTACTACCTGGATCAAACTTACCATGTATTCACTCTTCTGCTTATCTCCAACTTGGGTCTCCATACTTCCAACTAGGGCATCCTGATTTCTAGCTATGGCATATTAACTTCTATTGGAGCTTTCAAATATGTCTTTCCTTCCATAATAGCTAATGGGGCTTGCTCTTGGCTTATACTCCCTCTTTTTTAGCACTCCCTCTTGGCTTGCACTCTCTCCTTCCTCGCACTCACTCCTGTATTACACTCCCTCTTGGCTCATAATTTCCCATATCTCTTCTTTTTCTTGGTATTCCTTCTCTTCAATAATTTTTGGAAACAATGTTCCACACATTCGTGATAAGGGTTTGAAGCATTGATGCACTCTGGATGAACCCATCACTCTTTCACCATGACTGAATCTCGACTCACACTCCTTCTTAGTTCATACTGCCTCTTGGCTTGCACTCACTTCCAACTTGCACTCTCTCATACCTCACACTCGCTCCCAGCTTGCACTTCCTCTTGGCTTACAATTACCCGTCTCTTCTTTTCTCAGTGTTCCTTTGCTTCTTTTGTTTTTTGGAAATAATGTTCTACGCATTCGTGGTAAGGGTTTGAAGCATCAGTGCACTCTAGATGAACCCACCACTCTTTTGCCATGATTGAATCTTGGATTGTACTCCCTCTTGGTTTAGAATCCCTCTCAACTTGCATTTGCTCCCAATGTGCACTCTCTTCTATATTTTCTTCAACTGAATCCTTAAAATTCTCCTAAGATCTAGAACAAGAAGTATTACTTGTTCAAAATTTGCTTTCTACTTCCTACTTCATGCTCACACTTTCTCCTCGCTCTTGGCTCACACTTGCACTCACTTCTAGCTGCACTCACTCCCGACTCACACTCGCACTTCCTACTGAGCTATTATTTTAATTAAACCATATACAACCTGCTTTTTATAAAAAATATTCTTCATCTTCCTCAATCTCTTATGTTTCAACCTTTCCTTGATATCCTTTTTGATAAGAGATAAAACCTCATTTGGTTAGTTGTTTTAAAAAATTGAATTTTGCAAAGATGAAGATCAACACCATGATCTGTTACCCTACCCTGTTTACATCTTTATGAATATATTGACCATAACAACTTATCAATTCCTTAATACCTCTTTTTTTAAGGGTCTTATTCATGCACCTAATATTTTAAGATATTTTTTTCATCATTATTGTATGTTTTTATCTGTGGGTTTAGTCTTACTTCTTATTAAGAGTTTTAATATTTGCTTTTGTTTTCCCATATCAATATCTCTTTGAGTTTTCGTTTCTATTTGTTTTTGTTTCTTGGATCTTCCTCTTTTTTTCCATTCCCACAAACACTTCCATTTTCATCAATCTCTTTGATTTTTTTATACTTTTCATAGTGATAATTAACATCCATAGGTTTGTCTTGCTTTGAAGCATCTAAAGTACAAGGAATAACCTTAAAAATAATTTCTTCTTTATGTTGCTCTAAAAACCCTAAAGTGCAAGCACATTCCTCCATAGCAATTACCTTCTTGTATTGAACTAAAAACCTTAAATTGCTATGGATATTCTCAACTCATATTTATTTATCATGTTGCTCTTGAAAGCCTGAAGTGCAAGGGATAACCTCTAAATTACTTTTATTTCATAGACACCCAAATTTGACACACCAAATTTATAACCTTCCACTAAGTAGTTAAAAAAGTCAATTAGGTATCCTGAAATAATATTTTGAGATTTTTGCTATTTAAGACAAAATCGTTGGAAGCCAACAATTTCGTAAAAAATAATCTTCTCGTTAAAATTCGATTTTTCCTATCTCGTTGACCTGCAATGGTTAATTTGGTGAAATTGCCAGTACAAAATTATAGATAGTAATTTTGTGAGCAATAATTTCATCTTGTTGAGTATAAAATCTCAAAATATGGGATTCTTCATCTCTTGATCCTCTTACCATTAATTTTTGGATCTCCCTTGGATCCATGCCATCTTTCCACTTGGGTTCAAACTCCAATGCTTACTCTTTTGAGATATACCTTCCCTTGTCCTCAAGGTACAAATTTCAAAAAATTACTTTATAATCCCTATCACCATGAATGCAGCTTCTCCTTCTCGAAGGCCATAAAAATCTATAAATTGAGATCTTGGGGTACCTCTCACAACACACAACTTCATCCTAACAAGACTCTACCAAATTGCTCTCTCTCTCCATTGCTTTTGCATTTACATTCAACTTTGCGTGAAGGTTGGTTCCATTATGCATTTGAGATGTTTGAAAAGGGGGTAAGAGAAAGATTCAACTCACATTGCTCTCGGGTTACAACTCTCCTCTCTACTAATTTTATTTCCTTTGAATTCAAGCTTTTTGGTTAATGTATATATGGATAAGTTTATGATTTGTTGCTATTCTCTTATAGTTTGATCACTTGACTATGGTATTTCTCCCTTGGACTAACATCTCTCCTCTTGCAAGTGTTTAAATCTTTATTTTGTAGCATTTTTTGACCATTTATTTGAGAAACCAACTTCTAGACACTCCTTGGATGCAATTTCACCCCTAGCATTATCATTTCACCCTTCTATCTTTTTTTTTAGCTTCTCAAAATGAAATCACCATTTCTTTGCTACAGGCGGTAATTTTATTGATTGTAACCTTTTGCATAGGTTTAGCCTCCTATTTGTGCATTCAAAATAGGATTTGGTTCTATAACTCACTTATCTAACTAGACTACTAGCTCCTTGATCATTTCCTTGTAGGCTTGACCTTTTGTTATTTCTATTTTTCTCACAAAATAAAATCACCATCGATAAGTTATAGGCGATGATTTTGTCAACTGTCATTTCATCCTAGATAGTAGATTCTAGACCACACACTGTCATCTATATTTAATCATAAATACTACAACCTAACTCATATGTATGTTCTCTAATCACTTTTTCATACATTGGACTCTCTATTATTTTTTTATTCATAGAACAAAATTGTTGCTTATAAACTATAGACAACAATTTTGTCATACATGTTTGTACACATGACTCTTTTCTAAAATATTGGTTTAGTGAGGAACCTAGGGGTTTGACTATCCAACACAAGAAATTTAACTACTTTTCCAAGTCTGGAAAACCCCCAAAAGGTTGATCTTTGTTCAAGTTTTACTATTTCATAGGTTAAAACAAAATCGTCACAAATGACTATAAGCAACGATTTTGTCTCTACTGCAAAGCTTGGTGCTTCCTTCATAGTTTCTTTATTTATTGTTTTACAGTAGTTTAAGTTTCTCATTTTATTTTGTAACATGTAAAAGGGAAAATCAAAGGGCATCTATTTACTTTAAGAATAAGTTTTCATTTTCTGATTTTAGGCAATAAATTAAAGAGCATATAGTTTTACATCATAAGCTAGTATTTGTTTGTGCATTCTCTTGGACCTTTGTTTAAAGGAAAAGAAATTTTTGTTTATTGTAACTCCTATTTTAGTTCTTAGTAGCACTCAAAAAAATCAAAAGTCCTATAGGATAGTTATTTGTTTGCATGCAATTGCTTGTTTTATTACATTTTAGTTAGAATCACAATCTTATAAGGTTAAGGAATCCTTTTAGAAAAAAAACAAAAAGAGCCTAGGGGTGTGTTTAAAAAACTCATCAAACACAAGATATACCCATATAACATATTGAGGTGAGAACCCTCGTGGGACTCAAGTTGAGAAAAATCCTATTGGACTCTCACACACATTCTTACACATTCCTATTACAAGGAAATGATTTACTAGAGAAAAATGAAGAAAATTTACTTGAAATAAACTTAATCTTTTTTTTTCAATGAGTTTACACATGTTTTTATGAGGGGTCATGGTCCCCTTATATTGAGTGGGGTTTGAACCTTGGACCTCTCAAAGAGAAGCCAAAGCCCTTACCACTACAATAAGCTTGCAACTATTTTTTCAGTGAGTTTACACATGTTTTTATGAGGGGTCATGGTCCCTTCATACTGAGTGGTGTTTGAACCTTGGACCTCTCAAAGAGAAGCCAAAACCCTTACAATTGCAGTAAGCTTACAACTCTAATAAACTTAATCTTTTTCACCTCCTTCGTTTTAAAAATTTCCTCTACATTCTTTTAATTTAAACTTGCATATTGTACTTCCTCATCCCTTGTATCCTTTACTTCTTCTAATGGTTGATTTGAGTGAATTATGATGGCTTTTATCATATGATGTTGTGGATAGGTTTTCTTTGCCTCATTTTTTTTGAATTGGAATATCCTTGATCTAGTCCACCTACTGCAATATGATTTCCTTGTTTCATATTGAAGTTTTTCTAATAACCAAAGCATTTTATCTCTGTCTTTATCATTTTCACTTCATAGTCTTTTGTTATGTGTCCAGTCTCATACCACTTTCAACATTAGAACTCAATCTCTTTATAATTCACTTGTTGATCCCATTCTCTTAATTTAAATTTAATTTTAATGTACTAGTGCAAAGGTTTTAAAATATCCATAACAACACATGTTTTTGATATATACAACATGCTTTCGCTCCTTGGTAATTGGTCCCTTCTAAACTAACTCTCCTAAGGTACTTATAATATTCTTCAAAACTTCCTTATTGATAACCAGATATGGAAGTTCAAAAAGTCTAATTCATACCAAAAGCTTTTTAATTTTTTTTGTCTCGACAAAATAATTCTTATTTCATGGCCTTAAATATAGAGCATATTTTCCCAGATCATTGGCCGCCACCCATTATTTTATCCTTGATTTATGAACTAAGAAAGATGACAAAGAAAATACCTTTAGAAGAAAAGTTCATGGAATAATTTTAAATTTCATCCTTGTTTTTACTTGATCCAATTTTGAATCTCCAAAAACCTTAGTCATTATCCACAAAACTTACATACCAACTTTTTCTTTTTAAGAACCCTTATATCATGCTCGATCATCTTATCCTTGATAATCATTTTGGGTGTAACATCTTCTTCTTAGATCAAGCTAACCATATATTTGTTCTTCTTCGTTTTCAACTTGAACATCCATATTTCTAACTAAGGTATCCTTACTTCTAATTACTACTTTCAAATATGATATTCCTTCCATGTTACCTAACTTTTCCTTATACAAATCCTTTCTTTTTTAAGTTTTCCCAAAGATCCAAAATAAGAAAAGACAAGACTGGCTCTCTGTTCTACTCACACTTGCTTTCTACTTACATAAATACTTTTAAAATATTACTTTAAAAAATCACAATCAAACATTTCTTTAATTTATAATAATTTTTGAAAATAAAATTTAAATAACATATATTAAAATTTCTCATCCTCTAATGGAAGATCAAAATTAATTAAAAAACACTCTTACTAAATAAGACGTTGAAAATACTCCCAATAAAGAAGTTAAGGTTCGAATCCCTTCACACTAGAGGGTGAGACGTACAAAGTGGTTAACTACTTATTCTGAGAGCAACTTTGTGTTTATATACATGTTAAATTAAAATCAACTACGACGTTGGAAAATTTGAACAATGTAAGTTGTAATAACTACTCTCAGAATTTTAAATAAATTCCGAGAGCAGCATGTAATTTTTTTGAATGCAGATTTCAATGGCAACAGCGAAAGCTGAATTGATCAGCTTTATGAGCATCTTACCAGTGCCAATCCAAACAAGTTCAACGAATTCCAGTCTAACATCAAACTTATCATGAGCAAGCAAACTCCATGAACGAAATCAGGGTTGAATTATAAGCAGCCCAAGCTCTTCCAAATCGGCTAAGATAAATCGCTTAAAAAACCAAGATTTCCCCTGGGAATTCAGCAGTGAAGAAAATAGATTAGGGTTTAATTGTTACTATACAGGAGAAGATCAGGATTGAGTTTCAATACCCAATAGTCCAAAAATCCATTTTTAAAAAATCCTTTCTCTATTTGTTTTCGAATCGATGCAAAATTTAAAAGGTTGGGCTTTTAAAGCGAATTAGGGCTTAATTATGGCGAATCTTTGATGTCATGAGACTCGATCCTTGCCACGCCTGCGCCAAAGGAAAGGGTTGGTTGAATTGTCCTGGTAGGCTTGTTTCAGGGGAAATTAGGGTTTGGTGGAAAGGCCATTGTGGGTCTGATTCAAGGGAAATTAGGGTTTGGTTGAAATGCCCTGGTAGGGTTACTTAGGGCAATTTAGGGTTTGGGTGGGGAAAGTAGGGATTGGTGGCAATGGAGAGAGTGGGGAAACAACTTTCAGGGCAGGACTGGGAGCTGATGATTGATGATTTTCAGTGCGGATCTCAGCAGAAATGGCTGTCTCAATACCCAGGCCTTGCAATACTGGAACTGGCACTTTACACAGTGGTGAAGAAGGATTCCTCCTTGAAATCCCAGCTGATTACATTTGTGGAGGAGAATGCTGATGTTCTTATTGCTGATGCTGATGCAGAGGAGGGCTTAGGCAGTGTTGTGGAGGCCCTCAAGGCAATTGTCCAGGCCCCTGCAGATGGGGTGATTATCACATATGCGCTCAAAGAACAAATGATGGTGGCAGCCACCTCTGTGATGATTGTTGCAGACAGCCTTCACAGGGCTCTTCATCATCTGGAAGCATTGATTGAGCTCTTGCTTGGGGTTATCAACAGGTATGGAAAATTTCTAGCAGACTTACTTTGAATCTTGCTGTTTCATAGAAATTGCGGGTAATCGTATGTTGTAGAAAAACTGAAACTTTTTCAATTGTAAATTTCCAAATTGTTTTGGTTGACTTGAATCTGTTTTGCTGCTTTCCATAGGGTTTTATATGTTTTTTAAAAGCGAGTTTAATGCCAATCTATCAAATTAAAAATGTTCTACAAAAGTTTATGGCAATCTTATGTTCGGGGAAAAAAAGTAGAACAATATCCAGTTGGCAAATCCTTTTTCAAATTCTCATGGAAAAAGATATTGTTTCATAGAAAATGAGGCAGATCTTATGTTTGAGAATCATTGAACAAAAACAACCAGTTGGTAAATATCAGCTACTAAACTAGAAATTTTGTTGTAAACAGGCCAAATCATGGAGTGGATCGCCAAGCCAGGGCAATAGGCTGTGAGTGCTTGAGGCAACTGGAGAAGGCTTACCCTTGCTTGCTTTATGCATATGCTGGGCATCTGCTGCTTTTGTGCCAGAGTGAGAGAACTCATGCAGCACAGAGCTATATTCTTCTCCTTACCATGGTAATTCATAATCTTGCGTACTATATGTATAATAGTTCTTCATCTAGGGTGTCTAATTTGGCAACATCCATTTTGTCCACGTCAGTACCATGGGTGCCCTTCAACGTTCCCTCTTTTCTGGCCGCCTCTGCCACCGGAGAGGAAATTGAATCGATTCCTTCCAAGGAATTGGCTCCAATTAATCGGAAGGAGTTCCACAGAGTAGTGGCTTTTTTACTGGAGCGTCCTCAGATTTTGACATCTTGTGGGATGTTGGAATTTGTATCGGATCTCAGAAATGTGGCATCGGCATTGGAGCTTCAAGTTTCGCTCTTGAAGGTGCAGTTCTCTGGCTTGATATATTCTTATAATCCTATACTCTGTCACATCGTTTTGATGATATACATCCATTTTTTGGATGCTTTTGATGGAGAAGACAAAAACATCTTCAGACGCTTGATGTTGATCTCTAAAGAAGTATCGCAGCCTCTTTTCATCCGAGTACTTGCCATTCACTGGATGCTAGGGTTGGAGAGTCTTTCAGTGCAGAAGAAGAGAAAATCTACACTAGTCTATATGGTTTCCGGCTTATATCCACCGGTTTTTGATCCGCTTTCATTGAAAGCCATAAAATTAGATGCTCTTGCATATTGTGCAATCAATCTTGATCCCTCTATGAGAGAGGGATTATATCGTTCTACTAATAGGCCTCATCCAGTTACTGCAATGGAGCAATTGTCAGTTTCAGAAAGAGAGGGTCATGCTTCCATGACAATCGGAGAAGTAACTGCAGGAAAGCTTTTCAATGACGGGCTTGCTTGTGTATCTTCTTTTCGATGGTTACCTCCCTGGAGCACAGAGACAAGATTGGCTTTCCGCATGTTACACAGATTCTTGACTGTTGCAACTCCTCATCCTGCAATCAATCAAGAAGCAGTTAGCTTATACACAGAATCTGTCCTCTTTGACACATTGCAGGCATGTTTCTGTTTTTTTTACCAGTTTATTGGATTTGTTTTGATGTGTACTGTTGTGACTAGAGTTTTTTTTGTTTTTGTTTTTTCTAATTTGATGTCATGGTTTGCATTCCAAATTAAACTAAACTTTTTGTACAAATTTATGTCTTCAAATTTGCAAGGTGAGTGTTTGTAGGCATGTTTCTGGATGTACCATGTTTACAAAGTTTAGACTTTTGTCCAATGCTTTGAGACTTCTTATGGTGCTTATCATCAGGAACAAAACAAACTACAAAAGTAATTTTGGCTGAGTATGATGTTTATGGATGTGTTCATTAAACATATTTCTTGTTGATCTAGATCCAATGTGATATAGTTTTTCAGCCTTCTAATTAACCTATTTTTAATACAAAGCATTACTCTGCTCATAAATGTTTTAAATGATCAATTAATGTGTTATGATTAATGATTTGCTTGTTTATTTTACCCATTCTTGTCTCATGGTACTATTTGGAATATGCTAATTGATTGTATTTATTTTTCTTTCCAATTATGTTTAATGTGGTTCACTAGTGGTCACCATGAGGCTGTCTTCTCTATTTAAGTTGACTGGTCTCTTTTCTCTTCCTAAGGCTTCCCTCACCTTTTTCTTCCTACCATGGTTCTCTGTACCTTCTCTATAATTAAATGATGTCCTGACTTGTATGAATGCTTTGGGTAAAGCTGATTTTGAAAATCTTGTGTTATATATCAGGACAATGTTCCTTCAACCATGTTCTGATGGACCTTCCTGTCTCACCTATGTATGGCAGTCCACAGGTGCAGTTCATGATGTAGACGCCTTTATGTAGTTTGGGATATACTTTAACCTTTTGTGTACTGGACATGCCCCTAATTATTTTTAGAGGTGTAAATGCCATGCCAATCTTACATTTTGTAAGGACCCTGGCTATCCTTTTGGATGTCCTCTGTGCATATGGTATTGTGATCCATCTCTTCTCTTGTCTTGGATTTGGGATCCTTTGCCTTTCTAAAGGCTTTTCGAATCTGTACCAATGTTTGAAAATTGTATGTTTGAGTTTTTATCTATTAAACTGATTTTATTTTGGCGTATTTGCAGAGTATGCTGGTGAATACGGCACTGGAGCTTCAGAAGTTAGTTCCCAATATCATCTCTCTTATAGATCAACTTTTGCATTGCGACTTTCATCGGGTTTTGGGAGAATATCTTCTTGAAATATTCAATGGGCATTTGCTGTCAAAGTTGGTTCCAGATCGTCGGTTACCAGCTTACTTTCCAATTTTTGAAAGAATTGCTGAGAGCAGTTGTATTCCTCCTCGCAGTTTGCTGGAATTATTAACCTTGTATGCTGGGACTCTTGTAAAGAATTATGACCTGGAAACTCTATCAAAGTCATGGTCTCGAGGAAGTAAAGTGCTGGGAATCTGTAGGACTGTGCTTATGCATCACCATAGTTCAAGGATTTTTCTTGTCCTATCACGTCTTCTGGCTTTCCTCTGTCGTTTTTTTCCAGATTTGGAGATTCGTGACAGTGCAAGGTAAGGACTTTTCTTGTATGCATAGAAAGCTTAGAGCGGATTAAGGTAATGAACTTTGTGCCAAAAGCGATTGGGTGAAAATCATATATGGAATTCTTTTGCCAATGGTGTTGATCTTGTGGATTTATTTTAAGGGGGCTACCGTGAGTTGTCTGATGCATTTTGCCTCTTGGAGGATTTTGATGTCCATTTTCTTACATTCTTTATTTTATTCAGGATTTATCTGCGAATGCTTATTTGCATTCCTGGTAACAAACTCAGACATATATCAAGCCTTGGAGATCAGCTGCCTGATGATTCTCGTGCTCCACAACTCTCTTCCTTTTTCCGTGCTCCGTCTCCACGGGCACCACAGAATGTCAAGCAAAAGTTGTCCACATATATTCATCTTTCCAGAGTCAATCCCCTCATTGTTAAACAATCATGGTCTCTGGTTATTGCTAATTCAGATATAAATGAAGGAATTGAGTACTTAAGCTTAGAAAACATTAATCTGGAGGAACTTTCAATAGCAATTTCAGAGGGCAAAGAAGGTACTCATACAGAAGGGATTCCTAATGATGGAGTTATTAGAGGGTCAGAACCTTTGCGGGTTATGGATTCAAAGGTCTCTGAGATTTTAGGAGTTTTGCGAAGGCACTTTGCTGCTGTTCCAGATGTGCGTCATGGGCCAGGACTGAGGGTTAGTGTACAATGCACACTCAGTTTTGATGCTGAAGGAAGGTATTCAGCAGGGGAGGATGGTTCTTTTCAGAATCCAGAGTCAAGTGGTGATGATTCATGGCCTGCTCTTTATGCTATAGTTATTACATTTGCTTCTTCTGGCCAATATGGACCAATCCCATCTGTTCACATACCTTTTCTTATGGGTAAGCCTGCAACAAAGAATGAGCAGAAATTTTCAAGTAAATCTGAGGAAAATTTAGCATTGGTACAAGTGCAAGATGGATCAATTATAGAAACAGGCAACGAAGCTGATAGGCAAAAGCCTGCAGATGATATTATAAGAGACACACAGAATAGCTTTATGGATGATGACAAAGAGGCCTTCCAAGAGTCAGTCATAATTGAATTACAACCTAGAGAACCAGTGCCTACACTTATTGATGCCCGTATTGAGGCCAGTGGAGAGGCTGGCGAGAGTATTCATGGTCAACTTCAAAGCATTCCAATTGGTATAGAAGACCTCTTTATGAAATCTCCTGTTCCTTCTGATGTCCAAGAAGATGGAATTGCAGATTATTATTCTACTTTATTTAATGCATTGTGGGAAGCCTGTGAGAGTCCGGGGAAGATTGGCCGAGAGACATTCCTACTTGGAGGAGGTAAAGGGGTCGCTGCAATTAATGGAACTGGATCTATAAAGTTGTTAGAAGCTTGATCAGACTGTGTAATAGATGTTGTGGAATATATTTTAGCTTCTTTTATTGTGGCTGTAAGTGGTGACAGCCTTGTCGATATTATAAAAGATGATGGCATTGTTAAGGATGTTATCTGGAGAGATGAAAAGTCTTCACATATTTCTGATGATGAAATATCTAATTCACCAGGAGATAGCCTCCATCAAGAAGGGCCTCTTAAGCTGAAGTACTTGGAGGATGCTACTAATGATGATGATGCACTTGACATTGCTAAAAGACATATTGGTTGTTTCTTTATTCTTATTTTTCTACCTCCTCGTTTCCACTTACTTCTCAAGATGGAGGTATCCGATTTGTCAACATTAGTTCGAATTAGGACAGATCATTGGCCATGTCTTGCATATGTGGATGAGTTTCTGGAAGCTTTGGCAATCAGATGACACCCATTCACATTTGTTCTCTATTTTCTATTATTTATCAGCCTGTTTCTCTTTTGGTTCTCCATATATATCAGCTTTTCTGATTTATTGATTTTCACAAGATAAATCGAGATATGAAGTACGCCATTTTGGGCCTCTTTCTCATTAATTTTTGGGCAAGTGCATCAGATGAAATGTAGAGGTCTGAGTGGTAAATTGTGCTATGTAATACTTGTACAGAGAAATGTGGTGTCTGAAATTCAATTTTTATTTGATATGTAAGGTTGCTTACAATTGTCAATGACATGCCTTATTTTTGTTGTCTTGATACATGTTTTTATGACAATAAGAACTCTGGATCTTTGAAAGGAACTGCATTGAGGGGAATTAGGAAGCATTTCCAATGAATTAGAATCCGTCTCAATGTCTGCTTTTAGTTCCAATCTCTAATGATCCATTTTTCTTTTTATGCCATGATTAGAAATTTATCTTACATGGAGAAATTACTATGTGATTCTTCTTTGTTGTAAATTAAGTTGTCCTTTACTTTTGAGATCTGGTGTTCTGCATCTGAATCATGTTCTGTTTGTGCTGTGAGGAACAGTGCCTTTATGTGGTTGCGGACTTGGGGAATGGTGAATCTTTTCTATAAAAATATTTTACAGTCTACAAATCTGACACAAAGTAGTGAGCATTGGGGTTTCTATGTGATGTTTCGACTGCTGGCAGCTCTTTGCAAGTAACACAATACTTGAGTTTTTTAGCAATGAGATTCTCTTGCTCGCAAAGTAATTGTTTGTGTTGGTTTGTCTGTGTATGTAGGCAAACTTGTAACTGACCCCTTGCGAGCAAGAAAGGCATAGTGACAACATTGCAGTTGGGGATATTTTAAGCAATGAATAGCAATAAGGGTTCTATGTGCTTTTGTAAGACAATGCAAGCTTCTAACTTTTGTTTTCTAATACAGCGTGTCTTTGAACTTTGTCTATTTTCTGCAAAATTTCTGTTTAATGGGTGGTTATCTACAGAGCATCTAGTCAAAAGAAAATAATTTCCAGAGGTTATTGAATTGTTTACAGAAGACATCTATACTGTTGATTGAACTCCACTTTAAGCATTTGGTTGAAGTGGATCACCCTCTTGTCAACGTTGAAAATGAAATGAACATCAGCTTCATGGCCTATTGAGTCTATGCAAATTACTAAATCTTATGAAACATATAGCAAGTATCTTTTTAACTGTTTTTCCTGCAAGGTACGTACTTCACAAAATTCATCTGCTGTCTAAAAATTTGGATAAAACTCTTCACTGACGTAAAGCACCCTCTGTCAGAAAAAAATCATTGACACTCTAAATTGTGAGAGAAACACAGCCTTTCCTGTTGAAATAGCCATCTACATTGAGTTCTATGCAGCATTGCAGTAAGTATGCCCTATGCATCCTCTCCCACTGTCTCCATGCAGTGTTAAATTGTACGGTAATTGTTGAACTATTCAAGGCAACACATCGTAGTAAATTTTTTATTCTTGTTTCATAGTTTACCTACTTCATTTTTAAAAATGCTTATCTTTTGGAAACTTTAAGATTTTATTTGTAGATAAAGGATTTCTAAAATTCAATCTTTCATGTGCAGACTTAAAAATCAAACCTCAAGGAAGAGGGAGTAGATCTGAACTTATAATGAAATGAAACTATGATGTGATTGTTATTGGAAAACATCTGTATTAGATGTTGATAATGAACTTTTACTTTCAAGAAGATACAAAGCAGTTGCTATTGATAGTTTATTTTTATTTAGCAGTTGCTATTGATAGTTTATTTTTATTTCAAAGTCACAGACGTGAATTTCCTCAAGAAAGAAATTAGCTGGTGATAGTTGCAAGGAGGATGCTCTTACAGAAGAGACCATTTTCCTTGGAATCTGCCTAGCATTGCTGCCTTTTCTCAATATTTTTTCCTTTTTAAATTGATTATATGGGTCCCACTCGTATCATATTATGACTGTACTACAACATTATTTCAACCAACCACATAGTGGTATTAATATAATAACATTTATGCAAATATCACCTGGCAAGATTTGAATTTGGGTGTTTGACTTGAAAAACCATATTTTTAACGACTTGCGCTTATGCCATTTAATTTTTTCAAATATCATTGCCCAAATGAAAAGTAATAGTATGTGGTATGTGCACTGAATTTACTCCGCTTGGTCTCTTCACTGTGGAATCCACCTCATGTGGTTTATAGCTTTGCCAAGAATATTGGAATATATATATATATATATATATATATATATATATATTTTCAAATAGAACTTAGGAAACAATATTTGACTGTTTTTTTTAATTGGTTATGTGGGATTGAAACAGGTTCCACCGGTATTACATAATCACCACTTAGTGGTATTACTATAGTTTGGGTATTATCCGAATATCACTTTGCAACATTCGAATCTGGGTCTCCTCCTTGAATGTTGAGGAATCTAACCAGTTGAGCTTATGCCATTTGATTTTATCAATGGGTTATATGGGGTTGAAATGGGCCCCACCAGTATTACATCATGACCACAGTGGTATTACAACAACTTGCCGATTATGCATATATCTTTTGACAAGATTTGAACCTTGGTCTCCTCTTTGAAAGTTGAGGAATCTAATGGATTGCACTGATGCCATTTGATAACGATATCTTTACTGTTGACTGGACTTCAAAATAATATAAACAAAATGTTAAATAGCCATAATTTTACAAAGACATTTTTATCTAGAGCATAAAAATCAAGCCCTAACAAAGTACCAGACAAGATTGTATATATTTTCTATTTCACTTCATTAGAATGAAAAAGCATTAACACATGAACAATCAGGGATCAGGATCAAATTCCATTCCCAACATTGCGTGGCAATAAAGACCAAAATTCTAGAAGCTTTTGTTCCTTTGTCACATTTTACAGTGCAGACAATTAAATTAAGACCCCAGAAAAAGAAAGAAATTAAACAGAACACAAAAAGAGTCATCTGCTTCTCAGTGGAGAAGTTGAAGGGTGTGTGCCAAAGATTTGTTTGCTCCCTTGAGCGTGCTGGAGTGCTTCGATAAGATCTTCTTTAAATAGTCATGCTGCCTGGCAGTTGAGTTCATTTTTGTCAGCTTCTAAAGACGGTCATGTATGATTCTATTTGCATTTGTTCTTTATCATCCAGATATTGGTCTTTCATTGAGCAGATTGGACAAGGTTAGGGTCAAAGAAGAATTTCATCATAAGAATAAGCCATTGAAAATTATGATACAAATTCCATCATAAGAATTTTGATATAGTTATACTGGCCTGTTTACTCAAAATTCCATCATAGAAAGCCTGTCGGAAATTATGATACAAATTGCCTCTTGTCATTTTTTTTTGCTTAATAAAAAAGGGTTGTACTCGGATCCCCCACCCTTAACAAATTACATCTCTCTTATTTAGAGCTTGAGAGCTTACAAATAAATACACTTCTCACCTCAATTGAGATGCTATAGTTAGAAACCTACATCATTTTACATAAAATGTTTGAATTCTTGATTTTCATTTTCTGGATCTTTTCAAATTTCTGTATGAATACAATTACTCTAGAATTTAGCATCTTTCTTGACATTTTTCTATAGCAGCCTTCACAATGCCAAAACTTCACCTCTACTATCTATGCCTTGCATCTTAGTAGAGTAATATTTCCACACTAACATAGTCCGCTTTACCAAATCTAGATTGCTAGTTTCCTTCTTGAAACACAAGTACAACCACAAAAATTATAATAAATAGTCTAAATGAACACACATTATTGTTACAAAATAAAATAGATATTACCAATGGAAAACATTAAAGTAAATCTTAATCATTAAATGATTTAGGCAATCAACAATTTTTGTCAGCTTCAACTAAACTTTCTACTTCTATTAACCATGGAAAGGAGATGTTAACCTCACGATCCTCAACCAAAACCCCTCTATTGGCTAGCTTATCTGCACATTTGTTTCCTTCTCTTAATATATGTGTAAACCTGATTTCTTCAAACTCTTTAGCAAGATCTTGATTTTCCACAATTATCTCTTGAATGTTCCATGGAGCCTTTGCTTTCCTCAAAATTGCATTTATTACTATGAGAGAATCACCTTCCATCTAAACTCTATTCCATTTCATTTGTTTACATATTTTTAACCCTTCTAAAGTTGCCCAAGCTTCGACTTCATTATTTGTCTTAAATCCACAATTGAAAGCATAATGAGACAAAACCTCTCCTATATTATTTCTAATTATTTCTCCTCCTCCCGGTTCTAGGTTTCCTTTAGACGCTCCATCAAAATTCAACTTAACCCACTCCACATCTGGTGGTTTCCACTTTATATTCTTTACCTTATTTTTGCTTCTCTTGTACCCAATATCATAATTCCATTTAATGACTTTACTCCATCTATCAAGACTCTTTGCTTCCAAATTAGAGATTGGATGAGTTGATAGGGTTGGTTTAGACTCCTCTATGGCTAAATATATCTTCTTTTTCATTACCTCTAAACTGCTTTCCTTTCCTTTAAAAATTCTTCTATTCCTTTCTAGCCATATAGTCCAAAGTATTGTATCTTTTGATATATCCCATATTGTCTGTAAAGCCTCCCATTATAAGTGCTTTACCATTGCTTTAACCAATCTTCAATTTTGCTATTCATCACCATGCATTTACTAAACATATTAAGAATCCATTGCCATAGATTTCAGACAATTGAGCAATGTCCTAAGAGATGGTCAATACTCTCCTCCTTATTACAGAAAACACATTTAGAGGGGCCATGAAAACCCCTTTTCATAAGGTTATCTGAGGATAAAATTCTTCTATGACCTACTAGCCAAACAAACATTTTGACTTTAGGAATGCTTGGGCTATCCCAAATATCTCTCCAAATTCTAGTGATATTATTATTATGTTGGTGTTGAACATTATATCCACTTCTTGTTGTGTATTCTCCTGAGCTATTCAACTCCCAAATCAATTTATCCTTGGTACCCCTCGAAATAATTACGGTGTTATCTTTCTACTTAATTGCCTCCTAGCATCAATGTCTTGTATACTTGTAAAAAAATCTTCTTTCCATTTGTATCTTCCTTCTTGATCCTTGTACAAAATGTTTGAAACCCTATCATTGTACTTGTCTTGAAGCAATCTCATCCAAGGTTTCAAAACTGGATCTCAACTGAGTGGTTTTTCATCACACCAAGTATCCATCCAAATAGAATATTTTTCTTGAGTTCCCACCACCCATCTTAAACCTTTAATCATAAGATCAATAGATTTTTTTAAACCATTCCAAAGAGCAGAACCATTTGGAACAGAGAAAACAATAAATATTAAACTTGGGTCATTGGGTTCAACATACTTACTTAGAAGAATTATTTCCCATTGTCTTTGACTCTCTTTGTACAATCTCTAGATAACTTTTTCCCTAAGAGATAAGTTTGCATCTGTAAGAGCTCTTAAACCAAGACCTCCCCTAGTTTTTTTTTTTTTTAAAGCGAAAAACCCCTTGCGGGGCCGCCTTGGTCTAAGAGACCACGAAAAGGGGGTTCTACACCGTCAAAGTCACCCGGGAGTCGCACCCAACCCTGCCCGCACCAACATTATCAATTGGATTTTGGGTATCCAATTCAGCTTTTTGGTAGGGTGGAGATTCGAACCTGGGACCTCCCTTGGAGGATTGCCCTTTCCTTTCCAACTCACCTACAACACCTGGGTAAGACCTCCCCTAGTTTTGACATCACACAACTTGCTCCATTTTACCAAAGAAATTTTCCTTCTATCATGTAAATCTGACCATAAAAAGAAAATTTCCTTTTATCATGTAAACCTGACCATAAAAATGATCACATAATATTTATTAAACTTTTTTCAACTGATTTTGGCATAGAATACAAAGATATATAATATGTTGGAATTGTAAGACTCACTTAATTAAACCTATCCTCATTCTCCCCTCAAATAAAGGCATCCCTAGATAAGTTGTTGGCAAATTTGCCTCCATCTGAAGCAACCTACAAATTCTTTCTTTGGAGTGTTAAGAAAGTAAATTTTGGATTTAGTCCTATTAATTTTTTGCCCGAAGCTCTTTCGTACTCTTTTAAAAAGTTATTTAAAGCTCTGGCCTTATTTATCTTTGCCCTTCTAAAAAGGATTGTATCATCTACAAACTGTACTGTTGATGGGTAATGTTATTGATGGCCTCTTGTCATTTGGAATGTGAGTAAAAAAATCATTTATTGTACTTATCTAAAACTTATCGTCATATCTCAATTATGATATCACTATACCGGGCTGTCTACCCTATATTTGTTAATTGTAACCATAAATATAGTGGGCATATTATTCTAAGTTCCATTTTTCACTATAATCTACAGACTGTATAGCAATTTGCTAATATTCCAAACTTACAGAAGGAAAATATAGTGGGCATATTATTCTAAGTTCCATTTTTCACTATAATCTACATACTGTATAGCAATTTGCTAATATTCCAAACTTACAGAAGGAAAATTGCTTTTTAGATTTGTTAAGAACCTGCCTAGAAATCAAATACCCTGAATGTGATTTAGAAGCTTAGGGAGCTATGAATGGATTGAGAGTTGTAGCAACCAGGCTCTTGACATTATAGAGTTTGGTAGGGAAATCATAGTTATAAAAGAATGCCTGAGTTCATACGACAATTCTTCCATTTCTCAACGTTGGATTTGTACATTCGATCCTCATAGTTCTTTTGGTCAGATGGAGCTATCCAAGTACTGGTTTTGTCAAGTTGAATTTTGATAATGCCTCAGGGAAATTCCGGGCATGTTGGTGGTGGATGATATGATTTAAAATCACGAAGGCTAAATTTTGTTAACTTATGCCAAATATTATAAAAATAAAGAATAATTATGTGGAGGCCAAAGCGGTGCATTATAATCACAACGAAGGGCCGAGAGTTTATTGAAATTGAGGGCAGTTTCCTCACCATTAAAAAGAGTAAAAAAAGGTGTAGGGATTGGATTAACAACAGTATTATTACAGGTTTTAGACAACTATTCATCAAGTATTATTACTTGGTGTGGTCTTACATAGAGAAGGGAAGATGTAACAAGCATCACGGTATCTCCCTGGTTGAATCAACTTCAAAGTCCTTAATTGTAATTGATTGAAGAACCTTTTATCTTCATAAAAAGTAAAGATAAAATAATTTTTAATGTCTAGAATGAAGAATTTTGTTTTGGACCATTTTATGTTATCCTTGTGTAGGATCTTGTTAATCTTCTCTATATCGTTCCAATTTTATGTGATCGTGATGTCAAAAGATCTACTTAGAGCAAGGTATATCAATCAGAAATTATACGTTGGCATTAGCGATGGCCTTACTTTCATATTAGCATTGTTGCATATTCTTTGGTTTCTTCTAGCTAATAGCGATGGTTGGTAATATTTTGCCTAGGTGGATCTTGATGTTCGTATATTAGATTTAATGGCTATAATGTTATTGGAAAGTGGTCCTCGTAGATGCACACATGATAGTAATGTAGACCTTTTTATTGATAGGTGTGGCCCTTAATAAAAACCACAATATCACTTAAAAAGTATATTTTTTAATATGATAATCAATGAATTGCTTAGAATATTTTATGATCAATTGACCACGAACCATTTAATTACAAGGATTAGTTAAAACCTTATTTTGTCCAGTTTTGTATTTTCATAAATAAAAAAATTCTAAAAATATCTTGAGCAACGTTACGAGAGTCTTGAGCCATTATCCCACATGTATCCCACGAAGACCCTCATGGTGGTTTATAAAGCACAACACCCACATAGAGCTTTGCAAAATCAGGAAGCAGGCTTTTGAGTGAAATGCCCTAGTGGAAGCAGGCCAACCATGACCCAACCCTTCAAACGAGCGAATCATGGCCATGCTATATCCTCCATCCTCTCTTGTGGGAGCATCGCTCGATGGTGGTGAGTGTGGATTTCTCCCCATGTGTGGTTTTTGTTGGTTGATTTTCCTTGTGGGCCCCATGTTAGCTCTAGGATCCATTCTCTGCTCCTCTCGTACTGTCTAGTCTCGTACTTTCATAAATAAAAAATTCTAAAAATACCTTGAGCAACGCTGCGAGAGTCTTGAGCCATTATCCCACATGTATCCCACGATGGCCCTCATGGTGGTTTATAAAGCACAACACCCACATAGAGCTTTGCAAAATCAGGAAGCAGGCTTTTGGGTGAAATGCCCTAGTGGAAGTAGGCCAACCATGACACAACCCCTCAAATGAGCGAATCATGGCCACACATCCTCTCCTGTGGGAGCATCGCTCGATGGTGGTGAGTCTCCATTGGTTGATTTCCCTTGTGGATCCCATGTCAACTCTAGGGTCCATTCTTTACTCCTCTCGTACTGCCTAGTCTCGTACTTTCATAAATAAAAATATCTAAAACATCAATTTTTTTTGGTAAAAAAGAATTTATATTACGAAATTCAAATAGAAGAGATACATCGTCTGTCTTCCCACGGGCACAAGCTTTTGATCTAGGATTTAACAAAATATGAAGAGTTACATTCTCTATCAACTAATCTACTATAGTAACCCATGTATAATAGGAGCAACCTAATACAATGAATTACAAAACTAAATACATCTAATGCTGCTACCATCAAGAGATAGGATAGAGAGAAGATATTCCTTAGTCCGTGTTGCCCACCATATAGGGGGATAGTCGTAACAAGTGAGGTTGTCTTTATCTAGAGCCTAGTTGGCCATCACATTTGCAACTCTGTTTTGTTCTCTAGGGATGTGATTGTATTCCACAGATAGAAAGCTTATCTGTACCATCTTAATCTTCTCTATGATTCTCCTTAGTATCCAGTCAAGCTTCTTATTCTCCCTTGGATTCTTCGGATGTTTGATCATGACTTGTGAGTCGGATTCTATTTGGACCTTCTTCCAGCCTACCTTAATTTCCTCCTGGAGCCCTCTAAGGATGCCACAACCCTTTACTAGGTTGTTGGAAAGAATACCAAGATTCTTCGCAAAGGTGAAAATTGGAGTTCCATTCGATTGCCTTCCTTTCCCTCTCACACTAGCTCTTCCTAGATTCCCCTGTGATGCTCCATTTGTGTTAAGTTGTTAAATTTTTCTCAATCCTCTGAGGGAGGCTGCCACTTTTCATTTCTAACTACTTTTCGATGCATTATGGTTGCCATCTGTTGATTAATAGCCTTACGAGCAATTTTTGATCTCCTCATGATCTGTTCCAATTGTTGGTGGGATTCCTTCACTTTAATGTATGTTGGACTGTCTCTGCTATGTTGACTGTGGTCTTTTGCCAAATATAGTGGATGTCCTTAGACTCTTGTTTGAAGGTGCAATTGTTCCTTTTCTTCCATATGTTCCAAAGTAGGTGAGTAGTTCCTACCCATATTATCTGCCTAACATACTGGTCTACTCCATCCTGTGTAGTCCATTCCCTCCACATGTGTTCTAGGGTGGTAAAGCCAGACCAATTAATACCAAGTAAGATAGCCATCACCTTCCACAACTTTGAGGCTATGAGACATTCAATAAATAAGTGACAGAGTGTTTCAAGGTTTTCCCCACACACCTCACACTTGAAAGGATCATGGTAGCCTCTTTTCATAAGTTGTTCCCTTTTTAGTACCCTTTTATGTAGAAGAAGCCAAATGAAGAATCTCACCTTAAGCCATAACTTCTGTGCCCATATTTGTTTGAATAAGTCTTGAAGCTGTTAGCGTACTATATTATATTGTCTGTATTAGGCATATAGTTGCACTGTTACAACGCATACAGTTGCACTGTTACAACCATGCAACTGTTCCGTTCCGCCGGTGTGCTATTCCCGACGACTGTAACATTATTTAAACTGCTCTGAATAAATATTTCCTGTTCGCTGAGTTTAACATGGCATCGAGCCAGTCCAGTAATATGTTTTTCTGGGCAGAGAAGGGCAAGTCGTGACCGAGGAGGAGCGGCTGTGCGATTGTTAAATTTTTTTTTTTTTTTTTTTTTTTTAATTTTTTTTGGTCGCGCGCGCCGCATCTACGCGACTGAGGGAGGCGACTGGGTGGATGGCCCCCCTACACGCAGGCCGCGACGCCCCCGCGCCACGCAGACAGAAGCAGGTCGCGAGCGCAGGCAGGCCGTGACGCGCCCACGCGAGCGCGGACAGAGCGCGAGCCGCGACGTATGCGCGACGGCCCGCCCCCCGGCCCCCGCACCCCGCCCTCCGTTGTTGTTTTTTTTCGGACGGCCCGGCCCCCCCCCCACCCCGCTGGGGCGTTTTAAAAAAAAAAAAAAGAAAAAAAAAAAAAAGGAAGACGCAGCGGGGAGCGCAACGAGCTGCGCGGAGGAGAAGCAGAGAGGAGGCTGCTGCGGAGGTGGCAGAGGCAGCCACAGCGGGCTCGGGAAGCAGAGAGGAGGTGTTTTAAGCTTGATCGGGCTTTCTCCTCCCAGATCAGCCCACGGGCTCACTGGCAAGTGAGCTGCGTGGTGGGTTCCGGGAACCCAGCAGTCGGGGGTTCAAATCCCGCCGACTCCCCCCAAGGTATAATTTTTTTTTTTTCAAAGTTGTTTTTTTAATTAAAATTTTTAATTTTAATTTTTTTAATATAGTTTTAAACTTTATAAATTAAAATTTAATTTTAATTTATTTTTCTTAAGTTTTAAAACTATATAAATTAAAATTATTTATTTTAATTTTAAATATATAATAATTATTAAAAATGCTTTGTTAAAGGAATTTTTTTTTAGGGGGGATATTTTTTCAAAAAATCAAAGGGGGATAGTGAGTAATTTTTTGAAAAGGCAATTTGGCGAATTGTAAAAGGTGCATTTTCGACTGTGACCGACACCTTGTGGGTTATTCCTGTGGGCATTTTTTTTGTTGTATGTTGCATATTTTATTTTTGCACTATAACATTAAAAATTAAAATCAAAACACTCCCTAAGTCCCCGGAATAATTAAAACCCATCCGTGCAATTTATTGCACTGCAGCGTTCGGTATTTGTGATACCTCTGGCCAGCACTTACAGGTAAAGCTATTGTGATTTGGCTATCGTATCCGCCGCCTAATATAGCTGCTATAACGACGTCTGAGCTTGTTCTCTATAAATCGTCGGGGAGGAATAAGTACGCCATTTTTGCATTTTTTTACTCCATCCACTACCCTTTATCGCACTTGTGTTTAGGCGTAAATCCTGACGAAGTATTCTTCATAGTGTTTAGGGGAAGTTACGCCCCACGCATGAGAAGAATCTTCTATGGTAGGTGCCATCAACAAGGCAATTCCCTTTCAGTACCGCTTATGTTCCACGTATCGTATGATCTCTAAAACTCACCTATAGTCTCCCTCACGTAAGGGCGGGTGTTTTTTGTTGATATTTCTAAATACCTATAGTTTCCCTCATGTAAGGGCAGGTATTTTGTACGGTATAAAGGCCTAGCAAAAGGTATATCGAAAGGGGGACCAATTGGTGATATAAGGAACCTTCACTATGGCCACTGTTGCAAAGTTGATGACTGATCCGCATCAGTTATTGAAAGGTCCAAATTATACACCATGGAAACATAAGATGAAGGCAATTCTCCAAATGGAAGATTTGTGGGATATTGTTCTTGGAGTAGCAACTAGGCCTTCACCAACAACAGGATCCTCGGGTCCTTCGATAGATCGAGATAGCTTTTGACAAGAAAGACGATCGAGCAAAGGTGCTCATTTTGTTTCTTGTTTCAAATGAAGTGCAACCTCATATAGTCGACAAAGCAAGTGGTAAAGAGGCATGGTATGCCCTTAGAACCATCTATGAGGGAAAGAATGAATCCACCATTCTTCATCTTCAACAACAACTTCATAACTCGAGTTTGAGGCGGGTGAAGCAGTTGAACTCTTTACGTGCGAGTGTCCGAGTTGAAAGAGAAATTGAGTTTGGGAGATATCGTGGATGAAAAGCTTCTCATTTCACTTGTGATGAGAGCTTTACCTTCTTCATTTGATATGTTGATAACCTCCATCCGGGTGTCTCAATGACAAATTACCTACATCGAGTTGGTCAATCTGCTTCAACAACGGGAGGCACGCCAACTTCACAAGGATGATTCTTCCAATACAGCCCTATACACCAACAGGCAGGGTTCTAGGAAGAAAGGTAATGGGCAAAAAGGAGGCAACTTTCAGAAAGGAGGAAATTCTCAATAGGATACGAAAGGAAAAGGCAAACAACCTCAATAGAAGAAGAGGTGGTGCAAGATCTGTGAGAAAGACAACCATGACACCAACAGGTGTTGGCATAAGAACAAGCAGAAAGGCCAAAACAAACCACAAAATAAAAACAAGCAACCCTAGGTGAATGTTGCTGTTGAAGAATATGACTCAGATTTTGAATGGGCACACAAGGTGCTCATGACTACCACAGATTCCACATAGAGGGATCCTGTTTGGTATGTCGATTCTGGAGCTAGCAAACATATGACTAGCGACGGATCGTGGTTTGAATCATTTGTGGCCAAAGAGGGCAAACCTGTCACCATTGTTGATGATAAAACCTACAGGGTTTAGGGAGAGGGTACAGTTTCAGTCACTCTTCCTGATGGCAAGTGTCAGATTGACAAAGTCCTCTATGTTTCGGGATTGGCCAACAATTTGTTGTCAGTGACACAAATCCTGGATAGAAATATGGTTGTCAACTTTCGTGTTGAGAATGGAAAGAAGTGTTGTACCATTACCAGGAGGGGTAAGCAGATTGCAACAACTTCATATAAGCACGACTTATTTGCACTAGATGCTATCTCTACTCCACATGTTGCCATGATCTGTCTCTACCAAGGAGGCAACTTCCCTATGGCACAAGAGATATGGGCATCTTAGTTACGGCTACTTACTTGAGCTCGGCAAGTATGAGATGGTAAAGGGTCTTCCTTCCCTTTACGCCACATTGCCGGTGTGCTCGATCGCTTGGTAGGAAAGCAACATAGAGTACCATTTGAGAAGAGCTCAACAAGAGCATGAAAACCTCTGGAGTTAATTCATACCGATCTGTGTGGTCCTTTCACACCCAACAGTTGTGGAGGGAAGAGGTACTTTCAGTTATTCGTAGATGACTACTCACGAAAGATGTGGGTTTTCTTTCTCCAACTGAAATCTGAAGCTTTTGCATTCTTCCAGCAGTTCAAGAAATTCGTTGAGAAGGAGTCAGGAGCTTCTATTAAAACCCTCCGCTTAGATCGAGGGGGAGAGTTTACCTCTAATGAATTTTTTGCATTCCTAGATAAGCATGGAATCAAGAGACAGTTAACAACTGCCTATACTCCTCGGCAAAATGGAGTTGCTGAGAGAAGGAACCGTTCTATCATGGAAATGGTTCGTTGTATGCTCATAGGAGCTACTCTTGGGCAACAATATTTGGCAGAAGCTGTCACCACTGTAGTGTATCTATTGAATATGGCACCCACAAAGGCCCTAAAAGGAATGACTCCACAGGAAGCATGGAGTGGTCGAAAACCCTCCATATCTCATCTACATATTTTTGGATGTCACGCTTTCATGCACATACCAAAAGAGAAAAGGAAGAAGCTAGATGAGAAAACAACTGAGATGTATTTTTCTTGGTTATTCTGAGCACTCTAAAGGATATCGGTTGATAGATCCTTTGACCAAGAAAATTCATATCAGCAGAGATGTTGTCTTTGATGAAGCTTTCACATCACAAAGCACATCTAAAGTACACCAAGATATTGTGGAAACTAAGGAAGAAAAGATTCCTTCGTCAACACAGATAGGAGGTCCTTCTACATCTTCTTCAACTCCATCGAAGAAGAATCCTAAATGGTGTACAAATACAATCAGAGACGCAAATTTATCCACTCCTCCCAATATGAATTTGGATAGACCTCGTACACGCAGTATGGCTCAAAAGGAAAGAGAAGCCAGAGAAACTGGTGAGGTTGATGATCTTTGTCAATCTTTTGAGAAAATTTCTATGACTCAAAGTACAGAAGTAGAGGATATGGATATTGATGATGACAGGGCGTTCATGTCTACCATAGATGGTCTTGAACCTGCATCAGTGTAAGATGCTCTTAGTGAGCCTCAGTGGAAGGCCGCTATGGATACAGAGTATGAGTCTTTGATGAAGAATAAAACTTGGAAGCTTGTTGATCTGCCGCATGGAAAGAAGCCCATTGGCTGCAAATGGGTATATAAAGTCAAGTACAATGCAGATGGAACAATTGATAAGCATAAGGCCCGTCTTGTTGCAAAGGGCTATGCTCAAAAAGAAGGCATTGACTATGAGGAAAATTTTGCACCTACTGCTCGGATGACCACAATTCGGGTTATGTGTGCTATGGCAGCACAATATGGGTGGAAAGTTCACCAGATGGATGTCAAAAGTGCCTTTCTAAATGGTGATCTCCAAGAAGAAGTCTATATGACTCAACCGGAAGGATTTGAAGTGGAAGGCCAAAAGCAGAAGGTTTGCAAATTGGTCAAATCCTTGTATGGTCTGAAACAAGCTCCTCGAGCTTGGTATATTAAAATGGACAATCACCTTATGCAGCATGGATTTAAGAGATGTCCAGTCGGATGCAAACCTCTATTTCAAGAAACGGGGTTCTCAGATAGTGTTGCTTGTACTCTATGTGGATGATCCGCTCATTACGGGGAGTTCGAAACTATGATCTCTACTGTCAAAAGAAACTTGTGCAAATCTTTTGAGATGACAGATCTTGGACTTCTCCATTATTGTCTTGGTCTGGAATTTATCCAGAAGGAGCACTCCATCAAAGTGTCTCAGAAAAAATATGCCAAGACATTCTTTGGAAAAATATCGCATGATTGATCGCAAGCCAATGGCAACTCCAATGGAGAATGGACTTCGGTTATCGCGATATGATGACTCACCTCGGGTAGATGGTACTCTCTATCGACGGTTGATTGGGAGTCTCATATATCCGACCAATACTAGGCCGGATCTCGTATTTGCTGTCAACTATCTTTTGAGGTTCATGCAGGAGCCTAAGACCACTCATTTGAAAGCAGCAAAACATGTTCTTCACTATGTCCGTGGTACTATGGAATATGGCCTAGAATACAAGAGGAACAACAAATTCTTCTTGCAAGGATACACGGACTCCGACTATGCCGGAACATTTGATGATCGCAAGTCAACTTCTGGATACATTTTTCATCCGGGATCCGGTCCTGTCTCTTGGCACGACAAGAAGCAACGGTGGTTGCTATTTCATCAATAGAGGCAGAATATCGCGCCGCACGTGAAGCTGTGTGTGAAGTGATATGGTTGCGTCGCATTCTGACAAGTATGGGCCATCCATCAAAATCTCCAATACGCTTGTTTTACGACAATCAGGGTGTTACGAACCTCGTCAAGAATCCAATCCATCATGAAAGAACAAAGCACATTGACACACAATGTCATTTCATTCGAGATGAAGTTCCAAAGCACCGAATTTAGCTTCAGCACATTCCCACCGATGCTCAAGTTGCAGACATTTTCACTAAGGCACTTGGACGTGTCAAATTTGAATTGTTTCACAGCTCACTTTGTATTGCAAAATAATGTAAGGGGATGTTAGTATAGCTATTAGTTATTACATTACCCAAATAATGTAATAAAGGGGGATGTTAGCGTACTATATTATATTGTCTGTATTAGGCATATAGTTGCACTGTTACAACGCATACAGTTGCACTGTTACAACCATGCAACTGTTCCATTTCGTCGGTGTGCTATTCCCGACGACTGTAACATTATTTAAACTGCTCTGAATAAATATTTCCTGTTCGCTGAGTTTAACAGAAGCGGGTTAGAAGTACTTTGGCATAAAACTCCATATCCAATTGCTACTGTATACTTACCTTGAATTATGTTGCCCCATCTAAGGGAATCCTCTGCTTGAGACCAAGAAAGTGATCTCATTTGTAGAGTTTGCTAGATATCGATCTTTTACCTCTCTGGGATTTAAGTTGGCCATTTGGCTATTGGGACCCAGTTTCTCCCAAATTCAAAATTTCCAGTCTGGTACCTCTAGTATTTTGCTACTTTTATCCAATTTGCTCTATGTAGATGTTCCATGAAAGGTCTCCACTCTAGAAATTGAGCCACCAAAGATTGGTGCATGTCCTAAGAATCTGTTCAAAAGTTTGCATGTTGACCATTGTGAATTATCCAAAAAAGCTCCTTTATCAGCTTCTCTCTTGTCCTCAAAACTACTAAGATGGGGGATCCTCTGCTAGGTAGTTGGTGTCGAATAATGGTTACCAAAATTTTATTTTCTGCATATTTAGCTCTTAGACTTTGGGTCCATAGTGTATTGGGGTTGTTCATCATCCTCCAATATTAGCTTAGATGCTAGTGCCTTGTTCTTGACTATTGATCTGAATCCTAGTCTCCCTTCATGTTTGTGAAGGCATAAAATTTTCCAATGCACTAGTGCCTATTTCCTTTCCTCCTTAGTGCCCCTTCAGAAGAATTGATGATTTATTTGACCCAACTCTCTCAGTACTGCCTTGGGAATGTCCAAAAATGTGGAGACATAAATAGGTATAGATTGAAGGACTGATTTAACCAGGGTTATTATTCTCCCTAATGATAGCCATCTATTAGTCCATTTTTTAATCATCCTTTTAACTTTGTCCACTAGCAAGGCCCAATCCTCCTTTTGTCTCCTTGTTTTTTGAGGAACACCTAAGTACGTGATGGGTAAGGAGGTCTCTAGTATCTTAGTTTGTCAATAACCATGATCTCTTGTCTCAGTGAGCTGTGGAAGAAAATGACTTTGTAATTTTCCTTATTTATCTGTTGCCCTATGGCTCTTGAGAAACAACTTATAATATATTTGATTCTTGAGGCTTCCTTCACTGTTGCTTTTCCTAATAGTTTAAAATTCATCAACAAACTGGAGATGAGTGATTGGTCTAGCTCCATTTGCAATAGTGATTCCTATTAATGTTTGGTTTTCCCTACATTTGACCATTGTCCTTCCCAGGCATTCAACTAGAATGCTGAATAAATATGGGGAAAGAGGATCTCCTTGCCTAATACCTCTAGATGCAGTGAACAATTGTGAAGGACAATCATTGCTCAAAATTGGATAGGAAATTGATGAAATACATCCCTTGGTCCAATCTATCCTTTCTTGTGAGAAGCCAAATTGATCCATTACTACAAGGAGGAAAGCGCAATCCACCTTATCATATGCTTTGGATAAGTCTAATATGATGAACATGAATGAGGATTTCCGTGCTTCTATGGGGTGAATAACCTCTTGAGCCAAAACTATCTCATCCACTATCTGTATGCCTTCCACAAAACCACCTTGTTCTAGTGATATAATCTTACACAAAAGCGTCTTGAGACTCTCTGCCATTACCTTGGCGATTATTTTGAGCAAGAAAAAGCCATTGGTCTAAACTTGATAATGTGCTATGCATCTTGTGCCTTTGGGATCAATGCTATATATGATTTGTTAATTTTCTTCAACACATCTTTAACTTTCCTAGCTTCCTCAACCACATCTAGAAGGTCCTCATGAAGGATATTCCATGGTAGGATTCAATGGGGAATCCATCTAGCCAAGAGTCTTACCTTTTTCATTTTGAAAACCACTTGTTGTAACTCTTTCGTAGCTACTGGTGCAGTCAAAACTAAATTCTCCTCCTCTGTTGTTAATGCAGGTATCTCCTATAATACTTTGTGTTGGGCTTCCATATCCAGAGGTTCTACTATGAATAAAATCACAAAATAGTTTACTGTAATAGACCTCATGCCTTCCCATGTGTGGATAGTATCTCCTGCTTTTGTTCTCAAGGTGGGTATGAAGTTGTGCGATCTATGGGCTACAAGAGATTTGTGGTAGAATCCAATGTTTCCATCCTCCTCTTGGAGCCATTGGATTTTATATTTTTGCTTCCATAATAACTCTTCCATTTTTCTCCATTCCTCTAGTTGATATGTAAGTATGATCTCTGCCATACTTAGGCCCTCCGTGAGGCCATCCATGCAGACCCGTTCATTCAAATATTTGAGTTTAGCTATCACTTCCAAAATTTTCTTCTTAACATCTCCAAACTCTTCCTAGTTCCAGGTGCTTATCTTGGATCTGATGTATTGAAGCCTCATCACAAATTAGTACATCTTGGTTCCATGTTAAGGTTTGCTTTCCTTCCACCATTGTTGCACTCTAGACCTAAAAGAGTTGTCTTTGAACCACATCAATTGGAATTTGAATGGCGAATGTATGGCCTTGGATTTCCATAGTTATTTCATGATTGGCCAATGATCTGAGCCTACATTGTTTAGGATGTTTACCTTAGGAATGTGCCCATGAATTAAAAATATATATGATAGTAGGAATCTGTCTAATATTTCCAAAATAGAGGCAGAGCCTTACCTCATATTAGACTAGGTCATCAGACCATTGTATGGCCTTAAATCCAGAAGATGGAGGTTTTTGATGTATTCCTTTACGAGGTCCATGCTTCCGTCTAAGCTACCATTTCCACCCAACTTCTCATCCAAGGACATGATGGTATTGAAATATACTCCTATCAGTTCCCATGCTTGAGAGAATTGGGTAATAATGTAGTTTATGTTCTTCCACTGTCTATGTTTCTCCTCCTGGGTAGTAGGTGCATAAACATTCATGCAAAACATAACTTGGTCTGATTGCCTACTCTGAGTTACTATTGCCAAGAGACCCTAACTACCCACCACTTGGTGGATAACTACCTCTTTAGAGTTTCAAAGGCATCCAATACCTCTTGATGCCCCTTGGGATTTTATTGATTCTATTCTTCCAATAGGTCACACTTTCTTTGCAATTGTATCCATCTCTTCCATCGACACCTTCATCTCCTAAAGGAAGACAAGTTGTGGTCGATTTGTATGTATCATTATTCTAATTTCATTTTAATTTGAGGGACTCCCCTTGAGTTCTTTAATGTTCTAGGAAATGATCTTCATCAGTATTGGAGGCTAAATATGTGAGTAAGGGCATTGACCTTACCTTATGCTATGAGCTTTTCTCCTTTTGCCATATGGTGTTGATTAGTTTTGCATTCTACCTTTTTATTAGTGTTCATTTTCATCTTCTTACTTGTCTCTTGGTTCACCCCTCCTAATTTTGGAATAACATCAAACCCTTGCGTATGTGTGTACAACACTAGGGTATTGTTGGTAGATCCAGTGAGCTCTTCCCTAGGCTCTGGGTTTTTTGTGGTGCCTATCTTTAATAGACTGTTACTCTTATTTTTATTTTTGTTGTTTTTTTTGGTAGTCTATTGGCTTGTTTACTACTTTCTGTTTATTGCTATGCACAACTAGCGTGGTTTTAGAGGTTATATTTACCTCTTATAGTAGATATTATTTCCTCCCACCTAAGAACTATGTCTCCAGGATTTCTGTCTCCATTGTTTCCTCCTCATCATCCAAAAGGTCATCAATGGGAAGATTTCCAAACATATTGTTTGACACCATTGTCTAATTCCTCACTGCTGATTTATTTTGGATATTTTTTTGGGGGACTTGGAACCCTTTAGGATTTGTTTCCTCTCTTCCATGATCTAGAATCTTATGTGGGTAGTCTCTTGCTAAATGGCCATATTCATGGCATATTATGCAATGAAAAGGAATGTTCTCATAATCCACCTTCTACTCCCATGTTTCCTCCCTAAATTGCAAAGTGATCTTTTTTGGGAGGGGTTTGTTAAAATATATTAGGACACATCCAAGCATAAATAATTTGTTCAAATTTATGTACTATTAGAAACCATCATGAGTGTTCTTAGGGTATTTCCAATTGCCAAAAAAACTGTCGGATTCCAAAATTCTATTGGCAGGCCAAATAACGTTACTCAAACTGGTGTTGTAGATGGTATCTCTTCCCCCCTTTGAATTTAGTATGCCAAGGTTTCATAAAGAGACCTACCCTTATAAGAAACCATGTACCCCTTGGAATATTTGTTCCCTATCTTCATTAGAAGCAAAAATAACAAGAAAATAACCATTAGGGTATGCAGAGATATGGAACTCACCTTTTGTTTGTCATTGTTTAGCAACCCACAATTTAAATGTTAAAATATTGGTATGAACCCCATGAATTGACATATCAACCCTCTGTTGTCCATGTCTTCTATTACATTCTAAATGTCCTCTATATTTACCTTCACTATCGGGGAACCATCTACCGTATTTAAACACCTTGTCATAGTTTTCCTGGGCTCCATATTCAACATCCTCAAAGGTCTTTGTGGTGTCTTCAGGTTATTTATCATATTTGGATGGGGTTTTTCCCCACAAAGGGCATTCCTAAAATTTATTTTTTTGGTAGCTCTCCCGACTCCTTTCACATATTTGGTATTGGTACAATCAACCCCTTTTGGTAGTTTACCCTCAAAACAATCTTGCTCATGTTTTGGACCTTATCAATTTTTCTTGCTTCAGGTTCTCTGATCTGGTTTGCATGCTATGCAACTTTTTTCTGGTTCTCTTCATCTCTTGTCGTTGTTTTTGTTGAAGATTATGATCTCCCATATCTTTTTGCATTGTGAACTAGAAGTGCTAGTTGCTTTTTCCTTTGCTCTGTGTGGCTTGTAAGAATTGGTTGTCTACTGTATTTTGAATCCAATATATTTCCTCAAACTATGCCTTTTTCTTACTATGATCCTCCTCGTCAAAAATTTTATATTGGCCATTAGGGCTAACAGGCCCTGCCCTATGTATTTTCTCTGTAATTTTGTTTGAAACCCTTCAAAACCCTCATCCTCTCTCAAGATCTCTTCCCCCCTTTCTATGTTGATTTTCTTCTTTCTTCCTTAACTTTCCTTTTTTCAATCTAAAACATAAAAATTAAGATAAATGCATTTAAGGATAATAATATTAGGAAAACATTTGTTACGCAACCCTTATTACCTATTTATCTTTTCCTTGGTTAGAGGAAGTAGTAAGTTTAGCTGAAGTTGACAAGAAAATGTTAACCACTTGAATCAAATAATGATTAATATTTACTTTAATGTTTTCCATTAATAATATTTGCTTTATTTTATGACATTAACGTTCTTTCATATAAACTATTTATTACATTTTTTATGGTTGCACTTGTGCTTTAGGAAGGAAACTAGCAATCCAGATCTAGTAAAGCGGGCTATGATAGTGTGATTTTTTGGAAATATTACTCTACTAAGATGTAATTCATAGATAGTAGAGGTGAAGTTTTGATATTGTGAAGGTTGTTGTAAGAAAATTTCAAGAAGGATGTTGAATTTTGGAATATTTGTATTCACACAAAAAATTAAAAAAGTTCCAAAAAATGAAAATCAAGAATTCAAAAATTTTATGTAAAATGATATAGCAACTCAATTGAGATGAGAATTGAATTTATTTGTAAACTCTAAGGCTCTAAAGAAGAGTTGTGATTTGTCAAGGGTGGGGGACCCAAGTACAATCTCTTATTCTCCAACAAAAAAAAAACCCTTATTACCTGTTAAAGGATAATTTTAACAATTTTTGTCTCACAAAACAAAAAAGGAAAACAAAAGAGGGTGTCAACCCATTAGATTTAAGTTATTAGGTGATGATTTTGGAGCTTCTCAACCAACCAACAAAAGAGGAAGCAATGGATACACTATGTGGTCACATTTGTTCTAGTCATCTTCTAGTGCTATCAATGATCATTTTTTCTTTCTCAATATTCTTATTTGAAAGGAAAAACCATAAATGAAGAAACCAATTTGATATGTTGTTATAAGTTCAATTATATAATTTTTTTTTTGTGCTCTTCAACATCTATTTATAAAGTCAAGAAATAAGAAGTATTCTCAGAAATGAGAACAAGCATTAGATTCTAACCTATTTTTTTTCTCCCCTTAGATATCCCAATGGTCGGCTAGGTTTAGAAATTCTTCTTTCTTTTCAATTTCCTCTTTATAAAAATAACATTTTTTTTTTGCAATGGAAAATAGAATTGCATCTGATTACAAAACTTGGATTCCAATATGTCATGAGCCGAAGATGAAATTAAGTATTTCTTCGAAAGTGGTTGATCTCTCTTACTAAATTTTTATGATTGAGAGGCTATAAAGACTATCTTGGTCATGCTATATAATAAATAACATAAAATTGTAAGAAATCCAAGACCTAAAATAAAAAATAAAATACTAGTGAATCTATTAGTATGAGTAACATTCAAATTAAGACCTTTAAGTTCCTCATATTCTTCTATAGGAATCACTTCCAAGAGGGGGGAACCAAGAGACATCTAGATATAGCTATCCAACAAAGAGAATATTCAATAATTAGTTAAGCTTTCCATATCCCAATTATCCATCAAAAAGTTATCATTTATAATTTACTTTGTTAGGCAAATTAAAGGAGAAAATACATTTTCATTTGGTAATTAATTTGGGAGCACTACATGGACTTAAGTGAATCCTACCAAAATTCGTGTACATACTATTTTTATTGCATAGACTTATCTTGATGGCTCATTAAAATTATCCATATTTGTAGTTTAGGGGGTATAAAACCATATGTTGCCTATTTAGTGGATGCAATATAATCATCATACTCCAACTACAACATTATGTTTATAATTAAGTGATCACAATACTATGTTGAGGTCCCACGATTTTGTTGTGTTATATGGAATACCATATTGTTTGTCGTCAAGCAAGACAAATTGATATAGTGGATGGAATACTACTTTGAGTTTGATTGATTGTGTTCAAGAGGTATTTATACCATTGTCAATACTATAAATGTTGCAAGACCATATCTAAGATCACATGTTTTAGGGGACATATTATCATATTGGAGGTCCCATGCTTGCATTTTAATGGATGTAATAACATGTTTGAGGTTTTAGATTATCCATCATATTTGTACTCTGGCAACATCCGTAGCACGTTTTGATTTGACAAACTTAGATAAGTGAAATCAATATTATCTTTAAGATTTTGGCTTATATATCATGTTCTTTATAAACTTAAATTAAGCGAAATCAATACCACATTTAGAGGATTTGGGGTATGCACCTATGATGGGAACATGATGTTAAAAAGGTAGCATGAGCGTTAACGTATCCTAAAATAAAAATACCTATATTTAAACAATGATACAAATGACAAACCCACTTAGAATCATATCCACAAAATTTTTTAATTTGATGTCAAATTTTTGATGACCATTGGGAATGAATTGAAATTGATCTTTCTCACCAATAGTTCTTCTCGAAAATATTTCATTAATATAGTGCACATGTGAATGGACAAAGAGGTCCTTCTAACATGGGATTCCTCACCCCTATTAACATCGAGTCATGACATGTATGTTGGGGGTAGTTGACCTGTTTGATTTCTAACCGATTCATTGTGATGCTCTTATTATACAAGATTTTTACTTACAGGACACATTCCTACAATGGAATTTTGTTCCACACTAATACCTCACACATTCCTACAATGGAATTTTGTTCCACACTAATACCTCTTCTACTAGCTAGAGAATCATAAAACTAGAGGCCTATAGAAAAACAAAAATTATGAAGTTTAAAGATTCTATAACTTTGTATAGTTTTCCATTTGTAATATTTAACTTGTATGAATTTTTAATTTTGGATTTTCTAAATTCTCTGTCAAATTATTTATGTATATAAATGAGATATAAATTAAGTTTTTATTTTTCACTTCCATGGATTCTTGTGCATAGTATAAAGGTTGAGTGGTTGCTCTTTGATTCACTCAACCTTCAATCATGTCATTATATTTGTATTGATGCAAAAAGAGAGTTTACATAATGATTGAGAAAGGTAGAAGAGAAAGAGCAATAGGATGCTCACCTCATGCAAATATGAGAGCAATAGGAGATGTTGAGAACCCATATAATCAAAGGCTAAATACACTAGAGCTAGAACAAAGAACAAGAGCAATGCAATTAAAAAAAATAATGAAAGTGGAATTGAAGGAGGTAAATATGATTAAAAGAAGAAAATAAAGCAAAAGCCTAAGCTAGAAGATAAGCTTATAATTTCAATTGCCGAATATCAAAGAGAAGGAAGCTATAGTGAAATGTCACTACCTTGGGAATCTTAATTTTGAAAGGCTACAAAATATTAATATTAATCCATCAATACCTTCAAAACTCCTCAAATTTTGGCTAGGTTCAAGACAAGTGCTAATTTTCTCTATAGGTGTTGATTGGTTTAGTAGAATGAACCGATTGGCTTACA
This sequence comes from Wollemia nobilis, assembly GCA_028583015.1. Lineage (NCBI taxonomy): Eukaryota > Viridiplantae > Streptophyta > Pinopsida > Araucariales > Araucariaceae > Wollemia > Wollemia nobilis. Next base: position 582,578 of record JAQPPZ010015413.1, read on the forward strand.
AGAGTAAAGTGCTAGTGTTCGTGAATTGCTAGCAAAGTCAAGTGATTCATTCATTTTTTAGAGAAAAATGCTCACAGACCTATGAGGCAGTAAAAATAAAGATGTGAAACCTAAGGAGAATATTTGGAAAGTGATATTTTGGCATGTAGTGGTGCCATAACTTTTTTAGAAGCTTTCTAAGCCTTTTAGAGGTATAGTTTGAGGCATACAACATTTGGAGGTGCATCATTTTGTTAGAGACACCCCCATATTTTTTATTTTAATAGGAGTAATGATTTATCACCCCAGGTAACTCAGGGGTAAACTCCTACTATAAATAGAAGCCATGGGCTCGATTGTAAACATATTTTAGCGATGAAATAACTTAGGGGTAAAGTCCTACTATAAATAGAAGCCATGGGCTCCATTGTAAACATCTTTTGGCCATGAAACTTTAGAGCTACACTATGTGAGACCTACATTGTGCTTTAATACTCATGAAATAATAAGAAATTGATAATTCTTTTGCTCTCCACTAGTGACACTGCCCTTATGGATTACAAAATGCAAGGTGACGAGGCATAACCCTTTTGTCCATCTTATCATTCGTTGCATAATTTCAAATAAACCAAATGGGAACATTGTTATTTGGATTCTCATGTGTAGATCACACACTCTCCTTGCTACAGGTATAATTGTATTTTTCTTTAAATCCCTCGTTTCCTAAGCTTTAAAATTTAATTTACATGCATTTCAGTTTCATGTAATTAAATTAATTTAGATTAGGAATTAGCAAGGATAGTGGGTGACTAGCTTAAATCTTGGGGTTGGAAGAAGCTATAAACCCTTACATTCAATAAATTTTTGAAAGGCTAAAATTGGGGCACATTGATCAAATTAGAAGTAATATTATTCCTCAAATCAACATAGTTTTTTTTGGCACGCCCAGTGGAATCCTAGATCTTTAGCATATTATTTGCTCAAATTTCTTAATTTTGGTGCCAAATTTGCATTCTACCACAAGTGAAAGTGATTGGCCTGAGTTTTAAGGAATCTTACCAAGTTTTTGCACATGTAGCGATTCACTGCAAATTTGGAATGATTTGCTCCATTGGAGCTAATCACTTGTAAATCATCCTAAGTCCATTTCTAAAAGCGATTTGGTCCACATTGGTGGCAATTCCCTTCAAATATGTCAAACTTTCACAACTTGAATCTAGAGCAATTCATTGAGGCCAATGACTTGATCTATCAAGAACAATCTCAAATTGACATTAAATTTTATATCTTTTTGTTATTTATGTTTGATTTTTGTAGGTGCTTTACAAATGGCAACTCTATTACGAACTTCAGAATCATAAAATTTTTGTGACATCAAATTTATAAGAAATCTCAAATTTGAATCTATTTTTGCATTTGCATAGGTAGAATTTGGATCAAGTTTTAAGAAATTTTTGTTTAAGATCATTTTAGCTGGTGATTCACTCCATCTCACCAATGAGTCACTCTAAAATAGTGAAATTTATTCAAGTTAAATCCAAAGAGCAATTTATCTAGATGTTTGTTGTGACCACTTCAAAACGACCCCAAAATTGGGGACCCACCGATTTTTTTTAAAATTTTGATGCCTAGTTAAAGTTTTGGTTTGCATGTGTGTTTAATTTTGTTTAATGTTTTTCTTTAATTATTTTTTAATTTTAATGTAAGGTTGTTTTAATATTAATTATTTAAAATGTTATATTTAAGCACCTCGGGTGCAGCGCAACGGTTCGGGCTTTGGCTTTTCTTCAGGAGGTCCAAGGTTCAAACCGCTAGCATGGGCGGGCTTTGGCTTTTCTTCGGGAGGTCCAAGGTTCAAATCGCTAGCATGGGCGAGCGTGTGAGGGGGTGGGTGTGTGGTGGCTTTGTGTTAAATTCCCTATTGATAAGTATAGCTCTCAAATTTTTTAATTTTAGGAGGGGTCATGGTTGTGAGGAGACTGCTCAGCCTTGCAAGTTGGTCATATGAGTTTCTCACAATAACCAAATAATAAAAAAAAAATGTTAAATTTAAATTTTAAATGTTTAAACTAAAACAATTTAAATATTTAAAATTATTAAATTAAAACTAAAACAATTTTTATAAAAAAAGGTTTTTAACACTCTTTATATGTTTTAAAGAGGTGTATAGCTTTAAATGTTTTAAAATATGGTGAGTGTTGTAGCAATGACACTCATGATTTGAAGCAGCAATAACACAATTTGGTGTAGCATTTAGTGTAGTTTGTGAACTAGTGAGACACTTTAGAGAACGGGCGAACCGAGCTGGTTTTTGAGTTTAATACTGTATAGAAAAACGATGTATATCTGGTTGGTGTTGCCGTGTAATAGCATACCATAAATTGATTGGATCTGTGCACAATGGTTTGTTTCATAAATTGTGAGGAGAGTGCCACCGCGAAGATGACACCTGGGAGAAAATCCATAATTCGGGTATGCGCAGGGTCATTATATCAATTTTCGCGGCATATGTGATATTGAAAGATTGGATGGAGTGAACATTAGTGTTGTGACATACAACATGGTTAAATTCTCCAGCAAGAACAATGATGGTTTTTAATTTTTCACTGGCACAATACAAAAGGGCAGTCTCATCTCCGAAGCTTTCAAATACATAATCACAACATCATTTTAGAGGTTGTATGTCATTTCAGATCGCATGGTTACGTGGAGAACATGAAATTCTATCTTCAAATGGTCACAAAAAAGAAATGATGGAATAGCAGATGTTAATACAGATTGGGTATGAGATAAGGTCAACATAAGATATTCGACATCATCAAGTATAAGTGGGTCTGATTTATTTTAAATACGAATTCGATTATGGTAACCGAACGATTGAAGCGATCAAAATGATTGGCATAATATGTGATTTTGGTTAGAAACCATGGCACGTATGAGAAACATAATGTCTGTTTTGATGTTAGACTGTATCTATTCATGGAAGTTCGAGACGGTGTCACCAACGTCAAGAATAGAGATATTTTGAAATGACATAGAAGGATTTATACAGGTTGCGCCCAACTAGAAGATGGCTAGAAGGTATATTAAGTTGGTGGCGAAAAATACTCAATGTGTTAAAAAGCCAAAATGCAGTGAGATCATCCTTGTTACACCCAGGTAGTTGGTGTAGGAAGCCACCCAGTACATATAATGTTTTATGTACCATGCTTTTGATACATTATGAGATTATATTATGGCATAACCCATAGTATTTGATATTATTAAGTAAAGGGTTATATTAATGTTACAACGAATATATTATGAAGTAAACTCCCCATAAATAAGATTGTACTAGTGTATATTACATTCAGCGATAAGAGAAATTGTTCAGAAGATGTTATCAAACAATTTTTTTAACTTGTTATATCAATTGTTTCAAAACTGAATAAATAAAATGAGCAACCAAAATTGTAATGTTATAAATTACTTTTGGGAGTGAGAAAGATGGTCGGATGATTTTAGGATGGATTGAGGAAAGAAGCTGAAGATAGCCAAAGATCTCCTCCTAGTTTACACAGAGAAGGTTTTATTGTTGAAGAACAGAGAGTTTGTGGAGAAGCTTATTGTAAGATTTTATTATATTGAATGCTGATGGTGATTCATATGTTTAATTATTTGATATATTTCAATTATTTTTCCTTAGAAGTGGAATGGGTTAATACAGGTTGGTCTAGGTTGGGTTTCATTCCAGGAAGTTTTTGTTTCTGTAACCTGCAATTCAACTGTTCAATTTCATTTTTATTTTATTTTTCCTTACTCTAAACTTTTATCTGTTATTTTAAAATTTAAATTCACCGGAATCACAACACTAATGCTATATTCTAAGGTTTAAAACTTTATCATTAGGGAGAATGTTTATTTTATATTTTTAATTTCATGACACTTCATAATTGGAAATAAACATTAGCATTTTAATTAAATTGTCCAAATAATTTTATTAATTTTTTATCCTAAAGTATTTGGAAATAGTTCAATTAAAATTATTTTTTAAGGACCAATATAGGCGAAAATTAGGGATGGCGGGAGCAGGAGCAGGAACGGGAGCAGGAGCGGGTTCAGATGCTGGCGCAAGTTCCAGGGCGGGCGCTGGATCAAGATCGGCATCGGGCAAGTCGGGGTCCGGACTCGGGCCCGCAAGGCCCTCGGCGGGCCCAGAGGAGGGCTTAGAGGCTAAGCAGAATGGTGGTCAGGGTGGGGACGACATCTTGGGCCCGGGACCTCTTCCATGCCTCGATGCAAGCGCAGGCCTAGGGAAAAATCCTCCGGATCCTGGGCGGGGTTACGCCCGGGCGGGTCCAAACCCTCCTATCAACAGATCCTGATTGGTACCAGGGCCTAGCCTCGGGCCCTGGGTTTAGGGCTTTACCTTGAGGGCACCCACATTTCTATTCAAGAGGAGGTCTACTCCTCCTTTGTCGCTGGATCCTCTACCTCCCTGGTTGGGAAGTTCTTGGGAGGGCGACCGGACATGGAGACCGTCCGCAGATGGGCGGCTTCCAAATGGAAAGTTTCTGGACATATTCAGCTAGTGGCCCTTACCAAGGAATTCTTCATCATCAAATTAAATAACAGTGATGACGCTGAAAAGATCCTGTCAGGGGGGCCCTGGTTTTTGGGACGCAAAAGCCTCTTCCTCAGGCGATATGGAGCTGACTTCCACCCTAGCATCCAAAGCATCAACTTTACCCCGATATGGGTTCGACTCCCTGAGCTTCCCTTCCACTTGTGGCACAAAGATGTCCTATGGCTTATTGCCCAGTAGGTCAGGGAACTGGTGGCCTTCGACCCCGCTACCAAGGCAGGCTCCCGAATGGTCCATGCCAGATTTTGTGTCAATGCAAATCTAGAATCCAAACTCCCCTCTTCTGTGACCATCTCCTCTAGGTACTTATTTTGGTGTCAAACTCTGATCTACAAAAACAAACCTGCTTTTTGCCCTCTCTGCTGCACTCAGGGACACCTCCCTCATTAATGCCCTATATCCAAGAAGGCTGATGGCCCTCTCCCCAAACTCCCTTCTTGACCAGACCGAGCCCTCTCCCCAAACTCCCTTCCCGACCAGACCGGGACCCCTCCTGAGGGCCCCCTCGTGATGGCCACGGATCCCAAGCTTGGACCACCAAGGAGGCTCCCCCTTCTGTCCCAAAGGAATCCCAAGTGGGCCTTGGCCCAAATGATGGTCTTTCCCAGGTTTCCCCTTCCCTTGCACCCTTCCATGGGTCTTCTTCTAGGGCCCCGATCCTAAGTTTGCCCCCCTCACCCGATGTGAATCCCTCCCTGTAGGCCCTTGTTTGCGCCCCCTCCCAACCTTGTGAGTCACCCGGGCTCTCTTCCCCATAGACTCCCACCTTCCCGTCTTCCTCTATCAGGGTTTCCTCCTCCCCCCCACCCCCGCTATCCCCCCCTCGACCCCCTTCCGCCCCTCCCGGTGGTCCTTGCTGGCCTCCCCCCATCAAAATGCAGCTCTGAGAGGTCTGACAAAGAGGTTGAGGGCAGTTCTCCATCTGGGCCCGATGAAATCAGCCCCAAGATGACCCAAAGCAGGACTTTCTCCATAGAATTTGGCAGCAAACTCAAGAGAGGCTGACTCATCCTGGGCGACCAGTGAGCGAGGATCACTGAAGACGACATAACCAATGGCTCCCAGGAAACCCTCTCTGACGTTGCCGTGAGCCTCTCCAAAATAGATGACCTTCGACCCAAACCCCCCGCTCAGCTCGGGAAGGGGGGTAAGTGACCCCATAAGGGTGTCAAATGAAGCTCATCACCTGGAATGTTAGGTGGCTCAATGGTGCCCCCAAGAAAAGGATCCTCAGTCAACTCCGCAAGGATCACCGCCCGTCCTTCCTCCTCCTCCAGGAGACCAAAATAGATGAAGCAGCTGCCCAGAGGGTCGCCCAAGCTACTTGACGCAACTGCGAGTCCCTGTTTACCCCTACGACTGGCACAGTCGGGGGCCTGCTGTGCATGTGGGATCCCTAGTCTTACAAGGGGAGGCTCATATCATATTCTCCCCAAATAATCAACATTCTGGTCCATTATGTGAAGTCAAGGTGTTCGTGGATCCTGTCTAACGTCTATGCTCCTAACAACCCGATTGAGAAAGCTGCCTTATGGAAGGAAATAAGCTCGATAAGAGAAGCCTTTGACCCCCTTCCCTGGATCCTGGAAGAGGACTTCAATAGTCCCTTTTTTCTTTCTAACAAAAGTGGGAGCTCAGCGGCTCTGAGTAAAAGCATGGAGGACTTTGGAGCCTTCATCGACCTCAACGAGCTCATGGACGTCAGCCTGAAAGCCATATCCAGGTTAGGTTGGACAGAGTGTTCCTGTCTAAGGAAGCCATTCCCATGTTTGCTAACGCAACCTTGCTGGCCATCCCTAAAATTGGGTTTGACCACAGCCCCCTCCTCCTCGAAATTGACCATCGCTCCTTCCTCAAGCGACCCTTTCGGTTTGAGTCCATGTGGCTGCATCATCCCAATTTTAGGGCCTAGGTTGGCTGCTGGTGGGCTCCCCCAATCCCTGGGCGCCCTGTTGAGCAAGTCTACCACAAATTGAGATGCCTCAAAGAGCAACTCAAGGTATGGAACAGAGAGGTGTTTGGTGACATCTTCAAAAATAAAGCAGTAGTTAAGAAAAAACTCAAAGACCTCAAGCTCAGGTTCTAGGCGGGCTCCCAAGACTCGGGGATCAGGGAAGAGGAATGCTTAGCCCTCAGCGAGTACCATAACATCCTGGCCAAGGAAGAAACATTTTGGAGACATAAGTCGAGAGCCCTATGGCTCCAAGATGGCGATGCTAATACTAAGTTCTTCCACACGTCGACTCTCAAAAATAGGAGCTCTAAAAGAATTACCGAGTTGGTGAGCAATGATGGCAAAATTATCAAGGACGAAGAGAACATTCAGACTGAAGCCACCAACTTCTTCCAGGAGCTCCTTGGTGACAATCCTCCCATGTCCCCGAAAGGGACAGACTCCCTATTGGAACATATTCCAACTTTAGTTTTGGCCATGGCAAACGAGATGCTCCTACAGCCCCTGTATGACTCTGAAATCCATGCTGCCATGTTTTCCATGAAGGCCGAGGTGACCATGGTCTCGGATGGGTTCCCCCCCATTTATTCCAATCCTTTTGTGACATCATTGGTCAAGAAGTGTGCGCAACCATCAGGGACCTCCAAAATGCCAGCTCCATCCCCAGATGTATAAACTCCACCTTCATTGCCCTGATCCCTAAGTCTCAGGCAGCCAGATACCTCTCTTATTTTTGCCCCATCAGCTTGTGCAATGTCTTATACAAAATCTTGACTAAATCCATGGCTTCCCACCTCAAGGATATCCTTCCCCTGATCATTGCTCCCTGTTAGGGGAGCTCGGTTAAAGGCATACTGATCACAGACGGAGTTATCATCATGCATGAGGCCATTCACTTGGCCTTCCTTTCTAAAAAGGCCTCCTTTCTGCTTAAGCTGGACATGAACAAGACCTTCGACAGAGTTGACTGGGAGTTACTTTCCAAGGTCCTTCTCAAGTTTGGGTTCCACCTCTCTTGGGTCAGGCTCATCAGCAACTGTGTGTCCTCACCTTGGTTCTCTATCCTCATCAATAGAGCCTCCATCGGGTTCTTCCCTAGTTCTAGAGGCCTTCGCCAAGGTGACCCCCTGTCCCTGATCCTCTTCATCATCCTGGTCGAGGCCCTGGGACAAACCATCTCGGGTGCTATTTCTCGTAGACTCATTTCGGGCATCAGGCCTGCACCGGGCCTACCCCTTGTGTCCCATTAGCAGTTCATGGATGATACCATCCTTGCCACTTCAGCTTCGATCCCTCAAGCCAAGGCCCTCAAGCACATCTTGACCCTGTACGAGGAGGCGGCCGAGCATAAAATTAACCTCCAAAAAAGCAAAATCTTCTTCATCCACACCCCCCTGGCTAGGAAAATTAAAATTGGGTGGATTTTGGGCTGTACCCTTGATTCCCTTCCCTCCTCTTACCTCGGGCTTCCCCTATTTATAGGTGCGTCCTCCAAGGCCTTATGGAGCGGGATGATGGATTGGATCCAGAGGAAGCTGGCCCCCTGGAAAGGCCACCTCCTCTCTCAGGCTAGCAGAGCCACCCTCCTATCGGTGGTCCTTCAAAGTATTCTAATATATTTCATGTTGGTCTTCAGAATCTTGGCCTCCATTGTAGCTCACATCGAACAAATCCAGAAATGCTTTCTATGGTCGGGCAGCAAAGATAAGAAGAGGATTCCCCTGGTTTCTTAGCCCCTGGTCTGCCACCCCAAAGGTGAGGGAGGGATCAGGCTCAAGCGGGTGACCCTCATGAACAAGACCCTCTTGTCCAAGCATGCCTGAAAGGTGTTCACCAACGCCCCTGACGAGTGGGTTAGTATCGTGCATAAGAAATACTGCCACCTCCACCCCTTCCTCAGTGAGTCCCAGCCCATATACGGATCAGCCTTCTGGAAATCCTTGATTTCCACTAAAGACATCATTCAGAAAAGGACCAGATGGATCCTCGAGGATGAAACCAAGATCGACTTCTAGGAAGACAGGTGGATCCAAGATGAGGCCTTGACTGCTGACAACGATCTCCTCGTCCTCAAACTGAGCTTGGTGGATAAAGGGACCAAAGTGTCAGCCTATCTCTCCTAGAACCAGGGATGGGTAACTTGGAAACCCATCCTGAATCCCAGGCACCTGATCCAAGCTTCTAGGCTCCAACGCCTCCTTAATGTAACAATTATCTCGTATTCTAGAGGGAACGACATATGTGTTTGGCACGACACTCCCATTGGCATATTTTTTGTTAAATATGACTACAACCTCCAAAGAGTCCCTGACGAGGCTCCATTCCTAGCCCATCAGGTATGAGCCAAGAAGCTGATACCCAAAATCAGCCACTTCGTTTGGACGGCCGTCTAAAACAAGATTCTGACCATCGAGAACCTAATAAAGAGGGGCATCCAGATCTTGAACAAATGCTTCCTTTGTTGTGCTGCCTGGGAGTCCACTAATTACCTCTTTCTCAAATGCACCTTCTCTTTTGAAGTCTTGGGCCTCATCATTTCCCAATTTTCTATTGAGTGGGTGGCCCCCAATTCCATCTCTGACCTCCTGTCTCAGTGGCCCAACCCCTTCGCCCACCCCTTCATCCGCTTCCTCTAGGGCTCCTGCCTTCCTCACTTTCTTTGATAACTCTGGCTTGAGTGCAAAAGCAGAGCCTTCTCCTCCTCAACCCGCTCCCCCTAGGGGGTAGCGACCAAGGCGGTTACCTTCACCCTTGAGAACTCCCGCTCCATCCCTTTGATCGAGGTGCCCCGACGACTGGGCGAGTCCACCCTCCTATCCTCCCTTGGAGTCCGACTTCCCCCCCGGTCCCCCCTCGCCCCCTCTTGTCGTTCTGCGATAAGGTGGACTGCCCCCCCTCCTGGATGGGTCAAACTTAACTTTGACGGAGCTTCTAAAGGAAATCTTGGGCCCTCTGGAGCGGGTGGAGTCATCCATGACAGTCACGGGGCCCTGATCTTGGCATATGTCGCTCTGCTTGGCATTCAGACCAAAAAATTCACTGAATCAATAGCTCTCCTCAGCGGGCTGACCACCCTCAAGGAGTCATACTCAAAAGTCATCATCGAGGGTGATTCCCAAGTCATAATCAAAGCCGCCTGCAGCCCAAGAAATAACTCTTGGTGCATTCACAACTCCATTCAGGAAGTTCTCACCATCCTCAAAGGACTCCCTTACCATACCTTTCGACATGTGTATAGAGAAGGCAATAGGGCAGTCGATTTCATGGCCAACCAAGCCACCACAATAGAAGATTTCACTACCTAGACCACGAACTTCCCTGAAGCTCTGGTCCAAATAGTATCTCAAGATAATTCTAGCATCGATGAGGGCCTAGGCACTTAGCCCATCCCGAGTTGGGGCCTCAAAGATGCGTTGTCGCACCCCCTAGTGGTCAAGGGACTCTCCCCCCTACTCCATCATGATCATTGGCCCCTATGCCCCTCTCGCTCGAGAGCTGGGCAATCCTATCAAGCTCTACCATGCGGTGCCAAGTGTTAGTGGCCTCGTCAGACTGTCGGATCATATCGTTCTGGATAAACGTAGCCTCGATGGCAATCTTGTAAGTCCAAGTCAGAGCGTGCGACTTCCCACTCTGGCTTTCCCACTTTGGACGTTGCGCCATCGGATTCCCATGCCAAGCCAGCTCGCTCATGGCTCTATCCTACGAGGTCTCCCCAAGCTGCTCGCCCACTTAGATTACACCATCTAGAGCACAGGCATTGGCCCCCCTCCCCTACCCCACATGGCAGTCGATAACCACACCCCCTTAGCTCCTCCTAGCTTGTGTCGCCCCCTACCCCAAGCGCTCCTTCCCGATGCCGGTGACCCTTCCCCTCCTCTGTGCCCCCCTGTAAGTTTTTAAACCTATTGCACGTGGAGCTCTCTCACATTCTTGTCTGCTTCCCCCTCCCCCTGTCCCCGCATCTCTGGTCAAGGCGCCCCTGGTTTCCTTGCCCCTAGACTGCCATTTCGCTGCCCATGGCTACTAAGGCCTTCTTCCTCGAGCCCTCCACTCTTGATCTGAGCGAGTCTGTCAAGCTATTTTCTAATGCCAAGAAATACACCCCTTTCTTCAACAAATTTGTAGGGGTCGACGAAGATATTACTCAAGGATTTATGGAAACCTAGAATGATGAAGAGGTCAAAGTGAAGAGGCTTCACTTCAAAGTGACCAAAGAGTTTATGATGGAGGTGAGAGGTCTGCATCACGAGGAGAAAGGTAGATTCATCCGATGAGACAAGCATAATTGGGAGGAGGAGCTATTCCAATTCTCGGAGCAGCAATGGGACAAGGCCAACCTCTTCCACACTGACCTCCCACCCCCCTTCGATGAGGCCATCATACCTGTGATGCAATACATCACCTACGATGACCTAGACCAGTGGCTTTACAACTTCCACCTCAACTTCTACAACCACCTTCGTGGAGCCACGCTGGTAAGAACCCCCCGGTTTCTCCTTTACTCCTCGAGCCTCACCATAGACCAGGATTGCAATAACCATTCTTGGCCCTCCCACCAAGGGCTAATGGCTATCCTATATAGGCATGCCCTAGCTAACCAACTACAACTTCACTGCATACCTCCCCTTACCTTGATTCCCCCTCCTGAAGCAGCTGGCTCCCCCAGTGCTTCCCCTGCAGTGTCCAAATCCAAGGATACCCCCTCCCTTGAAGCCTACCCTTCGTCAAAATGGCGTAGACCCACCCGAAAGTGTAGGACCCCGGCTCAGGGCCCAGGAGGGGCCTTGAATCTTGGCGCAAGCTCAATCCGTAAAGGCCCAACCCTAGGCAACAATAGGGCTGCTGGAAGCTCCAAGAAGGCCAGGGTGGAGGCCTTGGAGTCCACAAAAGTTAGCTTTGAATTCAAAAGCAAGATGCAGAACTTGGTGACCAGATCCCTCCTTGACATTACAATTGGCTCCCTAATCGCTTCTACCAAAGCAGCTTCCTCAACGGCCAATGCCCTAGCCGAACTCCATCGCAGGTTGGGCGATGGCCCTAACAGGGAGAGGAGCTAATCAGTCAGGTCGGGCCCTATCCAGGCCAGGCCCAGCTACAGGGCTACCCAGAGCAGCGACGAGTAGTTTTTTGTGTTATTGGCTTTCCTATTTTGCGGTTTTTTCATGTTTTGGTGGCCTCAGGCCAAATTTTTTTTTGCTGGTTTCATAGTTGGTCTATATTTTTGTAGGCACTAGGGCCCTAGGCCCCGGTTTGTTGCCCATGGGCACAATCCCGATTTTTAATCACAAATACAACCATGACTACCTATGTAACTAAGGTTTTGGGATCCTTCAAAAAAAACCTGCTGTAAATATATTGTTACTTATAAAAAAAAAAATTATTTTTTAAGGTTTTAATTAATTTTTTTCAATTTATAAAGTTGATTTTGGATAAAATTTAATTACAAACCTAACATTTAGAGAATGAATCTTATGGAGATCACATTTCATGCTAATGGTTATGTGCACCTTGAAGTTATTTCAGCATTATTTTCACATTTTCAAAAGCACATTTTAATACAGAAACTTGGAGAAATTAATCGTTTTCTTTTCAAGAGAATGTTTTATAATCAAAATACTAACTGTGAATGTAGTTTTGAAATTGGGCAAAAATATCATGTGGGAGGTGAGCTATTCGATACAAAGGTAAATATTGCATTAACCATTAACCATAATCAGGTTACAAAGTTTAAATAAACACAAAATAACCATACTAGAGAAAAGGGGGGAATAGGAGAAATTAAGGGAAGGGAGAAGAAATTAAATTAAAACTCTCTTGCCGCCCAAAGATGCTGCCGTCCAACTGCCGTCCAGGTAAGGTAAAAGGTAAGTAAACTTACCCAAGGTAAAATACTTTTTTTAACCTTTTACCAATGGTAATTTTCCAACATTCTCCCCCTTAAAGTTGAGAGGATTGACTATACAGTCTCTCGGCTTTATAAATTGAGCTTTAGCCATGCCTTTGGTGAAGATGTCTGCTAGATTATCCAAAGTGCTGCAGTATTGAAGCTCAACTATCTGTTGTTCCACCATATCTCTTATGAAGTGATACTTCATATCAAAATGTTTTGACCTTTTGTGGTGGATCGGATTATATGCCAACTTGTATGGCACTAATATTATCACAATTCAGTTTGGTTGGACCAATTTGTTTTTCGCCAATCTCTTCAAGGATTTTCCTCAACCAGAGGATTTGAGTACTAGCATGGGTAATGGCTATATACTCAGCTTACGTAGATGATAATGCTACAACAGATTGCTTCTTGGAACTCCAAGTTATTAGTCCTGAACCTAGACTAAAACAGTTCCCTGATGTAGATTTTTTGTCATCTATATTACTTGCCCCAATCGCTGTCACTATAACCAACTAACTTCACAGAGTTAGACTTGTGGTAATGGATTCCAAAATCCAATGTACCTTTTACATATCGTAAAATTCGTTTGGTTGCTTGAAGATGCAGCTCGGATGGGCATGCCATAAACCTTGATACTAGAGAAACAACATACTGTATATCTGGCCTAGTGTTGGTGAGAAACATTAAACTCCCAACCATGCTTCTGAAATTGGTCATGTCAACTTTTGGTGCTCCATCATCTTTGCTTAGCTGGATTCCATGTCCTGTTGGTGTTGCAACTGATTTGCACTACTGCATAGCAAATTTCTTGATCATGTCACGAGCATATTTCTGTTGACATATGAAGATCCCATTCTTTGATTGATGTACTTCCATTCCTAGGAAGTATCTCATTAATCCGAGATCCTTCATCTCAAACTGATTCATCATGGAGTTTTTGAACTCCATATTCATTTTATTATTACTACCCATAAATATTAGATCATCCACATATAAACAAACTATGAGGATATCTACTCCATTCTTCAGGTAGTATAGAGTTGGTTCACTCTTGCTTTTTGTGAAACCATACTTGCTGAAATAGCCATCAATTCGTGAGTACCACGCTCGTGGTGCTTGCTTGAGGCCATAAAGTGCTTTTTTCAATTTATAAACAAGGTTCTCTTTTCCTTGTTCTTGGAAACCTTGAGGTTGTTGAACATACACCTCTTCTGTCGGGTATCCATTTAAAAATGCACTTTTCACATCCATGTGTTGAATGTTCCATCCTTTATGGGCTGCCAAGGAAAGAACAGATTCGATTGTTTCTTGTCGAGCAACTGGAGCAAAGGTTTCCTCATAATCTATTCCATATTTTTGAGTAAAACCCTTAGCTACTAATCTTGCCTTGTGCCTTTCAATGCTTCCATCAGCATTGAATTTGGTCTTATAGACCCATTTACATCCAACACATTTTTTTCCCTTGGGAAGCTTCACAAGCTCCCAAGTATCATTCTTTTTAATTGAGGATATTTCCTCTTCCATGGCATCTTGCCATATACTTTCGATACATGATTTTTCATAGCTAGATGGTTCTAGCTGTACAGCAACCAACAAAGCATAATTGACTACATCACCCCTTGGTTCATGAGACTCATCATCTCCCGACATTTGAAGATTTTCAAGTCTTGACAAAATGTCGTCCATATCACTAGCTTGACTCCTAGTGTATCTTTGTTGGAAATTCCTATCCAACATTTGAGAAGATGGATGACTCCGTAGTATGCACTTTCCTCTATTTGTCTCTTTCCTTTGAGAAACTGGATCAATATCCATCGGACTTGGAGCGCTTACAGATCTATGAAATCATTTCAGAGAGTTTGGGGGTGCCAACAAAGAAGTCCCTCTTGGACTTGGTGTACCACTTGATGTACTTGATGAAGATTCCTGATGTGGACTTTGTGGAGGGGAACTTTTTCCACTACTTTTCTTGGGGTGTACAAATGTGGAACTTTCCGAATTAGAGTCTATATCAACAAATTTTTTATGACCCCATTCTCCCCCTTCATCAAAAATTACATCCCTGGAGATAATTATTTTATGTGTCTTGGGATTGTACAATCTATACCCTTTGGTTGATTCACAATACCCTACAAAAATACATGCTTGACTCTTGGGATCAAGCTTCTTTCTCTTCTCCTCAGGAATGTGTGCATAAGCTAAAGAACCAAATACTCAAAAATGTTTGACATTTGGTTTCTTACCGTACCATCCTTCATAAGGAGTGATACCATCTAAACTAGAAGTCGGACTTCTATTTAGAATATATGCACTAGTTCTCACTGCATCTGCCCAATAGTTGTATGTTAGATGCTTTGTCTGAAGCATCGTTCGTGCCATTTCAACAAGGGTGCGGTTCTTTCTCTCGGCCACACCGTTCTGCTATGGGGTATAGGCAGTGGTGAACTGCCTTTTTATCCCATTTTGCTTACAATAATTTAAAAATTCATTTGAGGAGTACTCTCCTCCTCTATCAATGCGAAGACATTTGACATAGTAGTCACATTGCTTTTCTACATTATTTCTGAAGTCTATGAAGCAATCAAATGCTTCATCTTTGTGTTTCAGAAAATAGATCCAACACATTCTAGAATAATCATCTATGAATGTTAGAAAATAAGAATTGTTTCCAAGGCTTTTTGTTTGCATTGGACCACAGATGTCCGAATGTACTAGCTGAAGAGGATAGCTTGCTCTCCACGCTTGGCCTCTTGGAAACTTCGTTCTGGAGTGCTTTCCCAAAGCACATGCTTCGCATACCTTCTTATGTTCTTGAATTTTTGGTAGTCCTGTCACCATAGCTTGTGATGTTAACATTTTCAAGCTAGCGGAATTGAGGTGACCATATCTCAAGTGCCACAATTCACTTGGATTTGTAATAGCAATGTTTGCAAGTTGAGCTCCCCCTGGCTCACCAAATTTTAGAGGGAATAACCTATTCTTTGTCATAGGTACTTCTGTGATGACTCTGTTACAATTGTTTTTATCAAGGATTGTACATTTTCTTTCATCAAAAACTAATTTGTAATGCTTCTCCATCATTTGGCCAACACTTAACAAATTGTGTTGTAGCTGTGGAGTATAGTATATGTCATTCACTTTTTTAAGGCCTTCTTTTGTTGGAACTTCCATAGCTCCAATGCCTTCAACTTGCAAAGATTTATTATCCCCTAACTTAACATGGGATTTGTAATTTGAATCTAATGTAGCAAAGAGATTTTCTTTGCCACTCATGTGGTTGGAGCAACCAGTATCCAAAATCCATGTATCTTTAAGATTTTGATCTGATTGTCCATAAGAGAGAAAAATATTTGATGGACCTTCTTCTTCTCCGTAGAATGAGCCATATTGACTGCTTTGATCTTTTGAAGTCTTTGACCAGCAGTCACGAGCGAAGTGTCCTTGTTTCCCACAATTGAAACAAGTTGTTTTAGTCTTGTTACTTCCTCGTCCTTGATTTCCATGGCCTGCATTGCCGCTTTGGTTCTGATTGGCTCCTCTGTTTTGATTTCCACCTCTGTTTTGATTTCCTCCTCTGTAGGAGTTGCTTTGGCCTTTGCCTCTTTGTTGTTGTCCTCTGCCTCGGCCTCTTCCTTGTCCTCGTCTTGCAGCTTCGTTCGAAGTGAAGGCTTTATCATCACCTCCATAGCTTGTTGAAGGTGCTCCTTGAAGTCTCTCTTCATGTGATGTTAATGATCCAATCAAACTATCAAATGTAAGAGTAGAAAGGTCTTTTGATTCTTCAATTATGATGGCAATGTGATTCCACTTAGGAAGAAGTGTTCTCAACACTTTCTTCACAATTGTTTCAATTTTTGTGTCATCACCTAAAGTTTGCATCATATCAACTACTGCTTTGACTCGTACACAGTAGTCACCGACTCTTTCATTTTCCTTCATTCTGAGATTTTCAAAATCTCTTTTTAAGGTCTGAAGCCTGACTTGCTTCACTTTATCACTTCCTTGGAATCCTTCTTTCAAGGCATTCCATGCATCTGTGGCAATTAAGTAAGATGCAATTCTAGGAAAGATACTTGGATCTAATGCCGCTTGAAGATGGTATAAGGCAAAAGAGTTATTTTTCTGTGCATCTTTGAAGATCTTCTTGTCGGTTGCACTCAAAGTAGTCCAATCTGTTGGAGCAGTGTAACCGTCTTCAATACTATCCCATAGTCCTTTTCCTATGAGTAATGTCCTCATTTTGATGGACCAGTACTCATAATTATCCCCACTGAATTCGGGGATTGGTAGATTGTTATTTGATCCCATTACTATCTACTAAAACAAGAAACCTTTCTTATATAGTCTTATTTCAAAAAGACTTTACAAACTATCAAGCCTTGCTTGATTTACAATCATAAACAACTCACTCTTGTTGTTGTGATTCAACAATTACAAAATTGTCAGCGACTTGTTCGTCGTCATCACTGATCAATATAATTTCAGGAGAAGGAGGTTGTAGGATTTCAACTGAATTACAATAATGAGTATATTCAGATCCTTGTGGAGCAATCTCCACTGTGTCGGATTGTTCAAATCTGCTCCCAAAGGAGTTATCTTCTGAATCTGCTTCGTATCCTAGATCAGGATTTCTCTGTTGTGCAATAACCGCGTTTTGCAACTGTGAAAAGACTGAATTTATGCCTAGTGTTCTCACGTGCTCATCAAAGCTTTCAGCGTTTGTTCTCAGTAACAAACTACAAAGTGCTTGGTAACATCCTTCCGATCTTATCATTTAAGAAAATTTCCCAGAAATTTTCTTTTACAAAGATTTCCTCTTAGGAAATTTTACTAAATTTTTTTACCTCTTAAAGCGTAAAAAATTTTTACAACTATTTCCTCTTAGGAAATGTCAATCATCAACTCAAATGATAAATAAAACCTTTCAAAAAATTTTAAAAATTTTACAACTATTTCCTCTTAGGAAATGTCAATCATCGAAAAAAATTTAAATTACCTTAAAGTTTTTTAAAGAAAATTTTCTTTTTAAAAAACTGTTGACCCCATCGAGGTTCGATCGTGCGACCTCGCGGGCATCAAGGCAAAGGGTAGCCGCTGTGCTACCGGCAGATCCGGGAGCATTAGCTGGCTCCCTGCCCTTATTGCTGGCGCAACGAGCGCGAAGCAAAAAAAATGACCCCGTCGAGGTTCGATCGTGCGACCTCGCGGACGTCAAGGCAAAGGGTAGCCTCTGTGCTACCGAGCAGATCCGGGAGCATTAGCTGGCTCCCTCCCTTATTGCATTCGCGTCGAACGCGAAGCAATTTTTGGCTTCACGCTTCGACGCGAAGCAAAATTTTTATTTGGGACTTAATAGTCCCACATCGCCGATGCGACGATGTTGATGCTCTTTAAAAAGAGCAAAGCACTGTATGTGCTTTGATTGCCTATGGGCAGTCCGCAGGCTACGTGATCCTTTTGCCACGTACCGCACGTAGGTCACCTCGGGCCACGCATAGGTGGCCTCTCCAACGAACCACCTCGGGCCATGTGCCACCCTCTCCAACGTGCCACCTCGGGCCACGTGCCGCCTCATCAACGAATCACCTCGAGCCACGTGTCTGCCTCGCCTATCACGTCCAGCTCCACCAGCGCCTCGAGAATCATGCCGATCTGCTCCTAGCGCCTCGAGAATCATGTCGATCTGCTCCTACGGGCCTCCTCGGGTCCTACGAGCTGCCTCGAGATCCATGCCGCCTCGGCTCCTGCGGGCTGCCTCGGGATCCGTGCCATCGCCTCGAACTACGGGCCCCATCGCCTCGGGATTCGGGCCGGTCTCGGCTCTCGGCTCTGATACCAAATGTGGGAGGTGAGCTATTCGATACAAAGGTAAATATTGCATTAACCATTATAATCAGGTTACAAAGTTTAAATAAACACAAAATAACCATACTAGAGAAAAGGGGGGAATAGGAGAAATTAAGGGAAGGGAGAAGAAATTAAATTAAAACTCTCTTGCCGCCCAAAGATGTTGCCGTCCAACTGCCGTCCAGGTAAGGTAAAAGGTAAGTAAACTTACCCAAGGTAAAATACTCTTTTTAACCTTTTACCAATGGTAATTTTCCAACATATCAGTCAACAAAAATGGCACTAGAAGGAGGGCCTAAAAGGTAACATATTTTATTTTCAGCATTTGAAGTTCAAAGTTGTCATTTAAAAAAAACTAAAATATTTTCGATTTATTCTACATTAGTTTTGATCTACTATAAATTAGAAAATATGGTTATTATAGAAATGTTGAGAATTTTTCATACATAGCTTGGCATGTTAAATTTGGAACTATTTATCACCTTCTAATGGCAATCGTTACTCCAACAATGACAAGAATTGCATCCTGGTTAGGTGGTTATTATAGTTCATTAAACATTCTTGGAATACCTCATGAAATTCCTGAAAATGTAGAAGAATATTTACCCATGTTTAGGCATGATGTGGTAATTGCTAAGGAACATATTCAGAGATATAACATGTTAATTTATTTTTTATGCACGAAGATGTTGCTTGTAGGTTGTTTTCATTTATATTGGATGAGGTCGTGTTTAAATGGTACATTCACTTACCATTAAGTTCTACCACTTCTTGGGATCAACTAGAAACAACATTTCTTAGCCATTTTGGAAAATCGGTTGACTCGGTTATAATGCTAAATCAGTTTATCTCTATCTGTAAAGAATTTAATGAATCCATGAGTTCATTCAATGATAGGTTCCATGAGTTGTATATCAAACTGTTGATGCATTACATCATGTTATAAGAAAAAGTTACTCAAATATACGCGGGAGACTCAAATCATGTTACTCATATATTTTTGAGACTTCTTAAAATTACATCCTTACCCAGATCTTACAATGAAGCAATAATATTTGAACAACAATTGATTTTGAAAGGTGTTAATATGAGTTAATTATATCGACTTAGACCTAAAGCTCATAATTAGAGATCACCATCCAATCTGGTATCATCGAATAAAATGATGACTAATAAACAAGATAAAATTAATGATCCAGATGTCATAACCATCTTAGATGTTCTCTAAAATGAGATGTAGGTTTCAAAGTCACTACCCATAAATGAGGATTGTGATGATCAAGTTAACCAAAATATAGAGGTTGACTTAGTTTTGGAAACATATGAACCTTTAGAAATAAAAATCTTAGGGTCATTATTCACAAGTGAGGATTGAGACAATCATAGAAAGCAAAATACAAGAATTGATCTCACTGAAGAAACCCTTGACCCACCAAAAGTGGTTAAAAATGAATTTGAGGGGGAATCAACAGATGAATATGAAGATTGTGCGGAAGGTATGCTAGAATTTCATCACTTTTTTTTAACACAAAAATATTATGATGATCAAGAAAGCCAATATGAGCCAAGTTGTGACAAGCTAGAAATAAAAGGCTTAGAGTCATTATTTACAAGTGAGGATTGGGATAATATTAGAAAGGAAAATGCAAGGATTGATCCACTTTTAGAAACAAGTGAGCCATCAGAGGACAATTCACAAAGGTTGGTTCCAAATGAGGATTGCGGTGATCACACAAATCTGAATACAAGAATTGATTCCACCTTAGAAACCCTTGAGCCATGAAAAATGGTTGAAGGTGAATTTGAAGAAGAGTTTCTCGAAGAACTTAAATTTTTTGAGAAATATGCAATAGAGTTTCATCCCATGGATTTAGACAACCATTATTATAATTGTTGGAAAAGGTATGAGGAATCGTTGGTTTCTCACACTTCTACTAATGAAATGTCTATTTCACTTGATATTCAAAATGCTAAAATTACTATTTCACATGAAGATCTTGCAATTCCTATACAATCAGAAGATGACAAGTCATTTACAGAAATAGAGAAGGTTCTAAGATTCAATTATTTTGAATACGAGTTTATTTAATAATTTGCTACAATGGAAAAAGAAGAAATGGTAAATATTTCTTACAATTCATCTATTTTAGATGAGGAAGAGGTAAAATCTTCTCTTTCATTCTGGAATACTAAAAATTTAGGTACAAATTCACATGATTGTCTTGAAGATTCAAATAAAGAAATACCATTGGTGGTTAACAAGGAATTAGAATTTTCTATTCATCCAAAAGAAAATATTGCTTTGTTTGATCAACAAGAGTTATGGTTTGAAAAGAATGAATATAATTTTGATTGGGTGCCTAATTTTGGTGTGTTTGAAAAATAGGACATTGATGAAGGTAAAGGGCTACAAGTGGATGATGATGATAAATACCATGAGGAAAAAGAGGAAATTACAACGACTCACCAAGTTTTGGTAAATGCTACTCATGATATGTTGATTGTGGATGACAAGGTAGAATCTTCACCTTTGTTATTGGCTATGAAAATTCTAGGTAATAAGTGGTATGATGTTCCTTTGGATACTCATGCTATTGATGATGAAATATCAAGTGTTGTTAACAAGAAATTGGAGATAACTCCTAAATTTGTTGCCATAAATAAAATGAAAGAAAACATGATTGAAGCTTTGAATCAAGTCCATAGGCAATTAATTATTGAATCTAGAATTCAAACTTGTAATGATCCTTGTTTAGTAGATATCCTAGATGCTTGCAAATCATTGTACAAGTTTGATTGGCCTAAAAACATGGAAAATTATTTGGTTTTAAATTTTTTAGAAATAGGCTTCTACTTGCAAGGCTTCATATTTGATTAAGAGAGCCTAATTCTAAATCATAAATTGAATTTTGAAATCTAAATTTTAAGGAATAGATAAGAAAGAATTGAAAACCAGTTATTGTCTTATTAGTTTGATGAATTAAAACTCCATTATGGGATTACTAACGAAATGGCTAATATCATTGAATCGAATTGGTGGGGTGAGAGAGGTAAAATAAATGTTTTTGTTTTGTGTGGCCTAATCTTGTTTTGGTTGGATTTTTGTAAAGCTTGACATGCATATCATGATATGTCTTTTAAAGTGTGCTAATCGTGTTTGGGATCCAAGAAAATGATAGCCTAAATTTTGGCATTATATTGTACATAGTGTTTTGGTTTTGTAGGTTTTGCTTGTATATAGTTTTGTTGCTTTTGTTTTGTTAGTCATCACTAGTTTGGTTATGTTCATGTTTGTGAAATTTTGATTTGTTTCCATTATTTTGTTTTCAATAATACATGCTTATGACATATTTTGTATTGTGATTCAAGTTTCCATTGTTGTCTTTTATTGTTTGTAAAGTGTTTTGGTGTTGGTTCCTCTAATCAAGGTAGTGTTTTGTATTTACAATGAACTTTTGGCCTATTCGTTGGTACTTGTTCCTGTGTCATTTATGATAAAATGTCTGTTTTGAAAACATATGAAACTTGAGAAAAAGAAAGTGAGATTGTTTAATATTTATCCTTATGAATTGGATTAAGATAGGAAAAATTTGAAACAATGAAACCATTTTACAAAAGCTCCATAGGTATTGCATCACATTAAAAGAGATATTCTTTAAAATTTTGAAGTGTAAAGTTATTTAGTTTTGCAGAATAAGGTAAAAATCCAATATACTCTATTTTTAGTCTTACTTGATCTCTAACCCAAGTGGTAGAATTTTGTAAAGCAACATAAAGCTTGATAAAAAAGCAAAGTAAATACAATGAAAAGTAAAGTTAAATCAGTCACAATAGTCTAGATAATCTTCACCCAGGCTATAGACACATAACTGGCAGTGGAGCTATGTCCAGACAAAAATAAAGAATAAGGAGCCATAGAAAAATTCATCTAATACTTGGGTGATTCAGATAATATCTACTAGGGATATAAACGCCTGACTAACAGTAGAGCAAGGTCTCGAAGAGATCAAGGTTATCTTCATCGGAGCTATGGATGCTCGACTAGAAGTGGAGCAATGTAGAGGTGCACTTAATGAGTGAAAATTTTATAGCTTAACTGCAAAACTAATAATGGAAATCTGAATAGTTTTAGGAATGCAAAATGAATCACATTTCACACACTGAGCAGAGGCAAATGATTTAGTTGTTCCATTTTGAAATTGTCTACCCCATATTCTTTGGATATTATTAATGTTTATTTTATAATTTTTGGATTTTATTGGTTTCAGATCAGGTTCTTAGTTCAAAATGCTCAAGAACATTTCCCAAAAGAGTCACCATTTGTTGTGACCATTTCACAACAACCCCAAAATTGGGGATCTACCGTTTTTTTTTGAAATTTTGATGCCTAGTTAAAGTTTTGGTTTGCATGTGTGTTTAATTTTGTATAATGTTGTTCTTTAATTATTTTTTAATTTTAATGTAAGGTTATTTTAATTTTAATGATTCAAAATGTTAATTTTAAATTTTAAATGTTTAAATTAAAATAATTTAAATATTTAAAATTATTAAATTAAAATTAAAACAAATTTTTATAATTTTTTTTTAACACCATTTATATGTTTTAAACAAGTGTATAGATTTCGAGGTGGATCGACTGTCAACTTGGTTTATTGCATGCACACATTTTGAGATTTCGAAACACGATCACTAAGGGAGTGCGAAGTTGCCTGTTAAGGAATTTTGGCTGAGTCAAACAATACAGGGCACCTTTGCACTTATAAAACATTTATCATACTTTTTGTGGTGCATGTGGGATTGCAAGATAAAGAGTTTCACAACAACTATGTAGACAATGGCTGGATAGCACTCACTTGAGACGATATTACTTAGTCAAAAATATCTAGATACACTTATTGTTGGCAGAAAACACGCAACTATGGCGAGTGTTGTAGCAACGACACTCATGATTTGAAGTAGCAATAGTACAATTTGGTGCAACTTATGATTTAGTGTAGTTGTGAACTAGTGAGACAATTTAGTGAACGGGAAGACCAAAAACTAGTTTTTGATTTTAATACGGTATAACTCAGGGATGTATATCTGGTTGGTGTTATTGTGTGATAACATACCATAGTTAAAGTCATTTCTAGTGAGGATGGTGCGGGTGACATTGAAGACGATACATTGGATTATGAATTCCACGACATAACGAATGGATTTCTTACAAATATGGGACCAACAACAAAGATTGGAATGCATTCCTACAACGTTACCTCTATCTATATGGATATGCTTTACGAATGTGTGTCCGTTGTTGTGTCTTCAATGCTCTGGGATCTATGCAGTAAATGAAGGCATGGAGGACATCATATCTGAGCACAATAGTTTATTTCAAAAATGCACTAGAGGAGAGTGTCATAGCGAAGATGAAACTAGGGAGAAAATTTGTAATTTGAATCTGTGTAGGATCATTATGTCAAATTTTGTGGTATATGTGATATTGAACGATATGATAGAGTGAACATTAGTGTTGTGACATACAATATGGTTAAATTCTACAACAAGAATAGTGATAGTTTTTAATTTTTCATTGGCAGAATACAAAAGGGTAGTCTCATCTCCGAAGCTTTCAAACATGTAATCACAACATCATTTTAGAGGTTGTATGTCATTTCATATCGCATGGTTATGTGAAACAAATGAAATGCTATCTTCAAATTGTCATATAAAAGAGATGGTGTAATAGCAGATATTAATATAAATTGGGTATGAGATAAGGTCAACATAAGATATTCGACATCATCATGTTAGTATATTTTACTTATTACTTTATTTTAGTTACTTTATTTTGTCGGCTAGCATTGCCAACCAATATCTTCTATGATATTTGTAAAGTACATTATTGACCAATATTGTTTGGGATATTGCTCTAATAGAGGGGATATTATTTTTATTGTTATTTAGGCTATCTTTAGCCTTTGCTCCTTGTATATAATCTAGTCAATTATCAATATGAAGTCTAATGGTTATTTCATCTTTCATGGTATCAGAGAAAAATTATTGGAGGCTTGATATTTTATCGTAGCCCTAACTAGTTTGACCTGGGCACATTTTCCAAGGTAGGGTTAGACCTATAACTCGAGCACGCATCCCTAGACTCATAGACATTGGACTGGGATTACACCTAAGGAGATCCATCTAGACAACCACTGGACCTGATGCGTATTGGAGGACCTATGGACCGAAGGACCTGTGATTGATGTGACAACTACCTACGTGATGTATAGGGAGACGGATGCAGACACACTGGATAGACGGTGATGCAAAATAGACTCCTAACTAGCCATGATGATTGGAAAACGAGGTGACAAACAAAATTTGGTACACATGGCGACTAAGGCTTACACAACGCGTGAGGTGTATACTAACGGATGGGTAGTAGAGTCTATCCAAAGGTAGACATTGTCTATCGTATATTTTTTATAAACTACATTGTATTCATTTTCCCCATGCATGTGGAAATAAAGCTAGAAAGTTTTAAAAAACAACATCCCAAGCATTTAATTGCATATAGCTAGCAGATGTGTGATGTTTTCTCTCACAGGAGCCCAGATCCTTGGGATGACAGTGTTTTTTTTTTGTTGCCACCATTTGTTTCAGCAACCCTAGTTGCTATAAAAACTACGACGAGCAGAATCATGAAACCCTAGCTAACGATGATTTTGCCTGTAGATCATGGAATGTTTGGCTTGATTTGATATTCGCTACTTTTGTAGATGTTGTTCTATGAAAAACCTACCAACAACATTCATTTTTGCTATTTCAAGAACTCGTGCACCAATTATTCTCCTTGGAACTTATGCACCAGTTATCCACATGTAGCATAGCCCGATTGCAGTGTCTATAGAAGATAGCCCCATGAGGAGGGCCACCGTTGGAGGAGCACCACTAGTGACGAGGAAGGCAACACTACTCGAAGGTGGATATAGCATCGCCGCCCATTGGAAGGAGATCGGGCGCGTCAACTTTTTTAACTAGGAGATTGTCACCTACAATATCCACCGATCGAGGTAGCCCTACCGGTAGCTTAAGAGGGAGATAAGGCTTCCAAAAGGGAGGTCAGGGGTTCAAACCCCCCAAGGTATATATATTTTTAAAGTTTGATTAATTTTTTTTAATGTTTTAAAATTTAGTTTAATTAAATATTTATTTGCTTTTCTTAAATTATTTTTTAACAAAATATTTTTAAGAAAACCTTATATTTAATTATACTATAGTTTTGATTCATTAGAACTAAAATTTATTTTCAGAATTGAATTTAAAAAAAAATTACCTTTGAAATCCAAACACAAACATTCATCATATTTTTGCAAAATCAAGGGGGGGCCTTTATTCATGTTTTTTTATTGCAAACTTATCAAATTAGGATGAACAAGGGGGAATAGTGAGTGAATTTTTCAAAAGTTTGAAAAACATTTTGGCATTTGTAATTAGGTGCATTTTCGACAATGACCGACACCTAAAATTTCATTTTTTTGTGGGCACTTTTTTTTGTTAGTTGCATTTACATTTCCATTTTTGTTTTTGCACTACAAAATTAAGTAAAATCAAGCACAATTAAGTCCCCAAAAATTGAACCCATCCATGCAAATTTATTTGCACCGTAGTGTTTGGTATTTATGATACCTCTGGCCCACACTTACAGGTAATACTGTCATGCTTTGGGCTACTATATATATCACCTAACATAGCTACAACAACGATGTATGAGCTTGTTCTCTATCAATCGTTGGGGAGATATAAGTTTACCATTTTGTTATTTTTTCACTCCATTCCACTACCCTAATCGTTATTGTTTTTAGATGTAAATTCTAACAAAGTGTTCTATCCAAAGTGTTTAAGGAAAGTTACGCCCCATGCATGAGGAAAGACCTTCTATGGTAGGTGTCATAAACAAGACGATTCCATTTTACTATTGCCTATGTTCCACATATCATTATGCTCTCATGTACTTATAGTATCCCTCACATAAGGGCGGGTATATGGAGAGGTTCGGTATAAAGTCCTAGCAAAGGTATAAAGAAAGGGGGACCATTTGGTGTTATAAGGAACCCTCATTATGATCGCTATCCACAAGTATCTGACATATTCTCAATTATTGAAAGGTTCCAATTACACACCATGGAAAATAAAGATGAAGTCTATTCTCAAAATGGAAGATTTGTGGGATGTTGTTTCTGGTACAACAACAAGACCTTCTCCGCTAGCTAGCTCAACAACACCAACTATAGATTAGATTGTATTTGACAAGAAAGACAATAAGGCAAGAGTGCTCATATTGCTTGCTATTTTAGATGAAGTTCAACCTCACATAGCTGACACAAAACATGGTAAAAAGGCATGGGAGTTCCTTACAACCACCTATGAGGGTAAGAATGAGTCCACCATTCTTCACCTTCAATATCAACTTCACAATTTGAGTATGAAGCATGGAGAGATAGTTGAACTATTTCTTTGCAGAGTAGCTGAGTTGAAGTTAAAGTTGAATTCTATGGGAGAGACTGTAGATGATAAGCTCCTTACTTCAATAGTAATGAGAGATTTACCTGATTCACACAAAATGTTGAAGTGTCACAGATAAAATTTACCTTTGTTGAGTTGGTCAATATGCTTCAGGAAGAGGAGGCTTGCCAAATTCAAAGAGATGAAGCTTCTAATACAACCCTCTATTCCAACAAGAAGGGCTCCAAGAAGAAAGGTAATTTTTAGAAAGGAGGATCCTCTTCTAATTATTCTAAGGGAAAACAACCTAAAAAATAGAAGCAATTGTAGACACTAAAATCCAACACCTTCAAAACAACATCTGCCATCCCACCATCAAATCTTGCATAATAAAATTAAATGCCTAAGTCTAAAATTAGGGATATAAAATCTTGCACATTATCCTATTTCCCTAATTTATTAAATCTAGAAAATCACCGTAGGATACCCTGTCTACCCATTGGACATGTGTCCTAGACACTTCATCCAACACCCTTGCCACATCTTACCCACTCCTGTCCCCCTTGTCCTTGCACATGAGACAGATTCCCAACACCCATGCCATAACTCATTTTTTGTTGTCCCCTTTTCCCTTCACATAAAACAACATCCCACATCCCACTCCACTTGAAGCCACATCACCCCAATTATGTGAGGTACACTGAATGACTCATTGTAACTGCCCCTTCCACCTGGCAGTTCAAATTTACCAGTTGGCAAGTCAGGCTTGCCACCTCCCATTCCCCTCCAAAGCCCTAGGAAGCCTATAAAAATAC
Source organism: Wollemia nobilis (assembly GCA_028583015.1). Classification (NCBI taxonomy): domain Eukaryota; kingdom Viridiplantae; phylum Streptophyta; class Pinopsida; order Araucariales; family Araucariaceae; genus Wollemia; species Wollemia nobilis. The sequence continues at coordinate 610,177 of JAQPPZ010015413.1, forward strand.
CATTAGTCCACCAAACAAAGAGAGCTAAACTTGCATACTGACAGGCTGCCAAAATATATCTGGACACAATAAGAAATTGAGAGTGCGAGCTTGATTTTGACTGTTGGCTTGGATCCCGAGGCAATTTACCATTCAACCGAAATCTCTTGTTCGTTATTCCATAGTCGAAAACATGAATCTACGGTTTTACAATCGTAGCTCCATGGTTTCCAAACCATAACCACGCTTCCACGGTTCTACATTCCCAAGATGAAAATCACATGCATGGTCGAGATCAGTAACTTTAATATTAGCAAGGTTTTATTTGTTTATTGTTGCTGTTATTTGTTTTGCACAATTATCTGCTTAGGGTTCATGTTTAGTATGGATTTGATTGCTCAAATATATAGGTGCTACTAATCCCTTTGTTGGTTTACGTGCATGCAGGTGACATGTATTTTGGATAAGCTAATGAAGCTGGAGTGGTCCCTTATCGGATACCAAAGCCCACTCACCCCTTTGAAGCTATAACTGGATACGAGGAGAACATTGTACATTGTGAAAGATCTAGAAAAATCCTAGAGATAAATTTGTACCACATTGAGACAAAGATTGTAACATTGTACCCAAGTTACTTGGGGCAATCTGGAATTTTATAAATCTGTATCACAAGAATTGATATATATATATATATATATATATATATATATATATATATATATATATAAGATTTTTATTATTTCGGGAAATCTGTATCTATGTGACTTTATATTGCAAGTGTTCAAGTATTTTGGTTACAGAAATGGTGATCACGATGGGACCCCCTAAAGGTTCCATTTTGTTTTGCCTTTCTCTTTAATTTTATTTGTTGATATTTGTTCTGTACCTACAGGTTTTGAGAGTTTGGGGCACGCATAGATTTGACCTAGGTCAATAAATCTGGAAACCTTGTGTTTGACCCGTTCACTGTGAAAACGCAAAGCTACGATTTCTATTATGAGAAAACATGATTGCATGGTTTCTGTTTTGAGGAAATGCAAAGGCACGGTTGACAATATTGGAATGCAAGTCCGTGGTTTTGATTCTGAGGAAACACGAAGGTGCAGTTCTTGTCTATGGAAACACGGGCCGACGGTTGACAGCTGGAGGGAGCATCAATGGGATCATAGTTATGTACCCTTTTATTTTTGTTCCTTCTCTATTTTTTTTAAATTAGCATTCTGTTATTAGTATTGTAATTAGGGTTAATTATAAGGTTTGGTCTTGTATGCCATTGCTTGCATTTAGGTCTTAGAATAGAAAAATTTACTTAGATCTTGCATCCATACACACAATAACAAAGGGAAGATTAAAGAGAATCTGCATTTGCATAATAGAAAATAGATCATTTTGCATTCATCAGGTTAGAAATAACTCAGGTGTGGATTTTAGGTTCGGGTCTGTAAAAGGGTTATTCTGCTTCTGTTGATAGAAAGGACCCGTGCATTTGTGATTGAGATATCCCAAACACAGACGCACGGTTGGCAAACTATGCACCCATGGTTTACCAAAATTAACTGTGCACCTGCGGTTAGCCTTGCTAAACAGAATCTGATTGCACTAGACTTGAGATTGGCACTTTTGCCCCTAATTTTTTGTTTTTCATTCTTTGTTTTCTATTTTCCTACATTTAGGCATTGAAGCAAAATTGCATAATAATCCTGCATACCACAATAATCAAACAAAACCACCACACACTCACTTGAACGTTGGAAAACGACTAGATTTCATCATCGTCGGGTTTGGATTTCATCACCAAACCACCAAAATTATACCTTGATTTTGGCCAAGGTTGGTTCCAAGATCCGTCATAGCCCGTGGGTTATAGCACACATTTCTCTCCGAAGAAGTGTATCGCAGACTGCGGGTGAACTAGGTGAGGAACTAGTAGGACCTGTGCTCCCTGGCCGTGTGTAGGCTTCATTACCACACATTATAGGTGAGATTACGTGACCTGGAGTTCATAGCCAGGTTTTTGAGCTACGAGTATATAGGTGAAATCCTAGATTCATATAGGGAAAAACATTGAACACACATCTTTTCATTTTTAAAATGAAAAAAAAAATAACGAGAACCTAGCACTAAAAACTGTGTGTGTTTGTTTGCTTTGCGTGTTGTATTGCATCACACTATCATTTTATTTACATAGATAGTCGCACTTGGCATTGTACCGCATAATAGCGTATGGTAGTGACTTGTAGTCAAGCTAAGAAACTAGTCTCAAACCAAAGTCAGTGGTCTTCCCCCATGGCCTCTCAATCTAGAAACATCCCTCACACTTCGATGGTAGGATAAGTAGGCATGCCCTCTTCTATGTCCCAAAGTCTTAATGTAGGGCCTTCTAGTAATGCCCCTAATACGAACATAGATATTATGCATAGGGCTACTCACACAACCATACCTGAGACACCTAGGAGTGAACCTCCTGCAGTGGTAGATAGTCATGTCACCATGTTCGACATGGATACTATTAGAATGTACTTAAATTACCACCACTCTCCATCCCATCCCGTGTTGTACCATCATTACAACAAGATCTCGCATATACTTACCCACAACAGTCAAAAAGTTTTTACAAATCCCATTTTTGAGTTGGCTGCTGTAGCACTGGCTAACGAACCATCATCATCCAACCAACCACACTACACATTACCTCAACAACTCATCATTTCCACTAATCCCTTGTATGAAACAATTCCTGTTGTTTCACAAACCTTAACATCCACTCAACCCACTACCCTCATAGGTTCTACAACCCATATCATACCACAGTCAGTGGCAATACCCTTTGCTACTTACTCCTCACTCAATTACACTACCATGGTTGTTCCACAACCAACCCAACCTACCACATCACAGGTGGCGGTCCCTACTTCAAATGCAATTGCTATGCAACAAACTTTTTTATAGCTGCAACAAATGATTTTAGATAACGCTAACCATAGCATAAATCCTGACCTCAACCAACATTTGCAAGGGATTGAGCACAACTTCCCACCTCCATATCACCAAACAAATACCTTTATCCAAGATCCATCTTGTACAATGCGCCCCCCATCCACCACTATAGTTCAAAACCAACCTCCACATCCATATGCTAATACAGTAGGTTAGCATACCATCATGCCCCCATCACCCCATCCGTATCATAATCTCCATCATCATTCATATCATAACACATTTCATCCAACCATACCTTATCACCCGCAACCTACATACAATCCACCCCATTACCAGCAGCATAAAGTACATTCAAGTGTTAGTCCTATGGATGATCCTGGATACCAATTTTTATAGAGTCATATTGATAGTATTGCCATGCAAAATCCAGGTTTGCAATACCAAAAACCAACTTTAAGGCAACTACTCAATCATCCTATTCATGCTTCAGTCCCTGAGCCGCCATATCCAACAAATTTTCAAATACCTAAGCTTGAATTTAAAGGGGAAGAGGACCCCCGTGAACATATAACTAGATTTGTAAATGCATGCTTCAGAATCAAAAGTAATGATGCATTATTGTTACATACATTTCCTTAGACACTAGGGGGAGAATCCCAATACTGGTACAACCATCTGCCACATCACAATGTTTTTACCTTTGAACAACTAGCGGACCAGTTATTGGAAAGATTCACCCTGAATGTTAGAAAACAAACCACATTGACTGATTTGATTTATCTAAAACAATATGATGATGAATCAGTATATGACTTTGGAAATAGGTGGAGATCAGTCATGATCAAGTTACCATTTTCCCTCCCTATGCCAGAGATAATACGAATATTCACGAAGAGTTTTGGTAGACCCATTTCTTCATTATTATAGCTACATCAGTAGAGGACATTCGATGAGGCACTCGCCTAAGTGAAGCTAATAAAAGAGATCAAAATTCATGAAGGTGAGATAAAACCTAAAAAGAAAGAGTGGCACAATAAGAATAAAAATGGGAATAACCACGGTCAATATAATACCGCACAAGTTAACCAGATAGTTTTGGATCAACCACAGTTAAATCAACCAACCCAAGCACAAATCCAACAACCCCAAAAACAACAATCGCAATAATTGAATCATCAAGCGGTTCCACCCCCACAACAGGCACAAAATCAGACACAACCTACAGAAAGACAACAACGTAATTTTAATCCAAAAAGAAATTACACACCAGTACAAGAGCCATATTCATTAATTTTATAAAAGTTGAATGCGGTAAAACTATTTACATTGCTAGAAATGAAACCTAAAGATTCTAACAAACCAAAAACAAAATGTTACAAAGAACACCTCTTTTGCATCTATCATAGACAAATAGGACATGATATCGAAGGTTATCATGGTTTCAAAGGAATTGTGCAAGATTTATTAGAAGCGGGTACAATCAAAGTTGACAATCCACTAGCCCAAAAAAATCAAAACCTAGGTATCTATCAGAAACCTTTGCCACATTGAGAGGTAAATCAACAATCGACGGGAGCATCAACTTCTACATTTCCTCCCAACCAGGTTAATTATGTGTCTCAACTGTTGCAAGGTTTTGTAGGAACTATCAACATAGTTACCTGTGGACAGAGGTAAGCTAATTGCACAACACATGCTACAACAATGCAACTAAAAAATGTGCCCATACACCTACAATGAAAATATCAACATCCCATCATCTCACATCAAAAATTCCACCTTCACCCTTAGGGATTTAATTGATGCTTTATTCTCAACTGTAGGGAATGTGGTTCTTCCCATCACTATGGGGGTGAAAAAAATACATGTCCTCTTCCATATCTTGGAAGGAGAAATACAATATAATATACTTCTTGGACGCCCTTGGATTAGGGAAATGAAGTGTGTGCCTTCAACATTACATCAATGCTTAAAATATGTACATGAAGGAAAAGTACATTGTATATCAGTTGACACAGAACCTTTCAAATACTGCAACTTGATTTCAAACCCGTATAAGCCCTTGCTTCCATCAACACATCTAACTATCCAGCCACTCACCATTAGGACCATTCCATCTTGTAACACTTCATCAAAAGCACCCATTCAAGAGAAATTGCCTATAGTTGACCCAACTTTTGCATCCAAAAGTATCAGCTCAATTTAGCCTTTGAACATTGCATATCACTTTCCAATCACACCAAACCATCTTGCCAACCAACAACCAATTCCATATAGTGCACTTCCAGATTCAAGACAACCATTCATAGTCGCAGCACAAACCAATCCATCCATCAATAAACCACAACCATCATAGCCTGTAGTCTCACAAATAGGGCCACCTATTAGAGAAAGTCCACCACCACTATTAGAACCGTAAACTAACTCAGAAGAACCCTCTTCATCCATTTAACCATTAGCCTCTCAACCTTCCTGAGTTGTAATACACCTCGGCAATCCAGGTATTGGTGAGTACATTATTGAAAGTGTCATGGCTACACCACCTATTGAATTAGTAAAGGATTACGACCACCCCCGTGACCCACCTTTAGCCATAGGTGAAATATAAAAAATGGGTTCCCCATAAAATGCAATAAATTTCATATATCGAGGAGTCAAATCTTCATCAGGACCATCTTCCCCGGAGGAGGACCATCTAAAAGAATTTAAAGAGAACATTGATTTTTTATCTAACCCATAATTTCTAGTTAGATACTTTCAAAGGGTTAATTGGTAAGGATATGGACTTGGAAGATATGAACAAGGTCCTCACCGTATTATTGAGCCATAATATAGAGATCCAAATGACCGCTCAGGTCTAGGTTACAAACCTTCCGTCGCAAGCTCTTCGTTAAGTCAAACATTCCAAGAGCTGGATATTGAGTACGAATATGGGGAAGGAGAAAGTGAAAGGGAGGATGAACTTAATGATGAGGATGATGATATAAATTGTGAATACTTAATCAAAAATTTTTACCCTCATGTGTTTGGAACTTTCCTAGAAAAAGCCTTGTAGCAAGAATCAGGATACAAAGATCCACCAGAAATGACCAACCTTACACCAGATTACACACAACTTGTTTTGGGACTTCATACAAATGCTAATGGCTTTTGGATAAGCGATGACGATTATGAAGATGAGACACAAATGATATTTCTAAATCATGAGCACGAAATGTAAGATAGAAGAATACTACAAGCAGAGGCGCATCACAAACAACATAATCAAGAGGCAGAAGAACCTAGAGAAGAGTTACTGCATGCTTCAAACGCGTATATTTCACAACAACCTTCATCATCAAATAATTCAATTTTTCAAACTGAAGTAGAGGGGGAAATCCCAAAGACATTTGAAAATGTGGTGGATGATATCCACCTCATCCCAACTCCACATCAACTAGAAGAAGGTTCTCACATGCTAATTGAAGAATCTATAGATGTGAACCTTAGTCAAGATGTGGACAATCACCAAATTATCAAAATTACAAAATATTTATTTGTAGAAGAGAAAGGACACATAATAAACATGTTAATAAAAGTGTTTGCATGGTCATAAAAAGACATGCCAGATTTAGATCCAGAATTGGTAGTCCACAACCTTACACTGGCACATGATGCAAAGCCTTTCAAAAAAATCTTAGGAAAGTTCATCCAACAGTCACATTAATTATGAAAGAAGAGCTACAAATGTTTTTGGATGTGCACTTCATAGTATCAATTGATTACCCATAATGGATTTCAAATATGGTACCAATTTGTAAACCGAACAGAGGGATACACATATGTACTGATTTTCAAGACTTAAACAAAGCGTGTCCCAAAGATGATTTTCCTTTTCCTAATATCGACCAAATGGTAGATTCTTGCAACAACTGGAGGGAGCAACAATGGGATCACAGGTCTGTACCCTTTGATTTTTGTTCCTTCTCTATTTTTTTATCTGCATTCTATTATTAATATTGCAATTAGGGTAAATTAGAAGGTCTGGTCCTATATGCCATTGCTTGCATTAAGGTCTTAGAATATAAAAATTTACTTAGATATTGCATCCATACACACAATAACAAAGGGAATATTAAAGAGAATCTACATTTGCATAATAGAAAACATATCATTTTGCATTCATCGAGTTAGAAATAACTTAGGTGTGTATTTCAGGTTCAAGTCTGTAAAAGATTTATTCTATTTTTGTTGACAGAAAGGACCCATGCATCCTCTGTTGGGATATCCCAAATGTAGATGCACGATTGGCAAATCGCATATCCGTGATTTACCAGAAATAACTGTACACTCACGATTAGCCCTGCTAAACAAAATCTGATTGAACTAGACCTAAGATTGGCACTTTTGCCCCTAATTTTCTATTTTTCATTCTTTGTTTTCTATTTTCTTGCATTTAGGCATTGAAGAAAAATTGCATAATAATCCTGCATACCACAATAATCAAACAAAACCACCACACACTCACTTGAATGTTGGAAAATGACTGGATTTCATCATCGAACTACCACTATTATACACTTATTTTGGCCAAGGCCAGTTCCAAGATTCATCATAGCTCGTGGGTTATAACCTGCATTTCTCTCCGGAGAAGTGTATTGTAGACTATGGGTGAATTGGGTGAGGAACTGGTAGGACTTATGCTCCCTGGCCATGTGTGGAATTCATTACCACACATTATAGGCAAAATTATGTGACCTGGAGTTCATAGCTAGACTAACTTTGGCAATAGGTGGAGATCAGTCATGATCAAGTTACCATTTCCCTCCCTATGCCAGAGATAATACGAATGTTCACGAAGAGTTTTGGTAGACCCATCTCTTCATTATTATAGCTACAGTAGTATAGGACATTTGATGAGGCACTCACCCAAGCAAAGCTAATAGAAGAGATCAAAATTCATGAAGGTGAGATAAAACCTAAAAAGAAAGAGTGGCACAATAAGAATCAAAAGGGGAATAACCACGGTCAATCTAAGACCGCACAGGTTAACCATATAGTTTTGGGCCAACCATAGTTAAATCAACCAACCCAAGTAGAATTTCAACAACCCCAACAACAACAACAACCACAACAATTGAATCATCAAGTGGTTCCACCCCCACAATAGGCACAAAATCAGACACAACCTATAGAAAGGCAACATCATTTTAAGCCAAAAAGAAATTACACACCAGTACAAGAGCCATATTCATTAGTTTTCCAAAAGTTGTATGCGGCAAAACTCTTTACATTGCCAGAAATGAAACCTGAAGATCCTAACAAACCAAAAACAAAAGGTTACAAAGAACACCTCTTTTGCATCTATCATAGACAAAGAGGACATGATATCGAAGGTTGTCATGGTTTCAAAGGAATTGTGCAAGATTTATTAGAAGTGGGTACAATCAAAGTTGACAATCCACTAGCCCAAAAAAATCAAAACCTAGGCATCTATCAGACACCTTTGCCACATCGAGAGGTAAATCAACAACCGATGGGAGCATCAACTTCTATAGTTCCTCCCAACTAGGTTAATTATGTGTCTCAACTGCCGCAAGGTTTTGTAGGAGCTATCAACATAGTTACCCGTGGATAGAGGTAAGCTAATCGCACAACACAGGCTCCAACAACACAACCAACAAATGTGCCCATACAACTTGGACCAAGCATTCCACCACCACCTTTCCATAATCACCCAGTGGTCACCTTAAATAGCCGGTTAACGCAAAGTTTAAAAATGGCTTCAACAAAATTATCAATTTATGAGCTAATACAACAATCAACACCTCATAGGGAAGCATTGATGGAGATCTTAAAGTCTATACAAGTACAATTAGAAGACCCCAATGCATTCAATTCCTTTGTAGGGAGTGTGCAAAAGTGTATGGAACCCTCGATAGTATTTTATGACTTCGAGGAAAAGCAAATTTTGGTAGATTCACCTGATCCACCATTGCACATAGTAGCTCACATTGACAAGAAGCCATTCAAGAGAGTGCTTATTGACACCGGTTCATCAATCAATCTCATCACCACACCTGCAATGAAAAAGCTCAACATCCCATCATCTCACATCACAACTTCCACCTTCACCCTTAGGGATTTTAATGACGCTTTATGCTCAACTGTAGGGAATGTTGTTCTTCCCGTCACCATGGGGGTGAAAACAATACATGTCCTCTTCCATATCTTGGAAGGAGAAATGCAATATAATATACTTCTTGGACGCCCTTGGATTAGGGAAATGAAGTGTGTGCCTTCAACATTACATCAATGCTTAAAATATGTACATGAAGGAAAAGTACATTGTATACCAACTGACATAGAACCTTTCAAATACTGCAACTTGATTTCAAACCCGTATGAGCCCTTGCTTCCATCAACACATCTAACTATCCAACCACTCACCATTAGGACCATTCCATCTAGTAACACTTCATCAAAAGCACCCATTCAAGAGGAATTTCCTATAGTTGACCCAAATTTTGCATCCAAAAGCGTCAACTCAATTCAGCCTTCGAACACTGCATATCACTTTCCAATCACACCAAACCATCCTGCCAACCAACAACCAATTCCATCTAGTGCACTTCCAGATCCAATACAACCATTCATATTCGTAGCACAACCCAATCCATCCATCAATAAACCATAATCATCACAGCCCGTAGTCTCACAAATAGGGCCACCTATTAGAGAAAGTCCACCACCACTATTAGAACCACAAACTAACTCAGAAGAACCCTCTTCATCCATCGAACCATCAGCCTCTCAACCTTCCCGAGTTGCAGTACACCTCGCCAATCTAGGTATTGGTGAGTACATTATTGAAAGTGTCATGGTTACACCACCTATTGAATCAATCAAGGATTACGGCCACCCCCGCGACCCACCTTTAGCCATAGGTGAAATATACAAAATGGGTTCCCCATAAAATGCAATAAATTTCATATATGGGGGAGTCGAATCTTCATTAGGACCATCTCCCCTAGAGGAGGACCATGTAAAAGAGTTTAATGAGAACATTTATTTTTTATCTAACCCATCATTTCCAGTGAGATACTTTCAGAGGGTTAATTGGCAAGGATATGGACTTGGAAGACATGAACAAGGTCCTCACCGCATTATTGAGCCAGAATATAGAGAGCCAAATGACCGCTTAGGTCTAGGTTACAAACCTTCCATCGCAAGCTCTTCGTTAAGTCAAACATTCCAAGAGTTGGATATTGAGTGCGAAGACGGGGAAGGAGAAAGTGACAAGGAGGATGAACCTAATGATGAGGATGATGATATAAATGGTGAATACCTAATCAAAAATTTTTACCCTCATGTGTTTGGAACTTTCCTAGAACAAGCCTTGCAGCAAGAACCAGGATACGAAGATCCACCAGAAATGACCGACCTTAGGCCAGACTACACACAACTTGTTCTGGGACCTCATACAAATGCTAACGACTTCTGGATAAGCGATGATGATTATGAAGATGAGACATAAATGATATTTCTAAATCATGAGCATGAAATGCAAGCTAGAAGAATACTACAAGCAGAGGTGCATCACGAACAACATAATCAAGAGGCAGAAGAACCTAGAGAAGAGTTAGTACATGCAGAATCTATTCGGAGAAATGACTGGTACCAAAAGAAGTTCCCAATAAACCAAAATCTCTTTCAGCTAAGCAAAAAGCATGAAAGTCCTAAACCAGAACCTCCTCCACCACCTTGGCCACTCCTACAACACCACCAATCACACACATTAGGTTAGTTGCAACCTAGGGAGGATGAGTCATCGCCTCTCGAATCGCAACCACATCACCTTCATCAAGTCAACATGATTTCTATTGATTTGCTCACCCCACTCCATAATCCATATGATGAGGCAAAGCCGATCCATATCGACACTAGCCTCATTGCCATGGACAAGATCTCATCTCCACCATCCATTGCTGAATTTGTCCTGTTCAAAGAGTTGCTGCGTGCTTCAAACGCGTATATTTCACAACAACCTTCATCATCAAATAATTCAGTTTTTCAAACTGAAGTAGAGGGGGAAATCCCAGAGACATTTGAAAATGTGGCGGATGATATCCACCTCATCCCAACTCCACATCAACTAGAAGAAGGTTCTCACATGCTAATTGAAGAATCTATAGATGTGAACCTTAGTCAAGATGCGGACAATCCCCAAATTATCAAAATTGCAAAATATTTATCCGTAGAAGAGAAAGAACACATAATAAACATGCTAATGAAAAATAAAGAAGTGTTCGCATGGTCATACAAAGACATGCTAGGTTTAGATCCAGACCTGGTAGTCCACAACCTTACACTGGCACATGATGCAAAGCCTTTCAAACAAAAGCTTAGGAAAGTTCATCCAACAGTCGCATTAATTGTAAAAGAAGAGCTACAAAAGTTGTTGGATGTGCACTTCATAGTACCAATTGATTACCCATAATGGCTTTCAAATATGGTACCCATTCGTAAACCGAACGGAGGGATACGCGTATGCACTGATTTTTGAGACTTAAACAAAGCGTGTCCCAAAGATGATTTTCCTTTGCCTAATATCGACCAACTAGTAGATTCCTGCGTTGGTCATGAAATGCTTTCCTTAATGGATGATTTCTCGGGATACAACCAAATTCAAATTAATCCCGAAGATCAACACAAGACAACATTTACAACACCCTGGGGGACATTCTGTTATAGAGTGATGCCGTTTGGACTCAAAAATGTAGGAGCTACATACCAACGAGCTATGACGTACATATTTCATGATTATATGCATAAGATCATCGAGGATTATGTAGATGATTTGATTGCTAAATCTAAGACACGTCTTGAGCACATCGATGTACTAGAAAAAGCATTCGATCGATTGATAGAACACAAAGTAAGGTTAAATCCTAAGAAGTGTGTATTCGGAGTCACATCAGGAAAACTTCTAGGATTCATTGTCTCCAAGCGAGGCATTGAAGTGGATCCAGGTAAGGTAAAAGCAATATTAGAAATGCCACCTCCCAAAACATTGAAAGAGTTGTGTAGTTTACAAGGAAAGATCCAATCTATCCGATGATTCATCGCACAACTCTCAGATAAATGCAGGCCTTTCAATCACCTATTACAAAAGGGAGTGACATTTTCATGGACAACTGAATGTCAAGAGGCATTTGATGACATAAAGAAATATCTGGCATCACCACCAGTTCTTACACCACCTAGATCAGGAATACCTTTTCACCTATACATTTCTACAATAGATTTTGCACTAGGGACTATGCTTGCACAAAAGAACGAAAAACATAAGGAGCAAGCAATTTACTATATTAGCCTAACACTGGTAAGTTACGAAACAAGATATGCTTATGTCAAAAAGTTATGCTTAGTAGTGGTTTTCACCACTAAGAAACTTAGACATTACATGCTAAGCAATACTACCTATGTCATAGCTAGAGAAAATCCTCTGCGATACATGATGACTCGCACATACAACAACACCCGTACTGCTAAATGGATAATGCTTTTAACCGAATTCGATCTCGAATTCGTAAGTCAAAAATCCATAAAAGGTCAGGTGATAGCTGATCAACTAGCAGAAGCTCCGCTACATAACGACAAACCACTAATCATTGAGCTTCCAGATGATTCAGTATTCTCTGTCACAGAACAAGAAGAGTTAGTTTCTCCTAAGGAAGAAGTAGACATGACCATGTTCTTTGATGGGTCTAAATGCGACAAAGGACAAGGTGTGGGAGTCATGTTTTATACACCTGAAGGAATACCAATTCCTTTATCATTCAAACTCGACTTCACATGCACCAATAATAATGTAGAGTATGAAGCCTTAATCTTAGGTCTTCAATCAGCTATAGCAATGGGCATAAAAATACTAAGCATTTTTGGTGATTCTCAACTAGTTGTATACCAAGTAAAAGGAGAATACCAATGTAAAGAACTAGTCTTAAAGCAATACCATGAAGTAGCAACAAAGTTGCTAGAGAAGTTTGACTGGTACGAAATTAGTAACTTACCCCGGTCCACAAACAGATTCGTGGATGCAATGGCTTCTTTGGGATCTCTCATCCCTAAGAATGAGCATGGAGAAGTACAACCGCTAATCATAACAACAATGTCAAAATCATCAATTCAAAAAGCAGAATCTACAGGTGAGAAGAACGTTTGTTTGATACATGTTGAACCTTACAATTCTTACCTTGATGAGATAAAAGACTTTCTCAAGTCTGGAATACTCCCAATAGAAATGACATGAACTACAAAAAGAACATTCAAACAAAAAGCAATTTGTTTTACTCTACTGGGGGATGTGTTATACAAACGTGGGTATGATGGAATATTATTACGATGTTTAGATCCGATTGAAGCAGAATGAGCAATAATAGAAGCCCACGATGGTACTTGCGGTGGCCACTTCAGTGGAATGGCCATTGCAAAGAGAATACTGCGCATGGGATACTATTGGTCGACCATGGAAAATGACTGTTGCAAATATGTCAAAAAGTGTCAAAAGTGCCAATATCATGCAAATTTGACTCATGTACCATCGCACGCATTACAACCCATTCAAATTCTTTGGCCCTTTTCACAATGGGGTCTCGATTTGATTGGTAAAATATCACCTGCTTCATCAGGACAACATAAGTTCATCATAACCACGATAGAATACTTCACAAAATGGGTGGAAGCAATTCCAATGACCACTACGACTGGACCTCGAATAGCGGAGTTTATACTTCAGCATATTATCTGTCATTTTGGAATACCCTCAAAAATAATTTTTGATAATGGGAAGTCATTTAAGAATAAGGATGTTAGAGCATTGTGCAACAAATTCAAAATTCAACACAGTTTCTCCACACCTTATTACCCACAAGCAAATGGGCAAGCTGAAGCAACCAACAAAACAATGGTATCCATTCTCAAGAAAATGGTCAAAGAAAATCACCGAGATTGGCATACTCAACTTCCTTTGGCATTATGGGCTTATAGAACAAGCATTAGAACGCCAACGGGAGCGACACCATTTTCACTAGTTTATGGTGTTGAAGCTATATTACCTTTAGAGCTCGAGATACCTTCCTTGTGAATCACATTACAAGAATTCATGGACGATGAAACAACTAGACAAGCACGTCTTGACCAATTGACACTTATTGATGAAAAATGTATCAATGCTTTAGACCACTTACGAGTATATCAAGACAGAGTCAAACGTGCTTATAACGCAAAAGTCCATCCTCGCGAATTTCAAGTGGGGGACCTAGTGCTCAAAGAAAATCAACAAAATACCAATGCATTGCCACACTTGAGAGATAAATTTATGGCTAATTGGTTAGGCCCGTACATTGTAAAGCATAAATTGGGACCAGGAACATATAGACTTGCCAACAGGGGCAAAAAAAAAAAAAAAAAAACCTCGAGGGGGAATGGGGCCGAAACCCCCAAAAAAAAACCCCCAAAGGGATTTTTGAAGGAAAAGACCTCCAAAAAATGTATAAATATATAGGGGGGAAAAAAAAAAAAAAAAAAAATATATTTATTTAGTTACATTGTAAATAGAAATGTCATTACTAGCACTTAGCATATTGCATTTGCATATTAAAAAAAAAAATCTTGTGCATTAAATAGGCATATCACAAGCATATAGCAGCATTAGACTAATCACATAATTGCATCCATCCCATCCCATGTTCAGTGATATTTCATAGTGGTGATGATACGACCAAGTAAAAACAAGTTCCAAAGAATTGGGGATACCCAACTAAGACTCTTCGCAAGTCAACAAAAGTCATATCCACACATGTTTTACTATATCATAAATCAAATTTTCAGTCACTCAAAAATGTCTAGTGAAGAACCAAAAATCATAATATGTCCAATTTTCTTTAGGACCAAAGCACTTATATCACATTAAGAAAGTCTTGAGTATGGTAGATTGACCCCAAAGCAATCTTGAACCAAAAACACTTTACAAATTTAAAAATATTTTGAGTAAGAAAAGATAATGCCAACTTGGGTACAACCTTGAAGCGAAAAGGTAATATTCCCCGCTTGTCCCATTACGCAACATAGTCCAAAATAAAAAAGGTGGTTTTCACCACCATCACAACAATCCAAACAATTAAATTAAAAGGTAGACAATAAGGATAGGATCACATTCTCATCACACTTCGATTGAGAATCCGATTCCCCAAACTCTATCATGATAAATACTATACACACACCACATATCACAAAAGCAAGAAGGATCGTACTACATTCCCCTCAGAAAGTTATGTAGTCATCCCCAAAGCTCGAAGATCGAATCATTGGACTATGGAGCAAACCTCCATCGGAGCTATAGATGCTTGACTAGCAGTGGAGTAAACTCATGCAGGGTGACACGTCTTTCTCCCAAAAGAAAGACCTCTGACCGCACATACGGACAAGCTAGCTAATTGGTAAACCCATACAGGTACCATCCAATTTTACTCATCATGAGTTAATGAACTTCACATACACATGCACTGGTTCTTGATTGCTTAGGGCCATTCCCAAACCAAAGATTCAGAAAACAAACTCCACTTGCACACACCTTGGTCCTAAAGAGGGTTAGACGAACATTGAGAAAATGGTTAAAATCACTAGACTGTTTGAGTCTTTGAAAATCCTCCAATGTTATATATCAAAACCATACCAACTACCATATCATTATCACATGTTCTACATTATCACATACATACACCCACCATACATCAACCGCGAAGAGTCATCAAGTTGGATACCCCCAATTGCAACAATGAACAAGTAATGGTCAACTACTCTGAGCTATAAAAGATTACAAAAACATCATGCATGTCATCATATAGTTAAATGAAAATAAACATAAACTGCATATTACATATTAGTTTACATTCATTTATCATAGCACAAATATAACAATGTGAACATTGCATCACATAAGCACTAACAAAGCATAAACAAAAAGCATGCATATAAACATTAACACATGAGATAACCAAAATACAAAGCCATGTATATATATATATATATATATATATATATGAAAGTCCCAAAGGTACAAAATGCCCGTAGGCTGTATACATCGAAGCACTAAGGCTCATAGCAAAATAGAAGCAAAATACAAAAAAGAGAAATAACATGTCACACTAGCTAGTACCAACAGGATCCCTCCGAGGACCCTGCGCTATAGAAGCACCATGAGAACTCGATGACCGATGAGTCCTGCGACTCCTATCAGTCCCTCGGGTAGCAGTAGTAGCTGATGAAGAAGGAGGAACAAGTAAAGGAATCTGATGCTCATGCAAAATATTCTCCAACATCTCTATATAGATAGCCTGCTTGCATAGGCTCCTCAAGTCAGCACCCTCATGAGCAACCCACTGAGAAATATCTACTCGAAGAGCAACAACAGTAGCTACAGTGTCACCTCCACCTGACCCTACCTATAGCCGAGTCAGCTCACCCTCTAACCGAGTGACCTCACCTCCGAGCCTAGAAATCTCCAAGTCCTTTGCAATGAGAGCATCGTTGCTAGGCCCATCACGCATCCTATCCACCTCACCCTAGAGGTGAGTCACCTCACCCTGGTACCATGCTAACTCGCCCTTTAGGCGAGTCACCTCTAAACCTAGGCTATCACACTTAGCCTGTAACATATCCCAATCCTCCTCTATCCATCGAGGAGGGGCATCCTCATCACCACCACCCCCATCACCACCCTCATCACCATCACCACCAGCCTCCTTGGGCTACTAAAAATTGGTGCCCATATCAGCTCTCAAAGAACTACCTCATCGGTGCTTCATCGACTAGGGAACCCATCCTCCCACATCTACATCATCACCACTCCCATCATCATCTACAATGGCACTCAGAGTCTAGAGAGGTTGGCCAACAAACTAGGCATCATACTCAAGGGTGGTACCCACATCATCCAAGTCGAGAACCTCCAAGTCAAAGTCATTAGAAGGATCATCAACTCACCAAAATTTAGGAGCAACAGGTAACCCTAACTCATCACCCCATCGCCTGTAGGTCACAGGTGCATCAGGAACATCCTGCACTAGCCCAAACTGACGTTGCACTCTAGAAAACTGAATAAACTCCATCTCCCTCAGATGGGCACCAACAACCCATCGCCCTTGCCTGATGCGACGAAGCTCTGCTGCATCCATCGCCCAATCCAGACCTCTCCATGGTCGCCAACTCATCAAATATCTGGTAAGAGAACTAAGGATATCTCTGTACTCCGAGGCACCCACCACTGGATGACTAAGCTCCTCACTAAGTAGCCATATGTACGAGCGAGGAGAAGTGGAATCGATAGTGCAAGGGAGACCAACAGGTCAACCAATGATAATATGCTCCCAAGACCAAATCTGGAGCACCAAACTACAGCCCAGGCCCTTTCACCCTCGCCTCTTCACCTCATATAACTCGTTGTAAACCTCACAAAGAAGAGCGGGAGCCCATGCCAACCATCGAGGATCAGATATCAGATCTAGGACAATCGATACCTGGTTCCATGGGATCCTCGATCCCATGGAATTGGGCAACAACATGTTGCTCAATATATACATAATAAATACTGGAAGTGCCCCCAAGCTACCAACCGTATACAAATCCAAGTACGCTATGCCACCCCTGCTGCAATCGACGTCCCACATCTCATCGAACATAGGAAATAGAGTCACCTTCTTGTCAAGGCCAACCCGAACAATAGGACCCTCGACAGGGATGCAAAAAATCTGATAAATATCCTCAAGGGTAATAGTAAGCTCCCCCGTAGGAAGCTGGAAGGTACCTCTATCAAGATCCCAATGCTCAACAAGCACCGAAAGAAGATCCTCATCAGCCCGAACGGTGCCTAACCGCCCATAACCATCAAGACCGATAGTCTGGAGGAGAGCCCAGTCATCATCGAAAAGTGCCTTTCGCACCTTTCGGATAGTCCTCGACCACCTATGCCGAGCATCCAGGAGCTTAACCTAAAAAGAACACACAATAACAATTAGCAAATCCAACAAAAACAAAACAAAACAAACAAAAAAAAAAACAAGAAAATTTTCACCTACACCTAGGTGATAAAAAACAATCAAAACAACAAAACAAAACAAAACAAAAAAAAAACAAAAAACACACCAAAAACAAAACAAAACAAAAAAAACAAGAAAAATTTCACCTACCCCTAGGTGATAAAAAACAAAAAAACAAAAACAAAATCAAAACAAACAAAACAAAAAAGAAAAATTTCACCTACCCCTAGGTGATCAAAAACAACAAAAACAAAATCAAAACAAACAAAAACAAAAAACAAGAAAAATTTTCACCTACACCTAGGTGATAAAAAACAATCAAAACAACAAAAACAAAATCAAAACAAACAAAACAAAACAAGAAAAATTTTCACCTACCCCTAGGTGATAAAAAACAACAAAAACAAAACAAAATCAAAACAAACAAAACAAAACAAGAAAAATTTTCACCTACCCCTAGGTGATCAAAAACAACAAAAACAAAAACAAAACAAAACAAACAAAACAAAAACAAAAAAATTATCACCTACCCCTAGGTGATAAAAAACAATCAAAACAACAAAAACAAAAACAAAACAAACAAAATAAAAACAAAAAATTTCACCTACCCCTAGGTGATAAAAAACAATCAAAACAACAAAAACAAAATCAAAACAAACAAAACAAAAAACCTACCCCTAATAAAAAAAACAAAAACAACAAAAAAAAACAAATAAACAAAAATAACAAAACAAACAAAATTCATAAAAAGAAAACAAAAATTAATTACCAGCCCCGCTTAATTAAACACAAACAACATGTTCATTACCAGCCCCACTTAATTAAACACAACAAACATCCAAAACAAGAAAAAAAAAAAAAAACAAAGAAACAACAAACAACAAAGAAAACAAACAAATTCTAAAAACAAAGACCACCTACCTCGGCATACCGGGCGTCGACTTCCGCTCCAGCCGAGCCACCACCACCGCTTCCCTCACCAAGCTCCATCTCGCTCATCACTCCAACGAATCACAAAATGACAACTGGTAGAATGACCATTGAAAGCGACATCAGGCCTTTAAATAGCCGCTTTTAACGATGAAAAATGCACACCCGCATTTTCAGTGGTGCATCAAAACACAGACCCGTGGTTTGCGATGCAAAAAAAATGCATTCCCGTGGTTACCGTCGGGAAAACCGCAAATTAGCGGTTACAAAAAAAAAAAAAAAAAAAGCAGAATCCAAGGTTAAATGACGCCTACTCCATGGGGTTACAAAACACGGTAAGTTCAAATCAAGCAAATGCACATTGGAATTGCTAACAGTCACTAGGACAAGCAACTAGGATGATTGGTTCCTTTTTACTTCATTTCATGCATGTCAGAAAAACCAAAGGATAATCTGCAAAATAACTTAATCAACTCAGAGCGACATCAAAAATAACGCTATCAATTGGCCATTGGGTCTCAATTGTTACCCACTCGCCAATCGAGGGGGTAAACATGCAAACCAAAATTTCATTTACAACAGTCATCCATCTTGCCACACCAAAAGAGAGTGAGTCCATCCATCCAATAAAGTTAGATGTCATCGGTTTTTGCACTACATTGTGTTGTACACAACGCAGTACAAAAAGGGGCAACTGTAGACACTAAAATCCAACACCTTCAAAACCACATCTGCCACCCCACCATCAAATCCTGCATAATAAAATTATATGCCTAAGTCTAAACTTAGGGATATAAAATCCTACACATTATCCTATTTTCCTAATTTATTAAATCTGGAAAATCACCCTAGGATACCCTGTCTACCCATTGGACATGTGTCCTAGACACTTCATCCAACACCCCTACCACATCTTACCCACTCCTATCCCCCTTGTCCTTGCACATGAGATAGATTCCCAACACCCATGCCACAACTCATTTGTTGTTGTCCCCTTGTCCCTTCACATAAGACAACATCCCACATTGCACTCCACTTGCAGCCACATCACCCCAGTTAAGTGAGGCACACTGAATGACTCACTATAACTGCCCCTTCCACCTGGCAGTTCAGATTTGCCACTTGGCAAGTCAGGCTTGCCACCTCCCATTCCCCTCCAAAGCCCTAGGAAGCCTATAAAAACACCATTAGTCCACCAAACAAAGAGAGCTGAACTTGTGTACCGACAGGCTGCCGAAATAGATCTGGACACAATAAGAAATTGAGAGCACGAGCTCGATTCTGACCGTTGGCTCGGATCCCGAGGCAATCTTCCATTCAGTCGAAATCGCTTGTTCGTGGTTCCACAGTAAAAAATGTGACTCTACGGTTTTACAACCGTAGGTCCACGGTTTCCAGCCCACAACCACGCTTCCGCGGTTCCACAGTCCCGAGACAAAAATCACATGCACGATCGAGATCAGTAACTTTAATATTAGCAAGGTTTTATCTGTTTATTATTGCTATTATTTGTTTCACGTAATTATCTGCTTAGGGTTTATGTTTAGTATGGATTTGATTGCTCAAATATACAGGTGCTACTAATCCCTTTGTTGGTTTGCGTGCGTGCAGGTGACAGGTATTTTGGATAAGCTGTTGAAGCTGGAGTGGTCCCTTACTAGATACCAAAGCCCACTCACCCCTTTGAAGTTGTAACAGGATACAAGGAGAACATTGTACATTGTGGAAGATCTGGAAAACTCCCAGAGATAAATTTGTACCACATTGAGACAAAGATTGTAACATTGTACCCAAGTTACTTGGGGCAATCTGGAATTTTGTAAATCTGTATCACAAGAATCAATATATATAAGATTTTATTATTTCAGGCAATCTGTATCTGTGTGACTTTATATTGCAAGTGTTCAAGTATTTTGGTTACAACAATATTGCAAGATTTGTGATAAGGATACCCATGACACCAATCGGTGTTGGTATAAGAATAAACAACCTAAGAACAAGGGCCATAACAAACCCCAGAACAAAAACAAGCAATCCAAAGTGAATGTTGCTATTGAAGAATTTGACTTGGATTTTGAGTGGGCACACAAGGTGCTCATGACTACCACAACCTCCAATCCAAAGGATACTCTATGGTATGTTTATTTTGGTTCTAGTAAGAACATGACTGGTTACAAGTCATTGTTTGTGACATATGAAGCCAAGTAAGGAAAACCCGTCACCATTGCTGATGATAAAACCTATAAGGTTCAGGGTGAGGGTATAGTTTCAGTCAACCTTTCAGATGATAAGTGTTAGATTGAAAGATTCCTTTA
Source organism: Wollemia nobilis (assembly GCA_028583015.1). Classification (NCBI taxonomy): domain Eukaryota; kingdom Viridiplantae; phylum Streptophyta; class Pinopsida; order Araucariales; family Araucariaceae; genus Wollemia; species Wollemia nobilis. The sequence goes on from JAQPPZ010015413.1 coordinate 631,421, forward strand.
TGTTCCAGTACTAATAATTTGTTGTCAGTCCCACAAATATTGGACAAGAATATGGTTGTTGATTTTCATGTTGAGGATGGTTAGAAGCGTTGCTTTATCACTAAGAGAGGTAAAAATATTACAACTGCTTCATACAAGCATGGATTATTTGCATTAGATTCTCTCTCTACCCCTCATGTATCCATGTCAGTCTCTACAAAGGAGGTAACTTCACTTTGGCATAGGAGATATGAGCATCTCAAAATTGGATATTTACTTGAACTAAGTAAATATGAGATAGTAAAGGACCTTCCCTCCCTTTCCTCTATATTGCCAGTGTGCTATGACTACTTGGCAGGGAAGCAACATATATTACCTTTTGAAAAGAGCTCTACATGAGCAAAGAAACCTCTGGAGTTAATTCACACCGATCTGTGCGATCCTTTCACCCCAAATAGTTTTGGGGGAAAGAGGTACTTTCAGTTGTTTATATATGACTACTCACAGAAAATGTGGGTGTTATTTCTTCATTTGAAATCCAATGCTTTCAGTTACTTCCAATAATTCAAGCAATTTATTGAGGAGTCAGGGACTTCAATAAGGACCCTTTGCTCAGATTGAGGGGGAGAGTTCACCTCTAAAGATTTTTTTGCATATTTGACCGCACATGGGATCAAAAGATAGCTTACTACTGCTTATAATCCTTAGTAAAATGGAGTTCCTAAGTGAAGGAACCGTTCCATCATGGAAATGGTTCATTGTATTCTAACAGGAGCCCATCTAGAGAAACATTTTTGGGTAGAATTTGTCACCACAACAATGTATTTGTTGAATAGAGTACCCACAAAGGTCCTAAAGGGAATAACTCCATAGGAAGCATGGAGTGATCAGAAACCCTCCATCTCTCATATACATATTTTTGGATGTAAAGATTTTATGCACATACCCAAAGAGAAAAGGAAGAAGCTAGATGAGAAGACATTGCAATGTGTTATTCTTGGATATGATGAGCATTAAAAGGGTTATCAGTTGATTGATCCTTTGACCAAGAAGATTCATACCTACAGAGATATTTTTGATGAGGCTTTCACATCACAAATCACATCAGATATATACCTAGATTTTATGGAATCTAAGGATGAGAAGTCTCCTTCTTCATCACAAAAGGGAGGATATCCTTCTTCTCCACTGAAAAATATTCCTAAGTGGTATAAAATTACTATTAGAGACTCAAAGATATCCACTCCACCAAATATGACTCTGAATAGACTTCGTACTTGCAGTATGGCTCGTCAAGAGAAAGATGTAGTAGAGACTACTGAGGTTGATGAACTTTGTCAATATTTTGAGGAGCTTTCTATAGATCCTGAAGATATGGATGTGGAAGATGAAAGGGTGTTTATATTTTCACTTTATGAGCATGAACCTGCAACAGTACAAGATGCCCTTGGTAATGGAAGGCTGCTATGGACACAGAGTATGTATCTAAAGAAAAATCAGACATGGAAGCTTGTTGATATGTCGTATGGAAAGAAGCCCATTGGCTGCAAATGGATGTACAAATTCAAGTACAAGGCAAATGGAACAATTGATAAGCATAAGGCCCACCTTGTAGTAAAGGTCTATGCATAAAAGGAAGGCATTGACTACGAGGAAACTTTTACACCTACTGCTTGGACGACAACCATTCTATTTCTTTATGCTATGGCAGCATAGTTTGGGTGGAAAGTTCATTAGATGGACATGAAGAGTGCATTCTTAAATGGTGATCTTAAATAAGAGGTATAAATGACCCAACCTAAAGGATTTGAATTGGAAGGCTAAGAATAGAAAGTTTATAAATTGGTCAAATATTTGTATGGTTTGAAATAAGTTCTCAGAGCTTGGTATATTAAGATGGATGATCACATTATGCAACATGAATTTAAGAGAAGTCCGACAGATGCAAATATCTATTTCAAGAAACAAGGTTCTAAAATAGTACTACTTGTACTATATGTGGACGATTTGATTATCATAGGCAACTTTGAATTTTTGATAGCGGCTATCAAAAATGACTTGCATAAATATTTTGATATGATAGATCGTAGATTTATCCACTATTATCTTGGCTTGGAAATAAACCAAAAAAAGCATCACATCAAGGTGACCTAGCAAAAGTATGCCAAGATATTGTTAGAAAAATACCATATGAGTTATTGTAAATCAATGGCTACTCCAATGGAGATAGGACTTCAGTTATCATGGTATGATGATTCACCTTAGATAGATGGTACTCTCTATCAACAATTGATTGAGAGTCTCATATATCTGACAAACACTAGATCAGAGATTGTCTTTGCTATTAACTATCTTTCAAGGTTCATGTAGAAGCCTAAGAACACTCATTGGAAAGCAACAAAATATGTTCTTTACTATGTCCATGGTACTATTGAGTATGGCCTAGAGTACAAGAAGAATGATCAATTCTTCTTGCAAGGATACATGGACTCCGACTATGCTAGATCATATGATGATCACAAGTCAACTTCACGATATATATTTCATCTTGGATCCGGTTCTATCTCTTGGCACAACAAGAAGCAACAGGTGGTTGCTATATAATCTACAGAGGAAGAGTATCACATCACACAAGAAGTGGTGTGTGAGACGATATGGTTACATCGCATCTTCACAAGTATGGGTCATCCATCCAAATATCCAATTCACTTGTTTTGTGACAACCAAGGTGTTATGAACCTAGTCGAGAATCCAGTGCATCACGAATGAAACAAACACATTGATACACAATATCACTTCATTACAGATGAGGTTCCAAGGCACATAATTCAGCTTCAATACATTCCCATCAATGATCAAGTTGCAAATTTTTTTACCAAGGCCCTTGCACACATCAAGTTTGAGTTCTTTTACAACTCAGTTTGTATTGCAAAATAATGTAATAAGGGGGGGATGTTAGTATATTTTACTTATTACTTTATTTTAGTTACTTTATTTTGTCGGCTAGCATTGTCGGCCAATATCTTCTATGATATTTGTAAAGCGCATTGTCAACCAATATTGTTTGGGATATTGCGCTAATAGGGGGGATATTATTTTTATTGTTATTTAGGCTATATTTAGCCTTCGCTCCTTGTATATAATATATTCAATTATCAATATGAAGTATAATGGTTATTTTACATTTCACATCAAGTATAAGTGGGCCTTGAATTCGATTATGATAACCAGACGATTCAAGCGATCAAAATGATTGGAATAATATGTGATATTTGGTTAGAAACCATGGTACGCATGAAAAACATAATGTCTATTTGGATGTTAGAATGTATCTATTCATGGAAGTTTGGGATGGTGTCACCAATGCCAAGAATAGAGAGATCTTGAAATGACATACAAGGATTTACACAGGTTGCATCCAACGAGAAGATGTCTAGAAGGTATATTAAGTTGGTGATGAAAAATATTCAATGTGTTATAAAGCCAAAACACAATGAGATCATCATTGTCATAGGTCGACAGTTGGTGTAGGAAGCCACCCAGTACATATAATATTTTATGTATCATGATTTTGATATGTTATGAGATTATATTATGACATAACCCATAGTATTCGAGATTATTAAGTAAAGGGTTATATTAATGTTACAATGAATATATTATAAAGCAAACTTCACAGAAATAAGATTGTATTGTGTATATTACATTCAATGATAAGAGAAATTATTGAGAATATGTTATCAAAAAGTTTTTTAACCCATTATATCAACTGTTTTGAAACTAAATAAACAAAATGAGTAACCAAAATTGTAATGTTATAAATTGCTCTCGGGAGTCAAAGAGATGGTTGAATGATTTTGGAAGGACAAATTGAGGAAATAAGCTAATGATAGCCAAAGATCTCCTCCTAGGTTACACAGAGAAGGTTTCACTGTTGAAGAGTAGAGAGTTTCTAGAGAATCTTATTGTAAGATTTTATCAAATATATTCATTTTATTATATTGAGGCATGCATGCTGATGGTGTTTCATATGTTTAATAATTTGATATATTTCAATTATTTTTCCTCAGAAGGTAGCACTTGATCTAGATTGGATTGGGTTAATACTGGTTGGTCTAGGTTGGGTTTCATTCCAATAAGTTTTTAGTTTTTATTCTGTAACTTGCAGTTTAGTTTCATTTTTATTTTATTTTTCCTTACTCTAAACTTTTATCTTTTATTTTAAATTTCAAATACCCTAATGCTATATTCTAAAGTTTAAAACCTTATCATTAGAGAGAATTTTTATTTCACATTGTTAATTTCACGACACTTTATAATTGGAAATAAATATTAGCATTTTAATTAAATTGTTCAAATAATTTTAAATTTTTATCCTAAAGTATTTGGACATAGTTCAATTAAAATTATTTTCTAAGGTTTTAATTAAATTTTTGCACTTTACAAAGTTGATTTTGGATAAAATTTAATTACTAACTTAACATTTGTAGAATGAATCTTATGGAGATCACATATCATGTTATAAATCAAATATCTAAATTCCAGGCCCCTTGTTAATGGTTATTTGCACCTTGAAGTTGTTTCAGCATTATTTTCACACCTTGGAGAAATTAACTATTTTCTTTGCAAGAGAGGGTTTTATAATCAAAATCCTAATTGTGAGTGTAGTTTTGCAATTGGGAAAAATTATCACTCAACAATGCTATGGAGTGAGGTCCAAGGTGTAGACCAATTGGTTCATCCAAACCCCATAAGGGGCGGAGGTCCAAGGTTCATATCTCGGGCCTTGTCGAACTGAACGCTTGTCCCTTTTCTGGTGCTTTCAACGATGTAAAAGGTTTAAAATGATTTTGGCATGGTGATTATAGGGGCGAACTGCGTGAAGATCTGTGTGGCGACTTCTAGGGTAGACATCGCAGAATACTGTGGCGGCCATAAAAGTTGGACAGCTTGCTCGGATTCGTGGCGGCTACCGATTCCGCCATGTAAATTCAAAAAAAAAAAAAAAAACAATGCTATGGAGTGATTCTCTTGAAAAGACCAATTTCTTCCTCACTTCTCCAAGGAGAGTGATTCACTTTAGCAACAAAGCTATTTTATTTTATTGATTCACCTGGATCTGATTTTATCAAAAATTTCAAAGTTCAATCCGTGCTAGAAAAATGCCCAAATCTACTAGTGATTCATTATAGTTTGATGGTGAATTACCCTTTAGACCTAAATTTACAATTTTTTAGAATCTGATCCTAAAATTCTATCCATACAGGTACATACACACACAAGGTCAAGCTTATGAACATGTGTTTAAAAACAAAATGATCGGGTAAAGAACATCAATCCTTAGAGCTAATTATGTGCCAATGAAGGAACACAAAAGTGGAAAAAAATAAAATCACCATGTGGGTACATAAAAATGATAAAATTAAGGAGATCCCTACATCTAATTCCATTATCTCAAAAGGTAAAATTCCAATTGCCAATCTTGTTAGTCAAAATACTACATCCCAAGAAATTTGTTTCCTTGGATAGCAACTAAACTATTCATTTGCTCTTGAAAACCAAACTTGGGAAAGTACTAGTCTACTTTGACTCATATGAACCCTCTTTATGAAATGGCCTTTGATGTAAACAACCCTACAATTAACCCATATTTTGTGGTCTTTCACAATAGTAAGGATCGAGCCAAGTTGATTATTGCTTTATTTTTACTAAGCTTAAACATGCTACAAGAATGTACAAATTACAACTTATGATAATGCATAATCCTCCCAAATATCTCAAAGAAGTCAACTTGGAAGGATTAACTAACTAAATTCTAAATTGGAACTAAAGCTAATAGTAAATAAATTATCTAACTAAAAGTTCCAACTAAGCCATCTAGAAACATGAGCTTATATGAGGGTGAAATCCCATGCAAATTATTAGCATGAAATAAACCTAGGAAAACTAAATAAAATAACTACACCTAGGAATAACATGTGATGTATTCATCATACCTCCCCACTCAAGAAGCATTGGATTCCAATACTTTTACAATAAGAGTAGGAGGGTGAGTCACAAAATGCTGAAGACATATCCTAATAATCCATGTCATTGTCAATCGAAACAAGGTCGATGTAGCCTCAATATGTTGGTGCTGCAAAACAATATTTGCTACAATTTGCTCACCAATTGGTGAATGAAATTGATGAGGAGAAATTGCATGCTACGAAGTTTACTAAACAACAAGAACATGTGAAGGCAACAAGGAAAGAGGTTGCTCAAATGCTAGAGGAGGAACAACAAGAGGAGCAACAAGAGGAGCTACGATGAAGGAGGAATGACCTCCTTATGGGTAGATGAAGATGCAAAAGCAAGTGTGTCCTTGGGTTGAAATATCATGGAAAAAATATGTATTATGGAAGTTTATGAATAAGAAAAGTCTTATTCTTATGATGCATGGTGTAGATTTTATGAAATGCATCATATTGAGCTTGTTTATCATATTGATAGGTCTAACTATGAATGAGTCCACAATAGTCCATTGGAGTCACATAATAGGTGACTCGATCCACATAGTGAGGGCCAAAAGTAAAGGACACATTACAATATTCCATGATTGAAGAGGCAGAACTCATATCCTTCCATCCAAGTGAGTATGGACAAGGATGGGGTTCTACAAGTAAATTGAGTTAATTGACTATGGATTTGGAAATCAAATTGGTTTACAATCCATTTTCAAGCATACAATTCATAGAATAGTTGTGTGTGAAGTGTGCTTTTATGAAAAACAAACTATCACATACACCTTTGTGATGCATGAGGGTTATATTGTTCAATTGACCCTTTAACACTTCACACTCTTTGTCTTCACCTACAACCTCAAGGGGACCATTTTGTGGTGTCTCTTGTTGAGGTTTTATAATTAAGTTCTTCTTTCTAAAGCATTCTTATTCTCTATATCCTTTTATTTTACAACAATTATAAAATTTTCTACCGTGATAAGGAGAATAATATGAGGAAGAATAAGATGTAGTAGAAGACGAAGAAGAAAAAGAGGTAGGCATATTTGCCTTAGATTACTATTGCTACTATTGAGGTCAAGAAGCTTCCTTGGACTATGTCGCAAGCTTTTCCTCTGCCAAATGTGTATGTTTAGAGGGTTTTATCTAAGGTTTTCAAGGGAGTATATTTCAACTCCCAATACAAAGACTCAAGAAGCCCACTCATGAATTTGATGATGAGGGCTTCTGTGGTCTCCTTTATACAAAGCAATATATTTAATTGATTGAATTGAAAGACATAATATTGAACGAGAATATTATAGGTTTGTCTCAACCTATACCATTTGACCATGAGGTCATGTTCATAATCTGAAGGATAAAATATATCCTTCAAGGCTTGAACCAAACCATCCCAATTGGTGATGGGGTTTTGACCCTCTTGTCTTTCCATTATGACAAGTTTGGCTAAACCTATCAACTTAAGCTTTGCAAAGGGAACTTTCTCTCTATTTTCAACTTCAGTATAGGAGAACCAAGTCTCCATGTCCATAATCCAACTATTAAGGATATTTGGATCCCAATATCCATCAAATATTTTCACTTCATATTTGGCTTTAGTCCTAAGATCATTATGGTAGATCTTAACATCATAAGAAGCTTGAACTGTGATGTCATGGAATTTTATCGCCAATTGTTCCATTGTTTGGGCCAAATTAGTCACTTGTTAGGTGATATCAAACATCATTTGGGAATGGGTATAAGCAAAGAGGGCTACCGAATTAATTACAAAAAATTTCCTTGAGGCAAGTACAATGGTGCTAATTTTTCAAGCACTTAAAAATGAACCAATGGCTTCAAAATTTTTGCCTTGGAAATTACAATGATTTGAAAAATATTTGCAAAATGTTTTAGCCTTCTAGGCTATGACAATAAGCTTCTTAACCTTTCCCAAACTTATACAACAAGTGGCTAAATGGAGTCTCCCCAATTACAATTTGTAAAGGCTAAGCTAACAAAAATAAATTAACCTTATCTAAGGTAATTACAATAGTTGAATAGAGTCAAAATGTGCACCTTAAAGCAAAAATAGTTAATTGAGTTTTATAATTAACTATGTAATTAATTTAATTAAATGAAATCATTAAATTAATTAATTTAAAGGTGATTATACGATTAAAATTTTCCAAAAAGAATGTTTTTGGTGGTAGGTGTTTCTAGGGATATAATATAATAAAAATAAGGTGGAATAACTTCAAAAATCTCCACACCCCAAAAGTCCAATGGACTGCCCTAGTCTAGCTAGTCAACAATGGTCATACACTACCCGATTAATATCTGTCATGCACCAAAATTACCATGATTTATCTTGTTCATTAGTAGTTGCACATGTCCTTCCAACCATATCTACCATGGAAATCTCTCTTTAAAAAGTTACAGAGGCCCTTGTGTCCTGAATGTGGTACAATTGATAAAAAACAACTAAAAAATTCCTCTTGTGCTTGACATTTCTGATACCAATATTGAGGATCGAGCCAAGATGATTATTGCTTTATTTTAATAATCTTAAATAGGCTACAAGAATACACAAATTACAAATTACGATAATGCATAATCCTCCAAAATATCTCAAACAAGCCAACTTGAGAGAAGCAATTAACTAAATGCCAAATTGGAACTAAAGCTAATAGTAAACAAACTATTTAACTAAAAGTTACAACTAAGCTATCTAGAAGCATGAGATTATGTGAGGGTGAAATCCCATGCATACTATTAGCATGAAATAAACCTAGGAAAACTAAAGAAAATAACTAAACCTAGGAATAACATGTGATGTCCCCATCATACAACACACTTAATGCAACCAACCTCCAACATATAGTGCTCAAATTACACCCCCTACTACTATGAATTCATATCAAAGTCTACTTGGATCCAACTTGTCAAACATATTCAATATTCCTCTTAGATAATTTTTACCTCAAAATGTAGGATCTTCAAGAAAAATTTCCAATTAGAGTTAGGGATTTGCTCAAAACTTGCTAGTGTTGATTAGTCAAGTGGGAGTGCAAAGTACCCATGGAAAATCTCAAGGATAAATGTTTCCTTTAACTAGCCAAATTTAACAAACCACACAATAATACCTCCTCCTCCAAACTAATAGGTTCCTTTATAAGGCTTACAATATCCTCCTTTATTTATAAATATACAATATCCTTTGAATCGACGATAGTTTTATTCAAATTCCTCACCTCCTTTGCAAATACCAAATCCTCCTTTTCCAAAATTTTATTATGCCCCTTATCAATATCCTTAAATGCCTTCATACCCTTATTAGGGCTATGTAAAATATCCTTATTTAATGCAATACCGACAATATGGTCAACCTTCATTGAATAGTGCCTCAACCACCTAGGCTTCAAAAACAACTTTTTGATTGGACCTTTCAAGGGCCCTTAAATCTAGAAGCCTATTCCCTTATCCCAATTGTTGGTGTGAAAGTAATAACAACCTTCAATGAGAGTGGAAATAAGGTGATGTTGGATCATCTTGATGGTTTATCTAGACTTAAATGGATTCGTTGCATTTAGGAGGAATACACTATGGTACACTTACTGATATATTCCTTACATGACAAAGTTACTTTGTGGTATGGAGATTTGCTTGATAATTTTATTATCAAATGGGCATCATTTATAAAATATTTTGTTCATGGATTTAATAGTATGGGTAATGGACATTCTATTTTGTTTTAATTGAGTGCAATGAGAAGACATCCTGAGGAAAATATTCATGATTATAATACTATATTCTTGAGAACCTTAAATTTATTTCCATAAAATACTAGTCCAAATTAAGAAGAAGCTTTTCTATACTATATCAAAGGATTACAATATAACTTGGATTAAATAGTTTGTGATTATAACCACAATATTCTAGTTTCAAACTTTGAATAAGCAACTTGTGCAAAAGATGTTTTTATTAGGGTAGGAAAATTATCCCTTGTACCACCTATGGCCTACATCACTCATGATATCAAAAATATACAAATATCTGGATTCACACCCTCCATTTCATATATTTAGAACATCCAACCAACTACAAATACAACAACCTATCCACACATTATGTTGCATCCTGGTCAAAAATCATCATCAACTATTACCTTTTAGTCACAATTTCTAGCCCTACCTACTCCTTTATAGTCCAATGATGATGCCTCTATCAAGCTTGATATAGGGAGATATTGGAAATTATAAGAACCATGATAAATTAGAATAATAATAAAAAAGGGCAATGACAACAATCAAAGAATTAGAAACTTCAAAAGACACCACACCTCAGACCAAGTGCCTTGACAAGGTGCTAATCGGGGTGCAAAACCAAGTTTGAAATAACATGATAATTGCCAATTCAAAGATCAATATATTATGATATTTTTCATGCAACTTAGGGCATGATCCTATAGATTCTATGGTAGCCATCATGTATTCTCAGACAAATTAGTAATTAGTATGACCACTAGGATCAGACTCAACAAGTTGTTGTCTTGGATCAAATGGAACCTATGTTAAACCAACTTGCGAACTAATAACCTAAAAAATAATAGCCAATTCCTAGCCTATCAAACCCCAGAAATATAATATTTTTCAATTTTAATGTTGATGAAACCAATGAAGATTCTATATTTGAGGATGATGCTATATATGAAAATCAATAAGGTTTGAAGCAAGAGGTAACATGAAATCATCCAAAGAATAAACCTCAACCTAGTAATAGGTTGAAGCAAACTAAGGCACTACATGATGAAGAGAGAAATATCATCATTGTACTTGAAAGAAAAGGGACCAATAGCTACACAACAAAAAAACCAAAAGAAAAATGCTTAAAAAGGTAATATAGATGTGATTCAAACATATGTACAGTCTAGTAAGGACAACATACAGATAAGAAGAAAGGACCAAAAACTAAAAAGCAAAAGGAAAAGGGAAGAAATAAGTCCATAAAAAGAGGAGTCATAAGAAGATGAGCCAACTTCAAAAGGAGGTAGAGCGACATCTTAAATATTCTTCTCTCACTAGCAAAGAACACATAATGACTACTAGACAATATAGAAATTTTACTGTGTATTAAGAGTAGCTTTGTTGAATTTAAATTTAATATCACTAAAGAAATAAAGATGTATACCAAAGTAAGCATGTTAGGGCACTAGCTCTACTCAATCAACGAGATCTGCTTCAAGAAGCCCTAAAGGAGCAAGAAATAAGCAATGCTAGGAATAAGCAACCAATGTAGTAGAACAACAAAACATGATAGTAGAACACCTATATCACATCTAGATTAATGTAGCAAATATCCTAAATGCTCCAAGGCCTAAAATGTTGAAGCCAATAGTTCTATATGACCATGAAACCAAAAAATATCTATGGAGAATTGCATAGTTGATTCAAGAGTAGTTGTAATGATAATGCTAAAGGTAGTTTGTAAAGAATGTAATTACCCTATACTAATATAGTTATGAACCCAATATAAATGGATGACACTAGAGTGAATATTGTGGGAGTTCTAAAAGATATGATCAATATCATAGTAAAGAATCTATAGTTGGTGGTTGTAGACAAGATGATAGTAGTCAACCTTCTCCCATATTTTCCATGTTATTGTATAGAGAATGGATGTGTAAGATATCAAGGAATATATACTTAGAAATGGATTACACTCATATGAAGATGCACCAAGACAAGAAAATGATCTAAATTGAGAATGAGCCTCTGTGCAATTACCTATTGTACAAGCTATATGAGGATGTCACGGTGAACTAGAATGAGCTCCCAAAGTTTGTAAATGATAAGGGACCAAAAGACAACCAAGTGTATGAGATAGATATGATAGTGTGCTTCAAGATAAAGAAGACCCATATTATGTATTTTAACCAGATTAAATCATAGGTCTCAATATCCAAGATCTAATATAAATAAATATTGAAGCATACAATTCTATGACCAATATAAATCAATCATATAAATGACATATTAACAATATTTTACTAATAATACTCACAATATTATTGATCAAATGCACAAGAGTTTCATATCATTTCCTCTAATTTCTTGAATATGATATAAGGATCTTTGTCTCCATAATATAACCTTAGAAGATGACTCTTCAATACTTGACTATTGTTCTCCTCACATATTTGGGAGATGCATCCTTTCCTATTCCTCACATATGAAAAAACTCTCATGACTCTTGATTTTACATCTTGCCACATATCATTTGACTCTTCACTTGTATATTTTACACCTAACACCTATGACTTTTGACTTACATACTTGACACATAATTTAGACATACTTCTTGATCTAATATTTATAAATGTGCAATTCTACCGAATAATGTATTAGCTCTAACACACCCCATATTAAATTATTTGGTATGATGATATTTTTATGTACATAGATGACTTTGAAATATCTTATAATTATTTTTTCCAAGGGATTTTATAAAAATGTTTGCAATTTGTTCTTGAATGGAAATATGTTTTATCTGAATATGATGATGTTGAACATTATCTCTGACAAAGTGACATTGAGATTGAATATATTTTGTTATTTCATGAATCATAGGATTTTTGATTAACTTGAGAACTCCTTGATTATCACAATTTAGTATTGTAGGAGTCTTTTTGATTCCCATATATGATAAAATGTACTATAACCAAAGTGCTTCACATACTACATCTCTTGTTGCACAATATTTTACTTATGTTGATGAAAGAGCCATTGTATGTTATTTTTTACTGTACCAAGAAATAGGTCTTGACCCAAGATAGAATACATATCCTTATGTTGATTTTATGTCATCTATAGATCTAGCATAATTAGAATCTAAATATCCATACAAGTGAAATTTATCATTTCTTTTGTATTTTAACCCATATTTTGAAGTTTTGTTGATATATTGCAATATCCTCTTTGTAGCTTTCCAATGAATTTATATAGGTTCTTTCATAAACATAGAGAGATAATTTACAACAAGAACAATATTAGGTTTGGTGTTTATTAAATGCAAAATATTTCCAATCAGCTTTTAATACATAGTAGCAAATATTAGTGATGTCTTATCATATCTTGATAATTGCATCCCTTGCTCCATAGGATTGTCTTTAGGTTTACAATTTGTCATTCTATATTTTTCAAGTAATGATTTTACATACTTTGTTTATGTTATTGTGAAGTTGTTCTTTTGATAAATTTCTAAACCAAGAAAATAGTGTATAAGTCCTAGATCTGTCATTTCAAAATCCTTTTCTGGATATTTTTTAACTTCATATATCAAAATCTTTGAGCTTCCTACAATTACTATATCATAAAACATATACTATAAGAATTATTATCTCTGATCCATCCTTTTTTATATAAATATTTGAATATCATGCACTCCTTTTGAAATTGTGTCATAGTAGATGATCATTAATATTAATATACCATACCCTTAGTGCTTATTTTAATCCATATAATATCTTGTATTATTTATATACCTTCTATTCCTATCCTTTGATAAAAAAACCTTTTGGCCGAGTCATATATACTTCTTCAATATCACCATTAATAAATACTCTCTTAACATCCATCTAATGAAGTTCCCACCTAAGTTGTGCCGCTAATGCACAAATAGTAGTCATTATTGTTGTTGGTGCAAAATTTTCTTCATAGTCATTTCCTTATGTTTGAGTATAACCCTTTACAACTAATAATACCTTGTATTTGTCAAGAGAACAATTCACTTTGTATTTTATCTGGTAGACCCATTTATGTCCAACTACTATCTTTGCTTGTGGTAGATCAATTAGATCCCATGTTTTATTTATCATTAATGCTACATATTCTGATTCCATGACCATTTTCCATTTTGGTTGTCTTATGGCAATAACTTATGTAGTTGCAGGTTCTACTACTAAACTCATTAATCCCATATTAATTCTTGTCATGCTATGAGTTTGAGATCTTGTGGTAGTAAGATCTAGTATTTGTTCTAGATTTGAATCCTTAAGAGTATTTATGTACCATTTTGCCTATTTTATTTGTGGTGATATTATGAATTCTGATTTTTTAGTTGGCTCATTAGATATATCTAATTTTGATTCTTCACTTGAAGAATTCTCTTCATATATTAAAATGTTTAGAACAAGTAGTGTATTGATCTTTGGATTTTCAACAAGATTTTTGTTTTCTTCATAAAAAACCACATCTCTACTTACAAATGTTTTCTTTGTGATTGGATCAATTATTATAATATCATACGAAATCATCATCATAACTAAGGAATATCCCACATATGGTTTTGTCATCTATTTTTTTTCCTAAGGAATATCCCACATATGGTTTTGTCATCTATTTTGAAACATGCACATATTCCTTAACTCCAAATATTATTAGATGTTCTACTGAAGGTTTTCATCCTAACGATGTTTATTTAGGAGTAATATTTTTAAGTATTATTGTGGGTGATCTATTTGTATGTATACTACACTTTTAATTTGTGCCCAATATTACCAATCAAGTCATACTTCTTTTAATTTGCAACATACCATTTCCATAATAGAATGATTCCTTATTTATACTATACCATTTTGTTGAGGTGAATAAGCTATTGTAAGTTATCCTTTTATACAATGTAATCTTAGAAATGATTCAAATTATGTTGATATAAAATCACCAGCTCTATTTAAGTGAAGATAATTGATTGGTTTTCCTATTTTTGTTTTCACTAGTTTCTTGAATTATTTAAATCAACTAAAAGTCTCTTATTTAAGTTTTAAAAAATATACCCATATTTTCCTAGAATAATCATCAAAAAATAGTTGAAAATATATGTCCTCCAAGACTAGTAGTGTTCATTGGTCCACATAAATCTATATATATCAATTCTAGTGGCTCTTGAGCTATGTATTTACTGATTTCAAAAGGTATTCTATGTTGTTTTCTTGCAAGATATTATAGGTAAACTATAGATTCCCATGTTAGTTTAGGTAATCATGATGCCATTTGATATTAATTCATTTCATTTAAATAAGATGCACTTATACGTCATTTCCTTTTATGCCAAAGTTTCTTGGTTTCTAATGTTCTTGCTGATAGAACAATATTTTATAATGTATCAAGGGAAATAACCCATTTATGTAGGAACTAGAGGCTATGAGTTTTCCTTGTTTAGTAATAAGACATTTCTTCTTGTTCTCAACAATTCTAAACTCAAACACTAAATCTTGATCCATAATTTAAGATACTGAGAGTAGGTTAGCAGTTAATATAGGCACATACATCACATTATTAATTATGCATTTTTCATTAGATAAATTGATTAAGATATCTCCTACTTCTTTGAACTCATATGTTCTATTATCAGCTATAGCAACCAGTTTCTCATATTTTTCTTGAAAAGTATTGAACCTGATGGCTTTTAAAACCTTAATACTACCAGAAATATCACAAGATCAAATATAATATAGCCACAATATAATAAGATCAAGATAATGAAACGAGAAAAAATATGTATAAAATAAGGCTTATAATATATCAAATAACATTCAATAATATGCAACAATATGAATGTAATAGCCTTAATCAACATGTACTAAGCATGTAATACAACTTACAATATTAATTGCTCAAAATGTATGCAATCTTTATTTCTTCACTTTCTCTTACAATGATAGTATTGATCGTGATTGCATATGGTTGTGACTCATGTAAAAAGCGTACACCTATCTATTGCATTAAGTACAATAAACATAAAAGCATGACAAGATAACAAGATTGCATGAATAAAAAAAATGTGTGTTTCTTTATTGATATATCCAATGAAACTTAGTTATAATATTGTCCCTCTTAGGGTCACAAGAATGTTGATACAAGTAATACAATGTCCAAGCCCCAACGGGGTAGGTACAACAACTAATTCTTTTTAAATGGTCACAAACTGCTCTAGGGTGGAGTGGACCCTCTTCTTCACATTGAGGAAGGATTTGAATGAAAGCTCCTTTGAATATGTTTTCTTGCGGTCAAGAAACAACAGAAAAGGATTAAAAGAATAGGCAGCCTCTCGTGATGAGGCCCATTAAAGGTGATAAACATGTATATGCCATTATAACTATAAAATCAAGAAAGCATGAAAGATGTATTAAATATATGCTAAATCGATAAAGATTCCTAAATATACATAAAAGAATAATGCAACTATCAATCTAATGGATCAATTATGTGAGATAAAGCATGAAATCATGGAAAGAAGCCATTATTGCATTAACTACACTAATGAAGAAAGATTAATCTAAACCCTATATCTATTGGTAAGAAATCTCTAAAATAATAATTAACCGACTAAAATACTAATTCTAACCTAACTAAGTAGACTGTAATGAAAACAGTAAAGATATTTTACCCCTATTGCAAAACCGTAGCTCTGGTGAGTGGTCTGCACTATAAACTATGGCTGTTAGCCGCAGTGAGCAATCAAGTAGGTTTGCCCTCCAAATCCAAGGGTTGTGGGCTTGATCTCCTTGTCCAATTGATGTTCAAGGGTTGCCTTCGGTGTCCTCTGATAGGTTTGGCGGTTGAATCATTGTAAAGGGCCTTTGTTTGCCCGAATTCGCATTTCTTGGCTCTCCTAGGCTCCTAGGGCATCCATGGCACAATTCATCATGATTCTTGGCAAGTAGGTAGAGAATAGGTGCAATAGCTCTCTTAGTATACTCGGATGAGTCTACAATTTGACAGGGCTTCACTGCTCTAATATCCAATTCTCTCTCTCTCTTTGCCCTAATTTGATGGGGTACTTATAGGACTACCCAAGGGCTAGGGGTGGCTTCATGGAGAAGCCAAGATCAAGAAGGGGTGGTTAGGATAGTTGGAATGGAAGCCTCTGGAATCTTCTATCCTTTAACCGCATTCTTCTAGATCCAATGGTCGTTCAAACCGATTTGGCTCGGATGAAGGCCAACTGAACTTCAGTTCAAACTGCAAGTCTCAACCGTGGTTCAGACTGTAAACCACAGGTGTCAGCTACGGTTCAAACTATAGACCACAGTTCTGAGTCTGTGGTTCAGACTGATTAGGCCAAGGAGCCCAAATTGAGTGGTTAGAACCACTACTCTATCTTGGAGTCTATCCAAGATCTTCCATATGGTCTTGTAGCATGTCCATATGAGTAGTCGCCCTCGACATGACACATTTTAGGTGTCTACAGATGCCCCTTTTGAGATGCGTTGTGAGATCGAACAATGCTGAGCAAAAATAGACCTCCTAAAATGATGTCGAAGGTTCTATGATGATCATTAGTCGGATCAACATTAGATGCCCCAAGTCCAGGAAAAGGACGCGCATCCTGGAATCATTGCTTCCAACTGGGTGAAAGACTTACATTTGAAAAGTCTGCACTTGCCATCAAACATTCAAGTAGCTTTGGTGCTACAATAGGAGTTAGGCCTATATAACTGAAAGGATGAGAGTTACAAATAAATTATCATATTTGCTATTTTCCCCAAGCAAAGGGGTAAGCTTATGATAGTTGTTGGCAATGATTCGCAAGGACGAACACAATTTTGACAAGATCAAGGGATCTACGATTTCAGGGATCTTCTAT
This sequence comes from Wollemia nobilis, assembly GCA_028583015.1. Taxonomy (NCBI): domain Eukaryota; kingdom Viridiplantae; phylum Streptophyta; class Pinopsida; order Araucariales; family Araucariaceae; genus Wollemia; species Wollemia nobilis. Next base: position 649,024 of record JAQPPZ010015413.1, read on the forward strand.
TGACTTTGATTATGATTTGATATTATGACTACCCCCTCAAGTGATGAGTCGATGAGGGTAATGACAATGATTGAAGTGACGAAGTCGCTTGACCATAATGAATGATCTGAATAAATTTAGATTTGAGCATTTTAATGCCTTGGCTAGGCCTAGTTCAACTTATGATTGCAACTATTAATAGTAATTGCACATTTCTATCCCATGGAGCAGTCGGGCTACAATAGCCTTCTTAGGGAATCAAAATGATACAAATCCAATTAGATTTGTGTTGAATCAATTTGTCGATGATTTGCTAAAAAGATGTCATAGGAGAAATGACATGAAACGCCTCGTTCCCGTGGAGCAGTCCAGCCTCGAAGGCCTTCTTCGAGATTGAAAAGAAGCATATCAGATCAACGATGACAATTTTTTCCCCAAATGTCCTTATGGTAATTTACTCATCTTGCTGGATTGCATGGAGCGCAAGTCGCTGCAACCACCAAGTGTATAGGGTAAATAACTGAATACGAGGTGCATTTGGCTTTTGATTATTTGATTTTTTTGTTATTTTTGCATTATTTGATTGATCCTAGTGCTTTGAACATCACCAAATTTACAACATTGATTGCTTTTATTGAATTTTGATCCATTAGGAGTCATTAATTTGTCATTTTAGACCTTCCCACGATGGGGTTTTAGTGCATTTAATGCTAGTTGTGAACCGTGAGTACGGTCTACGATTGAAGTTTTCAAATTTTGGGAACCGTAGGTCGGACCTACGGGCGAAAAACCCTAATTCTGGGATCGCAGGTGTCAGCTACGGTCCACCAAAATTAGGAGAACCTATAAATAGCCTTCCCATTTGAATTTTTCATTATTATTCTTGAAAGCAACTACCATTGTGAGAGCTCTGAGAGGTAGAAGACATTCCTTGATCTGAAACGTTGTTAAAACTTGACCCCACATCGCACCTATACCCCGATGGTGGATCCTGGACGACCATCCACTAGTAGAGGTTGTAGAGCGGGCAAGGTAACTCGAAACCGAGTCCTTGCAATCATTACCAATTAAAATGAACCACATTAAGTAATGGGGTAAATTAACTTCACTAAACAATTGGTAATGAACCACACCTTAGATTAGGTTAGGTTAGCTTTTAATTTTCTTGCTAGCGAGGCTAGGAAGTGATCCAAAATGGGTCTCCTTCCTAGACCGTAGTTGGTAGTTGCGGTTCCCAATTATCAGATTGGGGACCGCAGCTATCAGTTGCGGTTCGCATTCAAATTCCAATGGTCAAATTTTGACCGCATGCGGACCGCAGGGTTGACCCGTGGTTCACGGAATTTAGAAAAAAATTATCAAATTTTTAATTTTTCTAAGGTTTTATAGGCAATTAATATTATTTAATGCATTTTTGAGATGCCTAATTAATTTTTTTTATTTTTCTTGATGACTCTTGACATGTTTTTGTCTTTTTAGCATTTTTTAGATGTTTTTGACATTTTTAAGGTCATTTTTTATCTATTTTTGCTTGTTTTTAGTTAGATTTTCTCTTATGCATTGCTTTCTCTTCAGAGGTTGACCTCTAGAGCTTGTGAGCCAGAAATCCTATGCGCTCTTCATAGACAACTTACTCCTAGGGAATGGTTTTTGTTTGGAGCTGTCGGCTTCAGCTATGTTTTGGATCTACCCACTATTAGGGTAGATCAAGCTTATCTGATTGCGTTGGCCTGACACTGGAATGCGTGGACCAACACATTTCACCTTCCTCCAGGTGAAATGATCATCACTTTGGAGGATGTCTACCGGATCTTTAGGATCCCTATTGATGGCGAGGCCATCACCTCCTCCTCCTCTCAAAGAAAGGGGTCAGTTTTTGATGCGATATTCGACGATCAAAGCCAGGGGTCTCAATGAAATATCAACCATGGAGGTGTGCACATCAGATATTGGCATGAGAAACACATATTCTGTGTCCAAGAGGTGATATTCATGCACTTAGTGATGTAGATAGTACTTCCAGACTCCTAGGGCACGAGGATTCTATAGAACCTTCTAGCCTACATCAAGAGGGTCATTCAAAGCTCTACTGATCAACCACTACTCCTAGATTGGGGGAGAAAACTACTATGCTAGCTCTATCAGGATCTATATCAGATCACCAATTGGAGCCAGGTTGGGATTAGCTGCAATATGCTGTTATAGATTTGGGGGTGGCAGCAATCAAGATCGAGCATCCTGTAGATATGCCCCTCACCATTGCTTCCATTGATGATGCCCACTAGTGCTATGCTACATGCTAGCCTCAGGAGGAGGAGGGCTTCCAGAGTAGGTCCCATTCTAGGAATGTGGACCATTATATTGCATGGTTTTCAATACTCGAGCCAGAAAACATTGAGTGACGTCCCTACATGGATTTTCTAGATTGGACAGAGGCTAGCGAGTGGCTACGATAGGATCACCAAGATATATGGTTACTCAAACGTAAGGTTAAGGTTAGGAAGTATCAGTTCTACTCTCATGTCTTGCAGTATTTTTACCTGGTGTAGGATATCTCAGAGGTGCCATTTGTTTATAGGCGTCTAGTATTAGAGGCACACCTACCATGGATTCAATCAAAAAAACTAAGAGATGTGAGTGATGACTTCTAGGAGACTGGAGTTGACAAGGCTGGGACCACCTCGACATATGATACATGGTGGTACCTACTATAGTGGTAGGGATCAGGGCCTCTAGGCAGGGTGGACGATGGGGAAGAGGCTGAGGTTGACCCAGATGGGCGTAGGATGCACCAGTGGAATGAGGGTGGATGGGGTACAGAGGTCACTATAGAGGAGGCTCTATAGGAAGAGGCAAAGGAGGAGGCTTTAGAGGAGGGTGAGGTGCCTCTTGATAGCAACATGGGTCAACTCCTCACATAGGTTTTGGACCTACAGAGTTAGGTGGGTACACTACAGACCCAACTCTGACATAGGGATACTAGCCTCACCATAGTAGAGGTGAGTTTTATATACAGATAGAGCCAATGGTGGGTATATGAGGAGGAGAGGCCTCTCATTAAGGTCCAAATTACCAATACATAGGCAAAGATTGGGAAACTAACTACAGAGCATGATCTGGCACGCACTCAGGTGACTCTACTGACTAGAGAGAGATGCACTCAAAAAAATGGGAGGAGATCCCTTGTCTTCACAAGCAGTGATGGCACCACCTGTAGTTCCATCATAGACACTACTAGGAGGACGAGACCCCATGGTAGATATTAGGTGGCTCACTTCCCTACTAGAGGATGGGAATGCATGATCTACTATGAGGGCAACTCGCATCTCTCAGTTGGAGGATCACATTCGGATGAGCAATGGAGAGGTGTCAGAGGACACCCATACCATAGGGACACATAGGAGCAGCCCTCATACCAGGACCAGAGAGATCAGTCAGTATTCTACGAGTTTGATCCACAGGTCTCGTTGAACAGGGATATCCATTTCCCATGTGCTAGGTCTCTTTGGACTAGATGGCACATAGGACCCTTAGTAGAGCACACAATAGAAATCGAAGTAATATACAAAGTAGGCTCCTAGATATAGAGCTAAGGGATATGTAAGAGCTCTAGTATAGGAGGAGCAGGCCAGAGCTAGGGCTCTATTGGATTCAAGCTACATTTTTGTATATATATCATTTTTGGTGTAAGGTCGAGGACCTACATGGTTGTAGCCTGCGGGCATTTTGTATACTCTTGATGTACTCTTGAGACACACACACACACACACACACATATATATATATATATATATGATTTGATCATTTATGGCTCATTATGTGTACTTATGTGTTTTTAATTTTATGTTTATTTGATGCACATGGATGCAATGCTTATGTATATGTTATGTTTATATGATGTGATGTATGGATGACATGCACTAGATAGCTATTTTAATTTATGATGATGATGATGATGCAGTGATCTAGATGCTTAGATGTGCTATTTTATGATGGATGCATATGGATGCAATGTTTATTTTTAAATGCATATTTAATTTTGCTTTATGGTATGCATTTAATTTATATGATGATGTCATGATATGCTTATGCAATGTATGGTAATGCATTATCTACATGATCATAATCTAATGGAAATGAACCTGTATGCTTTAATCACTTAAAACATAAGGAATGAATGTAAAATGTATGTATCAATCTAATGGACGACACCACAAAATGTATAACAATCATGCAAAATAATTGATAATCCTCATTACAAGAATTTAATCAATTAATCACCCATATATGAAATGCAGTGAGATGGATTGGTATAATGCGAATGATATAATATGTCACTCTATATTTCTTGTTGCACGATATAGTCAGTGGCCATCTAAACATCATTTCTGATATCCATCTGGTATCTATCCTATATCTTTGATTTGTGCTCAATGTAATGCATTCTGATGATTGAATGACTTTTATTTTTGATGGCTTATTTGATATTTTGTTGCTATTAGAGAAATTTTTGAGGTTTTCCATGAGACTCAAACACCCTAGTAGACTTCTCAAAAGTCACATACTAACTGTACAAGGCTTTTGTTGGACAAAGCTTTCACCATGAATGACCCAACTATTCATTACCCCTATGTGTGCATGTGAGTATTTTTAGATAGACCATAGGCATACCCCAGATGTCAGTCGGGACTCTTTCAACCCATATGTGAGATCGGGTTCCTCAAATGTTCATATCATCCATGTTTCAAATTTGATTGGACTATAATGCTAGACAACCCTAGGCACCTAGAGCTAGCTCATCTTGCAAATTGATCAGGACTACCCCTCCAAAAGCAAGCGGGACTCTTTCAACCCATTGTTGTGATTAGGGATCACCCAATAGAACTACTACTCCGAAAGTAGGCGGGACTCTTTCAACCCATTGCTATGATCGGGGTTCACTCTATGGCTTTGAAATAGTGAACAATCCAGGGATTCAAGTTCTCACCCCATTTTGATATTTGCTCATATGTAGTGATAAAAATCACTATTTTGTAACATTTCATTTACGTTTCACTTGAGCAAGGGATTTGTATAGTGCTTTTGATTCACTATATCACTTTAGATTTGAAATTTTGAACTTTGAACTTTGAACTTGAGATTTGGATTTAAACTTTGTATCTATGTACGAGTAGGGGAAATTCTTGTCCTTTTGCCAAGGTTCACCACTCTAGACCGACTATTTGCAAGATAAGCAGGTAATAAAACCCATCTCTCTAAATACCCAGGACCACTTTCATAGCTTTCATCCTCCCTTATCTTAGCAGGATTTTATATGTTTTGCTTAGTGACGGGATCCTGATATGTCAAGTACTATCACAACTAATGACCTCATCTACAAAAGCAAAGCAAGCTTTCTACAACATCTGAGAGACCCACTAGGTATGGCTGAGTGACTAGAAAACTTTAGTATACATACATATTTCATAGCAACAGGTATTGTGTATGAATGCAACGAATTATGATAAATGCAAGGGTGCATGATTGAAACACAAACGTGGCATCATTTGTAAGACTGACAAACATAATCCATTCTAATATGGAATGCAACGGATGACAAATGCCTATATGCAATGTAATGAAATGAATGCATGTGTGAATGCAAATGAAAATGCAAAATGCAAAAGCAAATGTTTTTGGATTTTATGCTTTACCAATTTTTTTTTGGAATTTTATATATTTTTCAATTTTTATGAATTTTTGAGCCTTTATATTTGACCAAACGATGAGTACATGCCCTTGGAGCTTTTAGGAGTGACCAAATGATGAGGAAATACCTTTGGAGCCTTTAGGATGACCAACATTACAAAAGAAACCTCTTGGACAAAGCTTAAAAAAGACTTTTAGATGACCAATAAAATTACCAAAATCAAAACCTTGGCCTTTGATTGACCAAACTACACACAAAAAACACCTTAGATACAAATTTAAACCCTGGAGCCTTTGGGTTGACCAAGCGATTTTTCAAAAATCCTTGGAGCCTTTTTGGATTGACCAAAGGGCTTATAGATGCCTTTGGAGCCTTTTGATTGACCAAACTACTCATAAGAGAGCTTGGAGCCTTTTAGGATGACCGAGCAGTTTTAGGAACTCTCGGAGCCTTTGGGTTGACCAAGCGATTTTTCAAAAATCCTTGGTGCCTTTTTGGGATGACCAAGTGGTTTTAAGCAAACCCTCGAGAGCCTTTGACTGACATGACCAAGCGGTTTTAGAACCCTTGGTGCCTTTTGCTATGCTCTCAAGCATAGAATGCCTTAATATGGATGATGTTGAGAGGTTCAGGCTCTTCAACACCCCCTAGCGATGTTAGGTGATAGGTACCTAAACCAATATTTTTAGATATGATATAGGGTCCTAGCCAATTAGCCATAAATTTGTCTCGCATATCAGGCGATAAATTAGAGTTATGTTGGTTCTCTTTCAGCACAAGATCCCCAACTTCAAAGTCTCTCTGGTGGAATTTGATATTATAAGCTCATTTTAATCGCTCCTGATAAACATGGAGATGCTCAAGGGCATTCACGCGATGTTCATCAAGTAGCGTCAATTGGTCTAGGTGAGCTTGCCATGCGGTGTCATCATCGATGAACTCTTTCAATGTGATGCGCAACATTGGAATTTCCAACTCTAAGGGCATAATGGCCTCAGTGCCATATACTAGTGAAAATGGTGTTGCCCCAGTGGGCGTCCGAATGCTAGTCCTATAAGCCCATAATGCAAGGGGCAACTGGATATGCCAATCTTTGTGGTGTTCTTGTACCATATTTTTCAAGATGGAAACCACTGTCTTGTTTGAGGCCTCAACTTGCTCGTTTGCCTGTGGATAATATGGAGTTGCAAAACTGTGCTTGATTCTATACTTAGACGTCAAAGCTCTCATAGTTTTGTTCTTAAATGAAGTTCCATTATCCGAAACTATCTTGGATGGTATCCCAAAATGACATATGATATGCTCGAGTATAAACTCTGCTATACGAGCTCCAGTTGTCATTGTTAAGGGAATGGCTTCCACCCACTTTGTAAAATACTCAGTAGCCATGATAATGAATGTATGTCGACCCGATGATGGAGGAGAGATCTTGCCAATAAGATCAAATCCCCACTGAGAAAATGGCCAAGCCGCTTGGATGGGTTGTAAGGCCTGCGATGGCAAGTGCGTAAGATTAGCATGATGCTGACATTTGATGCATTTCTTGACATACACATTGCAATCCTTCTCCATAGTGGGCCAATAGTAACCCATTCGAAGGATGCGCTTGACGATGGCCATGCCGCTGAAATGGCCACCGCACGTACCATCATGAGCTTCTGAAATTGCCCAAGATGACTCTTGGGGCTCAAGACAATGAAGGAGAACTCCATCATAACTTCGTCGGTACAAAATATCTCCTAGCAAGACATATTTAGTCACTTTCTATTTAAATGTGCATCTTGCGGCATGTGACAATCCCTTAGGGATTATACCAAGTTTTAGGAAGTCTTGGATTTGTGACATCCAATTCTGATAAGCCTCAACTTTGACTGCCAAGATGACTTGCTCCCCCTACGTATCTACATTTGCAAATGCAGACTGGGAAACAACCTTGTGGTGAATGGTAGTACCACTCCCCATAGGACTCTGAGAGGTTAATGACCCCTAGGGTGCCTTCTTAAGAAAGTCTTCAACTTTGCAGAACCATTCAACTTTTGGTTCTACACTAATCATGTTGACTGATTCTTTATTATCAAAGGTTGCACGCTCTACTATAGGATGCGAGAGCATCTTAACATGGATGGTAGTAAAATTAGTAGATGGATTCTGAGGGATTAAGGATCCCAAAGATGCCATGGTGTCTACAAATCTATTTGATGAATGAGGGATTGCCTCGATGTCATACCATTCCAATTTAGCCAGATATGTGGCAACAAGATCTTTATAGGCTTTCAGTACTGGACATCGACACTAAAAAAGTCCCTTCACTTGGTTAACTATGAGCAAGGAGTCACCAAAGATGTTTAATATTTTAATGTTCATGGTGATGGTTGTGTGGAGGCCCAACAATAGGGCTTCATACTCAACATTGTTGTTGGTGCATGGGAAGTCTAATTTGAATGACAAGGGCATTGGAGCTCCTTGTGACATGAAAAATACTATCCCTACACCACCACCTTGCTCGCACTTCGAACCATCAAAGAACAGAGTCATATCAGCATTATTCTCTAGTTCTTCGAGTTTGGGAGCTTTGGATACTATGAAGACCGCATCATCCGAAAGCTCAATGGTAAGAGGCCTACTATTTGATAGTGGTGCCTCAGCCAGTTGATCCGCTATGACCTGTCCCTTAATGGACTTTTGGCTTATGAATTCCAAGTCAAATTCTATCAATAGCATGATCCACTTTGCAATACGTGTATTATGATATGTCTTGCTCATCATATACTACAAAGGATTTTGTTTTGATATTACATATGTCGTATGACTCAACATATAGTGCCATAATTTCTTGGTAGCGAACACTACTGCTAAACAAAGCTTCTCTACATATGCATATCCTAGCTCGTAACTCACCAAGGTTCGGCTAATATAATATATGGCTTGCTCTTTGCCTTGCACATTCTTTTGGGCTAACATGGTCCCTAATGCAAAGTCGATTGCCGATATATATAGCAGAAAAGGCACATCTGGCCTTGGTGGAGCTAGTATTGGCGGCATCACCAGGTATTGCTTGATTTCAGAAAAGGCTACTCTGGAGTCCTCATCCCAATTGAATGGGACCCCCTTGTGTAGCAATCGATTCATGGGTCGACATTTATCCGATAATTGAGTGATAAATCACTTTATGGATGCTACTTTGCCCTGAAGGCTTCTTAGTTCTTTGATATTTGTGGGAGGATGCATCTCTAGAATAGCCTTGACCTTTGCTGGGTCAACTTCGATGCCTCATTTGGAAATGATGAATCCTAAGAGTTTACCTGAAGTTACGCCAAATATGCACTTCTTAGGATTCAACCTGACATTATGCTCTATCAAGTGATCGAAGACCTTCCTTAGGACCTCCGCATGCTCTGCTTGCAGCAATGACTTAGCTAATAAGTCATCGATATAATCTTCTAAGATCTTATGCATATAGTCATGAAAGATATATGTCATAGCCCGCTGATATGTGGCACCAACATTTTTAAGACCGAATGGCATAACTTTATAGCAAAATGTCCCCCATGGCATTATAAATGTGGTTTTATGTTGGTCTTTAGGCTTAATCCGAATTTTATTGTAACTAGAAAAACCATCCATTAGGGAGAGCATTTCATGACCTACAGTCGCGTCTACTAGAGCATCGATATTCAGCAATGGAAATGAATCCTTGGGTGTTGCCTTGTTGAGATCTCTAAAGTCCGTACAAATATGGATCCTTCCATCAAGTTTTCCTATAGGCACCATATTGGATACCCATTCTGGATAGTCGATGGAAATGACAAACTCTACATCCAACAACTTTTGCAATTCATCTTTCACCATTAAGGCTACTATTGGATGCATCTTTCTAAGATTTTGCTTGACTGGCTTCTTGGATAGATCTAGCGAAAGGTTATGAGTAACCAATTTCGGATCTAGACCTGGCATATCTTTGTAAGTCCAAGAAAAAATATTAGGTCTCTCCTTCAGTAGAGGGATGATGTTGTCACGCTCATCTGGAGTGAGACTCTCTCCAAATTTAACCTTCTTTGGATTAGTGGGATCATGACTGATATCCACATCGAAGGTTTCCTCTACTGACATATGTGATCCCTCCTCAAGATGATGAGGCGTAGGAATCAAATGGATGTCATCAGCTGGGTTTATAGGTTCCTCATTGGAAGCATCCTCAGCATGATAAACATCATAAGCACAGCCTGGTGCAAAATGAAATGGTTGCAACATTTCTTCATTAGGGAAGAAATCTTCAAGCTCGACGGGTGAGTCAGCGCGATCCCAATCGATAGCATCCACATTTAGATGCAACGGTTTGGAAGGATCGACTGGATTGCGAAGTGGAGTGGTCAAATCAATGGAGACCATATTGATGGAATGGAATTGATCTCCAGGACCACACGGACAAGACTCTACATCATCGATGTAGCTCCCATACCCGAGATCTGGCTCTAATGGCATGGGCACAAATGGGTCCTCTCTATGGGAGGCATGGATGACAGGATCCCCTCTATGCACTAATTACAATATGGGATCATTTAGCTCGAGGAGCTCCATGTATGTAGGCGGATGGGGAAATAGCATGTGATAAATCACATTGAAATTTAGTCCATCCCTGAGGTGAGGATGGAGATTAATCTCCCTACGCATATCCTCAACTATATAGGGCGCATTTTGATGACGTAGATAAGGAGGTCCTAGATAGGCCCTCTCTATTTCATCCTCTTCATCACTATCAAAATACCATCCCTCATTTTCTCCTATAGGTGGGGGATGCTCCGACAGATGCGGTCCCATGAATCTAACTTCTCGATCACTATCATCACTATCCAAAAAAATTAGATAATTAGTCCTTATATATGATATTGACGAGAAAACTAGCTCTAATTCTTCCTCAGAGTGATCAACATGATGAGGTCTTAAGTAGGCCTGCTCCATTTCATCTTCATAATCACTATCGACTATGAAGTGCTCATTGATCTCACCCAATTGCTCCATGGGTAATAAATGATGTAAGAATATCGGGCCTAAGAAGACCGACTCAACTTCATCCTCAGATTGATCATCCTATGAGGACTCACTATCAACATCATAACTTGGTCCACTTATTTCAGAGGTGGACTCCTCTCCATCTTCACTACAAAGATATCCTAACTCGAGATCACCTAAAATGATGGGGTTATGCCCCTACATACCTGTGTCATCGATTGCACTATGGATTTGATGACCCAGGTTATCTCTGGGGTCATCCTCTGAGAGCCCTTCATGATATATCTTGGGTGGCCCAAAGGTGATAAAAGATACCATCGGGTTAGTCCTCCAAAAGCTAGAAGGATTAGGATGATATGGATTGAAATCCACATCATCCCCTAGACTAAGGTACAAATGATCTAATGATGTTGCAAGAAAATCATCATGTCCTTGTATCTATAATCCTAACCCAAACCTATCAGTTGCCAACTGATAATGTGGTTCGAGTGGAGTCCTACATCCTTGCTCAAAGAGACCAAGGTCGTATCCATGCCAATGATATAACTCAAAAATATGCATGGAATACTCTAGGTTGGATAGATAACGAACATTCACTATGAATTGTTCATCATCATCTTCATCCATGGGCATTCGAGTGGGAAGTTGATCTAGCCCTACATAGATGAAGTTAATTTGATTGGGTGGCTCACCCAATGGTACTACAGATCCAACCAAAAATCGATGGGTATGTGGTCGACCCATCTCTTGTGCAGTCTTTAGAATAGGTCCAAAGGTAACATTCTGCACAAGGTATTCACCTAACCCTATATTGGCTAGATGAACAGTCACCCATGGTGTGGATGACCCTGCTGAAGATGTAGGTAAGGTAGGCTGAGGTGCCTCCTCGACTTTATCTTGAGCTTCTTCCACTTCCATGGGAGTGGGAGCCTCATCGACGACTGGTTTGGGCATATGATCTTCTTCTTTCTTGCCCAATTTCACCTTTAGCTTCTTATCATCCTAAAGTATAGCTGATGTCGTCGGTTTTAGAGAAGTAATAGTAGTGTGCTCAGATCTATTTGACACAGATATCGATGGTTGAGCATGTACTATTGGTTTACCTCTTGGAATCTTAACCGATGATGCTGGCCGGACATCCAAGTGCATTGATGGGAGTATGAAACCCCTAGGAAAATCTGCTAGGTTCATGAACTTAAAAGGTTCTTCATCCGATGACACTACGTGAACCCATCCCTCATGAATGTACTTCACACATTGATGCAATATTGAGGGAACACAATGCATTTCATGAATCCAAGGCCTCCCAAGTAGGATGTTATACTGCATGGCACCTTCTATCACATGACACATCATAGAGATGGTCTTTAGACCCACCTGAATAGGTAGGACGATTGTGCCGACCATCGAGCATAGTGCATCATTGAACGCTCTCAATGTGAACGTGGTAGGCACAATGTGTGATTTAGGCAGCTTTAAGTGGCTCAGTGCCTTGGTCATTATTATGTTGATCGATGAACCAGTATCGATCAAGACCCTTTTAAATGGCATGTGGTTGACACATGTGATAATATGCAATGGTGGGTCAGCCATATCTGTAGGAACCATCTTGACTTCATGATCATAAAATTGGATCATGGGTTCCTAGCACTACTGTACATGTCCCACAAAATTTGTGAATGCTTGAGCATCCTGGGATTGTACCTCAATAGACCTCAAAATGTCCATGAGAGTCTCCCTATGCCTAGGAGACTATTGTATTAGCTCATAGATAGACAACTTCATAGGAGTTATCTACAGGTTTTGAACTAACCTGCTCCTTATGGTCACCACCGGTCTAGTTGGTGGGCCTAGAATGTTTTGAGTTGGTCGTTGATCCGGTGTAGCTTGTATTCTAATGGGAGCATGAGGTTGATTCGGTTGTTCATATCTCCCATGCCTAGTAACAATGTTGACCATGCCTATGAACCCCTGGGTAGGTGGTTCGACACGCACTTGGTTGACCTGGCCAACATTATTATGGGGCGCCTCATGGTTTGGTAATGGATTTTTGTAAATCCCCATGTTTCTATTATCAGGCACCTATGGATTGCTTGGTACTACAAGCTCACCTTTATCTATCATATTTTGCACTATGTGTTTGAAGGACCAACATACCTCGATGTCATGGCCCTTCATGTGATGGTAAATGTAGAATAGATCATCCTAATGCCACTTTGACTTGGGCTGATTAGGATCGATCAACTTGACTTTGGGTAATCTTATTGCCTTGGCCTCGCATAGTTGATGGAAAATCGATGTCAATGATTTCGTCAATGGTGTGAATTGGTGAGGTGGGCGTTGTTCTTTGTTCTTGCCCTTATAATTATTTTTGCGTTGCTCATACTACGTAGGAGGAGGTTGGGCCTGATAATTAGGCTTTGATTGCCCCTTATCCTCTCCTAGGAGATTCAACACCACTTGATTTACATGGGCCTACTTGCCCTATTGTTTTGTGGTACTCTTCTTGAATCCCTCTTTCCTATTCTTGAGCTTCAAGTTGCCTTCCTACAACTTGATGTCCTCAATCACCTTGGCTTGCACCAAAGCTTCCTCGAATGTAGGATACTATTACAACTACAACAATAATGAGATGTGCTTGGCACAACTCTTCATAAACATTCAAGTTAATTCTATAGTAGGAATAGGGAATGGCAACTTCACCATTAATCTCCTCCATCTCTTTCCATACTATTCAATTGGCTCATCATCGCGTTGAGCTAGTGCAGCCAAATCAGAAATATTAGCCTATTTCTTGATGCCAAAGGAATAGCATTCAAGGAAGGCATCAACTAACTGCTCAAAACTGGTGATGCTATGCTTCTTTAGCTGATTGAACCACTCTCGGGCTGGGCCGGAGAGGGTCGTGATGAAAGTATGCAACAACAATGCATCATTGCTTGCAATCTAGAAACAAGTGTCTAGAAAGCTCATGACATGCTCCTGTGCATCTTCATCACCTTTAAATTTGTCTAACCTGGGCATATCAAAATGCTCAGGGTATGGAGGAGTAGGCACCGAGGGGTCCAAAGGCTCATTGTGGATCTTCCTCAATGTCAGATTTTGAAAAGCTGCACCTTGCCTCTCGATCGCTTTGACCTTCTCAGCCAAAACCTTGTAGGCCTTCGAAGATAGAAAGTCCTCCTCCCTAAGTTGATGTGGAGGTGGTCTAGGAGGTACTGTCTTCTTCGATCGAGGTGGAGGACGTGGCTCCTCCTCCTCCTCAACTTGGGAACTCTCAGGATACTCTTGGTTGGATCCATCTCCCTCTTCTTCCTCATACTGCCTTTGCCTCTGATCGTCGAGCGAAGGTGACTAACCCCTTTGTTGGGCACTAATATGAGTGTGAGCATCTATGTGCTCCTGGTGCATATCGGCTTGTGAAAAAGCCTTCTTGTGCACACGCTCTCTATGCTCATCATGAGGGTATAGGCCAGCCCTAGCTAGCCTATCCTCCTACTCTACATGCTCCTTCTAGGCGAGGATACGCTCCTCACGCATGCGTTGCTCATATAGTCTCTGTCTAATGAGCCTCTATGCTTGAATATTTTCATCTTCAATACATTGCCTCTCTAGGTGAGCATCCTCCAATTGATCTTGGAGGAGTTGGCATCTCTGCTCAGATACCAGTCGATGTGATCTATCAATCTGATCGATCGTAGGAGGCCTCTGGTATGCATGCTCTGTACGAGTGACCTTATGGGTTCTGTACCCATCGGACTGATGTGTTGCACCTTTGCCTCTGTCTGTGAAGATGGCATTGGCATCCTGTTAAGTCCTATACTATGTGCCACCATGCATAGATGGTGGATGTGTGACATGAGGGTGCTTAGAAGCCTCTCCATGCTCTCTAGTAGTCCTGATGGAGCTCTCGCTATGCTCACTCGGGGTAGGAGTGGGCGAAGGCTTGTAGCCTAACTGCTCAAGGACACTACCTAGACCATCTAACTATCTAGACCACCACCGCTCATGTGGTGGTGTACCATTAGCTCCCACCTTTGATATATCAATGGTGATCTTGCATGGTGGACCATGCATGGGAGTATGAGTAGACCTATGCTCGAAGTGAGCCTGTCTACCTTGAATGGGTGGATCTCTATTCCTTCTATACTCAGAAGGTGGAGGTATGGAACCTCCTATGGACCTAGTACATAGGGGTACCAACTTGGTCCCCTGCACAACATACTCGTCGACCGATCCCATGGATGCGCGTGCAATACGGTCTCGATAATGGCTTTTGAGTGGAGCACCCTCATGCTGAGAGGCTCCATGCTCAATCCTATGCCTAGAGGAGTGTATTGAAGCTCCTCTATCTAGGGTACGCTCGATGGGGTCCCCTCATGTCGAGTTATCTCCTCTAATGCTTGTCGAACGACATTCGATTTGCTCATGTGGGCGAGGACTTGACATGTGTTATTGTGAATCAGTTGGGGGTTGGTCATTGGCATCGGTCTTAGACCTTTGTCGACCACCCCGTGTATCCACCATAGTGTACCTAGTATCTAGATGTATATTTTATTATTAAGAAAACAAGGTATACAATGGTGATTATCTTGTATTTAAATTTTAATTTGTGAGCCCTAAACTATTTGATGTTGTTTTCAAGATGTGTTGTATCAGTAGAGAAACTCTTATCATGTTTTGCAAAGCTTGTTGGATTTTATTCTTAGTTTAATGGCTTTCACCTGTATACTCATAGCTCGAAAACCTGGATGTGACTTCCAGATCACGTAATCCAACCTATAATGTGTGGTAATGAAGCCCACACATGGTCAGGGAGCACAAGTCCTCCCAGATCCTCACCCATTTTCACCCAGTCAGCGTCATACCCTCCGAAGAGGAGTATATGCAAATTTTCTAGGGTACGAAAGGTTCTCGGATCCGGTATTGGTCTAGTATCCAAGGGTACGTAGGATTTGGGCCAACGGATGGAAATTACCCCCACCGTCATTGAACCCTACTAGTGGTTGGATGTGAAGCCCAACTCACTAGCATTTAAGTGCCAAGTGGTGTGTGTGGTTCATTTTAATTTGCATAAAATGACAAATGCATAATATAGCACAAATGATTGTTTCCTACATGTAATGTAAAAAGAAACGTTTCACATTTAGATATGCATGCTATATCCTACATGATTTTTGACAATGCAATTACGATGCAAATGGCCACTAATTGGGCCTCACACATGCAAACCAAACACACAATTCTATCAAGCACGTTGGATTCTAGGGTGGACTGCAATCAGAGGTCCATTGTTCCTAGCAGCGCCTTTCTAATGAGATGAAAAATAAATGTATCTAAGACCTAATTCATTTCCTTTTATTTCTTAATTTCCTAATTGCATTCAAAATTTAACTCTCTAGAAAAACACAGAGATAGAAAAAATGACAGAGAGTGAAAATAGGGCCTACCTCAGGTCCACATTTGATCTACACTCTATTTTCTATCGTCTGCTCTACTAGCATAAATCGTAGGTCTGGTCTATGTTCTGTACTATAAACTGCGTGTTGTAGCTATGGTTCAGTTGTTGGATCATAGCTAGTAGTTGCAGTCTGTACCCGTAATTCAAAAAAATCCAAGAATAATAGTTAGATCGCTATTTTTGTGGAGTTCCACCATGATCGCCTTCTGACTCATGTAAAAAGCGTACAACTATCTATTGCATTAAGTAAAATCAACATAAAAGCATGAAAAGATAAGAAGATTGCATGAATCAAAGAAAATGTGTGTTTCTTTATTGATATATCCAATAAACTCGGTTACAAGTATTCCCCTCTTAGGGTCACTATCATGTTGATACAATATTACAATGTCCAATTGTTTCCCTCTCAACGGGTAGGTACAATCAACTAATGCTTTCTAAATAGTGACACAAACTGCTCTAGGGTGGAGTTGACCCTCTTATTCGCATTGAGGAAGGATTTGAATGAAATCTCCTTTGAATATGTTTTCCTGCGGTCAAGAAACAACAGAAAAGGATTAAAAGAATAGGCAGCCTCTCGTGATGAGGCCCTTTAAAGGTGATAAATGCATAAAGATGCCATTAAAAACATGAAATCAAGAAAGCATAAAACATGTATTAAACTATGCTAAACTGATAAAGATTCCTGGAAATATATTAAAAGAATAATGCAACTATCAATATAATGGATCAATTATATGAAATGAAGCATGAAAGCATGGAACGAAGCCATTATTGCACTAACTACAATAATGAAGCAAGATTAATCTAATCCCTATATCTATTGGTCATAAATCTCTAAAACTACAATTAATCAGCTAAAATGATAAATTTAACCTAACTAAACAAACTAAAATGAAAATAGTAAGGATATTTTACCCCTATTGCAAACCATAGCTCTGGTGAGCGGTTTGCACTATAAACCATGGCTGAAAGCCGCGGTGAGCAATCAAGTAGGTTTGCCCTCCAAATTCAAGGGTAGTGGGCTTGACCTCCTTGTCCAATTGATGTTCAAGGGTCGCCTTCGGTGTCCTCTGATAGGTTTTGCGGTTGAATCATTGTGAAGGGCCTTCGTTTTCCCGAATTAATGTCTTCTTGGCTCTCCTAGGCTCCTAGGGCATCCATGGACAATTGGTCATTCTTGAAGTAGGTAGAATAGAGAAGTGGCTCTCTCAATATACTCGGATGAGTATGCAATTTGATAGGGCTTCTCTGCTCTAATCTCCAATTCTCTCTATATTATTCCCCAATTTGGAGGGGGTATTTATAGGATGTCCCTAGGGCTAGGGGTGGCTTCATGGAGAAGCCAAGATCAAGAAGGGGTGGTTAGGACAGTTGGAATGGAAGCCTCTAGAATCTTTCATCCTTTAACCACCTTCTTCTAGATTCAATGGTCGTTCAAACCGATTTGGCTCGGATGAAGGCCAACTGAACTTCAGTTCAAACCATAGGTCTCAGCTGCGGTTCAGACTATAAACCGTAGGTGTCACTATGGTTCAGACTATAGACCCAGGTCTGAGCTATGGTTCAGACTGATTAGGCCAAGGAGCCCAAATTGAGTGGTTAGAACCACTGCTCTATCTTGGAGTCTATCCAAGATCTTCCATATGGTCTTGTAGCATGTCCATATGAGTAGTCACCCTCGACATGACGCATTTTAGGTGTCTACAAGTTGTATATCTTCATTATGGAGTATTACCTCCACAATATAACCATAGTAGTGTGACTCATTGTATACTTGACTTTTCCTTTCCATATGCCAAGTATTATGACTCTTGGATTATCTACTTAACACTTTCATACTTGATGAACACTTGACACTATAATATATGCACACCTAAACATGATTCTTACACTTCTGTAACTTGCACACACTAATCTAAGATACTTGTGCATATCTTTAAATTTTATATTTTTACTCTTACATATAATACACTTGTACACATACTCAACTTACACTTGCACACTAACTCACATGACACTTGTGCATTTCTTGCACATTACAACTTTACATGACACTTGTATATTTCTTGCACATTCACACTTACATTAAAGGGGAAATATAACTCACACTCTAAACTATGTCTCAACTGTAATATATTATTTACAAATGTACCATGAAGGTACCACAGACGTACATTAGCATGTACCAAATAATATAATATAATCCAACACCCCTTGTATTACATTATTTGGTTATTGAATATCTTAGTCTTCAATTATAGTCTTTGTCTTTGTCTTCAATTATAGTCTTTGTCTTTGTCTTCAATCTTCAAGTGATCCTGGGACCTATCCTTGATTTGTCCTATTTTTTCTTTCTTCTAAATTTTTTTGATCTTCTTCTTTTGCTTCTTCATTTTTTTCTTTTCTGTCTTGACCTGATCATGTTGCATTCATGTATTCTGATGTTCTATAGCAACTACAAAATTAGTACCTTCAAAATTCTTTGAGAAAAATACATCTTTATTGATTACCAATTTTGTTGAGAGAGCTTTGAATTCATTTTATTCAATAGTTTCTTCTAACTCTTGAATTTCATGAATTTCTTGAGCTAGATGTCTTTTTTAATTTCCCTCTCTATATTGTAATTGTGGTTGTTGTTGATGATTATACCGATATTGAGAATAATATCGACGTTTAAAATATTGAGGTTGAAATTGTTTTTGTTGTTGAGAGTATATTGATATTGTCTTTGTTGTATTGACTTGTTTGTTTGACCACTTTGATTTATATTCATCTGATTTCCTTGATACTGATTTCTTTGATTGTATCTACAAAAAATTGTGCTATGATATTTTTCTTACATATTTGATAGTATCTTGGATTCTATTTAGATTTGTACCTTGAAGTTGAAGTGAGTTTACCTTGTGTATTATCCTTTGATACCAAGACATTGTTAGTCATTTCATCTTTGACTGAGTTTTCTATTTTATATTCTTGAAGAATATTAACTAACTTATCAAATGCAGTTTCTTTGCTTAAAAATTTCAAAGATATGACTATATGTTTGTAGCTTTCTAGAAGTGCTCTCAATATCACTTGAACAATAAATTTATCTTCTGCTTTCTCTCCTAAAGTTAATAGCTTTGCTTTTATATCTGCTACCTTTTTAAGAAATAATTCAATACTTTCACCATTATTAAATTTTAAGAAGTATAACTAAGATCAAATATTAAGGATAGTAGCTTTGTTTTTCCCTTCAAATATTTTGCATAGAGTATTCCAAGATTTTGTAGAAGTTTCTACTCCATTTTTTTTTTGCTTGATAAAAAGGGGTTGTACTTGGATCCCCCACCCTTAAAAAATTACATGTCTCTTCTTTAGATCTTGAGAGTTTACAAATAGATACACTTCTCATATCAATTGAGATTCTATAGTTAGAAACCTACATCATTTTACATAAAATGTCTAAATTCTTGATTTTCATTTTCTGGATCTTTTCAAATATCTGTATGAATACAATTACTCCAAAATTTAGCATCTTTCTTGATATTTTCCTATAGCAGCCTTCACAATGCCAAAAATTCACCTCTACTATCTATGCCTTGCATCTTCGTATTGCAATATTTCCAAAACATCACACTAACATAGTCTGCTTTACCAAATCTAGATTGCTAGATTCCTTCCTGAAACACAAGTACAACCACAAATATTATAATATATAGTATAAATGAACACACATTATTGTTACAAAGTAAAATAGATATTACCAATGGAAAAAATTAAAGTAAATCTTAATCATTAATTGATTTAAGCAATCATCAATTTTTTTCAGCTTCAACTAAACTTTCTACTTCCTCTAACCATGGAAAGAAGATGTTAACTTCACGATCTTCAACCAAAATCCCTCTATTGGTTATCTTATCTACACAATTGTTTCCTTCCCTTAATATATGTGTAAACCTGATTTCTTCAAACTCTTTAGCAAGATCTTGAATTCCTATAATTATCTCTTATATGTTCCATGGAGCCTTTGCTTTCCTCAAAATTGCATTTATTACTACGAGAGAATCACCTTACATCCAAAATCTATTCCATTTCATTTGTTTACATATTTTTAACCCTTATAAATTTGCCTAAGCTTCAACTTCATTATTTGTCTTAAATCCACAATTGAAAGCATAATGAGACAAAATATCTCTATTATTTCTAATTATTCCTCCTCCTCCTATTGGTCCTAGGTTTTCTTTAGATGCTCCATCAAAATTCAACTTAACCCACTCCACATCTGGTGGTTTCTAATTTATATTCTTTACCTTATTTTTGCTTCTCTTGTACCCAACATCATAATTTCATTTAATGACTTGAATTCATCTATCAAGACTCTTCTTCCAAATTAGGGGTTGGGTGAGTTGATAGGGTTGGTTTAGAATCCTCTATGGATAAACATATCTTCTTTTTCATTACCTATAAACTGATTTCATTTTCTTTAAATATACCTCATTTCTTTCTAGTAATATAGTCCAAAGTATTGTATCTTTTGATATCCCATATTGTCTGTAAAACCTCACTTTTATAAGTGCTCTACCATTACTTTAACCAATCTTCAATTTTTCTATTCATCACCATGCATTTACCAAACATATTAAGAATCCATTGCCATAGATTCTATACAATTGAGTAATGTCCCAAGATATGGTCAATACTCTCCTACTCGTTATTATAGAAAATACATTACGAGGGGCCATGAAAACCCCTTTTCATAAGGTTATCCTTGGATAAAATTCTTCTATGACCTACTAGCCAAACAAAAATTTTGACTTTAGGAATGCTCAAGCTATCCAAATTATCTCTCCATATTCTTATGATGTTCTACATTATATCCACTTCTTGTTGTGTATTCTCCTGAGCTATTCAAATTCCAAATCAATTTATCCATGGAAACCCTCGAAATAATTACAGTTTCAATCTTTCTACTCAATTTCCTCCTAGCATCAATGTATTGTATACTTGTAAAATTTTTTTTTCCATTTGTATCTTCCTTCTCGATCCTTGTACAAAATATTTGAAACCCTATCACTGCATTTATATTGAAGCAATCTCATCCAAGGTTTCAAAATTAGATCTAAATTGAGTGGTTTTTTATCACACCAAATATCCATCCAAACATTTTTTTTTGTTCCCACCACACATCTTAAACCTTTAATCATAATATCAAATAGATTTTTTTAAACCATTCCAAAGAAAAAACCATTTGGAAGAGAGAATGTAGTAAAAATTAAACTTGGGTCACTGGGATCAACATACTTAGAAGAATTCTTGCCCATTGTCTTTGAATCTCTTTGTATAATCTCCTGATAACTTTTCTCCTAATAGCTAAGTTTTCCTCTGTAAGATCTCTTAAACCAAGACCTCCCATGGTTTTTTCATCACACAACTTGCTCCATTTCATCAAAGAAAATTTCCTTTTATCATGTAAACTTGACTATAAAAAGGATCGCATAATAAATATTAAACTTTTTTCAACTGATTTTGGCATAGAATACAAAGACATATAATATGTTGGAATGGCTTGTAAGACTGACTTAATTAACTGCACTATTCTTGCTAATGATAACCATCTACCTTTCCAAGCTGGAAGTTTATTTTGAACTTTACTAATAACTCAATTCCATAAATCTATCCTCATTCTCCCCTAAAATAAATACATCCCTAGATAAGTTGGCAAATTTGCCTCCTCCATTTGAAATAATCTATAAATTCTTGCTTTCATATTAGGCGTGTTAAGAAAGTAAATTTTGGATTTAGTCCAATTAATTTTTTGCCCTGAAGCTCTTTCGTACTCTTTTAAAGAGTTATTCAAATCTCTGGCCTCATTTATCCTAGCCATTCCAAACAGGGTTGTATCATCTACAAATTATTGATGGGTGATGTTATCGATGTTATTACTAACCTTAAGTCCAATTATAAACCCATTTTGTAAGCCTTATTTAAGTTCCTACACAAAACTTCTACCATAATAATGAACAAATAAGAAGATAGAGGATCTCCTTGTCTAAGACCTCTCTTGGATTTACAATAATTTATCACTAACCCATTGACCAAAACTGAATAAGAAACTATAGAGACACAATCTTTAATCCATCTAACACAATTCTTCTCAAAACCAAACTTATCTAAAACTGCAAAAATAAAATTCAATTTAACCCTATCATAGGGTTTACTCATCAAGTTTTAAGATCATAGATTTCTCTTTTCTTGAAGCTGTTGAATGTATAACTTCATAAGCTACTATGATCCCATACAAAACATGTCTCCCATTCACAAAACCTTCTTGCTCTTCTAAAATATTTTTTTATAACAATGGCCTTAATATATTTGCCATCACTTTGGAAATAATATTATAAGTCATATTACATAGGCTTATGTGTCTAAAAGAATCAAACACTTCAACATCCTTCTTTTTTGGAATTAGGGTAAGATAAGTTGCATTTATTTTATAAGGAATGTATTGTTTTACCCTAGATTGTTCCATTGCCACCAATAAAGAATCTTTCACTATATCCCAATTATGTTGGTAAAAAGCTGCAAAGAGCCCATCTGTACTAGGGGATTTATCATTATTAAAAGAGAAAAAAGCTAAATGAACTTCTGCTAGAGTAATAGGCTCCATCACTTTCTTGTTGTCTTCATTTGTTATAACTGAAAAAAACATCTTGAAGAAGTTTATCATTAAGAACTTCAATCTCCTTTGAACCTAGAATATTCTAATAAAATGACTTTACCTCTTTTCTAATTTCACTTTGATCTTCAATCCAAACCCCTTTTATTGATTTAATTCTACCAATTCTAGAAGATAATCTTTGTACTATAGCCATCCTATGAAAAAACTTTGTATTTTTATCTCCTTCTTTTAACCAAGTCTGTCTTGATTTTAATCTCCAAAATTTCTCTTCCTTACTCAAAATATTATGATATTCACAAAGAAACTCTCTTTCCTCTGAGCTTGTATTATTTTCATCACCTTTTTTGAATTTTGAAACTTTATCTTTTAGTTATTATGTTTCCAAAGGTGTTCTTGTTCCATTATTTTAATCTAGATGTCATGGCTTAAATTTGGTTTGGAAGAGCATACAACCCACCATTACCTAAAGAATTCCATGTTTGAGCTATCATATCAAAAAATTGAGGATGGTCTTCCCACATCATATCATATTTAAAATATGATATTTTTTGAATTCACTAACCACCATTTTAACTCTTATTTTCCAGTGATATGAACCAATCCTTGTTAAGGTATTAATTTTAGCATAAGTTCCTTCATCTAGCCAATGATCTAAGAGAATGCATCTATCTATTTTTTATACTATTAGGTTATGACCTCTCCTATTATTGGTCCAAGTATAGTTTTCTTCTTCAAAATCAACTTCCCATAGATTATTGTTTCAAATAAAAGCTGAGAAATATTTCATATTTTGAGTCTATTTCCTAATTTCCCCAAATTTTTCATTCAACTTGCTAATGACATTAAAATCTCCAATGATCATGAAATGGGTTTCTTGGTATTTACTTCTCATAAAGGCCTCAATCCCACTCCAAACTTCTAATCTACCTGACTTGGGTTGTAGGACCATACACATTGATAAGGATAAAGCAAATATCAACAAAGTAGAAAGTGACTAAAGAGGCTATCCAATGCCTAGTTTTATGAATGGTTACACAAGAGGTTCTAGAAGGATTCCAACAAGTTAGAATTCCCACTACAACTCCTTCAGAATCCATAGCATCCCATTCACATATTTTCCAAATTACTTTCATAGTTTTTGAAACTTCTTCTTTTGTCATTTTAGTTTTCTAGATACAAAGAATATCAAATTTATTACTTAAACATAGGTCCCTAATACACCTATGATTTGAGGGCGCCTTAACACCCTTTATATTCCATGATATGATAATCATGTCTCATTAGGGTCTTTTGGCCCCTCTTGCGTATTACCAATATTATTTTGTTGTTTGGTAAAAATAAGTTCAACCAACTTAGTTTATGTTCCTTTCTCTATGTTAGCTCTAGCTTCCCTGGATCTTACTTCATCATTTGAGGGTTTTTCTCTTTTTGCCTTGCCTGTATCAAGAGTAGGTCTTATTATTCTATTCCTAAATATTCTTTCATCATTTTATTTTTCAACATATTTATCCTCTCTTGGTTCTATTATAGAAGTTTTTGACTTATCCTGCTCATTTTATGGTATTTCCTTATTAATGGCAAAGGTATTACCTTCTAAAAATACATTTTATTTACCAATTATTTCCTCCTTAATGGTGCATGGTACTTCAATAGAGTTCAAAATATGACGAAACACATTCCTTGGGTTAATCGAGAATGTTCTTTCTTAAATTGGGATCATATTGAATAGACGATTTCTTGATAATATGTTGAAATTGTTGTTCTGTGTCCTCTAAGTTTTGATCTGCTTTTTCTTCATAGGTTAAAGCCTCAAAAGAATTGGAATTTCTTCCAGTATCATTTCTTATTGGTCTCAACTATTCATTTTCTTTTATTTTTCTAGATCTATTTTTTGGAAGTTGAAAACCATATTTATCCATAACCATTTATAAATTTCTATTATGATTTTCTACAAATGATTCTGCTGGGCTCTTATTAGGGTATGATCTCTCAGTATGCCCCATATCATGAAACATTCTACATATAAAATATATGTTTGCATAATATATAGTTTGGATCCACATCTTAAACCCATACTTAAGAATGATTGATTCTGGTAAAGCTTTACTTATATCAATCATGACCAATATTTGAGCACAAATAGCCAAAAATCTATCTTTTTTTATATCTAAAATCTCAAGGAATTATCCTAGAGTGTTTCCTATTGCCTTGAAGGTATCTATTTCCCAAAATTCAATGGATAATCCAAACATCCTAACCCAGACTGGTACTAGAAATATATTTACATTTTCAGGTGAAAACCCTTCATACAATCGGGTAAGGAAGAGCCCTGCTCTTCCCATAAAACAAGGACCCCATTTTAAGATTCTTTCTCTTTCTTCCCTAGAAAAAAAATAGCTAGGAAGAAACCTTTGGGAAGAAATGATAGAATTACTCATGGAGACTTCCAACTCCTATCAATCCATTTTATCAAGACTGAATCCCTTGGCCAATACACATTAAATTTACCAAAAACTACCCTATCTTGGAGCAATGAGGATCTCTCTGAGGTGCGCTCACTAACCTCTACCACTAGAGATGATTATAAGGATTTAACTATAAATGGATCCATGGAAAGGAAACTAAAACTCAAAATCTAATGAAATTTATCTGAAAGTTCTATAACAAATATAATATTTGATAAAAACTTTATAAAATTTTTATTCACAATTTCTAAGATAAATAAAGGGAAAAAAGAACTTAGCTAAAAAAATCCTTTATCGAGATAGAATGTATTACCTCGCTGAAGTCCTAGCCCTTCATTTCTCTTCCCATTGTTCGAACCCTAGTTGGCAAATAATTGCAATTTTATTTTTTGCAACTTGAAAAATTGTCACTGCCCTTGTTCCAAATGGTTGAATTCACAAGGTTGTATCTCCCTCAATATTGCTCGGATTTTTGTATATGACCACTCATTTTAAAGCTATTCAAATTCTTCATAATTTGGTCCAAGAATCAGCTGAATCCGATAACTCTTCACAAATATATGGCTCCTAAAATATGAAATATTTTCAGGAAAAAACCCTAATCCTTCACAATTTGCAATTTTATTTTTTGCAATTTGAAAAATTATCACTGCCCTTTTTCCAAATGGTTGACTTCATAGGGTCATATCTCCCTCAATAATGCTTATATTTTTGCATATGACCACTCATTTTAAAGCTATTCAAATTCTGCATAAGTTGGTCGAAGAATTAGCTGAATCATATAACTCTTCATGAAGATATGACTCCTAAATATGAGGTGATTTTAAGGAAAAAACCCTAATCCTTAACCGTTTCTACTCTATTTTAATAAGGTTGTATTTCATCAATTATTCCAAATGTTATTATCATAAGTGCTTTGGCTTCACCTTCTTCAAATATTTGAATTTATCTTACATCTTCAATAGGTTTTGTTTTTGTTCCACTAACTATATCCCAAAGTTTTTCCACAACTAAAATTGATTTCTTTTTTTTTTCCATGAAGAAAAATTTGGTCCTTTCAAAAGTTGAGACTCAGTAAGAAAAAACTTGTTGTTAGGCATAGTACAACTCATTCAAAATACTCTCGTGTATAAAACCTTATAAATCCTAAGTTTAAAATAATTCAAAGTTTCTAATTTAAATTCCTATGAAGTAGTAAACCTTATGTCTCCCTAGTTTTAGAAACTAATAATGAATTTTGCAAATTTATGTTTTTCCAAATAGATAAATTTGCAAGAAACTAAAAAATTTTCAATTTTTTGCTTTTCTCAAAAATATAAAACTAAACATTTTTCAAAATAAACTTTCAAACAATTCCTAAAACATTTAAATAAAATAGTGATATACCTTATCACTCCAAACTTATTAATAAACTTTCAAACAATTCCTAAATACCTTTTTACTCCTTATATTATAAAATAAACAAAGTATCAAACTCTAATAAAATAACTTTGATTCACTAACCTTATCACTCAAAACTTGTAATAAATCAATAATTCAAATATCTTCTAATTTAACCTTATAGCTCCTAATATAAAACCTTAGCTCTTATAAAAACCCTAAAAATTGCACTAGTTACTATAGTGCTTCAAACTCATTCTATTCTTCTTACAATCTTCTCATTGGAAACTCATGCAAATTCCTCTTAATATACATTAGGCGATTGCTAAGTGTAACCTTGCACGGTATAATGTTTTTATTTCTAAGCCATTTATTTTCTAACGAGAACACTTCTAACATTGTTCCAATAGAAGTTCGAACAACATTCTATGTTTTGAATGCTACTTATGCACTTGGAATTATAATATTATGCACTCAACTATTATTTGGCACTTATGCTTACCAATTTCCTCCAACATTTCCTTGCCTTTGTCTTCCTTGTTGCTATCACTTTCAAACGGTTCATCTTCTACAAGGAAGAACTTTGCTTAGTTTTGAATTTGCATAGTGTAATAAGGATCTTAGCTGTGTCTTAGATTTACCCTTGTGCTTTCCTAAAAAGTGAGCACTATGCCTTTCATCAAGCTGAGTTACCCTTGATTTGATGTTATTCCTTGATATGTTGCTATTGTAAAAATTGATGTTCCTCTCAAGATGTTACTATTCTCAAGATGAACATTTTAAGGTCGTCGTGGTTCTCAATATGGACATTATTGCTTTGTGTTGCTATTTGGAGAGCTTTTATTTTCTTAGGATGATGGTGTTCCAAGATGTGAGCCAAATGGCTCAAGTTCCTCTACACTGGTATGGGTTGGATGGCTCAAATTCTTTTCTAATTTACACTAGTGTGGACCAGATGGCTCATGTTTTATGCTCTACACTAGTGTGGGTCGAATGGGTCATGTTATTTTATACACTTGAATAAGCCAAATGGCTCTATCTTATCTAATATGGTAATAATATCTTAATATCTATTTCACTTAGCTTCTCTTCAATAGATATAAGCTTATTACCTTAGATCTTTTCTCAGACCTTTCTCTGCTTCAACTTAACTTTTAGATCAATTTACTTTTTTCTATATTGGCCTCTTCTATTCTCAATGAACCTTTCTCTTTTTGCAATATAAATATTTCTATAAATATAATAGAACTCGGAAATTCTTTTCTTATATTCTAAATATGTCTCCTTTCATTTTTAATATAGATTACCTCTATCTTGAATGTCTCTTCCCAATTCTATATACATGTCTCTTTTCTTATTCTTAAAGGACCTCTAATCCTTCTATATTCAAGCCTCTTTTATTCTGTATAACGAGATTCTCTTATATCTGTATAAGAGCCTCTTTTCTTTCCACTATAAGGGCCTCTATTATCTATACAAACCTCTTTCATACTAGAGAATCAAATATAATGTCAAGGTGAATTTGAATTTCTTTGTATTTTCAACTGTCTTTTGAGTCAATGTCAAGGGATATCTATGTTCCTAAATCCTGTATCAATGTCAAGGGTTGGCTATGGCTATGATTGATAAACTATATCAAAGTTGATTATGCCTCAATATGCTTCGATATTCTTATCTATAATTTTTCAAAAAGAATTCAATCTTCCAATTCTTGAATGACAACTTTATTTTGGGTTGGTTCTTCCTATCAATCAATGTCCATCTTTTCTTCTAGGTTGTCTCAATTTCTTCAATATAGTTGACTCCTAGTCTTCACTAGTTTTCCTTCAACCGTAGAAATACCACAGCCTTTCTACTTAATATGACCTTCAAATAGAGTTTGAGTCTCACTATCTTCAAAGTGGACAAACCCCAAATTGACTTTATCAAACTAGATAAAATCAATTTCAAAACTTGGATAAAATAAACTCTTGTCAATTTGGACAAAGTCTACTGGTAGCTTTGATACCATTTATGGTTTTTTAAGCCTTAATACTACCACAAATATCATAGGTTACATATCACAGGATAAAATATAACATAACCACAATATAATAAGGTCAAGATAATGAAATGAGTAGAATAATATGTAAAATAAGACTTATAATATATCAAATAACATTCAATATTACACAAAAATATGAATGTAATAGACTTAATCACCATGTACTAAGCATGTAATACAACATACAATATTAATTGCTTAAAATGTATGCAATCTTTATTTTTTTACTTTCTCTTACAATGATTGTGACTGTACGTGATTGTATATAATTATATATCTTAATTATGGAGTATTTCCTTCATAATATATCTATAGTATCGTGACTCTTTGTATAATTGACTATTCCTTTCCATATGCCAAGTATCATGAATCTTGGCTTATCTACTTGACACTTGCATGCTCGATGAATACTTGACACTATAACATATGCACACCTAAACATGACTCTTACACCTCTATGACTTACATACTCTAATATAAGATACTTGTGCACATATTTATATTACATATTTGCACTCTTACATATAAGAAACTTGTGCACATAGACTCAACTTACACTTGCACACTAAATCACATGACACTTGTGCATTTCCTGCATATTACAAATTTACATGACATTTGTGGATTTTCTATACATTCACACTTACATAAAAGGGGAAATATAACTCACACTCTAAACTATAACTCAATCCTAATTTATTATTTACAAATGTACCATGAAGGTTGAAGTAAAATTAGGATCTCCCTCCACATCTTGTAATTTCCAAGGACAATAGTATTCAACCTTCCTCTTAAGGATGAGTGCTACAGTTTTCTTTGTACACATAAGAATATAAATTCCCAACTTGGGCTTATTCCTTCTATGAAAAATTGCACAACCAAGAGTGGCTTTGTAACCTTTAGAAACATAACACATTAGGACCATTCACCATGACCTCATCTACTATCTCTTGATAAAACCAATCTTGACTAAGTCATGACTCTAAATACTCTTAAGCTACTCATGCAGAAAAGTAATACACTATGACTTATAATAAGTCTTAAAAACACTAGCATGAAATAAAATAACACATGAAATGAGAAATTGAAATGCATAGATGTATAAAAAGAGACCTATCAAATATTCCATGAGCAACTCCTACTTAATAGACTATAAGGTCAATATATCTTACTTGTTTGCTCATCCATATCCTCTCAATGAATAACTGATTGAGAATGGTGTCATGATTCTCCAATAACAATACCAAAATGACAAACACACAATTCATCTGTCAATTGTTAAGGACAAAATTTCAATCCCACAAAAGAAGGCGAGAATGAATTATTTATTATAGCTCTTTGACTTGCTAATTGTGTGATTATCTATAAATTGGTATTTTAAATATATGTTAAGGATTGTGTTGTATACACTCATCTACAAGGGAGATCTAGATCTAACCTATAAATAAAACAAGGAAAGGAAAATAAAACAAGAAAAAACATCTACTCTAATAGATTGTGGATATCTCCTATGTAGGGAAGGGGACTTTCCTTAGTTGTAGTAGGAAGGAGAGCACTACATCCTTAAGTTATTCCACAAGTTGGTACAAAACAAAGATATGAAAATTAAATTATTATTTTAATCAAAGTTATGAGTACATGCCCTTGACTAGTTGAAATGTTACCATTACAATGCTTGAAAAATACTTATAAAGATAAAATACAATCTCATGAAAATCTTATTTATTATATAAATGGTTACAAATTCCAAACAAACAACTAATTGAGGTTAGGAGTAACAAATATTTCCCTATGATTCCTACAAAATATTCTTAGTGGGATTTCTAAATTATAACAAATTTGTTATAACAACAAAATTTAGAGAATCTCCCTTAAAATAAAAAAAGATAAAAACTAAATAATATTATGGTTGAATCTATTTGTCAGTGTTATTGTTGATGTCTTGACTACAACAACATAAATGTTGGCTACAATGTAGCTAGTTGGTTGGATGACTATAGTGTGATTGGCTAATTGTAACTAGCTTTGATTGCAATAAAGTGACTACAACATGACTAACTAAATGATTGCAACATTATTTGAAGGTTGGCTATAGCAAATTATCAATCATAGCAAATTGGTTGCAATTGGTTGGTTGAATGGTTGTAGCATGGTTGGATAGAAAGATATAGTAGATTGTTGACCACAATAGGCTATTGACCACTATAGTTGGCTCATTAACTATAGTAGGTTATTGACTATAGCAAGTTGATCACCATAGCAGATCTTATTTTTAGATTATTTGGGAGTCAAAACCACTCCCTTTTTCTAATTTATAAATATAAACACAAATTATTTCTTATTGTTTACAATATCTATAAAATGGATTAAAAATGTTATAAATTATCAATAATGGTGTACATAAAGCATCATTTTTATGATAAATATGGGCCTAAAATATGGCATTTTTAGGGTTGAAGCATCATGTACAACTTGAGTGGCCTAATTATGGAGACCTTAAAACTTTGAATAGATATCCAAGGTTCGAATCCTATAGGGGTAGGGATGTACATTATGCTTCAGTTTTAGAGTATGGTTGGATATCTATATATTGGATAAAAAACATCCTCCATGAGGGTCCTCTCATATGGCCTATGGTCTCGTGGGTGTTAAAAACTACATTACCCTTTTTAAATTGGAGATCTTTTTATTGTTAGTAAGATACTTAGTGTCCAAGGAAACCATATCAAAAATTTTGTATTCCATTTCCAATATTCATGTTCTTTTCATCAAATGGCATAAGCTCAGCTGGTTAAATACCTCATATTTTAAAGACGAGACTTAGATTTGAATTATTTCCAAGCAATACATGCTTAATTACCAAGTTGCTATAATACCACTATGTGGTCATTATGTAATATGGATCAAGCCTATTTTAATCCTATATAGTCAAATACAAAAATAAATGTTCATGTTATTTTTTCTCATGATTTTAAATGTTGTTTTGATTATGCTCATTCCTCTCTCTATATTATGAATGTCTAAAATTAAGTTTGAAATCCACAAATTTTTGTACAGCCAAGATAAATAAAATGATTATTTAGGTTGTTATTATTGATATTCAAGGCACTAACGAATATAGCTAAACATAACAAGGTAGAGCAAGAGTTCAATATATTGAAGAAGAATCCATGAGAATTTATAAGCTCCAAGTTTTTCAAGTTTATACAATCAAAAGTATTATGTTATTTTTATTACTTCCATTATGTGAGCTAAAAACTTTCCTTTTGATGTGTGGAGTTTTCTACTTCAAAAGGTTTATTTATATTAAATAATATATTCATATTTTTTGTTGATGCAAAAGTCTTCAAGTTGAGCATGTGCTTTGATTTTTTGCGTAATTATATGCTAAATCATTGAAAATTATCAATGTACTTGAATGTATCACAATTCCTTCCTCAAGAAAACTTAATTTATTGAATTGTAAAATTATTACAAAACTTTATCCTCAAAAAATAAATCATTCACTATATATTGAAATTAACAAATCATTCATCCCCAAACAATAATTCACAAAGAGACAAAGATAGATAATACCCTTATTTTAGGGAAACACCAATAATAATCCTTAAGGGAAAAATAAGTCCACAAGATCTCCTCAGATGAGAGGCCAATCTACGAGTAAATATGATTACAAGAGAGTACTTGACATGAACGATGTTCCTTACAATGAAAACATTCTTTATTTATATACCCAACATCAAATGCTACTTTGAAAATGGTATAACTTTAACTCGAGTCGACTCCTAAACCTCGTTAGCATATATGTCATATATGTCATTGTATTACATCTTGGCAAAATGGTAGCGCTCGTAGGCGCTCTCTAGGTTGGTTGATTAACCACCAGGTTGGTTAGATAAACCAACTAATAACTGCATGCATTGTAACCTTTATATGGATATCAATCAATATGATCAAACTGCTTCGTCGTTTTCTTCATGGCATCAGAGCTACGGACGCAGACAGACTACGGATCCTGACGGACGCGAGCCGGACGCAGACAAGACTACCAGCCAATGAGACTGGAGGACCCTCGACGGAAGACGAGGAGGACCCTGACGGACGGGAGACTGATCGAACGCAGACAAGACTACCAGCCAACGAGACTGGAGGACACTGACGGATGAAAGACTGACGAACGCAGATAGAGGACGGACTAACCCCGCCAACAGGACACGTGAGGCACATAGAGGACAACACACAGAGGCACGCAAACAGATAGAGGCACGCAACGCAAACCGAGGACACGTGAGGCAAAGACAGGGCGGATCGGGCACGTGGGTCGATGGTGCACGGTTACGGAGGCAAAAGGGCGGGGTGGTTGCCCGAAGGCAACCGAAAGCTATAGTTGCTTTTTGCCCCTTTAAAGATCCCCACAGTGGCAGCACAGGCCATGTGGGATTATTTTTTTTCCCTCTTCTCCGGCCCCGATGTTGTTAACACTGGCCTAGTTCCTCCTTGTTCACATCGGGCCCTCTGGCTCCCGTGGTAAGTGCGGTGGTTGTTTGGCGGTAGGTCACGGTTTCCATTCCCTCTGCATGTGCTGTGATGGCGGGTGCATTTTTTTTGATGCCCTATGGTTTTTTTGATGGCGGATCGCTTGTTTTTGATGGCGGGTCGCTTATTTGATGCCCGAAATGCCCGATTGACGCCCAGACATGGTTTTTTGACGCCTGTGCAGTCAAAATGATGCCTTGACGGCTCCAAAAAATTTTTGGGTGTTCAGGTACCATTTTTTTTCCACTCCTTTTCTATTTTGCAAATTGACGGGGGAGAGATCTCAGGTCTTCACATGTTTCATTTGCAAAATTGTAAGATAAAGGGGGGAAAACCAATCATTTGGCAGAATAATTGCTAAATTTGTAATAGGTGTTTAAATTTGTGGGCATTTGTGATTGTTTCTTTTGCATTTAAATATTCTTTTTTCTTGCATTAACAATCATAAATTAAAAAAAATATAAGACCCCAAATTTATACCCTATTTGTGCAATTTATTGCACAACAACGTTCGGTATTTGAGATACCTCTGGTCCACACTTACAGGTAATGTTGTCGTGCTTTGGACTACTGTATTCGCCGCCTAATATAGCTGCAACAACGACGTCTGAGCTTGTTCTCTATTAATCGTCGGGGAGAAATAAGGCAAACCAGTTTTTTTTCCCATTTCATACCCACATCGTGATTGTTGTTAGGCGTAAATCCTGACGAAAGTTTTTTCCAAAGTGTTTAGGGGAAGTTACGCCCCACGCATGAGGAATAAAATTTTCTATGGTAGGTGTCATTAACAACACGATGCCCTTTCAGTATCGCCTATGTTCGATATATTGTGCTTCTCATATGTACTTATAGTCTCCCTCACGTAAGGGCGGGTACATATTGAGTAGTATATTGTTCCTATATACCTATAGTCTCCCTCACGTAAGGGCAGGTATATACTGAATGGTTACGATATAAAGATCTCGTAGGTATAAAGAAAGGGAGACCAATCGGTGATATAAGGAACCTTCATAATGGCCACAATTCATAAGTATCTTTCAGATTCACAATTGTTGAAAGGTCCTAATTTTGTTCCATGGAAGACAAAGATGAAAGCTATTCTTCAGTTGGAAGATCTATGGGATGTAGTGACTGGCACTGCAAAACGCCCTCAGACAACAGGAACAGATCAAGATGCTTGGGATAAGAAAGATAAGAAGAGCCTTGTGTTTATCTTGCTTGCTACTACAGATGAGGTGCAGCCTCATATTTGTGATGCAAAAACTAGTAAGATAGCTTGGGATGCCTTGATCACAGTATATGAAGGAAAGAATCAATCCACTATTCTTCATCTTCAAACTCAACTACATAATCTCAGTATGAATTCTGGGGAAACAGTTGATATATTCCTTTGTCGAGTGGCTGACTTGAAAGCCAAATTGAATGCTATGGGAAAACCTGTGGATGATGATGTCTTGAACTCTGTTATCTTGAGAGCATTACCAAATTCCTACAAGATGTTGATCACTTCTCTCAATGTTTCTGGTAGACAAGTATCATTTGTGGAGCTGGTAAATTTGCTTCAGACTGAGGAGGCAACTCAGATCCAGAAAGATGATGTACCAGATAATGCTCTTTCCACACAACAAAGTGGTAGAAAACAAGGACAGTTTCAAAAAGGGGGTCCTTCTTCCAAAGGCAAAGGGAAGCAAAATCAATAGAAGGATACAAAATATTGCAAGATTTGTGATATGAATAACCATGACACCAACAGGTGTTGGTTCAAAAACAAGCAACAAAATGATAGAGGTCCTCAGAAGAAGGGCAAAAACAAACAGAAATACAACAAACATAAGCAATCTAAAGGCCATGTTGCTTATGCTGACTCCAATTCAGACTTCGATTCTCCTGGGTCCGATTCACATTTTGACTCTGAAAGAGCACACAAGGTGCTCATGACCCATACTTCGTCTTCCCATATCGATGTTGTATGGTATATTGATTCAGGAGCCAACAAACACATGACTGGAGACAAATCATGGTTTGATACTTTTGTGGAGAAAGAGGGTAAGCCAGTCACCATTGCTGACAATCAAGTCTATCAAGTAAAGGGAGAAGGGGATATTTCTGTGTCTCTTCCTGATGGTGATTGTAAAATTGAGAAAGTACTCTATGTTCCAGGTTTAGCCAATAATCTACTTTCAGTCACACAAATGTTGGATAGAAATATGGCTGTCATGTTTCGAGTTATCAAAGGCAAGAAGAGATGTTTTATCACCCACTGTGGTAAACATGTTGCAACCGGATCCTACAAACATGGTTTGTTCATTCTCGATGCCCTTTCAACTCCTCATGTTGCTCTGGCTGCAACTACAAAAGAGGCCACCTCTCTCTGGCATAGACGTTATGGGCACCTCAGTTCTGGATATTTGCTTGAATTATACAAATATGGGATGGTGATCGGTCTACCCCCACTCTCGTCTATCTTACCAGTTTGCTCGGATTGCTTAGCAGGGAAGCAACACAGAGTACCTTTTGAAGCAAGCTCCTCTCGAGCTACACAACCTTTAGAGCTGGTACATACCGATCTGTGTGGTCCTATGCCATCCAGATATGGTGGGAAGAAGTATTTTCAACTATTTGTTGATGATTACTCACGAAAGATGTGGGTTTTCTTTCTTCAATTGAAATCAGAAGCATTCCTCTACTTTCAACAGTTCAAGAGACTTGTTGAGAAAGAGTCAGGTTGTTTGATAAAAACTCTCCGCTCAGATCGGGGGGGGAATACACCTCTGAAGAGTTTTCAGAATTTCTTAAGAAGCATGGGATCAAAAGACAACTGACTACAGCCTATACACCTCAGCAGAATGGAGTTGCAGAAAGGAGAAATCGTTCCATTATGGAAATGGTTCGATGTATGCTAAAGGGAGCACATCTTGAGGATCAATATTGGGCAGAAGCAGTAAACACAACATTATACCTCCTAAATAGAGCACCCACTAAAGCTCTACAAGGGAAAACACCACAAGAAGCTTGGAGTGGTAAGAAACCTTCCATTTCTCATCTAAGGGTGTTTGGATGTAAAGCATTCATGCACATTCCAAAACAGAAAAGGAGGAAATTGGATGAGAAAACCTCGTAGTGTATCTTTCTTGGCTATGATGAGTATTCAAAAGGGTATCGATTGATTGATACTAAGACCAAGAAGACACACGTGAGTAGAGATGTTATATTTGATGAAGCTTTCACATCAAAAGACACATCCACAACTGTATATCTAGATGAAGAAGAACCTAAGAAGGAGGATCAACTTCCACAACAACAACAGAAAGTTCCAAAATGGTACACTAGCACTTTGAGAGATGCTAAGTTGAACTCTCTTCCAGATCTATCTCTAGATAGGCCATGTACTCACAGTATGACTCAACAAATGAGAGCAGAGGAATCTACTTCAGAGGTTGACGAACTTTGTCAACACTTTGATGATTTGTCAGTGGGTACAGAAAATGCTAGAGAAGAAGATGAGGATGACGAAAAGATTTATATGTCTACATTGAATGAAAATGAACCCACAACGGTTCAATCTGCACTTGATAAACCACAATGGAAAAAGGCCATGGATGTAGAACATAATTCTCTCATAAAAAATAAAACTTGGAAGTTAGTCGATCTGCCAACAGGAAAGAAACCCATAGGCTGCAAATGGGTGTTCAAAGTGAAGTATAAGGCAGATGGATCTCTTGATAAGCATAAAGCCCGACTTGTTGCAAAGGGTTATGCTCAGAAAGAAGGTATAGACTATGAAGAGACTTTTGCCCCTACTGCAAAAATGACTACCATTCGAGTACTTTGTGCCATGGGAGCTCGGCTTTGGGTGGAAGTTGCATCGGATGGATGTTAAAAGTGCCTTCTTGAATGGTGACTTACAGGAAGAAGTATACATGACTCAACCAGAAGGATTCATAGTCGAGGGGCAAGAACAAAAAGTATGCAAGTTGATCAAATCCTTGTATGGGCTCAAACAAGCTCCTCGAGCTTGGTATATCAAGATAGACAGTCACCTTGTGCAAGCATGGATTCAAAAGAAGTCCTTCTGATGCAAATCTCTATATTAAGAAAAATGGTTCTGATATAGTGATCCTTGTACTTTATGTAGACGATCTGATCATAACAGGAAGCTCGAAAAGAATGATTGACTTAGTAAAAAATGATTTGAAGCACTCATTTGAAATGACAGATCTAGGACTTCTGCACTATTGTCTTGGTTTAGAAGTTACTCAGCAAAGATTTCATATCAGAGTAACACAAAAGAAATATGCCAAGACTTTAGTAGAAAAATATCGGATGACTAACTCTAAGTCAAAAGCAACTCCAATGGAGCAAGGACTTAAGTTATCCCGATATGATGAATCACCTCAGGTAGATGGAACTCTCTATCGCCAGTTGATTGGGAGTCTCCTATATCTGACAAATACCAGGCCAGATCTCAGTTTTGTTGTGGGATATCTTTCAAGATTCATGCAAGAGCCTAAGATGAGTCACTGGAAAGCAGCAAAAAGAGTTCTTCATTATGTTCATGGCAATACAAATTATGGTCTGGAATACAAAAAGAATAATAAGTTTTTCCTACTAGGTTACACGGACTCAGATTATGCTGGATCCCTTGATGATCGTAAATCCACTTCTGGATATGTTTTTCATCTTGGATCTGGACCTATTTCCTG
The DNA here is from genome assembly GCA_028583015.1 of Wollemia nobilis. Taxonomy (NCBI): domain Eukaryota; kingdom Viridiplantae; phylum Streptophyta; class Pinopsida; order Araucariales; family Araucariaceae; genus Wollemia; species Wollemia nobilis. The sequence goes on from JAQPPZ010015413.1 coordinate 686,955, forward strand.
GCACAGTAAGAAGCAACAAGTGGTTGCTTTATCTTCTACAGAAGTAGAATATCGCGCAACAAGTGAAGCAGTCTACGAGATAATGTGGTTAAGTCGCATTCTTACAAACATGGGTCTCCCAAAGAATCTTCCTCTTCATTTGTTTTGCGACAATCAAGGTGTTTTGAATCTTGTCAAAAATCCAATTTTTCATGAACGTACCAAACATGTTGATACCAGATGTCATTTCATTCGAGATGCAGTTCCCAAGCACCATATACAACTTCAATACATTCCTACTGATGCACAAGTTGCAGATATTTTTACCAAAGCCCTTGGGCGTATCAAATATGAAAAGTTTCGAGATACTATTGGAATTTGCCAATAATGTAATAAGGGGGGATGTTAGCATATATGTCATATATGTCATTGTATTACATCTTGGCAAAATGGTAGCGCTCGTAGGCGCTCTCTAGGTTGGTTGATTAACCACCAGGTTGGTTAGATAAACCAACTAATAACTGCATGCATTGTAACCTTTATATGGATATCAATCAATATGATCAAACTGCTTCGTCGTTTTCTTCAAACCCTTATCCAACTCAATATTATAATACAATCAACATTTGTTATGTGTGGCCCATGCATGCTATCCATAATATCCTACATACAATATGATATCATATTCCCATATACCTATCCTTAGGAGCCATAACATTCCACCCTTCTTACAAAATTTGTATCCTTGAAACATTAAAAAACTAACTAATATGATCTTCTAAATAATATTGACAACTAGTACCAATCTTGATCATCCATCCATCCAAGTAAAATATTGATTTAAAATGGTCTTCGATGATGTCAAGTTGCCATTGTGCCTTTTGAATATCCGTAATTGCTACGTTGGTCCCATAAGTCTATTGTTCTACTCCAATATTAAGAATGATTGCTTCTATGGTTCTATGATATTATTGCAATGCTCTAAAATCTATAATTACTACATTTTTTCCCCTGAAGCTCTTTCATACTCTTTTAAAGAGTTATTCAAAGCTCTGGCCTCATTTATCCTTGCCCTTCCAAAAAGGGTTGTATCATATACAAATTATTGATGGGTGATGTTATCGATGTTATTACTAACCTTAAGTCCACTTATACACCCATTTTGTAAGCCTTCTTTAAGTTCCTACTCAAAACTTCTACCATAATAATGAACAAATAAGAAGATAGAGGATCTCCTTGTCTAAGGCCTCTCCTGGATTTACATGAATCTATCACTAATCCATTGACCAAAACTGAATAAGAAACTATAGAGACACGAGCTTTAATCCATCTAACCCAATTCTTCTCAAAACCAAACTTATCTAAATTTGCAAAAAGAAAATTCCATTTAAACCTATCATAGGGTTTACTCATATCAAGTTTTAAGATCATAGATTTCTCTTTTCTTGAAGCTGTTGAATGTATAACTTCATGAGCTACTATGATCCCATACAAAACATGTCTCCCTTTCACAAAACCTTCTTGCTCTTATAAAATAATTTTTTCTAACAATGGCCTTAATCCATTTGCCATCACTTTGGAAATAATATTATAAGTCATATTACATGGGCTTATGGGTCTAAAAGAATCAAACTCTTCAACATCCTTCTTTTTTGGAATTAGGGTAAGATAAGTTGCATTTATTTTATAAGGAATGTATTGTTTTACCCTAGATTGTTCCACTGCCACCAATAAAGAATCCTTCACTATATCCCAATTATGTTGGTCAAAAGCTACAAAAAGCCCTTCTAGACTAGGGGATTTATCCTTATTAAAAGATAAAAGAGCTAAATGAACTTCTTCTAGAGTAATAGGCTTCATCACTTTCCTGTTGTCTTCATTTGTTATAATTGAAGGAATATCCTGAAGAAGTTTATCATTAAGAACTTCGGTATCCTTTGAACCTAGAATAATATAATAAAATGACTTTACCTCTTTTATAATTTCACTTTGATATTCAATCCAAACCCCTTATATTGCTTTAATTCTACCAATTCTAGAAGATAATATCTGTACTATAGCCATCCTATGAAAAAAATTATATTTTTATCTCCTTCTTTTAACCAAGTCTGTCTTGATTTTAATCTCCAAAATTTCTCTTCCTTACTCAAAATATTATGATATTCACAAAGAAACTCTCTTTCCTTTGAGCTTGTATTATTTTCATCACCTTTTTTGAATTTTGAAAGTTTATCTTTTAGTTATTATGTTTCCAAAGGTGTTCTTGTTCCATTCTTTTAATCTAGATGTCATAGCTTTAATTTGGTTTGGAAGAGCATACAACCCACCATTACCTAAAGAATTCTATGTTTGAGCTATCATATCAACAAATTGAGGATGGTATTCCCACATCTGCTCATATTTAAAATATGATATTTTTTGAATTCACTAACCACCATTTTAACTCTTATTTTCTAGTGATTTGAACCAATCCTCGTTAAGGTATTAATTTTAGCACAAGTTCCTTCATCTAGCCAATGATCTAAGAGAATGCATCTGTCTAATTTTTATGCTATTAGGTTATGGCCTCTCCTGTTGTTGGTCCAAGTATAGTTATCTTCTTCAAACTCAACTTCCCATAGATTATTGTTTTGAATAAAATCCAAGAAATATTTCATATTTTGAGTCAATTTCCTAATTCCCCCAAATTTTTCATTCAACTTGCTAATGAAATTAAAATCTCCAATGATCATGAAATGGGTTTCTTGGTATTTACTTCTCATAAAGGCCTCAATCCCACTCCAAACTTCTAATCTACCTGACTGAGTTGTAGGACCATACACATTGATAAGGATGAAGCAAATATTAGCAAAGTAGAAAGTGACTAAAGAGGCTATCCAATTCCTAGTTTTATGAATTGTTACACAAGAGGTTCTAGAAGGATTCCAACAAGTTAGAATTCCCCCTACTGCTCCTTCAGAATCCATAGCACCCCATTCACATCTTTTCCAAATTGCTTTCATAGTTTTTGAAACTTCTTCTTTTGTCATTTTAGTTTTCTAGATACAGAGAATATCAAATTTATTACTTAAACATAGGTCCCTAATACACCTATGATTTGAGGGGACCTTAACACCCCTTATATTCCATGATATGATAATCATGTCTCATTAGGGGCTTTTGTCCCCTCTTGCATATTACCGATATCATTTTGGTAAAAATAAGTTCAACCAACTTAGTTTATGTTCCTTTCTCTATGTTGGCTCTTGCTTCCCTGGATATTGCTTCATCATTTGAGGGTTTTTATCTTTTTGCCTTGCCTATATCAAGAGTAGGTCTTATTATTCTATTCCTAAATATTCTTTCATCATTTTATTTTTCAACATATTTATCCTCTCTTGGTTCTATTATAGAAGTTTTTGACTTATCCTGCTCATTTTATGGTATTTCCTTATTAATGGCAAAGGTATTATTACCTTCTAAAAATACATTTTCTTTACCAATTATTTCCTCCTTAATGGTGCATGGTACTTTAAGAGAGTTCAAAATCTGACGAAATACATTCCTTGGGTTCATCGAGAATGTTCTTCCTTAAATTAGGATCATATTGAATAGACGGTTTCTTGATAATATGTTGAAATTGTTGTTCTGTGTCCTCTAAGTTTTGATCTACTTTTTTTTCATAGGCTAAAGCCTCAAAAGAATTGGAATTTCTTCCAGTATCATTTCTTATTGGTCTCAACTATTCATTTTATTTTATTTTTCTAGATCTATTTTTTGGAAGTTGAAAACCATATTTATCCATAACCATTTATAAATTTCTATTATGATTTTTACAAATGATTATGCTGGGCTCTTATTAGGGCATGATCTCTCAGTATGCCCCACCTCATGACATATTATACATATAAAAGATATGTTTGCATAATCTATAGTTTGGATCCACATCTTAAACCCATACTTAAGAATGATTGATTTTGGTAAAGCTTTACTTATATCAATCATGACCAATATTTGAGCATAAATAGCCAAAAATCTATCTTTTGTTGTATCTAAAATCTCAAGGAATTCTCCTAGAGTGTTTCCTATTGCCTTGAAGGTATCTATTTTCCAAAATTCAATGGATAATCCAAACATCCTAACTCAGACTGGTACTAGGGATATATTTACATTTTTAGGTGAAAAGCCTTCATACCATCGGGTAAGGAAGAGCCCTGCTCTTCCCATAAACCGAGGACCCCCTTTTAGGATTTTTTCTGTTTCTTCCCTAGAAAAAAAAAATGGCTAGGAAGAAACCTTTGGGAAATTATAGAATTACTCATGGAGACTTCCAACTCCTATCAATCCATTTTATCAAGACTGAATCCCTTGGCCAATACCCATTAAATTTATCAAAAATTGCCCTATCTTGGAGCAATGAGGATCTCTCTGAGGTACGCTCACTAACCTCTACCACTAGAGATGATTCTAAGGATTTAACTATAAATCGATCCATGGAAAGGAAACTAAAACTCAAAATCTAATGAAATTTATCTGAAAGTTCTATAACAAATATAATATTTGATAAAAAATTTATAAAATTTTCATTCACAATTTCAAAGTTTAAAATAATTCAAAGTTTCTAATTTAAATTCCTATGAAGTAGTAAACCTTATGTATCCCTAGTTTTAGAAACTAATAATGAATTTTGCAAATTTATGTTTTTCCAAATAGATAAATTTGCAAGAAACTAAAAAATTTTCAATTTTCACTTTTATCATAAATATAAAACTAAACATTTTTCAAAATAAACTTTCAAACAATTCCTAAAACATTTAAATAAAATAGTGATATACCTTATCACTCCAAACTTATTAATAAAATTTCAAACAATTCCTAAATACCTTATTACTCCTTATCTTATAAAATAAACAAAGTATCAAACTCTAATAAAATAACTTTGATTCACTAACCTTATCACTCCAAAATTGTAATAAATCAATAATTCAAATATATTCTAATTTAACCTTATAGCTCCTAATATAAAACCTTAGCTCTTATAAAAACCCTAAAAATTGCACTAGTTCCTATTGCACTTCAAACTCATTCTGTTCTTCTTACCATCTTCTCATTGGAAACTAATATACATTAGGCGATTGTTATGTGTAACCTTGCATGGTATAATGTTTTCATTTCTAAGCCATTTATTTTCTAACGAAAGCACTTGTAACGTTGTTCCAATGGAATTTCGAACAACATTCTATGTTTTGAACGCTACTTATGCACTTGGAATTATAAAATTATGAACTCAACTATTATTTGGCACTTATGCTTACCAACTTCCTCCAACATTTCCCTGCATTTGTCTTCCTTGTTGCTATCACTTTCAAATGGTTCAACTTCTACGAGGAAGAACTTTGCATTTGCATAGTGTAATGAGGATCTTAACTGTGTCTTAGATTTACCCTTGTGCTTTCCTAAAAAGTGAGCACTATACCTTTCCTCAAGCTGAGTTACCCTTGATTTGATGTTATTCCTTGATATGTTGCTATTGTAAAAATTGATGTTCCTCTCAGGATGTTGCTATTCTCAAGATGAACATTTTAAGGTCGTCATGGTTCTCAATATGGACATTATTGCTTTACGTTGCTATTTGGAGAGCTTTGCTTTTCTTAGGATGATGTTGTTCCAAGATGTGAACCAAATGGCTCAAGTTCCTCTACACTAGTATGGGTTGGATGGCTCACATTCTTTTCTACTTTACACTAGTGTGGACCAGATGGATCATGTTTTATGCTCTACACTAGTGAGGGTCAAATGGCTCATGTTATTTTCTACACTTGAATGAGCCAAATGGATCTATCTTATCTAATATGGTAATAATAGCTTAATAGCTATTTCACGTAGCTTATATTTAATAGATATAAGCTTATTCCCTTAGATATTTTCTCAGACCTTTCTCTTTTTGCAATATAAATATTTCTATAAATATAATAGAACTCGGACCTTCTCTTCTTATATTCTAAATATGTCTCCTTTTATTTTTAATATAGATTACCTCTATCTTGAATGTCTCTTCCAAATTCTATATACATGTCTCTTTTGTTATTCTTAAAGGATCTCTAATCCTTCTATATTCAAGCCTCTTTTATGCTCTATAATGAGATTCTCTTATATCTATATAAGAGCCTCTTTTCTTTCCACTATAAGGGCTTTTATTCTCTATACAAACCTCTTTCATACTAGAGAATCCAATATAATGTCAAGGTGACTTTGAATGTCCTTGTATCTTCAACTTTCTTTTGAGTCAATGTCAAGGGATATATATGTTTCAAAATCCTGTATCAGTGTCAAGGGTTGGCTATGGCTATGATTGATAAACTATCTCAAAGTTGATTATGCATCAATATGCTTCAATCTTCTTATCTATAATTTTTCAAAAATAATTCAATCTTCCGATTCTTGAATGAAAACTTTCTTTTGGGTTGGTTCTTCCTATCAATCAATGTCCATCTTTTCTTCTAGGTTGGCTCAATTTCTTCAATATAGTTGAGTCCTAGTCTTCACTAGTTTTCCTTCAACCGTGGAAAGACCATAGCCTTTCTACTCAATATGACCTTCAAATAGAGTTTGAGTCTCACTATATTCAAAGTGGACAAACCCCAAATTGACTTTATCAAACTTGATAAAATCAATTTCAAAACATGGATAAAATAAACTCTTGTCAATTTGGACAAAGTCTAGTGGTAGCTTTGATACCATTTATGGTTTTTAAGCCTTAATACTACCACAAATATCATAGGTTAAATATCACAGGATAAAATATAACATAACCATAATATAATAAGGTCAAGATAATGAAATGAGTAGAATAATATGTAAAATAAGACTTATAATATATCAAATAACATTCAATATTAAAAAAAAATATGAATGTAATAGCCTTAATCACCATGTACTAAGCATGTAATACAACTTACAATATTAATTGCTTAAAATGTATGCAATCTTTATTTTTTTACTTTCTCTTACAATGATTGTGATTGTACATGATTTTATATGATTATATATCTTCGTTATGGATTATTTCCTTTATAATATAGCTATAGTATTGTGACTCTTTGTATAATTGCCTATTCCTTTCCATATGGCAAGTATCACGACTCTTGGCTTATCTACTTGACACTTGCATACTCGATGAACACTTGACACTATAACATATGCACACCTAAACATGACTCTTACACTTCTATAACTTACATACTCTAATATAAGATACTTGTGCACATATTTACATTACATATTTGTACTCTTACATATAAGACACTTGTGCACATAGAATCAACTTACACTTGCACACTAAATCACATGACACTTGTGCATTTACTGCATATTACAATTTTACATGACACTTGTGCATTTTCTGCAGATTCGCACTTACATAAAAGGGGAAATATAACTCACACTCTAAACTATAACTCAATCCTAATTTATTATTTACAAATGTACCATGAAGATTGAAGTAAAATCAGGATATCCCTCCACATCTTGTAATTTCTAAGGACAATAGTATTCAACCTTCTTATTAAGGATGAGTGCTACATTTTTCTTTGTACACATGAGAATACAGATTCCCAACTTGGGCTTATTCCTTCTATGAAAAATTGCACAACCAAGAGTGGCTATGTAACCTTTAGAAACATAACACATTAGGACCATTCACCATGACCTCATCTACTATCTCTTGATAAAACCAATCTTGACTAAGTCATGACTCTAAATACTCTTAAACTACTCATGCAGAAAAGTAATACACTATGACTTATAATAAGTCTTAAAAACACTAGCATGAAATAAAATAACACATGAAATGAGAAATTGAAATGCATAGATGTATAAAAAGAGACCTATCAAATTTTCCATGAGCGGCTCCTACTTAAGAGACTATAAGGTCAACATATCTTACTTGTTTTCTCATCCATATCCTCTCAATGAATAACTGATTGAGAATGGTGTCATGATTCTCCAATAACAATACCAAAATGACAAACACACAATTCATCTGTCAATTGTTAAAGACCAAATTTCAATCCCACAAAAGAAGGCGAGAATGAAGTGTTTATTATAGCTCTTTGACTTGCTAATTGTGTGATTATCTATAAATTGGTATTTAAAATATATTTTAAGGATTGTGTTGTATACACTCATCTACAAGGGAGATCTAGATCTAACCTATAAATAAAACAAGGAAAGGAAAATAAAACAAGCAAAAACATCTACTCTAACAGATTGTGGATATTCCCTATGTAGGGAAGGGGACTTTCCTTAGTTGCAGTAGGAAGGAGAGAACCACATCCTTAAGTTATTCCACAAGTTGGTACAAAACAAAGATATGAAAATTAAATTATTATTTTAATCAATGTTATGAGTACATGCCCTTGACTGGTTGAAATGTTACCATTATAATGCTTGAAAAAACTTATAGAGATAAAATACAATCCCATCAAATCTTATTTATTATCTAAATGGTTACAACTTTCAAACAAACAACTAATTTAGGTTAGGAGTAACAACTCTTTCCCTATGATTCCTACAAAATATTCTAAGTGGGATTTTTAAATTATAACAAATTTGTTGTAAGAAAAATATTTAGAGAATCTCCCTTAAAATAAAAAAAGGTAAAAACTTAATAATAATATGGCTGAATCTATTTGTAAATGTTGTTGTTGATGTCATGACTACAACAACATAAATTTTGGCTACAATGTAGCTAGTTGTTTGGATGACTATAGTGTGATTGGATAATTGTAACTAACTATTGACTGCAATAAAGTGACTACAACATGACTAATTAAATGATTGGAACATTATTTGAAGGTTGGCTATAACAAATTATCAATCGTAGCAAATTGGTTGCAATTGGTTGGTTGGCTGGTTGTAGCATGGTTGGCTAGCAAGATATAGTAGATTGTTGAATAATTGAAAATTATCAATGTACTTGAATGGATCACAATTCCTTCCTCAAGAAAACTTAATTTCTTGAATTGTAAAATTATTACAAAACTTTATCCTCAAAACATAAATCACTCACTATATATTGAAATTAACAAATCATTCATCCCCAAAAAATAATTCACAAAGAGACGAAGATAGATAATACCCTTATGTTAGGGTAACACCAATAATAATCCTTAAGGGAAAAATAAGTCCACAAGATCTCCTAAGATGAGAGGCCACTCTACGAGTAAAGATGATTACAAGATAATAGTTTATATGAACGATGATCCTTACAATGAAAACATCCCTTCCTTATATACCCAACATCTAATGCTACTTTTAAAAGGGTATAACTTTAACCCGAGTCGTCTCCTAAATCCTTATCCAACTCAATATTATAATACAATCAACCTTTGTTATGTGTAGCCCATGCATGCTATCCATAATATCCCATATACAATATGATATCATATTCCCATGTACCTATCCGTAGGACCCATAACAGTCCACCCTTCTTACAAAATTTGTATCCTTGAAACATTAAAAAACTAACGAATATGATCTTCTAAATAATATTGACAACTGGTACCAATCTTGATCATCATTCCATCCAAGTAAAATCTTTATTGAAAATGGTCTTCGATGATGTCAAGTTGCCATTGTGCCTTTTGAATATCCGTAACTGCTTCGTTGGCCCCATAAGTCTATTTTTTTACTACAATATTAAGAATGATTGCTTCTAAGGTTCCATGCTATTATTGCAGCGCTCTGAAATCTATAATTACTACATTTTTTGCCTTGAAGCTCTTTCGTACTCTTTTAAAGAGTTATTCAAATATTTGGCCTCATTTATCATTGCCCTTCCAAAAAGGGTTGTATCATCTACAAATTAATGATGGGTGATGTTATCGATGTTATTAATAACCTTAAGTCCACTTATAAATCCATTTAGTAAGCCTTCTTTAAGTTCCTACTCAAAACTTCTACCATAATAATGAACAAATAAGAAGATAGAGGATCTCCTTGTCTAAGGCCTCTCTTGGCTTTACAAGAATCTATCACTATCCCATTGACCAAAACTGAATAAGAAACTATAGAGACACAAGCTTTAATCCATCTAACCCAATTATTTTCAAACCAAACTTAACTAAAATTGTAAAAAGAAAATTCCATTTAATCCTATCATAGGGTTTACTCATATCAAGTTTTAAGATCATAGATTTCTCTTTTCTTGAAGCTGTTGAATGTATAACTTCATGAGCTACTATGATCCCATCCAAAACATGTCTCCCTTTCACAAAACCTTCTTGCTCTTCTAAAATTATTTTTTCTAGCAATGGCCTTAATCTATTTACCATCACTTTGGAAATAATCTTATAAGTCATATTACATAGGCTTATGGGTCTAAAAGAATCAAACAATTCAACATCCTTCTTTTTTGGAATTAGGGTAAGATAAGTTGCATTTATTTTATAAGGAATGTATTGTTTTACCCTAGATTGTTCCACTGCCACCAATAAATAATCCTTCACTATATCCCAATTATGTTGGTAAAAAGCTGCAAAGAGCCCATCTGGACTAGGGGATTTATCATTATTAAAAGAGAAAAAAGCTAAATGAACTTCTGCTAGAGTAATAGGCTCCATCACTTTCTTGTTGTCTTCATTTGTTATAACTGAAAAAAACATCTTGAAGAAGTTTATCATTAAGAACTTCAATCTCCTTTGAACCTAGAATATTCTAATAAAATGACTTTGCCTCTTTTCTAATTTCACTCTGATATTCAATCCAAACCCCTTCTATTGATTTAATTCTACCAATTCTAGAAGATAATATCTATACTACAACCATGCTATGAAAAAAATTTGTATTTTAATCTCCTTCTTTTAACCAAGTCTGTCTTGATTTTAATCTCCAAAATTTCTCTTCCTTACTCAAATATTATGATATTCACAAATAAACTCTCTTTCCTATGAGCTTGTATTATTTTCATCACCTTTTTTAAATTTTGAAAGTTTATCTTTTAGTTCTTATGTTTCCAAAGGTGTTCTTGTTCTATTCTTTTAATCTAGATGTGATAGCTTTAATTTGGTTTGGAAGAGCATACAACCCACCATTACCTAAATAATTCCATGTTTGAACTATCATATCAACAAATTGAGGGTGGTCTTCCCACATCTGCTCATATTTAAAATATGATATTTTTTGAATTCACTAACCACCATTTTAACTCTTATTTTCTAGTGATATGAACCATCCTCGTTAAGGTATTAATTTTAGCACAAGTTCCTTCATCTAGACAATGATATAAGAGAATGCATCTATATATTTTTTATGCTATTAGGTTATGGCCTCTCCTGTTGTTGGTCCCAGTATAGTTGTCTTTTTCAAACTCAACTTCCCATAGATTATTGTTTCGAATAAAAGCTAAGAAATCTTTCATATTTTGAGTCAATTTCCTAATTCCCCCAAATTTTTCATTTAGCTTGGTAATGACATTAAAATATCCAATGATCATGAAATGGGTTTCTTGGCATTTACTTCTCATAAAAGCCTCAATCCCACTCCAAAATTCTAATCTACCTGATTGGGTTGTAGGACCATACACATTGATAAGGATAAAGCAAATATCAACAAAGTATAAAGTGACTAAAGAGGCTATCCAATACCTAGTTTTATGAATTGTTACATAAGAGGTTCTATAAGGATTCCAAAAAGTTATAATTCCCCCTACAACTCCTTCAGAATACATAGCATCTCATTCACATATTTTCCAAATTGCTTTCATAGTTTTTGAAACTTCTTCTTTTGTCATTTTAGTTTTCTAGAGAGAATATCAAATTTATTACTTAAACATAGGTCCCTAAGACACCTATGATTTGAGGGGGTCTTAACACCCCTTATATTCCATGATATGATAATCATGTATCATTATGGGCTTTTGGCCCCTCTTGCGTATTACCAATATCATTTTGTTGTTTGGTAAAAATAAGTTCAACCAACTTAGTTTGTGTTCCTTTCTCTATGTTAGCTCTTGCTTCCCTAGATCTTGCTTCATAATTTGAGGGTTTTTCTCTTTTTGCCTTGCCTATATCAAGAGTAGGTCTTATTATTCTATTCCTTAATATTCTTTCATCATTTTATTTTTCAACATATTTGTCCCCTCTTGGTTCTATTATAGGAGTTTTTGACTTATCCTGCTCATTTTATGGTATTTCCTTATTAATGGCAAAGATATTACCTTCTAAAAATACATTTTATTTACTAATTATTTCCTCCTTAATGGTTCATGGTACTTCAAGAGATTTCAAAATCTGACGAAACACATTCCTTGGGTTCATCAAGAATATTCTTCCTTAAATTAGGATCATATTGAATAGACGGTTTCTTGATAATATGTTGAAATTGTTGTCCTATGTCCTCTAAGTTTTGATCTACTTTTTCTTCATAGGCTAAAGCCTCAAAGAATTGGAATTTCTTTCAATATCATTTCTTATTGGTCTCAACTGTTCATTTTCTTTTATTTTTCTAGATCTATTTTTTGGATGTTGAAAACCTTATTTATCCATAACCATTTATAAATTTCTATTATGGTTTTCTACAAATTATTCTGTTGGGCTCTTATTAGGGCATGATCTCTCAGTATGCCCCACCTCATGACATATTCTACATATAAAATATATATTTTCATAATCTATATTTTGGATCCACATCTTAAACCCATACTTAAGAATGATTGATTTTAGTAAAGCTTTACTTATATCAATCATGACCAATATTTGAGCATAAATAGCCAAAAATCTATCTTTTGTTGTATCTAAAATCTCAAGGAATTCTCCTAGAGTGTTGCCTATTGCCTTGAAGGTATCTATTTCCCAAAATTCAATGGATAATCCAAACATCCTAACCCAGACTGGTACTAGGGATATATTTACATTTTCAGGTGAAAAGCCTTCATACCATCGGGTAAGGAAGAGCCCTGCTCTTCCCATAAATCGAGGACCCCTTTTAGAATTCTTTTTCTTTCTTCCCTAGAACAAAAAATTGCTAGGAAGAAACCTTTTGGAAGAAATGATAGAATTACTCATGGAGACTTCCAACTCCTATCAATCCATTTTATCAAAACCGAATCCCTTGGCCAATACCCATTAAATTTACCAAAAACTGCCCTATCTTGGAGCAATGAGGATTTCTCTGAGGTACGCTCACTAAACTCTACCACTAGAGATGATTCTAAGGATTTAACTATAAATTGATCCATGAAAAGGAAACTAAAACTCAAAATCTAATGAAATTTATCTAAAAGTTTTATAACAAATATATTATTTGATAAAAACTTTATTAAATTTTCATTCACAATTTCTAAGATAAAGAAAGGGAAAAAAGAACTTACCTGAAAAATTCTTTATCGAGATAGAATGTATTACCTCACTGAAGTCCTAGCCCTTCATTTCTCTTCCCATCGTTTGAAACCTAGTTGGCCAATAATTACAATTTTAGTTTTTGCAACTTGAAAAATCGTCATTGCCCTTGTTCCAAATGGTTGACTTAATAGGGTTGTATCTCCCTCAATATTGGTCAGGTTTTTGCATATGACCACTCATTTTAAAGCTATTCAAATTTTGCATAATTTTGTCCAAGAATCAGCTGAATCTGATAACTCTTCGCGAAGATATGGCTCCTAAAATATGAGACATTTTTAGAAAAAAACCCTAATCCTTCACACTTTGCAATTTTGTTTTTCGCAATTTGAAAAACTATCATTGCCCTTATTCTGAGTGGTTGAATTCGTAGGGTCGTATATCCCTCAATAATGCTTAGATTTTTGCATATGAGCACTCATTTTAAAGCTATTCAAATTCTACATAAGTTGGTCCAAGAATTAGCTGAATCAGATAACTCTTCATGAAGATATGAATCCTAAAGATGAGGTGATTTTCAGGAAAAAACCCTAATCCTTCTTTGTTTCTACTCCATTTTAATAAGGTTGTATTTGATCAATTATTCCAAATATTACTAACATAAGTGCTTTGGCTTCACCTTCTTCAAATATTTGAATTTATATTACATATTCAATAGATTTTGTTTTTGTTCCACTAACTATACCCCAGAGTTTTTCAACAACTAAAATTTATTTCATTTTGTTTTTCCATGAAGAAAAATTTGGTCCTTTCAAAAGTTGATACTCAGAAAGAAAAAACTTGTTGTTAGGCATAGTAGAACTCATTCAAAATCCTCTCGTGTAGAAAACCTTATAACTCCTAAGTTTAAAATAATTTAAAGTTTCTAATTTAAATTCCTATGAAGTAGTAAACCTTATGTCTCCCTAGTTTTAGAAACTAATAATGAATTTTGCAAATTTATGTTTTTCCAAATAGATAAATTTGCAAGAAACTAAAAAATTTTCAATTTTAACTTTTCTCAAAAATATAAAACTAAACATTTTTCAAAATAAACTTTCAAACAATTCCTAAAACATTTAAATAAAATAGTGATATACCTTATCACTTCAAACTTATTAATAAACTTTCAAACAATTCCTAAATACCTTTTTACTCCTTATATTATAAAATAAACAAAGTATCAAACTCTAATAAAATAAATTTGATTCACTAACCTTATCACTCCAAACTTGTAATAAATCAATAATTCAAATATCTTCTAATTTAACCTTATAGCTCCTAATATAAAACCTTAGCTCTTATAAAAACCTTAAAAATTACACTAGTTCCTATAGCTCTTCAAACTCATTATGTTCTTCTTACAAGCTTCTCATTGGAAACTCATGCAAATTCCTCTTAATATACATTAGGCGATTGCTAAGTGTAACCTTGCCTGGTATAATGTTTTCATTTATAAGCCATTTATTTTCTAACGACAACACTTCTAATGTTGTTCCAATGGAATTTCGAACAATATTCAATGTTTTGAATGCTACTCATGCACTTGGAATTATAACATTATGCACTTAACTATTATTTGGCACTTATGCTTACCAACTTCCTCCAACATTTCCCTGCCTTTTTCTTCCTTGTTGCTATCACTTTCAAACGGTTCAACTTCTAGGAGGAAGAACTTTGCTCAGTTTTGAATTTGCATAGTGTAATGAGGATCTTAGCTGTTTCTTAGCTTTACCCTTCTTCTTTCATAAAAAGTGAGCACTATACCTTTCCTCAAGTTGAGTTACCCTTGCTTTGATGTTATTCCTTGATCTGTTGCTATTGTCAAAACTAATGTTCCTCTCAAGATGTTGCTATTCTCAAGATGAAAATTTTAAGGTCGTCGTGGTTCTCAATATGGACATTATTGCTTTGCATTACTATTTGGAGAGCTTTGCTTTTCTGAGGATGATGGTGTTCTAATATGTGAGCCAAATGGTTCAAGTTCCTCTACACTTGTATGGGTTGGATGGCTCACATTATTTTCTACTTTACACTAGTGTGGACCATATGGCTCATGTTTTATGCTCTACACTAGTGTGGGTCGAATGGCTCATGTTCTTTTCTACACTTGAATGAGCCAAATGGATCTATCTTATCTAATATGGTAATAATAGCTTAATAGCTATTTCACTTAGCTTATCTTGAATAGATATAAGTTGATTCCCTTAGATATTTTCTCAGACCTTTCTTTACTTCCACTTAACTTTTAGATCAATTTACTTTTTTCTATATTGGCCTCTTCTCTTCTCAATGAACCTTTTTCTTTTTGAAATATAAATATTTCTATAAATATAATAGAACTCAGACATTCTCTTTTTATATTCTAAATATGTATCCTTTTATTTTTAATCTAGATTACCTCTATCTTGAATGCCTCTTCCAAATTCTATATACATGTCTCTTTTGTTATTCTTAAAGGACCTCTAATCCTTCTATATTCAAGCCTCTTTTATGCTCTATAACGAGATTCTCTTATATATGTATAAGAGCCTCTTTTCTTTCCACTATAAGGGCTTATATTCTCTATACAAACCTCTTTCATACTAGAGAATCCAATATAATGTCAAGGTGACTTTGAATGTCCTTGTATCTTCAACTTTCTTTTGAGTCAATGTCAAGGGATATATATGTTTCAAAATCCTGTATCAGTGTCAAGGGTTGGCTATGGCTATGATTGATAAACTATCTCAAAGTTGATTATGCCTCAATATGCTTCAATCTTCTTATCTATAATTTTTCAAAAAGAATTCAATATTCCAATTCTTGAATGACAACTTTCTTTTGGGTTGGTTCTTCCTATCAATCAATGTTCATATTTTCTTCTAGGTTGGCTCAATTTCTTCAATGTAGTTGAGTCCTAGTATTCACTAGTTTTCCTTCAACCGTAGAAAGACCATAGCTTTTTTACTTAATATGACCTTCAAATAGAGTTTGAGTCTCACTATCTTCAAAGTGGACAAACCCCAAATTGACTTTATCAAACTAGATAAAATCAATTTCAAAACTTGGATAAAATAAACTCTTGTCAATTTGGACAAAGTATATTGGTAGCTTTGATACCATTTATGGTTTTTTAAGCCTTAATACTACCACAAATATCATAGGTTAAATATCACAGGATAAAATATAATATAACCACAATATAATAAGGTCAAGATAATAATATGAGTAGAATAATATGTAAAATAAGACTTATAATATATCAAATAACATTCCATATTACACAAAAATATGAATATAATAGCCTTAATCACCATGTACTAAGCATGTAATACAAATTACAATATTAATTGCTTAAAATGTATGCAATCTTTATTTTTTTACTTTCTCTTACAATTATTGTGACTGTACGTGATTGTATATGATTGTATATCTTCATTAAGGAGTATTTCCTCCATAATATAGCTATAGTACTATGACTCTTTGTATAATTGACTATTCCTTTCCATATGCCAAGTATCATGACTCTTGGCTTATCTATTTGACACTTGCATACTTGATGAACACTTGATACTATAATATATGCACACCTAAACATGGCTCTTACACCTCTATGACTTACATACTCTAATATAAGATACTTGTGCACATTTTTACATTACATATTTGCACTCTTACATATAAGACACTTGTGCACATAGAATCAACTTACACTTGCACACTAAATCACATGACACTTGTGCATTTCCTGCATATTACAATTTTACATGACACTTGTGCATTTTCTGCACATTCACACTTACATAAAAGGGGAAATATAACTCACACTCTAAACTATAACTCAATCCTAATTTATTATTTACAAATGTACCATGAAGGTTGAAGTAAAATCATGATCTTCCTCCACATCTTATAATTTCCAAGGACAATAGTAGTCAACCTTCCTGTTAAGGATGAGTGCTACAGTTTTCTTTGTACACATGAGAATATAGATTCCCAACTTGGGCTTATTCCTTCTATGAAAAATTGCACAACCAAGAGTGGCTTTGTAACCTTTAGAAACATAACACATTAGGACCATTCACCATGACCTCATATACTATCTCTTGATAAAACCAATCTTGACTAAGTCATGACTCTAAATACTCTTAAGCTGCTCATGCAGAAAAGTAATACACTATGACTTATAATAAGTCTTAAAAACACTAGAATGAAATAAAATAACAAATGAAATGAGAAATTGAAATGCATAGATGTATAAAAAGAGACCTATCAAATTTTCCATGAGCGGCTCCTACTTAAGAGACTATAAGGTCAACATATCTTACTTGTTTGCTCATCCATATCCTCTCAATGAATAATTGATTGAGAATGGTGTCGTGATTCTCCAATAACAATACCAAAATGACAAACACACAATTAATATATCAATTGTTAAGGACCAAATTTCAATCCCACAAAAGAAGGCGAGAATGAAGTGTTTATTATAGCTCTTTGACTTGCTAATTGTGTGATTATCTATAAATTGGTATTTTAAATATATGTTAAGGATTGTGTTGTATACACTCATCAACAAAGGATATCTAGATCTAACCTTTAAATAAAACAAGGAAAGGAAAATTAAAGAAGCAAAAACATCTACTCTAACAGATTATGGATATCTCCTATGTAGGGAAGGGGGCTTTCCTTAGTTGTAGTAGGAAGGAGAGCACCACATCCTTAACTTATTCCACAAGTTGGTACAAAACAAAGATATGAAAATTAAATTATTATTTTAATCAAAGTTATGAGTACATGCCCTTGACTAGTTGAAATGTTATCATTACAATGCTTGAAAAATACTTATAGAGATAAAATACAATCCCATCAAAATCTTATTTATTATCTAAATGGTTACAACTTCTAAACAAACAACTAATTGAGGTTAGGAGTAACAACTCTTTCCCTATGATTCCTACAAAATATTCTAAGTGGAATTTCTAAATTATAACAAATTTTTTATAACACCAATATTTAGAGAATCTCCATTAAAATAAAAAAAAAAGATAAAAACTAAATAGTAATATGGTTGAATCTATTTTTCAATGTTATTGTTAATGTCATGACTACAAAAACATAAATGTTGGCTACAGTGTAGCTAGTTGGTTGGATGACTATAGTGTCATTTGCTAATTGTAACTAACATTTGACTGCAATAAAAATGACTACAACATGACTAACTAAATGATTGCAACATTATTTGAAGTTTGGCTATAGCAAACTATCAATCGTAGCAAATTGGTTGCAATTGGTTGGTTGGTTGGTTGTAGCATGGTTGGCTAGCAAGATATAGTAGATTGTTGACCACAATAGGCTATTGACAACTATAGTTGGCTCATTAACTGTAGTAGGTTATTGACTATAGCAAGTTGTTGACCATAGCATATCTTATTTTTAGATTATTTGGGAGTCAAAACCACTCACTTTTTCTAATTTATAAATATAAACACAAATTATTTCTTATTGTTTACAATATCTATAAAATGGATCAAAAATATAAATTATCAATAATGGTGTACATAAAGCATCATTTTCATGATAAATATGGATCTAAAATATGGTATTTTTAGGGTTGAAGCATCATGTACAACTTGAGTGGCCTAATTATGGAGACCTTAAAACTTTGAATAGAGATCTAAGGTTCGAATCCTATAGGGGTAGGGTTTTACATTATGCTTCAGTTTTAGAGTATGGTTGGATAACTATATATTGGATAAACAACATCCTCCATGAGGGTCCTCTCATATGGCCTATGGTCTCATGGGTGTTAAAAACTACATTACCCTTTTTAAATTGGAGATCTTTTTATTGTTAGTAAGATACTTAGTGTCCAGGGAAACCATATCAAACTTTTTGTATTCCATTTCCAATATTCATGTTCTTTTCATCAAATGGCATAAGCTCAACTGGTTAAATACCTCATCTTTTAAGGATGAGACTTAGATTTGAATTCTTTCCAAGCAATACGTGCTTAATTACCAAGTTGTTATAATACCACTATGTGGTCATTATGTAATATGGATCAGGCCTATTTTAATCCTATATAGTCAAATAAAAAAATATATGGTCATGTTATTTTTTCTCATGATTTTAAATGTTGTTTTGATTATGCTCATTCCTCTCTCTATATTATGAATGTCTAAAGTTAAGTTTGAAATCCACATATTTTTGTAAAGCCAAGATAAATAAGATGATTATTTAGGTTGTTATTATTGATATTCAAGGCACCAACGAATATAGCTAAGCATAACAAGGTAGAGCAAGAGTTCAATATATTGAAGAAGACTCCATGAGAATTTATAAGCTCCATGTTTTTCAAGTTTATACAATCAAAAGTATTACGTTCTTTTTATTACTTTCATTATGTGAGCTGAAAACTTTCCCTTTGATGTGTGGAGTTTTCTACTTCAAAAGGTTTATTTATATTAAATAATGTATTCATATTTTTTTTGATGCAAAAGTCTTCAAGTTGTGCATGTGCTTTGATTTTTTGCGTATTTATATGCTAAATCATTGAAAATTATCAATGTACTTGAATGGATCACAATTCCTTCCTTAAGAAAACTTAATTTCTTGAATTGTAAAATTATTACAAAACTTTATCCTCAAAATATAAATCATTCACTATTTATTAAAATTAACAAATCATTCATCCCCAAATAATAATTCACAAAGAGACAAAGATAGATAATACCCTTATGTTAGGGAAACAACAATAATAATCCTCAAGGGAAAAATAACTCCACAAGATCTCCTAAGATGAGAGGCCACTCTACGAGTAAAGATGATTACAAGAGAATACTTGATATGAACGATGACCCTTACAATGAAAACATCCCTTCCTTATATACCCAACATCTAATGTTACTTTGAAAAGTGTATAACTTTAACCTGAGTCGACTCCTAAACACTTATCCAACTCAATATTATAATACAATCAACCTTTTTTATGTGTAGCCCATGCATGCTATCCATAATACCCCATATACAATATGATATCATATTCCCATATACCTATCCTTAGGAGCCATAAAATTCCACCCTTCTTACAAAAGTTGTATCCTTGAAACATTAAAAAACTAACTAATATGATCTTCTAAATAATATTGACAACTGGTACCAATCTTGATTATCCATCCATCCAAGTAAAATCTTGATGTAAAATGGTCTTCGATGATGTCAAGTTGCCATTTTGCCTTTTGAATATCCATAACTGCTTCGTTGGCCCCATAAGTCTATTTTTCTACTCCAATATTAAGAATTATTGCTTCTATGGTTCCATGATATTATTGCAGCGCTCTGAAATCTATAATTACTACATTTTTTCTATCAAACATTGTCATACTTGATGCCTTTCAAAATTCCTATAAGTTCATAATAGTATTGATGCCCTATTCCATGCCTTCATAATTGTTTCTGCTCATGGTGGTGTGGGTGGCAATATGTTGTAACCTTAACTCAATGTTTTGCTTCCTTTAACTCTCCAACATTTTGTTTCTCTATTTTAACTTATTTCTCATGTTTTTCTCTTAGTGCCCTTTGTTTGGTGTGTCATGCTCTTTTAACAAAGCTTCCTTGGACTTTATTGTTGCTTCTTCCTTGGACATTATTGTTTCCTCTATTTTAGACTCAACATTTGATTCCTCAACTTGTTCTTTATCCTATTTCCCTACCATAACTGCTTCTTACTCCTCAAATCCTTACCCCTTAAGCTAAGAAATATTTGATAGTGTTAGTTTCATTTTACTGTACCATGACTTCATGAACTTATTTTGCATATTAATGTTAATAGTATCCAAAGAATCCGACAAAGGATAACCAAGAACAATAGCCACATGTTCCATCTCAATAACATAAAAATTTAAGTGTGGAACATATTTATATGGTTATCTTCCAATCTTCAAAAATTTGAACATTACCACCCTCTAGTTGTATGTCTTTAAGTTTTGTTGCTTGAATCTACAACCTCTTAACCAAGACAATATTAATGAAATTATACTTGCCACTAGGGTTAATGGAATAATAACATTTTTCTTTTGAATGCATTCATGAATCTGCAAAATAGTTTTTTTAGATAAAATTAGATCATTTTGATCCTTGTCTTGCTTTTGTAAATATAAATATGTGGCATCTTCATTCTTCTCATTTTCTTCCTTAAATTTTTTCTCTTTCTCTCCCTTGATTAATATAATGTGTTCCATAGTCTTCATTTTGTTTCTGGAAAAATTATTGCTCTCTTTTTATTTCATTTATGTAATCTTGAGTCCTTTGTATTTCCTTTTCAAAGTCTTTAATGACATCGATCAAGATAAAAAAAAAAATTCCTTTCCATCAAGATCTCTCTTACAAATATCTAACTCTCTTATTATCTACACATGCTTAGATTCCGTTCTCCTCAAGAATGCTTGTTCCATTTCTTTCCAAGTGCACATGAAATTTACCATAGCAAAATATTTTTCCCATTGTAAAGCTTCCCCATGTAAATAACCATGAAGACAACACATCAAAGTGCTTACATCAAATTTATTTTTTAATAATTTCAACACTCTCTTACATCCATATCCTCTCTTCTAGAAAAAAAAAAAAAAAAACAT
The DNA here is from genome assembly GCA_028583015.1 of Wollemia nobilis. Classification (NCBI taxonomy): domain Eukaryota; kingdom Viridiplantae; phylum Streptophyta; class Pinopsida; order Araucariales; family Araucariaceae; genus Wollemia; species Wollemia nobilis. The sequence goes on from JAQPPZ010015413.1 coordinate 708,904, forward strand.
TATCTCCATGAGATCACACCTAAAAAATAACCATGCAAACTAGCATAAATCTAGGGTTTCATAAAAATATATATCTCCTCATTGATTTGAAGCTAAAATTACACAAATAAGTAGACCCACAAATCTTCTTCAAAACACAACAACATGAATTCATTTATTTACATAAATCAAATTTATTCTTTCAGAAAGAATGATTTGAATAAACTTCATTACCACTATATCAAATGATTGACTTCATAAGGTTATATCTCCCTCAATATTGCTCAAATTCCTTCACATTTCCACTCTTTTTAACATCTTCAAATTTTGAGCAAAATAGCATAAGAATAATTTGAATCAGACAACTCTACGTATAGATATGGCTCCCAAAAGATGAGATGTTTTTTGAAAAAAATTACCCAAATTTTGCAATTCACAAAAAATAATCCCTACTTTGCTAGAATTGTTGATATAATACCACTTGTTACAAAAGATTATTCTCAAAACATAGATTATTTGTCATATATTGAAATAAAAAATCATTCATACCCAAATACTAATCCACAGTGAGATAAAGATAGATAATACCCTCATGGTTATGCAACATCAATAATATTCTTTAAGTAAGGAATAACTTTACAATATCTCCCAACATGAGAGGTCAGTTTGCAAGCAAATAATATTAAAAGAGAATACTTGATATACAATATCCCTTCATTATGTACCCAATTCTAATCCCTCTTTGGAGAGGATATAACCCTAACCCTATAATATTACAATACAATTAATCTCGAGTTATGTAGGCCCATGAAAACTATCCATAATACCCATATACAATATAATATCATATTTTCATATACCTATCCCTAGATTCCATAGCAATTATACTAAGAATATGTACTCATAAATCACTTAACAATATGATTTTAGATCAAATGTATAATATTTCTCACTATGTTGAAGAAAAGCTAGTGATATTTAAGGACATACCAACTCCAAGAGCAAAATCAGAATAGAAGGAGATAAAAAGATCTTGAAGACATACCTTATCATTGAAGAGATTAAGAGACCCTTAGAAGAGGTCCTATTGATAAGCTTGATAATAAAGTAAATATTCTAGATTATTATTTGGCTAGAATATTTCCACAAGGTTGAAAGGAAAACCCGTGAAGACTAGGATTAAATATAGATTTGATTCTACTAGTTTTTAAGATAACTAGTGAAGATTATTAATTTTGAAGCTTTGAATACATTTGACTATTACTGTCTAAGTTTTGTTGCAGAATATTTATTCTTAGAATTTGAGAATCTTCCTAGTTCATGGATTAACTCTTTTGTTGTAGAAAAGTAGACATTGAAGGAGTTTCAAGAAGGATATCTTATTAAATATTGAGAAGAACCAAGAAGAATGTTCTCATTACAAGACTGTAAATTGAATATAAAGACCCAAAAAGAGGTCACATTGAAGAAATTCTAAGATTTATAATATTGAATATTGCATACTAAAGATAGAGACCCAAGAAGAGGTCACATTTAAGAACTTCCAAGTTTTGGAAGATTGAAGATTGAAGATAGAGACCCAAGAAGAGGTCACATTGAAGAACTTCCAAGTTTGGGAAGATTGAAGACTAAATATAGAGACTCAAGGAGAGGTTATATTGAAGAATTTTCAATATTGGAAGATTAAATATTGAATATAGAAGATAGAAGGACTACATAAGGTCCTATTGCAGATAGAAGCAGTAGAGTCTAGAGATCCAAGAAAGAGATCTCATTGAAAAATTTCCCATAGTTGGAAAATTGAAGAAAACAAGGCAAGGTTTCATTAAAGAATTTACTAAGAGAATTGAAGGTTGTAGGATTAGAAGACCCAAGAGTAGAGGTCTTAAGAATATTTCACTGAAGAAAGAAAATGTAAGAGAAAGCCTTATTGCAAAAGCTGAAGCAGTGACCATTAGAAGATATTCGAAGCAAAGTTTGTGGTAGAATATTATAATAAAAAGGAGCACTTGACAAGAAGAGATTGGGATAATTGCTGCCATGCAAAAACAAGCCCAAAAGTTAAAAAAATTGGCAAGAAGTTTGTCAAATATTGAGAAGATCTTGGAGATATCAAGACATCCAGATTCTAGTGAAAGAAGACAAAGAAAAATATTAGAATTGAAGTCAAAATTTATTAAGAAGTTAGAAGAAAGCAAGAAGATTGTAGAGTTCATAGGTTAGAGAGATTTGGAAGTAGCCACAAAAGTTTTATAGTCTAATTTGTAAAAGCATAAGTTGTTGATTCTTAAAGGAAAATATGAAAGGTCACAGGACAACAAATAGTAGAAGCAGATAGCTACATTTTGGAAAACCTTTGGAGAAGCTTTTGGAGCATTTTTTGACAACCAACTAATATAAGGCTTGATAACAAAGGAAAGCAACATATTTGGAAACTCGTGGACATCACCAAATAATATTTGGTAAGCAATAATCAAAGGAGTTTAAGCTTAAATTATGGGCAGCATTGAAAGAGTAAAGCTAGCTACATTTTGGAGGAGTTTTTAAAATATATTTGGATAGAAAATCTCAAGCATTCTTAGTAGCACCTAAGGAGGAGATTGACCGCATATTTGAATAGCGAAAGGTAAGCATTTGGAGCTACAAATTTTAGAGGTAGCTAGCACAAATTTGAAGGAGAAAAAAATAGATTTTGGGCAACAACTATAGCTGCAAATTGAAGAGTCCACTAACAGCAAAAGAAAGGTGTATTACAACAAGTATAAGACAACAAGCTATAAAGAAAGAAGCTACAAAAAAGGGTGTGTTAAATTTGATGCCATATAAAGTATTATTGCAGAGATTTTGAAAGTGCATATTAAGAGTTTTTAGAGCATCAAATTTTAGAGCTATTTAGAGCTAGCAAAAGGAAAGCTTTTTAGAAGTGTCATTAAGCCAAAGAAAATACACTATTGCACAACATTATTTTTAGAGAAATCTGCAAGATTATAACAACATTAGTTAAAGCTTTTAAAGGAGTGATAAGTGAATAGTATATGATATTTTTTGAAGTAAATTTAAAAGCATATTTTTCCTACGTTTGTGAGGAAGAATATCCCTCAAAATATAGTAGATTTTGGAAAGCAAAGAGTTTCAAATTTAAAGGTATATTTCAAGTTTTTAAAAACACTAGACGTGCAGTCAAAAGTGATGAATAAAACCACTAAAATAGTGGTGTGGATCACTGCCATATTAAGCACCAATAATTAGCAGATCATAGGGGGGGCATATCTTCATCAACGTCCACCCATTTGTAGGAAATAAGCACTAAAAAGAGTGCTTAAGGAAAATACCATTAGGCTCAGGAATTAGCTAGCCAAGGAGCTAGAATACGTTAGCTACAACCTGCAAAATATTACCCTACGTAAATCCTACATAGCACAACCATTCTATCTACACATAGTAAGGCAAATTAAAAATACAAGGTGCACTATCAAAGAAATATTACCAATAGATCAAACTACCAAAAAAGAAGCACCATAGAGCCACCATTGAAGTGCTTTGAAAAAATCATAGCTAGAGCCAGCCATGGGCGAATTCATCATCATCTAAAGAGAGAAGAAACAACACTAATTACTGTTACAAAGAAGCAAGAATATATTGGGAATAAATACATTGGAGTTCCATATGTTGGAGAAGGGAATGCATACATAGAAGGCTGTAACACTTATCCCAAGCAAGGAAGAAGAATATTAACATTTGGCACAAGGGTGAGAGTTGGCACATAGTCATAATGTACGTCTCCCAGAAAGAAGAGTGCTCAATGCTTGAAATCATCACATAGTGATCAAGAAAGGATTAGTAATGCCCAAACAACACAAAGAATATTGTGCCAAGTGTCAATTCATCTTACAAGAACATTAGCACCACCAAAGGAGAGTCAAGAAGTCTCCATAACATATGCTACAAGTGGTACATTGTACAAGAGGACAAAAGCACCTATATAGCCAAAAGTGTAAGAGAGTAAAGGCAGATTCATAGCAAGTGTGAAGCAAGAGCATTGAAAGAACATTCAAAGCATCTGTTATCAAGTCCAACTAAAGTTGACCAGAAGGAGGAGCGCCCAACAAGTCAAGGAGGAGCGCCTGGATAATTAAGGTAACATTTACCATAATAATTTCATATTAAAGTTTATATTGGTAGGAGGAATAAGGAATAAAGTGAATATATTCTAAGGTTAAAGATTTGAAGATTTTAGTGGAGTGATAAGTATTTTAGAACCTTAGAAAAATCTGAATATTATTTTTTGAAGACTTTTATCATAGTTTGAAGAATATTTTTGGAATTGAAGTATTATATTTGAGTTTTGTAAAATTGCGTATTATAGTTTACATAACTAATTTAATATTTGCAAAATTAATGAAGTTGGAGAAATAAGGATTCTACATCAATTTAGGGTTACAAAAACTTTGCAAATATTATTTTCTAGAGTTGGGGGATATAAGGAATTCTACATAGAGATATTGCATCTCTAAGTTCAAAATTATTAGAGATTTGAAGATTTGTAAAGGATTAAAATTGCATTCAAACCAAACATTGATTGATAGAGTTTATATTAAATTTGAATTGTCATTCATACACTAGGGAGACATAAGGAAGCCTACAAAACCTAAAGATCTATAAAGGGTTTTATCAAATCAAATTTACATACTTTAACTAGGGAGTCATAAGATAGACTACTACAAAGGTTCTATCAAATCCATATCTACAATTCTAAGGAATTGCAAGAAATACTATTTCAAGGCACTATCAAAGCACTTCATAATATAATCTAGGGAGCTATAAGGATGTCTACCTCAAGTAATACAATGAACAATGATATGAACAACACTATTAGAAAGAAAAGAGCAAATATCATAAAAAGTGGAATCATGAATTCACTTATAAATTTTGAAGGAAACTTAGATCCTACTTCAAAAAGGATACATAGTGAAGCTTTAAAAGACAAATTTGAAATAATGGAGCATTATATACATGCCCGACTCATTGAAGCAATTGATAATGGAAAGAATGACATTCAAATTCCTTTAGAATATGGAAGCATACTATACATGGCACTACTTACATTCAAATGTTATAAGGATGAAAATATGGAACAGAGAGGATTGATAGAATTACTTAAAATAAAAATAGAAATGGATGAATCATCCCTACCAAATATATTTCAATCCTCATGCAATGTCAGTACTTCAAGTTCTACTAACTCAAAATCTTATCATGATGCTCTAAGTGTATGTTCAAAAGCTTCTATACAAGATACAAAGAATTATGACAAGGACAAAAGCAAAGAGAAAATACTCTTGCAAGAATCGGGTGATAGTACATCCACCTATGAAAGTACTGACTTCAATAAATAAGAAGAGGAATCAATTCAAGGAGGCATACAGTGCAACATGAATTAAAGAAAATACAAAGGACTAGATCAAGCTGAAGAACATCTAAAGACAAAGATCCATATAGAAATCTTCAATAACCAAATAATGTAATACAGGGGGGTATTGGAATATATAACATTATTTGGTACATACCAATATACCATCATGGGTACATATATATATTAGGAAAGAGTATCTTAGATTAGGATTTACTTTATGCAATGTAATGCACAAGTGTGCAATGATATTTTGGCAATGTAAATCTTCATAGTTGTCCCTATGTACATGTGTCAATAGAGTAGGAGGATGAAGAGTCAGGAAAAGTTAGGGCCAAGAAACCTCCATATGAAGAGTCGCATTCAATTCTATATATGGATTTATTGATGTAAAAGACATAGATAAGGAGAAAGAGTCACCTATGTAAGCAATGGAAGGTGATGTAGTATGATATATTTTTATCTCTTCATTCAATAAATATTTCTTAGTATTTTTGAGCATTTGGCATTAGCAATATTTGAGTTATTATATATTTGATTCTAAGTTTATATGCTTGATTGATCAACATTATTATATCTTTCATATTGCAATTGTATTATTGATATTGAGGTAATATTATTTTAAGTATTTACTCATCAAAAGCAAACAAAGTGTGAGCAGGAGCTGAAAGTGAGTGCAGCCAAAAGTGAGTGCAAGTCGAGAGTGAGTGCAGTCAAAAGTGAGTTTGAGCGTGAGAAAGGAGTGAGTGTAGTTGAAATAGAGTGTGAGCTTGAGCATGAGTGTAAATAAAAGTGAGAGTGATTGTAGTTGGGAGTGAGTACGAGTGCAACTAAAAGCAAGAGTGAGTGCTACCGAATGCAAGTGCGAGTGCAAGCTAGGAGTGAGTGTAGTTGAAAGTGAGTGCAAGTGGGAGTCGAGTGTAGCCAAAAGCACACAAGCTAGGAGTGAGGAGAAAGTGTGAGAAGGGAAGCAAAAAATAGAAAGCAAAGTGCAATCAAGTAGAATTTAAAGGATTTATTTGAAGAAAATCTAGGTAACATGGAGAGGAAGTCATTTGTGAAAGTCCTTACTAAAAGTATGGATGGCCATTGGAAGTATGGATGCCCTATCTAGAAATAAGAGGAAGAGTGAATCTATGGCAAACCAACCAGGTCGTATATTCTACACCAAAAGTGATTATAAAGGATGATATGATTTAGAATGATATAATGGTTCTTAAAACTAGAGGGTTGATATGTAAGTTTCATGGATATTGGCTAGGTTTTTTTGAGATTCAAAATTGAATCAGTGGAACTGAGGATTGAATTCAAATTACTCCATAACATTTATTTCAAAAGATTTTTTTCATTATTTTCTCTAGTTCAAAAATAAGGGATAAAATAATGGATGGAGGCATGTGGTTTAGGGGTAAATATGCATTATATTTAAGACCTTGGAGTGAGAATTTTTTTGTGGACACAAAAACTATTAAAATAATTTCGGTGTGGATTAGGATTTATGGACTTCCTTATCAACTCAACAATAAGGAGATTTAGAGGAATATTGGTAATACTATAGGTGAATTCATCTAGAAGGAACCAAATACTAAGAAGAGAAGGCATATTGTATACACTCAAATGTGTGTTGCCATGGATACATATAATCCTTTACCACAGTTGATTAGGATTAAATTTGAATCAAGAGAATGGGATCAACAAGTGGATTATGAAAACATTGCATTTTGTTGTCATAAATGTCATGAAACTGGGCATATGGCAAGAGATTGCAAAGTGAAAATGGAGGAAGAGATGGAATTTTTGGGCATAAGGGTAGATTCATTTTAAAATAAGAAGACCATATCATATGAGAAGCTAGGTTAAATCAAGGATTTTCCACTTCTATGAAAGTGGCTAGAAAAATCCCTCTTCATCATCAGATGGTAAAGGCCATTACAGTTCACTAGAATCATACATGAGAAGAAAAGAATGATATGGGGAATGAGGAAGTAGAATTCACAAGTAAAAATATAGGAGCTAAAGGTGTGAAGGAAGAGAGGAAGGCAAATTTTAAAATAAATGAAGATGGGGAGATGAATTTTAAAGCAAATGAGGTAAAGGAGGTCAAGATTAATATAGGTAAATCACCTTTATTATCCTCGAGTAGCTTAAAATCTTCTCCTTATAATAAAAATGAAAGTAATACGAAGTGTATTCCTTGCACTTTAGGATTTCAAGAGCAGTATAGTAAAGAAAATATTATGGAGGATATCCAAGGAAATTTAGAGTTTTCAAGCCAACATAATAAAGTGATGACTATGGAGGATCATCTATGCTCTTTCGACTCTTTAGGGAAACATAAATCCTTAGAAGATAAATATCATTTTGAACAATATAAAAAAATAGAAGAGATTGATGAAGATGAGAGTGTTGGCAAAAATGGAAGAAGGAGAGGAAGGCCATCAAAGTAGGAACAAAGAGAAAAAGAAACTCAAAAGGATATTGATCTAGGAAGCCAAATAAAAATATCATAGGTGTTAACAAGAAGTGGGGCTAAGCCCACTAATAAAAATAAAAAGTGTTGATGATGAAAATAATATCATGGAATATTAGGGGTATGAATAAAACCCCTAAAAAATGCTATTAAGGAATTAATAGGTTGTTATAGCCCTGGGTTTATTTTAATACAATAAATAAAATTAAGCAGTGATGAATGCAAGGATGTTTTTAAGAAGATTTAGAAGACATGTGATTGTTTAGTAGTTTCTTCTATAGGAATTTCATGCGGTATTGCAATAATATGGAACAAATGCAAATGGGATGGGCAACTACTAGAAGCAAAAAGTAACTGGCTTACTGGATTATTTTGTAGGAAGAGGAAAACAACAAAGTTGGGTTTATAAATGTATATGCTCCAACTATAGTTACTCCTCGTGAAAGATGTTGGAAGGACCTTAGCATATTTTTATCAAATACAATAATGATTAAATGTGATCTATGAATTCTTGGGGGTGATTTTAATATTGTTCTATCTCCTTTGGAAAATAAGGGTGGCATATTGGCATTCTCTTGGCGGTGATTTTAATAGTGTTCATCATATATTACTAGAGGAAATCTCCTGGTAGTGTAAGCATATTTATATAGGGAAATTGGGTCATAGAAAAATTAGTGAATTATGGTGTTGATCTTCATATCAATGAAATTTAAATTTTAGAAGACAATTGACCAAGTGAGATTTTATGTCTTAATCAAAATGATTTCAAGGATATGATTGTGGAAACATAGCACTTTGAGGAAGTTGAAGAATTTATTTAAGAGAAAAAAATGAAAAACTTGTGATAATTCTTTATCTTCTCTGGTTTCTTTTCCAGTGATAATTCCTTTATCTTCTTTGGTTCCTTTTCCATAGGTAATTTATTTATCATTATTGGTCTCTTCTTAACCAGTAGAAATATTATTTGCTTCTAATCTATATTATGACTTCTATCAAACAATCCTAAAACAACAATGTTTACATGCAGTGGCGCATAGTGGTTGATCCGGTTTGCAAAGACATAGTGGGATTCAAATTGATAGTAGCAATGGTGATCCCTTGTGGCTTTGATACCACTGTTAGCTTTTGATGAGTAAATACTTAAATTAATATTGCCTCAAGATCAATAATACAATTGCAATATGAAATATATAATAACGATGATCAATCAAGCATATAAAATCATATCAACTATATAATAACTCAAATATTACTAATACCAAATGCTAAAAAATATTAAAAAAATCTTTATTGAATGAAGAGATCAAAATACATCATACTACATCACCTTTTATTGCTTACATAGGTGACTCTTTCTCCTTCGCTATATCTTTTACATCAATACATCCATATATATAGAATAGAATGTGACTCCTCATATAGAGGTTTCTTGGCCCTCACTTTTCCTATGACTCTTCATCTTACTGCTCTATTGACACATGTATATAGGGACAACTATGCACATTTATATTGCCAAAATATCATTGCACACTTGTGCATTACATTGCATAAAGTAAATATTAATCTGAGATACTCTTTCCTAATATATAGATGTACCCATGATGATACATTTGTATGTACCAAATAATGTAATATATTCCAACACACTTGTCTTCATCTGCACTCAATCCCAACTCTCATTCACACTCGCTTGCGACTGCACTCACTCTCGGTTCCTGCTCACAAAACTAATTTTACACAGGTTTTATGAGGGGTCTTGGCCCCCTTATATTGAGTGTTGTTTGAACCTTAGACCTCCCAAAGAGAGGCCAAATCCCTTACCACTACTTATGCAACAAAAACATTTTCTTCTTCTTTATGATGTTTTTCTTATTCTTCTTTAACTTGGTTCTATTTGGCTACATTATTTTGCTATACCTTTATCCAAATTTGATTTTTTTTATCTGATGATGACCTATTTTACTTTTGGTTCATCTCATGTGAAGGAGACTCATTTGTAAATATATTGTTCCAACATTCCTTCATTGTGTGGCTACTTCTACTAAAAATTTCACACAACCTTTCTTTGTCGTTGTTATATCCTAGAGAATAATTTTTCTATTGTTGATATCCTTGAGAATTATTTCTCTATTGTAAGCATTGTCAAGGTCTTATACCTCTTTTAAATGGTTGCTTCTCTTTTTTATTTGTAAGAAGTACTTGTTCTTCTTTTGTTGATATATGTGAAGCCTTTATTTTTTGAAGTAGGTTCACCAAAAATTCAAAGCTTGGTGTTTGCTCAGTGATATTCAAGATAGTTATAAAAATATTATATTTTGAAGGGAGAGATCTTAAAATAATTAGAACTAATGTCTTGTCAAAGACCTTTTTATCCTAATGCATGTAGTGATGCTTGTAGTTCAACAATTCTCATTAAAATTTTAATTTTTTCTCCACTCTTCATCTTCAAGCAATGGAGCCATAGAGAAATAGAATTTGATTTTGATTTTGCTTCAAAGACTGTCTCCAACTTCCCCATGCATATTTGGTCATGGTTTAATTCCAAATGTATGCTTTTACTTCATGAACTACTCTGAATATGATGATCAATCTTGTCTTTCTATCTGCATTGTCGAACTTTGTCTGATCTTCACCTTCTATAGTAGGACAGGTAATGGTTTCGTCTACAACTTGTCATACTTATTCAAACTTGAGTTGTATTCTAAATTTGATCTTCTAGGTAGCATAATTATTCTCCCATAATAGTTGGGAATCAGGTAATAGACACTTTAGTGATCCATTAGCCATAGTAAATCTTCACAAAATTTTATAAATTTTCTTTCATTGAAATAGACTTGAAAAATGATTTTTGATGAGTATATATAAGATTATACTCGTGTTTTATTGATGCCTCAATTTGCAAGAAATTAATGACTCATCGAGCTAAAGTATAAGTGGGATTCCTTTCTCCACTTAAAAGAATTTTCTTCGAAATATTCCTCAAAATATTATATACGTCCTTTTCTCATGCATTAAAAAAGAGAATAAAATTGTAATTTATTTTCTTGTAACAAATTTTCCACTATGAATGTGGGATTAGTTTTTCTTGAGCCACGCATCTTTTTGAGCATCTCCCTTGGATTTTCATGATTCTGGAAAAAACTTTAGTATTTGTCCTTTTGTGGATTCTTTGCTTGTTTGGGCATGACATCATTAGACATATTAGAGTAATGATTCTCCACCTACTTCAAATGTTATGATCCATCATAACTTGTTATCTTTGCAAGGATTCACTCGCTTGTCAATGCTTTTAAACTTGATATTTTTTACTCGTCAGTCTAATTGATGTTTACAAAAATATTGTTTGTTGGAGCTTCTTTGAGGTTTCGTCTTCTCTTGACAATGGCTTTTGGAGGTTCTAAAAATAGTGCTTTAGACATCTTCTTCAAGTGTAAATTGTAGATTCCTTTATTGTACTTGCTTTATTGCACTAGTTGAATCCAAGAGTTTCCTTAGTGCAATGTAGTGTCTTGAGCTCTGTCTTGTCTTTGATTTATCTACCTTGGATTTATTTCTGGTGAGACATAAAATTCTTGAATGTTTGCTATATTAAGTGGTTTTTCAATTGAATTGGTGTATGTTATTCTTGATCAAATAGCTATCCTGTGTGCTCCTTATGAGCATCAATCAATGCTAATTGTGTATTCTTGTCTTACTATCTCTTTTGGACTAATGTTGATTAGAACATGATTTGAAGCCTTTCTTTTAGAATGCTCTTAGTGAGTAATCAGTCCATTTTCTCGAAGTCATCATTGATCCTTGTAAAATAATTTCTTGTTTTGTAAAGTGTATTATCCAATTTGTGAACTTTGCCAACATCGAATATTTTTGTCATGGGAGAAACTTGAGATGGATTTTAGCTTTCACAATGTTCTTGATGTTTCAGCACTTATCTGACACTTATTACAAGTGATTAATGATTTAATATTCTTCACACCTTGTAGATCAAATTTTTTTGTCTAAATATTGTTGGTCCCCAATGTTCTTGGATTTGAATATTTGAGCTTCTTTATTTGGAGCAAATATTTCCTCCTTGTCAACCTCCTCATAGATATTTTCTTCCTCCTTCGAGAAGACCACTCAAACTTTCAAATGGATGTGCACAATGGTGGAATATTCTTTTCTTCTCGATGTAAAAACTCGACATAGGGTTGTGTAGGTCCATATGGTCCATGCCATGCCCAGATTCCAATGGAAGAAACCTTTTGACTGTATCATTGGCTTCTTTGATGGCATTGAAATATTGTTGCTTTTTCATTTACAATTGTAGAGGTTTCAACATTTTTGTGAAAGGAATTAATGCTTGCCAATCTTCTACATGTTAACTCCTTGGATTAGCTCCAACAACTCAATTCTCCTTATGCTTGAGTTTCTTAATTCACTATTTATTGGACATGGACCTTAATACTTGCTTTGAAATTCCTTGCATTCCTTTTGGAACATTTGTGCAATACTTTTTATCTTGACATAATAAATGATGAAATATGACTTTGAAGGGTAGTTGTTTCTTGAATGCATCAATTGAATTCTATTGTGCAGTAGAAACCTGCTTCCTTGTTGCTAGTGATTTTCTTGCAATCTAAGAAGTTTCTATGGCTTCCTTAGTGCCTTTGAAGAGGCAATTGATTCTACAAGGGAAACTTTATGACCTTGTTTCTTATCTACTTTGTAGCACTTTGATGCCTTTGCTTTTGCTTGTTTAATGCCTATTGTTGCTAATGCTTAGATGTTTTTCCTCTGCTTGGTACTTTTCTTCTACTTGGTAATGTTTTGTCCTAATGTCTTAAGTACCTTCAATATTGTATTTGTAGATTTATATGGTATACGTTTTTTCCTTAAGTTGATCTTCTTTAGGATTTCTTATCCTAAGATTGCTTCTTCTATTATGGTCTATCTTGAGACTCTTATTAGCTAGAATTAATTGTTAAAGAACTTTCATGGAATTTGCTTCACGGAGAAGATGATTACCTCTTCTTTAGAGATTAATTTAATTAATATTTGGCAGGGTTTTTTACCCTTGAAAACTTATTTTCAAACAAAGTGCTTCCTAAGATTCTTTGGATATAAACAAGAGAAGGATTTAAAGGGGGGATGGCTCTTCCTTATTCCTTCTTTGATACCACATGTTAGAACTCAATGCTTCGATGATTTGCAATATGAAATGGTAGATAATTTAAATACATAGAATGTCCAAATTTTGTATAACAACCCACTAACTAAACTTGCAACTATCCTGGTCATGTATTACATACATAGACCTTGTGATGGGTGGTTATACCACATGCCATTTCATATGGGCTATGATGTAATAACTCCTAATTATTAGTTTTTGATGCAAATCATTATATCAAAGTGCAATATATGTATTTTAAGATTGTTTTTTTACATGGATACTTGGACAAAAGAATTTAATATACAATAGTTAGAAAAATTTGAAGCTAAAGGATTTGAACATTTTTTTTACAGGTTGTAAAACTTATTATATGGATTAAAGTAGGTTCCAAGAGCATGGTACATAAATATTATTATTTTTTCTCTCCATAGCAATGGGTTGGTTTAGAAAAATGTTGAAAGTAATATTTATATTGGAAAAATGAAAGAGGTATAAGGTATTTGTTATAATTGTAATTTATAATGATCCTATGTTGTAAGGATTTAGATATTATGAAGGCAAGTTACAATTCATATTCAAATTTAAAATGTTTTAATTATGTCAAGTGTATTATTTTTTAGCCTTGAGGATACTTAAGTATAGATTAATAGGGTTGATTTCTCTATAAGCCAAAACAAATACATATTTAGGATGCTTGATAAATTTTCAATGCATGATTGCCAACGAGCTTACAATCCAATGAATTGGGTGCAATTTTACAAATTATTCAAGAATAATTCAAGACAACAAATAAAAACATTCACCAAAAGTTCATAGGGAATTTTATATTTCATTGTACTATCAAATTTCATATAGTATTTGTTGTTATTGGCCTTAGTCATCATAGGGTTTTTAATTATTGAAAGGAAACCACCAATTTGCTTTGGCATATGATATTGTGGACTTGCAAAAAGTGGAATATGAAGATAAAATTAGAGAGGTTGCAATCATACAAGTTGCTCCACAAGTGGGTGTTATTTAATACATAGAGTAGCAATTCCATAGGCTCCTCCCCCCAAAAAAAGAAAAAACAAATTGTTATGGCCAGGACATCCACCAAGTCAAAGTATGTTGTAGCAATTGCAAAAATAAGAGATTTGAATTAGTGAAGAAGATTGATGGAATATTTTGTATAGTCACAAGATATCATAATCATTCCTTGATGTGTAACAATAAAATTTTATTTTTTCTATATCCCAATTAAAGGCTAAGCATGTTGTATCTCATCAATATTTTGTTGTCAAAAGGTGCATAAAGGTGAAATTGATGTTCAGTACAAGCTCATTCAAAAATTGATTGGATTTTCCAAGTGAGGAATCTAATTATCATAGAGAAGGAGAGACTTTGGGGTGATCACGCTACAAGCTTTATGTAATAAACCAAACTCAAATTAAGAGTGACACTCAAGAATAGAAAGGTGAGTTTCAAAAGTAAACCAACCTTGACATAGCATGTATTAGAATAAAGCAAAGATAATTTTGAATTTAAGTTGGAGTGTAAATAAAGTAAATCATTACATTTTGCTTATATATAATTGATAACACGATAGGAATGACAAACAACTTTTGGAAAAATAAAAAATTTATTCACTCTTGATTACATGTTTGCTTATATATTATGTGTTTTAGTATGAACTATGCCCTAATATTTGAGACTTGAAATTTGACATATTGAAAGCGTCATATTTTTTCATGTTTGAGATAACTTGATATTTGTTCCAAATTCATGAATATAAGCACATAGAAGATAGTAACAAAAGGACAAGATATGAATGAAGATTTGTAATGCTTATATTTAAATAACTGATAAAGTTATCAAAATTAAATTTGATATAGTTTAAACAACAAACAACCAATTAAGTTTTAGCAGGTCCTAAACAGACAACATGGGAAAATTAATAAATCACACCAAATCACACCAACTCTTGGTTTTGGTGTCAAACTCTTGCTTGTCAACTTCAATATTGGCACATAAACATTTTTGTGATACAAATTTGTTGGAGGTATTATATCATTTGGTCATTTGTAAATATTTATATTAGGATGTGTGTTTATTATTTGAGTCAATAGTATGTGTTAAGTTGTGAAGTGTGGATATGTGTCATGTAATCAAGTGTGAGTTATGAGTATGATGTGTCATGTGTGGAAGTGAAGAGATATGAGTATGAGGTATCTTATGTGATAGTTATGAGTGTGAAGTATCAAGTTGAAAAGTAGGGATTTATGTGTAATCATAATACTTTGTCATTATGTAATATGTAAGATTTGTTATGTAAAGAAGGAAATATGAAAGGTTGCATCTCCCATGAGTTTGAGAAGAGCAAAGGTCAAGATTCAAGTGCATATGAAGAGTCTCATGTAAGTTTATTTGAAGATAAATTTATGTATTATATGAGAGAAAGTAATTGAAGAGTATCAAAGAAGCATTGCTTTATGCATGCTTTTGTAGATATATTTTCAATAAAGATTTCTTTTTCATTAGTGTGCAATATTGTTATTAAATGGTTGAATGAGTTTTTATATAAAAGATTTTATGATCCTGCGAATTATTGACTTGTGATATTTGGGCTTATTTTCTAATAGTGGTATCAGAACCAAGTTTAGTTAGCTATTTATATTGGAGAGAAAGAGAGGTTGATAGGAGTTAAGGAAGAGAGACGATTACACAATGGTTGAAGATTGAAGGGGGAGTGGAGCGAATTGTAGAGGAGTTTCAAAGGAAAGGATTGGAGGTCTGGATTGAGAGCAAAGGTTACATCGAGAGAAAGGTCCAAGAGGTAAAGGCTATGACTAGGCTAAGAGGAAAAGATACATCCAAAGAAAGGTGCAAATAAAGGTTATGTCTAAAATAAGGTGTAGGATACGAAGGCTACGTCTAGAGCTATGTGAAAGTAGGTGAAGGCTACATTTTCATGAGAAGGCAAAGAGGCATGAGAGAACTATATTTGTGAGAGAATATGATTCAGAAGACGAAAACTACAACAAAGTGCATACATAGCAATGATAACAAGAGAGATACAAATACAATTTGCAAGTTGATTTATTTGGTTGAGGAGCAGTGTTGGAAAGAATTTGTACTGAGCAAGCTAGATGTAAAAGAGAGGCCCATACAGAGCAAATTGCAATTGAGGTTGAGTTGGAGAGAAACGTTAGAACTAAGATGACTATGTCGCAAGAATAACATTGAGGAACGCTAAATTTAAAATATTTTGGAGGAAAATTGAGCCTAAAATGGTAGCATACAATAATGCCTAGAGGAAATAGTGACATTTGTGTTGAGGATAAGCACAATCAAAGGTAGACCTTTTCCTTCGTATTAGTTGGAAATATGGGCGTTTTTTTATATTTGAAAAGGAATTTGGAATTGGATTATTCGGGATGCATAAGAAGGTGTTTAAATTAATGAATTAATTGAAATTTGAATTAGAGAATTAAAGTAATTGAAGATTGGAGGAGGAAATTGAAATTGGGAGCTTGAAAAACAAGGAGATATAAGAAGATTAAGAAATTTGAAATTTGAAATTGATTGTTAAAAAGAATTTTAAAGGAAAAATTGAAAGTTAAAGGAATTTGATTAAAGAAATGAGTCATAAGAAATTAATTGAATTAATAAGTAAATGAAATTTGTTTTTCGAAATTGAAAGACTGGAAAAAAAATTTGTGGCAAATACAAAGATTTTCCTTTCTGAATCACAACTTCTAAAAGGGCCAAATTTTACTTTATAGAAAAACAAAATGAGGTCAATACTCATTGTTGAGAAGCTTTGAGATGTATTAAATGGAACTAAAACCATTTCCAGAGATACAATTGGAATGCAAAAATTTAAATATGATGATGCAAAATCTCTCATGTGAATTACATTTAGTATATTGGATGAAATTCAAGCACATATAAGTGAAGCGAAAACTTCAAAAATGCTTGGGAAAAACTATGCAAAATAGTTGAAGGAATGAAGCAACTATTTTACACTTGCAATCACAATTATATTCTTTAAAGGTTCATGATGGAGAGAGTATAGAATATTTTCTTCAAAGGGTAGCAAAATTAAAAGCTAAATTACAAACTATGGGAGAAAAATTGGAAGACAAGTTTCTTGTTCAAGTTACATTAAGAGCACTCCCAAAAACATTCAAAAAATTAGTCACTTCTCTTCAAGTGCTAAATAAAACCATATCCTTTGATGAATTAGTCAATATTCTCCAAGAATATAAAATAGAAAATCTAGTCAAAGATGAAATGACAAATAATGCTCTGATGTCAAAGAAAAAGTGCCAAATAATATTGTTGCATCATCTCAATCTCAACCTGAATGGATATCAAGCAAAAGCAAAAACCTGAATGGAGGAAAAGATAGTGTCACATATGCAATAAGGAAGGCTATACCACAAAATTTGTAGATACAATTCTTTGAACCAATAGAATAAAATGAATAGACATGTACTAAGATTCTAGCCAAGACAATATCAGTCTCGATATTCATTAGTGCAACAACACCATCCAAAAGAAGAAAATCAAAAAGAAAACTTGGTTCAAGAAAAAGAAAATGAGGGAGAAAATGAAATAAGAGCTCTTATGGGAAGAACTATAGACAATGAAGGTATGGACCATTGAAAAATAGTTTGACAAGAATAATAATACAAATCATTCAAAAATTTCTAATGGTACAGATTTTTTTGGTAACAAAGCAAGAATTATTGAAAAAGGACAAAAAAAATAAAATTAAAGGCATGAACCAAAATGAAGGATGCTTCAAAATTGTAAGATCTGTGAAAATACCAAACCAAAGACATAAAAAAATTGAAATACATTATGGATGGATTAGTAAATCAAAATGGGACAGAATCATGAACATGTTAATTTTTTTTTTTGCAAGAAGAAAGAAAGTCTGACAAGCATTGCAAAGAACATGTTAATGGACCAGTGTCAGAATCTCAAGTTGTACAAAAAGCAAAGCCAAAGAATGAAGACAAGAATTAGATATTAAAGGCATAAAGGTCTTCATACCAAATAATGTAATAAAGGGGGTTGTTGGAGGTATTACATTATTTGGTCCTTTGTAAATATTTAGATTAGGGTGTGTTTATTATTTGAGTCAATATTACGTGTCAAGTTGTGAAGTGTGAATATGTGTCATGTAATCAAGTGTGAGTTATGAGTGTGATTTTTCATGTGTGGAAGTGAAGAGTTATGAGGTGTCCAATGTGAGAGTTATGAGTGTGGAGCATCAAGTTTAGTAGGGAGTTATGTGTAATGATGAGAGACTTTGTCATTATGTAATATGTGAGATTTGTTATGTAAAGAGAGAAATATGAAAGGTTGTATCTCCCATGAGTTTGAGGAGAGCAAAGGTCAAGAGTTAGGTGCATATGAAGAGTCTCATGTAAGTTTATATTGAAGACAAAGCTTTGTATTATGTGATCAAATGTAATTGAAGAGAATCAAAGAAGCATTACTTTATGCATGCTTTTGTAGATATATTTTCAATAAATATTTCCTTTTTATTAGTGTGTAATATTGTTATTAAATGGTTGCATGAGTTTTTATATGAGAGATTCTATGATCCTAGGAATTATTGACTTGTGATATTTGGGTTCATTTGCTAATAAAATTGACAATGCTATAAAAAAATCTAAACGAATAGGATTTAACTTAGTAACAATGTAGCATAGGTTTTAGATTAGAGGAATTTTCTTTGTATATGTGTAAAATAATTTGTATGGATCCCCAAAAATTGGGCATATGAATAGAAAGGTACGAGCAACAATATATAAATTGATGTATGCGAAATGCAAAATGCAACAATCACATAATTAAAGGAAACAAGCCTATTAGGATTTCAACTCGAGTCATTTTTTTCATAAATTCTTCTACTTACTACTACATGCAATAGAATAGACTTTTGTGTTGGTGTGTGTATGTGTATATAGTCACACAACTTTTGTGTGGTTGTGTGTATAATTAGAATAGCCTTCAATTACAAACAGTTTAGGAGAAGAGATTTGTTGCCAAGTGCCCCAACTTACCACTTTGTCCAGACCCAGTAGATATGTTTGTATATATGGCATGTTATTTTTTTCCTCATTGCATTGTTGGATTTTGTGTTGTCAATCCATCCACATATTTCATGGCAGCATCATTGCTAATTGGAGTTCCCCTTAATTGGAGTTCCTCTAGTGTGGTTTGGGATGTCTTAAATGTAACTTTGTTTTACATGTAACGTAGATTCTATGGTTTTTAAATCAAATAAATAATAGTAAAATTTAGCAAAAGACACTAAGAATCATTTTTCTACATATAATGTGGCTCTCATCTTGGGAAATATTGTGGAGTGGTCCCTTAAGGAATAATATTGGCTTTGTCCTACGTGAGGGGTATTAACACATCTTGTCTTATGTGGATTAATTACGGTGGTTGATTTATTTAATATTTAGCATATTGTGGATACATTTATATTTATGAGAAGAAAATGTTCATAACAAGTGGTATCAAAGCAATGATTCTTGCAAAGTGGGAATTGTTTTTTGGATTACATATTTTTGACAATTTTTTCTAGAAAATGTCTCATTTTTTTAAAGTCATGCCTTTGTGTAAAGTTGTGCAATTTAGATGATTCTTGCACCATTTTGTACAAAACTTGAAGAGCTTAAAATCAAGTGATCATATGAAGGAATCCAATCAGTACTGAAGGAGAAAAAACCTTGTGAATTCAACCATCTAGAATAGGGCAATAACGTTTTTCAAATTGTGTATTTTTTTTTAAAACAACAAAATTTGATATATCTTTTTGTTAAGGTAAGCAAATCATATGTTGTGTTTGAAGATATTTTTTTGAAATTTTAACTTAAGGGAGATATATTTTTATGAAACCCTAGTTCATAAAAGCCTAGTTTGCATTGTCTTTTTGTTAGGGTGTGAACTTATGGAGCTAAAAAAAAAATTATGGAGAAGATAATATTTATGGTAGAAAATGGTGGAAACAATTTAAATCATTATATTCTAATGATTATTATTGAAACATTAGGCTTAATTTCATTTTGGAGGAGAGACTCTCTCTTGGTTTCATAGTTTTATTATGGCTCATAATTATGAACTAACTTGGAAAGAAACAGAACAAGCATTCATGAGTCAATGGAACCCATATAAAAAGATAGCTTGGATCTAGGATGAACAAAAGGATTTTAAAAGAGAGTTCAAATTTTTCAAGAAATTGGTAGAAGGAAAATATAAGAATGGTAGTGTGCAGGTTGAAAGAACCACAATTATGGTGTCAAATAGGCCAAACAATGATCAAAAGGATTTGTTTGAATTTAAAAATTCTATTTTGCAAGTTCGTGGTTGTATTCAGAGAGAAAAGGTTATTATTTCCATAAATCCTAACAATATGTATAATTTCATTAATATTGCTTTGGCTAAGAGGTTGTAGGTTCAAGCAAAAAAAATTAAAGACATACAAATTGAGGGTGTGAATGTTCATATTTTTGAAAATTTGAAGATCACCATGGATAAATATGCTTTACATTGAAATTTTTATGATATTGAGGTGGATAATGTGAATATTATTTTGGGTTATCCTTGGTTGGACTTTTTGGGTACCATTAACATCAATGAGCAAAGGAAGTTTATGAACTTATGGTACAAGAAAAATAAAATAGCACTATAGGATATTTCTCAGCTTAAGAAGCAAGGATTCAAAGAGAAACAAGAAGCACTTATGGCAGGGGAACAAGTTAAGGAACTAGCAGAAGAATCAAAAGCTAAGTCTACAACAAAGGCAATAACAAAGTCCCAATAGCAACAAGACCCAAAAGATGCACCAATAGAAGGGCACATGAGAGAATAACTTGAGGAAGTATTTAAAATAGTGAAACAATATGTTGAAGAATCAAAGGAAACATAACCTTAAGTTAAGGTTAAAACATATGGCCCTTGAGGAAGTATTTAAAATAGTGAAACAATATGTTGAAGAATCAAAGGAAACATAACGTTAAGTTAAGGTTAAAACATATGGCCACCCACACCACCATGAGCGGCAACAATCTTGGAGGCAAGGCTTACGGTCTCAATATTATTATGGATCTACATGGAGTTGGAAAGGCATCAAATATGATAGTGTTTAGGCAAAAAAGCATTGTAATTATAGATTTCAAAGTGGTGCAACAATATCATGGAACAATAGGAACAATCATTCAAATTATCAGAGTAGAGCAGCAAAAGCATCTAGCCAACAGAGCAATTATGGATGTTCAAGTGGCACAATGGCAACTTGACATCATTGCAAACAACCACCAATAAATATTTCACTTGGATGGAGGGATGATCAAGATTGGTACTAGTTGTCAACATTACTTAGCAAATCATATTATCTAGTTTCTTCTCATGTTTTGAGGATGAAACATTTGTAAGGAAGGTGGAATGTTATGGTACCTAGGGATAAGAATATGGGAATATAATATTATATTGTATAAGGGCACTATGGATAGTTAGCATGAGCCACACATAACCCAAGGCTGATTATATTATAATAACGAGTGGGATAAGGGTTTAGGAGTAGGCTCCCCAAAGTAGCATTATAGATGGGGTATATAAAGAAGGGATATTGTCATTGTAATAAGCAATGTTATTGAGTATTTTATTGTAATAGTTTCTAGTAATAGTCTTGGCTCATGGAGTGGCTCCCATCTTGGAAGATATTGTTGAAGTGGTTCCTTCCTTAAGGAATAATATTTGTGTTGTTCTGTTTGAAGGGTATTAATCCATCTTGACTTATATGGATTAATTATTGTGGTTGATTTATTTAATATTTAGTCTATTGGGGATGCTTTTATATTTATGCAGTGTAACCGAGTTCGTGCACTCGGTTGGCTGGGTGCGTGAACT
This sequence comes from Wollemia nobilis, assembly GCA_028583015.1. NCBI lineage: Eukaryota > Viridiplantae > Streptophyta > Pinopsida > Araucariales > Araucariaceae > Wollemia > Wollemia nobilis. The sequence continues at coordinate 730,831 of JAQPPZ010015413.1, forward strand.
CGCACCCACACTCATTCCAGGTACGCGAGTTCACGAATGAGTACGGTTGGGCCGACATGTTTGGGTGTGTGAACCTGAATCCTCACCTGCACTTATGCTGGGTGCGCGGGTTCACGAACGGGTACAGTTGGGCCGACCTGTTTGATAGGGTTCGCCTTGGACCGAACCCTGTTAGTCAGGGTTCGGCCAAGCTGAACCCTGTGGCCAATCGGGGTTCAACCGGTCAAACCTAGCCCAGTTTAAACATTAACATAGGAAAAAACAAGTTTTTTTATTATTTTTTTAATCTTTTAGGTGGGCCCAACCACACCTAGCCCATATGGGCTAAAAAAATTATTAAAAAGAAAAAGTAGAAAATCATTTTAATTTTTTTAAAAGTTTAAACTTTGAAGTTTTTATGAATTTAAACTTTAACTTTATAATAGGATAATAAAGGGGCATAGTATTAAAAAAACATTGTCGTTTATAAAAACGTCATAGTTGCAGCAACTAGCATGTCGTTTATTGTCTCATGTGGTCAGTTTCCCAGCTTGTGAGAGAAATTGAAGTACTTATGGATTTATCCATTCAGCGAGACGAGGTCGATTAGAGGTGAGTAGGGCAAAGAACCTCGTGTATATCCATAGTACTCTTCGATTCATGTCTCATAGAAACAAAGGTTATACAGAGAGGCTTTTTACATGTTGGGATGTAGTTCCTGATGATAGCAGAAATGACACTAGGTGTGATGTCTTTTCAGATCTACCACCAGATCCACAAAAGGAAGGCCTAGAAGATGATAATAAAGAATATAACAAATGAGAGTCAAATATTAGATATTTGATGTTATCTTTGTATATGTCTACTACTAAATACTATAATATACTACTAAATACTATAGTATATACTTAAAGTTATTATTATCTCTTGAATCTTTATGACTTTGACATCTCATTTTTACATGAATATCATATATCAATATGTTTTTATGATGCCATATTTAAATATTTTAAAATGTGTATGTATGATTTATTATTTATTTAATTATATCACAATGTACATAATTTATTTTATTTTTTAATATATATATATAACTACTCGCACACGCACCTGCATCCGCATCCCTATCGACGAACCTTATTTTTGGTAAGGGTCCCACCTGCACCCCACACCCACACCGGCACCCAGGATTTCTGCAGCGCCCGCACCCCTTGTATTTATGAGAAGCAAAGGTTCATAACACATTTAGTCACACGTACTTTTGTGTGACTGTGTGTATAATTAGAATAGCTTTCAATTACAAACCATTTAGGAGAAGAGATGCGCTGCCAAGTGTCCCAACGTACCACATACCCAATAGACATGTTTGTATATCTGGCATGTTATTTTTTCCCTCACTGCATTGCTGGATTCTCCAGTGCTGCTGGCCCATTTGTTTGGGCCCATGAGTCCACATATTTCATGGCAGCATCATTGCTAATTGGAGTTCCCCTGGTGTGGTTTGGGATGTCTTATATATAACTCTGTTTTACATGTAATGTAAATTCTATGGTTTTAAATCAAATAAACAATAATAAACATAAGCAAAAGACATCAAAAATCATTTGTGTACATATAATGTATAAGTTTCATAAATTAGATCTGTCACCATTTTCCATTTTGAAATATTTGTCAATTAACCCTCAAGTTTTTACTATCCTCATCTCAATTAATTTGTGGAAGTGTTGAGGTTTGCACTAATAACTCTAAAAGCTGTAATTTTATAATCTTTCTTTGTCCTAGAATAGTTTCACTAGAATTTGATGGATGATCCTCAATGCAATTGATCTTTAGGAGGCTATCAAACTTTGCATGCACATTTCCTGAGTTAGAACATATGAAGTGATAATGTATCTTTTCAGTTTTTTCCCTTAAATAGTATTTTTGTATTAAAGAGCATTGTTCTGCTATAGATCCCATGATGCAGCAAAGCACACGCACATGCTCACCCACTCATGGGCATCCCTCCAATTTTGTTGCAGTAGCATCCCTACTTATTACTCTATCCAGCCCTGATGGAGGTGTCTGTTCATTTTAGTTCTCATCTCCATTCAGTTTCCCTAATAACAAGAATAAGAACTGGAGAGAACTTCTAGAATTTTACAATAGTAGAAGTGGGGGAAAAGAAAAAATCACCTTTGGAAGGGGCAGAATAATAAGAAAAGGTTGATTAGCAGCTAGATGCATGCCTCTGTCCTCTCAAGTTCTTGATAGCTCAATTGATTTTTTGAGAGCTTGCAAGAGACTCTGCATAATAACTGGTTCACCAGGTGGTGTTTCTTTTTTCATCTGACCATTCCGTAGAGCACGAAATATAGGGCTCGAACCTTCTACTGCAGGGAAAACCAGACAATCAATATGCACAAGATCTTCTACCTTTCCTTCATTTACTCTGACAAATCCAAGTCTGACTCCTCCCTTCACCCTGTCAACCTGTGTGTAACATACTTCTGATTCATGCAATCATACCAGAGAAATATTCATCCTTATGCAAATGACAGTTTTTTAGTTCTCCTAACATGAGTTTGTTTTCCTGTTCAATGGCAAGTTCCTGATTTTCAACTACTTGTTTCAATGCATACCTCCCACAAAAGGATTTAATGGGGAAAGAAAATTATTTCTTTTAGGATCAACCCATGTGCCTGTGACAGTTGTATTACTTGCATAGTGAAAGGACCCATGGGCTACTAATGTACATGGGAATCAAACTGCAGTTAAAGAAGCTAAAAGTAGTGCATCAAGAGCTATATCAAGGAAAAAAAATTTAGTTGAATTTACTGTTTAGAATTTTAAGTGCAAATTGACCAAACAAACTAAACTATTTTAATAATATAAGTGATGAGAACAAAAGCTCACCTTAAGTGGAGCAGGTAGAGGCAGATTTGCACTTTGAGTCAGACTGTTCCCCCACTGCAAGCACCAAACAAGTCCCATACATAAGAAAACCTTTTGTCACCCCCTCTGTGATGCATGTTATATTTTTTCATGGATTTTCCATAATTTCACCAGTGGAGACTAGAGAGCATGTTTCAAGCATCTTATGGGGTGATTTTGTCTCCATTAGCAGTATCAAACTTCAAATATTTTATACAGGTTTTGATTACCAATGTTTTGCCGAGTCTATGTCTTACTTCTTCACTTTGGTTTGCCAACTCCAGGCCAAGTGCAGGTCTGTGTATTATGGTTTACAAATTTACCGTTGCCTCCCCATGATGGAGACTTCTTAAAGCCCTTTTTATATACTTTCATTATTGCAAAAATGAAGACAGTAAGATTTGTTTCCTACCCCTTTGCCATTTGATTGGAATTTAAACTAGCAAAATATTTGTATGATCATTATTTTTCCTCCCCACCTCCCTTCACTCTATAAAGATAAGCACCCTTTTACTACTGCTTGTGAACATTGGAACCACACACCATTAAAGAAATTTTCCAACTGGGGATTCAGACTTGTTATCACATTGATAAGTTGATGAGGTTCCTCAGATACAGATTCCAACAACCCTGATCAATGGTAAAACCAGTCATCAGATTATTGGAGGTTCCATTATGGCCAAAATGTGCAACTTTGTTAATTGGCCATTGATCCTCATTTTGAAAGGACTTCTGTTCCATTTCATGCAGATAACTTGCATGCATAGAAGGATTCATCAATGATGCAGACTCAAATTTGTTTTGCTCCCTTCAACCGAAAAAAAAAAACAAAAAGAACAGTTTTTCTCTTAAACCCACTTCACTATAAAAAAAAATGCAAATATAGATCTCAACAAGATATATAACATTAGTTCTTAACAAATACAAACACGATTTGCCAGTTACTAGCTTGCTTAGACATATATATCACAAATTACTGAGCAGGATGCTAATAGTGCCAGAAGGATTTAAACATGATTGTAGGATCCCTACTACATCCAACCAATTTTGAAAAAGGAAAAAATCATTGATTCCACCAAGGTTTGGTCCAAGGCATTGTGCAATAATTTTAAGTGAAGTGCATTTGTGAAAGGCTAATCCAGGATCAAATTCATATGGTGTCATAATTTCCGAAGGAACCATTTCAACTCTCAGTTTACCTTTTAAAAAGAAAAAATAAACCAAATTTCCATGTACAGGCACCAATTTTCACCCATACAGAATTTCCTAGCTTGGTTCATATGTGTATATGAACTGGCTTAAATTAATGAACAAGATTCAATTAAGCATGAGCTTGGTCAAAGTCTCCAGACCTAGAGGGAATTATACAATTGAATTAAGATTAAGAAAGTGAAGAGTTTCCCTAAGGAACATATAGGGAACAAATAGGAATCATTCACCAAAAGAAAATGTGTTGGCTTTGACCATGAGGTCTTCACGGAGTATAGTGAGTGGGGGCTCGTTGTGAAGAGCTCCACGGTTCAAGTCCTTTCGGCACTAGATCTCAGGTTTCCGTGTGCATGCGCCACATAAAAAAAGAAAATTAAAATTGTCCTGGGTTGGGTGTTAAAAAATCACCTTCACCTCTTAAAAGAGGCATGTTGTCTTGGCTTAGACCTTAAAAAGATCACCTTGAATTTTCAGCCACTGAGATATTGGCCCTTCACAGGTTTGGAGTGTAAAGAAATATGAATTGAATCCTAACACTGGGACACACTGGGACCGTGATGATTCTTAGAAGACAACAAAAAATCAAGTCACAAATCACAGAAGACATTTATTAGATTGCTTACTTAGATACAACTCTCCTTAGTATCTCCATTGGAAGTTTAACTTGCTCCATATCAGTACAGTGCATTGTTTAAATTTTATTTATTTTTATTAATCTATGATTGTTTTAGATTCAAGATTCAGATAGGTCTGGTCCCCTTAACCATTTACTAGAAAACACAGTGGAAAACCCCATACCCACAAGCTTACCTGGAAGAGATAGCTCTCCAACTTTTTCAAATCCACATTGGTTGGGAGCTTCATTGTTCCCAGAGAAATGGGTTCTCCAAATTGTCCTCTTTCAACAATACCACCTTCACTGGAGGCAGCCCTGGCCCTCAGAATCCACAAAGATCTATGAAGAGCATAAATTCTAGGCTTCTTGACAACTGAAGAACTCAGACTGTAACAACCGCCAAAACCAGTTCTATGTTCACTTTTCCTCAGAATGGTTGGCATAGAATGACAAGGAGAATCTGCAATAGCCGAGTGTAGAGGAACCCAACACATGTTGCTGCATTTTAAGCCCAGAGAAAAGGCCATGGGAGGAGCAATGTTTTGGAAACTTGTTTTGGATCACCAAAGTAGTAGGAAGGGACTATGAAGTGATCATCGAAGTATTTCATAGAGAAGGGATAGGGGGTAAATTTGAAGTTTGGTGAAGTTTTGTCCACACAAAAGTTGTTGGGTGCTGATTTTTCTGCAAGCAGACGAAATCAAATTAAAATGTTTTTTTAAGGAGATAGAAGACAATAAGATATCGGCTATGTGGTAAGTGGCATTACCATAACTCTACCCACCAAACTAATATGTCACTGAAGTTTTCACTATGATTTTTTATAAAAGGAGAGTTGAACTTATCAAGAGAATTTAACATAACTATATACGCGACAGTTTGAAATTTGAACGTTCTAAAGAAGAGCCAAAGCTGGAACTGTTGTTATCCTTGTGACCAAAAAAAACTATAGTTTTTTATTTTATATTTTTATAATTGGTTATATAAAATTGTTATGGTTTTATCTATATTATATTCAAATTATATAATGGTATTATAACAACCTGATAATCATAGCATTTATATTATATAGTGGTATTATAACAACTTGATAATCATAGCATTTATATTATATAGTGGTATTATAACAACTTGACAATCATGCATATTTCGCTTGTTAAGATTTAAACCTCAATGTGGTGTAAAAAAAAAAACATTATGTATATATCATTTGGTAAGATTCAAACCTCTTGCTATTATAACAACTTGACAATTTTCTATATATATATATAACTTGGTAAGGTTCAAACCTGAGTTTCCTCCTTAAAAGTTGAGGAATATAACTAATTGAACTAATCACATTTGAGAAACAAAAGCTATTTATTGACATATAGAGTATTTAGTAACTTTTATTAGGCGATAAAATGTTAAAGTTTTGTTAAAGGAATTTGAAATCTTGGTTTACCATGCAAACTCCTCCTTCCTCACCATTAAAAAAATAACTTGACAATTATGTATATATCACTTGGTAAGATTCAAACCTCGTGGTATTATAACAATAATTTTCTATATATATATATATATATGATTACATAGAAGAGTTGATTACAACCACTATTTTTAATAACTAGAAAGCGCAGGGTTCAAACCGGGGCTACTCCCAACAAATCCATCTGTCTCATTCTTGTTGACCCGACGTGAGATGAGGACCATCGGTCGTTTGGGGTTCGTACCATCATCGTCGATCTGGCATGCACTCAGAGGATTCGAGTAGACTATTTCCTTTGTAAAGGGTTGGCTTCTCTCCAAGGTTTGAACCTAGGTCTCTTCTATATGTATATATTACTTGGTAAGATTCAAACTTGAGTCTCCTCCTTGAAAGTTGAGGAATATAACTAATTGAGCTAATCACATTTGAGAAACAAAAGCTTATTATTGATACATAGAGTATTTAATAACTTATATTAGGCGGCGATAAAATGTTAAACTTTTGTTAAAGAAATTTGAAATCTTGGTTTACCATGCAAGCTCCTCCTTCCTCATCATTTAAAAAAATTAAAATTACAAAAAGAATTATTAATTATTGTGAGAAGGGCGAATAGGAGATCGTAAAGGAGCAGTCTGTGAACTTTAAAAGGTCTCTTAGGGGATCCACCACAACACTTCCCACTCTTTCCTCGCCTTGAGTATAGGAGCAGTCTGTGAGCTTTAAAAAAAAACAAAAAAAAAACTTTTATGTATACATCACTTGGTAAGATTCGAACCTCGTGGTATTATAACAACTTGACAATTTTCTATATGTATATATTACTTGGTAAGATTCAAACCTGATTCTCCTCTTGAAAGTTGAGGAATATAACTAATTGAGCTAATCACATTTGAGAAACAAAAGCTTATTATTGACACATAGAGTATTTAATAACTTATATTAGGTGATAGAATGTTAAAGTTTTGTTAAAGGAATTTGAAATCTTGGTTTACCATGCAAACTCCTCCTTCCATTTAAATAAATTAAAAATACAAAAATAATTATTAATTATTGTGAGAAGGGTGAATAGGAGATCGCAAAGGGCCTCTTACGAGACCCACCACAACACTTCCCACTCTTTCCTCGCCTTAAGGATAGGAGCAGTCTATGAGCTTAATGTCTAGTGTTTAGTGGATTAATTAGAGAATGTCTATGTTTCTCTTAAGATTTCCTTAACAAAGCTTAACCTTAATCTAGTCTTAATTGGGTAAAACTCCATCACATAATGCGATAAACAAGACCTAATAACTAAAATGTTTTTTTTTATGATAAATAAAATATTATCTTTCTTTTCAAGAGCAAAGTGTTGGAAATTTGAGTTAATTTGAGGCATTTTGTGTTGTCATTGATGTCACATGGATCATTGATGTCACAATGAGTTTTGGTGGCAAAAGCACTTCATAGATAATCATCTATGATATTTTGGAGAGCATGGCTATATACAGGGTTTTTATGAAAACCAAGGTAGGAAAAATAAAAGGTTTTATTTAAAACCATGGTGGGCTTATGTGGAAAGGGCTTTTCTTAAAAGCCAAGGTGGAATTTTTTTCATCGAAAAAGGACCTTCGGTGATGAAGATATTAAAGTTTAAAGTTTAAGTTTAAATTAATGGAGGGCCGACCTATGTGCAATTAATGGAGGTTGGCATATATATATATATGTAAATGTTAGGACCCTCCTAACATGTCCTAATTACTTATCTTATTTATTCATTATATTCTAGGGTCACAACCCTTCACTCTTACAACTATTAGACTAGGTATATAAATGCAATCCTGATAATAAGGCATCATCGAACAAATATATAAATTAATTCTATTGTGGGTTTTCTACCTTACAATAAAAAAGTGATTCAATATAAAAATGATCCTGATTCCCGCACCATTTATTTTCATACCATCTGGATCAGAGCTAGATCAAGGAGCAAATTCACCATTAAAATTTTTTTCCACCGCACATTTTAGCCAGTCCACATTTGCGAGGACGCAAACAGCATTCACGCTTCATGGATCCGTGTCAAAATCCTTGCAGGAAATTAAACCTTCTCCTAAGGTACGAATTAAGTTGTATTACACCCAAATTGCTCGACCTTTTGCGTGGTGACCGGTGGTTGTTTTGAAAAATCTAAAATCTTCAACGCAGCATCAAAGTTTTCGACGTCCGAAACGCAAAGGAAAAAAATTAAAATTATTTTTTATTTTTTATTTTTTTTATTTTTTTTGCTCACCTGTACCAAGTCATATTGATCGTTACCTACACCAACCGCAATGGCTGAAGGATGACGATCACTAGATTCCATTCATGAGAAACACGAAAGGCTCGTTGAAGAAGTTCAACAGGAAAGAGAGGAGAATACTCGGACCATAAGAGAACTCTTCGAGAAAATATTTGTAATGGATGTTAAACTTGATGCCATCGACCAAAATCAAAGCGATAACACATGCAAATTCACCCAACCACGGGTCATCAAACCGAGCAATGTTAGGAGGTCCACAAACTTCCATTCTACCACGGACGACCAAATTAGACTTCCCAAAATTTGAAGGAGGAGACCCTACAAACTGGATCTACCGAGCAGAGCAATATTTCTCACTAAATCAAATTTCGAAAATGCAAAAAGTGCATATCGTCTCCTTCCACTTGGAAAACGACGCCATCCAATGGTACTAATGGTTCGAGAAAACTAACGGCACTCCGATATGGTCAACCTTTACACAGAATCTATTAGTACGATTCGGCCCTAGCAAGTTTCAAATCTTTACAGGGGCCCTCACTAAATTATGCCAAACCACTTCGATAAACAAATACCAAGCAAAATTTGAAAGACTAGCTAATCGAACATCCAGATTAGACGCTGCCTTCTTTCAAGAATGTTTTGTCAGCGGATTAAAAGAAGAAATTCGAATAGAGGTGCAAATGTATAACCCCACAAACATGTTAAAGACCATCTGCTTGGCGAAATTAACAGAGGACAAAATCAAGGCATGGAATCGGTTCACAAAACCAACTTGGGGGAAACCATCAAACACTTATACCAACCCCAAACCAATGCAAAATGGACGAACCCAAAACTCCTACACAACCCCCAAAATTAACCCCGCTCTACCAATTAAGCGTCTGAGTTTTGAGGAAATGAAGGAAAGACAAGCTAAGGGTCTTTGCTACCATTGCGATGAGAAATTTGATAGAAATCATAAATGTACCTCATGAAAATTATATATTCTAGATGCCACAGAGGAAGGGAATTCTACTGAAGAGGAACCTGAACTCGAATTAGAGGTATTATCCAACACACTTGAAAGTGACGAATAAAATGCACCAAAGGTTTCCTTCAACGCCCTTGCCGGATTTTCTGCCCCTCAAACAATGTGAGTTAAAGGGTATTTTAAGAAACAAAACCTTACCATGCTCCTAGATTCTGGTAGCACGCACAATTTTATCGATCCAAAGGTGGCTAAACAAGCAAATTGTTTTATATACCCTTGCAATAACTTCGAAGTGATGATTGGAAATGGTGAAAAAATTGCATGCAAAGGAAAATGTAGAAATATCAAACTAACTATGGGGGTTTATAACATGAAAAGCGACATGTACGTCCTACCCCTAGGTGGGTGCGACATTGTACTAGGCGTACAATGGTTATGAACTTTGGGCGTAGTCCAATGGGAATTTGATGAACTATGGATGAAATTCACAACAAAGAACCAAACCTATATTATCCAAGGCCTAAAATCAGGACCTTCCCAAATCGTCAGCTCGCATAGAATGGAGAAAATTATCCGAAGAGGAAACAAAGGAATGGTCGCCCAATTATTTTCAATTCAACCTAGTCACAAAGAAGACGAGACACCAGAGTTACAAAATATTTTAGACTGAACCAAAAGGACTACCTCCACAAAGTAGTCACGATCACACTATTCCACTATTTCCAGGGCATCACCCTCCTAATATTAGACCTTATCGTTATCCATACCTCCAAAATACCGAAATAGAGAAATTAGTTCAAGAGCTTCTTAAGGCAGGAGTCATTAGACCTAGCAAAAGCCCTTACTCCTCTCTAATTATTTTAGTTAGAAAAAAGGATGGCTCGTGGCATTTATGTGTCAATTTTTGAGCGCTTAATAAAATGACCATCAAAGATAAATTTCCTATTTCGGTCATAGACGAGCTATTAGATGAACTCCACGGGGCAGCTTATTTTTCCAAGTTAGACTTACGGTCAGGCTACCACCAAATACGAGTCAATGAAAAGGATATTCCTAAGACGGCCTTTCACACTCACGAAGGGCACTACGAATTCTTGGTGATGCCATTTGGCCTAACCAACGCTCCTTCTACCTTTCAAAGTCTAATGAATAAGGTATTTCACCCTTTTCTTCGTAAATTTATATTAGTTTTCTTTGATGACATTTTGATTTATAGCAAAACATGGGAAGAACATTTGGACCATGTTAGACAAACGTTCCAAATCTTGGAGGAAAATCAACTTTATGCAAAAATATCAAAGTGTTCCTTTGGAAAACAAGAAATTGAATACTTAGGGCATATTGTCTCAAAGGAAGGAGTTATGGTAGATACTTCCAAAATCGAGGAGGTGAAAAATTGGCCTATTCCAAAAACCTTAAAAGCTCTACGTGGGTTTCTTGGACTAACGGGATATTATAGAAAATTTGTCCAAAATTATGGTAAAATCGTTGCTCCTCTAACAACATTACTTAAGAAAAACGCTTTCAAATGGTCGTCTAAAGCGGATGAGGCCTTTATCACCTTGAAAACTGCAATGTGTACCACCCATGTTCTAGCCATGCCCAACTTTTCTAAACCGTTTGTCATTGAAAGTGATGCTTCAGGAATAGGAATGGGAGCCGTACTCATGCAGGATGAAAGACCTCTAGCTTTTATAAGCAAAGCATTTTCTCCTAAGAATTTAGCTCGCTCTACGTATGAAATAGAGATGTTGGCGATTGTCCATGCTATTCAACATTGGAGGCCTTACCTTATTGGCCAACATTTCATTATACGCACTGACCATCATAGCTTGAAGTATTTTTTGGAACAAAGGACTAATACCCCAAAACAACAAAAATGGGTTACTAAACTTCTTGGCTATGATTATGAAATTACATATAAAAAGGGAAATGACAACATGGCAGCCGATGCACTTTCTAGAAAATTTGAAGATATGCCTCAAGTCCATGCTCTTTCCTCCCTTATTCCTAAATGGGTAGATGAGGTGCATGAAGAATGGATAAATGATCCTACTATCCATGCCTTAATTTAACAACTTCAACATAATCCTAGTAGCAAAACTCCATACACTTGGAAGGACAATATATTAAGATACAAAGGGAGGATGGTCCTCACCCCCAATTCAACTTATCGTGAAAAACTTCTTCATGAGTTACATACCTCACCCACTGCAGGCCACTCAGGGTTCTTAAAAACTTATAAAATAGCCACTACCTCCTATTGGGTAGGAATGAAAAATAACATCAAAAACTTTGTAAAATAATGTGAAGTTTGCCAAAGACAAAAGGGGGAGACCCTCGCTATTCCAAGATTACTTCAACCTCTTCCTATACCCACCAAAACATGGGCAAATATTTCTATGGACTTTATTGAAGGATTACCAAAATCAGGAGGAAAAAAAACCATTTTCATAGTCGTTGATCGGTTATCTAAATATGCCCATTTTTGTCTCGTGGCTCATCCTTATACCGCTAGCACTATAGCCCACCTCTTCCTAGATAACATCTTTAAATTACATGGTATGCCCTCCACAATTGTTAGTGACCGCGACCCAACTTTCACTAGCACCTTTTGGAAGGAATTGTTCAAATTACAAGGTACTCAACTTCGTATGAGCTCCGCTTACCATCCTCAAACCGATGGCCAAATAGAAGTTGTAAATAAATGCTTGGAAACATACCTTCGATGTTTTGTTTCTACTCAACCACTCCATTGGGTAAAGTGGCTTTCACTAGCAGAATGATGGTATAACACTTCATACCATACGTCCATCAAAATGACTCCTTATGAAGCACTATATGGTCAAACACCACCATCCCTCACTTCCTATATTCCAGGGACTACAAAAGTCCATGCGGTGGAAACGAAACTTGCTAATAGAGATGACATACTACGGATCCTAAAAGAGAACCTACATACCGCCCAGCATCGCATGAAGTAGCAAGTCGATCAACATAGAAGCAAACGTAGTTTCCACGAGGGTGATATGGTTTTCTTATGTCTCCAACCTTACCGTCAATCCTCTCTTAAACAAAAAGGTTCTTAGAAGTTAGCACCCAAATTTTACGGGCTGTATAAAGTTCTCCAATGTATTGGGACCGTTGCTTGCAAACTAGAGCTTCCTCCCTCTTCCAAACTTCACCCCGTATTTCATGTATCTTGCCTTAAGCTCGCAGTGGGAGCCCATATCACGACACAACCCACTCTCCCTAAATTCTCCGATGATGGAGTACTTCTAGTCGAGCCAAAAGCTATCTTGGATCGCCGCTCTCGTCACCTTCGTACTCGTGATATCACGAAAGTTTTAATCCATTGGAAAGGTCTACCTTTAGAAGACGCAACGTGGGAAAATTTTCAAGATATCCAGCAGCGATTTCCAAATTTCCAGCTTTGAGGACAAAGCTCCTTTAAGGGGTGTGGCATGTTAGGACCCTCCTAACATATCCTAATTACTTATATTATTTATTCATTATATTATAGGGTCACAACCCTTCACTCTTACAACTATTAGACTAGGTATATAAATGCAATCCACATATGATAATAAGGCATCATCGAACAAATATATAAATTAAGTCTATTGTGGGTTTTCTACCTTACAATCAAAAAGTGATTCAATATAAAAATGATCCTGCTTCCCGCACCATTTAGTTTCATACCAGTAAAGGTTTCAATTTATTTCATAAAGGTGGCATATTATATATCATCGGAAAACTTATTTCGAGGGCTATTTGACTAACTTATTTAGAAGGAGAAATAAGGTGTGTAAAAAGATATTTTTTATTTTGCAAAGGGGTTCCAAAAGTGAAGTTTACCTTGTTCTTTTTCAAGAGGATTAATTCTTTCATGAGGTGACAAGGTATGCAATATTTTGATTTATTTTATTTTATGGTATAAGTGGTTTTGGGAGTGAAAAGGTTATGCAATGTTTTGATTTATTTTATTTTATGGTACAAGTGGTTTTAGGAGAGATAAGAAAGTTGTGCAATTAAAGGCCTTGGTGATGATTATTGAAAAGTGGAGTAATGTTGATTATTTTGTGATCTACTAACCCTTGTGAAGATTAGCAAAAGAATTTTGTGATTGTGGTAGATTTACAAAGAGGTTTTTTCATCTTCATAAAAGGTATGGGTACATTCTCCTATTGATTGTTTATGGTGGTTGATTTCTGAAATATCATTGGAGGGAAAAGGATTGTTTGTGGTTTCCTTTTCGAAAGTGGTTGGTTGAATGCTTCAAGGTTTTCTGAATTGAAAGTTGTGTTTAAACCTTGTTTTATAAGCATAGTGGTTGAAGCCCATTGGTTGTGAAAGAACTTGAGTTAGAAAAGAACATGAGTATCATTGTTATGTGAGATTTGTGGTTGAGCATTGTTGGAAACATTTGAGTTGGTTTATACATACTTGGACTAGGGTTGTGTCAGAAATAGTCGTGCCTTGTGATGATTGGTTGAGTTGAGATTAAGGTTAGAACATATTAAGTATCTAACAATTCTCTTTATGGTTTTATAATACTTGAGTTGAGTTGAGGTTGAATTGAATTGAGTTGAGGTTGATTTGAGTTGAGATTAATATTAGAATATACTGAGTCTCTAACAATTCTTTTTATGCTTCTATGAAGTTAATTTGAGTTGAGATTGCCATTCATTGTTGAGTTCATTTTGAGTACTACTTGAGCATGATTGATTGAGCCTTTGAGAAGGCCTTTGGGACAAATTTGAGGACAGTGTTGGGACATATTTTAGGATAGTGTTTGAGCAAGTTCTTGGTGAGCTTGCTAGAGTATATTTGGGCAAGTTCTTGGTGAGCTTTCTAGAGCAGATTTGGGCAAGTTCTTGGTGAGCTTGCTAGAGTAGTTTTGGACAAGTTCTATGTGAGATTGTTATTTAGAATTGGACAAGTTCTGTGTGAGCTTGTTAAGTAGGTTCTATGTGAACCTATTGATAAGGTTCTTAGTGAGCCTATTGACAGAGCTTTGGAGGTGATAAAGTATATAGGACAAAGTCTCAATCGATAGAGATCTAGCAGCTAGCATAGTTGAAGACAGATCTAAGTGAGGAGTCTTCAAGTGGAGAGAGGTCCACCAGTAAGTGTAGTAGAGAGATAGAGTCTTCTAGAATATTATATAACCAGAGCAAAAGGGGAAAAAGTTCTCTTGTGGAAGAGATCCACAAACTTGAGATTAGGGGATTAACATCTCCTTTGGACAAAGATCCATAAACATTGTAATTGGGAGTGATTCCCAAAGAGATTGATTGAGAAATTTTTAGTAAAATATTTTCTTCGTGGAGTAGTCCACATTGGGTGAACCATGTAAATTGTGGTGTCTCTATTGTGTATGGTTTTTTATGCATTGCTTTGATTATTGCTATTAATACTACTATCTTTACACAACATAATATTTATTTGGAAAAAAAAGTAAAAAGTGGTCTTATATTGTTCACCCCCCCTCAGTATAAGCTTGTGTTCTTCAATTGGTATCAGAATGGGTTCCCTCAAAAAGGCTAACAGCTTGAGGGCAAATTCTACAAAGAACACAAATGGCTTCACAAAAAGGATTATCTTCAAATAAGGCTCCATTATTTGATGGTAACAATTATGCTTTCTGGAGCATGAGTATGAAAAACTACTTGATATCACAAGGATATGAGGTATGGCAGATGGTGTAAAAAGAGTATAAGGTTGAAGGTGATCCTGAGGAAGATAAGATAACCAGGAAATTGGTGGAGATCAATGCAAGAGCAATGAATTGTATTTTGAGTGGGCTATGTGAGATAGATTTTGTAAAATTCATGGTATGTACTTCAACTAATGAGATGTGGACCAAGTTGAGGAATACTTATGAAGAATATTCCAAGGTAAAGTTGGCAAATAAATCTTACTACATTGTATAAGCAAGTGATAATTCATATTACAGCGATAAATATCAATCAGATGAAGAATAATGTACATTCTTTGGAATAAATGAAGTTAAATAAGAGGATAAATCTATTGAAGGAAGACATGAAGAGCTTGTCATAGCCATTGAGCAAGCAGATAGGTACAAGAAAGGTCTAAGGATACTAAAATGCTTCATATGTGGAGATTTTGGGAATATAGATGATTATTGCACATACTACTGTTGTAATCACAATGACACTGAGAGGGGGGGTGAATCAGTGTGATCTTTAAAAATTCTAAAACATATAGTTTTAAATCCAGCAGCAGTTTAAACTGATAAAAGAAATATCAAAATGCAGCAAGAAAGCATGACACACAACACAGTAATTTAACGAGGTTCACCAATGTGGCTACTCCTCAAAACGACTGCTTGGACTACCATCCAAATCCAGCCAATGCAAAGCTACAACTTTACAATATCTTTTACCAACACCAACTGGAAGGAGCACCAACCCCTTTGCTTTATCTGTTTCAGGCAGAATGGAGCACCGACTCCTAATTTACCAGCACCTACTGGAAAGAGGCACCAACCCCTTATGCCAAGCTACAACTTGGAAGACAATAATGAAAATTACAGAATAAAACTTTCACCTCATTTCTCACAGTCTGCTATTTTTTTGCATTCTGTTGCTTCTGTGCAAAACGATTCGCACTATCCGACCGCTTCTCCGTACTTCTTCGCACTCTCTACGTAATCGGATGATCGATCACTTTTACTATCTACGCACTATCACTTCGGACTTAGAACACAACCTCTGCACATCGCGCTCTTAATTCATGAAGATTCGATATGCACACTTCACTTCGTCACAACAAAAATATCACTTCAGCCTTAGCTCAAATCGAAACGACTCACTCTCTATGCACTGCAAATTTCGCATGCACACATTATCTTCGCACGAGTCCCTCTCCATCTTGAATTAGCCCTCCTTTTATAGAAGAAATCTTCAAGAACAATATTGAGACTGTAGTCGGCTTAAACCCTAAAGAGCGTCGACTGTCAAACCCTTATGAATATCGACTTCAAACCCTAATGAATGTCGGCTTAAAACCCTAATGATTGTCGGCTTCAAACCCTAATGAATGTCGGCTTCAAACCCTAATGAATGTCGGCTTCAAACCCTAAAGAATGTCGGCTTCAAAACCCTAATCTTCGTCGACCCAGATTTAACTCTGTCGGCTCCAACAGTCTATCTGGTTCTACGGCTTTCCTCGTGAAACTCCAACATGTCACGATATCGTGACACCTTTTACATCCGTACGCCTTCTTGCCCTTGCTGTCGCGAAATCGTGACTCTTTTGCCCTTTGAAAGCTTTGCCACCATTCTTGTCGCGAAATCGTGACACTTTGATCTTTTGCTGACGTCATTCTTAATCTTGTCATGAAATCACGACGCTTCCGGCTTCCAGAGGCTTTTCTTGCAACATGTCACAAAATCGTGACACTTTCAGCTTTTGCTGACGTCATCCTCATCTTTGTCATGAAATCGTGACGCTTTCGGCTTCCTGAGGCTTTTCTTGCAACTTGTCATGAAATCGTGACACTTTCAGCTTTTGCTGACGTCATCCTCATCTTTGTCGTGAAATCGCGACGCTTTCGGCTTCCGTACAATCCTAGCTTCATGCAGTAGCGAAATCGCTACAATATTGTGCCTTGTGCTTCCAACTTTGCTTCTGCCCGTGAAATTATGACTTGCAAGGAAATCACTACACTTTTGTGCCTTGTACTTTTGACTTGTAGCATAATCGCTACATCTTTGAGTTCTGCACTTTTGACTGGTAGCGAAATCGCTACACCTTCACGTTGTGCACTTTTGACTTGTAGCGAAATCGCTACACCTTCGTGTTGTGCTTTTTCAACTCGTAGCGAAATCGCTACACCTTTGTTTTGTGCAATTTTGACCCGTAGCGAAATCGCTACACCTTTGCTTTGTGCACTTTTGACTTGTAGCGAAATCGCTACAGCTTTTCAACTCAACGCTTTCTCCTTGCTTCGGCCAGCGAAATTTTGACATGTAGCGAAATCGCTACAACTTTTCCACTTAACGCTTTCTCCTTGCTTCGGCCAGCGAAAAATCAACATGTAGCGAAATCGCTACAGTTTCTCGACTTAGCTTCTTGGCCTCCAACATGTCGCGAAATCGCGACAGTTTGCCTTGCGCCTTCTCTTTCCTCCGACTTGTCGTGAAATCGTGACATTTTCGACTGCGCCTTCTCTCTCCTCCGACTTGTCATGAAATCATGACATTTTCGACTACGCCTTCTCTCTCCTCCGACTTGTCGCGAAATCGCGACAGAAAACATGTCGCGATATCGCGACAGTTTTCTAACTTGTCTTTTTCTTCGAATTTTTGAAACTGGGTCATCTCTGTTTTCCAGGAAACTTCTGTCCTCTGCATCTGAATGACTCCTACACTGTCTGTCCACTGCATCATTGGATCTAACTGCCTGTGTTGACAACAATGACAAACTTCTTGCAACACCTTGCTCAACAATCTCCCCCTTTGGAATTGTTGGCAACACCTGTGTACATTCCTGTACCTCTTCTCCCCCTTTGTCAATAATACCAAAGGGCTGCTGCAAACTCCCCCTGAGTCCATCCTCACAATTCTCAGGCACAATTTGTTGCATCTAGCACAAATCATGATCATGAGCAAAAGAATAGTCAAATATTCAAATGCTCCCCCTGAGAAGGTGATCCCTGTAGCTAGTCACTTCTTAGGAAGTGTAACTACTCCTAATTTGCTTCGAAGATATTCAAACACTTCCTTGGGCAAAGGTTTTGTAAAAATATCTGCTACTTGTTCTGTAGTGGGGACAAAATCCAATTTAACTTCTCCTTCTGCAACTTTCTCCTTCAAGAAATGATACCTTATAGCAATGTGTTTTGTCCGAGAGTGCATTACTGGATTCTTAGAGATGTTAATTGCACTGGTGTTATCACACTTAACTGATATCGGTTCACTAAAATTAATACCAAGATCTTTCAAAGTTTGTTTCATCCACAAAACTTGTGTGCAACATGTTGTTGCTGCAATATATTCTGCCTCAGCTGTAGATAAAGAAACTGACTCTTGCTTCTTACTGTGCCAAGCAACCAATCTGTCCCCCAAGTAAAATGCACCTCCACTGGTACTCTTTCTGTCATCAACACATCCAGCCCAATCTGCATCTGAATATGATATAAGAGTGAAGTCTTTGCCTTTTGGATACCACAACCCATACTCCATGGTGCCTTTGAGATACCGAAAAATCCTTTTAACTGTTGTTACATGAGTCTCTTTGGGACTGGCCTGAAATCTAGCTACCATGCAAACTGCCTGCAGAATATCAGGTCTGGTTGCTGTTAAATATAGTAAGCTTCCTATCATTGATCTATACATGGTTTGATCTACAGGTGGAGATTTGTCTTCTTTACTCAACTTGCAGCCTGTTGTCATGGGAGTGTTGACTGGCTTACGAGTCCTCCATAGTGAATCTCTTTAGCATTTCTTTCACATATTTGATTTGGGAAATGAATATGCCTTTCTCATTTTGATTAACTTGTAGCCCAAGAAAGTAAGACAGTTCACCAATCATTGACATTTCAAATTCATTCTGCATCTTATTTGCTAAGTCTTTACAAGATTCATCTTTGTTGCTACCAAATATGATATCATCTACATAGACAACAAGAACAATGAGATGCCCACCTTCTGTTTTCACATACAGATTACTGTCCACTAAACCTTTCTTGAATCCCTGTTGAGAGAGATAGTTGTCTAGCCTTGCATACCAAGCCCGTGGTGCTTGTTTTAATCCATATAAAGCTTTCTTTAATTTGCAGACAAGGTTAGGATCTTCACTGATTTGAAAGCCATCTGGTTGTTCAATATAGACCTCTTCTTCAAGTTTCCCATTTAAAAAGGCAGATTTTACATCCATCCGATAAACATTGAAGTTCTTGTGGACTGCTAAGGCCAGAAACATTCTAATTGCTTCTAATCTGGCCACTTGGTGCAAAAGTCTCTTCAAAATCAATGCCTTCGACCTGTGCATATCCTTTACAAACCAGTCTTGCTTTGTTCCTAATGACCTGTCCGTCTTCATTTAATTTGTTTCGAAATATCCATTTGGTGCCGATTACATTCTTATTTGCAAGTCTAGGTACTAGTTCCCAAGTTCTGTTCTTTTCAATCTGATCTAACTCTTCATTTATTGCCTTCATCCAGCTATCATCTTTGCTTGCTTCATCTATGTTTTTGGGCTCAATGCTGGATAAGAGAGAGTAATTACTTATTACTTTCCTTCTTGTCTGAATGCCAGCTGTGGGATCTCCAATTATTTGGTCTTTAGGATGATTTTTCTGCCAGCTGCCTATTTTGAATTTTTTGTTTTCTTGCTCCTCTGAGTCATCGAATAAGTTATCTGCATTATCCGTAGACTTATTTTCTGTTTCATTCACCTCATCTCCTTCAAAAACTTCTTCATAGATTGGATAGTTTTCCTCAAGATCATCTAATCGTTTCCCACCTTCATCGAATTTAACATCTGCACTTTCCACAATTTTCTTGAGTTTCTTGTTGTAGCATTTGTAAGCTTTGCTTTTTGATGAATACCCAACAAAAACACCTTCGTCTGCTCTATCTTCAAACTTCCCAAGGTTGTCATCAGTTTTTCTGATGTAGCACCTACAGCCAAATATTTTGAGATGTTTTGTTGTTGCTTTTCTACCGAACCACAACTCATAAGGTGTTTTGCATTCATGAGTTCTTAACATATATCTGTTTTGGATGTAAACTGCAGTGTGAATTGCTTCTTTCCAGAATCTATCTGCTATTTTATTTTTTGCCAGCATGGTGCGTGCCATTTCCTGTATAGTTCTGTTCTTTCTTTCTACTACGCCATTCTGTTGTGGAGTTCTAGCTGCTGAATATTGTCTCCTGATACCATGTTTTTCATAGTATTCTGTAAATTCATTCGAAATGAATTCTCCTCCTCTGTCTGATCGTAAACATTTTACCCTTTTTCCTGTTTCATTCTCAACTAGCTGTTTGAAAGTCCTGAACATTTCTAAAGCTTCTGTTTTAGCTTTTAGGAAGAATATCCATGTCATTCTGGAATAATCATCGATACACAGCATAAAGTATTTGTCGTCGTTTATGCTTTGTGTTCTCATGGGTCCACATAAGTCTGTATGAATAAGTTCCAGAGGCCTGCTAGTGTGGTATTCTTTTGTTTTAAAAGAGACTCTGGTTTGCTTTCCCTTCTGACATGAAGCACAGACATTGTTTGAAGGTTTTTTAATGGTTGGAATATCTCTCACTGCTTGTTTCGAGCTGATTTTCACCAAATTATCAAAACTAATGTGTCCAAGCCTTTTGTGCCACAGCCAGTTCTCTTCTTCTTGTCCAATTAAACACGTACCTTCTGATGTTTCTGAGAGTGTGTATAAATTTCCAGACGTCCTTGAACCAATTGCTATCAATTTCCCACTGTTTATTTTTTTGACTTCACAACCCTGCTTTTTGAAGACTACTTCATGTCCTTTATCACAGATTTGACTGACACTTAATAGGTTGTGTTTCAAACCATCCACAAATAGAACATCTTCTGACTTGATTTTCCCTTCACTAATTTTGACAGATCCTTTTCCTATTATTTTGGCTCCATCATTATTTCCAAACTTCACCGAGCCACCCTCATATTTCTGTAGTTTTTCAAATTTTTGTTTATCACCTGTCATATGACTTGAGCAACCACTATCAAGAATCCACGGTACACATTTATTTTGAGCCCTGAAAGCTGTCTGCACTATTAAAGATTCCTTTTCTTCCCTGAGCTGATCTTTCTGTTTCCATTCTGTTCTGATTATGGTATTGGGTTCTAACTTGGATTTCCCCTTTTCAGAATCTTGCACATATTTTTCAGAAGTATTTCTATTCTGTTTTGCCCTATATGGTTGAATTCTTCTTTTCTGAGATTGATTTGAAACAGAAGTGCTATGACAGTTTCTAGCAATGTGCCCGAAGTTGTGACAATTAAAGCATTCTACTGCATAACTCATTAGAGGAGCAAAAGTATTTCTACTAGTGAAACTTCTTGGACCTACATTATACCTGCAGTTAGCAATTTTATGCCCATAACCATTACATTTGAAACAGAAACCATAAAAGTAATGATTGAACCTGAAAGATGGTTTTTGCCAGGATGTTGCAGGAGCCTTAGATCTTCTTTTCTTTTGATGTGTGACCTTGGTAAAGCCCTCATTGTCAGTTCTTAGTTCAGGACTGGCATTACTACTTTCTTTTTCCTGATTTCTTTCAACAGCCTGTTTCTTGTCTTTACTCTTTTCACATCCAACATTGCTTGCCTTTGGTCCATTTGATGATTCTCCTTCAATAAAGCCCAGACCGAATTTGATACCTACGGGTCTTTGATCGCTTAGAATTTTGTCCAGTTTCATCGAACTTTCTTCACGCTTGAAATGACAGCTAATTTTTTGATCCAGCTCTTGTATCTGTATTCGAAGACCAACATTTTCTTCTTCCAATTTGCAACAGTAATCTATCTTCATGGTTACCTGTACTTCAAGATCTTCGGACATTTTCTTGTATTCTTCTGTCTGCATTTTTAGACTGGTTATAATGTCATTTGCATCCTCGAGCTTTCTTGACAGTTTTTGGTTCTTTCTTTTCTCATATTTCCATTCCATAAGTGCAGAGACCAGCTCACCTTCTAAATCAACTTCAGCCTCATCTTTTTCAATAGACACTTTGGAGTTCATTCCTTCTCTCTTTTCTGTGTTTTCTGCCTCTTCTGATTTTTCCACTTCAAACGCCATAAAGAGAGCCTCACCTGTTCCTTCTTCAGAGTCTTCACTAGAGCTGTCCTCTGAAGAATCTGCATTTCGGGAGATAAAACTTTTCTTTTTGAAATTGCCTTTCCTGAAGTTTGATTTCTTCTTCCAGTCACCTCTTTCTTGGTGCGAATTTTCCTCACCCTGGTTCTTTTCATTGAGAGGGCATTTTGTCGCAAAGTGCCCAATGCCTCCACAGTTAAAGCATTTAAATGGTAGCTTTCCTTTGTACTTTCCTTTTCCCTTTCTCAGTTTTTTGACAAAATTTGCTTCCATTTCATCTGATACATCCTCTTCTTCAGTCTCTGGTTTTGTGGTTTTACCTTTTAGGGCTTTGAAAGCAGCTTCTCTATCTGTGGGGTTAGACTTTCCTATTCTCATTTCAAAAGCAGTCAAAGAACCATGCATCTCATCCATACTAAAATGATTTAGATCTTTGGCTTCTTCTATGGCAGAGACTTTAGAATCAAATCTAGGAGGGAGCGATCTTAATACCTTTTTCACGATAGCAGCATCGCTTATATCTTCGTCGAGACCTCTGATTGAATTGGTGATCCCATTGACTCTTTGCATGAAAGTCTCTATGTTCTCATCATTGTCCATCTTTAAAGATTCGTATTGAGCTCGATGTGCTTGAAGCTTGGCTTCCTTGATCCTATCATCTCCTTCATGAATGTTCTCTAGTTTATCCCATATATCCTTTGCTGATTCACAATTTATGACCTTGACTAGCTCACTGTCCACTAGTCCACACATGATGGCATTTTTTGCTTTTGAATCATATTCAAATGCCTTTTTACCAGCAGTGTCTGTTGGAGCGGTGGCGGGAGCTTTGTAACCATTAACTACTGCACCCCAGATGTCAAAACCTAAAGCACTGAGATAAGTCTGCATTCTAATTTTCCAGAACGCATAATTAGTCCCATCAAACAATGGTGCTTTGTTCGAGGAGAAACCTTCACCACTTGCCATTGCGTAGCTTCCAAGATCACCTTAGCTGTTTAAGCCTGTTCAGGAACCTAGCTCTGATACCAATTGTTGTAATCACAATGACACTGAGAGGGGGGGTGAATCAGTGTGATCTTTAAAAATTCTAAAACATATAGTTTTAAATCCAGCAGCAGTTTAAACTGATAAAAGAAATATCAAAATGCAGCAAGAAAGCATGACACACAACACAATAATTTAACGAGGTTCACCAATGTGGCTACTCCTCAAAATGACTGCTTGGACTACCATCCAAATCCAGCCAATGCAAAGCTACAACTTTACAATATCTTTTACCAGCACCAACTGGAAGGAGCACCAACCCCTTTGCTTTATCTGTTTCAGGCAGAATGGAGCACCGACTCCTAATTTACCAGCACCTACTGGAAAGAGGCACCAACCCCTTATGCCAAGCTACAACTTGGAAGACAATAATGAAAATTACAGAATAAAACTTTCACCTCATTTCTCACAGTCTACTATTTTTTTGCATTCTACTGCTTCTGCGCAAAACGATTCGCACTATCCGACCGCTTCTCTATACTTCTTCGCACTCTCTACTGCAATCAGATGATCGATCACTTCTATAGTCTGTGCACTATCACTTCGGACTTAGAACACAACCTCTGCACATCGTGCTCTTAATTCACGAAGATTCGATATGCACACTTCACTTCGTCACAAAAGAAATATCACTTCAGCCTTAGCTCAAATCGAAATGACTCACTCTCTGTGCACTGCAAATTTTGCATGCACACATTATCTTCGCACAAGTCGCTCTCCATCTTGAATTAGCCCTCCTTTTATAGAAGAAATCTTCAAGAACAATATTGAGACTGTAGTCGGCTTAAACCCTAAAGAGCGTCGGCTATCAAACCCTTATGAATATCGGCTTCAAACCCTAATGAATGTCGGCTTAAAACCCTAATGATTGTCGACTTCAAACCCTAATGAATGTCGACTTCAAACCCTAATGAATGTCGGCTTCAAACCCTAAAGAATGTCGGCTTCAAAACCCTAATCTTTGTCGACCCAGATTTAACTCTGTCGGCTCCAACAGTCTATCTGGTTCTGCGGCTTTCCTCGTGAAACTCCAACATGTCACGATATCACGACACCTTTTACATCCGTACGCCTTCTTGCCCTTGCTATCATGAAATCGTGACTCTTTTGCCCTTTGAAAGCTTTGCCACCGTTCTTGTCATGAAATCGTGACACTTTGATCTTTTGCTGACGTCATTCTTAATCTTGTCGCGAAATCACGACGCTTTCGGCTTCCAGAGGCTTTTCTTGCAACATGTCACGAAATCGTGACACTTTCAGCTTTTGTTGACGTCATCCTCATCTTTGTCGTGAAATCGCGACGCTTTCGGCTTCTTGAGGCTTTTCTTGCAACTTGTCATGAAATCGTGACACTTTCAGCTTTTGTTGACGTCATCCTCATCTTTGTCACGAAATCATGACGCTTTCGGCTTCCGTACAATCCTAGCTTCATGCAGTAGCGAAATCGCTACAATATTGTGCCTTATGCTTCCAACTTTGCTTCTGCCCGTGAAATTATGACTTGCAAGGAAATCACTACACTTTTGTGCCTTGTACTTTCGACTTGTAGCATAATCGCTACATCTTTGAGTTCTGCACTTTTGACTGGTAGCGAAATCGCTACACCTTCACGTTGTGCACTTTTGACTTGTAGCGAAATCGCTACACCTTCGTGTTGTGCTTTTTCAACTCGTAGCGAAATCGCTACACCTTTGTTTTGTGCAATTTTGACCCGTAGCGAAATCGCTACACCTTTGCTTTGTGCACTTTTGACATGTAGCGAAATCGCTACAGCTTTTCAACTTAACGCTTTCTCCTTGCTTTGGCCAGCGAAAAATCAACATGTAGCGAAATCGCTACAGTTTCTCGACTTAGCTTCTTGGCCTCCAACATGTCGCGAAATCGTGACAGTTTGCCTTGCGCCTTCTCTTTCCTTCGACTTGTCGCGAAATCGTGACATTTTCGACTGCGCCTTCTCTCTCCTCCGACTTGTCGTGAAATCGTGACATTTTTGACTGTGCCTTCTCTCTCCTCCGACTTGTCGCGAAATCGTGACAGAAAACATGTCGCGATATCGCGACAGTTTTCTAACTTGTCTTTTTCTTCGAATTTTTGAAACTGGGTCATCTCTGTTTTCCAGGAAACTTCTGTCCTCTGCATCTGAATGACTCCTACACTGTCTGTCCACTGCATCATTGGATCTAACTGCCTGTGTTGACAACAATGACAAACTTCTTGCAACACCTTGCTCAACAACTACAACAATTACAACAAGGAAAGTGTATTTGAAAAAGAAAGCAGCAGTTCTAGTGATAATTCCAGCAACAGTGAAAACAAAGAAGTCTCATTTTTGGTAATAGAAAATGAAGAGGATGAGCCAAGTAAACAAAAATTAGAAATCAAAAGGTTAAAAGAAGAATACATGAATCTTGAAAACAAGATTCGAACAGATGTCAAAATCAGAGAAGAACTACTTCAAATAATCAGTAATCTCAAAGAAGAGCTTCAAAATGCAAAAAGGATAGAAGAGATGATGAATGAAGAACTAAGGGTAAAAACAACAAGACATGATACATTAGATGAAAAGATTCAAAAAGGAAAGGAAGATCTAAAATATGAAAGCAAGGAAGCACCTAATATTTGTGAGGAAATTTCCAAAGTTCCTATGGCTCCAAATATTCAGTTTGGTTTTTGTTTTGAGATAGGTGAATCAAGATCAAAGTGAAAAGAAATTCTTTAATAAAAAGACAAGGAAGAAACTAAGGAAGAGGTTTTAGATGCTACAAATAAGGTTCAAGAATGCAATGCACAAGTTGAATATGATCATAAGGATAATGGTCAAGAAAGGTATGAGGAACCAAGGCATGAACAAAAGGCTTTTCAAGGATATTGTTTTTCTTGTAATGGATTTGGACACAGGGCTATACATTGCAGGATCCATGGATCAAAGAAGTTTGATTTTGCTAGAAGAAACTTTAAAGGAATAAGGTATGTTTTTTAGGGACATTGCTTCTCATGTAACATGATTGGTCATAAATCTTTTCATTGTAAAGAAAATGAGCAACATGGTTTTGGTTTTAGAGCTACACAATTCATAAGTCATGGTAATAATGGTCATGAAAATAGAGCTTTACAATACAGGGTTCAGGAAATTAATGGATATGGAAATTACTTCAAGAAATAATTTAGGGCATGGGCACCATACAAAGGCTACAATATCAAGTGTTTTAATTGCAATAACTTTGGACATATTGCAATATGGTGTAGGGCTCAATTCCAAACAGGTTAAATGCAAGAAGATTAAATAGGTTCAATACAAGAAGATCAAGTAATTCATAAAGAGAAGGATATCAGAAAAACATGGAAGGAAGTTGATAGAGGAAAGAATCAATGTAATATGGGAGTAAATGTACTACCACCCCAAAATTAATCACCTCAAGAGAGAAGGTGGTGAGGGGGCTATGCTTAAGAGTCATATATTTTAGCCCCATAGGTGTCCCTTTTGCCATTGATGTCAAAGGGGGAGAGATTTGAGTAAGGGGGAGAGCATTGAGTTAGGGGGAGTAGCCTCCAAAGAGAGCATTGAGTTAGGGGGAGCAGCCTCCAAAGAGAATATTGAGTTAGGGGGAGCAGCCTCCATAGAGAGTATTGAGTCAGGGGGAGCAGCTTTGATTCTCAAAGATGGTTTTTGTAGTTATTGTAGTGATTTGCATTAGAGGTGTTGCCATCAATGACAAAGGGGAATATTGTTGGAAATATGAGTTAATTTGAGGTATTTTGTGTTGTCATTGATGTCACATGGATCATTGATGTCATAATGAATTTTGGTGGCAAAAGCACTTCATAGATAATCATCTATGATATTTTGGAGAGCATGGATATATACAAGGTTTTTATGAAAACCAAGGCAGGCAAAATAAAAGGTTTTATTTAAAACCATGGTGGGCTTATGTGGAAATGAATTTTCTTAAAATCCAATGTGGAATTTTGTTTCATCGAAAAAGGACCTCCGATGATGAAGATATTAAAGTTTAAAGTTTAATTTTAAATTAATGGAGGCCTATGTGCAATTAATGGAGGTTGGCATATATATATATAAAGGTTTCAAATTATTTCGAAAAGGGGGCATATTATATATTGTCGAAAAGCTTATTTTGAGGGCTATTTGACTAACTTATTTATAAGGAGAAATAAGGTGTGTGTAAAGAGATATTTATGATTTTGCAAAGGGGTTCCAAAAGTGAAGTTTGCCTTGTTCTTTTTCAAGAGGATTAATTCTTTCATGAGGTGACAAGGTATGCAATATTGTGATTTATTTTATTTTATGGTATAAGTGGTTTTGGGAGTGAAAAGGTTATGCAATATTTTGATTTATTTTATTTTATGGTACAAGTGGTTTTAGGAGAGATAAGAAAGTTGTGCAATTAAAGGCCTTGGTGATGATTATTGAAAAGTGGAGTAATGTTGATTATTTTGTTATCTACTAACCCTTGTGAAGATTGGCAAAAGAATTTTGTGATTGTGGCAGATTTACAAAGAAGTTTTTTCATCTTCTTAAAAGGTATGGGAACATTCTCCTATTGATTGTTTATGGTGGTTGATTTCTGAAATATCATTGGAGGGAAAAGGATAGTTTGTGGTTTCCTTTTCAAAAGTGGTTGGTTGAATGCTTCAAGGTTTTCTGGATTGAGAGTTGTGTTTAAACCTTGTGTTATAAGCATAGTGGTTGAAGCCCATTGGTTGTGAAAGAACTTGAGTTATAAAAGAACATGAGTATCATTGTTATGTGAGATTTGTGGTTGAGAATTTTTGGAAACATTTGAGTTGGTTGATACATACTTGGACTAGGGTTGTGTGAGAAAGAGTTGTCCCTTGTGATGATTGGTTGAGTTGAGATTAAGGTTAGAACATATTGAGTATCTAACAATTCTCTTTATGGTTCTATAAGACTTGAGTTGAGTTGAGGTTGACTTGAATTGAGTTGAGGTTGATTTGATTTGAGATTGAGATTAGAATATATTGAGTCTCTAACAATTCTTTTTATGCTTCTATGAAGTTAATTTGAGTTGAGATTGCCATTCATTGTTGAGTTCATTTTGAGTACTACTTGAGCATGATTGATTGAGCCTTTGAGAAGGCCTTTGGGACAAATTTGAGGACAATGTTTGGGCAAGTTCTTGGTGAGCTTGCTAGAGAAGATTTGAGCAAGTTCTTGGTGAGCTTGCTAGAGCAGATTTGGGCAAGTTCTTGGTGAGCTTGCTAGAGAAATTTTGGACAAGTTCCATGTGAGCTTGTTATTCAGCATTGGACAAGTTATGTGTGAGCTTGTTAAGTAGGTTCTATGTGAACCTATTGAGAAGGTTCTTAGTGAGCCTATTGAAAGAGCTTTGGAGGTGACAGAGTATAGAGGACAAAGTCTCAGTGGATAGAGATCTAGCAACCAACACAGTTGAAGACAAATCTGAGTGAGGAGTCTTCAAGTGGAGAGAGGTCCACTAGTCGATGTAGAAGAGAGACATAGTCTTCTAGAAGATCATATAGCCAGATAAAAAGGGTAAAGAGTTCTCCTATGGAAGATATCCACGAACTTGAGATTAGGGGATTAACATCTCCTTTGGATAGAGATCCATAAACATTGTAATTGGGAGTGATTCCCAAAGAGATTGATTGAGAAAGTTTTAGTAAAATATTTTCTCCATGAAGTAGCCCACATTGGGTGAACCACGTAAATTGTGGTGTCTCTATTATGTATAGTTTTTTGATCATTGCTTTGATTACTGCTATTGATACTACTATCTTTACACAACATAATATTTATTTGGAAGAAAAAGCAAAAAGTGGTCTTATATTGTTCACCCCCTCCTCAGTATAAGCTTGTGTTCTTCAATTGGTATTAGAGCGGGTTCCTTCGAAAATGCTAATAGCTTGAGGGAAGATTCTACAAAGAACACAAATGGCTTCATAGAAAGGATTATCTTCAAATAAGTCTTCATTGTTTTATGGTAACAATTATGCTTTCTGGAGCATGAGTATGAAGAACTACTTGATATCACAAGGATATGAGGTATGGCAGATGGTTGAAAAATATTATAAGGTTGAAGGTGATCTCGAGGAAGATAATGTAACTAGGAAATTTGTGGAGATCAATGCAAGAGCAATGAATTATATTTTGAGTGGCTACATGAGACAGATTTTGCAAAAATCAGGGTATGTACTTCAGCTAATGAGATGTGGACTAAGTTGAGGAATACTTATGTAGAATATTCCAAGGTAAAGTTGGCAAATAAATCTTACTACATTGTATAAGAAAGTGATAATTCAAATTACAGTGATAAATATCAGTCATATGAAGAAGAATGCACATTCTTTGGAATAAATTAAGTTAAATAAGAGGATAAATCTATTAAAGAAAGACATGAAGAGATTTCCATAGACATTGAGCAAGCAGATAGGGACAAGAAAGGTCTAAGGATACTAAAATGATTCATATGTGGAGATTTTGGGCATATAGATGATGATTGCACATACTACAACAATTACAACAAGGAAAGTGTATTTGAAAAAGAAAGCAGCAGTTCTAGTGACAATTCCAGCAGCACTGAAAACAAAGAAGTCTTATTTTTGGTAATAGAAAATGAAGATGATGAGCCAAGTAAACAAAAATTATAAATCAAAATGTTAAAATAAGAATACAGGAATCTTGAAAACAAGATTTGAACAGATGTCAAAATCAGAGAAAAACTACTTCAAACAATCAGTAATCTCAGAGAAGAGCTTCAAAATGCAAAAAGGATAGAAGAGAGGATGAATGAAGAACTAAGGGTAACAACGACAAGACATGATACATTAGATGAAAATATTCAAAAAGGAAAGGAAGTTCTAAAATATGAAAGCAAGGAAGCACCTAAGATTTGTGAAGAAAGTTACAAAGTTCCTATGGCTCCAAATATTCAGTTTGGTTCTTGTTTTGAGATAGGTGATTCAAGATCAAAGGGAAAATAAATTCTTGAAGAAAAAGACAAGGAAGAAACTAAGGAAGAGGTTTTAGATTCTACAAAGAAGGTTCAAGAATGCAATGCACACGTTGAAGATGATCATAAGGATAATGGTCAAGAAAGGTATGAGGAACCAAGGCATGAACAAAAGGCTTTTCAAGGATATTGTTTTTCTTGTAATGGATTTGGACACAGGGCTATACATTGCAGGATCCATGGACCAAAGAAGTTTGATTTTGCTAGAATAAACTTCAAAGGAACAAGGCATGGTTTTTAGGGACATTACTTCTCATGTAACATGATTTGTCATAAAGCTTTTCATTGTAAAGGAAATGAGCAACACGGTTTTGGTTTTAGAGTTACACAATTCATAAGTCATGATAATAATGGTCATGAAAATAGAGCTTCATAATATAGGGTTCAGGAAAGGAATGGATATAGAAATTACTTCAAGAAAGAATTCAGGACATGGGCACCATCCAAAGGCTACAATATCAAGTGTTTTAATTGTGATAACTTTGGGCATATTGCAAGATGGTGTAGGACTCAATTTCAAACAGGTTCAATGCAAGAAGGTCAAATAGGTTCAAGACAAAAATATCAAGTAATTCATCAAGAGAAGGATATCAGAAAAACATGGAAGGAAGTTGATAGAGGAAAGAATCAATGTAATATGGGAGTAAAGGTACTACCACCCCAAAATTAATCACCTCAAGAGAGAAGGTGGTGAGGGGGCTATGCTTAAGAGTCATATATTTTAGCCCCATAGGTGTCCCTTTTGCCATTGATGTCAAAGGGGGAGAGATTTGAGTAAGGGGGAGAGCATTGAGTTATGGGGAGCAGCCTCCAAAGAGAGAATTGAGTTAGGGGGAGGAGCCTACAAAGAGAGTATTGAGTTAGGGGGAGCAGCCTCCATAGAGAGTATTGAGTCAGGGGGAGCAGCTTTGATTCTCAAAGATGGTTTTTTTAGTGATTTGCATTAGAGGTGTTGACATCAATGACAAAGAGGGAGATTGTTGGAAATTTAAGTTAATTTGAGGCATTTTGTGTTGTCATTTATGTTACATGGATCATTGATGTCACAATGAGTTTTTGTGGAAAAATCACTTCATATATAATCATCTATGATATTTTGGAGAGCATGGATATATACAAGATTTTTATGAAAACCAAGGTAGACAAAATAAAAGGTTTTATTTAAAATCATGGTGGGCTTATGTGGAAAGTACTTCTCTTAAAATCCAAGGTGGAATTTTGTTTCATCGAAAAAGGACCTCCGGTGATGAAGATATTAAAGTTTAAAGTTTAATTTTAAATTAATGGAGGGCCGACCTATGTGCAATTAATGGAGTTTGGCATATATATGTAAATATTTCAATTTATTTTGGAAAGGGGGCATATTATATATCATCAAAAAGCTTATTTCGAGGGATATTTTACTAACTTATTTAGAAGGAGAAATAAGGTGTGTGTAAAGAGATATTTATGATTTTGCAAAGGGGTTCCAAAAGTGAAGTTTGCCTTGTTATTTTTCAAGAGGATTAATTCTTTCATGAGGTGACAAGGTATGCAATATTGTGATTTATTTTATTTTATGGTATAAGTGGTTTTGGGAGTGAAAAAGGTTATGCAATGTTTTGATTTATTTTATTTTATGGTACAAGTGGTTTTAGGAGAGATAAGAAAGTTGTGCAATTAAAGGCCTTGGTGATGATTATTGAAAAGTGGAGTAATGTTGATTATTTTGTGATCTACTAACCCTTGTGAAGATTGGCAAAATAATTTTGTGATTGTGGAAGATTTACAAAGAAGTTTTTTCATCTTCATAAAATATATGGGTACATTCTCCTATTGATTGTTTATGGTGGTTGATTTCTGAAATATCATTGGAGGGAAAAGGATTGTTTGTGGTTTCCTTTTCGAAAGTGGTTGGTTGAATGCTTCAAGGTTTTCTAAATTGAGAATTGTGTTTAAACCTTGTGTTATAAGCATAGTGGTTGAAGCCCATTGGTTGTAAAAGAACTTGAGTTAGAAAAGAACATGAGTATCATTGTTATGTGAGATTTGTGGTTGAGAATTTTTGGAAACATTTGATTTGGTTGATACATACTTGGACTAGGGTTGTGTGAGAAAGAGTTGTCCCTTGTGATGATTGGTTGAGTTGAGATTAAGGTTAGAACATATTGAGTATCTAAAAATTCTCTTTATGGTTCTATAAGACTTGAGTTGAGTTGAGGTTGACTTGAATTGAGTTGAGGTTGATTTGAGTTGAGATTGAGATTAGAACATATTGAGTCTCTAACAATTATCTTTATGCTTCTATGAAGTTAATTTGAGTTGATATTGCCATTCATTGTTGAGTTCATTTTGAGTACTACTTGAGCATGATTGATTGAGCCTTTGAGAAGGCCTTTGGGATAGATTTGAGGACAATGTTGGGATAGATTTGAGGACAATGTTTGGGCAAGTTCTTGGTGAGCTTGCTAGAGAATATTTGGGCAAGTTCTTGGTGAGCTTGCTAGAGCAATTTTGGACAAGTTCTATGTGAGCTTGTTATTCAGCATTGGACAAGTTCTGTGTGAGCTTCTTAAGTAGGTTCTATGTGAACCTATTAAGAAGGTTCTTAGTGAGCCTATTGATAGAGCTTTGGAGGTGATAGAGTATAGAGGATAGAGTCTCAGTGGATAGAGATCCAATAACCAACACAGTTGAAGATATATCTAAGTGAGGAGAGAGGTCCACTAGTCAGTGCAATAGAGAGACAGAGTCTTCTAGAAGATCACATAGCCAGAGTAGAAGGGGAAAGAGTTCTCCTGTGGAAGAGATCCATGAACTTGAGATTAGGGGATTAACATCTCCTTTGGACAAAGATCCATAAACATTGTAATTGGGAGTGATTCTCAAAGATATTGATTGAGAAATTTTTAGTAAAATATTTTCTCCGTGGAGTAGCCCATATTGGGTGAACCACGTAAATTATGGTGTCTCTATTGTGTATGGTTTTTTTGCAGTGCTTTGATTACTACTATTGATACTGCTATCTTGACACAACATAATATTTATTTGGAAGAAAAAGTAAAAAGTGGTCTTATATTGTTCACCCCCCCTCTTAGTATAAGCTTGTGTTATTCACAAAGGTTCAAGGATGATGCAACAAACAAGCCTAATACAACTACATGTGATTTTTATTTCAATGATAATAAGATTAAATATGGTCACCTAATGATTAATGTTAACTAGTTTTCTTTATTTCCCTTTTATCCTTAATTAATAAATAGAAATACATAAACAAAAACAAATGTAGAGGAGACAAAAAATAATCTTATGGCCTAAATGCTTAGCATAAAGGATTGGATTAGAAAACCCAATTTTTTTTTCATAGAGAAAGAAACATTGTAGTCTTGCAAAAGTGCTACTGGTCACAGGAAAGCATTGCCAATGCTATTTCTTCTTGATGACACTTTCGTTCACCTAGAAAACAGATAGAAAATTATGAAATAGTAGCAAAGAGGTTTATCTAATATGGATAAGAGTATGTGGATCCCTTGACCAACATCAAACCCCCATTTAAATATCAATGAAAATAAATATTTTGTGCTTAGTGGCAAAAGTGCCATTGGGTGAGCGATAACATTGGCAACGTTTTTGTCAACTAATAGTCCTTTCATACTCTATGGCTATGACTAAAAAAAATAGCAATAGTGTGATTATACCTACAATTTGATAGTGTTTTTTCTTATGTATGCATTAGATTGATGCTTATATGATAAATTTATGATCTTATGAAATATGTAATGAGGGTCCCCAATTAGGAGGTGTAGAGGCCTTGATAGATATAGTATAACAAAAACATTACTTGTGCAAGATGTAAGCTAGTGACATAAAAATATGAGATGACAAATAGATGCAAGTATTATGGTTAAAGAAAATGTTAGCATGTGATGATTCAAATATTAGAGTTGCAAAATAAAGATAATGAAAAAATTAAGGGAAAGAGCATAACCTAGGTAAATTTGAAGCTCCAAGATGTCACGATTGATTTCCTTTGTATTTAGGAAGCTTGATTGGAGCTTGCTTGTTGCATGATGATGCTTGGGAGCTTTAGAGCTTGAGAGCTTTAAATGCTTGAGAACTTGAGATTTGAGTGTTTGAGAGCTTAAATGCTTTTTGTAACATAATTTAACATAACCTTGTCATCTTTTGAATATTAATTGCTATAAATTTTTTGATAGAGTTTTGTTGCATTTAAGAAGATATGTAAATTTAGCAGAGCTTTGCTAGCCTTTAAAAAATTGTAGATTGGGCTCCCCCAAGTGTTGGTTTTATAGGAATTTATGGTGCTTTGGGAGAAGGTTGCATTGGATATGATAGGATTGGTAAGTGTACAATTTTAAAATGGGATCAAGACACAATGAATGGATTGAATATTGAAAACCACAAATCTTGGGCTTTGGATTTCTATTGGGGCTACGGGTCAAACTAACGTGATTGCATCCATTTTTGGTGGATGGCTTAGAAGTACTAATTACAAAAAAAATTATTTTTAGTGTTTGATTATCAATAGCATGAGAGGTGATAGCACTGGTGGTGCTAATGCTCCAACATTTTTGTCATGATGTTTGTTGCCAATCAAATTGGATGAGAAAATATCAAAAATCAAATTGTGTAAAAGTGTTGCTAGGGAGCAAAAGTATTGCCAATGTTTTTGTTCCTGCCCTAGTGCTTTTACTTTTGGAGCAATAAATGCTCTTGATTTCAGGTCAAAGATGATTGATTCAGTTTATATGCTTGATTGATTGATGAAGATATTGGTAAGTTTTGGAATCTTGACAATGAGATCAAAATTAGGTGTCTACAATTGTATAGATTATAGATATTTAAGTAATGTAAAGTATTAAATGCATATTTTTTTAATAATTATATGGGGTGGAATCATGATCTTGTGCTAATACTTCAATAGTTGACTACATGTCTAAATTGTGCAAGAAGGTAAAAATATTTTAATTTTAATTTTAATTTTAATAATTAAAGTGGATTTAATTTTCATTCTTTCTAACAAAAATAGAGATTTTTTATTAAAATCTATAATAAAGTAGAGACACAAAAAAATACAACTTTCTAAAAAAGCAAATAAGATAAGATAATATATATTGATTGATAAAATATATTTTTAATATCATAAACTATTTTGTATGTGAACTTTACAAATATTATATTCTATTTTTATCGAAAAAGCATCCATAGGATTTGAACTTGGATCGTTCATATTTAAAACAATTAATATATTATAATATAAAATTTTATATGAATATGCATTAATTATCAATTATAAATAAATAATAAAAACTAATGTTAATAATATTTTCTAATAATATAGCAAGCTAGGAGCAATTCCCACTAGGTAGCATGGAAGGAAAGTCATATTTGAAAGCCCTAATGAGAGGTCAAGATGTCCTAAATGGAGATATGGATGCCCAAGTTGGATATAAGAGGAAGAATGAATATATGGAAAAAAATTTCCAAGTAGTAGATATTTTTTTTGATTAGGTAAATTAAGGGGTTTTGAAAAGGTCCCCAAATCTCTTACAAAGCGAAATAGAGGTACTCCCAAGCCAAACCCAAGGAGTACCTCACACTAAAAGAGAGAAAATTTGACTAGATACAATCACGTAATAAAATAACCAACTCAGATAAAACAAGAGAAAAGATATCTTGAATTAAAATATCCAACAAACATCAAGGACCAACCAACAACAAATTCAAATCAAACCCTCCTTAAATGAGCGCCAACATTTGAAACTAAAATTCAAATTTTAGAAATTTTGCCTAGAGTTGGAGCTCTGAAACCTGGGATCCAAACCATAACAGATCAAAAACTGGACATTCGACAATAGGCACAAAGGTACCTATAATTGAAGCCCAAAAGGAAAGGTGCTCTCAATTGAATCGTAGGGCATGTAAAATATTTTCCACCAAACAAGGGCCTTGCATTCGAAACCGGAACCACCAACAACAAGAAAAATCCAAGTAATAGATATTAAACTAGAAGTGAGTATCAAGAATAAGATGATTGAGCATAATATAAAGGTTCTAAAAATTAAAGAGTTAATATATAATTTTTGTGGATACTAGACAGGGTTTTTAGAGATTCAAAATTGGATAAGTAGAAGTGAGGACTGAATTCAAATTCCTCTAATTTTCTTCCTAAAGGTTTTTTCCTCATCATCTTTTCAAGTTCAAAAATTAGGAATAAAATAATAGGTGGTGGCCCATAGTTTAGGAGGAGATATGCCCTTTATTTAATACCATGGAGTGAGAATTATTGAGGTCGATATAGAAACTATTAAAAAGCTTCGAATGTGGGTTAGCATTTTTGGACTTTCATATCAGCTCATCAATAAGGATGTTTTGGAAAATATTTGAAATACCCTAGGGGAATTCATTAAGGAGAGACTAACTACGAAGAAGCAAAAGCATGCTATATACCAAATATATGTTGCTAGGGATATTTCTAATCCTTTGCCACAATGCATTTAGATGAAATCTAAGTCAAGAGAATCAGATCAACAAGTGGATTATGAAAATATTGCATTCTCATGTCACAATTTTTATGAGACTAGACAGATGGAATGATATTACAAAGTGAAAATAATGAATAAATAGAGAATTTTGGTTATGAGACAAACTTTAAGATAAAGAAAGAAAATAATACTATAATAGAAGCTAGATTAGATCAAGGGCATTCCACTCCAAACAAAGGCAAAAAAAACAATCTACAGTATCATATAAACAAGGTCACCATAGTTCACTCGAATCAACCGTTAGAAGAAAACAAAGAAGGATAAAATGGATGAGAAAGTGCAATGTGCAAGTTAAAATTTAAAAGGAATTAAAGGTACAAATGAATATGTGGAGGAAATTTTTAAACTAAAGATGATAGAAGAGGTTAACTTTATTCTAGGTAAATTGTCTTCATTTTCGTCAACTAATATGCAATCCTCTCTTGGCAATAGGAATGAAAGTGGTGTAGAGGTTATCCC
This sequence comes from Wollemia nobilis, assembly GCA_028583015.1. NCBI lineage: Eukaryota > Viridiplantae > Streptophyta > Pinopsida > Araucariales > Araucariaceae > Wollemia > Wollemia nobilis. The sequence continues at coordinate 768,145 of JAQPPZ010015413.1, forward strand.
TCGCACTTTAAAGTTTCAAGAGTAACATAATAAGGAAATAAGGAAGGAGAAAATACGTAGCAATTTAGGGTTTTTAGGGTAGCATAAGAAGGTAATTGCCATGAAGAAGCATCCTTGCACTTTAGGATTGCTACGGTAACTTAAAGAAGAAAATGCTTTTGAGGTTATTCCTTGCACTTTGAATCCTTCAAAGAAAGATAAACTATACATGATAAGTCTCACTATGACCAATGTGAAAAAATTGAAGAATTTGATGAAGATGAAAGTGTTGGTGGGAATGAAAAAAAAAAGACGCAAGAAGCAAAAACAAAGAGAAAAACAAACTAAAAGGAATATTTATATGGAAAAACAAAAGCAAATATCACAATAGTTAACAAGAAGTGGGGTTAAACCCCCAAACAAAAAGGGATGATGAAAATTATATTTGGAATATTAGGGGCATGAGTAAGACCCTAAAAAAAATGGGTATTAAGGAATTGATAAAATGTTACATATAACCTATTTATAAATATGGAAATTAGGTAGCAAATATTTTTTCGTAGTGTTGATTTTCATCTTGGCAACTATAGACACAAAAATATAGCCACTTGTCCTCCATCCATGCTTTCCCGCCATTTTTGCCTATTATTTATATATATTTATAATATATATTTTTAATAATAATATTTTAATATTATATTTTATGTATATTTAATAAATATATACTTGTATAAATAAATAAATCCTATCCATTTGATTTCATTTAGTCTCATTCGTCCATCCACCTTAATCTGTGTCATACCATAAACTTAATATCTACCCTTGGATGTGCTTTAATCTCAACCACATGATTAGTGTCGTTGAAACCCTAAAGTATGCCCTAAGTTGGACTATAAGTAGGAGCCATTTTGATGGCTCAACCCCTGATTCTAAGCCCTAAGTCTTTTCTTGATTTTTTGACTACCCTAAGTACCTTAAGTCTTTAACCAAGTCTTTTGTGCCCTAATTCCCATTCATCTGCCACATCCCATGTCCCTTGCTCACCATCATCACCATTGCATCCCACGCCTTCACCTGATCTGCTTTTGTGAAATCCTCCCTCAGTTCCAGGTTCCCACGGGCATCTTCTGTCAACACAATGTGCCCACGGGTGCCTCCCTACTAGCCATAGGCACCCACAAGCATCTCCCTACCAACAAAAATTTCCCACAGGTGCCTCCCTACCAGCCACAAGTGCCCACGGGTGCCTCCCTACCAGCCACAAGTGCCCACAGGCACCTCCCTACCAGCAATAGGTGCTCACAGGCATTTTTTGTAGTCGTCAGGTGCTCGTGGGAACTTTACGTAAGTCCTTTTGAAATCCTCCTACCTTCGTGCAATGCTAGGGCACACTTTCACCATCGATATACAACACATCAATACATTAAAGGAATATCAACAAGTATCAAGGTAAATCAAATCACTTTTGTTATTTCATTTCAATATCTTCAGATTTATATGTATTTTTAGTTACCAATAGCTAGGGTTTCGTTTATATTTGAGGTTCTCACGTAGTGGATCCCTCATAGTTATTACTAAATCTTTGATATTTTTGTTATGTGTGTAGGTATATAGATCCAACAATGTTGAACAACTGATTAAGCTGGAGTGGCCCAGCATCGGATATCATAAAGCCCAATCAACACTATTGGGATCAATAGCGCGCTTGAAGACACCATAGCTTTGTTTTTAGGGTTTCAAAAAACCCTAACCCCTATAACATTGTATAAAAAGGATTACATAATATCCAAATTGTAACAACAAAATTTTTAAGCTCCACCCATTAATATACTTTTGATTCATTGTTGTGCAATTTTGATTATTTTGTGTCCATTATTTAAGCATTGTTTTGGTGTTGTGTTTTTGCATTCACAAATGGTGATCACGGTGGGACCCCCTAAGGGTTTCCATTTATGATTTATCTTACTAATTTACTTTCTATTTTATGTTATCTTGCAAGTTTTTCAGAAGCACAAATTTCATGAATTTCGCTAGATCTAGGGTTTCTAAAAGTTTGCATAAGTTGAAGAAAGAGCACAAAATGCCCAGCGACATCTGAAGGTCATTCAAAAACACCCAAGGGCACCCAAAAGTGTTCATAGGTTCCCAGAAACACCCAGGGTTATTTCAAGAAGCACCCATGTGTGTTTTATGATGATTTGGAGCAAAAACATAGGATGTTTGTAAGTCTGCTATCAAAAACCTAAGTCTCTGTTTTACGTATTTTGGGTTGTCTATTGTCTTTTTTATATTTTAGGCAATAAAATGAACCATCATTAAGAAATTTGGAAATGAACTCATGTTAGTTTACATTTTTTGATCTACATTCATTCACATATTCATATTAGGGTTTCTATTTTCTTGATGTAAATTGCTACATTTTGTTTGCATTTGCACTAAAAAATTGCATAACTTAGTGTTGCATCTTAGGGTTAGAAATATTTTCTTTTGTTCATCTAAGTCGGAACACCTTTTTATTGCCAAAATTATCCCTGAAATTGGGTGATTCTAGGTAGAGGGGTGGACGAACCCTCTAGTTGTTATTTAGACAGGAGGTATTAAGCGGTGTACTTCACACCCTTCAGAGAACTTGGCACTCTTTTGTTGGCTTCTAATTTAGATTTATTATATTAATTATTTTAACATTGTTTGTACACAATATAAAATATAAGATTTAAAAATATTTCACACACATCACGATTCATTCAAAATAGTAATGGTTGGATTTCATCACCAACCATTGCTTGAGATTTGGTGATAGTGGCATTCATCTCCATCCACCAATATCTACCCTTAGCCACCATAGGATACCCTTAAGAAAACTTGTTGGATTTCATTACCAAAAAGAATCTCTTTGCCCTACCTTAGCCATAGTTTTTCACCTTTGTTTCATTAAAAAATATTAGAAAATCAAAACACACAAAATTGGCACAGAAAATGAATACACATTATAAGGAGATAATTAATTAATGAGGTAAGCCACATTGGTTGAGACTTAGCATTGATTGATTGTTTCCTTATGCATTCCAATTTTTGTGTTACATTTGGTATTTTAATATGTATCTTGATTCATTTTTCTTATGGTATTAACTAGAAATCAAAATAAAGCAATAGTTCAAGATAACCTAATGGAACCTTCATCCACCTTCCCCACCACTGCTGTGGTAGATCCCTAAATGTGACACAGGTAGATTTTTTTGTAGGTTCCTCACATTCCTTGCCATCCATAGCCTACCATATGACCATGCCCCAAGAGGATTCAACCTCCATTACAATACATAACCACATCACCCATATAGACATGGCAAGAGTAGAAGCTTTCATGAAGTCTTATAATTATGTCTTAGAGTCTATTCCCAAATCACCTTGACAAGGAATCTATTTTATAGCAAGAACCTATCTATTCCTAGCCACCATCCACCTATACCCAGTTGTATACTAACCCTCATTTTGAAGCATCAGTTGCACCTTCATCCCATGCATCCATTCCCCAAACTTCATGTGCTCCTAGCACCTCATATACCTCCACTTACACCAACCCTTTGTTTGAAGCATATGTGAATGTTGCTTCACAAGTCCCAACCTCCCAAGTTACCATGCCTAGTGTAACATGCTACTAGACCACATCTTCCATACCTTCTACCTCCATACCCTTAGATTCTGATAGAGAAATCAGTGAGGCATGGGAGCACTTGAACAAATTGCTTAGACAATGTTAAAACGCTCAACAACAAGTATACGTTAACTCTAATCCTTTACATACCTCTACTCAGACTCCCCTTGTCAACTAGGGTCCATCATGGGCACAACAATCTTTTGTGGTTTCTGTCCCTACTCCCCCATCAAATCATACCATCATCCATCCCATTCCCATTGGCCATCCTAGCCATAACTTTCATCCATCAACATCATTTCATAATTCCCCATAATTTCATCAACAATCTCCAATTCATCATATTCCATCAAATTCACCAAGCCATAAATACCAATATCCTCATCACCTAGTCACTCCACAACATTTCTCCACACCACCCCAAATCCATCAGGTAATTTAGGGTTTTCATGTTCCTAAGGAAGACCCTTGAATTGAGGTCATGCAAAAACAAATAGATCAATTGATGTAATTTACCCCTGGTTTTTCAAATCAGAAACCAACCTTACACCAATTGATCAATCAACCAATTCATCCTTCTATACCATCCCTGCCATATCTAGAAGACTTTAAGGTGCCCAAGTTTGACAAATTTAAGGGAACTGAGGATCCCAAAGAACATGTGAGCACCTTTGTTCATGCCTGCTATAGAATTCAAGAAGATAATGCTCTCTTGCTATGAACTTTTCCTCAAACATTAGGAGGGGATGCCATAGAATGGTACAATCAATTTCCAAGCCATAGTATCTATACTTTTGAACAATTTATTGATCAATTATTTGACCGCTTAATCCTAAATGTTAAAAATAAGATCTCATTATTTGATGTCTATGCTTTGAAGCAACATGATGATGAATTTATCTATGATTTTAGAAACCATTGGAGGGTTATCATCACTAAATTACCATTCACTATACCAATGGATGAGCTAATTAAGTTATTCACCAAGAGTTGCTTAAAACCTATCTCTTGGATCCTCCAATTATGAACTTATCAATCCTTTGAAGAAGCTTTTGCTCAGTCTAGTGTCATCGAGGATATTAAAATCCAAGAAGGCTTACTACAGCCTAAGAAAAGAGAATGGCAAAACAAGGGCCAATACAAAAGTAACTAGTCTGACCAGCAAAAATCAACACAGGCTACCCTAGCCACCCAATCCAATCAAATCAATTAAGTGATCATGAGCCAACTGGTAATGGCTCAACAACAAAAACCTATGCGACAAGTACCGCAACAAATTTCCTATCATACGGTTCCCTCAACAACACAAGGTCCAACTGTACATAACATGGAGCAAACTATGGAAAATCATCCCCAATGATAGTCTGTCTAAAAAAATCACCAATATACCCCATTAGCCAAGTCATATGCTTCCATTTTTAAGAGGTTGTATGAGATAAATAAACTTGCTTTACCCAATATTAGACTAGATGATCCTGCCAAGCATGGGAAACATTATCAGGAACATCTATTTTTCCCTTATGATAGGCAAAATGGGTATGACATCAACTACTACCATGTGTTTAAAAATGTAGTCCAAGACCTTATTTCCTTGGGGGCGATCAAGCTTGATAATCCCCTCGCTCAAAAAATCCAAAACCTTGGTATATTTCAGACACTACTTTCTCATCATGAGGAGGTGCAACTGAATGTAGAGGGAGCTAACACTATAACTCCCCCTAATCAAGTTAATCACATTCAACAATACCAAGGGTTTGTAGGGGCCATTCATATGGTCACTAGAGGTAAGTAGAATAACCAACAATGACAACCACCTCAAGCAAGTATCTCACAACATTATATCCAAGTTTCCTCCATTCCATCATCACCCATCCATATACCCATCCAATCGAATCCACCAAATAAACCCATCAATCGGCAACTCGGACCAGTCATATCTTTGAGTAGTTGGTTAACCACAAGTTTAAAATGATCTAATCCAATAATCTCCCCCATATAGGGAGGCATTAATGGATATTTTTAAATCCATCGATTTGCAATCACAAGATCCTAATACCTTCAACAACTTTGTGGGGAGCATTCAAACATGCATGGAGCCTTTCATCACATTTTATGACTTTGATATTAAGCCAATCTCATCGAAATCAATAGACCCTCCATTGCACATCATGGCTCTCATTGACAAAAATCCTTTTAAAAGAGTCCTAATTGATATCGGTTCCTCTATCAACATTATCACCACATCCGCTCTTCATCACTTAAACTTCCTCTATCTCACATCACTAAGTCATCCTTCACCCTCAAAGCATTCAACGATGCTTTGTGTTCCATAGTTGGAACTATTGTTTTACCCATCGAAGTAGGGCTTAAAACATTGCACACAATGTTCCACATATTGGAAGGGCCCATGGCATACAATGTACTCCTTGGAAGACCTTGGATGAGGAAAATGAGATGTGTCCCTTGAATACTACAACAATGTTTGAAATATGTTCATGAGGTACAAGTACATTGCATACCAACAAATGTTGAGTCGTTTAAGTATTGCAATTTCATCTTAAATCCTTATGATTCTATGCTCCCTTCTGCTAACATTTTTCTTTCACATTCATCCAATCCATCCATCACTCCACCAACCTCTTCATCAAATACCCCATTCCTGAAGAGCTCCCTATCACCAACCCCATCAAACTTCCATACCTTCATCATTGTCATCATTGACTACATGCACATGTGGTCATAGTTAGTCCACTGCATCAACATCATTGCCATCCATGTCATTTTCATCCACTCAACAATCTTCCCAATCCATTCTGTTGCCTTCACCCAATGTTTCACAAGTCAAAATGATGACTTGCGAGATACCACCACCACGTGACCATAATTGTTCCATATCATCCCAAGTTGAGGTCCACCTCACTAATCCTGGTATTTATGAATACATGGTCCAAGACATCACCGTCACACCCCTCACCATCCCTAGTGCTAAGTATTTTTGTCACCCATGTGACCCACCTTTAGCAATAGGAATATTTTATAACATGGGTTTAGCTCCAAATAGCATAAATTTTGTATATGGGGGAATTGAATCTTCATAAAGTCTAGCTCCCATAGAGGAACCCAAAGAACCACAACTTGCCAATATTTCAAACATGATGAGATTCTCATATCTATATTTCCACATTATCAATTGGTAAGTCCATGGCCTAGGATTACATGAACAGGGAGTGCATCAACCTATTGACGTTCCATATCAAGAGGTGCATGACCGTTCAGGTCTAGGTTTCCACCCACTTCCTACCACCTCTTCTTTTGAACAAGATTTCCAAAGGATTAATAAACATTCAAGAATACACCTTCCATCCTGATAATTCTGATTATTACCTCTATGAAGAATTTGAACTTATGTCGATAATTTTGGATGAATCTGAATAAGAATTGGAGTCCATCATTCCCCATTCTGAACAAGATGAGTTTTATCTCAACATGTTCCCCATCCATGAGCCCATATTTCACTTGCTTCTCCCACAAGAGTGAGTTTCCCCTACCAGTGAACCACCACCTCCACTTCATTAAGCCATTCCACAAGCCAAATTTTAACATATGTACATAAAACAAGAACAATGGTTTTCTCCACAACCCAAATCAAAAAAATAAAAAATCATTAAAAAATCAAAAACATGTTTTATTTCTTTGTATTTCATATGTAAATACATCATTTAATAAAACATGTGTTGCTTGCTGCTTTTCAGTTTAACCAAGCTCATACCACTGGTTTCTAGGTTCCATCCATTCCATCCAAACTTGTCCACCTTGCTCATAAGTCAACATGAATCCTGTTGATTTATTCAATCCACTCTGTAATCCATACGATCCATTTAAGACAATTCCAATTGATGTAAGCCTTATTGATATGGATTGGATTTCCTCACCTCCAACCTTCACCGAATTTGTATTGACCAAGGAATTGATAAGGGATTTCACCAACTACATTCCTCCCTCTCATCCACCTTCGCCTTCACCTTCACCTTTGAATCCAGAGGTTTTCTAGGAATATATAGATGAGGATAAGCCATAAGAGTTTGATGACATCTTAGGCAACATTCATTTGATTCCTACACCCCATAAACTTGAGGAAATTTCCACATGTCAATTGAATATACCATCGATGTGGACCTTAGTTCTGACAAATAAAATCCCCAAATTTTCAAGCTTGGCAAAAGCTTATCACCTGACGAACAAGAGTAATTAATTCTCTCCTCAAGAGAAATGATATATTTACATGGTCCTACAAGGAAATTCTAGGTCTAGACCCTAGTTTGGTTGTCCACAATCTCACCTTACAGCCTGATTCTAAGTCGGTTAAACAAAAATTTAGGAGAATGCATCCTATCGTGGCCCTCATGGTAAAAATAGAGCTTCAAAAACTCCTAGATGTGAACTTCATAGTTCCTATTGATTATCCTGAATGGCTATCAAACATGGTACCTGTTCATAAGCCTAACGAGGTGATACATGTATGCACTAACTTTCGAGATCTTAATAAAGTGTGTCCTAAGGATGACTTCCCACCCAAACATTGATACTCTTGTCGATACCTATGCTGGCCATGAAATTATTTTGCTCATGGATGGTTTTTTAGGATACAACCAAATTCGAATAAATCCTGATGACCAACACAAAACAATATTCACTACACCTTAGAAAAATTTATGTTACAAGGTGATGCCCTTTGGCCTCAAAAATATAGGTGCCACTTATCAGCATGCCATGACATACATTTTCCACGATTACATGCATAATATTATCAAATACTATGTGGATGATCTCTTGGATAAATCTAAAACTCGACAAGAACATATTAGTGTATTGGAGAAAGTTTTTGATCGACTCCTAGAGCATAAGGTAAGGTTGAATCCCAAGAAATGTGTCTTTGGTATTACCTCGGGCAAATTTCTAGTATTCATTATCTCCAAAAGAGGCATTGAGGTGGACCCTAACAAGGTTATGGTTATCCTAGAGATACCTCCCCCAACTAATTTAAAGGATTTGTGTAGTTTACAAGTAAATATCTAATCAATCCATTGCTTCATTGTAAAAATTTATGACAAATTTAGGTCATTAAATCACCTACTACAAAATGGGGTGCCATTCTCTTAGATGGATGAATGTCAAAAATTCGTCGATGACATTAAGCAATACCTAGCTTCTCCGCTAGTCTTAGCTCCTCCTCATCCAGGGGTCTTATTTTATATTTATATCTTAGCAATGGACTTTGCATTAGGGACAATGTTTGCACAAAATAATGAAAAAAATCGATAGCAAGTTGTCTACTACATTAGTCAAACATTGGTAAGCTATGAAACTAAATACGCTTATGTAGAAAATTTGTGCTTAGCAATGGTTTTTTCCACTAAGAAACTTCAACATTATATGCTTAGCCACATAACTTATGTCATAGCTGGAGAAAATCCTTTGCATTACATGATGTCCCACACTTACAAAACAACTTGCATCACTAAATGGATAATGCTCCTCACTGAATTCGACTTAGAATTCATTAGTCAAAAATCCATTAAAGGTCAGGTAATTGTCGATCAACTTATGGAAGCTCCACTACCTAGTGATCATACTTTGATTATTGATCTCCCAAATGATTTGGTATTTGCTATCACTGAACAAGATGAATAAGTCATTCCGTAGGAATATGTTGATATCACATTATTCTTTTATGGCTCTAAGTGTGCGAAAGGTCAAGTTTTTAGAGTTGCATTTCACACACCACAAGGGGTACCTATCCCCTTGTCATTTAAACTAGACTTCCAATGCATAAACAATATTGCAGAGTATGAAGCCTTAATATTAGGTCTTCAATCAACTATAGCTATGAGCATTAAGTGTATTAGGATATTTGGTGATTCTCAACTTATCCTCAAGCAAATCAATGAAGAATACTAATGCAAAGAACCTACCATTAAATTTTATCACAAAGTGGAAATGAAATTGCTCTCTAAGTTTGATTGGTATGAAATCAATAGCTTTCCACGTTCGACTAACAGATTTGCAAATGCAATGGCCTCCCTTTGATCATTGATTCCAAAATATTCCTTTAGAGAGGTACAACCCCTCATAATTTCAATATCCTCTAAATCTGTAATTTCCCGTGCTGAGTCAAAATATGAAAAGGATGTTTGTTTTATCCATTTAGATTCATATGAACCTTGGTCGAGCCAAATAGTAACCTTCCTCAATTTTGGAACACTCCCATATGATATGTCTCAAACTACAAAATGCACTTTCAAGCAAAAGGTAGCTTGTTTCATTCTCTTGGGGGACGTGTTGTATAAACATGGTTATGATGGAGTCATCCTTCATCATATCAAGGCTAGTGAGGCTCAAAGAGCCATAGCTGAAGCCCATGATGGTACTTGTGATGGTCATTTTAGTGTAATGGTCATTGCAAAGCGTATTTTATGCATGGGTTATTATTAACCCACAATAGAAAGTGATTGTTGCACCTATGTCAAACATTATAAAAAGTTCCAATAACATGCTCATCTAACTCATGTACCATCACAAGCCTTGTAACCTATTCAAAGCCTTTGTCCCTTTTCACAATGGGGTCTAGATCTAATTGGAAAAATATCACCTCCTTCCTCGAGATAACATACTTTCATCATTACAACCACTAAATACTTCACAAAGTGGGTTGAGGCAATTCCTCTAACCAACACGACAAGACCTAGAATTGTGGAGTTTATCCTCGACCATATCATTTTTATTTTGGCATTCCCTAAAAAATCATTTCAAACAATGGTAAGTCTTTCAAGAACAAGGATTTTTGAGCACTTTGCGAGAAATATAATATTCAACATAGTTTTTTGACTCCTTATTACCCATAATAAAATGGAAAAGCTAAAGCTTCCAACAAGACCTTAGTTGCTATTCTCAAGAAACTTGTCAAATAAAATCATAGAGATTGGCACAAACAAATTCCCTTGTCATTATGGGCTAATCGAACAAGCATTTGCATGCCTACAAGGACAACACCATTTTCATTGTTCTATGGAGCCAAAGCAATCATGCCTCTTGAGCTCAAGATCCCTTCCTTGTGAATTTATTTGCAAGAATTCATAGATGATAAAACTGCTAAACAAGCACATCTTGACCAACTCACACTTCTTTATGAAAGGTGAGTCAATGCCTTAAAGTATTTATGAGTTTACCAAGACCGCCTCAAACGTTCTTACAAAACCAAAGTTCATCTATGTGAATTCCAAGTAGGATATCTTGTCCTTAAAGAGAATCAACAAAACAATTACCATGTCAACATCCATGTCTTTTCATAAGCCATTACCCGCTACACACCACCAAGTTTGGTGCCCCTAATTAAACAACAATGCTAAATAGGGTCAAGCAAAGATCTAAACTATCAATTATCATTAGTACATATCATCTTGCATTAATCATCCATATATTTTGTCTTACATTAATCATCCATAACATATCATATGCATTTGACATAAACATAAAACATGCATTCCATAAAAGCATTCCACAAAAACACTTATAACACAAAATTTAAAAGCCATGTATATATGTGTACAAATATTACATATACAAAGATTATCTGAAGGCTACATATACTAGAGAACCAAGGCTCATATACAAAAGTGCATCTAAGCACTAGCTACATCCTCCAAAAAGATCCATGTGACCTAGTAGGAGCATCAAACCTATAAGGAGCCTTAGACCTAGAAGGAGCCCTAGACATAGAGCTAAGACTAGACTCACTATGCCTCATACCACTGACATAGATGAGGTTAGAGGATCAGGAAGTGGAATATGATGTTCCATAAACCTATCCTCTAATACCTCAATATATCTATGTCGAGACCAAAGGTGCGCTATGTCGACATTATTTTGATGCTCCCTCTCTGTTGGCTCTGCCTGGAGCCTCGCAATCCTTGCATCCTTCTCTACCATCTACTACTCCAGTTGTGCCCAATCCTCCTCACTCCAACATGGGGGTACAACTAGAACATCCTTCACATCCTCACCATCTCCCCCATATCCCCAAATTTTAGGAGCCTATTGCACTACACCCTTCACCTTCCACCTATGACTATCAGATCGAATGCATTGCTATCACTTTGGGACCTCTTGGACCCCCTCATCTTAGGTCTCTTGAGTACCCTCATCCCTAACCTCTCCACCACCATCCCCATAAGCCATTCCTCAAGGCGACATCCATGGTGGCTGAGTCACAAACCATGCATCATACTCCATGGTCATCCTTGCATCCTCCACATCCAGGAGATTCATCTCCTCACCATACTCTAGGACCACCCTCCATGGATCTATCCAAGGTAGCTTGGTCTCCTCCTGATGTCTCGTATACCACATCGGCTCATCAAGGACATCCTACCTCATCCAAAACTGATGGATCACTCATGAAAACTAGAAGTAATCCTCCTCACGCGTATACCTACCAATCACCCATCTATCCTACCACACCCACCACATATGTTCTTCATCCTTGATCCACTAGACACCCAACCATGGCCTCCACACCACTTGGATAGATGTCAATCTAGCCCACAACTCCCAGTACCATTGACTCGTCCTCATAGGATGACTCAGCTACACATTCTCATCCAATTCTCATTGACTAGAATAGGGTTGATCCCTACCAAGCTTCTTCATAAGCAAGCCCTCTGGTCGAGCAACCCTAAAATGCTCCCATCCCTAGCATTGCAGCAATATGCTGCACCCCAATCCTTTATGCCCTTGCCTCATCACATCATATAACTCTCAATATACCTACACCAGTAAGGTAGGAGCCCATGCATACACCTATCTCCAAGTGAGCATATCACTCATTATCCCTATCAGGTTCTAAGGGAACTTGCACCCGATACTGTTCAGGGCCACAATGTTAGCCAACATAAGCATCACCAAAGCTCGAAGGAGGTCCAAATCCTTGTCCACATACATGGAAAATATGATATGCACCCACCCTTCACCTTCACCCCCTACTATTCATCCTCGAACATCCTCATCATCTATATCTTTCGGCTGTGACCAACCTCAACCCAGATCGCCTCCATTCGTATCTTGAGGATGCGATATACATCCTCCAAGATAACTGTCACCTCGCCCGTGGGGAGTTGAAATGTCCCATTTACATCCCATCTCTCTGCCAAGGTAGAGAGGTATCCCTCGTTATACTGCACCACATTCATTCTGACTACATCTGCTAGCCCCACCTTCCCTAGCAACTCCCACTCCTCTTCTATAATCGCCTTCCTCATCCCAAGGATATAAGGTAAAAATTAGTGCCAAGCCTCCAAAACTACAAGTTGTAGCACAACACAATACATTGGTTAACAATTTGTAAAAAAAGACAAAAACTTTGTACAATTCAACAAGCACAATGTTACCTCAATCACTTGTATCACATTCGCAACCCCAACCCCCACACCAGCTCCCTTTGCTGCCATAGCTTTCGCGCTCCAAACGCCTTACCTCACTTTACTCCTCACTTCCCCTCACTCCTTAGACACAACTTCTCAATCTTCCAAATGATGAATGAGCTTCAAATTCAGCCAACAAGCTATTTATAGCTAACTCAGGTGCATTAATGCACCATGGGTGTTTCCTAGCACACTGAGGCACCCATGGGTGTTTTTGCATACGAAAAGTTCTCGTGGGCGTTTATCAGGTAAATCGACAAAACGTAAAATCGATAAAAATAGTAGCTTACCTCCTCAAAATCTCACCAAATTTCACCCAGACATCAATTCCACCATAAAATCAGGTTTTGTAAAAACAAAAATCAGTTTGGATGCATAATTTTTGTTTGCACCCACAAATCATAAAAATTGCAAATCCACTTACAAAATATATCAAACTGATCCAATTTTTTACAAAATTATTTCCTTCATCATCTACATCATAATTCTCATTATCCCACCAATTTTTGTAAACATCTAAGTTTATATGGACCAATAAATCAAATTTTGTGTCCAAAAATATGCCATATTAACCAATGTGCCAGTCAACTTTTGCTAAACAATTCTGATTTTTGCAAAATCATCAAATTTCCTTCGCACCACTTTAAAATTCACCAAAATCATCATCCATAATCCACAAATCCCTACATTTTCTTTATTTCAAGTGAATCTTGTATATAGCGGTCCGTTCTATATACTTGGTAATTATAGCGATTTGCATCCATGCAATTTGGTAAGATGAATGAATTACCATAAGAACACTTGGTCATCATCATAATTCCATATCTCCTAGTTTAAAAAGCATAATCAAATTTGATTCCTTACATTCCAAGTGAAATCTTTGACAAATATGAATCTTTCTAAACAGCTATCATTGATGGCTTAGTTCATGGGGCTTAAAACATGGACAAAATCAAATCACATCATTCCCAATATCCTTGAAAGTCATCACAATGATAGGCTAGCTAGGATTATTGGTTCCAATTGATGTAATTATTCAAACAGTCATTAGAAGGCCATCAAAATTGGACTCTTTTTCAATATTGCATCTTCATATTGCATATCAATGATGTCATACGGTAAAATTTATTCCAAATCATAGAATCACCCCAAATTTGAGGTAACCAAAATTTGATTATGATTTTCCCATGATAGGATACATCTTACATGATCATGACATTCAACGCACAACCACTCATCTATTGGGGTAAAAATAGACACAATAATCATCACCATTTCTCCCAAAATACTTCATTTTGTTGGCGCAAAAATAGACACAATCATCATCACCATTTATCCCAAAACCCTTCATATTTTGGGGCAAAAATAGACACACATTCCATCATTCCCATTTCCTTCTTTGCACAACATTTCTTCCATCAATTCTTTTTTAATTGGCTCGTGAGATTCATCCGCAACTCATTTTCCAATTGAGGGGGTAAGCTATGCAATAACTCCAAAATTCTTTATTCTTTTACCTTCAAGATCATTCCACATTTCAACAAGAGAGAGAAACTGCTTATGTGCCTGACTGGATTAGGTGTCTCATATTTTTACACCATATTATGTTTCATGCAACATGGTACAAAAAGGGCATCTGTAGACACCAAAATCTAGACACTTGTCCTCCATCCATGCTTTATCATCATTTCCACCACCAAAATATAGTCATGTGTCCTCCATCCATGATTTCCCACCATTTTTGCCTATTATTTATATATATTTATAAAAAATATATAAATAATAATAATTTAATATTATATTTGATATATTTAATAAATATATACTTATATAAATAAATAAATCCTAGCCATCTGATTTCATTTAATCTTATCTGTTCATCCACCTTAATCTATGCCACACCCTAAACTTAATGTCTACCCTTGGATATGCTTTAATCTCAGCCACACGATTAGTGTCATTGAAACCCAAGTATACCCTAAGTTGGACTATAAGTAGGAGCCATTTTGATGGCTTAACCCCTGATTCTAAGCCCTAATTTTTTTCCTAATTTTTTAACTACCCTAAGTACATTAAGTCTTTAACCAAATATTGTGTGCCCTAATTCCCATTCATCTGCCACATCCCATGCCCCTCGCTCACCATCATCACAATTGCATCCCATGCCTTTGCTTGATCTACTTTTGCATAATCCTCCCTTAGTCCTAAGTGCCCACGGGCACATTCTGTCAACACCAAGTGCCCATAGTAACCTCCCTACCAGCCATAGGTGCCCACAGGTGTCTCCCTACCAGCCACAGGTGCCCATGAGTACCTCCCTACCAGCCACAAGTGCCCACGAGTTCCTTCCTACTAGTCATAGGTGCCCACGAGCATTTTCTACAATCGCTAGGTGTCCATGGGCACTTTACGTAAGTCCTTCCGAAAGCCTCCTACCTTCGTGCAATGCTAGAGCACGCTTTCATCATCGATCTGCAAAACATCAAGCCATCAAAGGAAGATCAACAAGTATGAAGGTAAATCAAATCACTTTTGTTATTTCATTTCAATATCTTCATATTTGCATGCATTTTCAGTTACCAATAGCTAGGGTTTCATTTATATCTGAGGGTCTCATATAGTGGAGCCCTCATAGTTATTAATAACTCTTTGATATTATTTTTATGTGTGCAAGTATGTATATCCATTAGCGTTGAGCAGCTGATTAAGCTGGAGTGGCCTGACATCGGACATCATAAATCCCACTCAACACTGTTGGGATCAAGAATGCACTTGAAGATACCACAACTTTTTTGTTAGGGTTTCAAAGAACCCTAACCCCTGTAACATTGTATCAAAAGGATTACATAATATCCTAATTGTAACAACAGAGTTTCTAAGCTCCCCCCATTAATATAATATTGATTCATTGTTGTGCAATTTTGATTATTTTGTGTCCATTATTTAAGCATTGTTTTGGTGTTGCATTTTTGCATTCACAACAACATTCAAATTTTATAAGGCAATTGGATGAGTGAGATTTTATCTTAATAAATATGATATCAAGAGTTGATTGCAAAAACATAACAATTTGAGAAAGATGACAAATATATTTTATAAAAAGGCAAGTTGAATATTGTTTAATTAACCTAATAACAATCTATTGAGGATGAAGCAATATTTTGTTACTTTTTATAGGAGTGGCCCCAATAAAATTCATATATAGCTTATTTAAATTATATATGTGTGATCTAATAATATATAAAATGGCATTAATTCAACTGCTTAGATTCCTAGAAATTCAAGAGGACCCAAGTTTGAATCTTGCCAAGTGATACATGGATAATATCCAAGTTGCAATACCACTATGTGGGTGATGATGTAATCTGGGTGAATTGCAGGGAACTAATTATAGAAGTCGATTCACTCAATCTTATCAACATAATTAATGGCAACCAAAATCCCTCCTGGACTGTTGTAAATTTTATAATTGAATCCTGGAGAATGATTCAAAATTTAGAAGAATTCCACTTCAAGCACCGATTCAGGGAAGGTAACAAAGCTAAGAACTTCCTAGCTAATCAAGGTCTTACGTAGCAATATCTTCACATTTGGACAGGTAATTTACCAGATGGCCTTAGATCGTTGGATAATGAATTTAGGCAAAATTTAAACTCAAATTAGAATACTTAAGGTGGGTGGTTGAAACCCTTCCCATTGGATGTTGCTTTTTGAATGTTTTGTTCAGGTCTGCATGCCTAGTTTTTTGTCTCTGTTTATCCGTGTGGCCCTACATGCCTAGATTTTATCTCTATTTGGCTTATTTTTCTGGGTTTGTTTGGCTAGTATATGTTGGTATTAGTGTAGGTAGTTTTGTCCAAGGGTTGGTTGGCTTTAATGTTTGAAGTGTCCTCAGTATCCTAGTGGCTGGAGATTAGCTTCTTTTTATTATAAGGTTTGGAGGTCCTTTCAAAACTCCTTTCATCCAACTAATAAAAAAAATTTGAGTGGGGCCTGTTTCAATCCCATATAGTCATTTGTTTTAAATGATCTAATTGGCATTAGCTCAACCAATTAGACTCCTCAAATTTTAAGGAGGAGACCAAAGTTCAAATCTTGCCAAGCGATACATGCATAATTGCCAAGCTTGTTGTAATACCACTATGTGGTCATGATATAATACGGTTGGGGCCCATTTCAATCTCATATAACCGATTAAAAAATAATAATCCAATAATATAAATTAATATATGAAAATAAAAAATATATTTTAAAAATATAGAAAAGTTATTTTATAAATACAAAGTTTGTATGAATTTTTTTTTTTGGTAATTATAATAATAGATTAATTGTGGGTTTTTATAAAGGATCCCAAAACCTTATGTACAAAATCAGCCTTGTTAAAAGATATTTCATGCCGGATGGCTGGGTAAATAGAGCAGTTCGTTAAAAATACAGGGAAATACAAAATTCCTGAGGGCCCCAGAAGACGCGGACAGTCCTGGAAATCTTGATCTTGAAATACATTAAAATAGAATAATAGCCGAAGACAATATATCAACAAACATTGGGGGAAGACCTATGATACAAATTCTTCGTTATGAGGGAATATCTGCCTTGGCCAAACTGTCCACCTCGGTTGGGAAACGAGAATGCCAAACAACCGGGCACGTGGTCATCAGTTCTTTGTTGGCCAAGTGATCCGCCACCCGGTTACCTTCTCTGTAGATGTGCCCCGCCTCCCACCTGGCGCGTCGAGAGAGGAGCATCCTAGCCTCGAGGATGATATTCAGGACCCGCCACGACGGGTCTTTGGAGCCATGAAGGTAGTTGATAATGTTTAGATAATTGCCTTCAATAATTAAAGGCCTAGGATCATTTGATATGACCTGCAACCCTTTCAACACACCACGGGCTTCGACAAAATGATTGGTCTGAGGGCCCAGATTTTCACAGTAGGCCAAGATCAGCTTCCCATTATGGTCCCTGACAAGCTCCCTGAAACTAGCGGGCCTTGGGTTGCCTTTAGCAGCCCATTCAAAATTAAGTTTGATCCACCCTAAAGGAGGTTTGGTCCAAGTGACCTCCCTGCGGCCATTCACTGAGTCAACTCTAGAAGAGGAGCCAAGGTTCAGTCTTTTTAAAATAATTACCTCCCAAGGATTGTGAGGGTGGGAGCTGGGAATAGTTTTTAAATTCTTGACAGCAAAGGATAAGGCCCGCTGGGAAACAGAGGGAGCCATTCTAGGGGTCTTTCAGAAGACTCTAGCATTACGCTCCAACCAAATTTGCCAGATGGAATGGTGAAAGGCAACCTCACAAAGGAATCGGAGCTTAGAATTCTTAAAGGGCTTGGGCCATTAGAGGAAGGCGTCTTTAAGGGAGTGAGGGGAGCACCAGAGTACTTGGAAGGAAGACAACACATAGCTTAGGACTGAATGGGAAAATGGGCAATGCAAAAATAAGTGATCGGATGTTTCACAGTCAGCTAAGCAAAGATAGCACCTGTTGGGAATTGCAAGGCCTCTCTTGTGGAGATTGTCTATGGTAAGGGCTTTGTTATAAAAGGCAATCCAAGCAAAGTAATTTATCTTAGGAATAATCCCTTTCCTCCAAATTTCTTTCCATCGAGGGTCCACAGCAGCCTCACACGACAGAAGATCATAAGCGGACTTAACAGAAAACCGCCCATCCTACGTGTTGCTCCAAATAATTATGTCGTCTCTTATGACCAAAGGAATTAACACCTATTGGAGGAAATTGTACAAGAAATTCACATCATTATCAAACCCATCCACCGTCAGAAGTTTCCATCGAGGGGGAAGGGAACTCCGGTCAATGCAATCCGAAACCTTGAGATGACTGTTTGGATCAATTTGGGCCCTCAAGCTAGCCAAGTTCTGATTTATAGCGAGAGCTTCATCTGTAGCCCACCTATATCTCCAAAAAAGGATCATGGATCCATCCCCCAAGATCCAACGAGCACCCCTATTAATCACCGAATTTCCCTAAAGCACCGTCTTCCAAAAAGCCGAAGCTTCATGAGGAGACTCAGCTTCCAGGAGAGAATTTTCCCCAAGATACTTTCTTTTAACTATATTGACCCATTCCACCGGTGCATTAATAAGAATTCTCCAAGCATGTTTTGCAATTAAGGCAGTTTTCATGAGCCTAAATCTTCTCAATTCCATGCCCCCTTGGTCCTTTCGAAGGCAAACCTTATCCCACGCCACCAGAGGAATTTTGAATTTTTCTTCACTGTCGGACTAGAGAAAATTCCTTTGAATCTGCTTGATTTTGGAATGGATAAACACAGGAAGCATGAAAATAGACATGAAATAGGTGGGAATTCCTTGAAGATAGGCTTTGGTGAGGGTTGCATTCCCAGCTTGAGATAGCAATTTGCCTTTCTAAGTGCTGAGTTTCTTATGAAGCCATTCCAAAATCAAATTCCAGATGTTCCCACCGCCTCGCCCATTGCAAACTAGCGACAACCCCAAATAAGTTGCAGGCAGAGAATCAATAGTGCATTCAAGGATTCTAGCAATGTGAATTTACCTATGCAGAGGGGTATTAACAAAATAAATGTTGCTCTTCAAATAACTAACTTTTTTGCCAGAAGCCTTCTCATACCGGGACAAAATGCACTTGATAGATTTGGCCTGAGTGACAGACGCTCCAGTGGATATGAGCGTGTCATCCACAAATTGTTGGTGAGTGAAAGGATCAACTTTGGAAGTAGGTAGAATGCCAAAAATCTTACTTTGATGGAGGGCTTCATTCAAAGACCAGCTAAGGACCTCTTCCAAAAGAATGAATAAAATAGGAGACAAAGGATCACCTTGTCTGAGGCCGCGAGCACTTTGGAAGAATCCAATGGGGGACCCATTGATCAGCATAGAAAAGGATGGAGTGGAAATGCAACTGTTCACAAGGTCAATCCAGTGATGATGTAAGCCCAACTTGCAAAGGACAGCATAGAGGAACCTCTTGTCCACTCTTTCAAAAGCTTTATTCATGTCTAGTTTAAGGAAAAGCGCAACATTCTTGGAACATTGGGCAGTATGGAGGGTTTCATGAATAGTAATGACATCATCAAGGATGTTTCTACCCTTAACGGTGCTCCCCTGAGCTGAACCTACCAAATAGGGGATGAGGGATCTTAGACGATTGGTAATGGTCTTGGTAAGAATCTTGTATAAAACATTACAGAGGCTTATGGGATGATAGTTAGAAAAACTTTTACAGGCGGGCGACTTAGGAATGAGAGCTAGGAAGGTAGAGTTGAGCTTTGGATGGATGGATCTTTATGCTTGGATTTCTAAGATAGCCTCACAGACATCGGGCCCCACAACATCCCACATAATTTGAAAGAATCAGGGGGGGAACCCATCAGGCCCGAGGGCCTTATCTGGTTGCATGGAAAAAAAGCATCCTTAATCTCGGAATGGGAAAAAGGTTCTAGGAGTTTAATACTTGCCTCATGGGGGACCTTGGTAGGGAAATTAGCAAGCAAGGACTTTTGAACTTGGAGGACGCTATCAGGAGGAGCACCCAGAAAATCTTGGAAGAAATCGACTACTTCACTTTGAATTTCCTCAATCTCCCTGGTAGTACGCCCATCCTTACACAACACCTGTCTGATCTTGTTGGCCCCCCTGTGTCTCATGGTAGACGCATGGAAAAACTTCAAATTTGAATCACTGCTCTTCAACCAGATATCCCTGGACTTCTGACGCCAAAACGTTTCCTCACTGGCAAGAATGGAATAATAGTCCACCAGGAGGCTCCATTCCTCCTCTCTGAGGCCTTTAGAATACCCTTCGACCTCCATATTTTCCTCTAAACTCTTCAAGCGCTCAAAGATGGACCTTTTAGACTCAAAAATGTTTCCAAAAACCTCCTTATTCCATGCCTTTAAGTTCTTTTTAATCATCTTAAGTTTTAGGGCCAGTCTTTTGGACGCTGAACCAACCACCGTCACCTGCCACCATTCTGAAACCAACTGTTTGAAATCCTTATGGGAAATCCACATGGACTCAAATATGAAAGGGATATTAAACCTAGGCCCGCCAGTGGCCTCTAACAGAATGGGATTATGGTCCGACCTGATTCTTGGCAAAGCTGAGAGAGTTGCAGTGCCAAGGAAGGGAATAGATTCATGGGAAATGAGGAACCGATCGAGCTTGACCTGGATGAGATTGCTCCCAATCCTCCTGTTGCTCTAGGTGAAGGATGCCCCCTTAAGTTTGATGTCTAGCAGATTATTGGACGAAACAAAATCTCTGAAATCCTCCATGCTATGGTTGGCCAGCTCAGCGCCTCCCTTATTTTTAGAGGGATGAAGAGGGAAATTGAAATCCCCTCCCACAACCCATGGGAAGTCACTAAAACTTTCCCTCATCAGAGATATGGTTTTCCACAACTCAGCTCGCTCTGAGGCAGAGTTTGAGGCATAAACATTGGTCAAAATCCATAAAAAATTATCAACCTTGGAGTGAAACAGGACATTGATAGTCCTACTGGAAGCCGATAGAAGACTACCCTCGACCTTGTCAGAGTCCCATAGCACCATGAGACCGCCTGCAGAACCTATTGCAAGGCTGGAAAGGAATTTGGCCTTGGCCCAAATGGCCCTGGCAACCTTGACAGAGGCAGAGGCATCAGACTTAGTCTCCTGCAAAATGAGGATGGATGGGTTAGACTTCTTTCAAAGATCGGCCACCACCCTACGTTTGGCCACTCCATTAAGACCTCTCACATTCCATGAGAGGATTTTCATTTGGACATTTTAAAGACTTTCTTGCCTCCCTTTCCCTGCTGGATGGGAGGTTTTGGGATAGGCGAATCACCCACCAGGGAGTCAAAATATTCTTGAAAAAGCAACCGTTGGGATCCATTTGCAATGTCTGCTATCATTTCCTTATCCCTTCTTTCTTTGTTAGGAGGTCGCCCCTATTTTCTTTCACAGCCGAAATCCACCCCTTGCTTTTGGCTTCTAGTGTTTTGTAGACTAATGTTGCCATGCTGTTCGTCCCTCTTGCCCAACAGATACTCTTCTAGTAGGGACTCGAAAGTTTTCTGGTTTTGACAAATAGGGGAATCAGCCTGAGCAAACATACGGGAAGGAGACTGATCCTTTTCCACTTGAGGTTCTGGTTGGGAACTTGCATTGCACAGAACAGCGTTCGACTTGGGGAGAACCCCAAAAGGATCTGGAGACTTAGGCACTGTCGCTATAGGGTGTTTCGGTTGTTTTCCTTCTTGCTTCGAGGGGTTGCCAAAAGCCCCACCCTTCATCCCTAGCTTTTGAAGAGGATAATTTGACCAAAGACTACACCGGGGGCAAAATGCCAGTCTATTTTCGTAGTTAATGACTTGCTTATGAAGAACGAAACCTCCAAACCGAAGAATGATGGAGGATGGAAGGTTTGCCTCCAAATCCGCCAGGACACAGAAGTGAGCTTGGACAAATCTTGTTCGGGCCCGAGTGGGAGGGTCAATGGTGACCAACTCACCAATGGAACGGGCGATACCCGTGATAACATTTTCATGCCAGCAAAAAATGGGAAGGTTCGGCAGCTTAACCCATATTGGGGCAATATTAATACTCTGGGTTTCGGGGTTAAAATTCATCCCCCACTTCCTGAGAAAGAGACTCCTGTGTCCCAGAAACCAAGGGCCCCCAGCCAAAATTTTACAATAATCCTCCGCATTATTCATCCTAATTGCAAAAAAACCTCGAGATAGGGTAGCCAGTTCCATATGACCCGAGGTCCGCCATTTTCCTACCGCCCACCTACGGATGGTCTCCATATCGGGACGCCCTCCAATAAACTTCTCGATTAGGGTAAATTTTTCAAATTCAACGAAACTTGATAGGATTTCCTCTAGGATGTCCAGTTCATCCTCGGACGAAAAGAGGTCCTTAGTGAAAATACCATTTGGGGTTTCAGAAGCCGCTGCCTCTGCATACGATTTTTGTTGGCAGTCTCTCCCTTTGTTAGGCGGATCCTTCCCGCGTCTGCCTCCATCTTCGGGTAACTCCATAGAAGCCTCCATTCTCTGACTGCCCTCCCTCTGCCTTGTTGCAGCTCTCCAACTTGCCAGTGCCCAGGTTCACAGTGCTAGCGCTCCCGCTCCCGTGCCCTCCCGCTGCTACCTTCTTGCTCATCGCTCAATAGATAAAAATTAAAGTTACATAAAAAACAAATATTTTTAATTTATTTATTTATTTGTAAATTATATTATCAAATGAAATAAAATGTCATTATAATTTATTAAAATAATACCATTATGATTTTTTTAAATGTTATTATAATATAAATGAGATTCATTTCATAACTCATTAAAATGATAAAATATTTATTTAATTGATTATTTGGGATTAAAATGAATTCAACTTGTATTATATAATAACCCGTAGTTTAATTATTATGCATATATTCCTTGATAAGATTTCATCATGAGCTTTCAACTATTTGAGATTGCTAAATTATTTATTACAATTTGTGTGGTTGCATTTATGCTTCAAGAAGGAAACTAACTATCTAGAGTTGGTAAATTGAACCATGATAATGTAAATTTTTGAAAATATTACTTTACTAAGATGCAATGCATAGAAAGTAGAGGTGGAGTTTTGGTATTGTGAAGGCTACTGCAAGAAAATGTCAATAAGAAGGATGTTGAATTCTAGAATATTTGTATTTACAAAGAAAATTGAAGAAGATCTAAAAAATGAAAATCAAGAATTTTAACTTTTTATGAAAAATATGTAGGTATCTAGTTATAACAACTCAATTGAGATGAGAATTTAATCTATCCGTAAACTTTCGCACTCTAAAGAAGAGAGTTATGACTTGTCAAAGGGTGGAGGACTCGAGTACAGCCCTTTTTTCTCAAGCGAAAAATGAGATAAGAGTTTAAATATTGTAAAATGATATATGTGGAATTGTTGAAAATGTTGATATAATACTTCTATGTGATCATGATGCAGTACAAACCTATTTTAATCCTATATAACTACCTTTTCTAAAAGTTTGTAGATTAGGTTTTATTAATGAACTTAATGAAAATCAATCACCTAAAAATAAGATGGTGAAGTCCCTTACTCAAAATATTAAATTTAAATGAAATGTTACCTTTAAAGGAAACCTAGGTATCATTTTGTGGTAAAGTGTTTTGTTATTCTATGTCGGCAATTTACTTGTTTTCACAAAAGAATAAGGAACTCAATCAAATAATTATTTCAAATCCAAAGATTTATCTAAAGGCATTCAAATCACTAAAGCTCATAATTGGGATTTGATTGAAATTAGGGATATTAAATAATTATCATTATTGAAAATAAGAAGAAAAGGTGAAGTGAATTGTTGAAAATGTTGATATAATACCACTATGTGATCATGATGCAACACAAACCTATTTTAATCCTATATAACTACCTTTTCTAAAAGTTTGTAAATTAGGTTTTATTAATGAATTTAATGAAAATCAATCACCTAAAAAATAAGATGGTGAAATCCCTTACTCTGAATATTAAATTTAAATGAAATTTTGTCTTTAAAGGAAACCTAGGGATCATTTTTTGGTTAAGTGTTTTGTTATTCCAAGTTGGCAATTTACTACTTGTTTTCACAAAAGAATAAGGAACTCAATCAAATAATTATTTCAAATCCAAAGCTTTATCTAAAGGCATTCAAATCACTAAGGATCATAATTGGGATTTGATTGAAATATAGGGAATTAAATAATTTTCATTATTGAAAATAAGAAGAAAGGGTGAAGTGAATGGAATAATAATGATATTATTGAGAGCTTTGTTCATATTTTTAATTAGTTTAAATTTTAGACTTGATCCTCTATGAAGGTAAACGTAAATATTATTTTTAAGGTAATGACCAAGTTAATATGTCTCTTGGATTTATAACACCCCTTATATAAGCACAAAAAAGTTCCCAAGATAGCTTATATTACATTAAATAGTATACATTTTTATGTTTTTATGCTTTAATCAAGCTCATGACAAATTATTGGTCTTGTCAATTTTTTTTTGTTACATAGGGGAGTTGGTTATAACCACTATTTTTAGTAACTGACAAGTCCAAGGTTCAAACCATAGGGACTGCTCCCAATAGCCTATTTGTCTCATTTTTGGTGACCTAGTGTGATATGTATACCACTGGTCGCTTGGGGTTTGTACCATCATCATTGGTCTAGTGCGCATTTAGAGGATTCAACACGGACTACTACCTTTGCTAAAGCTGACAACGTGCCCTCGAGGTTTGAACCTAGATCTCTTCTTGGCAAGTACTTGGCCAATCAAGCCTTTACCAATCCACCTAGCCCTTAGAGGCATTGGTCTTGTCAATTTATCTAAGCTCGAGGTACATTGTGGTCAACTTAACTATCAACCTAATGGATGGGAAAATAGAGCTATCTTCACCATAATTGACCCAACAAATGTAATGATTTTCTTACCTAATAATTTTTGAGTCAATAGAAAATTTCAATTCACTCATCAAAATTATTATTAAAAATATTTATAATACCAAAGATATATAATTTATTTATCCCATCGAGTTCCTATAATTATTTATACTAGTATTGATTATCAAAGGAAAACAGGTGTACTGTTGCATAACTTTTATTATTAAACATGAACCATTAACCAATATGTAGAAATATCAAATCATTCATCCACAATATATTATCCACAATAACAATCCACAAATGAGAGAGAGATAGATAATACCCTTAAGGTAGGGCAACACCAATAATAATCCTTAAGGAAGGAATAACTCCACAAGATCTCCCAAGATGAGAGGCCACTTCGTGGGCATGACGATTACATAAGATTCTTCTTCAATGATATCCATTCCTTACAATGACAAATATCTCTTCTTTATATATCCATATTCTTATTCTACTTTAGAGAGCCTACTACTAATATTATATTATATTAAAATATAATATAATATTATAATACAATCAACCTTGGGTTATGTATGGCCCATGCCAACCCTTATACAATATAATAATATATCCCCAAATATCTATTCCTAGGTACCCTACCATGCCACCCTCCTTACAAATGTTTCGTCCTCGAAACATATGAAGAAACCTGATAGCATGATTTGCTAAGCAATGTTAGCAATTGGTACCAATCTCGATCATCCATCCATCCAAGTGAAACTCAATGATGCTGGTATGCCATTTTGTTACTTGAGTATCCAAATCTGCTTCGTTGGCTCCACGCTTCTGCTGTTGTATTTTGATAACTTGAATGATGGGTCCACTTGTTCCTTGATGCTGATGAACCATGCTAAAAACCATGATCACTATGCTTTCTTTGCCAAACACTACCATAGTTGGTGCCCTGTTGATTACATGTAGAACCATAATGTTGTTGCCTTGAACCATGCCTCCAATATTGTTTTCGCTCATGGTGGTGTGGATGGCGATATGGTGCAACCTTTACCTGATGTTCTACCTTCTTTGACTTTTCAACCTTTGGCTTCATTGTTATAAATTCTTCTACACCTTGTTCTTTCATGTTATCTTTGTTTGGTGTGTCCTTGTGCTCTTCTATCAAATATTCCTTGGACTCTGTTGCTGCTATTGCCTTCTTGGATTCTATTTCATGTTCTTCAATTTGTTCTTCTACAACCACTTCTTGATTTTCCTTGTATCCTTGCTCCTCAAGCTGAGAAATATCCTGCAATGTTATTTCCACCGAATTAGTTACTGCTACTTCTTTCATGGACTCTGTTGCTACTATCGCCTTCTTGGATTCTGTTTCATGTTCTTCAATTTGTTCTTCTACAACCACTTCTTGATTTTCCTTGTATCCTTGCTCCTCAAGCTGAGACATATCCTGCAATGTGATCTTCTTTTTTTGTACCATAACTTCATAAACTTCTTTTGCACATTAATGTTAACAAGTACCCAAATAATATAACCAAGGATAACCAAGAACAATATCCTCATCATCCATCTCAATAGCATAGAAATCTGAATGTAAAACATATTTATCCATGGTGATCTTCAAATCTTTAAAAATCTGAACATTCTCACCCTCTAGCTATATGTCCTTAAATTTTGTTGCTTGAACTTGCAACTTCTTAGCCAAAGCAATATTAATAAAATTATATCTGCTACTAGGGTCAATGGAAATAATAACCTGTTCCTTTTGAATGCTTCCATGAACCTGCAAAATAGACTTTTTAGATTTAAACAAATTCCTTTGTCCATTTTCTAATTTATCTTCCACCACAGGTATGGTTTCCTCTGTCTACATACTGACATCTTTTTTATCTTCCCTGACCTTTTCCTCTTTCTTCTTGAGTAATTTTATTTATTTTTCATAGTCGTTGATCAAATCCCTTAGGTGATCTACATAATATGGGTCCCATTTACTCAAGAATGCATGCTCTATTTCATCCCAAGTGTATTCATTATTCCTTTCTTTACAAAACTTATCCAACCAAAACCAAGCTTTCCCTCGAAGCCATATACCATGCAAGGATTTCCCACATGAGACATTAAAACATCGAGATCTAAAATTTTTCCACCATTCTCGAACATCAATATCATCTTCTCCAGAAAAACATTGGATTTCCATTGTTCATGCCCTAATGCAAGTAGGGTTTTTTTTTTTTGATAATAAATATCATGCCCTAATGCAAACTAGGGTTTTATGGACAAAAATATCTTTCCATTGATTTGAAGCTAAAATTCCACATAGACAACTAGATCTGCCATTTTTCTTCCAAACAAAATAAAGTGCAATTGCTTTGCTTACCCAAAATAAACAAAGTTTGTCTTTTGAAAAATTCGCAACTTGAAAATTCGTCACTTTCCTTATTCCAGATGGCTGAATTCAAAAGGTCATATCTCCCTCAATACTGCTCGGATTCCTTCATATGACCACTCATTTTAAAGCTCTTCAAATTTTGCACAATCTGATCCAATAATCGCCTCAATCGGATTAGATTTTGCAAACATATGGCTTCTGAAAGATGAGACGTTTTTCCAAAAAAATCTGCGAAATTCGTCACTATCCTTGTTTCGGATGACTAACTTCAAAAGGTCGTATCTCCCTCAATACTACTCAGATTCCTTCATATGACCACTCATTTTAAAGCTCTTCAAATTCTACACAATTTGATCCAAGAATCGCCTGAATCGGATAAACTTGCACAGAGATATGGCTCCTGAAAGATGAGATGTTTTTCCAAAAAAAATTGCCCTAATTCTAGGGTTTCACACAAAAATCCCCACTTTGCCAAAATCGTTGCTCTGATACCACTTGTTGCATAACTTTTATTATTAAACATGAACCATTAACCAATATGTAGAAATATCAAATCATTCATCCACAATATATTATCCACAATAACAATCCACAAATGAGAGAGAGATAGATAATACCCTTAAGGTAGGGCAACACCAATAATAATCCTTAAGGAAGGAATAACTCCACAAGATCTCCCAAGATGAGAGGCCACTTCGTGGGCACGACGATTACATAAGATTCTTCTTCAATGATATCCATTCCTTACAATGACAAATATCTCTTCTTTATATATCCATATTCTTATTCTACTTTGGAGAGCCTACTACTAATATTATATTATATTAAAATATAATATAATATTATAATACAATCAACCTTGGGTTATGTATGGCCCATGCCAACCCTTATACAATATAATAATATATCCCCAAATATCTATTCCTAGGTACCCTACCATGTACCCCCACCCTTAAAAAATTACCTAGATGATCCCTTAAGTCAACACAAAAAAATTATATATTTGATTCTTGTTGTAGCTTCATTAGTTTCCATACCAAGGTCAAAAACTAAAACTTTCTTTGTGTTAAAGTAAGAGGCTATGGGATTTACAAACATCAAACCCATCTATGGTTGGGTTTCTAAGGATCAAAACATGGTGAAACCCTACATAATAATACTCATCACACCCAAACATAGAAGGAATCACCCCACCCTATACACTAGCGTTGATTCCCTTCAAACTTATTCAGGTCATTTAATCGAGCATGGATGGGCATATAAGGATGGTTATGGCCTAGTTTTATTGTTTTAATTATGGGGACTATTGGATGAAAAATCCACCTCCTTGAAATTTATTTTTTGGCAAGGGTTATGGTAGATCACAAAATGTTAGTTGCAAAAAATGACAAGGATTTAGTGAAAATATCATCAACACAATAAAATTGGCAAGTGGGAAGATAATTGAGATAATTTAAAAGAGACACCAACATATTTCTTAACAATATAGATGGAATTTTATTGCAACAATGCATAGAAAGTTAATAAGAAAAATGGATTGATGATGAAGGGGATATGAAGAGGGAATCCAAGTGAAAAGTAAACGATATATATGCTTAATGAAATTTTATTTGGGAAGATTTCAAATCAATGAAGAACAAGCATGAAGGATGTACAGAAAATAAAATTCTAGTTGTTAGAAAACATTTAGTAATTCAAGGAATTTGATATCAAAATCAAGAAGAATAAGAAAAAGATAATAGAGGGAGAAAACATTGTCTAGATAGGTAGCAAAGATTAATTTGAAACCAAAATTGTAGAACTCTTAGCAAATGAATGGCCATGATGGACATCGAAGGTGTTGAAGTCTAGTTCACTAGAACCATAAAGGACTTTGGCATAAAAAATATCTAACATAATAGATGCAACGCCACTATTACATAAGTTTCTAAAGGTATCTACATATGAATCTAGTTGTGAGTTTCAATCATAAGAAGGAAATTATTTGGAATATGAATATGATTCGTAAGGTTCTACTATGATAGTAGAATCATAAGCATCCTAAGAGAAAGAGAAATTATTCATTCTCCATGGACTTGCATTTTTAAATTACATAATGTGAAGGATAGCTCAAATGAGGCATAGCTCAAATGAGGATAGAGGATAGCTCAAATGAGGCATATCTCAAATGACGTATTAAAGGTGGAGGATAGCTCTTTTGATAATGTGAAGGATTTTAATGATCCATCTTCTTTGGAGGATTTTTTAGGGCTTGATAGATCAAGCAAATAAATGCTCCTTTGGTGATTTCTAATTGTATCCCTTTCTCAGTATAAGGTATATACTTTAAGTTTAAATTTTGATTTTGGTGGTGGTATTTTTTTTGTTAAAGTGTTCATTGTTTATTATATGAGGCATGGTCCAAATGCAAGGTGATAAGGTCTTTCTATTTTAGTTGTATTCACTATAGTAGTCTCCTAATTAGTAATATGGATGCTCTCAAAAGTGATTTTTGGTGGTAGGTTGAGGCATCCTCATGCTAGTACCCAATAGCAATTCGTGAAATTCATATAATGACTTTTGGTTATTACTTGATATTTTTTGTTAGGTATTTTATAGAATGTCGTTTGTTTTTAAGGGATTGATAAAGCCATATTCCAACTATAGGTACTCACTTATATATGGTGTAAAAAATTCTAATATTTTAAAGTGGATAAACTTAATTATTTAATAGATAATCAATGGAAAAAAACATGAACATGTGCTTGTTAAGAATTATTTGGCTACATAGGAGAAGATTCCTAATGGAATACCTCATATTTTACTTATTAAAAAAATAGTTATTTAATATTGATTAATGGATTACATATCTAATATTCACCACTAATCAATGAAAATGTTATTACATTTAAAACTTTGACCTAATTTCTTAAATACAAAATCAAAAATAGTGATGAAAAGTAAAATCCCATAACTTATTTATTTAATTGGAAATAAAATACTCTAATTTATGTATAGAATTTATGAAAGTAAACTTTGTCTCTCCCTAATATAAGAATTGAATTTTATTTAAAATTAAAGATATAAAAGTAATTGATAAAAAAAAAAAAATTATTTAAGTAATAACAAAATTCTCTTAGAAGTTTACACATTTATTGAGTTGAAAGGAGCAATAGGAGAAAGTGAAGCTGGTGGGAAGGTGGTTTTGATTTTGAATCTAAACCAGGGGTGGGGGTCTATGTATTTTCAAGCAAGAACAAATGGGGATCCACTACAAGTGGGTGACTAGATTTTGGTGGGAATGAAATGGAAGAAGAATATTGTGAGCTTGGCCTCCTTTAGCAAAAGCAAGACCTCCTTCATATATATAATGCTTGGAAAATTCCTCCATTTTATGGGGAATGTGTTAGTTTCCAAAATCCACCTTGTAGAGCCAAGAGAGCATGTGTTAAGCATCCCAAAATACCCTGGTCTATCAAAATTTAGACTATCTTATTTGTAAATTACTTTTATATATTTTTGATCAATTACTTTTATTTCTTTGATTTAGACTATCTTATCTATAAATTATTAGGGGCCCGGTAAAGTTTATCACTTTTATGCAATTGGATTAAGACAAAGTGGGAGTTGAAAGGAAAATACTCTTTAAAATACCTATTCAAAAGACTTTCAAAAGTCTATATTGGGTGTCCCATGTTTCTTAGGAGCAACGGGGATTTTTGTTGAGTCATGGAAGCCCAGTTTTAACCCTAATATGGAATAGATGGATAAGTGCTAGTATGGGTGTGATCTTATGGGTTGTCTTTGGAGTTCTAGTCCCAAGAGATATTTGAAGTGATTGGAAATTACCTTGGAGAGTTCCTAGCTATTTCACTATCTACGAACAAGCATTCCTGGGTGGTATAGGTTAGGTTCTCCATTAAGATGGACTTGTAAAAATCACTCCCAAAATTCATTACCATGTCTTCAAAGTTGGGAGTGCATCTCCAATAAGTCAACTATGAGAACCTACCTTTTTTTGTATGGTTTATCATGAGTATGGTATTCTAGCTCAGGACCACTCCTATGAAGTCTCTCCTAGTGATAATTTCAAGCAATAAAATTATAGGGAGGGTAGCCCTTTCCAAATGGAAGAGCAAAGATATTTGATCTCTAAAAATTCTCAGGATCAAGACCCTAAAGTCCTTCCAAAAGATCTAGAAGAGTAGTAGTAGTAAGTTGTGGAAGATCCTTAACTAGAATAAAATGAGATAGATATGAAAGAGGATTTATTGGAAAATGAGGAGGAAGCACCCAATGACTAAGTAGTAGACTTGGCCTTGGTAGATTCTATGACTAAATAGGTAGTTGATTCAAATCTTGAGTTTGTTCCCTCTTCCTTACCTTTGCTTGTTGAAGAGAGAGGACCAGAGGAAAAAGGCATTTGGTTAGACCTTCGTAGTAATAAAAAGAAGACTAAAGTAGTGTACCTAAACTCGGGAGTAGATCCTAAACAAAAGTACAAACACTTGCATTTAGATATGAGCTAGAGAGATAGAGAAAGAGATAAAAATAGTAAACAACAAATATTGTTGTATCTAAAATAAAAATAGGTTAAGCCCTCTAGAAAGGCACATAAATGAAGATTCTTTATTGGAATATTAGGGGCTTCAGTGCCCCTAATAATAAAATGGTTCATCATAATGTGATTAGAATCCATTAACCAAATGTTATATTCCTCCTTGAAAACAAAAATTTTAATTAGGAACTTGGAGAAAAATAGGTTTTTTTACTAGAACAATAGTAGAATATTTTTAGTTGCAACAACAAGCACTGTGGGAGGTTTAGGTTTTTTGGAATTTAGAGGTTTTTTAGGGAACTCTATTAGCTCGGGATAATAGGTTCATATCAGTAGAGATCAGATACTTATCTTATAATATAATAGGAATGTTTACTAATGTATATGCTCCCAATTTGAGAAGACTCCAAAAAAAACTATGGGGAGAGTTGCTTAATTTTGATAACAAGATAGAGAAGAAACAATGGTTAATAATAGGGAACTTCAATATTGCCCTCAATCCATAAGAGAAGAGAGGAGGAATAGCCAGAATTTTAGATTCTATGAATGATATTGGGAACTTTTTTACTAATGTAGGTTTAGTATACCTAGATCTAAAAGGATCTAAGTTTACATGAACAAATAGGGGAATGGAAAATCAGAACATCTAGGTGAAGTTAGATAGAGCTTTCTACTCTACCCAATGGTTCTCAAAGGGCTTTAATCTATTCTTAATATCTTTGGCTAGGATAGGATCTAATCATTTTCCTATAGTATTCAAGCTAGACTGGCTATGTTTAGATTTGAGCTAATGTGGTTACAACATTTAGAATCCAAATCTCTTTTGAAGGATTGATGGAACAATCAAGTTTGGAGAACTAGTATGTTCAAGATAGCTCAAAAACTCAAAATAGTGAAAAAATAATTTAGTAACATGGAAGAAGCAACATTCTGGTAATATTTTTTAATAGAATAAATGGTTGGAAAAGGAAATAGAAGATCTTTAAGGGTAAATTGAGGTGGAATATAAGAATGAGGATCTACTGGTAAAAGAGAAGTAGGTCCTTAGTTAGTACTACAATATCTTGAAAAAAGAGAAAGCTTATTGGAGATATAAGTTTTGGGTTATATGGATGAAGGGATTGTAATACTCATTTTTTCACATTACAACCTCGATCCACAAAAATAAGAATACCATCAAACAAATTAATAATGGGAAAGGTCAAAATATCCAAGAAGAGATCAGAGGAGATATTGTGGATTACTTCAAACACCTTTTAAGTAGAGAAGATGTAGGGGAAGATAAAGCAGTTTAGAATATTTTAGATTTTATACCCAAGCTAGTCATTGAATAGATGAATGAAAGCTTATATGCCCCTAAATATGTGAAGAAAATTAAGTAATGTTATCCTTGGAAAGGTATAAGGCTCCAAGGCCTTATGCCTTTCTTGTTGGTTTATTTAAAGAATGATGAGACATTGTGGGGGAGAATGTGGTTCAAGCAAACAAGGAATCCCAAAGGAGTATTATATTAAGAGAATTAATAACACCTTCATATCCTTGATTTCTAAGAATCAATATATTTGCACATATCCTAACTTAAGACCTATAAGTATTTGCAACTCAATGTATTAATTCATTACTAAAATTATGGCTACTAGATTAAAATAAATTTTGTACCACATAATTTTGGATGAACAGGGAGGTTTTCCTCAAGGAAAATATATTGTGGATGGTATAACTACAGTGTATGAAATAATGCATTCTATTTCTAGAAGCAATTGAGTAGGTATGTTGGATAAACTAGACATGTTAAATGCTTATGATAGATTCAACTAGGACTTTCTCAATAGGGTATTTCAGAGGTTTAATTTTGATAGAAAGTGGATAAATTGGGTTATGGAGTGTGTCATTTCACCAAGATTCTCAATCCTAAGAAATGGATCCCCTCAAGGTTTTTTCAACAACTTTAGAGGTCCACACTAGGGGGATCATTTTTTCTCTATGTGTTTATCATCTTAGTAAAATATTTGGGGAGAAGTATAGCAAACCATAGATAGAATGGGGATATGAAATATTTGATAGTCACTCATGACTTAAGGCCAATTACTCATAGAAATTTGTGTATGACACAATATTTTTGGGGAAAGCTTCAGTTAAGGAATCTAGGATCCTCAAGCAAGTTATTAACTTATACAAAAAATTATTAGGGAAAAAATTCAATAACAATAAGAGCAAGGCTTTTTTCCTCAACATCACTCATCAAAAATAGAGGATATTAGATATTCTAGGATGGTGAGTCAGTAAATTACCTTCTACTTATTTTGTGATTTTCTCTCTTGAACATAAGAATGACTATAGCCTTATTAAATCTTGTAATTGAAAGGTTTAAAAGGAATTTATCCAATTGGAAAGGAAATATTTTTTGCAGATAGGAAGGCTACAATTGTTGAAATCCATACTTCAAGCTTTATCCATCTACTTGATGGCAACCCTTAGAATATTGGCTAAAGTGTAGCGTAATTTAGAAAGGAAGTAGCACTTATTTTTATGAGAAGGGATAGATGATAAACATAGATTTCATCTTGTTTATTAGGATCAAGTATGCAAATCAAAGAAATAATGAGGGCTAGGGATAAGGAGTTTAAGAGAAATGAATGAGGTATTGGGGGATAATTATGGTGGAGGTTTGGCTAGAAGAATTTTTTTGGGTCAACTTTTGGAGAAGGAAATACCATAGGTAGTATGCAAAAATAGAACAACCTATTAGTGCAAGAGCAAAGATATGGAACCGTGCAATTATGAGTTGAGAGATAATAGAGAAAGGTGTTGTTTGGAATATTGACAACAACATTAAGGTCAAATTTTGGGATCATATATTACTATGATTCAAACCTTTAAATCAAGAGGATACTTTCTCTTAACTACATCCTAATATTAGAATATTTTATGGAAAAAAAGTGATGACTACATTCATATTAGATGTGGTTTCCACCTTTGGAGACCTCTCAAGTGGAGAATCAATTTAGGAAGGCAATGGGTGCTCTAGAGGAAATATTGAGAGCTTATTATATTCCTCAATTACCAACAAGTGATCATTTGTGGTGGTCATGGTCCAAATATGGACAATACCAAGTAAAGTTTAGTTATTAGGTGGTAAAAGGGGAAGAAGTTCTAGATTTCCCTTGGCTAAAGATTTGGATTAGGAAAGGGGTCCCAAAAATAATCTTCTTCCATTGGATAGTTATGCAAGGAAAAGTGTTAACTAAGGAGAACCTCTATAAAAAGGACTTTGTAAAACCTTCCAAATATGAGCTTTGCATGGTTTAAGAAGAGACTTGTGATCATCTCTTTATCCATTTCTAATGCATGGTAGAAATCTAGAATAAATTTTTGGTCAAAACCAAAATTTTTTGGGTTTCTATGATTAATTTGAAGTACAAGGTGATGTTGTGGGAATATCCTTTTCAAAGTAGAAGGCTTTAGTTACTTTGATAAGTAACCCTAGCCTACATGCTTTGGAATGTCTATCTAGAAAGAAATAGGATGAGTTTTAGAAGAAAAAGGTGAAATATCAATAAGATTATGGAGCAAATTAGTTTCAACATCAAATAAATAAAGGAAATCCAGGACTGGATAAATGGGGTAAAAAAAATGATAGAGAAAATTGTAGATAAAAACTGAACCTATAACTAATCCCCATTAATGGGTCAAGAATAAAGGAAACAATAGGGATACAATAAAATGGAACCCACCAAAGGAAGGCTAGGTCAAACTAAATTTTGATGGGGCCTCAAAAGGAAACCTAGGGCCAGCTAGAGGAGGAGGGTTTTATCCTTGGTGCTTCTATTGATTTTACAAGAACACAACCAATACGGTAGTGGAGGAAAGAGCGGTTCTAAACAAAATTAAGAAAGCTCAATCACTTGGTTGTAACCAAATCCATATAGAAGGTGATTTTTTGGTTTTCATCAATAGCCTCAAAGGGATAAACTATTTAGGGGATTTTATTCAAGATATTATTGATGACACAAAGAGGCTTATAATTCATTTTGAGGAGGTGGAGTTATCCCATATTTACAAGGAAGGTAATAATTTGGATGATTGGGCAACAAACCAAGGAATAATTAGTAAAGGAGATCTAGCTTGGGGTCAACAAAAAATTTCCCTAGATATTTCTAGATTGAATAAACATACCACATCCCAATGATGAGAAAATTTAGAAGAAAGTAAGAGAAGGAAAGCCTTAATGAGGGGCTTTCATGATCGGTGGATATTGACGCCAACATATATAGGTGATCAATTTTATGGCAAATAAGTTGATGGATGATATGATCCCTATAGGATTTTAATTTGACTCTAATGGTTATGATTTGTGTTTATTTTATGGTTTCCTATTTGTTGTTTTATGTCTAAAGTTTTAGTTTCAGTTTTGGTAGAGTAGAAAAGTTTTGTTACAACTTTGGCTGATATAGTTTTAGTTTGTAGATGCCTAGATTTTTGTTTTGATGGCTTATAGCCATTAATAACATAGGTATTTTTGTAAGTGGGATGGGGACCCACTCAAAACCCTATTTTTATCAATAAAAATAAAATAAAATATATAAATACAAGATTAAGCATAATCTTGAATTGTTTAGATTACTTGATGTATTTACTTTCTAACTAGAGTTTTGTTTTCTTCTTTCCAACCAACTCTCTAATTTTAACCTCTATTCAAATCCTATACATCACTAAATATTTTGGAGAAAAATTAATGATAACTATTGTGAAGAACTAATGATATTGGATAGTAACCAACTTAACTTTTAAATGTTACAAGAATTTAAATGTCAAGTTGAAACATATACTAACATGATTATGAGTGGGTTAATACCACATCATATTCACATATTAATAGTCATAAAATTAAATTAGTAGGTTATTCCATATGCCATAATACATATAGATAAAATTTGTGAAAGCAACCTCACTCTTTCCCCTTCCCTCAATCTAGGAATTGGCCTTAATCAAAATCAAATATTTTGAACGTAAAATTAAACATACTATTAAATTGTTTTAGTTTGCTTCTATGAATATTTTTTAGCTAGACTTTCAATGTCTTCTCTTCTTACCAATAAACCCTTCAATTATTTCCCTTTGTAGATCATATCTATTGCTAAAACAACCCTACATCCTATAGGATTTGGACCTTGGACCTCGATTCAAAGTTCCAAAGTTTCCATCGGTATGCCACTTAGGTTGTACACCATGCTTAAGTAACCTAAGTATAGTTTGATAACCATATATTAGGTAAATACATGAGGGTTTTCTTATATGGTCTCGAAGGCATTAAAAACTACTTCACCCTTAACTTTTAAAGATTGTGGAGAACTAATTATAAATATTATTGAGAAGAGTTAATCATAAAAGTTAACCAATTTATTTTTTAAATGTTATAAGAAATTCATTGTAAATCGAAACATAATTTAAAGACTTTAATTAAATTGGGTCAAGATCTACATCATTATTCCCATATTAAATTATTAATAAGCATATAAATGAATTGGGTGATTATCCTATATGATACAATTAAAATATATACAATTTATGAAATCAAACTCATTCTCCTCTTTCCCTCCCTCCTAAGATAATACAATGAACAAACATGCATTCCTCTTCCATCATCTACAAATGTAAAATATTAAAGAATTAAAAATGAATACCAATTCAATATGGTTTCATTGCAACTAATTTTTATGTCTTATTCACATTTATGGCCATATCCAATAAAATTATGGAGGGGAAATGATTTTATTGAACACTTTTATATGGAATAATTTTTAATAATTATTCAATGTTATTTTGAATGTCAAAACATAATACAAGTGTTTAACAATTCGTCATATTTATTTAGAATAGGCTCCAAATTTAAATGTCAACTATTTTACAAAACAAGTTGATGCTCATTTTGGAAAAAAATAAATTAGCTTAACAACCTTTGATCTACTTAAGTTTTTGCTAGAGAAATATCCATAAAAATGGATACTATTATGAGGTGCCTAAATCCTACCAATATAATACGAAAGTAGGATTTTTTTATTGATGCTAAACTTATGCAAAAGCTTCTTGTATTTTTCTTGAAATTTAATCTCTCTTTTTTAAATAAGTTATGTGTATTCAGGACTGTATTAGAATTGATAAAAGTGTTAGATCTGATTGTTTGTTGCTCATTCACAAATTGTTGTAGTTTTGTTATGATGATGTATTCTCTTATTATTCATTAATATGAAGTATTTTTTCAATAAATAAAAAAATAAGTTATGTGTGGCTTCTATTGGAGGTCACTCTCATTAAAAAAATCAAAAATTACGTTGCTCTCATTACATTTCTATCAAGTTAATTAAACCAAATCTAATTTGTCTTTCTATCAAATATATTCTTCATTTTCCTTTCTCTCAAAGATATTCTCCATATTCTTCAAGCTGCTAAGTTTCCATAATCAACTTCTTTATATCAGTTTTACTAAGAGATCAAATCTTATTCATACAAATACCTTTCAAAATTTAACTTTTTTCAAGATGAAATTCGACATTGTTAATGACTAAAATATTTGTTGTCCAGTTTCCATATTTATTAAGAGCTTGTCTATAACAACCTGAAATTTTCTCAATACCTCTTTTAGGGTTCTTATTCATGCCCCTAATATTCCAAAATATTATTTTTGTTGTTATTTTTTTTTGTGTAGGTTTATCCCCACTTCTTGCTAACACTTGCAATATTTTCTTTTGTTTTCCCATATCAATGTCTCTTTGGGTTTCTCTTTCTCTTTTTTTTTGCTTCTTGGCTCTTCCTCTCTTTTTTATTTTCACCAATACTTTCATCTTCATAAATCTCTTCAATATTCTCATACTACTCATCGTAAGGCTTATTATATTTAGGTTTGTCTTTCTCTAAAGGATCTGAAGTGCAAGAAATAACCAAAAAAGCATATTTTTCTTTATGTTGCCTTGGAACCTTAAAGTACAAGGATGCTCTTCCATAGCAATAACCTTTTTATTTTACACTAAAAACCCTAAATTATTATGAATTCCTCCATCCTCATTTCTTTATTATGTTGCTCTTGAAACCCTAAAGTGCAAGGTATAACCTCTATAGCACTTAATTTTTTTTGCTTGATAGGAGAGTTTGTTACAACCACACTATTTTTAGTAGATGATAAGCGCAGGGTTCAAACCATAGGGGTTGCATCCACCAAACCTATTCCACCTCATTTTTTTATAGCTCAACATGAAATGGACCATCGGGTGCTCGGGATTCGTATCATCATCGTCGATCTGGTGCGCACTTAGAGGATTCGGATCAGACTACTACCTTTGCAACAGGATTTCCTAAAGGTTTTAACCTGGATCTCTTCTTGGTAAGTGCCCAGCCAAACTTTCACTTACCAATCCACCTAGCCCTTGGGAGTACCATTTTTACTTTATTACCAGGAGAGGATTCTATACTACTTGAGGAAAATGAAGATAATTTGCCTAGAATAAACTTAACCTCTTTCATCGTCTTTGTTTTAAAAAAATTTCCAATATCTTCATTTGCACTTTTAATTCCTTCTAAACTTGAACTTATATATTGTACTTGTTCATCCCTTATATCCTTCTTTATTTTTTCTAATGGTTGATCCAAATGAGCTATAGTGGCCTCTGCGAAACGATTTTGTAGATAGGCTTTCTTTGCCTCTTATTTTGGAGTGGAATATCCTTGATCTAATCTACTTCTATTTCTATAATATTTCTTTGCTTCATATTTAAGTTTATCTCATGACCAAAAACTTTGGTCTCTTTCTTTATAGTTTTCACTTTGTAAACTTTTGTCATGTGTTCAATCTCAACAATTGTGGCATCAAAATATGATATTTTCATAATCCACTTGTTAATATTATTCTCTTGATTCAGATTTAATCTTAATGGATTGTTACAAAGGTTTTAAAATATCCATAGCAACATATTTTCAAGTATATATAGCATGCTTGCTTTCACTTCTTAATAGTTAGCCCTTCCCTAAGAAAATTTTCAATATTCTTTAAAACATCCTTATTGATAATTTGATATGGAAGTCTAAAAATCCTAACCCACACCAGAAGCTTCTTAATAGATTATTCTCAACAAAAAAATATTCCATTGTCTTAAATAAATGGAATCTCTCCCACAAAACCATGGACCACCACCCATTATTTCATCCTTGATTTCTAAATTGGAAAATATAATGAGAAAAAAACTTTAGGAAGAAAAGTCACAAAGTAATTTGAATTCAATCCCCACTTCCACTTGATCCAAGTTTGAATCTCCAAAAACCCTGACCAAGATCTATGAAACTTACATATTAACCCTCTACTTTTAATAACCATTATATCATACTCAATCATCTCATCCTTGATAATCACTTCAGGTGTAACATCTACTACCTGGATCAAACTTGCCATGTATTTGCTCTTCTACTGATCTCCAACATAGGCCTTCATACGTCAAGTGAGGGCATATTAATTTCTAGCTAGTGCATCATGGCTTCCCATTAG
This sequence comes from Wollemia nobilis, assembly GCA_028583015.1. Taxonomy (NCBI): domain Eukaryota; kingdom Viridiplantae; phylum Streptophyta; class Pinopsida; order Araucariales; family Araucariaceae; genus Wollemia; species Wollemia nobilis. Next base: position 809,116 of record JAQPPZ010015413.1, read on the forward strand.
GACTTTCAAATATGACTTTCCTTCCATACTAGCTAGTGGGGATTGCACTCCCTCACAGCTCACACTCCCTCTTGCCTTTTCCTTGCTCTTGCCTCTTCTTTTTCTTGGTGTTCCTTCACTTTGATAATTATTTGGAAATAAATGTTTGACGTATTTGTTATAAGGATTTGAAACATTGATACACTCCGGATGAACTCGTTGTTCTTCTGCCATGATTGAAAATCTATAGCTTTGATAATGGTTCCCTCTATTCTGCTATGTGCCTCCACTACCATCCAACTTGTGTTAGATCTAATGCTCTTTTGCACCGCTCTTTCATGAAAGTGAGTGCATCACTATAAACAAAGACAAAAAATGAAAATACAACTCCTTCACATACTATTATCTTTAAAAATTAAATATTTTTTATTTGAAATGAGTATCAATAATAAACATTTTGATATTTAAAACAAAATCACTATTTCTAATTTTGGTTTTACATAATATGCAATAACCATTTAAGCTTGAAATATATTCATTTAATAATATTAAATAAACAATTTACCATGAAGTGGAAGATTAATTTGATAACATTTCAAACTACTTTTAAATATTTATCATAAACCTGAAAATATATATATTACTTCTTATAAGTAACCAAAAAAACAAAAAAAAATTAATTAATATGGACATACTAATTACATTTATTTTTAGCCTTTACAATAGTTACAAATATAAAGCAAACTACAATAGGTCCCTAGGATCAACAGATAGAATCCTTACAACAATTTCTTTTGGTGATTAAATATAACATTTGGACTACAAAATAAATTATAAGTATGATATTTTGGTATGTACAAAGAGTCATATAAAGGATGTGTTAGTTTTGAAAATATATATTAACAAATTAAGTAATTAAATAATCATATAATTTAGAGAATTATTTATTTCACATCAAGGATAAAATTTATACATGTTGAATAAACTTATATTTGAAAGTGAGAATAAAGGTTTGTATTTGATAAGATTTTTGTATCGGTTCAAAGCTTGTATTAATCTTCATTTCGTGGTAAGTGTGGTTGGAGAGAAATGGTAGAATTTTTAGAGAAACTTTTTCATCCTTAGATGGTGTTTTATGGGTCATTTGGAGCAAATTCATAGAAATTGTGGCAGTGTATGCTAAAGAGGAAACTTAGGCTGATATAGAAATGATGGAGAAAGAAGCAAAAGTCCAAGAGGGATAGGACAACTAGTTGGAAACCACCCCCAAAAGGTTAGATTAAAATTAATACTAACAGAGATGCAAAAGGCAATACAGGTAGAGTTGGAATTGCAGTGGTCTATAGGAATCATGTTGGGACAGTGCTCTATTGGGAACTACAAGGATTGGGAAGGGACACAAACAATGAAGCAAAAGTCTTAGCTATCAAATCTGCTCCTATCTGGGTTGTAAGACAAGGTTACAAGAAGATAATCTTAGAATCAAATTCTCAAATATTGGTAGGAGCTTTGGATTGCATGAGGAACTTTACTTGAATATATGGATGCTGAGGATTCTTGTCACCCAAATTAATTGAATTATAGAGAGAATTAGATGATGTGATTCTAGTTTATATAAGTAACCATCTAAATGAAGTGATAGACTTCTTGTCTAAGATGGGTACTGAGAAGGAGGTAGGGGTTTAGTGGCATAGTGACATGGTTATTGAGGATGAGAGGATTAAGCAGGTTGGTGAGAAATTCCAATGTTTAGCTAATTTGGACAGTCGTTGTAGAAATATGATTTAGGATATTTGGCTCCAATGCAGATCTTATTTTATTGTTGTAAATTCGTGTTGGCTAAGGCTGGGAGGAGTCTCATCCCAACTTGTAAATGATCTTTGTTTTAATATAAATTTTTTAATTCTTTTTCAAAAAAAACTATATTTTAATAATTACTAGTCATTGCATTTCAAGAATATAGTTGTCAACTTTTTTAAAAAAATTCTATTAAACAAATAGCAAAAATGATATAGAAATTTATTTTATAATATTAATATGATTTTTTTTTTTGTATTGATAAAAAATGGGTTGAAGGACCCTAACCCTTTACATAGAGCTCGAAATATATACTGAGAGAAGATCATACAAATATAAGATAGCCCTATCGTAGTAAAACAAACAAACTTAGGCTAAACTTGTTGATGGAGAAGGTAAAATAAAATTCCTCCCGCTATCCTTCTATTTAATGTAGCTCATGCAGTGCTCAATATTTTACATAATTGATAAAGAAAATGTTGACAATAATGTAATTTAGTGTGCTTAAATCCTTCATCGCATGATCCCAATAAGTATTCTGCTTTGCTCACCATTTTATCGGTATCTTTGTTTCCCTCTCTATAAATATGTTTAACTTGAATTTCTTCTAGGTTCTCCAAAATACTTCTCGCATCTGTAATTATTTGGAAAATACTAGAATTACCTAACTCCCCTTTTTTAAGGGAAGTTATAATATTCTTAGAATCCCCCTCAAGAACAATTCTCCTAAAACCCAAATTCATTGCAATTCGAAGGCCTATAAGCATTGCCCTTGCTTTAGCTTGGTGATTTGTGGTAATTCCTAGATCCTCAGCATATGCAGCCACTACCTGACCTCTGTCACTCCTAATGATGCCCCCACCACCAACATAACTCGGGTTACCTTTTGCAGCTCCATCAAAGTTAATTTTTACCCAGTATTTTTGGGGACGTTCCCATCTGGTATCTAGTCTCACCTTATTGATTTTTTCCATATTTAAGATATATTTTTCTCTAGAGAGGATCATTGCAATATTTTCCTGGCCAAAAATGTTTTTAATACAATCCTCCAATAGGGTTTATCCTAGCATAAAACCAAATTATTCCTCTGGTTTTATTTTTCAACACTTGTCTGTTTCTTTCCAACCAAATCCCCCAACAAATATGTGGAATGCATTTTTGCCAAAAAATACTGCTTCCTAAGTGCCACTATTCCCAAATCCTGATTAGAGAATCTGGAATGACCCAAGCAACATTAACTTCTCTCAATAACATATTTAGGATATCATGAAAAAATCATAAGTTCCAAACAGGTGGTCCACACACATCCTCTTTGTTACATAAGACACAAAAAGTTGGAACCACAATCCCTCTTTTGAACATATTGTCTTTTGTAAGGATCTTATTAAGAATGGAAGTCCAAAAAAACAAAGCAACTTTAGGGATGATTTTTAGCTTCCAAATTCTTTTAAGCTCGGGTTTCTCTGAGGTTACTTTGTTCAAGACTTTATATCCATCCTTCACTAAGTACTGGCCTTGTTGATTTCTTCCCTAAATTATATGATCATCCTCTAAACCTCTACCTAAATAATAACTCCTTAAGAGGTTTTGCATATCTTTACCCCTTGAGCCTTGCATATCTTCTTGCACGATTTTCCACTCCTGAAAATCACCCACCCTATGAATGTAACCATTAATTTTCTTACCATAGGTTCTAGTTAAATGTTCTTTAATATCTTTAAAATTTATGTAGTTCGCTAAAGGCTCCTCTTGAATCCAAGGGTCTTTCCAAAAGTTAATTTTATCTCCCCTGCCTACTCTCTATTTTAGACCTTGTCATAAAACTTTCCTGCTATTGATTATATTTTGTTAAAAAATAGACCCATGTGGAGGATTAGAACAATTGATAAAGTGGTTTCTACCCTCCAAGTATTTGTTTTGGATAATGCTAGCCCATTTTCCTAATTCTCTAGTGCAAAGCCTCCAACCATGTTTAGCTATAAGGGCTCTATTTAGATCTCTCAACTTCCTCAAACCAAGACCCCCATTTTGTAAAGGCTGGCAACATGTATCCCAGGCTACTAGATGTATATGTTTTTTGCATTCAATGCCATCCCATAAGAAAAAAATTTGTAGTCTTTCTAAAGTCTCTTCCACTTTTCTTGACATCCTTAGGAAAGACATGAAATAAATAGGGAGGCTTTGAAGCGTGTGTTTTATGATTTGTACTTTCCCTGCAGATGATAACAAAGATCCCTTCCAACCTTGAAGTTTCCTATTAAATTTATCAATAATTAGATTCCAAAGTTCATCTTTCATCTTACCTATAAACAAAGGCAAACCAAGATAGGTGATAGAGAAATTTTCCTCCTTACAGCCCAACACTTTAACTATTTTATCTCTTATACTCTCCTCCGTGTTTAAAAACATAATCCTGCTTTTTTCATAATTTATTTTTTGGCATGTAGCTTTTTCATAAGAATCAAGAACTTTTTTAAACTCCAAAGCTTCTTCCTCTGTAGCTTCCCAAGCAAGAAAGTATCATCCATAAACTGTTGATGAGATAAAGCTTCACCAATGGATGAATGTTTTAGACCTTTGATATTACCATCCTTTCTCTTTCTTTCCAAAGTTCTTCCCAGGGTATCTGCCATAATGATAAAGAGATATGGAGACAATGGATCTCCCTGCCTGATTCCTTTGCTAGAAGGAAAGAACCCAAAATATTTTCCATTGATAAATATTGAAAATTAGGGGTTATAAATACACATACCAATCCATACCCTCCATTTTTCACTGAAACCCATTTGCTCTATTATTTTATCTAAGAAAGACCATGAAACCCTGTCATAGACTTTGTTCATGTCCAGCTTAAGGAACATGTCTGACCCTTTCCTCATTTTAAGAGAGTGTGTTCATAAATGGTAATGATGATTTCAATAATATGCTTAGCTGTCACATAACCTCCTTGATATTAATTAATTATTGAAGGGATGATGTTTTTCAACCGATTGGCCAAATTTTTTGTAAATTGTATTACATAGGTTGATTGGTCTAAAGTCCTGCAATTTATCTACCCCATATTTCTTGGAAATTAGATCAATGAAGGTATTATTCCATTATTTTATCAACTTACCAAATTTGTGGGCTTCTTGGATTGCATCGACTACATCTTCTCCAACAATATCCCAATGATGTTAAAAAAAAAATTGGTGGAAAACCATCTGGTCTCGGAGCCTTGGATGCTTCCATAGAGAACAAAACTCTTTTAACTTCCTCTTTAGATATTACCTTGCATAGATATTCATTCATACTATCATTAACTCCTTTGGGAACATTGTTAATGATGCTTTCTATTTCCATGTTGCACTCTATTTTTTCTTTGCTAAGAAGGTTCTAAAAGAAAGTAATGGTCAAATTTTTAATATCATTTAAATCCTCATACTTTCTTCCATCTTCCCCCATAAGGTAGAGGATTTTATTGCTGTTCCTATGTCTCATAGTCGAAACATGGAAGAATTTAGTGTTTCTATCACCTTCCTTGAGCCACAAAACTCTTGATTTCTATTTCCAATGAATTTCCTCTTGGGCAATGGTATTATGATACTCCGTGAGGAGTTGTTTTTTCTTTTCATGCCACTTTGGTTTTCTACCTTCCCTGTCCATTATTTCCTCTATATATTGGTTATCCTTTTTAAGTTGTTGTTTTCTTAAACTGATGTTACCAAAAACCTCTTTATTCCAAATTTTGATTTGATATTTGATGTTCTTTAATTTTTGGGTAACTATGTACATTGTTGATCCTTGAACCTCCTCCTACCACCAATATAGAATTTTTTTTGTAATATCTGGGTGCATATTCTACATGATCTCATACCTAAAGGATGCTCCTCCCTGCTTCCCTTCCTTTTCCATATCCAGCAAGAGGAGATTGTGATCTAATCCTATTATGGTCATGCATGTAAGTCTTTGAATAATGTTTATACTTAGCAAACTATCAGAAATAAGAACTCTATATAGGCACCTTTGAATGTGATTATCCCCCATCATTTTGTTTTTCCACGTAAACTTACCTTTACACATATCCAAGTCAATCAACTTATTATTCTAAATAAAATCATTAAAATCTTGCATACCTTGAGTGATGTTAATCCTCCCTCTAATTTTCTCCTCTATTCTTAAGACTGTATTGAAATCATCCAAAACCATCCAATGCAAATTAATGAAAATAATCCTATGAAAATATAGCTTATTCCATAGATGGAATCTCTCACAATCATCATTTTGAGTATAAACCCCTATCATTACCCAACAAAAGTTAGTTTTTTTGTTCTTCAATTTGACTGTGCAGAATCTCTCTTCTTGATCAATTAAATTTCCCTCTTTATTCTATCCCAAAATATGCAAATACCACCAGAAGTACCTTGTGTTGGGCTTATGATCCATTTAGCATTCGGCTAGACTCTTTCTGAATAATGTCAAGTTTTTTTATGTCAATTTTAGACTGTTGAAGACAAGCAATATCAGGTTTTACTTCCATAAGTAGGCCTCTAACAATTCTTCTTTTCCCAGGGGAATTTAGCCCCCGCACATTCCAAGAAAGGATTTTCATTTTTTGGTTTTGTTTGATGGGATTTTACCCTTAACCATACATTCTTCATTTGGATCTAATTTTTGTTCCCTGTTCTCTAGTACTTTTTGTTCTTTTTTGGGGGGTCTTCCTTTCTTTCTTTTCCCATAATTACCTGTATTCTTTGTATATTTTGTATATTTTCTAGGAGGATTATTCTCTCTCATTTGATTACATCCTATCAGAGATTCTTCTACTGTTGATTGAGCTATTTAACCCAACTCTAGTGTTTTGTTGAATCTTGTTTGCATACCCTCCTTAAGACTGATTTGAGTTTTCTATTATTCTTAGATCCTTTTGTTCCTCAAATTGTTTAGTTTCATTCTTTGAACTTAAAAATTTATCTAATCCTTTCCATCCCTTTATTTCTTTGATTTTAAACCCTCAAACTCCTTCAATCTGATCCTTATCCTTTTTTGAGTCCATTTTAGTGGGTTGGGTATGCTCTACCATTTAGCATCATCTACTAATATTACTTCTTCAACTTCCAAGTTATCGTATACATTCTCTGTGTTGATTGCAATCACATTTTGTTGTTGTGTCTTGGTATCTAGATTTATATGATTTTCAATCATATTTATTTTCATCTTATGGTTACCTTCATAATTATTTTCTTTTTCTTGATTGAGACTATTCTCTTGTTGATTAGTGTTATTTCCAAAACCACTCAAGTTTTGTTTTTCATTATGTTTTTCATCTGCTTGCTAGTTTAACTCTGTGCATTTACTTGCATACTCCATTATCTTTTTAGGATTCTATTGTTCTTCCTTGTACTGTATAGAACATCCATTACTAATTTCACTTTATACATCTTCATTTACCTCTTAGTAGATTTTTTGATATTGTTCCTTTTCTTGTACCCTTTCTTGTGGGCTAGAAGTTTCCTTTTCCATGCTTGTAGTCCTATGGTTTATTTGATTCTCCTTTTGTTACCACTTTTTAGTAAATTTGGTTTGTCTTTGTGGATGACATTTCCCCTCCACATGTCCAAACACTTTACATTGCTTACAGTATACCAAAAAAATTTCATATTCAACTTTTTATTCCCATTCCCCAAGCATCAATTTGATACTCACTTTATCCACTTTGTCTTGTTCTAGTTTCACGTTAACACAGACTCTTGCACACAATATTCTTGTTTTATTGCGGGTGGGTGGATCCATGGTTATAAATTGTCCAATTTGTGTTGCTATGCCCTTAATAATTTGATCATCCCAATATTCTATAGGCATATCTAGGAACCTAATCCATATATGAATGGAAATAATTCTTCCTTTTGAGGGTTGAATCCTTGATGCCAATGTTTTAGGAAAATTGATCTTTTCCTAAAGAAAAACAGACCTTGTGATAAAGATGTCATCATATCCTCCTCAATATTGAACCGGATTAAGAAGTATCCCTTTGATAAACCAATAACATTCATTGAACCCTTTATTTTAATTTTTGAATGAAGCCATCTCCTAATCACATCTAAATCTGGTTTGGGCCCTAGAAATTTTCCTACCATGCTAAACTCATTATCCCTCAATATTTTTTTTATTAGGGAGTCAACAATACATACCTTTCTATTTTCATGAGATATCTCTGTACCAACTTCTCCTTTAATCGCTTCCTTACTTCCTTTGAGAATTGATGCCCAAGAATCCTTTCCTGATCCTTCCTGTAGAATATTTTTTGCATCTGTAATTTCATTTTCTACACATCAATCAGCATTCCTTAGATCCATAGCTCTCCCATATGGATCCCTAAATTCACCATTTTAACCTAATGGGGGAAAGTTTTTATGATCCAAGGAATCCATCCAAAACTTTCGGTGTTCACTGCTTGGCAACCATCCAATACCCTCGACATTCACAACTCATCCTCCATTCAAAATCCTCAGTGTTCATAGCTCGACATCCATACAAACCCTCGATGTTCACATCTCGACATCCATCCAAAACCCTTGGTGTTCACAGCACAACATCCATTAAGGGAAAAACTTTATCAACAATCTAATAAAAAACAATATTAATGTGATTTCATATAAACTATTTATTATAAGTTTTATAGTTGCATTTGTGCTTCACGAAGGAAACTATCAATCTAAATTTGGTAGGGTGGACTATGATAGTGCAATGTTTTGGAAATATTATTCTACTAAGATGCAATGCATAGAACGTAGAGGTAAATTTTTGGTATTGTGAAGGCTGCTATAGAAAATGTCAAGAAAGATGTTGAATTCTAGAATATTTGTATTCACACACAAAGTTCAAAAAAATCCAAAAAATAAAAATAAAAAATTCAAACATTTTTTGTAAAATGATGTAGGTTTCTAGCTATAACATCTCAATTGAGATAAGAAGTAAATATATTTGTAAACTCTCATGCTCTAAAGAAGAGGTTGTGATTTTTCAAAGGTGGGGGACCCGAGTACAACCCCTTATTCTCTAGTTAGAAATGATATAGAAATAGAAATGTTCTATAAATAGACCAAATAGGAAATTAGAATTTTGCACACCATTCTCCCTTTTAAAAATAATTATTAACAAAGATATTCAAACATTTTAAACAATTACCTTTCAAAAATAATTATTATCAAAGATATTCAAACATTTTATATAATTTAACAATATTAATATAATGATTATTTCATTTTAACTAGAAGTATCTAATTCGATCTAGAAAAACAATACACAAACAGACATCTTTGTGCTTCTTTTGAAAAAGGATGAATAAAAATTTTCTAATATTTGTTTAGCTTGGGTATCATCCATGTATCACTGGACAAAGTTTGAATTTGGGTCTACTTCTTGCATATTGAAAAATTTAACCAATTGAGTTCAAATGAGCTAATATTGTTTAATTAAAAAATCTAATATATATATATATTTTGGTAATATTATTATATACAATCGCATATAGATTCCAATAAAAAAAAATTAAAACTTTTTTCTCTTTTTATATCTATAAGAAATAATTAGGTATTTTTCTCAATTGAAATTTAGCATTAAATTTTTTAGGTGTTTTTTAGATCATAACCAATTCAAGAGACCTCCTCAACCACCTTGTGTGATCAAGTAAAGATTTCAATTTATCTTATACTATTAGTCCAATAAAATACCCTTTACTTACAACCTTTTATCAAGTTAAACCAACCATCTAAGACTAAAAATAATGTTGATTCAATATTATCATGAAAAACCAAACTTGCATTAAATTCATCATAATTATTTGTTTTTAGTTTAAAAATATACTATATTTTTTTTTTGTAAAAGAGGGTAAAAATTTATTAACTCAGCAAAACATTCATGATACAAAGAAAAAGCAGAAGCTATTCAGACATATCAGCTCTCAATAAAGAAGAGAGAGATTGAGAGCAATCAGAAGAAAGTTGAGACCAATTTTGAACATCCCAACCATCCCGAAACTCGAAGCCCATTTAGCTAACAAATCCGCTACCCTATTCCACTCCCGAGGAATATGCACAAAAGAAATGAAGTCCAAGTGAGCGAGAGATATTAAGAATTTTCCGAGCAACCCAACTCAACCGCCAACAACCATGAAGACTATCTCCGAATTTAACAAATTTATAACAATCCGAGAATCGATTCACAAACAATCCGACGCCAACCCAAAGCATACCCTTGCTCCAAAGCATATAAAATTGCGAGTGCTTCCATGAAGTTATTAGAATGATGTCCCTTAAAGCAAGAGAAAAAAAATTGGATAGTACCACTACTATCCCGCCCCACACCACCAATACCAGCATTACCCGGATTACCCCGGGAAGATCCATCCGTATTAATTTTCAGCACTCCCGGAGGAGGTGGATTCCATTTGCCAGCCCTCCTGGTCTTAAAAATATACTATATTACAGTTTAAAAAATAAATTGAATTCTTGGTGGTGCCTGTTATCAAAGGTAAAGGCAGTAGTCTATTTTGAATCCTCTAAGTGCATGTCATATCAATGACGACAATACGAACCCTGAGTGACGATGGTCCCCATCTCACGCCGATTAACCTTAACGATATGGATAGGTTTGTTGGGTGCAATCCCTATGGTTTGAACCCTGCGTTGACCAGTTACTAAAAATAGTGGTTGTTACCAACTCTCCTATGTAACCAAAAAAATAAAATAAAATAAAATAAATTGAATTAATTTTCAAAGTAATTATCCAAGTATCAAATAGCATTAGCTTATCTAGTTAAATTCTTTGACCTTTAAGAAAGAAACCTAAGTTCAAATCTTACCCTAAAAAAATATATGCATCGTAACCAATTTCTTGTAATACCACTATGTGGTCCCGATGTAATACTTGGGCAAGACCTGTTACCTAATGTTGACTTGTTTTTTTCTTTAGTTAGGATAGTGCACTTTAAGGGGGAATGTTAGAGTTAAAGTGCATTATGCCTTCACCTTGACACTTGTCAGTTTCTCTTGACAAGTGTCATGTGTTGAATATAGGCTTATGCCTATATATTGTAACCATTTGTATCAATAAAAAAAATCCCTTCAGTTTCACTCCCAACATTTGGTATCAGAGCGGGCTTTCCCTGCCCTGTGAAACCCCTTGAGGGAGGATTTCCCTCATGGAAATCCTCCCTCCCCCTATTTTTTTTTATTTCCCTATTTTTTTAAAATTTTTATCGAGGGAGTATGCTCTCCATCATTTGATGGATCAGAAACCAGATGGTAAAAAAAATTTAAGTTTGGAAAATATTTTTTAGGAATTTTTTTTTTTTCGAATAGTGTGTGAGATGATCCGGTTTCGAAACAGATCTGAGTGTGTTGTTGTTTTTCTCCCTTGTTTGGAGAGATATTTGGTAGGCCATCGATCTCCACGCTGGCGAGCTATCCTTGTTTTTTTTCTGCCTTGTTTGGAAAGATATTTGGTAGGCCATCGATCTCCACGCTGGCGAGCTATCCTTCCTGAGACGAACACAAACTACTTTGGTGCTATTGCTGCTGCTGCTTTGACGAGGTCGTGGCTGGCCTCCTATGACTAGTTGAAGGAGAGCATCCTTTCGCATGGTTGCATTTGGTGGACTTTGCGGAGTTTATTCATGGTGGGCGGAGTTCTGGCCGTAGGAGTTGCAGCGGGAGCCATCGCAGTCCTTCGGCAATGGCACAACTTCTTACGAGACACCGTCATGAACTTCGTGATCGCGGGGCGGGACACGTCCGGCGTGGCGCTGACGTGGTTCTTCTGGGCTCTCTCTCGCCATCCCAACGTGGAGGAGAACATCCTCAACGAGCTACGGGACTGTAGAACCCATAGATCCTGTTGCTGTTGTACACTTTGTAAGTTGTGCCTTGTCTGCCTCGGGAGAACGAAGGCGCGAGAATCGATCGCTGTTGGAGAAGTTTTTTTTTGATGTCATTTTTTTTCTTATGGCCGAACGGAAGAATCACAACCATTGCACCGCCGCCCGTAGTATTTGTTGTGAATGAGCGGATTCCTTCAAAGTTTTGGCCCTCCTATTTTTTTAGTGCCCTTCTGCGGCTCCGATCCCCAAATGACTTGGTGATTAATGTTTTTTTTTCTCACCTTCGACCTGACGGCAAAGAGATGGCAGCTAGCATGTGTTTTGGTCTGTTTCTGAGATGGGCATCTCATTCTGTTCTAAGATGACAAACTACGGCAAGATCATTAAGTTTTACTAAATACAGTAGTTGTATGAGGGTGGAGTGCATCGCCAGTGGAAAGATGCGCGTATCGATCCAAATATGAAGATTTGAAGCAGAAGAATTCTGGCTCGGCAGAGCGCTGGCTAAAGGCGAGCAGGCGGAGGGAAGGTGACGGATGACTTGCAGAGGAGAAAGGCGGTTTGACCTCCAGTCTGTTCCCATCGTCAATGGAATTTGTTGGAAGCCTCGGTAGCGGTAATGGCTGCCACTACAACAACCAAGGATGAAACTGGCATCGTCTTATCTGCGATCATCCTCATTTTGGTCGCTGTTCTCGCATTTTCCATCAGGCTTTTCTTCGTTATCAAGTCTAATTGTAGGGCCTGGTTCTACACCGCAGCGTGTATAGTGTAACCCCATCGTAGAAGGCCCTGAACAATCTAGAGGCCCACATAACTGGAAGCATCCATCACACACAGAGTCTTCCCGTCCGATCCATCCAAATCCTGACGAGAAAATACAGGCATCGTTGCTCTCTTATCTCTGAAACCTGGAAGGAATGGTGATGGCGGAGAAAGCGCAGGCAAGGGTTCGGAGGAGGAAATTGGTGGCGAATCGGTGATGGGCAGTGAGCGGTTGAAATTCATGTCCTTATCCGATGAAAACTCCGTGCAGCCATACCGTCGGATGTGGATCACGACGCCACCCTCCGACAGAAAAATGTCGTTCATCAGCCCCGTGTCGTTGATCCCAAACAGCATGTCCGTCAAAGGAGTGAAATCCATGGCCTCGATGCAATTACAGTTGGAGTCACAGAGAACGATGTGTTTCGGTTTGATTTCTGCCAAGGGTTCTTCGGCCACGTGCAAACAAAGGTTAATCATTTCAATGTGAGTTTTTTAATTATCATGGGCCTAATGATAATTATCATAAGGGGTATTTCTTTTTAAATGTATGGTCATAGGGGATGGCAAATTTATTGTGAAAATATTGTCAAACTACGGAGGCATTTAATCATTTTTTAATTTATCATATGGGTAGTTGAAGAGAAACTCCCACTCCCCTGCGAGGGAAAATTGTGATGATGTTTTTTCCACCAGACAGCGATGCCGCCATTGAGCGATGTTGTCTATTTTTCTGCCTTAGATAGGCATGATGTTTTTTCCACAAGATGAAGGCCCCTTTGATGGTGGAATATAGGGGTATTTATAGTCGTTGGAAACATTTTTCCATGACGGACACAATGGTGGTGTCATATTGTAATTTTGAGGCTGTTTCCATTGAGTTTTTTAGCCTCAAAGTTTTTCTACCTTGGAGTGCACTTTCGGTTGTACCCGACACTCCCAAGGTAATTTCATATGTGATCCTTGTACCTAGTGATCTTTTCTATACACTTGGCGAATGCAGTGTCTGGTTACCCATGCATTTCAATGGGATGACATGGTCACCATAAGGACACTTATACTAGGGACTATAGACAAAGACACCCTAGACTCTATCCGAGGTTTTTTCTGGATCTACTTCTGAAGACTACAAACGAAGACACTTCAGAAGATTCTCTTCTTTTCTTCTTCTCTCCTCATATTTTGATCTATGGCTCATTTTATTGTATTGAGTGCATTTTCGATAGAGACCGACACTCTTATATGGCTCGATTTTCCTTTGTATTAGGTGCATTTTCGACGGAGACCAACACCTTCTAGATTGAGTTCACCATGAGGAGGGATTTCATACTTATGGTGAATCTATTCAGTGACCTACGAGAGGCAACATCCTCTAAGGATGACCTACAGAGGCAACAGACCCAGAAGTGGCTGACCCTGAGGCACCCATGATGACCCTAAGGCACTTAGATGGCTGACCCAGTGGCAACAGACCCGTGGAAGTGGCTGACCCTAAGGCAACAGACCGAGATGTATACACAATGAATCTAGCATTATTCACAGTTGGAGAGCCAAGCGCAAAGAGCACGAGCCTAGACCAAATCAAAAATAAGAGAGGATGATAGGTTGTTTTAGAGAAGTCAACATTAAGGGGGAATGTTACCTAATGTTGACTTGTTTTTTTCTTTAGTTAGGATAGTGCACTTTAAGGGGGAATGTTAGAGTTAAAGTGCACTATGCTTTCACCTTGACACTTGTCAGTTTCTCTTGACAAGTGTCATGTGTTGAATATAGGCTTATGCCTATATATTGTAACCATTTGTATCAATAAAAAAATCCCTTCAGTTTCACGCCCAACAAGACCCATATGATCAATCATATAAAAAAGGTGACTAGCCCCCTGAATAAGACAATAACAAGGTGGAGGTGAAGTTTTCTCCTCTTTTTATCATCAATGCCTCCCATCACACAGATTATTCATAAATAATTAAATAAAATATTAAAATGACTCTTTATATCAAATGTTATAAGCTCATGAGGATTATATTATTTTTGGTTGAAATGAAATCCTCAATTATGATGAATTGGTAGAGCTAGGGTAAATTTTCCATGAAAAATAATTCATCTTTCAAGAGTCATATCTTTGTATTGAGTACAATTTATATGATTCTTACATCATTTTGTGCAAATTGAAGAGATTTGAAATGAGTGGTTATATGAAAGAATACAAGCAATATTAAGAGAGATACAACCATGTGAAGACAACCATCTGAAACAAAGATAGCATTAGAGCAAATTTTTCCAAAAATAATATCTCATATTTTAGGAGCCATATCTTTGTGAAGGGTCATCTGATTCAAATGAATCTTGGATAAATTTGTGAGTAATTTAAGGAGCTTTAAAATGAGTTAGTATATGAAGGAATATGATCAATATTAAGGGAGATACAATTCTATTAATTCATCCATTGGGAACAAGCGTAGTGATGATTTTTAAGTCATAAGAAATGAAATTGTAGATATCTATCAGTGAGGGTTTGAATGATGGAAGGAGCAATGGAGGGTTAGGGCATGAGTGAGATGGTATATTTTATCTAGACATAAAAAATTTATTTAAGTTTTATTTTTCCTTCATTATCTTAGAAGTTTTACATGCAGATTATTGCAGGTTTATTTTCAAATAATATAATCACACTAGGATATACTGGTAAATTTTAGTAGATATCAAGTTATAGCTTCTTTCCCATAGACTAATTTATAGTTAGATCCTTAGAATCATCCATAGTAGTAGATTTTAGGGAGGACCTCACAAAGCAATGATCCTTGTTGCTCAAATATAAGGTAATCATTGGTAAATTTAATGGGTCTTGTCCAGGGGCTTCGACTCTGAGAAAATAGACTGATAGGAGATGGAAATCTCCATGAGTGGGTCTATCCTTTCTTCCAAAAGGTTTCTTCCTAACCATTTTTTATTCTAGGAAGGAAAGAGATAGAATCCTAAAAGGGGTCCTTAGTTTATAAGAAGAGCATGACTCTTCCTTACCCATTGGTATGAAGGCTTTGCACCTAAAATTGTAAATCTATTCCTAGTCCCAGTCTAGGTCAGAATGTATGGTTATCCATTGAATTGAAGGAAATGGATACCTTCAAGGCAATAGACAATACTAGGTCAGGATGTATGGGTTACCCATTGAATTCTGGGAAATGTATACCTTCAAGGTAATAGACGACACTAGGTCAGGATGTATGTATTACCCATTGATTTATGGGAAATGAATACCTTCAAGGTAATAGATAATATTGGGTCGGGATGTATGGGTTACCTATTGAATTTTATAAAATGGATACCTTCAAGGCAACAGGAAACACTCTAAGAGAATTCCATGAGATTATAGAAACTACAAAATATGGATTCTTGGTTATTTATGCTCGCTTATTGGTCATGATTGATATTAGTAATCCTTTACCATAACCAATGATTCATAAGTATGGGGGTATGTTGTGGACTCAAACCCTGGATTATGAAAACATATCTTTTATATGTATAAGATGTCATGAGGTGTGGCATATTGAGAGATCATGCCCCAAGAATATTCCAACAAAAACATATGTAGAAAACCATAAGAGAAACTTACAAATGGATATGGATGAGGATACTTTTCAACTTCAAAAAATAATTCTAGACAAGTGGAAGTAAAAAACAATGGAGACTAGTAAGGATTTTGGAAGACATGAATTCTTTTGAGGCTTTAGCATATTAAATATATATATATAAGAGTTTAGAAGACATAGTACAAGACCAAAATATTCACAAGGAATTGTCTACTTAGTATGATCTCGATTAGGGATGAACTGTTAGGATCCCATCCTAACGTTATTTTGTAATTCTCATTGCTTATGTAATGACCCACTTCCAACGTGGGGGATCCCATCTATAATGTTATTTTGCAATATTTTGTAATGTATGTGGCAAGTTAGGCTCCTAGCCAAGTGGGGCCATTTTATGTAACCGTTATCAAGATTGTAACCAATGTTTGGTAGAAGATTCTAGCTCGAGTGGCATTTTGCATGTAAGCCAACTCTTGAGCTTAGGGTTAGGGTTGCATGAAGTCTTTCTTTAAAAGCTATGAAGCCATGTACGAATGTATCTTTTTGCAAGTGAATGAAATATTGAAGGAGGTTGCCCCCTCGAAGAGGCCTGCGATTCTGAGTTATTTGTGAGAGTGTTTCAATTCTGCATTTACTTTCTGCATAGTGTTATTGCATTTGATGTATTTCAGTTATTTTCAGTATTTTGTGTGAGTGTGCTTTATTTTAATAGTAGGTTCCTAACAAGTGGTATCAGAGCGCTTTCCAGGGCCGAGTTCTACTGTGACTACGATAATTCTTGCTCAGCCATTTCTGCCTGTTAGGTATAATTTTCCTGTGTTTTTCATTCTATTTTCCTTTATTTAAAAACCAAAAAAATCACAAAAACAAAAAAAAAAAATACATATTTTTTTAGTAGTTGAGTAGGCTAGAAACCCTGTGTTGGGGGTTTTAAAATATCGTGAAGGAGCTGTCATTATTGGCTAAGCTAGATAGCCCATAAAGCATCTAGTGAAGTGAGGGGTGATCAAGCTCCAATACCCAGGCCTCAGACAACACTCACGCACGGAATTGAGCTCCCACGCATCTTCGGGTGTATCGGGAGACCATTTTAGGCTTAAACAAAATTTTATCCAGTAGGAAGCTTTTTGGCCTTGTATCATCCATAGTCCATGGGACACAACATCCCGGATGATTACCCTCTCGTACTATCAGAGAGGTAGATAGTGTGCTCAAGGGTATGTGTGGAATCCTCCTTGGGTAGTGGCCTAAAATATTGGTCCGAGCACTATTGTTCATCACTACGGTATAACAGAGGGCCTATGGGTGTTACATACTCCTCTACCTAGCATACCCTAGTTCTATCAAAAACTTCAACCTACAAAAACATCTCCCTATTCTACTAAACCTGCATTCACGGACCCCAAAAAGTGAGCATACAAAGAAGGACTTCCCTATCACAGAAGAACAAACTTGCATGCACCAAACAATTAGGACAGAGTCTACAAGTGTCTATAATAGTCTAAAATATTCTAGTACCATCAGGTTAGTGGTAGTAAATAGTCGGGTTAGTGACAATAATAGTTAGGTCGATAGTGATAGTAACAATCATCTATAACAATCAAAAATTATAGGTGGTTATTAAAAAAAGAACAATCAATGTCAGTAACTACACAGTACAGAGGATCCCAAGGTTAGTGACATGAATAGTATCAATAACTATAGTACAGGTGATAGGGATAGAGACAGGATAGTGACAAGGTGGTCAATAGATAGAATGCATAAGTCAGAGATAGTTGATCCAGTACCCAACTTTTGAACCGTATCTCCAAATAAAAAATCGACCACACCAGTAGACTCATCAAAATAGAGGATAAAAAAGTCTAGGGTGCCCAAAATCCATGTTGTGGGATATAGCTCATTGTGACCATATTTTTGAGCTGATCATTTTGATATATAACACCCAAGCACTTTTTTGACTCCTTACTAAAAATAGTAACTCCTAAAACCACACTTCTATTTTTAGTAATTCAATAAAAGAGGTTCAAGACTATCCAAAATGGTTGGTGGCACTCATGGACATCAAAAAGAGATAGATCAAACCACCTCATTATTGGAAACCCTAAAAAGCACCATTGATAGCATGCAAATATCAAATCAAGCCATGATGGCAGAGCTTCAAAATTTTAGAGATGATTACGATACCTCCAGAACCCGCCTAGAAGAACAACTTGCAGATGTTGAGTCCAAATTGCAAGGTGGTCCAAGCAAGTCTGAGTACCGTACTGAACAATCACATTCTGATAGAGGTAAAGGAAGGGCAACAGATGACTCTCACCCTCACTATGATCATGATCCTACCTTTAAGATGCCTAAATTAGACTTTCCTAAGTTCAATGGGAAGGATGTGGATGGGTGGTTATGTCGTGTTGCTCAATTTTTTAAACTCCATGATGTCCCTATATATTATCGAGTTCAAATGGCTTCCTTCAACTTGGAATCTGAAGCTTTACAATGGTACCAATGGTTGCAAAACACTAACCCTGATCCTTCTTGGGAAGACTTTGAGTCTCAATTACTCACTCGCTTTGGCCCTAGTGAGTATGATGATTTTACAGGAGAATTGACAAAGTTGAAACAAACTTCGATAGTTCGAGATTACCAAATACAATTTGAGAAATTGGCCAACAAAACTAAGGGATTGAATGAAGGGTTCTTTATGAGTTGTTTTGTTAGCGGTTTGAGGGAAGATCTCCAAGCTGAGGTCATGATGTTTAAACCACAATCCATGATGCAGGCTATCAAGTTGGCTCATTTGGCCGAATCCAAATTTTTAGCTTAGAGGTGGATATCTAAATTTCCATAGGCTAGACCCTCCTTCCCTCCTAGATTCCAAAATCAGAATGAACAAAAAATTGCACCCAAATGTCTAACTACTATCAAAATGGATGTGCGATGCGCCCAAGGGTTGTGCTACAATTATGATGAAAAGTTTTCTCATGGGCATAGGTGCACCCAAAAGAAGTTGTTCCTCATAGATGTTGATGAGCCTGACACCAGCGACCAAAGTGATGATGACATGGAACCAGTAGAGGAACCACCCCAACCAGAGGAAGAAAGCCAAGAAGAACCATAGGCTAAAATTTTTATTCATGCTCTTGTTGGCATTACTACTCCCCAAACCATGAAAGTTGTGGGTTATTTCAAAGGCCTACGTCTTACCATCCTGATTGATTCTGGTAGTACACACAACTTTATTGATCCTCGCATTGCCAAGTAGGCAAATTATTACGTACATACATGTAATTCCTTTGAGGTTATGGTAGCCAATGGTGGGACCTTACCTTGCAAAGGTAAATGTCATAATGTTAAGGTAAAAATTGGGGACTATGAGCTCAAACAAGATATGTTTGTACTTCAACTAGGGGGATGTGATATCATGTTGGGAGCTCAATGGTTGGGCACATTGGGAACCATCTCATGGAACTTTGCCGAGCTTTGGATGCAATTTTCATAGAATGGATAGTCCCACACTCTCCATGGCTCAAAAGTAGGGCCTTCATAGATTATCAGTTCAAGCTGGATGGAGAAGTTAAAAAAATCATCTCGGGGTGTCATAGCTCAGATATTTGTGATCCAACCTCACCCTTCAGAGGAGGATTCCATTCCTACAGATTTACAACTTATTTTGGCCAAGCACAATTCTATTTTTGTTGAACCATCAAAATTACCACCTCATCACTCTCATGACCATGCTATTCCTTTGTTACCTAGAAATGCACCACCCAACATTAGACCGTACCAGTATCCTCATGCTCTTAAGTCAAAAATCAAGAAGTTAGTACAAGAATTGTTAAAAGTTAACATCATTCGACCAAGCAACAATCCTTACTCTTCTCCAGTTTTACTAGTGCACAAGAAATATGGGTCCTAGTGGTTGTGTATCGATTACCATGAGCTCAATAAACTCACCATCAAGGATAAGTTTCCTATTTTGGTGGTGGATGAATTACTGGATGAACTACATGGGACTATGTACTTTTCCAAATTAGACCTTCGCTCTAGGTACCATCAAATCAGGCTCAAGGATGAGGATATTCCCAAGACTACTTTTCATACTCATGAAGGTCACTATGAGTTTTTGGTGATGCCATTTGGCTTGACTAATGCTCCTTCCACTTTTCAAAGCCTCATGAACAACATTTTTCACCCATTCCTTCAAAAATTCATCCTAGTTTTCTTTGATGACATTCTGGTGTATAGCCACTCATGGGAAGAGCATCTTGTTCATGTGGATCAGACTCTACAGCTATTGGCACAACATCAACTCTATGCTAAGTGGTCCAAGTGTTCTTTTGGGTTGATAGAAGTGGAGTATTTGGGACACATTATCACCAAGGATGGCATCAAAGTTGACCCCAAGAAGATCCAAGCGGTTCAAGAATGGTCGAAACCTCACACTCTCAAGGGTCTTCGAGGATTTTTAGGGCTTACAGGTTATTACCATAAATTTATTCGTAACTATGGTAAAATTGTAGCTCCCCTCACTTCCATGTTAAAGGACTCTTTTACTTGGATGGGACCCACTGAACAGGCTTTCCTAGAATTGAAGCATGCTATGACCACTACGCTAGTTTTAGCCATGCCAGATTTCTCCAAACCCTTTGTCATTGAAAGTGATGCTTCTGGTCATGGTATTGGTGTAATGTTGATGCAAGAAAGGAGACCCTTGGCTTTCACTAGTAAAGCACTCTCTAGTCATAATCTGGGAAAATCCACTTATGCTAAGGAAATGCTAGCAATTTTGCATGTGGTAACCCATTGGTGATCGTATCTCATTGGGCATCATTTCTCCATTAAAACTGACCATCAAAGTCTCAAATACTTTTTGGAGCAATGGGTTGCCACCCCCGAACAACAAAAATGGGTTTCTAAGCTCATGGGCTATGATTATGATATCACTTATAAGAAGGGCAAGGAGAACATTGTGGTTGATGCTCTCTCTCACCAATTTGAGGATCATAGTATGCTATGTACCATTTCATCACCCATTCCACAATGGATCGATTCCTTACGATAGGAGGTACTTCAAGATTCAGGCTTGCAGACTTTGATTACCTCTCTACACACTAACTCTACTTCATGTCCTAGCTACACTTGGGATGGCCATGATTTGCATTACCACCAATACCTTGTTGTTCCCCACACATCATCCCTTCAAGAACTTCTCATGAGGGAACTGCATGCCACCCCATCTACTAGCCATTCAAGATTCCTCAAAACATATGAACGACTTAAGCACACCTTTTTCTAGAAGGGCATGAAAAAGGACATTCAAAATTTTATGGTAGCTTGTGATACCTATCAATGGATGAAAGGTGAAATGGTGCATTCTCTAGGCACTCTCCAACCATTGCCCATTCCTGACCAGGTTTGGACCGATATTTCCATGGATTTTATTGAAGGGTTACCTAAGTCTAGAGGTAAATCTATTATTTTTGTGGTAGTGGATCATCTTTCGAAGTATGCTCACTTTTGTTCCCTCTCCCATCCTTACACAACTTCCACCATTGCCCAAATTTTCCTTGATTCTATATTTTGCCTTCATGGTATGCCCACCTCCATCATGTTCGATCGTGACCCAACCTTTACTAGTCACTTCTAGCAAGAATTGTTTAAGTTGTAGGGAACTCAACTCAAAATGAGTTCAACTTATCATCCACAAATGGATGGCCAGATGGATATTGTCAACAAATGTTTGGAGATCTACCTTCATTGCTTTACCTCTAATCATCCTACACAATGGGTGAAGTGGCTTCCTTTGGTCGAGTGGTGGTACAACACTTCCTATCACACAACAACCAAGGTTACCCCTTTTGAGGTAGTTTATGGGTGCCCTCCACTCACGCCTTCCTCCTACATTCTAGGTAGCTCCAGGGTCCATGCAGTCGACACTACTCTCAGTCAGCATGTCGATGTCCTCCATCAACTGAAGATGAATTTGGATGCGGCCCAGAACTGGATGCACCAATAGGCTGACCAACACCATTTTGAGTGCAACTTTGATGTGGGTGATATGGTTTTCCTTCGCTTGTAGCCATACAAATAGTTGTCCCTACAACTTCGTAGGTGCTAGAAACTTGCTACAAAATACTATGGGCCCTACCAGGTTTTACAATGGATTGGTGCCATAACCTACAAATTGGCCCTTCCACCTACATCCAAGCTCCATCCTATTTTTCATGTTTCCTCTCTCAAAAAGGTGGTGGGCACTCAGGTACAGGTTCAATATGCACTCCCAGAATTAGATGAAGAAGGTTCTATCTTGCTCGAGCCCGAATAATTGTTGGATCATCAGACTCACACTCTCCACAACCGCACCATTACTGAGGTCCTTGTTCAGTGGTATGGACTCCAACTAGAAGATGCTACATGGGAGTCTCTCCATCAGCTCCAACACCAGTTTCCTCATCTTCAACTTTGAGGACAAAGCTTTTTGAAGGGGAAGGACATGTTAGGATCCCATCCTAACATTATTTTGTAATTCTCATTGATTATGTAATGACCCACTTCCAACGTGGGGGATCCCATCTATAATGTTATTTTGTAATATTTTGTAATGTATGTGGCAAGTTAGGCTCCTAGCCAAGTGGGGCCATTTTATGTAACCGTTATCAAGATTGTAACCGACGTTTGGTAGAAGATTCTAGCTCGAGTGGCATTTTGCATGTAAGCCAACTCTTGAGCTTAGGGTTAGGGTTGCATGAAGTCTTTCTTTAAAAGCTATGAAGCCATGTACGAATGTATCTTTTTGCAAGTGAATGAAATATTGAAGGAGGTTGCCCCCTCGAAGAGGCCTACGATTCAGTGTTTATTGTGAGAGTGTTTCAATTCTGCATTTACTTTCTGCATAGTGTTATTATATTATTTGATGTATTTCAATTATTTTCAGTATTTTGTGTGAGTGATCTTTATTTTAATAGTAGGTTCCTAACATGAATGTTCTTGTTGAACCTAAGTAATGTGCCTTATTAGATTTTTAATACTCTCTTGAAGTACCATGCACCATTCAAGAAAAGGAAAGAGGTAGACAAAATGTAGTGTTAAATGTTAATACCTCTACTATTAACAAAGAAATACCAGAAAATGAGCAGGACAAGTCAAAATCTTCCTTAGGAGAGCTTGGAGAGGATAAATCTAATAAAAATGAAAGTTGTGAAAGAATATTGAGGAATAGAATAATAAAACCTATTCCCAACACTGGTAAGGTAAAAAGAGGAAAACCTTCACATTATCAAGCAAGCTCCAGGGAAGTAATAGAAAACATAGAGAAAGGAACACAATCTAAGTTCGTTGAACTTCTCCTTACCAAATAGAAAAATTATATTGGTAATTTGTACGAGGGGCCAGTAGACCCTAATGAGACATGATTACCATATCATTGAATATAAAGGATGATAATGCCTTCTCAAAGCATAGGTGTGTCAAGAACCTTGGTTTAAGTAATAAGCTTGATATTCATTATATCTAAGAAACTAAAATAACAAAGGAAGAAGTTTCAAAAACTATGAAAGTAGTATGGGAAATATGTGAATGAGATGTTATGGATTGAAAAGGAGTGACAAGAGAAATTCTAACATGTTGGAATCTAGTTAGAACCTCCTTTGAAACCATTCATAAAACTAGGCATTGGATAGCCTTAATGCCTAATTAGTTACATGCTAATTTGCTTATATTTGTTTCATCCTTATCAATGTCTATTGACCAACCACTCAATCATGCAAATAAAAAGCATGGAGTGGGATTGAAGCCTTTATGAGAAGTAAAGACCAAGAGACCCAATCCATGATCATAGGATATTTTGATGTCATAACCAAGTTGGATGAAAGTATTGTAGGAATTAGAAAAATAAACAAAAGTATGAGAGATTTGTCAACTTTTATTCAAAACAATAATCTATGGGAGGTTGAGTCTGAAGTAGACAACTATATATGGACCAACAACAAGACAAGCCAAAACCTGATGGCAGAAAAAATAGACAAATGCATACTCCAAATCATTGGCTAGATGAGGGCGCTTGTGCTAAAATTAATACCTTGACAAATATTGATTCAGATCATTGGCCAATAAGAGTTAAAATTATGGTAAGTGAATTTTAAAAATATCATATTTTAAATATTAGCAGGTGTAGAAATATAGTCCTCATTTTGTTGATATGATATTGTGGAAGTGGAATTCTTCAAAAAATAGTGGGTTGTATACACTTCCAAAATAATTTAAATCAATGATATCTTAGATTAAAAGAATGGAACAAGAGCACTTTTAGAAACATTTTTAGAAGAAATAACTAAAAGATAAACTTTAAAAATTCCAAAAAGGTGAGCACAATAATCCAAGCTTGGAGGAAAGGGAGTTGCTTAGTGAATATCATAATATTTTGAGTAAGGAAGATAAATTTTGGAGATTAAAATCAAGATAGACTTGGTTAAAAGGAGATAAAAACATAAAAAAAAAATTATAGGATGGCAATAGTAGAGAGATAAACATCCAAAATTAGTAGAATTAAATTTAGAAACGGTATTTGGATTGAAGATCATATCGAAATTAGAAAGGAGGTAAGGTTTTTTATCTAAATATTCTAGGAATGGAGGAGATTGAAGTTCTTAATGATAAACTACTGCAAGAAGTACCTTTAGCTATAATAGATTAAGATAGTAGCATATTAATGGAGCTTATTACTTTGGAAGAAGTTCATTTAACTCTTTTATCTTTTTATCAGAATAAATCCCCAAGTTCAGATGGACTCTTTACAACATTCTATCAGCGTAACTGGAAAATAGTGAAGGATTCTTTGTTGGTGTCAATGGAACAATATAGAGTAAAATAGTGCATACCTTAGAAAATAAATGCACCATATCTTACCCTAATTCCAACAAGGAAGGATGCATAATTGTTTGATCCATTTATGTCCATAAGCCTGTGTAATATGGCACATAAGATTATCAAATAGCATTAGCTTAACTGGTTAGATTCCTCACTATTCATGGAGAAGATCTAGGTTCAAATATAGCCAAGTGATACATGGATCATATCCAAGTTATTGTAATACCATTACTTGTTCATGATGTAAGACGAGTGGGTCTTGTTTCAATCCCATATAACCAATTGAAAAAATATGCCATATAAGATAATATCCAAAGTGATGGCAAATCGGTTAAGACCACTATTAGACAAAATTATTTCAAAAGAGCAAGGAGGATTTGTGAAAGGGAGACAAATTCTAGATGAGATCATAGTAGCTCATGAAGTTATACTTTTAGCAACTTCTAGAAAAGGGAAAGGAATGATCTTAAAACTTGATATGTTAAATGGGATTTTATTTTTACAGTATTAGAAAAGTTTGGATTTGAAAAGAAATGGGTTAGATGGATTAAATCTTATGTCTCTACAATATCATATTTAGTGTTGGTCAATGGGCTAGTAACAAAATAATTTAAATCTAAGAGGGGTCTTAGACAGGGAGATCCTCTATTACCATATATGTTCATTATTATGGCAAGGATATTGGTAAGGAACTTAAAAGAAAGCATACGAAGATCGGCTAATAAGCGGACTTAAGGCTAGTAATAACATCAAAAACATGACCCATGAATAGTTTTTAGATGATGCAGACATTTTTGGGAGGGCAAGGAAAAATGAGGCCAGAGCTTTGAATGACTTATTAAAGGAATATGAAAGAGCATCAGGCAAAAATTTAATAAGACAAAATCCACAATTTACTTTCTAAACAATCCAACTGGAATCAAAGCAAGGATATGAAAGTTACTTGAAATTGAGGAGGCAAATTTGCCAACAACATATATAGAGATGCTCTTATTTGAGGGGTGAATGAGGATAAAATTGTATAATGCAATTATAATAAAAGTTTAGAATAAATGATTGCCATAGAAAGGTAGATGTTATCGTTAGCAGGAAGAGTGTAGCTAATTAAATAAGTTTTACAAGTTATTCCAACATATTATATGTCTTTGTATATTATGTCAAAATCAATAAAAAGTTTAATCTATATCATGATGTTATTTTTGTGGCCAAGCATACATGATAAAAGGAAAATTATTTTGGTGAAATGGAGTAAGGTTTGTGGTGATAAAACTAGGGGAGGTCTCGGTTTAAGAGTTCTTACATATACAAACTTAGCTCTAAGGAAAAAAATAATTTGGATATTATACAAAGAGAGTCAAAGACCATGGGTAAGAAGTCTTCTAAGTACGTTGAGACCAATGACGCAAGCTTAATCTTTACTTAACTATCACTACCAGATGGTTCTGCACTATGGACTGATTTAAAAAATTAATCGATCTAGTGATTAAAGGTCTAATATGGGTAGTGGGAACTAGAGAAAAAATCTATTGGGATGAATACTTGGTATGATAAAAAAACCACTCAATTTGGATCCAATTTTGAAACCATGGATAATATTACTTTGAGACAAATATGGTGATAGGGTTTCAAACATTATGTACAAGGATTAACAAAGCATATATAAATGGAAAAAATATTTTTTTTAAGTATATTGAACATTATTGTTAGGAGGCAGTTGAGTAGAAATATAAAAATAGTGATTATTTCGAGGGGAGCCATAATGTTAGGAGGCAGTTGAGTAAAAAGATAACAATAGTGATTATTTCGAGGGGAGCCAAGGATAAGTTGATTTGGGAGTTGAATAGCTCAAGAGAATACACAACAAGAAGTGGATATAATGTAAAGCACCAACAAAATAGGAATATTGCAAGAATATGGAGAGATATTTGGGATAGCCATAGCATTCCAAAAGTCAATGTTTGTATGGATAGTAGGTCATAGGAAATTTTTTATCTTGGGATAACCAAATGAAAAGGAGTTTTCATGGCCCTTCATAATATGTTCTATGTAGAAAGGAGGAGAGTATAGACCATCTCTCAAAACACTTTTTAATAGCCTTGGGTGATGAATTGTAGGATTGAAGAGTAGTTAAAGCAATGGAAAAGCACTTTTAAAAGTGAGGTATTATAGACAATATAGGATACATCAAAAGATGCAATATTTTGAATTGTATGGCTAAAGAGGAACAAAAAATATGTAAAAGAAAGAAAAGCAGTTTAAAGGTAATAAAAAGGAAGATATGTTTAGCCATAGAGGAATTAAAACCAACCCTATCAACTCCCCCAATCCCTAATATTGAAGCAAAGAGCCTTGATAGGTGGATTCAAGTCATCAAATAGAATTATGATGTTGGGTATAGGAGAAACAAAAGGAAGGTAAAGAATATGAAGTAGAAACTACCAAAAATGGATTTGGTCAAATTGAATTTTTATGGAGCATCTAAAGGAAATCCAGGCCCAACAGGATGAGGAGGAATAATTAGAAATAATAAGGGTGAGATTTTATCACATTACACTTTCAATAGTGGATTTAAGACAAATAATAAAGTTGAAGCTTGGGTAATTTTGATAGGATTAAAAACATACGAACAAATAAAATAGAACAAAGTATGAATGGAAGTCGATTCGTTAATTGTAATAAATATAATTTTAAGGAAAGCAAAGGCTCCATGGAACATGCAAGAGATCGTGTGGAAATACAAGACCTTGTTACAAAGTTTGAAGAAATTAGGTTTACACATACATTAAGGGAAGGGAACAAATGTGGAGATAAACTAGTCAATAAAGGATCATAAAGTTAAATTCTCTTTTTCATAATTAATTAGAGGAAGTAGAAATTTTAGTTGATGTCGACTACCTAAATCAAATAATGATTAAGATTTACCTTCATGTTTTTTATTGGTATTATTTGTTGTACTTTCTAATATTAATATGTTTTCATATAAACTATTTATTCCAGTTCTTGTGATTGAACTTATGTTTCAAGAAGCAAACTAACAATTCAGATTGATAAAGCTGACGATAATAGTGTGAATTTTTAGAAATATTACTCTACTAAAGTGCAATGTGTAGACTGTAGAGATGGAGTTTTGGTATTGTGAAGGTTGCTGCAAGAAAATGTTAAAAATAAGGATGTTGAATTTTAGAATATTTTTATTTACAAAGAATATTAAAGAAGATCCAAAAACTAAAAATAAAAAGTTCACTTTTTATGAAAAAAACATGTAGATATCTAATTATAGCAACTCAATTGAGGTGAAAATTAAATTTATTTGTAAACTCTCAAGCTTTAAAGGAAAGAGTTGTGATTTGTCAAGGGTGAGAGACCCGAGTAAACCTTTTTTCTCCTACAAAAAATAAAAACTATATAACCTCAACTTTCAAGGAGAAAACCCATGTTCTAAACTCTCTATGAAATGTTTTTTTATACATAGGGAAGTTGGTTACAACCACACTATTTTTAGTAACTATCAAGTGCAGGGTTCAAACCATAGGGGCTACTCCCAACAAGCCTATACCACCTTGTTATTGTTGCCCCAACGTGAAGAAGACCACCATTCACTCGGGATTCATACCATCATCACCAGTCTGACGCACACTCATATCAGACTACTACCTTTGCAATAGGCATGCCCCTGAGTACAACATTTTCTCTCCCCCAAATAATAAAAACAATATAATATCTACTTTCAAAGAGGAAACCCATGTTTTAAACTTTCTATGAAATGTTACATGTAATAAGAGTTGAGTTTGTTTTAATTTTAAATAACTAATTATAAAAATTAACACTTTTAATAATGTATGTATAATTTATTTTAATTAACTACTTTTTTTTATTTGGTTAGTGTGAGAAACCCCTGTGCATAGGGTTAAGCAATCTTCTCCCAACCATGACCCCTCATAAATTCAAGAGCTATGCTTATCAATAGGAAATTTAACACACAGCCACCACACACCCACCCCCTCACACACTCACCAACGTCACGGTTTGAACCTTGGATCTCCCGAAGAAAAGTCAAAGATAAAACTGTTGAACTGTCCCATGAAACTTTGATGAATACAGATTGTTGGTTAGAATTATGAGCCAACTCCATACCTTCTGAGATAGCAATAATATTGTTAAGGATGTATCTACCCCGAATGAAGCGAGTTTGCTCTGGGTGCACGATAATAGGAAGGAGATGGAGATATTAAGGAGAGTAATAGCTCTCCAATTGGTGATGATTTAAGGATCACCAACCTTGAGGATAAATTTAATAATATTAGTATCCAAGAAACCCTTGGAAAATACCTCCTGATAGACTTTGAGAAGATCAGGCCCTACAATGTCCCAAAATCCCAAAAAGATTTGTAAAAAAAAAGATTTGTAAAATTCATAAGGGAAGCCATCAAAACCAGAAGATTTATCATTGGCCATATAAGAAAAAGCTTCCTCTAACTATATGAATTAAAACATGTTCCATCTATACTAAATTCAAGATTTAAAACAAATTAACACTTAATAAAAATTTTATTAGTATAAACTTAAATCTTCATGCCTATGCTATGTATAAAACCTAAATTTTTACCCAAAAATTAACCATATTTAGGTTCTTAAACTTATACCATTATCAATTATACCATCAATCTAATTGACTATATGAATCAAAGCATGTTCCGTCTATACTAAATTCAAGATTTAACACTTAATAAAAAAAATTATTATTATAAACCTAAATCTTCATGCCTATGCTATGTATAAAACCTAAACTTTTACCCAAAAATTAACCATATTTAGGTTCTTAAACTTATACCATTATCAATTATACCATCAATCTAATTAAATAGTTTTTTATTTAAAAAATATATTATCAGTTTTAATACAAATGACTACATGGGAAAGCAAAGTTCCCACGTAGTTCTAAAACAAGTAATCATAGGGAAAAGCACAGTTCCCAGATGCAACAGGTGAATATATTTAAAATTTAATTTAATGAAAGATATCAAGATTTTTTATTTTTATTTTTTTTTGGTAAGTAATGCGTGGTATAATGATCACATTTTTCGAGGTACAACCGGTAGCATAGTTAGATTATATTCACGGAGGTATAGATGATTCAAACTTGAATAGCCTAAATAAAGTGCAACGACATACCACTAAAGTGTCCAACAAAAACAAACAAAAAATATTTTGAAGATTGATAAATGTTCTTTTTTAAGAATTAAAAGTTTTCCAATGAAGTGAGGTTGCAACAAAATTGTTGGGTTGTTGATGGTTTTAAATTTAAAAATCATTTGAATAAAATTTTTTTTATTATTTATAAAATATTGTTTAAAATTATGTATGAATTGTTTAACAAGATTAGAACTTGTTTTTTCCTTATCATTTAATTTTTATTTTACTTTATATTATATACTTAATTTAAAAAGATTCATAAAATTTAATTCATTTAAAAAATAATCAATGATATGTATATTTTTTTATTTAATATATTAATTAAATAATTTATTTTTTAATTAATAAATTATTTTAATTATTGTTTTGTGATGTATTTTAAAAGGTAAAGGTAGAGTAGTTTTTAACGTCTATAGGACTATAGGTTATATGAGATGATCCTTACAGAGGACATTATTTACCTATGTTTATCTAACGAAAAGATACACCTTTGTGTGTTATTGGATTTGGACCTTGAACCTCCTATCCAAAGTTTCAAAGTCATACCATTAAGTTCTCGTAAGCTGTACAAAATTTTGACTATTAAACTCACTAGAATTTGAATCTTACACCTTCTATTTAAAAATTCAAAATGTTGACCATTAGATTTCAAAGAGATACTAAATCACATGAGATTATAAACACCATTCAGAGGCTGAAAAAGGAAAACGACCAACTCAAAAAGCAGGTGTCAAAGCTACAAAACCTCGCGAACATGGGTCAGCTTGAATGGCATGTCCTCAAACAAACCATCCACCCCCCAAACAATGATGCAATAGAGGTGGGAAAAACAAATGCAAGTCAAATAAAATAGGTACAGGATACACTCTGAAACATGGAAACAAGAGAAAATGAGTTGCAAAATGAATTAGCAAAGGCAAAGACATGGTCTCAAGTAGTAAAAGAACCAATCAATCAACAAAAAGAGTTGATAGAGAAGCAAGTAAAAATTCAAATAACAGAAGAGAAAGAAAGACATGAGAAGTTATCAAATATAATCATCAAAGGGTTGAAATATTATGGGGATAGGGAAGACACAAACCGTTTAACCAGGGACTTCTTGTCAGATCGATTACAATGGAAAGGTCAAATAAAAAAATAAGCAAAATTGGTAGGCTGAGAGAAGGCGACAAAGATAGTCATATCCGGGTCACATTGATGAGCTACGAGGACAAAACAAGGTTACTAAAAAATAGAGGCATGCTGAGAGGGTCACAATTATATTTAGATGATGACCTAACATTTTTACAGCAGGAAGAAAGAAACAAGGAATGAGAAAAGGTGAGGGCAGTAAAGAATGAAGGGAAACAGACATATTTAAGGAATGGAAAGGCATACATTACATCTAAACAAAACAAATAGGGAGTATGGCCCGATCGAGAACATCTTACGATGGTAAGCTGGAACTATAGAGGTTACCCTTGGAGAAGAGGACCCGGGTTAGGGCCAATTGCTAGAGACAAATATATAATCATCCTGACGGAAACACATGAACATGATGGATGTAGGACTCCATAATTTGTGGGATACAAAAAAATAGCAATATGGAATAAAGCAACAGAAAATGGCAAAGGGCATGGGGCTATTATGGTTTTAATAAAAGAGGAATGGTATAGGGTCATTAAAATTACAAAATAGGATGAAAAAAATAGTACATATGGATAAAGATCCTACAAAATAAGTCAGTTATTAGCATAGCAACATGTTATTTTGCTCCCAAGAATTCTAAATTCTATAAGAAACATGACCTTAAAAGAGAAGATCCATACTCCTCCCTAAAAAGAGATATTTTAATATACAGTAAGCTGGGGGAGATTATATTAATTGGATATTTCAATGCAAGGACAGCAAATAAGCAATCTAACATTCTAGAAGGAAGTGAAGATATTGAGATGAATCCTCTTTAGATTCCAGAAGAGGAAAATAAGCAGTGGACCAGGACTTCAGAAGATGAGCATGGGGCTATCACACAATATGGAGAAGAGTTGTTAGGCCTCTACAACATACACAACTTGATTATTTGCAATGGGATGAACAAATGGAAAAATTTAGGAAGGTATACATGCAAAACATATAATGGACAAAGTGTAATAGACTATGTAATATGCTCACAAAATTACATACCAAAAATAGATGAGCTAGAAGTGGAAGATTGTCCAGTGGAACTTAAGTCATATCACAACCCAATTTTTATGAAACTTCTAATGCAAGGAGACAACCCAAGGGAAAACACTTGCAAAGCAATCAAAACAAATATCCTCACAAGGGAAACATTCTCTTAATAGATGAAAATCGATAGAATTTTAGGGTAGTATTAAATAACAAGTTACAGGAAAGGGAGAAACTACCTCATAGTAGCAGGGATTATAGTAAGAGTGAATGGTTAATGCACATTATCCAAGAAGCTCTAAACAAATGCAAGAGAGCTAAACCTCAAAAGAAATAAAGGAATAGCTTCCCAACCAACCCATGGTTCGATGAATATTGCAAAGAAGCGCGAATATTACTAAAGGAACCAACGGGTAAAACAAGAGAAAACATAAAAGCATATGAGAAACTGGTAAGGGCAAAAAAATAAGAATACACTAGAACAAGGAGGAAATAACATATTTACTTAGGGAAGCATGAACCAAAGAAATTTTGGAAGGAGTGAAGCATAAAAAGGATGCAAGCTGAAAATAGCATAACAGTTAATTAGTGGTTGGAGTATTCAAAACAATTGTATCAGCTTAGTAACCAGAAGGAGACACCCCCTATTATCACTGTCAAGAAATAACTTTTCACAAATGAAGACATTATTCAAGGGATAAAAAAGTTAGCAACTAGTAAAGCCCGTGACATAAACAATCTTCAAGCAGAGCATATAAAATGGGGGGTAGATATTCTGGCATCGCAGATCAAAGAAATTTTCAATGAGGTCATACAAAATGGTTTCCCTATCGAGTGGACAACTAGCTTGACCATTCCTTTGTTTAAAAGTGGAGATGTAAATAATCCCTCAAACTATCGAACTATCATGATCAACCCTCTCTTTGCAAAGTTTTTTGGGAGTATGATAGAGCGTAGTATCAGTATATGGGCAGAAGAAAGAGAAAGAGAGCAAAGGGACAAGCGGGTTTTAGGCCCAAGCACTCAACTATTGATCACCGTATCACACTCGGACACATAGTGGAAAAAATATGGGACAAAAAAGAGGAGGCTTTCTGTTGTTTTGTAGACTTCAAAAAGGCATTTGACACAGTGCCAAGGAAAAAATTATGGAGCAGAATGGAAGAGCTAGAGGTTCCAATTCACTACAAGGAAGCAGTTCATAGAATATATGAGCATGTAAAAGCTAGAATCATAACACATGAAGGGTTATCTGAATGTTTTGGTAGTGACATAGGTTTCAAACAAGGTTGCCCTCTATCTCCTACCTTATTTGGGTTGTACATTGACAAGTTAGAAAAATGGATAAACAAATTTGGGGAGAGGGTGTGCACTTAGCCAAATATGTGGTAAAACTTCTCATGTATGCAGACGATGTAATTCTTGTGGAAAAAACAGCCAAATATCTAGGAGATCACTTTCGAGCTCTAGAACTCTTTTGTAAGGAAGTTGGGATGCAGGTAAACACAAGCAAAACAAAAATCATTATTTTTTCAAAAAAAAAGAAGCAACAGCTCAAATTTTAGTTTGCAGGAGAACCACTTGAGGTAGTAGTAGAATACAGATACTTGGGCATTAACTTTCATGAAAAACTCAATTGTAATACATGTAGGATGAAAAGAACTCAAAGCGGTTGGAGAGCATTGTATGCACTTCAAAACAAGTGTAGGAATGCCGAGCTGTGGGACTGGAAGACAACCATGGTTTTATTTGGCCTACTTGTTACATCGGTTTTGTTGTATGGTTGCGAAGTGTGGGCTAGTGGCACAACAAAGGCAAAATGGAGGCAAGTAGAAAGGATTCAAAAATATCACAAATTTTCTCAAAATTAAGGCCACAACCCCTTATGAAATTATTCTAGCTGAAACTGGAATGTTTCCTTTAGAAGCAATTGCTATGACCAAGTTGTTATGTTACTTGAAACATAGAAAACATGAAAAATGACAAATGGCCAAGGGCAGCTAAGGATGAAGATTTTCATAAGTGGAAGAACACATGGGTGAAACAAAATCAAAAATGGATGAAACGTTGGGAAATCAACATAAATGAATGCCTAAATTTCAACAAAGACATCAAAGGGCAGCTAAGGACGAAGAGTTGCATAGGCGGAAGAACACATGGATGAAACAAAATTAGAAATGGATGAAACATTGTGAAATCAACATAAATGAATGCCCAAATGTCAACAAAGACATCAAAAGCTATGTGAATGAAAAATTTAGAAGTGGAATGTGAAAAAATGCAAGAAGAAAAATACAATATTATATTGCAAATTTTAATCCAACATATGATCACAAGGAAAAAGCATATATAGGCGCTGAAATCAAGTGGAAGGAAAAAATCCTCATTGCTCATATAAGGACTAGCTCTCATAGGCTTAGATGTGAAACAGGGAGATGGACAACACCCAAAGAACAATGGGAAGAAAGGATATGTACTTTATGCAAGCACAGAGGCAGTAGAGACAGAGGAACACTTCATCTATAAGTGCCCGAGTTTTTCAGACATCCATGGAAAATACAAAGAAACACTTGGAAACAGGTCTATGACAGAGTTATTTGAAGACAGTAAAATAAAAAAAGTTGGGGAATTGCTAACCCAAATCAGCAGGAGAAGGAACAACCTTCTCAAAGATATTAAAGATC
The DNA here is from genome assembly GCA_028583015.1 of Wollemia nobilis. NCBI lineage: Eukaryota > Viridiplantae > Streptophyta > Pinopsida > Araucariales > Araucariaceae > Wollemia > Wollemia nobilis. The sequence goes on from JAQPPZ010015413.1 coordinate 843,990, forward strand.
ATATGATATGATTTGAGTAGTTGTACTTCCATATTTGAGGTCCCATAGACCATATTTGTGTCTCGTAGACGTAATTAAAATCTTTCATTTCATTTCAAAATCTAGTATATATTTTATAATATTTGAAAAAAAAAACATTTTTAAAAGAAAAAGTCAACTCATAGTCCTTGTTGGGACATTATAGTTATTTTTTTTTCTTTTTCTTATTTTAGATTTGGTTAGTGTGAGAAACCCTATGACCGACACCGAGGGTTAGGCATCCCCATCCCACAATGATCTCCCGTAAAGGTGAGATTTAAGCTTATCAATAGGGGTGACACCCAAGGTTGGGCATCCCCATCCCACAATGAGCTCTCATAAAGGTGAGAGTTAAGCTTATCAATAGGGGTCATAGTTGTTTTTTTGTTTTTTTAGATTTGGTTAGTGTGAGAAACCCCTATGATCGATGCCCAGGGTTGGGCATCCCCATCCCAAAATGATCTCTAGTAAAGGTGAGAGTTAAGCTTATTGATAGGGGCCAAACACACAACCATACACAAACTCACCCCCTCACACACTCGTCCATGTCATAGTTTGAACCTTGGACATCTCGAAGAAGAACCAAAGAACCAAAGTTCGAATCGCTACCCATCCAGGACTATGTTAAAAAAATTGCTTTTCATATTTGTTTGAGAAACTAAATTAACTATTCAATATATTTGATCTCTTTTTTAATTTGGATACATATTTTTGTTGGCTACTCAAACCGCGGTGTGGGTGAGTGTGTGAGGGGGTGGGTGTGTGTATGGATGTATGTTTGGTCCCTATTGATAAGTTTAGCTCTCATCCGTATGAGAAGTTATAGTGGAAAGGGATGTCCAAAAATTAAAATAATATCTTTATTTAAAATTTTAAATAAGAGGTCCAAGGTTTGAATCTCATGGGGATAGGGTTGTACACAATCCTTAGTAATGATAAGAGTATTAGTATGGTTAGATAAATATATATGAAATAAGAAACATCCTTCATGAAAATAATTACATATAACCTATGGCCTCATGAACAACTTTATCTCTTTACCTTTAAATAATAATAAATTGCATATATATTGAGAATAAAATCATATTTTACATTAATTTTTAAAATTAAAATTTCAAATAAGAGATCCAAGGTTTTAATCCCATACAAATATGTGGTTGTACACTATCCTTCGATGATCAAAGTATAGTTGGATAAAAATATATTAAATAAAAAAACCTCCATAAAAATAATCCCTTATGACCTATTAACCTCATAAACATTATAAACTACTTTATCTTTTTATCTTTAAAAATATTATTAACATATTTTATCTATTAAAATTATAAAATTACATCTTAATAATAAATAATTTAACTCTTAATTTAAACTAAATATATATTAAAAATAAAATTATATATATATTTATAGTTATATCAAACATTCTCACTTGATAAGATGGTCCAAAGTATAAATAGTTTCCAAAGGTTACTTGGAATTTATAAATATTTTGTAGATTTATTTTTAAGCAATGAGCTTTCCTTTGTGTATAGGGTGATTCCCTAGAGCTCTACTTCATATACATCTAACTCCATGATGTGCATGAAAGTAGTATCGATCACAATAGATTAGTCATTTGCCTATTTATCTACTGGTAATTTTTTTAAGGAGTTAAAATAATTTTCCTTGCATGAAGACTCATGAGTTGCAATATTTGTAGAGCTACAAAAATTTGACATGACAACAGATGAAATGGTTTGAGTTGAAAATTTAATAAAGTATATTTTTATTTTTTAGCCACAATGTTTAATATTTAATTTATTTAATACTTAATATATTTTTAATGTTGATGGAGCTATGAAGATGGGTTAGATATATGTCTTGCACCAGATCTTCATGTGATGAACTTAATTGACAACAACTTCTAATTTACTGCACACAAAAAAAAGTGAAAATCATATTTTTTATCGACGTCCAAGGCATGGATTAAAGAGATCTCAAAATAAGTTTCAATCAGCTGATCAAAAAATGGTTCAGATATCAAGTGAATTCGGTACTAAGGAGTGCCCCTAAAATAAATCCACTGTGAAAACCCCTTTCAAGGGCAAGGATTTCAAAGACTCGGCCCCAAAAATGAATTTTAGGGATGCCTTCCATGGTGGACAACCTCAACCTAATGCTAACATTAATCTTAGGGTTTCCTGTAAATCTTTGAGAATGCCTAAGATTGATCCTAGGAAAACTGAGTCGGGATGTCTTAGGGCAGCTGATGGAACTCCGATTGTTAAGCTAGATATGGGCATCATTCAGACTGGCATAGAAGATCTGGAAAAAAGAGGATTGATTTGTCGTTTCTTGGGTTTTCATTCGAGTCTATCTGCTTTCAAAGTTTAGGCTACAAAAATTAGAAAACAAAAGGTGAGTTACAAATCACTATTTATCCAAATGGTTATTTTCTTGTTTTATTTGCTAATAATGAAGATAGAGAAAATATTTCAAGGGGATCCTTGGTTCTTTGGAAGGGGAGAGCTTTTCATGAATCCTTGGCATACTAATTTTAAATTCGAAGAAGATATGGCTTCTACAAGTCTTGTCTGGGTTAGACTCTTTGGCATTCCAATTGAATTTTGGAATAATACTATTTTTTCTTCAATTGGAAACTCTTTGGGAACTTTTATGATGACTATTGATTGTACTCAAAAATTTGAATATATTATTTATGCTCAGTGTTTTAATGGATTTTGATAAACCCCTCCCTGAAAAGATCTCATTACAATTTGGAGAGGGACACTTGGGAGAAAGTTGTGGACTATGAGAACATTCATTTTCGTTGCCAAATTTACCATAAATATGGTCATTTGGCTAATGTTTGCCCAAATAAAATTCTAGTTCAAAATAAAGAGGATACAAACTTAGCAGGCTTCCAAATGCCTAAAAAGAAGAACACTCCAGAAAAAAAACTAGTTATGAAGGATCAATCAAAGTTATCATCTAATATGTTTGAAATTATTTCCACAAATGATGTCCCAGGTGAGGAAGAGGAAATAATGGAGACAAAAATCTTAGAAACACAATTTAAAGATGTAGGGAAAGACTCAGAGACAAACCAACAAATTAAAGGTTTTCAACAAGGAAAAAAATGAGGAAATATACACAATAAAACCAATCTTTTAAATGTTGAGACTTTAAATAATACAGGTTCTAAGATAGACTATGTTGAATCTTCCAGTAACACTTTGGCTTTATACATGCAATCTTCGAGGTTAGAAGCCACCTCAGATTCAATTGGGGTAAGTCAAGAAACAGGGAAAAAAACTAAAGATGAATTCCAACCACAAGGCAGGTCACAAGACCAATCAACATCATATGGTAAAATAAGGTGAAAAGCTTGCAGAGGAATGTAAGATTACTGCCCCTACCAATTTTTTTAGCCCTGGTATTAATGAATATCATCACTTGTAATATTAGATGACTCAAAGGAAGTCTTTCAAAACAAAATTAAATTAGAATAATGGTTCAAACAAACCATCCACATCTTGTTTTCCTTCAAGAAACAAATATTTCAATAGAGGAAATAGATTCAATTATTAGTAAAATTTGGCCAGCTAGAAAAGTTGCTTCCCTCGATTCCTAGGCGACTTTTGGTGGCATTGCTTGTCTTTGGGACCTAAAGAGGATTTTATTCACCATATGGTTGGCAGCTTAGGTCTTTTGGCTATAACTAATCAAAGTAGACATTTTAATCAAATTATGCTTCATATAATTGTTTATGCTCTGACTACCTTGAAGGAAAAGAGAAAACAATGGAAGGATATAACTTATATTATCTCTCATTTTCCTGAATATTGGATCTTGATCAAAGGAGATATCAATCCCATCCTCTCTTTGGATGAGAAAATAGGAGGAAATAGAAATTTGGACAAAAGCGCTGACCTCATGAGTGAATATATTGTAAACCTTTATATTGTGGACATCCAGCCAGATAATGGTCTAATGACTTGGTATAACATAAGGTAAGGCTTAGCTTGTATTATGGAGAGATTGGATAAGTTCTTGTTCTCTGATAATTTATTAATCCATGGTCACATTCCTAAGGTGAAGACTCTTAACAATGTTGGTTCGGATCACTAGCCAGTCATGGTGGAAATTTGACAAACCAATGTAAGTTTCTTGCCTTTTCGATTTTAGTTAATGTGGCTTAGAGACAGTTCCTTCAATCCCCGAGTGCAGCAATGGTGGAAGTTAAACCAAGGTATGGGACTAAGACGTTTTGTTTTACCAAAATGTCGTAATACATTAAATCGAAAATCAAGATTTGGAATTGGAAGAAGTTTGGAGATGTTCAACAAAAAAAATATGAATTTATTGCTCAACTTGAAAATTTGAATAAGAAAATCCATTTAGATGGCCTCATGGAGAGTAAAAGTATAGATGAAATTAAACTCATTACTCAGTTAGAGGAATGGAAAAAATAGAACTCTTAAGGAAGCAAAAATCTAGGATCCAATGGCTCAAAGAAGGAGAAACACAGATTTCTTCCACAAATATCTTCTAGCTCGAAGATCTCATAACTTCATTTCTTCCTTGAAATCTAGTTTTGGATATGTTGACTACACTTGGTATGGCATGAAATCTGTTGTTGTCAATTACTTTTCCAATTTTTTTGCTACTGCTCCTCTCAACTTGGCTTCTCAACATAATATTCTTCAAGCCATCCTTACTCTTATCACTTTTGAGCAGAAATATATTTTGACTGCTCCAGTTACTATAAATGAGCTTCAAAATGTGGTTTTTAAAATATAAAAAGGAAAAACCCTAGGTCCTAATGGTTTTCCTATTGAGTTCTATCAAGAGTTTTAGGATATCCTTCATGCTAATTTATTAGAGGTGGTGGAAGAAACCAGGAAAGCCAAAGAAATTTTGAAGGTTATTAATAAAAACTATATAGCTCTTGTCCCAAAAGCTCAAGAGGTAGATCATATCTAAGATTTTAGACCTATAGCTTTATAATGTTCTCAAAATCATTACAAAGATCATGTCAGAAAGGTTGAATCCTCTTTTGCATAATATTATTTCCCCTGAATAAGGGGGTTATGTGGAAGGGCATCAAATAGTGGATGAAATAGTTCTTGCCTAGGAAGCCATCCATTCCATGGAAATGCAAAAATCTCCATCTATGTTCATTCGTTTAGACTTATCTAAAGCCTATGAAAGAGTGGATTGGTACTTCCTTATCAAAGTTTTAGATTGGATGGATTGGATTCTGGGACGTATCTCTTCGGTATTCTACTCTATTCTTCTCAATGGCAAGCCTTCTCGGGTGTTCCCTTCTTCTAGAGTTATTAGGCAAGGTGACCCCTCTCCCCTTATTTATTCATCATTATTGTTGAATGCTTGGGTAGGACTAACAAAAAATAGAGAAAACAAAACCCTTAAGGGAGTTACCAATGCTCGTGGAGCTGGGCCTATTTCTCATCTTCAATTTATTGATGACTCTACTTTGTTAGGTAAAGCTACAGTTAAGGAAGCTTCTAAAATTAAGCAAATCATCAGTTATTTTTCTAATGCTATTGGGCAACTAATCAATGAGAGAAATTGGTAGACTTTCAAATGGTTCCCTAGTTTTCACTTTTGCTGAGAATTTGGGTATCCTTTCCAATAACCTTGTTAAGGGGTATGGTATCCTTAGAGACCTTCGAGAGGCTACTAAGGTTGGATGGAAAACGGTGTTGGTTAAATCTGACTCTCAAGTCATGATTACATTTTTGAAGACTCCTAAGAATCATAAGGTTGATTGAATAATAAAAATAATTATTGAGAAGATTCAATTAATCCATATGGGCTTTTTTAAATTTAAATAAAATCATGTGGCTAGAGAATAGAACAGGAGTTTTGATGCTTTAGCTAATTAGGTATTGGACAAAGATGATCTTACTTACTATGGCCACCCTCATAGATGGTGGGATTCACAAATAAGAGAAGCTCTTCTTTCTATAACTTCTTTGGATGGCTCCAGTACGAGAGGTGCCTAGTTCATTTTTTCTTTGTTTTTACTTCTCTTTGGTTCGGTCACGGTATTTTAGTTCCCTTGCTTAGACTCATCATTCTTTTGTTTCTTTTGTTGATTTTTGCATGAATAGCCTTTTGGCCTAGAAAGGCCAAACTTGTTTTCTATTTTTTCCTCCTTTTTTGTTTTTCGGTGTGTGTTGTTTTCTATTGTTTTTGTTCTATTTTATTTATGTGTTTTTTGTGTTTTTGGTGTTTTTCGGTATTTTTGAATTTTTAATATTTTGTGTTTTTTTTTGTGTGTATGTGTGTGTGTGTGTTATTTGTGTTTGTGTGTTGTTCTTGTGGTTTTTTTTTTTGTTATTGTTGGTTATTTTTTACATTTTTTGTTGTTTTTTTATGTTTTTTGTTGTCTTTTGTCGTCTTTATATTTTTGTGTTTTTTTGTCTTATTGTTTTTGTGTTTTTTTAATTTTTATTTATTATTGTTTTTTGTTGTTTTTCTATTTTTTGTGTTTGTTTGTTTGTGTTTTTGTTGTTTTTGGCATGTTTGTTGAGTGTGTTGAAGGGGGCAAGACAAGTGCAATCCTTGGGCGTTTTTTGTGGAATAGATACCCCTGCCTCCTTGGGACTTACTCGAAAATGGTATCTTATTTGGGGTGTTTTCCACAAACAAAAAAAAGATGGAGTTATCCAATATATTCTTATATTTTTTTAAAGTGGCCCCAAATGATATAAGCAAAAAGACAATAAAAAAAGTAAATGATTTGATGTTCTAAATCCTCTTGACACACGACACACTTGAAAGGTTCATGATATCCTCTTCCTTGCCAACTCTCTTGTAAGAATTGTTTTGGATTGCTAACCAAAGGAATGTTGAGGCCTTAGCGATGGCCTCTAATTACCAAATATTCTTACAATAGAAATCATTGGGAGTAATCGAATATCCACCGTCATTTGACATATTCCAAACCAACTCATCCTTCCATGTAAAAATAGGTAAATAAAACTCTTAAGGCATCTTTTAAAGCCTATCTTTTGCATTTTTTTGTTCCTCTCCTTCGAAAACTTACTAATAGAAATTCATGATCTAGATTTTCTCACATTAATGTAATATTTGGCCTTTGGACCTTTACAAGCTAAACAATGCTTGAGTCAACGGTTCACTTTTTGGATGACATAAGACGATAAGACTTCAACCATACATCACACTAACCATCTAATATATTTCTTGATAAATTATAAGCTACTTGATATAAAGTTTCATGTTAACTATCCTCCAGGTAAGGTTTCTTTTTTGAATAATTATATTAAATTACAAATAAAGCATACAAATAAAAATTTCAACTTAATTATATATTTTTTATATTGCTAAATAAGTCTAAAAATTTTAAATTAATATTCTTTTTTATTTATGTCATCTAGGGTTTGGATGTGTTGAGTGGTATTTTCACCCAATTGTGAAAGTACACTCTCCCTTAGGATTTGGGTTCCAAATCCCCTCTTGCAAAGAAGTTAAACAAACAACTTCTCCAAGGTCTCCGCTATATTAGCATTTGCATATGTGTATTAGTAATCTCAAATAAAGATATTCAATTTAAATGCTTGGAACACCTTAGTGATTGCAAGTAACTGTAAACAAGGGGCAATGTTGGTTTATTTTACCATGAAACTTTAGTGATTGTTCATTGAACCAAAATAAAGCAAATGTGAGTTGGCCCTCATATGACCACGATGTAGTGCCTTAATTCCTTTTATCTTGAGGGTTTTAAGGTAGATTTTATCTTCCTTTATTAAGTCCAAATATGGCTTCTTATCATGAAGATGAAGATAGCTTTCAATGTGATCGATAAACTATCCCTCTTTGGTGAAATAGGTTTTCACAAAGAGGCAATAATTTATGGCCTTAAATTAAGGGCTTTAAATGTCACTTTAACTTATCCCTCTTAAATGAAATCAAATTTTCATCAAGATGAACAATTAAGTGCTTTGAAGAAATGACCTTCAATGTGATGCTCAAATTACCCCTCTTTCGTAAAATTAGAATTTTTATGAAGAGAGGGCAATTTTAGGCTCCAAAAATGGAAATTTGTAAAATGCCATAAAACATAACTCCTTCAATGAAATTGGAATTTTCATGAAGGGAATGTCATCATAGGCTCATGAATGAAACATGAAACTGAAAAAATGAAATTCGGCCCTAAAATGGAAATTTTCTATTTTCGGAATTTTTAAAATCTGTAATAAAACAGCAACTTCGATGAATTTTTAAAAATACTAAACAACTCCGAAAATGAAATTTCAAAGTGCGTATTGGAAGTCTGAAGTATAACCTACGCAATGGTGAAATTATTTTTGGATTTTGAAATTTTTTAAATGTTTATTTTAATTAAAAAAAAGTTAAAATTTTTGGGAAAATAAAATGCAGAAAAATGAAAATGAAATGCAGAAAAATGAAAATAAAATGCATTCAGTATGATGCTATCCTATTTCGAAAAAACCGAAGATGTGAGGTTTCCATGCATGCAACCTAACCTATTGGACTTGCAAAACAAGCACAATCCGGATAAGCTAAGTGCTTGCTCCTAGGGTTTTAAATGAGGTTTTCAGATTTAAACATTCGCATGAAGCAACCAAGAAACTTGCATAAACTCCATTTACAAGCCTAAAATCTGAAAAGGGGAAAAATAGACATTTAATCTTGCATGCAGAAAATGACTCCTCCTTTCTTGTCCATAAGATGCAACTTTCTGAAATTTTCTGTATTAAAAATTTGTCATTTTACAATAACAAAAATTTTTGGTTTTCCCAAACCAGTCCATGGAAGAAAACGACTCAAACAGGTCCAGAATGGCCCTCTTGCCTTCAAATCTGCAACTCTGCTCGCAGCAGTTTCCAACCCCTCAAAACATCCTTGCTTGGCGTATTTAAAATTTTCAGGAAGCTTTTCGTTTCATTTTCCAATGGTTGTTCGTTTCACCTTCCCTTGTGCATGCATGTGTTTTGGTTTCCAAAAAAGCTTTTCGTTTCTATTTTGTGGCCCTTCGTTTCATTCCCATGGTTTGGCTTCCTCTGTTTGGTTTTCTTCACTTTTCGTTTGATTTCAAAAAAATGTTTCCTTTTCTCCACATGGGCATGCGTCCGCTTCCTTCCATGTGTAACGACCATCTTAAATGATTTCAAATCATTAAAGATTCCTTATGTAACGTTTTGTCTTATTCATTGGATTTTGTCCTTATGTGACAAATTACCTTATTCAATCTTCGATTTATTCCTTATAGGTCCACGTCATTATGCAGTCTTCAGTTTCACTATCCTGGTGTTCATCACTAATATCGAGGCACTGTCCACTACTCATTCCCTTGGAAAAAATCGGACATGTCACGAAATCGTGACACTCTTGTCTCTCTGCCTGCCTGCCCCTTTTGAGTCGCGAAAATGCAACATGTCGCGATATCGTGACACTTTTGTTTCTCTGCCTGCCTGCCCTTTTGAGTCACAAAAATGCAACATGTCGCGATATCGTGACACTTTTGTTTCTCTACCTGCCTGCCCTTTTTGAAAATGCAACATGTCGCGATATCGCGACACTTTTTCTTTGCTTTGGACCGCGAAAATGCAACATGTCGCGATATCGCGACACTTTTTCCCCCTTCTGTTGCTCTTGGCCACGAAAATGCAACATGTCGCGATATCGCGACACTTTTTCTTCTTGCTCTTTCTCTTCTCTTTGGACCGCAAAAATGCAACATGTCGCGATATCGTGACACTTTTTCTTTCTTGTTCTTTCTCTTCTCTTTTGGCCGTGAAAATGCAACATGTCGCGATATCGTGACACTTTTTCTTTCTTGTTCTTTCTCTTCTCTTTTGGCCACGAAAATGCAACATGTCGCGATATCGCGACACTTTTTCTTTCTTGTTCTTTCTCTTCTCTTTTGACCGTGAAAATGCAACATGTCGCGATATCGTGACACTTTTTCTTTCTTGTTCTTTCTCTTCTCTTTTGGCCGCGAAAATGCAACATGTCGCGATATCGCGACACTTTTTCTTTTTTTTTTTTTCTCTTTTCTTTTGACCGCGAAAATGCAACATGTCGCGATATCGCGACACTTTTTTCTCCTTGCTTTTTCTTTTTGCTTTGGACCGCGAAAATGCAACATGTCGCGATATCGCGACACTTTTTTCTCCTTGCGGTGTTTTGCTTTTTCTTTGATCTTTAGCATATGGGCCACTTCGGTCTTCTTGGAAAATATGCAAAAAGGTGGGTCCCCAATTTTGGGGTACGTTGTGGAGCAGCCACAACAAATGGTGACTCTATGGGAAATGCTCCTGAGCATTTCGATGAGAACTCAACTTGAACACCTTCAAAACTCAAACACAAGCGTCAACAAATATCCCAAGAATGAAACTAGATGAGAAATACATGAAGCATTAGAATTATTAAGCATCAGCTCGATGTGTGCAATGTGCTTCATTCCCTATCGTTTGAAACTCGTTCAACTTTCCATTGTCATTTTCACTTATGATTCGAGTGTATGAGAAGTTATGGATGATTCCTGTAGGATTTAACGTATGGTGAAGATGCTAGAGATATAACAAGCTTTGCAAAGGCTCAAACTTTCTAGTACCATGAACAAACATATTAAAACTGTCAAATCCTCTTAGGACCAAATATGAGTATATTGAATTAATTTACTAGATCCCAAAGTTGGTTATGTGTCACTACCATTTTGAACCCATGTGCAAGTGTAAGTGAAATTAGAGCTTTGGGGAATAGGATTCCCAACCTAAGCGAGATGGGAATTTAACCCTATCCTTACTACTCTGATCCGGAGTTCATTACCTCATCTTGAACAAAATGATTTAACCTGTTATGGATGAAACTGTCGAGCTAGCCTGTCCGTTTGAGCGATCGAGTGGTCTTGCTTTTAGACAAGACATGTTGCCACGCATGAGCATACTCCACTGCCGATCAAGCGTCTATAGCCCCGGTGGAGATCAACCCCATAATCCAGGATTTGACTTTACTTTTGATTTCTTGAACCTTGGGGATGACTACCCATCCTTGCAAGGGACATGTAGTACGATCCTTCCAATCCAATATCAATGATGCAATAAAAGTAGAATGAAAAATATTTGCTTTGGAACTTCAAGTTCTTGAGTGTAGATCACGCTTTTAATTTCTTAAAGCGTGATGGAGGCAAAATAGAAGCTTTGGGGAATCGGATTCTCAACCTAAGCGAGATGAGAATTAGACCCTATCCTTACTACTCCATGAAGATCAAATCAGAGCTTTGGGGAATTGGATCCTCAACCTAAGTTCGATGGGGATTTAACCCTATCCTTACTACTCTGATTTTAGGCTTTAAGCACTATAGGAGTGGTAAAAACCACTGTTTTAAGGATTATGTTGCATGATAGGACGGACACGAAATACTCCTTTCGCCTCACCTTTTCTTCCAAGTATGGTTTTGACCATTTTGCTCAAGATCCTCTTTAATATGTGTAGAACGTGCTTGGTTCAAGATAGTTCGGGCATCATTTCCCAACCTTAGGATCCTTTTAATATATGTTATGTAATAACCCTAAGAGGATTCGACACCTTTTCAATGATTGTATTTGAAATGTAGATGCAACTGAGATGAAATGTATATGCAATGTGAAATGTAACATGAGATATGGATGAATGCATTGCTCTTTTTGAAATGTTGATGGAGTATACCACCTATTTTGCCATAATTTGTAAACTGACAACTTCATGCATCACAAGTTCCAAACGATATTCTTTAATGTGTTTGCGATACTCGTGGAGCTTTCTGCAATACAATTCCGATGTTTCATATTCTCTTAGTCTTAGTCAACATTCATAAGGACATAAGTTGACATCTCGCTTTTCTTTTATTTTTTTTTTTTCAAGACAAACCAAAAGTGTCCAAAGGACCAACACACAAAACTTAAAACCAAAATGAGATCCAATCCAAAACCAAAACACGAAAACCAAAAGTATATACAAATGTACAATATAATACAAGATGGTGCAAAAGTTTGGATTATCATTTTCTCGGATCCCAAACCTGATTAGAATTCTTTAAAAGACATATGACGTGATACGCATACCAAGTTTTGTAGGAATCCAACAAAAACAAGATCAAACCAAACAAAGAAACAAACTTCCACTTGCCCCTCTCACCATACCAATTTGATTTAGTTTCATTAATAATCCTATGGTGGAGTTTCAAGTTTTCAAATTGATTAGACAATGATTGATATTCAATTCCTTTATGTCTATTCTTTAAGATGTCCATTCCGCACTTTGATTCATGGTGTAGAAATAAGCTTTCATTTTCATTCAATAAAGCCATAACATTAATAATATTTGAATCAAACCATTCATTAGGCAAACCTTCATTCGAATTTTGCATGGTGAAACCAAAAAGGTGAGATTTTACCTTTGGCATGTTTTCATTTGACCTTACTTGAAGAGGATTTGAAAATTCCTCTTTTCTCTCATGACATTCATCATCATGTAGCACTTGTTCTTTCTCCATGACTTGTTTATCAAAGGCACCAAACTTAGGTACCCAATTGAAAATATGTCCATCCCTTTCAAACCATAAGTCTTGTCTATCTAGGGGTGGGTTAACTAACACATTTCCATGATCAATCACTTGGGTTGTTTTGGGTAACGTGAGATTTTCAATTGGATCATCAATGATATCAAACCCAAATGATTTAGGTTTTGTAATTTTCTCATTTTGAAATGGCATAATCATTGTAGCACAAGTAAGTGGATCAAGATTTTCAATTTCTTTTCCTTCAAAGGAATCTAAAGCAAATGACTCTCTTTCTTGATTCATGGTTGTAGAATCCTTATCATGTTCCAAAATTTGATGAGATTCGAATTCCTCTTCCAAAACTTTCTCAAATTGTACAAGATTTATAGTATCCTCATGTGAGGAAGCAATTGAGTTATCCTGCATATTAATTGACACAACAAGTTTGTTAGAAGATTTAGATTGATAATATTCTTCCCATTTCTTCCACGAATCATAGTAATCATCTTCCAATTTCAAGTTGTGATGCTCAAGTACTTCTTCTTCATCTTCCGATTCATCAGCATGTTTCTTATCCAATTCATCTTCACCTTCCTTAGATGGTCCAGATTATTTCCAAAAGTGGGTTATCTCTTGAATTCAAATTGGTAAAGCTATCATAATCCAAATTTGTAACCCATGATTCAATTTTATCACAATTTGGAAGGTGTGGATCCTCTTGGTCATCACTTTCGAGAACATCATCCAAAGTGTCTTTCGAGAACAAGTGGTGAAATTCGATTATGTCTTCAACTTCATTTGTTGATTTTCTTTCAAATTCATTTTCAGCCACTTGTGATGGCTTAGGAGCTTCTATAATGGGATCAATTTTTGAATTCCGTGTCATATAGTTGCTCCAATCCTTTGCAAGTACATCTGACCAAATCATATCCACATAAGTTCGTTCATCCAAATCCTCCTTTTTGGGTAATGATTCTAGATATTTCTTTTCCAAAACAAGATGGTGATCATTTGATTCCAACTTCTTGTTACCCATCCATAGAATTTCTTCTCCAAAAACTTCATGCTCTTCAAGACTTTTCGAATAGGTATTTACTTCAACGTGAGTCACCTCAAAATCTCTTGTATCGCTTGAAGAAGCATAACATGAAACATCATTAAGATCGGCATTATGAATTTTCTTCCTAGGATGATTTGGATGCATACATTGACGTGCTCATTTTTGTGGTGGAACATGCCTACATACCTTCTTAACCACTTTCTTTTGCTCTTTTACTTTCGATGCGAACTCTTTGGGTTGAGTGGTAGAAGTAGTAGGATTAGTTGGATTGATACCCACGGACAAAGCTTGAACATTTGTTGCAATGGTTCCATGGGTGACCACATGATTCTCTAATTGAGGCATAGTTGGATGGATGGAAGTACTTGTATAAGCACATGTGGGAGCATAAGTTGGTATGGTAGGATAAAGTTGATTGTAGGGAAAAACATTTGATATCAAATTTTGTTGTGCCCATGCTTGATTTACCATCGAGGTTTGATTGCAAGCCCCTAGTTGTCCTACCATAGTTGATTGCTCCATTCCATAACCTTGTGGCCTCAATTGTTGATCTACAATCATAGCTTATGTGTAGGCCGATGCAAGATCGGTAACCAAGGGATTCATCCTAACAAATATGGCACACCATGGATCCAATGCTCGAAAGTATATTTGAAGAGCACCACTTTCCTCAATAGTATAGGGAGAAATTAATCTCGCATAAAGCTTTCGAAACCTCAAGTTGAAACTTCTCACTGGCTCATTAGGTTCTCTTTTGCAAGAAGTAAATTGTTGATATATCGTGAGAGGATCAATGAGCAACCTAAATTGATTGATAAAATCATCTTTCAATTGAGTCCAAGATGTAATAGAACCGGTGGGTAAATTGATGTACCAATCATATGCCACCTCATCTAGGGTTCCAGGAAACATTCTACATGCCACATCCTCATGTTCGACATTCCATCTAACTAGGATATCCACATAGGCTTGAATATGTTCCTCGGCTAATGTTGGACCATTGTGTTTAAATTTGGGCAAACGTTTTTCTACGTTCTTGGGTAAATCATGAGAATCTCCACTAATGTTCAAAGGATTAACATGTATCCCATACCACGTTCCTACAGGTTGTAGCCATTAATGAAACTCAAAGAATAACTTCAAAACCAATTTGTTAGTCATGAATAAAAGAAGGAACCATGACAAAGCAATATTCTAAAAATGTAAATTAGTTTTCGATTCACCAGATCGCATATGCGCAAGTGAAGAGCATACTCCTAGTGTTGTAGGCTTTATGATTCACAAGATCGCATTACATGCAAGTGAAGAGCATAATACCGACAACAACTACATTTTAGACAAAATAATTCCTTACAAATAAGCATGAAATGACTAGCAAATATCAAACATGTAACGTATGAATAATCATGTTAGCATCAACCAAGAGATGTATCCATTAAAATCAAATGAAAGTAATTGCATGGAGACAACCTCGTTAGTCAAGACCAAAAATTTTCAAAATCAAATCAAAACACATTATTCCTGTATGAACAATCAAAAGCGTTAGAACAATGCATAGCAATTCATGTCCTCCTTTTAACACTACAAGGTTGTATTGTTAAAAGAGGGCTAAAGATAATAATCAATAGGGCATGAAATATTCAAAATTTAAATCCCTATAGCATTTAAATCACATTGAAATAAACCAATTCAGGCCCTCCTTCTAGCGCCAAAATGTTGAGTGGTATTTTCACCCAATTGTGAAAGTACACTCTCCCTTAGGATTTGGGTTCCAAATCCCCTCTTGCAAAGAAGTTAAACAAACAACTTCTCCAAGGTCTCCGCTATATTAGCATTTGCATATGTGTATTAGTAATCTCAAATAAAGATATTCAATTTAAATGCTTGGAACACCTTAGTGATTGCAAGTAACTGTAAACAAGGGGCAATGTTGGTTTATTTTACCATGAAACTTTAGTGATTGTTCATTGAACCAAAATAAAGCAAATGTGAGTTGGCCCTCATATGACCACGATGTAGTGCCTTAATTCCTTTTATCTTGAGAGTTTTAAAATAGATTTTATCTTCTTTATTAAGTCCAAATATGGCTTCTTATCATGAAGATGAAGATAGCTTTCAATGTGATCGATAAACTATCCCTCTTTGGTGAAATAGATTTTCACAAAGAAGCAATAATTTATGGCCTTAAATTAAGGGCTTTAAATGTCACTTTAACTTATCCCTCTTAAATGAAATCAAATTTTCATCAAGATGAACAATTAAGTGCTTTGAAGAAATGACCTTCAATGTAATACTCAAATTACCCCTCTTTCGTAAAATTAGAATTTTTATGAAGAGAGGGCAATTTTAGGCTCCAAAAATGGAAATTTGTAAAATGCCATAAAACATAAAACCTTCAATGAAATTGGAATTTTCATGAAGGGAATGTCATCATAGGCTCATGAATGAAACATGAAACTGAAAAAATGAAATTCGGCCCTAAAATGGAAATTTTCTATTTTCGGAATTTTTAAAATCTGTAATAAAACAGAAACTTCGATGAATTTTTAAAAATACTAAACAACTCCGAAAATGAAATTTCAAAGTGCGTATTGGAAGTCTGAAGTATAACCTACGCAATGGTGAAATTATTTTTGGATTTTGAAATTTTTTAAATGTTTATTTTAATGCTTGAAAATTAAAAAAAAATTAAAATTTATGGGAAAATAAAATGCAGAAAAATTGAAATGAAATGCAGAAAACTGAAAATAAAATGCATTCAGTATGATGCTATCCTATTTCGACAAAACCGAAGATGTGAGGTTTCCATGCATGCAACCTAACCTATTGGACTTGCAAAACAAGCACAATCCGGATAAGCTAAGTGTTGGCTCCTAGGGTTTTAAATGAGGTTTTCAGATTTAAACATTCGCATGAAGCAACCAAAAAACTTGCATAAACTCCATTTACAAGCCTAAAATCTGAAAAGGGGAAAAGATAAACATTTAATCTTGCATGCAGAAAATGACTCCTCCTTTCTTGTCCATAAGATGCAACTTTCTGAAATTTTCTGTATTAAAAATTTGTCATTTTACAATAACAAAAAATTTTGGTTTTCCCAAACCAGTCCATGGAAGAAAAACGACCCAAACAGGTCCAGAATGGCCCTCTTGCCTTCAAATCTGCAACTCTGCTCGCAGCAGTTTCCAACCCCTCAAAACATCCTTGCCTGGCGTATTTAAAATTTTCAGGAAGCTTTTCGTTTCATTTTCCAATGGTTGTTCGTTTCACCTTCCCTTGTGCATGCATGTGTTTTGGTTTCCAAAAAAAGCTTTTCGTTTCTATTTTGTGGCCCTTCGTTTCATTCCCATGGTTTGGCTTCCTCTGTTTGGTTTTCTTCACTTTTCGTTTGATTTCAAAAAAAACGTTTCCTTTTCTCCACATGGGCATGCGTCCGCTTCCTTCCATGTGTAACGACCATCTTAAATGATTTCAAATCATTAAAGATTCCTTATGTAACGTTTTGTCTTATTCATTGGATTTTGTCCTTATGTGACAAATTACCTTATTCAATCTTCGATTTATTCCTTATAGGTCCACGTCATTATGCAGTCTTCAGTTTCACTATCCTGGTGTTCATCACTAATATCAGACGCACTGTCCACTACTCTGTTCCCTTGGTGAAAATCGGACATGTCGCGAAATCGTGACACTCTTGTCTCTCTACCTGCCTGCCCCTTTTGAGTCGCAAAAATGCAACATGTCGCGATATCGTGACACTTTTGTTTCTCTGCTTGCCTGCCCTTTTGAGTCACAAAAATGCAACATGTCGCGATATCGCGACACTTTTGTTTCTCTTCCCTTGCCCTTTTTGAAAAATGCAACATGTCACGATATCGCGACACTTTTCTTTGCTTTGGAGTGCAAAAATGCAACATGTCGCGATATCGTGACACTTTTTCCTCCTTGCTCTTTCTCTTTGCTTTGGACCATGAAAATGCAACATGTCGCGATATCGCGACACTTTTCCCTTCTTTTCTTTGGACCACGAAAATGCAACATGTCGCGATATCACGACACTTTTTCTCCTTGCTCTTTCTCTTTTCTTTGGACCGCAAAAATGCAACATGTCGTGATATCGTGACACTTTTTCTTTCTTGTTCTTTCTCTTCTCTTTTGATCACGAAAATGCAACATGTCGCGATATCGTGACACTTTTTCTTTCTTGTTCTTTCTCTTCTCTTTTGGCCACGAAAATGCAACATGTCGCGATATCGCGACACTTTTTCTTTCTTGTTCTTTCTCTTCTCTTTTGGCCGTGAAAATGCAACATGTCGCGATATCGCGACACTTTTTCTTTCTTGTTCTTTCTCTTCTCTTTTGGCCGCGAAAATGCAACATGTCGCGATATCGCGACACTTTTTCTTTCTTGTTCTTTCTCTTCTCTTTTGGCCGTGAAAATGCAACATGTCGCGATATCGCGACACTTTTTCTTTCTTGCTTTTTCTCTTTGCTTTGGACCGTGAAAATGCAACATGTCGCGATATCGCGACACTTTTTCCTCCTTGCTTTTTCTCTTTGCTTTGGACCGCGAAAATGCAACATGTCGCGATATCGCGACACTTTTTTCTCCTTGCGGTGTTTTGCTTTTTCTTTGATCTTTAGCATATGGGCCACTTCGGTCTTCTTGGAAAATATGCAAAAAGGTGGGTCCCCAATTTTGGGGTACGTTGTGGAGCAGCCACAACAGGATGGTGGGAGGATCAATGGAGGGCGAGGGCTCCAGTAGCAAAACATTTTATCTAGGCATAAAAAAATTTAACTAAGTTTCCTTTTTTCCTTCTTTATCTTAGAAATTTACATGCAAATTATTTAGGTTTTTATCAAATATTATAATCACAATATGATATTCTAGTAAATTTTAGTAGATTTTGAGTTATAGTTTCCACAGCTAAATCCTTAGAATCATCCCTAGTAGTAAAGGTTTATTAGGGCCTCACAAAAGAGCGATCATTACTGCTTAAAGATATTATAGGTTTTGGTAAATTTAATGGGTCCTAACCAGGGACTTCGGCCTTGAGAAAAGGGATTGATAGGAGTGGAAAGTCTACAAGAATGAGTCTATCCTTTCTTTCCAAAGGTTTCTTCCTAGTCGTTTTTTGTTCCAAGGAAGAAAGATATAGAATCCTAAAAGGGGGTCCTCAGTTCATGGGAAGAGCAGGACTCTTCCTTACCCAATGGTATAAATGTTTTACACTTAAAAATGTAAATGTATCCCTAGTACCAGTTTGGTTAGGATGTATAGGTTACCCATTGAATTTTAGAAAATGGATAACTTCAAGGTAATATATTGCCCATTGATATGGATATTCTAGACACAAACAAGACCAAGTTATCAAACACCAATCTAAGATTTTCATTAGCAAAAATGGTTATAAATAGCTAGCTACAAAGTTGGATGGGTGACCACATAAAACATATTACAAGGATGATTGGTCGGCCACGTAATGGGTTACATGGCTATGAACAAAGGTGACCCCCGAGATAATTAAAAATATTTGAAAATATTTACATGAAATAAAGTTGACCATGCACCTTTTCAAAATATGGCATTTTTTAGTGTTTTTATATTTACATTATTTATATTTATTTATTAATATTATTTCATTATCATCCCTTCCCACCATATGAGCGTTGGACTCTAATACGTACAAAAGGGTGAACAAAAGGGAGAAAGAACATGTGGAACAAAGAGAACAACTAAAACTGGAGAGATAGCAAGAGCGACAAAAGGCACAGGAGTCACAATAGGAACAATTGATGTTGGAGCAATAGGAGCTACCAAGGCTAGAACAATAAGCGCATTAGCAGCAAAATGGCAACAACAGGTGTAAAAGCCGCAATAGGAGTAGGTACTAAAATAACCAAAACAACAACAAGAGGAGGCAAAGTGAATGGAATATTTGGAACATTAGTAGGAGTGGAAGCAGCAAGAACTAAAGTAGAAGTCCCAAGAACAAGTGGTACCATAACAAGAGGAGGAACAAGTGCTCAATAATTATTTACCTACAAAGGAGTAGCATACCAAATGGACAAGAGGGCTTTGGTTTGGAAAAGGTGAGGTTGTGGCCAACTGAATACTAATATAGTGTGGGGTGAGTGATATGGAATAAGGTGAGGCAGTGGTCGACTACAAATAATGAAATAGTGATGATCATACTAGAAAGTACAAGTGTTATGATATGCATCATACTAGACCCGTTTATCAAACTGATAATGCTTACCTAAAAAAAGACCACAACAATCCATGGGAGTGACATCATAGGTGACAATATCAATATGCTTAAGTCCAAAAGCAAAAATATAACATGCAAGTGTGGGTGATCATGGAAGAACTGTTACGATATTTTTGGCCAAGTGGGTATGGACAAGGATGAGGACGGGTAGGTGGCTGTAACCTATCGACAATGTTGGAATATATTACGGTTCATGGTTGGGGTTGTTAGGTTCACAAAAAGATACCTTTTCTATGGGATCTGGTCAATCTCATTCTCTTGGGAGACTGTTCACAGCGGTTAGTACTCCCAAGTAGTTTTTCCTATACCTCGTACTAAGAAAACATTGGGTGCACAACATGTTATTTACATCAAAATTTCACCTTATTCCATGTCTAGATCTTGAAACCAACCAAAATTTTCACTTTGTGATTTTAGTGTACAAGACTGGAATGGACAACCAGGTGTGTTAGATCTGGTTTGAAAGTTAGTATTTGATCATATACTCAGATTCAACTTAAAATTTAGAATTTGAAAAGTTTTTATCAAGGTGAAACAATACATTCAAAACTAGGGAGACATAAGGTAGTCAACCTCAAAGGTTTAGAGATTTAAAAAATCTTATCAAAATTATCTTTCATTTTTTTACAAGGATGTCTACTTCAAATAATACATTAAGCAATGATATAGAGAACATTATTAGAGAGGAAAATATAAATGTTATAAAACTTGGGATCAAGAGTTTGATTAACAAGTCTAAAGAAAAATTAGACTTAGCCTCAAGTTTCATTTACAAAGAAGCATTAGAAGAAAATTTTGAAATATTAGAATACTATATGCATGCGAGAATGTTTGAAGCAATTGACAAAGAGAATGTTATATGAAGAAAATTTTGAAATATTGAGAATGTTATATGCATGTGAGATAGTGTTATGATTCCTTCGAATATTTTCTAGTATAATATACATGGCATTACTTACACTTAAACATTACAAAGAGAAGAACTTGAAACACAATGAGTTGATTAAATCATTTAAGAAGAAAGTAAAAGTGGATGAATCATTTTTAGAAATATGTTTTATTCTTCATGCAATATTAATGCTTCAAGTTCATCTAATTCAAGGTCTTACCATGATACTGTAAGTGAAGACTTTGAAGGTTCTATACTAAAGAAGACTTGTGATATAAAGAACAAAGGTAAAGAGAAAATGTTTTTACAAGAATCTAATGACAATGTGATATCTCCTGAAAGCATAAATACTAACATCAATGATGAAGATAAGCAAGAGAAGAAAGAACCTGATCAAGGAGGCATACAGTGCAAAGTGAGCTAAAAGAGGAAGATCCATATTGAAGACCATAAATAAATAATGTAATACAAGGGGGTGTTGGAATACATCTTTAGATTAGGAGAGTGTCCTTAGATTAGAGTGTGAGTATTTACTTTATGCAATGTATTAAATGCACAAGTATTATTAGTATATGCAAAGTTTTCAATAATGTAAATATGCATAATAGTCCATGTGCACATGAGTCCATAGAGTAGGAAAGTGAAGAGTCTCAATAAGAGTGAAGGCCAAGAGTACTCCATATGAAGAGTCACATTTCATTATATATGTGTCTATGTGTGTGTGTGAGAGATACACAATGGAGAGTGAGAGTGTGTGGAAGTATGGTGTATTGGAGATCTTTATTCTATCAAGATACTATTTTCGTGAGCATTTGTTAATGGTATTTTTATGAGTTGTTGCAGAAGTTATTTATGAGTTTTATATGTTTAGAATATTGTCATTAACTTATATTTCTTGTAGTAATTTTATTTTAGATCTTGTGGTTATTTTGCTTTAAGTAGCAATTTTATCAAAAGCTAACAGACAACAGATTGTGCAATTAAATTCTATTGCAAACCATTATCGATGGTACAATCTATAAAGAAATTAGGTGTAAGATGAGCACGAGTGACAACCAAATGAGCATGACCTCTGGCAAGATACTGATGATTTAGTACGAAAATAGTATTCAGTTTTCCTTCTTAGGATAGATTTGATCCTTACTTTATGTCTCGATAGGATTTTGTGGGGCTTCTAGCTCTGGAGTTTCTTTTTTGGATGATTGTACATACAATTGTTTCTTTTTCTTCTCTGGACATGCATATGTCATATGACCCTGCTTCTTACAATAATTACAAGATACATGAAAAGAAGTTGAAAGAGAAGAAGAATACTTTGGATAAGAAGGAAACTGTCGAGTCTAGGATTATCAAGGTTGAAGACGTAGACTAAGGAGTTGTTGAATAGGATAATCGAGGTGATCAAGGTGCACTAGCAGGAGAAGATCCTTAAAAGACATAAAAAGATGCGTCCACTAAAATATTAAAGCCCCCCACTAACGGACAAAAGCCACTATCGCGTTAATTTACAAAACCCCTCCTACATTACAAGATCAAAGGATGTTTTCTTTATACCTCGATCAAAAAGGAACATCACAATTATTTAGGTTTAGGTTTGGTGTTGTAAAAGGTTTAAAGTTCAAATTGTTAGAAGTTTTCGTTGTGTATTAAATTTTTTATTCATAAATTTAGTTTTTCTCTTATAAGAAATTATGATGAAATAAAGATACCCAATCCGTAAAAATTAACTCTTCTCTTATAAAAAAATCATGATAAAATAAAGATACCTAATCTCTAAATATTAAAGTTTTGGGAGCACTTTCGTCTAGTGGGAGAGCCACATGTCTTTGATAGGCCGCTTGTGTTTTATGAGCGTTTTCCAGTGGTTAAAAACTCATGCAAACAACTACAACTGCCTTCTATCCACATCTTTTATCTCCATTTCAGCTAATCCAACACATCTCGAATAGATATAAGCTCTCAAATTATTTTTTGAAGAGCAATTTTCAATCATCCAACGGGAGATAAATCTTTGGGACACCATTCACCGTTAATATCACAATTTATGTCCAAGGTATGTATATAATTATCATCTCTTTTTTTCTTTTTTTCTTTTTACGTAGCCATCCAACTGAAAAGTATCACGCGACTCCGTGAATCAAATTTTTATTTCAAAAATTACCATCACGATTGGCTATAACCGATCAACGTCGCAAAGCAAAAACAAACATAGATAAAGAAACACAAACTAAGTTGGTTGAACTTATCTTTATCAAATAATAAAATGATATTGGCAATTTGTAGACGGCTAGTAGTCCCTAATGAGACATGATTACCATATCATGGAATATAAGGGATGTCAATGCCCCCTCAAAGCAGAGGTGTATCAGGGACCCATGTTTAAGTAATATGCCTAATATTTTTTGTATCTACGAAACTAAAATGACAAAGAAAGAAGTTTTCAAAACTATGAAAGCAGTATGGACAAAATGTGGATGGGATGCTATGGATTCAAAAGTAGCAACAAGAAGAATTCTAACTGATGGAATCCTATTAGAACCTCCTGTGAAACCATTCAAAAAACTAGGCATCGGATAGCCTCTTTAGTCACATGCTACTTTGCAGATATTTGTTTCATCCTTGTCAATATATATAGTCCTACAACTCATTCAGGCATATTAGAAGTATGGAGTGGCATTGAAGCCTTTATGATAAGTAAAGACCAAGAAACCTAATTCATGATCATGAGAAATTTTACTGCCATATCCAAACTGGATGAAAATTTTGGGAGAATTAAGAAATTAACCCAAAGTATGAGATATTTCTCACCTTTTATTCAAAACAATAATCTTGAAGAAGACTTTAATTGGCTTTTATTGCATCGTAGGGTGCTTACTAGTGAGCAACTTATGAAGCATGGTTTTCATGGCCCTTTTAGATGTGAAATGTGTGAAGAGAATGTAGAAAATCTCAACCATATTTTTATTGAGTGTACTTTAGCCTCTGAGCTATGGAGGAGAATGGCCACTTTAGTTGGCTTACAGTGGTCTAATTTTTTTACTTTTGAACAGACTTTGGAGGGATTGGCCTAATCAAGAGGGTGTTGATCATTTTATTAGGCAGTTAGTTTGGATGGGTTCTACCATTCTTCTTTGGAATATTTGGAATGAAAGGAACAACCGAATTTTTAATCAAGATAGGAAGGATATTCACTATATTTGGAAAAAGACCATAGCCAACTTAGTTGAATCAGTCCATCAACTCCTTAATCAGCCCCAAAACTCCCACCAAAGATGGGATCAAGTGATGCAAATATTGAAGATTAAATCTTCTAAGGGCAACCAACTTAAATGGAATGTGAGGATTCGTAAGATGGATAGGACTAGAAATTGGCAACCTCCTCCTAAGGATTTTGGAAAAGTCAATACTGATGGAGCCTCTAGAGGGAACCCTAGAAAAGCCAATGTGGGAAGAATTGGTAGACTTTCAGATGGCTCCTTGGTTTTTACTTTTGCTGAGAATTTGGGTATTCTTTCCAATAACCTTGTTGGGGGTATGGTATCCTCAGAGGCCTTCAAGAGGCTATTAAGCTTGGATGGGAAAATGTGTTAGTTGAGTCTGACTCTCAACTTATGATTAATCTCTTGAAGACTCATTCTAAGAATCATAAGGTGGATTGGAGAATAAAAAGAATTATTGAGAAGATTCAATTAATCCAGATGGGATTTTTGAAAGTTGATTACAATCATGTGGTCAGAGATCAAAACAAGAGTGTTGATGCTTTAGCTAATTGGGCTTTGGACAAAGGTGATCTTACTTGTTATGGCCACCCTCCTATATGGTGGGCTTCTCAAATTAGGGAAGCTCTTCTTTCTATCATTTCTTTGGATGGCTCCAGCTCTGAAGGTACCTAGTTTCTTCTTGTTTTTTTTTTTTTTTGCTTCTTTTTGGTTTGTTCAATTTTTTTCAGTTCCCTAGCTCATTATATTCTTTATTTTGTTTCCTTTGTTGATTCTTGCCTTAATAGTATTTTGGTCTAGATAGGTCATTGTTATGTTCAATTTTTTTTTCTTTTTTCTTTTTTGTTTTTTTTGTTGAGTTTTCTAAGGTGGGTGGGTTCTTTTGTTTTGTTTTGTTTTTGTGTTCTTTGTGTTGTTTTTTGTTATTCATGTGTTTTTGTTGTTTTGTGTTTTTTTTTATGTTTTTTGTTATTGTTCGTGTTTTTTTCGTTCTTGTTCTTGGGTTTCTCTTTGTTTGTGTTATTTCGTGTTTTTATGTGTGAGTGTTTTCTATGGTTTTTGTTTTTGTTTATTGTCTGTTGTTCGTTGTTTTTTATTTATTTTTTTTATTTTTTTTATTTTTTAGGTTTTGATTGTGTCTATTTTTCATGTTTTTTTTGGGTTATGTCTTTGTAGTGTTCTGTTATTTTTGTCTTGTTTGTGTTTTGTTATGTGGTTCTTGTGTTTTTCTATGTGGTTTGTGTTGTGGTTTCTTTTATCTTATTGTGCGTGTTTGGTTGTGCTTTTGTTTTTGACACACTCAAGGAGCATGTATTTTATTTTATTTTATTATTTTTGTTGTTATTTACTTATTTTTAAATTGGTTTTGTGTGTTTGTTTGCTCCTTGAGTATGTCAAATGTGGTAGGCCAGGTCCGAGTCCTGGGCGTTTTTGGCGGAATGGATACCCCTGCCTCCTTGGGTCTTACCCGAAATTGGCATCCCTTTTGGGATGTTTTCCACAAATAAAAATAAATAAATAAATCTTGAAGAAGATAACAATACATGGACCAACAACAGAGAGGTCAAAACCTTATAGCAAAAAAAATAGATAGGTGTATTCTCTCATATCATTGGCTAGATGAAGGGACTTGTGCTAAAATTAATACCTTGACAAGGAATGGTTCAGATCGTTGGCCAATAAGAGTTAAAATAGTGGCAAGTGAATTCAAAAAAAAATCATGTTTTTATTATGAGCAGATATGAAAAGACCATCCTCAATTTGTTGATATGATAGCACAAACATGGAATTCTTCAGGAAACGGTGGGTTGTATACACTTCCAAAACAAATTATACAACCCAAAACAAATTAAATCAATAACATCTAGATTTTAAAAATGGAATAAGAGCACTTTTGGAAACATTTTTTAGAAGAAAGAAGATCTCAAAGATAAACTTTCAAATTTCCAAAAGGGTGATCATAATAATCCAAGCTCACAAGAAAGGGAGTTGGTTAGTGAGTATCATAATATTTTGAGTAAGAAAGAGAAAATTTGGAGATTAAAATCAAGACAAACTTAGTAAAAAGAAGATAAAAATACAAATTTTTCATATGATGGCAATAGTGCAAAGATCATCATCCAAAATAAGTAGAATTAAATTAGTAGAAGGAATTTGGATTGAAGACCAGAGTCCAATCATAAATGAGGAAAGATTGTTTTACCAAAATATTCTAGGATCGGAAGAGTTTGAAGTTCTTAATGATAAACTACTACAAGAAGTACCTTCAATTATAACAAATGAAAACAAGAGAAAACTAATGGAGTCTATTACTCGGGAAGAATTTCATTTAGCTCTTTTATTTTTTAGTAAGGATAAATTTCCAGGTTCGGATGGGCTCTCTACATCATTTTATCAACATAATTAGGATATAGTAAAGGATTTTGTATTGGTGGCAGTGGAACAGTCTAGGTAAAACAATACATACCTTAAAAAAATGCAACATATCTTTGCCCTAATTCTAAAAAAAAAAAGACGCAGAATTATTTGATTCATTTAGGTCCATAAGCCATGTAATATGGCATATAATATTATCTCCAAAGTAATGGCAAATTGGTTAAGACCACTATTAGACAAAACTATTTCATAAGAGCAAGGAGGATTTGTGAAAGGGGAAAAATTCTAGATGGGATCATAGTAGCTCATGAAGTAATGCATTCGGCAACTTCAAAAAAAAAGAGCAATGATCTTAAAACTTGATGAGTAAAGTCTATGATAAGGTTAAATGGGATTTTCTTTTTGTAGTATTAGAGAAGTTTGAATTTGGGAAGAAATGGGTAAGATGGATTAAATTTTGTCTCTACAATTTTATATTTAGTGTTGGTCAATGGGTTAGTAATAGAAACTTTTAAAGCCAAGAGGTCTTATACAGGGAAATCCTCTATCACCATATATGTTCATTATTATGGTAGAGATATTGGGTAGGAACGTGAAGAAGGCTAACAAAGATGGGCTAATAAGTGGAATTAAGGCTAGTAATAACATCGACATCACCTATTAATAGTTTATAGATGATATAGCCCTTTTTAGGATGGCAAGGAAAAACAAGGTCATCGCTTTGAATAACTTATTAAAGGAATACAAAAGAGCGTCAAGGAAGAAATTTAATAGGACAAAATCTAAGATTTACTTCCTAAACACCCCAGCTAGAATAAAACCAAGGATATGCAGGTTAGTTCAAATTGAGGAGGTAAATTTACCACTAACTTATTTAGAGATGCCCTTATTTGAGGGGAGAATGAGGATAGAATCATGGAATCAAATTATAAGTAAAGTTTAAAATAAACTACCGACATGGAAAGGTAGATGGTTATCATTAGCAGGAAGAGTGCAACTAATTAAATCAATCTTACAAGCCATTCCAACATATTATATGTCCTTGTATATTATGTCAAAATTGATAGAAAAAAATTTAATATATATTATGTGGTTATTTTTGTGGTCAGGATTATATGATAAAAATAAATTTCCTTTGGTGAAATGGAGCAATGTGTGTGATGATAAAACTAGGGGAGGCCTTGGTTCAAGATTTCTTATGGATGCAAACTTAGCTCTTAGGGGAAAAGAAATTTGGAGATTATACAAAGAGTAAAAAACAATGGGCAAGAATTCTTCTAAGTAAATATGTTGAGCCTAATAACCCAAGCTTAATATTTATTGCATTCTCACTATCAAATGGTTCTCCACTATGAAACGATTTTTAATAAATCAATTGATTTAGTTATTAAAGGTCTAATATGGGAGGTGGGAACTAAAGAAAAAATTTCTATTTAGATGGACACTTGGTGTGATAAAAAAACTACTCAATCTAGATCCAATTTTGAAACCATGGATAAGATTACTTCAAGACAAGTATGGTGATAGAGTTTCAAACTTTATGTACAAGGATCATGAAGGAAGATATAAACAAAAATAAGATTTTTTTACAAGTATACAAGACGTTGATGCTAGGAGGCAGTTAGGAAGAAAGATAACAACAATGATTATCCCAAGGGGAGCCAAGGATAGGTTGATTTGGGAGTTAAATAGCTCAGGAGAATACACAACAAGAAGTGGATATAATGTAAAGGGCTTTATCTCGCCTTTGATAATAGAGGGACCAGTCTTGAAAACCAATATAGTTAAACTATCATCAATAAAATAGGAACATCGCAAGAATATGGAGAGATATTTGGGATAGCCCGATCATTCTTAAAATCAAAATGTTTGTTTGGCTAGTAGGTCATAGAAGAATTTTATCCTGGGATAACCTTATAAAAAGGGGTTTTCATGGCCCCTCATAATGTGTTCTTTATAAAAAGGAGGAGTATAGACCATCTCTTGGGACACTACTCAATAGTCTAGAAACTATGGCAATGGATTCTTAATATGTTTGGTAAGTGCATGGTGATGAATGGTAGAATTGAAAAATGGTTAAAGGAATGGCAGAGCACTTTTACAATTGAGGTTTTATAGACAATTTGGGATATATTAAAAGATGCAATACTTTGGACTGTATGGCTAGAAAGGAATAGAAGAATATTTAAAGGAAAGGAAAGCAATTTAGAGGTAATGAAAATGAAGATTTTTTTAACCATAAAGAAGTCTAAACCAACCCTATCAACTCACCCAATCCCTTATCTAGAAGCAAAGAGCCTTGATAGATGGAATCAAGTCATGAAATGGAATTATAATGTTGGATACATGAGAAACAAAAGGAAGGCAAAGAATATAAAGTTGAAACCACCAAATATAGAGTTGGTCAAATTGAATTTTGATGGAGCGTCTAAAGGAAATCCAGGACCAACACAAGGAGGAATAATTAAGAATAATAGAAGAGAGATTTTATGTGGATCTAAGACAAATAATGAAATTGAAACTTGGACAGCTTTAGAAGGGTTAAAAATATGCAAACAAATGAAATGGAAAAAGTGTTGATGGAGAGTTGAAAATATGCAAACAAATAAAATGGAAAAAGTGTTGATGGATGATGATTCACTAACAGTTATAAATGCAATTTTAAGGAAAGCAAAGGCTCCATGGAACATACAAGAGATAATTGTGGAAATACAATGCCTTGCTACAGAGTTTGAAGAAATTAGGTTTACATGTACATTAAGAAAACGAAACAAATATGGGTGGAAATATTACTGCAATGGTAAGGGCTTTGGCCTCTCTTTGAGACGTCCAAGGTTCAAACCCCACTATGTATGAGGGGACCAAGACCCCTCATAAAAACCTATGTAAACTCATTGAAAAAAGAGAAGGAAACAAATATGCAAATAGGCTAGCCAATATAGGGGTTTTAATTGAGGATCATGAAGTTTAATTCTCTTTTCCATGGTTAGAGGAAGTAGTAATTTTAGCTCAAACAGACAAAATACTATTGATTGCCTGAATCAAATAATGATTAAATTTTACTTTAATGTTTTCCATTGGTAATGGTGGTTTTATTTTATAACATTAATATGTTTTTATATAAACTATTTATTACAATTTTGTGGTTGCACTTATGCTTCAAAAAGGATACTAGCAATCGAGATTTGGTAAAGCAGACTATAATAGTACGATGTTCAAAAATATTACTCTACTAAGATGCAATGCATAAACAATAGCGATGGAATTTTGTTATTATGAAGGTTGCTACAGAAAGAAATAAAAAAAAAATAACTTAACAAAAAACCCCTTGCAGGGCCGCCTTGGACTATGAAACCACGACCAAGAGGTTCTACATCGTTAAAATCACCTGAGAGTCGCACCTGACCTACCCGACCCTGACCGCACCAACATTATCAACTGGATTTTGGGTACCCGATAGACGTTTGGTAAGGTGGAGATTTGAACCTAGGACCTCCCTTAGAGGATTGCCCTAGCCTCTCCAAATCACCTACGACACGTGGGTTGCTACAAAAAAATGATGATAAAAGTGGTACTAAAATATGAAATATTTATATTCACACAAAAAATTGAAGAAAATCCAAATAAATAAAAATCAATAATTTAAGCATTAACGTAAATTTTTAGCTATATCAACTCATTTGAGATGAGAATCGATAAACTCTTAAACTTTAAAGAATAGAGTTATGATTTATAAGGGTGGGGGACCCAAGTACAACCCCCTTATTCTCCAACAATAAAAATAAATAAAAAGTCAAAAATAAATTCACTTTTGAAAGAAAGGCTTGTTAAAGATACTTGTTTATCGATTGATAAATCATTGTATTGATTTAAGACATTAGCTCAATCAGTTAGATTTCTCAACTCCTCAACTTTAAAAAAGAAGACCAAAATTGACTCTTATAAAAGATACATATTTAAAATAACCAACTTGATATAATATCCACTTGATCAGTTTTAAAAAAAGATCCATTATATTGCAAAAATTCGATCTCCAAAATCTTTTGAAAATCAGTAACATGAAAAACAAAGCTAGTATCCTATTCTCTTTTTTTAATGCATCCTAAGTTAAAGTATGATAAGTTTTGGGGACAGCCTATCTAATATGTATACAAGTTCATTTAGTATACCGATAATTTTCAGCTTCAAGAGTAGCCTTTTGAAAACATTTACAACTTCATCTCTATCTAAAAAATATTCCCCATGAAGATGGAGATCAACACCACTTGTAACATACAGAGTTCACAATACATGGGACACTGCAGGTAATAGAGTTCACAATACATGGGCACCGCAGATAACACAACACCACTTGTAACATACAGAGTTCAGGATACATGGGAAGACTGCAGGTAATAAGAGTTCACAGTACATGGGACACCGCAGGTGGGACACTGCGGGCAATAGAATTCACAATACATGGGACACTGCAGGTAATAGAGTTCACAGTACATGGGACACAGCAGGTGGAACACTGCAGGTAATAGAATTCACAATACATGGGACACTGCAGGTAAGTTCACAATACCTGGGGCACCGCATATTAGGGTTCATAATACAGGGCATATTGTAGATAATATATATCACATCAGTTCTGAGACTTCGAGGGACACTGTTGAATATTTAAAGAATTCACAACCTTTTCATAAAATTCATTGTCCCTGTCACTCCCTTTCATGATTCACTTCTTATATCACTCCCCATCACTTCTTTCATAATTCACTGCTTCTATCACTCATAACTCCCACCGCTCCACCACTCCTTCAAGACCTCGTACCTATTACAAATTTAAGACCTCAAAGAACTCTGTTAAGTATCTAACATAACTCACTACTCCCACCACTCCTTCAAGACATCATACCTCGCCGCTATTACATATCACCCTATGTATAACTATAAACACCTTCTGGAGCAAAGATTGTAGATAATACATGGGACATAGTAAATGATATATATCTCATCAGATCGGAGACCTCGGGGGGCACTGCTGAGTATTCAGGGGATTCAAAACTTTTTGATAATTCACTGCTCCATCACTCCCTCAAGACATCGTAACTATTACGAATTTAAAACCTCCAAAGACACTGTTGAGTATCTAAGGGATTTAAAATTTTAAAAAAAATTCCATTATCTATACATAGATAAATCAATAATATTAATATTTAAACATTTTTTTTTAGTAGTTATTATACAGCATTTTATATATATAAATCTATAACAAAATTGAATATTGTTTTTATAAATTCAACAAACACTTAAACGCTATTATCCAATTTATCCTCTTTTAAATATATTGAATATTAAACCTACCTAAAACACCAAAACCCTTCTAAAACAAAGATTAGAAATAATACAAATAATACATATAACATTGTAAATGATATATAAGACCTGGAGGGACACTGCTGACGGATTCAAAAACTTTTTCATAGATCACTGCTCCATCACCCCCCTAAAGACCTCTCACTACTCCCACCATTCCGTAAGATTTCATACCTCACAGCTATTACATATCACCCTATTTCATACCTCACAGCAAAGATTGTAGATAATACATGGGATATATATATATATCACATCAAATCTGAGACCTCAAGGGACGTTGTAGATAATACATGGGACATTGTAAATGATATATATGACATCAGATTTCAGACTTCGTGGGACACTGCTGTGTATTTAAGAATTGTAGATAATACATGGGACATTGTAAATGATATATACCACATCAGATTTGAGACCTCGTGGGACACTGCTGAGTATTTAAGGATTGTAGATAATACATGGGACATTGTAAATGATATATATCGGATTTGACACCTCGAGGGACACTGCTAAATATTATTAAGGGATTCAAAACTTTTTTAATTCCTCCATCACTTCCTCAGACCTCGTAACTATTACGAATTTAAGCCCCCAAAAGACACTCTTATGTATCTAAGGATTCAAAACCACCTTTATAACTCTTTACTCCTACCACTCAATTAATTTAAGCCCCCAAAGGACACAAAAGACACTCTTATGTATTTAAGATTCAAAACCACCTTCATAACTCTTTACTCCCACCACTCGCTTAAGACCTCATACCTAGCAGCTATCAGATATTATCCTATCCAAAACTGGGTTGTGTGCGTGCAAACATCTTTGACAAGGTATTTTTTTAATACATAATTAAAAGAGTAACAGTATTGGTTTATAAACTTTAAATTCGGTGGTTTGATAAAGTAAATCCTATCTAAAACTGGGTTGTGTGCGTGAAAACATCTTTAACAAGGTATTTTTTTAATACATAATTAAAATAGTAACAGTATTGTTTTATAAACTTTAATTTGGGTGGTTTGATAAAGTAAAGTTGATTGGATTTTAATTCTTTAAGGTATTAGGTTGGAGTAGTCAATCATTAAACACTTGAGAGTTACCATCCAACCTACCCAACCTATCCCTTTAAATATACTGCAGTTTAAACCTTAAATCTATTCAGTAGCCCGTGGATTGTAGCACCCGCCACTGTAGAAGTCTGCGATCTGAAGCAGCCGCCACTGTAGTAGCCCGTGCACTGTAGCAGCCGCAGAAATTTTGGCCCTAATAATAATAATAAAAAAAAATGGCAGATTTTGGAGGCAGCAAGTTGTGACGGATGGAGCAGCAAGGAGGAGGAGCGGGAGGTCTAGGGGCGACAAACCCTAGGTGTGGGGCTTCGGAGGGCAGATCAGCAGACGCGGCAGGTGGGGGATCTGGTGAGATAGCAGGCCCCCAGCGGAGGATGTGGACAAGGAAGTTCTATTGGAACCGGTCCAAGGGCGTTGGGCGGATGCGGTTGAAGATATCTCTGAGGGGGACCAAGACTCTATGCGTCAGGATCAAAGGAAGACCCAGGAAGGAGACAAAGAGAAATCTGGCAACTGGAGACCTTCATATCTTAATGCTCTTCGTGGGAAGCAAAAATTATCCGACTCTTGTTTTAATCTAAAATCTGTCAATGGTAGGTTGCACGTCCTGGATACCTTAGCTCAGCATGTGGCTATGGAGGGCGTAACATCTCTGGTGGCGAAATTTATGGGGGTGAGGCCGGACTTGGAAGTCATAAGGAGATGGGCCGTCCAAAAATGGCAGCCAAGGGCCGGTATGATGATTAAGGCTTTACCCAAGAGTTTTCTTTTGGTGACATTTCAATGTGAACAGGACATGGAAAGGACTCTTCAAGGAGGTCCTTGGTTTTTTGGGAAAAGGGGCTTGTATCTCAAGCGTTGGTCCCCCGATTTCAACCCCCAGACTCAGGTGCTGGATTTGGCTCCGATTTGGGTTAAGATGTCGGGATTACCTCTGCTTTTCTGGAATGAACAAATCTTGGCTGGGATAGCTACAGAGATTGGGGAACTAATAGCTATTGATCCTGCAACCTTGAGCAAATCAAGACTCCTTTCTGCTCGCATGTGTGTGTTGGCGGACCTGAGTAAAGAGCTCCCTAAATCCATTATATTGTCGTCTATGTTTGGCCTTCACACTCAGGTCTTTGAATATGAAAATATGTCTTTTAAGTGTAGTGTTTGCGGGAAGGTAGGGCACCAAGGTATCCACTGCATTTCCAAGAACCAGCCCCCACTCCAAAATACTGCTCCTCAAACCCATAATAATATCCCTCCCCCGCAGATCTCCATTCCTACCCAACATGGGCCTCAAGGATGTGGAGCTCAAAATCCGAATATCAGAGACCCTGTTCGCCCTATTGTAAGCAAGAGGCAACGTTATAACCCTCCTCCAAAAAATACCTATGCCCCGAAACCCTCTCACAGGGGAGTTGGTCCCTTTGATGGGAACCCTCAAGCTCAACCTGCTCCTAAGATGATACAACAAGCCTCAGAGCCAAATCACAAAGGAAAGAACCCCATAGATCAACGCCCTGGGGCAAGTAAGTTTGATTGGGTAATACGGGAGACCTATGGAGGCTCGGTGGAAGTGGTCCCATGTACTACAGAGGAATTTATGGGAAGAAATTCCAAGGAGATCAACATCCCAATGGAGAACAGTTTTGATGCATTAAATCATCTAAAGGGAGATCAGATGGATAGCCAAGAAGTGGAATCCGAGGTAGAGGAGACTCAAGAGAAGGATTTAGAGGAGAAAAATCAGAGGAAGGAGCAGGAAACTAATAATACAAGCAAGGATACTCGGGAGGAAGAGGTGAACCACCAAGATCGGTGTAACCCCAAAGCAGGGAAAAAAGAATCTACTAATCAAGAAGCTAAGAGCACGGAATCATCTCCACCGTCGAAAGACCAGCTAACCCGGAAAGCCGGATTGTTACCCCAAAGACCAAGACCGACCTATCCAAGATGGTTACTAGAAGCCAAGTGAATCCCAAGGAACCCCAACCTAGAGCGGATGTATGGGGATATGGTTCGGTAGGGAAGAGGGAAACCTAGCAATGTTGCCTTAAGGCAGAAAGAAGCGGAGCGAGGAGTGGCTGATGGCACTCAAGCAATATTGCTCTTTGGGGCGAAGGCTCGAGGATCCAAAGCCCATAAATGAAGATTCTTTCATGGAATATACGCGGGAGTAATCCTGCAAAAATAAGAGCTTTGTATGCTCTTAGACAAGAACACAAACCGGATATGATTTTACCGTAAGAAACTAAAATGGAGGAGAGTAGAGTTATTCCTTTTAAGAATAGGACTTGGCGAGAAGTTGAAGTAGTAGGCCAAGAGGCCACTGGAACAGCAGGAGGGTTGCTGGTTATGTGGAATAAGAATGTGATTGATAGTAGAGTGATTCTGATGTCTAGTTGGTTTATTTGTCTCTTATGTGTGGATAAAACCACGCAGGAAGAGTGGATCTTAACGAATGTATATGCTCCAGTTAGACAGGGACTGAGAAGGGTTCTTTGGAGTCGCCTAGCCGAATTGAGGGAGACGGTCCCCAACTACCCTTGGATTGTGGCGAGGGATTTCAATTGCTATCTTAATCCTGCAGATAAATTGGGGGGCTCTCAAAGAATAACTCGCCGATATCTATGAGTTTAGAGATTTTGTTGAGCAACATGAGCCGATGGATGTGGACCTCGCGTAGATTCTCCTATACATGGTCTAACAAAAGACTGAAGGAAAACCAAATTCATATCAGATTAGATAGGTTTCTTCTTTCTCAAGAATGCCCGGAGAGGTTTGGGGACTCTTCATTAACGGCACTCCCAAGAATCGGGTCTGATCACAACCCAATTCTGTGGGAAACAGGGGAGGACTCTAAGAAAAGATACATCAGACCCTTTCGATTCGAACTTATGTGGTTCCAACATCAAGATCTCAAGGATCTGGTTGCCCAATGGTGGGACAAAAAGTATAATGGTTCGAAACTGGCCCAAGTGGCATGTAAACTAAGGAATGTGAAGGCTAACATTAGAGAGTGGAACAAAACTTCCTTTGGCAATATTTTTGTTAAAAAGGCAGAACTAAAAGACAAGATCAATGAACTACAGGAGAAGCTGAAGTCAGAGCAACTTACAGAGGATCTGAGAAACCAGGAGAGGGAGCTATTAGCCGAATACCACACGGTGCTAGGATTTGAAGAAACCTTCTGGAGGCAGAAATCCAGACTACGTTGGTTAAAGGAGGGTGACAGAAATACTAAGTTCTTCCATGTCTCTACTCTTCGCCACAGGAGTTCTAACAAAATTAAGGAGATCAAGATGGCCGATGGGTCTAACACCAAAGATATGGAAGACATAAGGAGGGAAGCGGTTGAGTACTTTAAATCGTTGCTAGAAGATGTAAATCCAACTATTGAAGAAGAGGACTCTCTGTTGGCGGCCATTCCTCCCCTCGTAACTGAGAATCTTAATGGATTCTTACTTAGTCCTTTCACAAAGGAGGAAATCAAGAAGGTGGTTTTTGACATGGATGGTAACAGCTCCCCAGGACCGGATGGCTTCCCCGCAGCTTTCTTTCAAAAGTTTTGGGATATCCTAGGCAATGATGTAGTGGAAGCTATAAATGAGGCTCAAAAGGACATAGAAATCCTAGAAGTAGTTAATGCTACATTTTTAGTCCTCATCCCTAAACTAGTGGGAGCAATGGAATTTTCCAGCTTTCGCCCTATCGCCTTATGTAACACTCGATGAAGATTCTCACAAAAACAATCGCCAATAGGTTGAAGGTTATCCTTCCTTTCATCATTGATATGAACCAAGGAGGCTTTGTGAAAGGGCAACAAATACTGGATGGTATCATCACAATTCATGAGGTTATTCATTCAATGGTGGCTAGTAAGGAAGCTAGTATGTTACTAAAGCTTGATATGAATAAAGCCTACGACCGGGTCTCATGGCGGTTCCTCACCAAGATTTTGGGTAAGTTTGGTTTTCGTCCCTAATGGATTAAGTTGATTTTTAGTTGTATCTCTACTACAAGATTTTCTCTCATGGTGAATGGGTCACCCTCTGGTTACTTTAAGAGTGAAAGGGGGTTGCGACAAGGAGATCCTTTGTCTCCTTACTTGTTTATTATTTTAGCGGAAGCATTGGGTAGGAACATTTCAGCAGCGGTGGCAGATGGTCGATTGGAAGGTTTCAAACCTGCCTCAACAGCAGAGCCAGTGTCTCACCAACAGTTTGTGGATGATACGATCATTGTGTCCAAAGCCTCGATGCCTCAGGCTAGGAAGCTGAAGAGAATTCTAACCAAGTATGATACAAAAGCAGGATAGTACATAAACTATAAGAAGAGTAGCATCTATTTCTTTAACACGCCTGGTGGGAGGGAGGAAAGAATTGCTAACCTCTTCGGTTGTGGAAAGGAGCTTCTACCAGTGACTTATCTAGGCATGCCTATGTTCGAAGGAAGAATGAAGGCTACATTGTGGAACTCAGTCATTGACAGGATCTCCAAAAAATTAGCAAGATGGAAGGGCAACCTTCTCAGCTCCACAAGAAAAGCCTTATTAGTTCAAACTACTTTACGTGAGCATTCCAATTTATCGCATGTCTCTATTTAGAATGCCTGCAAAGGTCCGAGCTACTTTGGAGCAAATTCAACGCAACTTCTTGTGGTCAGGTTCAGAGAGAGAAAGAGAATTTCGTTGGTAGCATGGAATCAGGTGTGTGCAAGCAAAGATCAGGGGGGCCTGGGGCTAAAGAGAATGAAAGAAATGAATCAAGCTCTGATTGGCAAACAGGTATGGAGATTTATCAATAATGATCAATTGGGATGGGTAAAACTTCTTAAGGCAAAATATATCAAAAATAATCAAGACTTCCCGAAAGTTGATAATCTCCCTAGAGGATCCTATTTCTGGAATTGTTTGCTCGAATGTCGGGAGGTAGTCAGGAAAGGCATCAGATGGAGAATTGGTAATGGAAGACAAGTGGACTTTTGGCAAGACCCGTGGTTGGAAGAGGCCCCTCTGAAAGATAACTTAGACCTTTAGGTCCTCCAACATAAACTTTCGGAGGAAATGGGAGGAAAAGTAGGGGATTTTATTGTCGTAGCACAAGAAACTTCCTCTTGGAAGAAAATCACAGTTCATAATCTGTCAGAGCAAGAGAAGGTGGCCCTAACCAAACTCAATGATGCTTTAAGGGTGTTCCCGATCATTCCTGGGGAAGGAAGAGACAAGGCGATTTGGGGCAAAACTACAAGTGGGATCTATTCAAGTAAAACTGCCTATAAGTTAATCCACTCAGGATTCAATGGCTGGACTCCGACTTCTATTATTTGGTTAAATAATTTAACCCCAAAAATTGCTTTCTTCTTTTGGTTGGCAGTTCAAAATAAGATTCTGACAACAGATAATCTGCAAAGGAGAGGTTTCCAATTCATCAATCGATGTATCTTGTGTGAGAAAGCGATAGAATCTGTAAGTCATATATTTCTTACTTGTGAATTTTCTTGTACAGTCTTCCAAATGATCCTGTCCAAATTTCATATAGATTGGGTCTGCCCAAATAGCATGTCTGACTTCTGCATACAGTGGGCTTCCCCCTTCCGGCGAAACTTTTGACTTGGCTCTGAAGCTCGACTTACCCCATTTTTTATGGGGGATATGGAATGAGAGAAATAAGAGAGTATTTAAAGGACGTAAGAAAGATCCTGTGTTATGTGGTAATAATATAATCGTAGCTTTGAAAGAAAACTGGAA
Organism: Wollemia nobilis; assembly: GCA_028583015.1. Classification (NCBI taxonomy): domain Eukaryota; kingdom Viridiplantae; phylum Streptophyta; class Pinopsida; order Araucariales; family Araucariaceae; genus Wollemia; species Wollemia nobilis. The sequence continues at coordinate 882,532 of JAQPPZ010015413.1, forward strand.
AACTTTCTACTTCAAAAATGAGACCATGTCTCTAAGGGAAAGGAGGATTTTGCGAGACTGGGGAGAGGAACTTCCAGACCTAGACATTACAACCAACCCACGGGATGGTGTCAAGTGGATACCCCCACACAAAAGTGGGTTAAGTTTAATTTTGACGGGGCAGCCAAAGGAAATCCGGGGTTGCAAGAGCAGGAGGAGTTCTGAGAAATGAGGAAGGAAAAGTGGTCCTTGCCTTTGCAGAGCCTTTGGGAACTCAAACAAATCATTTTGCAGAAGCTCGAGCCTGCATGCAGGCAATGAGAATTGCCAGATTTGAGGGTTATAAGGAAGTTATCTTTGAAGGGGATTCGCTTAATATAATCAAGGCAATTAAGGAGGATAAAGACCCCCAGCTGGACCATCTTGGAGCTTATCCTAGAAGCAAAAGATTCATAAATCTCATTTGGTTAATGCCCGAATCCAACACACCTTCAGAGAAGGGAACCAGGCGACGGATCTAATGGCAAATATTGTAGTTTCTGTTGGGGAGATGCAAATTTGGAAGGATAACTTCCCTCAAGAACTATTGGTGTTGGCTTCTAGAGAAGAGCTAAGATCAAACATGTTAGAGCATCAGGAGATCAGAGGGGTTGATGATGAGTAATCCGACAGATGGAATTAGGCAGAGGTACAAAAGGCATCCCATTTGTTGGGGCCTGGGAGGTGACAAGTGTACAATACAACAGCCTAGTGGTATTAGTAAGTGCTAGGTGTTGTTTGGTTTTTGTTTTATCCTGAATAGTCAAGCGACAAGTATAGGACTGTGGACTCTAAGTATGGCTTAATGTGGGTCTTAGATAGATCCATTTTGTATTTTGATTATACGGGCTTGATGCTAGAACCAGCCCATTTTGACTATGTAAAAGGTTTGTGGACCTTATAACCACCTCTACCTTATACCAAAAAAAAAAACCTTAAACCTATTTTAAAAAAACCAAAACCCTAATACAGATTTCACATCCTACTACCCTCTGCACCAATTATTGGTGGGGCACAATATTATTCTCCAACATTTCAGCGATCCCATGATTATATTTTGAAACTAAGGATTCATAATTAACAATGACCCAATGATTATCTTTCGAAACTAAGGATTCATAATTAACAATGACCCAAATTCTCTTTTGAAACTAAGGATTCATAATTAACAAGGAGCCAAATTGTCTTGAAACTAAGGATTCATAATTAACAATGACCCAATGATTATCTTTCGAAACTAAGGATTCATAATTAACAATGACCCAAATTCTCTTTTGAAACTAAGGATTCATAATTAACAAGGAGCCAAATTGTCTTTCGAAACTAAGGATTCATAATTAACAAGGACCCAAAAGGGACCTTAATATAGAAGAAGTTAGATCTATATGTTTTTTTTTTAGCTCATGACTTTCAAATTTGGATGTTTGTTTGCCTGTTTAGACAAAGTCTATAAAACTTTAGTTGTTTAAACATTTGATTAATATTAAGCTTAAACCGATTAAGTTTATCAACTAATATTTGATTAATATAAAACTTAAACCTAACCCTATTAAATCCAAACCTTATTAAATCCATCAACAAACACTCTGTTAATAGATCATTAACATCCCTGTGGATGTGTATAAAAGTATTACTCAATACAAAAAAACAAATATTAGACCAAAATACTAAACTAAGGATTACCGACCAAAATACTAAACTAAGGATTACCCAAATTATTTCATAATTAACAAGAAAAAAAAAAAGACCTTAATACAAAAGTAATTAGAACTATGGTTCAGACGCAATTTACAAAACTTCAGTTGTCCACCAAGCCCATTAACAAATATTTGACTAATACTAAATCCAAACCCATCAAACCTACCAATGGACCATTAACGAGCATTAGACTAATACTAAATCTAAACTCATCAAGCACTCTGCCAATGGACCAACCATTGGACCATTAACGAGCATTACACTAATACTAAATCTAAACAAATCAAGCACTCTGCCAATGGACCAACCATTCTACCAATTAACCATTAACAAGCATTCGACTAATACTAAATCTAAACTCATCAAGCACTCTGCCAATGGACCATTAACAAACATTCGACTAATACTAAATCTAAACTCATCATTCTGCCAATGGACAATTAACAAGTATTCGACTAATACTAAGCACTCGCCCATCAAACCCCAACAAGCACTCTGTCAGTGGACCATTAACAAGCTTGATCGATCAATACTAAGCCCAAACCCATCAAACCCACCAACAAATAAATCCTATGTAACTTTAAAGTGGAGTAAGAATTGGACTGGAATTAACTGCTCGTTCGTACAACATGCTCACCAAAATATTTATGTACAAAAAAACAGTACAAAAGGCTGTTTTATATGGGGTAAGGACTTCAAAAAAAAAAAACTGCAAAAACATTCCCAGTGTTATTTTTAAAAAGCAGTACAAAAGTTGTTCTACATATTTAGTAATACCTAGAGATACGCAGTGTCAACACCCAAAGATCTTCCACCCTAGGATAGCTCTTCATATCAAGCAGCAGTTAAAAGAAGACTAGTAAATGCCATGACTTCCATTTGCAGTTCTTCACAGCATTACATAACATTCTTCAATTCAGTTCTTTCAAATATTAAAATTCAATTTACAAAAAATTTATACATTTTAGTACTGAGCCATAATGACAAACCAAAAATTCCATCAGTCCCAAGATTTCATTTTTAGTTCTTCACAACAATACAGAACATTCATCAGCGCAAGTCTTTCAGAGATTAAAAGTCAATATCCACAATTTTTATAAATTTCAGTACTGGGCCTTAATGACAAAACCACACATTCCATCAGTCCACAAAGAAGAAAAATCAATGCAGGAGAAAAGATCAGCCTACAACACTCACCACCCCTGGCCAAGACACTTCCATACCCTCTAATAATGTGTAACTGAGTAAAGAAAACCATGAAAATAGAAAATACTCTTAACCTCCTGTCTGCCATCAATAAAATCCTATTGGATTCAAATGGTAAGGCATTTCTAACCACCATGAATAAGATTAAGAAATTCAAGAAGCTAAATGAGTTTGAGCACAAAAAATTGTATCAAAAGAAAGAGATTTAAATTTCTAAATTTGAATTTCATTAAATGATATTGAAGAGATCAAGAATTGAATCCCAAATACTCACTCACTCTTAAGGACTCAAATTTGAATCTCACAAAATGATACATGCATAATTATCCCAAATTTTTATCTCGTCACAAAATAATACATGTATAATAATCAAAACTTCGAAGAGATAAAGGATTGTCCCAAATGCTCAAACAGTTTCCCGGAAGCACCCATGTGCATGCCTAACATTAATTAAAAATACAAACTTATTAAAAATACAAACTTGCGTATTTCACATTAAAGATTTACGACCAGTTTCATTTCTTAAGATCAATACTTCTTGGGCATGCCACTTCCAAGTTCTATTCCACTCTCTCCCCTCCCACATTTCCATGAACCTCATGTAACATATGCCAGCAGAAAAAAAATGACCATAAAAAATTGTTGGATATATACACCTGGCAGGGAGATCCCACAGCTTTCTTCTTTATTCAGTGGAAGGCCCAGGAAATAGTAACGGAAACCATTACAAAAGTGTTCACTGAAACAACAAACCGATTGGCCCTCCTCTCACCGATCTTCATCAATACTCAAAGAAAACAACAGCTACAACGTCAAAAAATGATTCTAAACCCAAAATCGTTTCCCTGGTAAACGCCCTAATTTACAAGACCCCTGGGCATAGTGGAGGTCACTGATTCGAGTCCCACGGACAAAGCAATTTACAAACCCTAATTTCCTAGCTCAAAATGCAGACTTAGCATCTAGCACGACCCCAAATTACTAGATCGAAGAGCAGAAAAAAAACTTATAAACCCTAATTTACTATTTCGAAAAGCAACCTTAGGGTTTAGAAGCCCTAATTTCGTAACTCAAAAAGCTGCCTTAGGATTAGAGTCTTCGCCGGACAATGAAATTTACAAACCCTAATTTTGCAGACTTCACAACATAAGTAGTGAGTCACGCGGGGAGCTACAATAAGAGTTCAAAAAAAAGAGTGAGGGGGCAAATATCAAAATATCAGCCTTCAAAACCCGTTCTTCGCCAAACTGCATTGCGGACCCGCCGCAGATCGTGGCCCCTGAGCGTGCGCCCCGCGCCCTCGTAAACAGAAAACGTGGTCATATGACTCCTCCCCTGATCGCGGGCCAATATCTCGTGCGGCGGTAGCCTCTCCTCATCCTCGTCGTCGTTGTCATCATTGGCCACCATGTTTTCCGAAACCCTGAGATTAGGGTTACCGTTTACGCCGCCATGAGGTTTATGAAGGCTACTCTTTGGCCACAACGGCACGTTCACCGGCGCCGACTGGTGATACCTGCGCGCAGATCGAGAATATTCGTCGCCGTTAGAGGAACTAGCTGCCGGCGGAATAATGATCCTCGCCGTCACCACCGAGCCGAGATCCCTCACGGCCTCATACGGCGCACCGCCGATGCGGCGCACCAGCCCAAAACGGCCGAGGGCCTCCCTCCTGCCACCATCTTCCAGCACCGCCGTTAAACCCGCCGGTGTATGTCCGATTCCCCGCCACGCCGTTGTGATCTTGCCGTTTCTCTGTGGTTCCACCTTGTCTTTTTCTTCTTCTTTCTCTTCTCCGTCGTCGTAAACTCCGGACCATACAACGTCTGTCTCGTCCAACTCGACCTCACCGTTACTGTCGGAAGTAACGGCAGCCGGCTGCTTCACGCCCAGGAAGAGCTCAGCAGTTCTCAGGCCCGACGTGATTTTTCGCTGCCGGCTGTTCGAATTCGCTCTCTCCATTGGCAAATTAAGTCCTCTGAAACCAATCAACAAAACCCTACAAATTTCAAAACAGCAACAATGAAAATGAAATCCCGGAAATCTTTAATATATACAATCCATGGCTCTATATTCGTTGGGCCCCCAAAAAAAATAAAAAATAAAAGAGGAAAACTCGATTTTCGAAAACCCTAGCAGAAAACCCTCGAAATCTTCATCGTCTACACTCCATAGCTCTGTGTTCGGGAAAAAAGGGACGAAAAACTCGCAATTGGAAAACCCTAGCTAAAGACCCGCGTTCCCTCCCTTTCTCACCCCCCCCCCCCGTGGCTCGAACCTGCGACCTTGTTCGCGATAAGTAAATTAAATTTTTGGTGGGCTGCTATCCCTTTCTTCGCCATCAGTATCTTCGTTGTCCCTTTTCCTATCATGGGTAGCGTCGACGCCTCCGATGTGAGGCGCCCACGTGTCAAATTTATTATACATGTGTGCGTTGAAATTAATTTAGAATATCAAATAAAAGGTTTGGAAACTTAAAGTCGTTGGAGATTCAAGAGTTTCAAAGAAAAGGTTTAAATTTGGAAATTTAAGTTGTTGGAGATTAAGAATTTTAAATAAAAAGTTTAAAATTGTAAACTTAAAATCGTTTAATATTTGAATAAAAAAATTATTTAATATAATATTAAATTATTTAGACTTTTTATATATGTGTAAACATTAGTTTTGTTTTTTTTCAATTTCTTTATCAATTAATCAAATTAAATTAATTATATTTGTGATTAAATTAGGGTTATTTATTACACCAAAAACAAAAGTACTACGAGTTCTTTATATCTTTGGAAAGGATTATGTTCTCGGTGAGGGCAAAAGTGCTATCAATAGTTTTTACTATCATGTGTCAAAACCAAGAAAGTTGATTTCCAAGTCATCTATTGTTAATGGATCTTATCATTAATATCTCATAGCCTCTAGTAGAAATCTCAAGTCCAAGATTTGTCTTTTTCAATCTTCCTCTATCATTGGCATCTTGATTCCATTTCAAATTCCTATTATCTCCAAGCCTATCAACTTCAATGCAATCCTTCCCCAAGGAGCCATCGCTTCTTATAAAACTAGCATGTGGGATGACCAATTCATCACAATCTTGCAAAGTAACCAAATTTTGACAAAAATCTACTAGATTTGTAGGAATTCATCTTCATGCATGGCAAGGTTATGCCAAAATCTTGTCATAATTTAGTAAAATCATCCTTAAAGCATCCAATCATTTTCAATCTCCAAGCATGCAAGCTCAAGCTCTCAAATGTTTATAAGCAAACAAGCAAAGCTTCAACCAAGCTTCTACAAACAAAGGAAAAATAACCTTAGCATCTTGGGTTATGCTCTCTCCCCTTACTTGTTTTGGACACTTTTTTTGCTTTGTAGCTCGAAGCTCCAATCATAATGCATGTTCTTTTACTTTGAATATATCATCTACATTTAGTTTAATTCTTCACATTTCATTATTGTTAGCCCACAATTTAAGCATTTGATCTTTTTGTTCTTTATCATTTTGGTAGAGTCTCTAAACTCCTAATTCAAAGACCTCCATCCTCTTAATCATTAAATCATCTCACTTTGCATTTGATCTTGTTTTGTTGATCTTTAAAGTGAAAGCATTGCCAAATTTCAAGTCTAATGTCATTATAGCTCTTTGATTTTTACACAAACACCGAGAGCAAAAGCATTGTTTTTAAGGCAAAAGCATCAACAATGTTATCGATAAATCGATGGCACTTTTGCCATTGAGCATTAAACACATGCATTTGTATTTTCAATTGTTTTCAACATCTGTTTGAACACGGGTTTGATGTTGGCCAAGTGAGCCTGAAATTCTCCTCCAACTCAAGCAGACCCTTTTCTTAGCTAATCCTCTTTTTTTTGTCTATTTTATAGGAAGGCAAAAGCGTGATCAGGAGTCAAAAACATCAACATTGATTTTGTGGGATAGACAACACTTATGTCTTTATGGCACAAACAAGTTTTTCTACTCCATAGCCCCTATGATTTTAGGACTTAAGTATGTTTGCTAAGTGTCAAATCAACTTCTATTTTTCTATTTATTGAACACAATAAGAAAATGAAAAGAAGGAACTTATGTTAGACCTTATTACATTATTTGGATTATGTAATCATTTGATATTATTGGGAAAAAAATGAATATTTCTTTCATATGATAAAATTGAAGAGATTCAAGACTTTTAAATAAAAGGTCTAAAATTGGAAACTTAAAGTCATTGGATATTCGAATAAAAATCTTTATTTAATATAATATTAAATTATTTAGACTTTATACATATGTAGATTCTAGTTTTGATTTTTTTCATTAATTAATCAAATTAAATTAATCATATTTGTGATTAAATTGGGTCATTTATTACTCCAAAAACAAAAGTACTACGAGTTTTTTATATCTTTGGAGACGATTATGTTGTCAAAATCGTGAGGGCAAAAGTGTTATCAATATTTTTTACTATCATGTGCCAAAACCAATAAAGTTGATTGTTAATACCTTCCAAGTCATCCACTATTAATAGATCTGATCATTAAGATCTCATAGCCTCTAGTATAAATCTCAAGTCCAAGATTTGTCATTTTCAATCTTCCTCCATTAATGGCATCTTGATTCCATTTCAAATTCTTATTATCTCCAATCCTATCAACTTCAATGCAATCCTTCCCCCAAGGAGCCATGGCTTCCTATAAAACTAGCATGTGGGATGACCAATTCATCACAATCTTGCAAAGATGCCAAATTTTGCCAAAAATCTACTATATTTATAGGAATTCATCTTCATGCATGGCAAGGTTACGCCAAAATATTGTCATTATTTAGTAAAAGCATCCTTCAAGCATCCAATCATTTCCAATCTCCAAGCATGCAAGCTCAAACTCTCAAGTGTTTATAATCAAACAAGCAAAGCTTCAACCAAGCTTCTACAAAAAAAGGAAAAATAACCTTAGCATATTGGGTTATGCTCTCTCCCCTTGCTTGTTTTGGACACTTTCTTTGCTTTGTAGCTCAAAGCTCCAATCATAATGCATGTTCTTTCACTTTGAATATTTCATTTACATTTAGTTTAATTCTTCACATTTCATCATTGTTAGCCCACAATTTAAGCATTTGATCTTTTTGTTCTTTATCATTTTGGTAGAGTCTCTAAACTCCTAATTCAAAGACCTCCATCCTCTTAATCTTTAAATCATCTCACTTTGCATTTGATCTTGTTTTGTTGATCTTTAAAGCGAAAGCATTGCCAAATTTCAAGTCTAATGTCATTATAGCTCTTTGATTTTTACACAAACACCGAGAGCAAAAGCATTGTTTGTAAGGCAAAAGCATCAACAATGTTATCGATAAATCGATGGCACTTTTGCCATTGAGCATTAAACACATGCATTTGTCTTTTCAATTGTTTTCAACATCTGTTTGAACATGGGTTTGATGTTGGCCAAGGGAGCCTGAAATTCTCCTCCAACTCAAGCAGACCCCTTTCTTAGCTAATCCTATCTTTTTTTGTCTATTTTATAGGAAGGCAAAAGCGTGATCAGGAGTCAAAAACATCAACATTGATTTTGTGGGATAGACAACACTCATGTCTTTATGGCACAAACAAGTTTTTCTACTCCATAACTCCTATCATTTTAGGACTTAGGTATGTTTTCTAAGTGTCAAATCAACTTCTATTTTTCTATTTATTGAACACAATAAGAAAAGGAAAATAAGGAACTTATGTTAGACCTTATTACATTATTTGGATTATGTAATCATTTGATATTATTGGGAAAAAAATGAATATTTCTTTCATATGATAAAATTGAAGAGTCTTGTGAGATTGTGAGGAGATGAAAAGATAGTTGAAGTTGAAATGCCAAGAGCTACAAGAATTGAAGTCTCTCTAATTGCATTAATTATGCATGTTGATTATAAGTTATGGTTGGCGGATTGTGAAGATAATTTGATGAATATGAGAAAATATTTTTTGTGAAAACCTATGTATTATTCATTTGCAATAGCTATGTCAATTTTGTTAGATGTTTTCTCCATTCCCAACATGTGGTATCAAACCCATGAAGTTTTGTGAGGAGTTAAGGTGTTGGTCCAATGTTGTGTGAGGAAAGTATGTTATAAAAAGGGACAATTGTCTTTATTTGATGACATGCCCTTATAACTTGTGTTGATATTTTGGAATGAGACAAATTTAAAGCTTGAACCTTGGAAATTCTATGAAATGCTTGGAAGAAAGAAGCCTTAGCTATAATCTCTATGATTTACCTAAATATGTGAACAAAAGTGTTGAGAGCTCAAGAAATAGAAGACGTGCAAGAAAGTAAGACATCATTATGGAGATTGAAGATTGGAAGATATAAGTATAACGCTTTGAAATTTGAAGCCATAGAAGATAAGTTTAAATGCCTTGTTAAGAGCCATGCATATAGTCGTTCGAACAACCATGTTGAGACATTTTTTTGGCTCATAAACAATCTCAAAATTGGGGGCTATCAGCTCTGAATCACATGTTAGAGGTTTTTTTATGATTATTTTAATTATATTAAAAAAATTTATGTTTATAAGCTGAGATGAGACTCCTCCTAGCCTTAGCTAGCAAGAGCACCTATTTCCTCCTTTTAACTTTCCAACAAACTTCCATAACTCTAAAACCCAAGATCCTAAGAACTAACCACTTTTTATTACAACACTAGAGATCTACATTAGAGCCAAATCTCCTAAACCATATGTTTGCAATGGTTGTTCAAATTAGCCAAACACTATATTTGCTCACCAACCTATCTAATCCTCTCATCCTCAATAGCCATGCCACTGTGTCACTAAACCCCTACCTCCTTGATATATGTCTTAGCTAGGAATTCTACCACTTTATTCAAATATCTACCCACATAAATCAAAATCACATCATCTAATTCCCTCCATAACTTTTTAATTTAGGTGACAAGAATCCTCAACCTTCACGTCTCCAAAGCAAAGTTCCTCATGCAATCTAGAGCTCCTATCAAGATTTGAAATTTTGATTCTATGATTATCCTACTATAATTGTGTCTTACCACCCATATAGAAGTAGATTTAATAGCTAAGGTTTATGCTTCATTGTTCATGGATCTTATTAGGCCCAACACATCACAACATAGCACTATCCCAACATGATTCCTACAAACCACTCTAATTCCAGCTACATTCAAATTACCTTTTGCAACACCATCAGTATTAATTTTAATTTAGCCTTCCAGGGGTGTTTTCCAACCATCTCTATCCTACCCCTTTTGCACTTTGGCTTCATTATCCATTGTCTCTATATCTGCTTGAGTTTCCTCTTTAGCATACATTGCCATATTTTTCATGACTTTGATCCAAATGACCCACCAAACACCATCCAAGGATGAACATGTTTCTCTAAAAAAATTACCATTTTTCTCCAACCACACTTGCCACCAAATTAAATTTAATCCAAGCTTCAACCTAATACGAAGAATTTCGGATTTAAATATACCCCTCTTCCATATTTCCCAAATATTAATCTAATTAAAACCACTATTGGCTTGGATTTTATAAGCTAAAAACCATCTCTCCCAAATCTAGCGTGTGAATGGGCATTCAAACATCAAGTGGTTAGATGTTTCCTCATTTTTGTAGCATTAAACACATTGGGATGGACCAACAATTCCCCTGCATCTTAGATTATCAAAAGCAATAATTCCTTTATGCATGAACTCCCAAGAAAAAAAAAGTACTTTTAGCCAACCCTTAGACTACCAAATATTTCTTCAATCCTCAACTTGATATGCATGAGGAGAAGGTTCTGGAAGGATATTATTACATCTATCCTTCACTGTGTAGAATCCAAGGCTCCCATCACCCTAAGCTAATTCATCCTCCTCATCTCTACTTGTAAAAGATATTTCTACCAAGATATTAGTCATGATGGGTGTCAATTTCAAAGGGATTGGAATTGACCACTTGTACTTCTTAAACTGCTTAAGTCTATAATCCCCCAGTTGATCAGTGTTGAAATAAATTTCAATATTGATCTAATATCTACTTTCCATGGTTTTTTTATTGGTTGCAGTTATGGGAACTCAACAATGATAGGTAGGTATTGATCCCATGAATCTATCCAAAATCGTGTCTTCTCCCCTCTCTCCACTTTCCAAAATAATGCATCTTTCACTATTGGATATCCTAACTTTAGAGCCTACCATAGTAAGGACCCATTACCATCCAAAGGGAAACGACTCACCTCATTCAAGTTCACTTGTCCCAAATATTTACTAGTTAAAACTCTATTGAATAAAGAAGTTGGTTGGGAGATCCACCTCGAGTAAATATTTCTAGTTAAAGCTTTATTATTTATCTCTAATCTCCTCATTCCCAAACCTCCCTTTGCCTTGGGATGGCTTACTTTCTCCCAACCTACTAACACTTGTTTCCTCTATCCCTTTACTCCTCTCCATAAAAATTGTCTAGCCATCTTGTCCAACTCTTTCCATATGGCATGTGGGACAACAAGGATAAAAAATTTAAAAGTTGGCATGGCTTAAATGACTAACTGCAAAAAAAATAATCTAACCCCAAAGGTTAACCATTTGTGAGATCAATGGTTAATTTTTCTTTGATATGATCCAAAAGATTCCTCCAAATAGCTATCTTTAGTTTTTTAAAATGCAAAGGGGCCCCCAAATAAACCACTATGAGATAAGTCTTCATTAATCCCAAGATCTCTAAAATTTTGTCCTAAAGTCTTTAATCAAGATTGAAGAAGACCACTTTGGATTTCTTATCATTGATGACTTGGTTTATGGTCCTAATATAAACATTAAGAGTATATATGATCATTCTTGCTTTCCTGAGGTTGGCCACTCCTACCAATCTTGTGTCATCCACAAATTGTAGGTGAGTCAAAACGTCCTCAGCCATCTTGATACATGTTAGCAAATCCAGTTGTCTTCTCCTCAAGATGAGTCTACCCAAGACTTCAACCAATATGAGAAAAAGATAAGGGGAAAAGGATATCCCTAATGAAGGCCTCGAGTGGTTTCGAATGGTTGTGAGAGAAGATTGTTGATTAACACTAAGCATGTTGAAGTAGAGACACAACTCATAACCCATTTTATCCAATCTTGAGAGAAATTGAAGGTTGTCATGATCCTTGACAAGAAGATCCACTCCACATTATCATAAGACTTTGACATCCAATTTTTTGAATATTCCTCTATTTTCAGATTTTGCATTAAGTGGATTGCCTCCTGAGCTAGAACCGCACCATCCAAGATTTGCTTGCCCTCTATAAAACCCCCTTGATCCGAGGAGATAATGTTATCTAAGATGTTTTAGTTGCTCAACCATTACCTTTGTGATTATTTTGTATACGACATTACATAGAGAGATAGGTCTATAATCTAAAATATGCATCCCCTCCTCCCCTCTCAAAATTAAAGCAATGAATGTATGATTTAATGCTTTAAGAATTATTTTATACATATGAACTACTCTATAAGAACCATTACATCCTCCTCCAAGTTGTCCTATAAAAAATGAAAAAAATCAATTGGGAAGCCATCTAGACCTAGTGTTTTTCTTGTACTCATTACAAAGATTACCTTCTTTAGTTCCTCTCTATCAATGGGTTTAAGTAAGACTTGATTTGGTTCTTCAAAGATAATAAAGGGTATGACAATAAGAACTTATTTAGCAAAATAATACATTGAATAAAAATGCATACCTAGGATCATATCAAAGGAGTTCCCATTCTTATCTTGAAGAGCTTCCATCTTGTTCATATGTCTCCTAGCACAAGAAACCCAATGGAAAAATTGGGTGTTTTTGTCACCTTGCAATAGCCAAGTGGTTCTTGCTTTATGTTTCTAGTAGATCTCCTCTTGGTTATCAATGTCCTCAACCATTTTACACAATTCATCATCCTCTTATTTGATTTTCTTTGTAATTGTCCCTTCCTTAAAGATTTTTTGCACCTCATCCCATCTAACTACAAATAGAGCTCTTTGGGCCTAGAAGTTCGACTTATTAGCTCACCTCCATTATTTTAGTCGATCCTTGACATAATGAAGCTACTTGTGGAATCTAAATATTGTTGTCCTATATGTCGGTCATCCCTCTTCCCACCACTATGGGATTTTCTTCCAAAGTTCCTCCTTTTGTAACCAAAATTTTTCAAATCTGAATGGTTTGCATTGTTGCCCTATCTTGATCCCCCTTCCAACAAAATAGGGAAGTGATCATAAACTGGACCCTCCAAAATCTAAAACTTTAGATTCAATTTTACAAATGGCTCTACCAAAATAAAAAAATAGTCTAATTTCACCTTCATGTTATGTTGCTCCCTCCTCTTATTAGTCTAAGTATAGTTGGTTCTAGCACATTTAATATCCACCAAATGTGATGCAATGATTTAGGCAATCATAAGCCAATCTCATGTGTCCAAAATTAGGTTTCCCTCTTCCTAATATTTTGATGATAATTTAGTATTAAAATCCCCAACAACAATCCAGTCTAACTCCTCCCTTGGGACTCTCATATTTTGCACCACTTTCCATTCATGAATTTGACCATCTAGGTTTTGAGCCCAATAGAAATTTGTGATTAAAACCTGCTCAACTGTCACAATGTTCCTAAAAGGTGATGCAAGAACACCCCTCCAAGTTATATGTTCTATTGTTGTCCATTCAAGAGAGTTCTAAAATGTAACTATCCCCCCTACAAAAATATTGGAGTTACTCTGTGAGTTATTATGCAAATTAATGGTTGTAAGCACCCAAAATGAATATATTTATGTAGGCTTCAGACAACTTGATTAGACATTAGAAAAAAAATAAATTAATTTGCATGAATATGTTATGTCATTTTGAATGAATGTGCAGGAAATAAAAGTCTTCGATGTATAGCAAGGTACACAAGTTAAGAGCCCTTATTTTATTTTTACAAAGAACATAGATGGAGCATTGGTTAGAGCAAGTTAGTTTAACATTTTAGAAGAAAGTGAGTTTGAATATCATAGGGGTGCAACTTTGGTTAAAATATTTTTTTAAGTTTAAATTGCATTAGGGAGATAAAAAAAGAATTGTGTTTTTATGTCATAAAATTAAAGTGGGAAGTTTGCATTCAAAAGAAAGAGTTGACGATAAAATAATTTTATGGAGTTAAAAAGGAATAAATAAAAGTGTAATTTTTGTTTAAAGAGGATAGTTACTTGAATGATTCTTATGGTTTGTTAAAATTCTAATACTGTAGTGAATATTGTCAAAAATAGAAAATATTTTAGGATTTATAAGGCTTATTGTTGAAGAATTTTTTAAGTAATTTTTTTTTTAGAGAAGATAGATATTGTTTAAAGGGGAATTTGAAAATTGTGTATTTTTGGTTCCATATTTTTGTAAATATCTTTTGCAAGAAAATTTGTAATTATTTGTAATAAGATGTATTTTCGGTGGTTACTGACACCTTAATTTTTTAACATTTTGTGCATCAAAAATAAAATCTTATGTACAAAAAATTAAAACCGTTTGCACAATCACAATATTAAGTATAAACAATGCCTCTGATTTGCATTTATAGGTAATGTTGTTGTGACAAGTTATTGTGTCTAACGCCTAATATAGTTTTCACAAAAACAATTGAGAATTTACCCTATAAATCATTGGGAAAAAATAAGTTCACACATTTGTAATATTTTGTTTCACTTGATCATTTATCCCATTTGTTTCTATTGTTAGACGTAATTCTTAAAATCAAGAAAATCAAAGTATATAGGAAAGGCATATCTATGTATAAGGATTTATCCTTAAGTAGATGTCATAAAATGAATATTTTTCACGTACCTTAAGGTCTCTCTCACATACGGTCACGTATAGAGAGGACTAGCTTCTTCCATGTACCGACGAGTATATAGGAAGAGCGGGTATATCAAAAGGCTCAATATTTAGAATTGGTGGTATATAGAAAAGTGGACCATTTGGTGACATAAGGAACCCTCACCATGTCTACCTCAAAAATCCTCCTCATAGAATCACAATTGCTTAAGGGTCCAAAATTTGCACCTTGGAAAACAAAGATGAGGACAATACTTGTGGTGGAAAAACTATGGGATATAGTCATTGGTAATGAAACTCGTCTTGTAGAAGATGCAACTAAGAAAACATATGATGAAATAGATGCAAGGGCACCCATGCTCATTACATTTGGAGTGGCTAATAGATACAACCCCGTATTAGTAAGGCTAAAACATCAAAAGAAGCATAGGATAAACTTTATACCATATTTGAAGGGAAAAATGAAGTCACTATCCTTCATCTACAATCTCAACTTTATACACTAAGGGTCCAATATGGAGAGAGTGTTGAACAATTTTTTAGAAGAATTATTGATTTGAAATCAAGTTTGAATACCATAAATTATAAGGTAGAAGATAAGCTCCTAACTTCAGTTGTGCTTAGATATCTCCCTAATCCATTCAAGACATTGGTGACATCTCTTCAAGTGTCAAATATAAGAGTGTCATTTCAGGAGTTGGTAAACATACTTCAACAATATGAGGTGGAGAAATAATTGAGAGATTAATTGACTAGAAATACCCTTATTTCAACCAAGAAATCACAAAATAATTTAATAGGTCCTAGACAATATTCATCACAAAATCAGCCTCAAAGGAGAAGGTGGTATTGTCATATTTGTGAAAGAGAAGGACATGGTACAAAATTTTATAGATATAATTCATTGGCTAGAAGGAATAAATATTGAAGACCCCCTAAAGGGAATAAAAAATCATAATATTGGCAAGGGCAACAAAGACAAGGGAAATATCAGTAAAGAAATAATAAAAAATGATACATTGCATAGGGTGAATTAGAATCAAAATCAGATTGCAAAAAAGAAGGTGAAGTTGCACATAAGGTACTTATGGCAAAGGAAGTGTCCAAGCCAAGAAATAAAGGTGAAAGTAAACAAGTCAAGATAAAAAGTGAAGTACAACTTTTTTTGTCATCCAAAGATAATGAAGGCGGTGAGTTCTCAAAATTAAGACCTTATTTACAAGCAATACTCAAGAAAGTTGGTGAAATATACTTCAATTAATGCATGACAATATGAGTTGGTGTTGTAAGAATAATGTGTATGGAACTATTCACCCTTGACATTCTTGAGGTGCAATGTCAAAAATAAATTAAAATAATTGAAAATTTGAATAATAAACCTAAGATGAAAGAAGTTAGTTGTGATACAAGTGATATTTATCAAAGGATATATATGATATGTGATACATGTGATTTGAGGCCCATGATGGTATACAATTACTATAATACTTGTGATTTGAAGCTTGCAATGGCTCATGAGAGTTATGATACAAGGGATCTTATGTAGGGGACAAATATACGTTGTGACACTAATATTTACAAAATATTCATGGAAATAAAGGTGTTGCAAAAGGTGGTTGTAATTGGCTATGATAAAGGCCATATTGTTAGAATTAATTATGATAGTGATTGTGACAATGACACTTCAAATTGTGTGGAAGGTCATTGTGATGATGAAATATGGTATTTGAATAATGATGATAGAAATCAAAGTTGTGATACAAAATTTAGAAAATTTGAAAGGTATACAAAAGGATTTGGTTCAAAATTAATAAGAATAATGGGATATGATAGTACAAATTTAGGAATAAATAGGTAAGGTGTGAAAGAGCCCATAGTACTAGGTATAAGGCCAAAGAATTAAGGCCTTAGATATATATAATGGACAGGTGCTTGTAAGACCAAATTTGTGAAAAGAGAATCCTTTACAAAAGATAAAAGTCGAGAAAGAAGGAGTACCACTAAATTTGTGAAAGGTGACAATAATACAAAAATTGTGAAAAAGGTGTCATATGTAGAAGTTTCAAATGTGGGTTGTTGCAGTCATTATGAAAGAGCTAGACATATGACAACTATGTATTGGAACTTGCATTGTTGTGACATTTGTGGAGGAATTAATAACTCCAAAAGATGTTGGCACAAAGTTAAAGTGACCATCAAAATACAAATGAATTATGGATGGATAAGTGTATGTGGTTGGGATAAGAGAAAAAAATGTTGAATGATGTTTATACAAGAAGACCAAGTTTGTTGAATATGAAGAATAATGTACATTTTCTCCTGGTGAATTGTGTTGAAAAACTTGAGATAAATGATTTTAGAATATCATGATCCAATCACAACTTGGAAGATGACCTACAGTGATGAGGACCTCTAGAAGAATATTTATATTGACAATTATGGGTATGTGGATGATTCTAATGATATAGTTCAATGGTGATTTCCTAAAGGTGATGACCTTATAACTATACCAAGGTCTAACCTAGAGGTAATGATGGTTGAATGGTGACCCATAGGCAATGATGGCCAAGAGGTGATCTTGATGTAGAGGACCCAAATGAGACTCAGAGGCATCCTAGAGGCAAAGACATAGATGTGACCTTAAGGTAATGATGACCCTAAGCCAAAGATCCAAAGGTATTGATCAAGAGACATACCCAAATGAGGTATACCTAGTGGAGGTTATGTATATCCAACTAAGCTAGAGCTAGAGGATCTAGAGCTAATAAAGAAGGAAGAAAGAGCTAGCTAGCCAATGTTAATGATAGAGCCAGAGCCAAAGCCAAAGAACCAGTGCTAGAGCCAAAATAAAATAGTATTTCCAATGTACCACTCTTGAATGCATGAAGGTAATGACGTTTATATCAATAATTTAATACAAATGGTGTTAGGGTTTATTACATTATTTGGATTATGTAATCATTTGGAGTTATAATCATTTTATATTATTGGGAGATACTCCCATATGAGAAAAATAAAGAGACACATATTCCATGAGATTATGAGGAGATGAAAAGACAACTAAAGTTGAAATGCTGAGAGCTACAAGAATTGAAGAGTCCCTCTAGCTACATTAAATATGCATGTTGATTGTAAGGTATGGATGGCAGATTGTAAAGACAAATTTACGAATATGAGAAATTTTTATTCGTGAAAATATTTTTGTATTGTTCATTTGCAATAGCTATGTAAATTATGTTAGATAATTTCCCCTATTCCCGATAGTTTAGCATTTTAATAATTTAGGGGACCAACTAAATTGTTAATATTTCTCACTTTTAACTAGGTTAATAATAGTAATCCATGATCTAGATTTGTTGCTCACACGATCGAGCCAATGGTTGTAATTTTGAGTTAAAGATAAGAGGATAAAGCTTTAACCAAGCATCAAACCAAAATATTGCATAATTCCCCTAATTAACTAACCATTTAATATGTTTCTTGATCAATTGCAAACTATTTGATATAAAGTTCCATGTTGACAATCCTTTAGGTAGTGTTCTTTTCCTAAATAATTTCATTGCATCAAGAGAACCTATATATTTTTGAAGTAATATTTTTGTCCATTTCTTTCTTTGATCTATAAATAATCTTCATCCAGTTTTCCTCCTAAGGCCAAACCTATACATCTACAATTTCACAATCTTTCTCCTTTAATATTCTTTCCTTTGCAAATCCTATTAGTTTTTTGATAAGTTGTTATAGATGATATATTTATAGATATGGATATCAGGTAACAAATATTTTATCCATTTATAGTGTTGATTTTTATCTTGATAAAGTAGCCAACTGGAAAAGTGAGGTTTTATCTTTTCATAAAAATGATATCGAGGAGTTAATTGTAAATACATAGCATTTTGAGGAAGATGACAAATATCTTTAATAAAAAAGAAAGTTGGATATGGTTTAATTATCTTGATAGAAATATAACGTTTTATCATTTTAATTAGAGTGGCCTCCAATAGAAGCCATAAATAACTTATCAGAAAAAACAACTTGGTTATTATGCATATATCATTCAAATCCAAAAAATTACACATGTATCATTTGGCAAGATTCCCACCTTGGTCTCCCCCTTAAAGTTAATAATTTAATTTTAAGATAATGCAATTTGATCTCTTTTATAAATTGCTTGCTTGAGAGCCAATGAGACCTTGATTCAATGGTTGAGACATGGGGATGCATGACCTTATCATCTATTGACAATTTTTTTTGGGGGGTTTAGTTTTATTTTTTATATATGATAAATATTTGAATTATTTAATCAAATGATGCTAGCTATATTGGTTATATTCCTCAAATTTCAAAGAGTAGATAATCTTGCCAAGCAATATATGCATAATTTCCAAGATGTTATAATATCACTATATCATAGTGTAATATAGATCAATCCATTTATCAAATTTAGAACTATTGGTTAGATGCGAAAAGTTTCGTAACATAAACCAAAGTTCAAAGCACATAAATGAACTTTATAATTTTATCAAATGGTATTAGCTCAAACGATTAAATTTCTTAAATTTCAAGTAAGAGAACTAAATATTAAGCACATTTCAATCCCGTATAACCCATTATAAAAATATATATTAGCAGACCCATTTTAATCCATATAACTTAACTTGTTAAAAATATATTGAATTTTTTGTTTTTAATAATCTATGTGGGTTTTTATTGGGAGTCATCCCATTAAAATAATAAAAGATTACATTGTTCTCGTTACATTGCTGTCAAGTTAACTAAACTATATCTAATTTTTATTTTTTTTAATATATTTTTATTTGCCTTTCTATAAAAGATATTCATCATCTTCCTCAAACTGCAACATCTATGCGATCAACTCTTGATATCGTTTTTATTAAGAGGTAAAATATCATTCATCCAATTACCTTTTAAAATTTGATTTTTGTCAAGATAAAAATAAACACTACAAGTGGCTAAAATATTTACTACTTGATTTTCATATCTATAAATATGTTATCTATAACATCTTGGGGGACAATGCAATGGCTCAAGGTTTGACTCTTCTTTGGGAGGTCCAAGGTTCAAACCGTTGCATGTGTGTGGTTGTGTGTTAGTCCACTATTGATAAGTTTAGCTCTTGACCTTATGAGGGGTCATGGCTAGGAGGGGACTACTCAACTCTAAGTGTCAGTTGTAGATGTTTCCAACACTAACATGATTAAAAAAAAAAATCCCAAAGACCTTTTATTTAGGGGTTTTTAATTTATGCCCCTAA
The DNA here is from genome assembly GCA_028583015.1 of Wollemia nobilis. Classification (NCBI taxonomy): domain Eukaryota; kingdom Viridiplantae; phylum Streptophyta; class Pinopsida; order Araucariales; family Araucariaceae; genus Wollemia; species Wollemia nobilis. The sequence continues at coordinate 902,549 of JAQPPZ010015413.1, forward strand.
TTGGTGAGATGATTGCTTTCGATCCGACTACTAAAGCTAAGACCTGCATGGTCTATGCATGCATGCGTATCAATGCTGACCTAGAATCTAAACTTACTTCTTCCATTGAGCTTATTTAAGATCTCTTTCATAGGAACCAGATCATAGAGTATGAAAACAAGCCGACTTTCTATACCGAATGCTTTAAGCAAGGTCACCTCAACTTGCAGTCCTAACCTTAAGAGTTTCCAAGGTGTCTCCTACTAGGAAATCTCATGTTGAAGGATTTTAGCAACAAAATTTAATCAACAAGCATTCAAAAACTTTTGTTATGGTTGATGCTCATAAATCCCAACCTCTTCTCAATGACACTAGAGCAGATCCAAAATAGGCATCTTTGAATATCTCCTCTCAAACCCCTTCAAGGGTGATGTCGACCATTGTGGTTCATGAAGCAACTCTTGCTATTAGCTCAATGTGGGACCCTTCGAAGGAACCATCCTCTAAGAATGTAGCTTCCCAAGAAATCTCTCCAACTCAAGTTGACCTTCCTTGCTCTTCTCATGTATGCCCTCCTACTTTTGTTTCTAATCACTTTTCTTCTTTGTCAGTTGATGAGCCTCTACTTGTTGATGGAAAATATATATTTTAACTTCTCCAAAAGCCCTTCTCAATCACCCAAAGGTATCTCAGGCCCTTTCCCTTGCAAAACCCTTCCTAGAAACCTCTCGTCAAACCCTCCTTTTACAAGGAACCAAAAAAAGCTCTATGTTGATGTAGGCTCTGAGAAGAAAAGAGGTTGCCCTTCTGCCCAAGATATAAAAAACAAATTATGTATAGAGGAGATTTCTAATGGAACCCAAATCACATTATACCTCTCTTAAAAATATAACCTCTCAACATATCTACACAAAAATGATAACATATCCAAATTCCCCTCTTCACAAGGAAGAGGGAAGAGATCCTCTTCTAGAAGTAACAAATGAAGATCCTCTCATGGAATGTGAGAGGTCTCAATGGATATAACAAACAATGTTTGGTTAAGTCCATGAGGAAATACCTAAAGCCTACCATTTTCCTTCTACAAGAATCCAAGTTGGACATCCAAAATGCTTCCTGCATCTCTAAATACATATGGAAAAATTATGATTTCCTCATAAGTCCTACAAATGGAGCTTCTAGTGGATTGTTATGTTTGTGGGATCCAAATGTTGTTGAAGGTAGACTCCTATATGTTGTAGAGAATTTCATGAACATTCTATTTTTTAGCAAAGATCATAATTGCAAATGGGTTCTTTCAAATATCTATGCACTAAATTCTCCTTCTAGGAGATTTCATCTCTGGAACACCCTAAGCCAAATGAGGGAGGTTTTTTCCAATGAGGCATGGATGTTGGTTGGAGACTTTAACTCTCCTCTATTCCCCACTGACAAGAAAGGAGGTTCTGAAATTACAGCTAATTCCTATGAAGACTTTGCTTCTTTTGTGGATGATAATCAACTCATGGATATCCAGTTGAGAGGGCCCAAATATACATGGAGTAATCGTAGAAGGGGTGATCAACTCATCCAAATTAGGCTTGATAGATTCCTCATATCCCTTAATGCCATCTACCCTTTTGGTGATGTTGTCCTTTGCTCCCTTCCTAGAATTGGATCTGACCACAATCTCTTATTTCTTGATTGCTCCCTCTAAGCCTCCCCATTCAAAACCCCCTTCAGATTTGAGGTGATGTGGCTCCAATATCCTGATCTCAAGACCCTTATCTCTTCTTGGTGGTCTTGCATCTTATCTGGATCCCTTGCCTCTCAGGTTAGCAATAAACTTTGATTTGTGAAAGCAAATCTTAAGCAGTGGAACAGAGATATTTTTGGCAACATTTTCTCCAGAAAGTAGGACATTCAATCTCAGCTCATGAACTTTGAGATCTTTACCCAGGAAGGAGACCTTGATCCTAGTATTTGGGTTGTTGAGAAGATCCTCTTGATCGATTACCACAATATTCTCAAAAGTGAGGAAATATTTTGGAAGCATAAATCTAGGGTAACTTGGCTGAAATTTTTCCATGCCACAACGTTGAGGCATAGGGGATCAAACAAAATTAGGGAACTCACCAAGGTGGATGGGAATGTTATAAGAAATATTTTTGATATCAAGACTGAGGTGGTAACTTTCTTCGAATATCTACTTGGACCCAACCCATATTGTGACCAACAAATATCTGACTCTTCTAGAAAATATTCCCAGGCTGGTCACTCAAGAGCAAAATAATCTCTTGCTAAAACATTTTTGTGCTGATGAAATTCATGTTGTTGTCTTCTCCATGCAAGGTGGGAAAGCCCCGAGTCCTGATGGATTCCCCCTCATATTTTTTCAATGCTTCTAGGACATTGTGGGACCTAACATTGTTTCATCCATTTGATGCAATGGGATAAAAGCATTCCCAAAGATGTCAATTCCACCTTTTTGGCCCTCATTCCCAAGATTGGTAATGCCAAAACCCTTGCTAATTTTCATTTGATTAGCCTTTGCAATATCTTCTACAAAATCCTCACTAAAGCGATGGCCACCAGACTCAAGCCAATTCTCCCCCACATCATTGACCCTAATCAAGGTAACTCTATCCAAGGGAGACTCATTACCGATAGCATCATCACCATCCATGAACTTATTCATTCGATGTCTAAAAGTGGTAAGGTTGATCTCTTCCTTAAATTAGACATGAATAAGGCTTTTGATAGAGTGTCCTAGAAGTTTCTCTTCTCTGTCCTTTCCATATTTGGGTTTCACTCTGAATGGATTGACCTAATCAAAGAATGCATTACCAATACTAGTTTCTCAGTTTTGGTTAATGGATCTGTTTTTGGATACTTTCAGAGTTTCAAAGGTGTGAGACAGGGTGACCCTTTATCCCCCTTTCTATTCATTATCCTTGCTGAAGCTTTAGGTCGTACGTTAAGGTCTTCTTGTTCCAAGGGAGAAATATCAGGTATTAAGCCAACCTCTTCTCTTAACCCCATCTCTCATCAACAATTTATTGATGACACTATTCTTGCCACCTCTACCTCTATTCCCCAAGCCAAAGTCATCAAGTCAATTTTGCTCTTATTTGAGTTAGCTGCTGGCCAAAAGGTCAATTTCTCCAAGAGAAAAATTTATTTTATCAATACTCCCATCAAATGACAAGCTCATATAGCCAACATCCTTGGTTGTGCTATTGTTGATCTTCCAACTATTTATCTTGGTTTTCCTCTCTTTGATGGACCTGCTAAAAAATATTTATGGAATCCCATCATTGAAAGGATCCAAAAATGTTGGTTGGGTGGAAAGGGGGGCTTCTTAGCCAAGCTGGAAAGGCTACTTTAGTCAAAGCTACCCTCCAGAGCATCCCTGTTTTCTTTCTTTCCATTTTTTAGATTTTGATCGAAGTGTGCAAAAATATTGAACAGATCCAAAGGAACTTCTTATGGTCGGGCTTTGAAGACAAGCAAATATTCCATCTGGTTTCCTGGGACCAAGTCTACTCCAGGAAAGACTATGGAGGCATCGAACTCAGGAAGGTCAAAAACATGAATATTGCTCTCATAGCCAAACAAGGGTGGAGAGTCCTTCAGAATGAAAATACTCTTTGGGTTGATATTATCAAGGCTAAGTATCTCTAGAACCAAACAATTTTTTTGGATGACCCCTTACCCATCTCAGGTTTTGTAGTTTGGAATTCCATTATAAAGACAAGGGAACTTATCAAGAAAGGCATCTGGTGGAAGCTTGGAAATGGGTAGAAGATTAATTTTTGGGAGGATAGATGGTTGGGTGATAGTCCCCTTCAAAACCATTCTGATATGATTTTCTTAAGATCGATAACTGATAACTTATTCGGTTCAAAGGTGTGTAATTTTATTGACACCAACAAAAAGTCTTGGAAATCCCTCCCTCTTGGTGATTTGAATGATGATCAAAGAAGATCTACCTCTATTTTATCCAATATGTTGCACCTTTATGTCATCCCCAACTCTTTCATGGAAGACAAGCTCCTTTGGGCGCCCAACGAGAATGGTCTTTTTTCTATCAAAACCACATACTTCCTTATTGAAAGTCTAGGACAACCCTGGTTCCCTCCAAATATTATCTGGAATAAGCACCTAACACCTAAAGTCAGTTTCTTTTTTTGGCTTGCTATCCAAGACAAGATCCTTTCCATTCCTAATCTTCAACTTTGTGGGCTCCCTATTCCCAACTATTGTTACCTCTACAATCATGCTTGTGAATCCACCCAACACATCTTTCTATCTTGCAAATTTTCTCTCAACATTCTATCCTCCTTATTTTCCATTGTGGGAATTGCTTGGGTGACCCCTTTTCTCTTGAATGACTTGTGCTTACAGTGGCCCAACCCTTTCAGAAGCTTTCACCTAAAAACTTTTTGGACTTTCTATCTCCCCCATTTCTTATGGGAAATTTGGCATGAGCGTAACTCCAGAGCTTTCAACAACTCCATCCATGACTATCATTTTGTGCTCTCTCAAATTCTCCATGCAGCTATTGAGAACCTCTCTGTTACTCTGGGCTTTGGGTCCCCTAAACCTCCATATGAAGCTTGTTTGGCCAGGTCCCTTAAGCTTCCTTCTTTTCCTATTTCTCCCCCTAAGTCAATGATTGATCATTCACTCATCATATGGACTCCTCCACCCCTAGGTTGGATAAAATTCAATTTTAATGGTGCGACCAAGGGAAACCCTAGCCTTATTGGTGCTAGAGGTATTTTCAAAAATCATGCAGGGGAGATCATTTTAGCCTTTGCAAAAGGTCTTGGGGTTCAAACCAATCACTTCGCTGAAGCTCGAGCACTCTTTCAAGGTCTGTCTCTTCTACCTCATCTTCATTGTCCTAACCTTGTTGTTGAAGGTGACTCATTGAACATCATTAAAAGCCTCAAAGGGACCTAGTCTATGTCTTGGAACATCTCCAACTTGATCTCTAAAGCCAATACCTTTCTTAGTGCCTCCACTAATGTTACTATCCAACATGTCTACAGAGAAGGTAACCAAGCTACTGACCTCTTAACTAGCTTGGACATCTGTGTGCCCAACCTTACCATCTGTACTGATAGCTTCCCTCCTTTGCTTGATGTCAATTCCTGGTCCTCGTCTTTCCTGTGAACTCATCCTGAGAGTATGGTGGGGTTGGAAGTCCTTTTCTAACACCCTAGTCATTGCCTTCCTTTTATGGAGCTTTATCAATTTTATCCTTATCCACTTTTGGTTTCCCTCTTCTCTAGTGGTTGAGTTGGCTCAAACACTCCTTTGTGGTGATAGTCATAACTTTGTTGTGACATGTGTACCTCATCCTTTGGGATATGCTGAGTTTCTCATGGCATATGTCCAACATGATGATGATAGTGGTGATCAGAAGCTTTCTACGTATATGATTGGATACCTCCATCTTACTCACGTATGAAGGATTTACTACAATGTGAAATTCGTTGACATCATTCAATGTTATGCATGGAGTTTTTGCTACAAGACAGATTTTAGAGGCATGTGGAGTACTTGTTGCAAGGCAGATTTTAGAGACAATTGGAGTTTTAGTTCCAAAGTGGAATCCAAAGTCATTATCCCAATATACGCTTGGAGAATTTGCTTTAGGGTCAATTGTAGGGGCATCATACATGGTTACACGTGGAGGATTGGTTACATGGTGGAACCTGAGTTGGCTCAAACACTTCATGGTGGTGATAGTCATAACTTTGTTGAGACACGTGTACCTCATCCTTTGGGAGATGTTGAGTTTCTCATGGAGTATGTCCAACATGATGATGATAGTGGTGATCAAAGGCTTTTTCTGTGCATGATTGGATACCTCCTTACTTTTGGCCACGTATGGAGGATCTGCTACAGTGTGGAATTCACTAACATCAATCCCTGCTGACTCAAGCAGATGCTCTCTTGGAGGAGTACAAATACCAATACGAAATTCTAGATGAGTTCAAAAGTCTGATGATGAGTGGACTGATGCAAACCGTGATGCCGACAACACTGGTAATTAACTTCACTGTCCAGTCTTGCATGAATTTTGGTTTTTGTCAAGGATGTTTTTGGGTTGTAGTTACTCTTCTCTCCTCCTCATCCGCCCTTGTGAGGGCTTCTCTTCTCGTCTTTAAAGGCTTCCTATTTTGCCCTTGCATGGGCCCTTTGTTGATTTTTGTAGCTCCTCTTTGCTGGCCTATAGAGGGTTTCTTGCTTTTGCTTTGGTTCAATCTGGAGACCATCTCCTAGTTCTCATCTTTTTGTAAAAGGCTACAAGAACCTTTCAAAACCCCTTTACCAACAAAAAAAATAATATTCCAAGATATCATTTTAATCATCACTTTTATAAAACCAGATATTTGCTTTTGTCTTCCCATGTCAATATCTCTCCGAGTTTCCTTTTCTCTTTGTTTTTCTTTATTATGCTATTCTTGGAACCCAAAAGTGCAAGGAAAAACCTCCACACTTATTTCATTTCTATTTTCTATTATTGGCCTTTAGAATATGATGTTGCCAATTTGCTTTCTTTACCTTTTTTTTTGGAGTAGAATATCATTTGATTTAATCCAACTTCAATTATAATATGATTTCTTTGCTTCATCTTGACGTTTGTCTCATGACCAAAATGTTCTCTCTTCTTTCATTATTTTCATTTTACAATCTCTAACCATGTGTTTAGTCTATAACAAAATAATTGCAACATCAGAATTAAATGTTTTTATAATCCATTTCTTGATCTCATTCTCTTGATTTTGATTTAATCTTATAAACTAAAGGATTTAAAATATCCATAGCAACATATCTTGATATATATAACCATGTTGTTTCCCCATTAATAGTTGGTCTCTTCTTGATGAATTTCAATAAGGTATTTTTATTATTCTCTAAAGCATTTTTTTTTTCATTTGATATATAAAAGCAATGGTTACAATCACGATTTTTAGTAACTACCAGCACAGCTGGTAGGGTTCAAACTATCTACGAAGGCTCCCAGGACTTCCACCGTCTTGGTACATGGTAACCCGATGTGAGATGGGAACCGTCGGACGCACAGGGGTTGCACCGTCGTCATCAATCTGACGCACCACTCAGAGGAATCGGATCTGGGCTACTGTCTGTGCATGGGCAAGCCCGTGGGATTGGAACCTAGGTCTCCTCTCGGTAAGCTAAACAGAAACCTAAAACATTCTTATTATATATAACCATGTTGTTGCCCCATTAATAGTTGGTCTCTACTTGATGAATTTCCATAAGGTATTTTTATTATTCTCTAAAACATTCTTATTAATAAGTTGATATAAAAATCTAAAAAGCCTAGTCCAGAGTGAGAGTTTTTTAATAGATTCTATCTATACAAGTACCGTGAAAACAAATTCTAATCATGGAATATGCTACTAAACTTGTATGGTCTTATAAAAAAAAATTCTCAATTTCATAATTTTATATAAAAAACATATTTTTTTCTAAATCATAAACCATGGACCAACACCCATTATTTTATCCTAATTTTCAAGCTAAAGAAAATAAAATTTAATAAAATAAGTTAAAAAAATTGAAAAATAAAAGATAAAATTTAGAGCTAAATCTTCGTTAAGCATGACACACGAACCTGTTGCTCGTTCCAACAAGCATTCCGTAGGAGCAGGCCCGCTAATCTCGTATCACATTTTTATTTTTTAAAAAAGTCGACATTACAAAAATTATCCGCCGTGAATTTAAGATATTTAAAAAATATATTTTATATATCTAAACTATTTTAATTTTTTTTTATATCACCTACTGCATATTATTGTCACGATAATAAATCCGAAGGGGTTACACATAGACCACGAACCTGGTTGCTCGTTCCAACAAGCACTCCGTAGGAGCAGGCCCGCTAACCTCGTATCACATTTTTATTTTTTCGATATTACGAAAATTATCCGCCCTGAATTTAAGATATTTAAAAATATGATATATATTTTATATATCTAAACTATTTTAATTTTTTTTTATATCACTGCATATTATTGTCACGATAATAAATCCGAAGGGGTTACACATAGACTACTGCGTTCCAAGTTATAAATCCGAAGGGGTTACACATAGACTACTGCGTTCCAAGTTATCGGTTGTTTTTACGCGACATTATTAGTAAGGTAAGAGTTATAGAATCGAGGTAGGATTATAGATATAATTTTAAAGATTTGAATGTAATAAAGATAAAAATGAAAGGAAGTTATTAATTTTTTGGGATGGTTTTTATTAAAATAAGGGTTATAAATATAATTTCAAAAATTTAATAGGCGTTTAGAAATTGATAACTCTCCGCGTTTATAGATATATATATTTTATATATCTAAGTTATTTTAATTTTTTTTATATCACCGTGCTGGTTAAATACTCACATTCGATATTATTGTTAGGATAATAAATCTGAAGGGGTTACACATAGACTACTGCGTTTCAAGTTAACGGCGCCACATTATTAGTAAGGTAAGAGTTATAGAAATGAGGGGGGGTTACACATAGACTACTGCGTTTCAAGTTAACGGCGCCACATTATTAGTAAGGTAAGAGTTATAGAAATGAGGGAGGGTTATAGATATAATCTTAAAGATTTGAAGAAGTTATTAATTCTTTTATGTATAATAAATGTTACCGATGTTTTTTATTAAAATAAGGGTTATAAATATAATTTTAAAAATTTAAATATAATAAAAAATAAAATAATAAAAAAAATTACCAATTTTTATGTGTATAAAAAAATTAAAAAAAACCTAAGGGTTTTACCCATAGACTTCGAACATGTTCCAGATAAGATAAGAAAAACCTAATTAGAATTATGAAATTCTGTTAAAGTCATTTGATTTTATTGTCTTCTTTCTTCTCCTTCTACAACTCTTCTCTTCCCTCGGGCATAGCGAAGGAATTTTTCCCTTACATCTATTTCTTGGGGTGCCCAAACTTGTTCATCAAGAGAGAGAAGAGAGCCAAGATGGGATGTGGTCAATCTAAAAGCAGAGGTGCTGCAGAAGATCCACAGCCAAAGAAGAAGGCAATCACTGATCCTCCCCACAGACATGAACCCAACAACAATCTCATCATTTTTGTGCTAGGTAATCTCATTCTTCTCTCTGGTCAAATGGTAGGAGCTATGCATAATTGTTTAGTAGATGTTCTGTTATGCATAATTGTTTAGAAGATGTTCTGTTAACATAATGATAATATGCAGCCAAAAATCATAATGATAATATAATATAAAATTAGCTTTTAAACCTGTTTTTGTTTTTTTTTAATTAATTAAAAAATTTATTGTTTTAAACCTGATTTATGCCATTCAAGATGTACTTAGACCATGGAAATTAGCTTTAAAAAAAGTTATTCTTATGCTGTGTTGAGGCATTGAATCACAAAGATAATTGTGCAGGGCAATGAATGTTTAGTTGGGGAAGAAACGATGTTTTGAGTTTGGTAGCTCATAGCAGCAACATGAGCGATTTAAGTTTTTTTTTTAAATTAGTTATATAAAATTGAAATAGTTTTATTTATTATATTATTATTACATTGTTTTGTTTGTATTGTTTACTAATTTGTATTATTTGTTTTTTGTATTTGTATTTTATTTTGTCTCATCTCTTCTTTAAAGGTTGATATATTAAATTGGTTTAAACTTTTTATACAAGTTATTTATTTCTAATCACTTATTTTTATAATAATTTTTTATTCACATTAGAACTTCTTCCTTCATCTTTTATTAATTTTTTTCATTTTGATTAATGCTATTGTCACCTGGCCTGCAATAATGGTTTGGGTATGTACTTGTTACTTAGATTGAAAAGGCTTTGAAGTTTTGATTCTAATTCATCTTTCGGGTACCTGGATCACCCGGCCTGTAAAAATGATTTGGGTATGTATCTGTTACTTTGAGGTTTGAAAAGAGTTTTATATTATGAACTTAGTTAAAACTTAAAAGTTGAAATCCAAATAGATAGTATTTGTTTTGATAACTTGATATATAAATACATAGGTGCATAATTGAACTAGTATATGTAAAATAAAATGAAAAACTAGACACAAGGACGAGTGTGCTAGCTTGACTGTGACTTAATGTTATATATGATAAATATATATAAGAATTAAATTTGAGTCACAATTCACTTTGGAAGTCAAACAAGTTTTCACAGCTGCTGGGTTGTATGCAATCTGTAAGTTATAAGATGTGTGATGTTTTTGGTTTTTGTTACATAGGGAATTAGTAACTATCTGTCATTATCTACATCGTCAAGAGTTCGATTCCAGTTACTATAATTCCTACCACTCTTAATAAACGGTGTGAGATGGACAGCCACCCCCAAAAAAATTTAAGCAAGGTTACCTGCTATCATTTCCTGTTTTGATTAACATTAAAAAAAACCAGTAGTATTGTATGGCCCAAGCTACCCTGCATCCCTAACTGGCAGTTGAGAATCCCTGTAGTCAGGGAAGAAGTTTTTCTGTTTGTCTTATATATGTTATTCAAATTTTGAGTAAACTTGTATGAATTGAACCTTGCATTACCAATGCTATCCTTGCCTTGTAGTACTGTGTATGTAGTGGGCTTTTAGACAATACTTATGGCACAGTTAAGCTGAGCCTTGTAACCCTTGACAAAGCTTTTGGTAAATTGGGCCTTGCCTTACCAGTACTATCCTTGTCTCATGATAGTCAATACACTATATTTAGTTTATCCATTTAGTGTTTGCTTATATTGTTTGACGGTTGTGCATGATCAATGGATCTCTTTCAGCTTCATGGATATATCCAAGACGACGGTGGTATAGCTTTCTGGCAAAATATTGGCAATATGTTACCCAGTTAAAAACATTGTATTGAACTGGACTTGAGGAAGTATTAGCCTTCTTAAATCAGAGTATTTATCACCCAGATTAATTTTATAAAATTTGTAAGTGTATCTTATAAATGCCCCTACCTTACACTCTTGAATATATATTATTCTGTAATGTGACCCCATGTTGCCTTAAGAGGAAATGCTCTTTCAACTGAACTTGGGTGGATTACAATTCTGAGAATTTGAAGAGTAAGGTTTATTTATCACATGAATTGACCAAATTAAGACATCCCCCTTTCCATTACAGCCTTTCGTACCTCCTTCCATAGGAAATAGGGTTGAAAATTAAGGTGTCCTTTTTTGTTGGCTTATTGTGACCATGGAGTATGTCCCTATGGTGAAATGGATTTTTAGCGCCTAGATTAGCATGATTAAGGTTTTTTCTCTCTTGCAGGTGGTCCAGGCTCTGGGAAGGGTACACAGTGTGAGAAAATTGTTAAGGAGTATGGATTTGTTCACCTGTCAGTAGGGGATTTGTTGCGCAATGAAGTTAGCAAGGACTCTGGTATAGGGAAACAGGCAAAGGCATGCATGGAAGAAGGGAAACTTGTTCCAGTTGAATTAACATTGGAGTTGTTAAAGAATGCCATGGACAATTCCGAGAAAAAAAGGTTCTTGATTGATGGGTTCCCACGTTCTGTGGATCAAGCTAAAGCATTTGAGGACAAGGTACAGCTCTTGCTTCTAAACTCTTTTATCTAGATTGATGGTTACTTTTAGTAAAGATGCATATCGGCTATTTTTTAGATGGACTTGATTGCAATTACAGATACAAAATCTCTGAAGATGGTCATCATAAATTCAAGAAAAGGGGAAAAAGAGAAAAACGACAGATGATAACAAATTTGAATGAGGTGTTAGACTAAAAGACAATATTTGAGTTTACTTGGCTCAGCTAAAGTGGTTGAGAAGGCATGTGCCACACAAAAGGTTCAGGTTTGAGTCTTGGTGGGCCTTGAGCCCCACCGTGCTGGAGTCTGGGGAGGTACTCTACCTTCCAAGTGGATGTCTGATACCAACAAAAATCGAAGCTACTTATTCCACACAAATCTGGTTGACGTTAATACTTATCTCAGGCAAGTCTCGTTCAATTAATGTTAATAGACCATCTTCTCTATCTTGCTTATGGTAAAGATGACCCAAGTTTCAAAACAAATTTGTTCAACATATTGTAGAATGAAGCCACCAAATGGTCTTCTCCACATTGTTCAAGGTAGATTCAGCTAGTTTGGAATCAGACAGGTCATGGGAAAGACAAATAAATGTTATAGTTCACATGAGTAGGTATTGGATGGCAAAGCTTCTTTTATCTTGTATGAGTTTAAACACAGGAAAAACATGAGTGGTCTGCTGAGAATTTTGGGTCAAATAGTTTTTTAATGGTTAAGGAATTTAAACAAATATATAGTTTTTGCTCAAGTTTGATGTTTGTCCATGTTTGGTGTAAAGAATCTTTATTCAACAAAACAAATTTGCATCCTATGGCTGCAAATAACATGCATGGACGTAGGGGTAATTCAGTGTGCTACATGTAGACAGGTTGTGAGAGTGGATTTTGGTATACACCAATGGAAAGTTAAGAACATATATTCTTTGCTTTGTGAATTAGTGCTACAGCTGCTTTTATATAAGAACTGGAGTAATGTTTCAATGTTCTTCATATTGGTAATATTATTTTGGAGAGAATACCAAAAGATTAGCCATGTGCCAAAAATAGGTAATAAATGTTTTATTGGATTGTATTGTACTAGTGAAAATGGATAGAAAAACACTTTCATACAATGGGAAAATTTGCAATTACATTTTTCTTCAGAAGTATACTCAAGGTCCTGTTTAAGAAAAAATCATTGATTGCGCAGATCTGTAAGTCCAGTATAGTGATATATTTTGAATGTAGCTATGAGACCATGGAGAAAAGGCTTCTGGAGCGAGGAAAAACTTCAGGCCGTGCCGATGATAACATTGAGACAATTAGAAAGAGATTTAAGACTTTTGAAGAGGAAACTATGCCTGTCATAGAGTACTATGACAGTTCAGGCATTGGCAAATTAGCAAAAGTAAGCTTTCAAACTTGTCTTGTTTCGATCTTATATTTATTTGTATTTTCTCCTCAAGGAGATGTCACAACAAAAACCAAATACTAGAAAATGAAATAAATTAGAATTAAAGTAGTTTAAGATTTATGCCGGATTTCTTACGGAAAAGAGATTTTTTTATTCTTAATGTTTGGTTGTTATTGATATTTTAATAATTTCTGGTGACTCTACAGATATCTGCTGAGAATGATGTTGATGTTGTCTATGGAGAAGTGAAGAAGGCCCTTGAAAGTATCCAATTATCACCTTAATATGGTCAGTCCCTTGAGTGAGAGATTCCACCATAAATCAAATTTTACTGCTATTCCCACTATTATTTACATGTGTTTGTTGTTACGTACCCCGCAATTGTAACTCATAGTGACATGTGATATTGTATGTAAAGTGGACCATGTATTAAGTTAGAAGTGGACCACATGTTAAGTTAGCTATAGGAGTGTGTATCATAGAATGATGTATGTAACCGCTTTGGAATCAGAAATGTAACTTTCATAGAATATGTAGTCAGGAATATTGTCATAAAATACTGTTATAGCAGATTGCCATAGAATATAAAGAATTATGCTTGTAAATATTTAAAAAAAGGAAGGATGTAACCCTCTCGGGACTAGTGAAGAATTTGCATATTTGGTAAGAAGGTTGCCCCCTTGTAGAGGCCAGTGATAATAATATTACTTGTCCTGAATTCCTACAATTACTATTATTTCTCATTTCTATGTTTCATTTAATGAATTCATCTATTATTGGATATACAATATTAATGCTACTTTTGTCAATACTCTTTGTAATTGTAGTTAGAATTATCTTTGACACTAAATTTCTTATCTCAGTACAACTCAAAACTAAGAATTTTGAGGTGAAATATTCATATGAGAAGAAGAGGTTCATTGCAAGTGGTATCAGAGCTGTTTCTAGGGCATGGTAAGCTTCTGTTGTGAGCAATTTTTTTATTATATTTTATTTTATTTATTTCTGTTAACCCTAGGTCCCTAGGTTAGAAACAGCGTTTTGACCATTTAAAATAACATGGAGTTGTTGTTATAGATTTCCCATAAAACGTATAGTGAAGTGATGAGCCTTAGGCTCCAATACCCAAGCCTCAGACAACACCCATACACGGATTTGAGCTTCCACATACCTTGCGTATTTTAGGAGACCCCTTTTAGGAATCAACCATTCGGCCATGTAATATCCATAGTCATTGAGCACAACATTTAGAAAGATTACCCTCCTGTACTGATCACAGAGGTGGGAAGTGTGCCTAATGATATTGGCTATATCCTCCTTGAGTAGTGGCCTAAAATACTTGTCCGAGCATTATTGATTGCTACTGTAGTATAGGGCTATGGAGAATACACACACCTTAACCTAGTATACCTCCATTACCTATTTGCCTTATTAGGAGCAATGCTCACGGGACAAAAAAACAGAGTATAGAGGACTACAAAGCTCAGTTACAATGTATAGAGGGCTAAAGAGTTGTCTATAAAAAATAAAATAAAATAAAAATACCAAAAAACATCATTTTGGGATATAGCCCATTTTGATCGTCTTTTTGAGTTGATCGTTTTGGTATATAACACCCATACATTTTTTTTCGAGAACCCAAAAATCGTCATTTTGTGGTATAGCCCATTTCAATTGTCTTTTCAAGCTGATCGTTTTTGTCGATAACACCCATACACTTTTCAAGTCATATATCTTCTCTCTCCACTATGAAAGCAGATTGCCAACATAAGCAAGACAAAATGGGCCAGGACATTGAAGTGCTTAAGATTAAAAATCTAGATTTTGATGGGTATGTTGAAAATAGCCCATAAGCTCAAAGGGGAAAAACTATTGACTGACCAGATTTCTCCAAGGTCTTTATGGAGCAAAACAATAAGTGATCTGGAAACAACAAAGGCATGACTCCTAGACTTCCTAAAATATGTTTTCCAAGGTTTGATAGGACCGAGCCATAAAGCCGGTTGATTAAGGTCGAGCAATGGTATGAACTACATGAAACTCCCATCGACCAACATATATTTATAGTTGCTATTCCTTTTGACCTTGAAGCACTACATTGGTACCAATGTTTGCGAAAACAGGTCCTAAACCTGGGGTGGACACAATTCAAGAGGGAACTTCTTAGTCGATTTGGGTCGTTAGAGTTTGAAGATTTTACTAGTGCCCTTACTGAGCTTCGACAAACAAGTACTATACCTGAGTATATTATTGCTTTTGAGAAGCTTGCCAACAAAACTGAAGCTCTCATAAATGAATTTTTTAAAAGTTGTTTTATTAGTGACCTTAAGGAAGAAATAAGAACTAAGGTCCAAATGCTCAAGTAGGCCACCTACATGATTGCGATAGGGCTAGCGAAACTTGCAGAGAGCAAATGGAATGCCCAATGGAAGGCTTCTAGACCCTCGACATTCTAGAATAGAACTTTCACATCCACAAACAATAATGCTCCAAAGGCTCTTATAGTCAAGAGGCTAACACCCGTGGAGATGGCAAACTACAGAGCCCAAGGACTCTACTATAACTGTGATAAAAATGGGCCATGGATCACAAGTGCAAAACACACCTCTTCCTTCTGGATATGAGCAGTATTTTGTCTTCATCTATAGAAACGGGGGATGAATTCATTGATTTAGTCGAAGAGCAACCATAATTAGTGGATGTAAAACCTCTAACCGACAGTCCAAAAACTCCCACCATTTTTTTGAATGTTATTGCTAGAATATCAACACCCCAGTGCATGATAGTCCATGGATTTCTCAAAGGGCACAAGGTTTTGATACTATTGGACTTTGGTAGCACAAATAACTTTATTGACCCTAGTGTAGCTAAAAAAGTAGATTGTTTCATCTATGGCTAGGATAAAATCAAGGTAAAAATTGCTAATGGGGATTTCATGACTTGTAATGGGAAATGTTAGAATGGTTGCCTGTCTAATGGGGATTTCATGACTTGTAATGGGAAATGTTAGACTGGTTGCCTTTCTATAGGTCAATATCACTGTAAGACTAATCTCTACGCAACCCATGAGGTGTGGACATTGTGTTGTGCTACTCCTGGCTAAAAACTTTGGGATCGGTGTCGTGGGACTTCTCAAAACTTTGGATGCAGTTCATTTTCAATGATAGAACACACACCATTTAGGGAGTAAAACAAGGAAAACCCAAAGTAGTAGTCTCATCAGATGCAAAGACTGATTAAGAAGGGTCATAGGGCAGTAGTGGGTAGATTTTTCCAAATGCAGCTATGTGCTATACAGGATGAAAAGATGCCTTTAGACTAGTTGTTCTAACCAAGAATCAGAGGGTCTTCAATGAGCCTAAAAAATTACCTCTTAGTCGATTGGAAGACCATAGAATCAACTTGGTACCCGAGAGTAGGCCTCCAAAAATTTGGTCGTATAGGTACCCCAATTACCAGAAGAATGAGATTGAGTAGAAGGTGAAGGAGTTGTTGGAAGCAGGACTAATCCTTCCAAGCTCAAACCCTTTTTCAGCCCCAGTCCTCCTTGTAAGAAAGAAGGATGGATCATGGAGAATGTGTGTGGACTTTCATGAACTCAATAGTATCACCATCAAGGATAAGTTCCCCATCCTTGTGATTGATGACTTGTTGGATGAATTGCATGGTGCTCAATACTTTACCAAATTAGACCTCAAGTTAGGGTACCATCATATTTGCATCTATGAGGAGGACATAGCCAAAATAGGTTTCAGAACTTATGAGGGGCACAACGAGTTCTTGGTTATGCCCTTTGGTCTCACCAATACACTATCAACTTTCCAAGGATTGATAAATAGGGTTCTTAAACCATATCTACAAAATTTTGTATTGGTTTTTTTGTTATGACATACTGGTATACAACAGAACATGGGAAGAGCACCTACAACATATGGAATAGGTGTTGGGCATTTTATAGCAAAATCAGTTGTATGCTAAACAATCTAAGTGCATCTTTGGAGCAACCGAGGTGGAATATTTTGGGCACATTGTGGCCAGAGATGGTGTAAATTTTGACCCAACAAAGATTGAAGCCTTGAAGGAGTGGTCCAAACCCCGAATATTGAAGAGCCTTTGGGGATTCCTCGGCCTCACAAAGTACTATTGAAATTTTGTTAAGGATTATGGGAAAATTGCAGCACCTATGACAACTATGCTTCGTAAGGATGCATTTGCATGGAACAATGCAGCTGAATAGGCCTTTTTGACTTTGAAGAATCTTATGTGCCACACACCAATCTTAGTAATCCCTTATTTTTCTAAAACCTTTTTAATAGAAAGTGACATCTCAAGAGTGGGGTTGGGGGTTGTACTCATGCAAGAAGGTCGACCCCTTGCATTCATAAGCAAGGCCTTATTAGGGCGCAATCTCGCAAAATCAACTTATAAGAAGGAGATGATGACTATCGTCTTTGTAGTCCTTCATTAGTGACCATACTTGTTAGGTTGGCATTTCATCACCAAGACGGATCATCATAGCCTCAAGTATCTCCTAGATCAAAGGATTTCTTCCTCTAAGCAACATAAATGGGTCACTAAGCTCTTAGGATATGACTATGAGATTGTTTATCACAAGGGAAAAGAAAATGTGGTTGTCGATGCCCTTTCTAGACTGCTAGAAATACGAGATACCCTTTATGTAGTATCCATCCTTAGGGCTGGTTGGGTGGAGGCACTTAAGTCAGAATGCCAAGACAACCCCACACTACAAAAATCATTCAATTCCTTTAGATAGTGGCAAGGGACCATCCAAATTATTCATGGGAGTAGGGGGAATTGCACTACAAGCTTCGGGTTGTTATTCCATCCACTTCAGAACTCAAAACCCAGATTTTAACAGAGCTTCACTTTTCTTCAATAGGGGGACACACGAGCTTCTTGCAAACCTATGAACAAGTAAAACACAACTTTTATTGGCCCAAGCTGAAGTCTGATGTAAAACAGTTTATGGATGCTTGTGATACCTACCAACACCGAAAAGGGGAAAAAATCAACACACCAGGGTTGCTTCAACCTTTACCAATTCCAGAGTCACTGTGGACATATATTTCCATGGAATTCATTGAAGAGATCCCTCTATCTAGTGGAAAATATGTTGTCATGGTGATCGTGGATAGATTGACCAAGTATGCCCACTTTTGCTCCTTAGGTCACCCCTATACTATACGGATAGTGTCACAAATCTTCATGGATCAAATATTTCAGCTTTACGAGATCCCACACTCCATAATTAGTGATCGCAACAAGGTGTTCACTAGTAAATTTTGGGAAGATAACCTACAACATGTGGAATAGGTGTTGGGCCTTTTATAGAAAAATCAATTGTATGCCAAACAATATAAGTGCATCTTTGGAGCAACCGAGGTGGAATATTTTGGGCACATTGTGGCCAAAGATGGTGTACATTTTGACCCAACAAAGATTGAAGCCTTGAAGGAGTGGTCCAAACCCCAAATATTGAAGAGCCTTTGGGGATTCCTTGCCCCCACAAAGTACTATTGAAAGTTTGTTAAGGATTATGGGAAAATTGCAGCACCTTTGAAAACTAGGCTTCGTAAGGATGCGTTTGCATGGAACAATGCAGCTGAACAAGCCTTTTTGACTTTGAAGAATCTTATGTGCCACACACCAGTCTTAGCAATCCCTTATTTTTTCAAAACCTTTTTAATAGAAAGTGACATCTCAAGAGTGGGGTTGGGGGTTGTACTCATGCAAGAAGGTTGACCCCTTGCATTCATAAGCAAGGCCTTATTAGGGCGCAATCTCGCAAAATCAACTTATAAGAAGGAGATGATGGCTATCATATTTGTAGTTCTTCATTAGTGACCATACTTGTTAGGTTGGCACTTCATCACCAAGATGGATCATCGTAGCCTCAAGTATCTCCTAGATCAAAGGATTTCTTCCTCTGAGCAACATAAATGGTCACTTAGTTCTTAGGATATGACTATGAGATTATCTATCACAAGGGAAAAGAAAAAGTGGTTGTCGATGCCCTTTCTAGATTTCCAGAAATACGAGATACCATTTATGTAGTATCCATTCTTAGGGCTGGTTGGGTGGAGGCACTTAAGTTAGAATGCCAAGACAACCCCACACTACAAAAATAATTCAATTTCTTTAGATAGTGGCAAGGGACCATCCAAATTATTCATGGGAGTAGGGGGAATTGCACTACAAGCATCAAGTTGTTATTCCATCCACTTCAGAACTCAACACCCAGATTTTAACAGAGCTTCACTCTTCTTCAATAGGGGGACACACGAGCTTCTTGCGAACCTATGAACAAGTAAAACACAAATTTTATTGGCCCGAGTTGAAGTCTGATGTAAAACAATTTGTGGATGCTTGTGATACCTATCAACACCGAAAAGGGGAAACAATCAACACACCAGGGTTGCTTCAATCTTTACCAATTCCAGAGTCACTGTGGACATATATTTCCATGGACTTCATTGAAGAGCTCCCTCTATCTGGTGGAAATATGTTGTCATGGTGATCATGGATAGATTGACCAAGCATGCCCACTTTTGCTCCCTAGGTCACCCCTATACTATGCAGATAGTGTCACAAATCTTCATGGATCAAATATTTCGGCTTTACGGGATCCCACACTCCATAATTGGTGATCGCAACAAGGTGTTCACTAGTAAATTTTGGGAGGAGCTCCATCACGTCCAAGGAACATAGTTGAAACAAAGCACATCCTACCACCCACTGACTATGGCTAGACAAAGGCGATAAATAAATACCTCGAGACATATCTTCGATGTTTTGTCTCTAATAACCAATCCAAGTGGAGTCAATGGCTTCCCTTAGTAGAGTGGTGGTACTAGACCACTTTTCATACAACCACAAGGATTACGCTGTATGAGGTAGTATATGATAAACTGCCTCCAACACTTTTACTTGCCAAGCAACTCAAAGGTTAAAGTAGTTGACATAGTCCTCAATTGCAGGTAGGAAGTCTTAGCTGCTCTGAAAGAGATTTTAGCAATTGCCTAGAACCGCATGAAACAATAGGTAGATAAACATAGGACCGAGAGGACATTTGTAGAAGGTGACATGGTCTTTCTTCGTTTTCAACCCTACAAGCAGACATCCCTAAAACAAAAGGGTCAACACAAGTTGGCACCTAAATTCTACAGACCCTAAAAGGTACTTCAACAGATAAGGGATGTTGCTTACAGGTTGGAGCTATTGACTACATCCAAGATTCACCCATTTTTTCATGTATCTTGCGTAAAGAAGGTGGTGGGAATGCATATGCAAGTACAAATAGTTTTACCTGAATTAGATGAAGGATCCATCATCTTCCCTCTCAGGATATCACCAAAGTACTTGTGCAATGACAGGGGTTGCAAGAGTTTCAGCAGCAGTTTTCAACCTTTCAGTTTTGAGGAAAAAGCTTCTCTAAGTAGGGTGGCATGTTATGTACCCCACAATTGTAACTCACAGAGGCATATGATATTGTATGTGAAGTGGATCACACATTAAGTTAGGAGTGGGCCATGTGTTAAGTTAGATATAGGTAGGAGTGTGTGTCATAGAATCATGTATGTAACCACTTTAGAATCATAAATATAATTGTTATAGAATATGTAGTTAGGAGTATGTAGTTAGGAATATTGTCATAGAATATTGTCTTAGCATATTGTCATAGAATGTCAAGAATTATGCTTGTAAATATTATAAAAAGGGAAGGATGTAACCTTCATGGGGCTAGTGAAGAATTTGCATATGTGAGGAGGTTGCCCCCTCGAAGAGGCCAACGATAGTAATATTTAAATATTACTTGTTCCGAATTTGTGCAATTATTGTTATTTCGCATTTCGATGTTTCATTTAATGAATGCATCTGTTATTGGGCATACAATATTAGTGTTGCTTTTGTCAATACTCTTTGTAATTGTAGTTAGAATTATCTTTGACACTAAATTTCTTATCTTAGTATAGCTCAAAACCAAGAATTTCGAGGTGAAATATTCGCATAAGAAGAAGAGGATCATTGCATTTGTATCAAAATTGATAAATATTAATATTATTTACTCCATTTTGAGGAAATATTCAATTTAATCTAAAGTGTTTTTATTCCTTATCTTGAAATATCAAGCACAGATTGACATCTCATGTAAGAATATTGTTGGCTTATTACTGAAAATTTGATTTTAAATTTTTTTCTTTTTAAATTGTAAATGCTTTGTATTAATGTACTTCAAGCAACCCTACAAATGGCAATAACCAGAGCAAGTTTTTAGTGAAGGAAACAAAATGTCTGCAATCAAGTCTAATCAATCCTGTCAAGAAAACAATTCAAACAAGAAAAACCATTGGCATTAACCATATCATACTGCTAAGAGTCATAAAAGAAATCAGAACAAAACTACTAGTATCTGAACTTCGAATCTGGCAGAACAATGCCATATCTATTGAAAGACTACTTAATTCAAGATGACAAAATAATGATAGATTTTCATGTTTCCTTGTCTATTGTTTTAGCTTAGACTTTTTAAATTACCTAACTGAACATAAAAGTAACAAGGGTTGTATGGTGGCAAGTCCATGCCACATAGCTTGAAAGGGCACATAAGCCATAGTTTTTTTTGGAGGGAAAGAACAAATTATTTTTAAAGAATAGAAAATAAAATCAATAACACGGCTCTTCTTCGCCTCACATGATTTTTAAGAGCTCCTACTTTGATGGATTTATCTATAAGAGTGCTTAGAATGTTGAAGAATCTTTGTTTGCCATGTCTGTAATCTAGTAAGTCACATGAGCTGCAAAATTTAGTGAGGACGGAGCAATTAATATATTGATATATCATTAAGCGGTATTAGTTCAACCGATTAAATTCTCTGACTTTCAATGAGAAGACGCAGGTTCAAGTCTTGTCAAAATATGCATGTATAATTGTGAAATTTTTGTAATACCACCATGTGGTCAATAATGTAATATGTAATGGAACCATATCAATCCTATATAAACCATTAAAAATAAATCATTGATATATCAATTAAGAGAGAACCCAAGATAAGCCATATAAAAAATAGACTAGAATAACTTGTTGGACGAAGCATTAAAGCCAAGCAAAACTAAACATGTTTGAACCTTAGTCTTCTTGAATAAAATTGCCTTGTCTTTACTACTAAACCAAGCTTGCTAAACAAATTAACATAACCTTTTGTAACATATTTAAAATAAAAGAGGAAATTAAATTTGAGCTTAACAATTTACAAGAAATAGTAGAAATCAATGAAATAGGCGAGGATACTTTTTTTTTAATTTAGTTAAGGGCTCAGGATTGGAACCGTTGACCTCAAGGTAGCAAACGTTGGTCTACTACCTCCGCCCTATAGGCGAGGATACTTATGTGCAAGAAAAACAATTACTTAAACCTGATTATCATGATGTATTACAAAAGAAAGAGTATTATTGGGCCCAAAAATCTAGGTAGAATGTCTTAAAGGGATAGAAATACCAACTTGTTTCTTGTTACTATGAAAACAGATTTTGCTTTTCATTGAATCAAAAATATTTTACTTGTAGATTGAAGCATTAAGGAAGAATAAGATATTATGAAAGAAACAATTAGGCAAGAATGTTACTTCAAGAATATATACAGTATGTTGATGCAACAAAATTATTCAGGAAATAAACCTTATTTAGCAACTCGTCAACATAAAACTTCATATCAAATGGTATTAGCTCAACTAGTTATATTCCTCAACTTCAAGGAGACCTAGGTTCGAATCTTGCCAAACGATACATGCATAATAACCAAATTGTTGTAATACCACTATGTGGTCATGATGTAATACAGGTGGGGCTTGTTGCAATCCTACACAAAAAAGAATGAAACTTCATATTAGAGAGTTTGCAATTAACCAAGAAACATTTTAGGTGGTTCGACAACAAGAAAGGTTATGCCACCTTTTGGTTGAATGTTTGGTTGAGGCATTATCTTTTTGTTTATAATTTAAAATGACAACAATTGGCTTAAGAAATTTTACCTTGTAAAGGTTCAAATGTCAAGAATTATATTAATATAAGCATAAATTCTAGATCATGAATTTCTATTAGAAACTTGGTTGAATGAAAGGATCTCAAACAAATAGCAAATGAGCTTCAAATCATGCTTCAAGAGTTCTATTTTCCTATTTTTATGTTGAAGGAAGAGTTGGTTTGGAATCTATTAAAAGACAATGGATACTCAGTCAAGGTGGGATATAAGGGTTCTAGAGTAATGATATTTTCATTTTCCTAATGATTTTCCTTGGAAGAATGTTTGGTCACTTGAACCCCTTTTAGGACCTTAATAGTCCATTGGTTAGAAATCCAAAGTACAATTCTTACATGTTAGAATCTATAAAAATATGATATAATGGACATTTTAGGTTTGTCTTGTGTACGAAGGATCTAGAAACATCAGATCATTTACTTTTTCATTGTTCCACCATTTGAGACCGTTTTTCAAAAATTGAGAATATATTAGGTAGCTCCACAACAATGAAAGAGTTTATGAAATGGTGGATTAATTGTTTCAAAGCTAACGTATTATGCATTCTAGGTAGTTTTGGTATTGCCATCATTTGTTTGGAATCTATGGCTTGAAAGGGGTAGTAGAATTAAAAAATAAATCAATCTCAAAATCATGCTCAAATTTGGTGTCATATTATTGCCTCTCTAATATAAAGTTTCTAGGCATTACATTCTTCATTAAAAGTATCAAAGTATCACGGCGGGGTATGTGAGTGTGTTTATAAAATAAGAAGCCTGAAAGTGTGGTAAGAGATGCATCAACCTCTTGGTAAAGGATTTAAATATATGTAAAAGGAAGAATGATGTTAATTCAAAGGATTTGTATCAAATTATGGTAAAATGAACATATCAAGGAGTTGGATTCATCAAAATAATTTTAATGGTATTTTAAAGGAAATTTGAGAAAATTTAGTAATGGTAGTGTTTTTCAAAATAACAAAGGAAAAATTCTCCTCACTTACTCAAACTCATATTGGACTTCAACTAACACCCATGTAGAGGCTAGGGTACTTCTTGCAAGCATCAATATTTCCATTGATGTTCTTCAAAATAATGAATGCAAAATTCTCCTCGGGTACTTATAATCATATCGAATTTCAACTAACACCCATGTAGAGGCTAGGGTACTTTTTGCTAGATTTCCATTGAAAATGATACAAATATATTTCAATTGATAAAGATTCATAAATTATTTTTAATGCTATCAATAAAAATGGACATAGGGATTGAATAAAGAATAGTAGTATTTTTTATGTCCTTCAACTTTTGTTTTGATGCAGTAGCTTGGAAATGTCAACATATCTAAGGGATGCAGTAGCTTGGAAATGCCAACATATCTAAGGGATGTAGTAGCTTGGATATGTCAACATATCTAAGGAGAAAGAAAAATAGCAACAAATAATTTAGCCAATTACAATGTTGATCTTCATTTAAGTGAAATTCAAATTATTTAAGGTAATTAGCCAAAGATATTTTTGTCTCCTAATGAAAATGATGCAAAGGAATTAATTGTGGAAACATATCATTTTGATAAGAATATATTCAATAATAATAAAAAAAGAATATATTCAATAAAGAGACATGAGAAATATTTTTTGATAGAAAGCTGAGTTGGATATGATGTAATTGACTTAACAATAAATGTAATGTTTTGTGATTTTTATAGAAGTCGCCCTAATAAAAACCACACAACTTATTATCAAAATAATAAATAATACTTTATATAAAAAATAATACTAATATTTTTACATAAAATAGTATTATTTGAAAATAAATAACTGTCAAAGTAATCCAAATACTTTAACAAGGTCAATTGCATGCAACAAAGTTATAAACATAAGAGATCTAAAAAATAATAATAGTACTGTTAAATGGCATTGGTTCAACTAGATATATTCCTCAACTTTCAAGGAGGAAATCTAAGTTTTAATCTTGTTAAGTGATACATGCATGATTTTCAAACAATTGTAATACCACTACCTAACCATGATGTAATAAAGAGGTCTAGTTTTAAATCCTATAACCAATTAAAAAAGATAATAATGATAGTACTTTAATAAATTAAGATAATACTTTAACAATGCCATAAATGGAAATGCTTGTTACATACAACACAGTTGTAAACTTAAAAAAATCTAGAAATAATGATAGTTGAGAATGATTTGAAGAATTATAATTTAAAATTTTATAATGTAAAAAAATAATGTCACTCTGGATCCAACATGAATAATGTGTATGCCTCATACAAGGTTAGCATAGGATAAATATGATTCATTTTATTTATAAAATAAGATTACAAGTATATTAAGTTTAATTTAATTAAGATAGTTATGGATTAAAATACTTTATGGTTATGTATATAGAATGAGTCAACAACAAGTGCGATCCAAGAGCAAGTAGGAAGCATGAGCAGAAAGCAAAACGTAAATTGCGATCAAGGAGCAAGTATCACATCTTGTTCTAGATCTTAGGACAAAATTAAAACCTAAAGGATTCATGTGAAGAAAATTTGGGTAACATGGAAAGAAAACAATTTTTGGAAATCCTTACTAGAAATCATGATGCTCTAGTTGGCAGTATGGATGCCCTCATTAGCAATAAGAGGAAGAGCGAATCTATGGCAAACCCTATATAGAAAGTAAATACTACATGAGAAGTGATTATCAAAGATGATATGATCGAACATGATATAATGGTTCTTAAAACTAGAGGGTTAATATATAAGTTCCATGGATATTGATGAAGTTTTTCTAAGATTCAAAATTGGATCAAGTGGAAGTGAGGATTGATTAGAATTACTCCATGAGTTCTATTCCAAAAGAATTTTTCCTCATTATCTTATCCAATTTATAGTCACACTTAAGTCACCAATCAACAACAACACACCCAATCAAGGCAATGGCATGTATTCAAAGAATCATTGACAAATACAATCACGCTCCTGCTTGGGGCAGCAAACAAGCAATAATCACACAATTGATCAAAAACTTGGCATTCCCGAAGCATGAACACAAGGTTCCCCCGTGGATAAAAGGTTATGCCCTTTGCCTATTCATGACTGATCAATGTCCAAGCTCAAGTCACACCTCACCAAAATAGGTTAATACTTGAAATCAAATTCCTTAGCTCGTCAGAAGCAAGGATTCAAGAATGCATGCCCTTTCCATGCTTGGGGCATCAAGAGTTGGTTAGGTTACTGAGAAACCCTAATCATTAGTGCTTTGGTTATCTATTTTTGCTCGGCGTTGTGCCATGCACAGCGCTTCCCAAAAAGGGGCATCTGTAGACACCAAAACAACACCAATCCGATTATGTGACTACAAACACCGATCACATTAACACACACAGCCCCGGGGTAGCCCCCAGAGGTTAAACAGTGGTTCTAACCACTTACACAGCAATTTTACAAGTCAAAAATCAGTTTTGCACCTTTTAGACACTTTATTTCTTATTCGTCCCACCCAGGGACGAGTGCGAATTTGTACTCGTCCTACCCAAGGACGAGTATGGATTTGTACTCGTTTCACCCAGGGACGATTATTAGCGCTCGCTCCGGGGTGGGACGAACGCCAGGTTTGACCAGCAAAAAGTCAGACCTCAGCGCATGACAACTCAGAACTACCACTCAGCTTTTCATGCATGACATAGGAGTGCGAGTGAGTTCTTTTGACAACACACATCTACCAATTGACTTTCCCTTCCCTGCATGGGAAGGAGAGTAAGCTTTTTAAGACAACTCAGATTTTCCACTTAGCTATCCCTTCATTGCATGGGAGTGCAAATGAGTTTTTCTAAAACATGCAAAGACATGCACAGAGGCAGTTAAGAAGCCCTTGATCAAGAAGAAGTCTTCTCTTCACAAACAAAAGCATTCATGCAAAGAAACACTTTTGCATGTTAATTCAAAGAGACCCCTTGGGTCTATAAAATGGTGAGTTTCCTCACCCAAGAGATACAGAGAAGGAGCATTTTGAGCGACGAAGTGCTGCTAGTTCACTTACTGGCGATTTGTGCTTTCATAATCGTGGTATTTCTTTTAGTTTCATGTTTATGCTTTTGTTAAGTCTTTCATTTCATTTAGATTCATTTCAATCATCGTTAGATTCATCTTTTATTTTTCATACACAAGTGCTACGACTTTCTTGTTTGTTTCTTTGAGTGCAGAGTTGCAGCATTAGAGGAGCGGCGAGGAGTCTACCTTACCAACGCAAGCGGCGGCAACATTTGGCCTGCCCATTCCAAACGTGGGCATGCGGAAGGAGGAAGACTAAGTCACAAATTGTAACAAAGACCAATTTAACGCTCCTAGCCCCTAAAAAGGGAGAAGACGTCTATGTAACCGAGGATAAGAAATTTGAATAAAGAGGGCTGTGATTTCCTTACATCTTTTCTTTCGTCTCCAATTTATCTCCTTTCCTTGTTTTTGTGCATAGGATTAAAGCGTTACATTTCGTCTTATATTGCATAGTTATAGTTTTCCTTTTGCTTTCGAAATCTCGTGCTTTCAATGGCGATCACGGTGGGACTTCTGTCCTCTGTTTTTGTTTAGGTTAAATTACTGATCTAAAATTGCTTGTTTTTTTTACAGGTACCTGTTTTTCAACAATCGGACTGTTATTCGTCTCTGCAAGTGACGATTACAAAATTTTTACTCGTCTCACCCCGGGACGAATAAACTATTCGTTCCACCCTGTGACGATTATGGTTCTCGTTATTCGCCTCACCCGGGGACGATTATAGATCTCGTGCAAATTTTCAGAGCAAATCAGAAATTTTCGATTAGGCAGAGAAGAGGTAAGGGTTTTCTTTACAGCTTCTGTTAAATTTCTGTTTTTTTGTTTCTGGTTTTCAGTTTGAATGGCTTAGGGAAAGATTTCTTTTCGTTTGCTTGTTTCAATTTCGCAAAATTAAAATGAACCCCACACATCACATTACATTTTAAACCAAGGCGTTGGTCATAAGACCCCAACCCTTGAGCAAGACCAACGGTGGGTTCATCACCACCTTGGCTTAGCTTTGCATCCATTCCCCGATTGTCCACTGTTGTTAGGCGTAAATCCTGACGAAAGCTGATCGAGTGTCGCTGGGGTGATTCCCATGCGCGCGAGGATAAGTCTTCTATGGTAGGTGCCATTAACAGGACAATCCCCCTTCCGTACCGCCTACGTACCACGTACCATCTGCTCTCACGTACCTATAGTCTCCCTCTCATAAGGGCGGGTATATAGAGAGGTTGGTATATCGACCTAGCTGGTATATTGAAGGGGCGACCATTTTGGGAGTTATATGAGTCGTCATAAGGCATTTAAACGTTCTTCAAAACCTACAAAAACAAAACAAAACAACAAAAACACACTAAACCAGATTTAGGGCACACTATTAATCTTTAAAAGAGATAATCATTGCTTGTGTGTGTATGCTATTTTCTGTTTAGACAAAAAAAATAAAAAAATAAAAAAAAAAATCATAAACAAAGATAAAAATCTACGCATTTTGTCACTCGCTCCAAAAGCTCCAAGGATTCCTGCAATCGCTTGGTCACCCCAAAATGCTCCAAAGGTGTCCATGAACCCTTTGGTCAACCCAAAAGCACCCTGAAGGTGCCCATAAGTGATGCAGGAGAATCCAACAAAATATGGAAAATTTTATATTTTTCTCTAAATTTTAGTGCATCTTGCCGGGGCCATAACTTCTCAACCGTAGCTCCGATTGACGTGAAATTTTACAGGGAGTTAGTTGGGAGATTTTTAAACATTTTTGTGAAATCCTTACTAGAAATCAGGATGCTCTAGAAGTGAAAATGCAAATGTTTTTGTGATTTTGTTTTTTTATGAGAATGCATGTAATTGAAATGCAATTGTTTTTGTAATTTTGATGTATTATGAGAATGCATGGAATTGAAATGCAAATGTTTTTGTGATTTTGATTTTTGTGTTGTTTTTGTTGATTTTTGAATACTTAATGCAAATGTTTTGGTGATTTCGTTTTTTTTTTTTTATGAGAATGTATGGAAAATGCAAATGTTTTTGTGATTTTGTTTTTTTATGAGAATGCATGTAATTGAAATGCAATTGTTTTTGTAATTTTGATGTATTATGAGAATGCATGGAATTGAAATGCAATTGTTTTTGTGATTTTGATTTTTTTTTTTTTATGAGTATGCATGGAATTGAAATGCAATTGTTTTTGTAATTTTGATGTGTTATGAGAATGCATGGAATTGAAATGCAAATGTTTTTGTGATTTTGATTTTTGTGTTGTTTTTGTTGATTTTTGAATACTTATGTTGACCAAGCAGTTATGGTAACTCTTGGAGCTTTTGGGTTGACTAAGCGATTGTGGTAATCCTTGGAGCTTTTGTCTTGACCAAAGGGTTTATAGATACCTTTGGGGCATTTAGGGTTTGACCAAGCGATTATGAAAATCCCTGGAGCTTTTAGGGTGACCAAGTGATTGTGATAATCCTTGGAGCTTTTAGGGTGACCAAGTGATTGTGATAATCCTTGGAGCTTTTTTTGGGATGACCAAGTGATTGCGATAATCCTTGGAGCTTTTTGGGATGACCAAGCGATTGCGATAATCCTTGGATCTTTTTGGGATGACCAAGCGATTAAAAATTAGGTAAGCAATTTTAAAACCTAATTTTGAGGCCCTAGATGATAGAATTGGGCCATAACTTCTAGAGCATCCTGATTTCTAGTGAGGATTTCCAAAAATTGTTTTCTTTCCATGTGTAGACACCAAAACAGCACCAATCCGATTATGTGACTACAAACACTGATCACATTAACACACACAGCCCCCAGGGTAGCCCCCAGAGGTTAAAAAGTGGTTCTAACCACTTACACAATAGTTTTGCAAGTCAAAAATCAGTTTGGCACCTTTTAGACACTTTATTTCTTATTCGTCCCACCCAGGGACGAGTGCAAATTTGTACTCGTCCTACCCAAGGACGAGTATGGATTTGTACTCGTTTCACCCAGGGACGATTATTAGCGCTCGCTTCGGGGTGGGACGAACGCCAGGTTTGACCAGCAAAAAGTCAGACCTCAGCGCATGACAACTCAGAACTACCACTCAGCTTTTCATGCATGACATAGGAGTGCGAGTGAGTTCTTTTGACAACACACATCTGCCAATTGACTTTCCCTTCCCTGCATGGGAAGGAGAGTAAGCTTTTTAAGACAACTTAGATTTGCCACTTAGCTATCCCTTCATTGCATGGGAGTGCAAATGAGTTTTTCTAAAACATGCAAAGACATGCACAGAGGCAGTTAAGAAGCCCTTGATCAAGAAGAAGTCTTCTCTTCACAAACAAAAGCATTCATGCAAAGAAACACTTTTGCATGTTAATTCAAAGAGACCCCTTGGGTCTATAAAATGGTGAGTTTCCTCACCCAAAAAGAGATACAGAGAAGGAGCATTTTGAGCGACGAAGTGCTGCTAGTTCACTTACGGCGATTTGTGCTTTCATAATCGTGGTATTTATTTTAGTTTCATGTTTATGCTTTTGTCAAGTCTTTCATTTCATTTAGATTCATTTCAACCATCGTTAGATTCATCTTTTATTTTTCATACACAGTGCTATCGACTTTCTTGTTTGTTTCTTTGAGTGCGAGTTGCGAGCATTAGAGGAGCGGCGAGGAGTCTACCTTACCAACGCAAGCGGCGACAACATTTGGCCCGCCCATTCCAAACGTGGGCATGCGGAAGGAGGAAGACTAAGTCACAAATTGTAACAAAGACCAATTCTAACGCTCCTAGCCCCTAAAAAGGGAGGAGACGTCTATGTAACCGAGGATAAGAAATTTGAATAAAGAGGGCTATGATTTCCTTACATCTTTTCTTTCGTCTCCAATTTATCTCCTTTCCTTGTTTTTGTGCATAGGATTAAAGCGTTATATTTCGTCTTATATTGCATAATTATAGTTTTCCTTTTGTTTTCGGAATCTCGTGCTTTCAATATTGAAAGCACGAGATTTCGGAAGCAAAAGGAAAACTATAACTATGCAATATAAGACGAAATGTAACGCTTTAATCCTATGCACAAAAACAAGGAAAGGAGATAAATTGGAGACGAAAGAAAAGATGTAAGGAAATCACAACCCTCTTTATTCAAATTTCTTATCCTCGGTTACATAGACGTCTCCTCCCTTTTTAGGGGCTAGGAGCGTTAAATTGGTCTTTGTTACAATTTGTGACTTAGTCTTCCTCCTTCCGCATGCCCACGTTTGGAATGGGCGGGCCAAATGTTGCCGCCGCTTGCGTTGGTAAGGTAGACTCCTCGCCGCTCCTCTAATGCTTGCAACTCGCACTCAAAGAAACAAACAAGAAAGTCAGTAGCACCTGTGTATGAAAAATAAAAGATGAATCTAACGATGGTTGAAATGAATCTAAATGAAATGAAAAACTTGACAAAAGCATAAACATGAAACTAAAAGAAATACCACGATTATGAAAGCACAAATCGCCGGTAAGTGAACTAGCAGCACTTCGTCGCTCAAAATGCTCCTTCTCTCGTATATTTTTTTTGGGTGAGAAAACTCACCGTTTTTATAGACCCAAGGGGTCTTTTTGAATTAACATGCAAAAGTGTTTCTTTGCATGAATGCTTTTGTTTGTGAAGAGAAGACTTCTTCTTGATCAAGGGCTTCTTAACTGCCTCTGTGCATGTCTTTGCATGTTTTAGCAAAGCTCACTTGCACTCCCATGCAATGAAGGGATAGCTAAGTGGCAAATCTGAGTTGTCTTAAAAAGCTTACTCTCCTTCCCATGCAGGGAAGGGAAAGTCAATTGGCAGATGTGTGTTGTCAAAAGAACTCACTCGCACTCCTATGTCATGCATGAAAAGTTGAGTGGTAGTTACGAGTTGTCATGCGCTGAGGTCTGACTTTTTGTCTGGTCAAACACGGCATTCGTCCCACCCGGAGCGAGCGCTAGTAATCGTCCCCGGGTGAAACGAGTACAAATCCATACTCGTCCTTGGGTAGGACGAGTACAAATTCGCACTCGTCCCTGGGTGGGACGAATAAGAAATAAAGTGTCTAAAAGGTGCCAAACTGATTTTTGACTTGCAAAACTATTGTGTAAGTGGTTAGAACCACTGTTTAACCTCTGGGGGCTACCCTGGGGTTGTGTGTGTTAATGTGATCAGTGTTTGTAGTCACATAATCGGATTGGTGTTGTTTTGGTGTCTACAGATGCCCCTTTTTGGGAAGCGTTGTGCATGGCACAGCGTCGAGCAAAAATAGATAACCAAAGCACTAATGATTAGGGTTTCTCAGTAACCTAACCAACTCTTGATGCCCCAAGCATGGAAAGGGCATGCATTCTTGAATCCTTGCTTCTGACGAGCTAAGGAATTTGATTTCAAGTATTAACCTATTTTGGTGAGGTGTGACTTGAGCTTGGACATTGATCAATCATGAATAGGCAAAGGGCATAACCTTTTATCCACGGGGGAACCTTGTGTTCATGCTTCGGGAATGCCAAGTGTTTGATCAATTTTGTGATTATTGCTTGTTTGCTGCCCCAAGCAGGAGCGTGATTGTCTTTGTCAATGATTCTTTGAATGCATGCCATTGCCTTGATTGGGTGTGTTGTTGTTGATTGGTGACTTAAGTGTGACTACCCCCTCAAGCGACGAATCGATGAAGGAATGACTGACATGAGAAAAGCGACGAGTCGCTTGACCCAAGATGACTTAAGTGAGGGTGCCTTCAGATGTTGTCCGTTGAATGCGCGAGCAATTTCTCGATTTTTTTTGTGACCTATTTTTGGTGGGTGTGAACCCATTTTGGGATGCCATTTGGGGGTAACATTGGCGAAAATCCGTCTTCCCGTGGAGCGGTCCGGCTATGGTAGCCTTCTTGGGGAGTAGGATAACGACAAGGTAGACCCCGACATCAATTTTCTAATGCGAAGAGGTTAAGTGCAAGAGCACTTTTGTCCGGCAATTTTTAGTGTTTTTGTTGGCATTTGTCATTTTTATATTTTGGTTGTTTTGTTGTGTTTGTTTGTTTTTTTTTATATTTTGGTTGTTTTGCGTGTTTTTATGTATGTGTTTGATGTATGCAGAGGTGATTATGAATGTGATGTTTTTAATTTGTATGATGTATGGATAGGGAATGAATGAAATGAGGTGTTGATGATGTGTCGATGCACCATAGATTGTACAAGATTTGACTGACTTGCTATACTAATGGGATGACTTTGTGGAATGACTTTGCATGTGAAAACTTGTGTTTTTGTATTTTGCATATATTTTGATGGTGATGTACGGAATAAAATGTGACGGTTGTTTTTAAAATGTAGTTAAGCTTTTCTTAGATTCAGATATTTTAACTAACTAGCCAAGACTGTACATTTATCTCGCAAGACTTTTGAACAAGGTATAAATTCGACTTGAATTTAACCAAGTTATTTCACATCCCTGTGTGTGCAATTGAGTTCGTTTATGTGTTATTCATCAGGATACCGCCAGTGCCAGATGGGCTTTCAACCGAACCTGTATTGAGGATCACCTAATTAGCTCCACTAACTCCTTGATTGTGTTTAGTTAGATTAATCTGCGATGCTATCTAGGATACCATAAGCTAGCTCATCCACATGCAAACATTGATCTATACACAAGTTAATGTGACAGATATATCGTCATGCGGGAGGTTTACTATCAGTGACTGATAGGCTATCAACCAAACCGGTACTGAAGCTTGCCTCATGACCTGTCGAAATGCTGAGAATTCCAGGGATTCAAGTTCGACTCCCTGCTTTTCTTCAATTGTATTGGGATACTTGCTCTTTATAGTGATAAGATCACTGTTTATTTTGTTTTATTGATGTTTTTTTTTTTTTTTTTTGAGCAAGGGATTTGATAGGGAGTGACGAGAATCACTATTGTATGTGCCTTTTGATGTGTGCACTGTAGGATGTCAATTTTTAATGTTTTGACGTTTTGCAAATTTTTGATGTTTTTGCAACTTTTGAGAACTTGGGATTCATGGGGAATTGGGTAGGGAGGATGCTTGTCCTTTTGCCAACTCTCAGCATTCCTAGGGTCATTCGCACAGGGGGATAAGCAAGATAGCCGTTTCGCTTATGGTGACCGGGATTACGGTGCAGGTTTCATCTTTCGTTCACACAACTTAGGAATTTTTATGTGTGTTAATTTGTGTTGGGATGTGACGTAACAAGGTGTGATCCAAGTAAAACTTTCCCGTGTAAAATCTGTTTAACTGTGTACAGTTTTTGGCTAGAAATTTAAAGACATCTGAATGACGAAAACCCTATATACATTAGGAAACAACTGACTATGCTAAAATAAAAAGGTGATATGCTGGATGTATGCATTTATGGAAATGGATTTGAGGTGGAAATGATGGAATTGCCAAGTAATGACAGCCTATGGTGCTTTTGACTTGTATGACCTATCGAAGTATGCAAGGGATGGATGCAATGTTTAATGCAACCTATATTTTTGTATTTTGATTTTTATGAAAATGCATGCAAATGTTTTGGTGATTTTTTTTTTTTTATGAGAATGTATGGAAAATGCAAATGTTTTTGTGATTTTGTTTTTTTATGAGAATGCATGTAATTGAAATGCAATTGTTTTTGTGATTTTGATTTTTTTTTTTTTTTTTTTTATGAGTATGCATGGAATTGAAATGCAATTGTTTTTGTAATTTTGATGTGTTATGAGAATGCATGGAATTGAAATGCAAATGTTTTTGTGATTTTGATTTTTGTGTTGTTTTTGTTGATTTTTGAATACTTATGTTGACCAAGCAGTTATGGTAACTCTTGGAGCTTTTGGGTTGACCAAGCGATTGTGATAATCCTTGGAGCTTTTGTCTTGACCAAAGGGTTTATAGATACCTTTGGGGCATTTAGGGTTTGACCAAGCGATTATGAAAATCCTTGGAGCTTTTAGGGTGACCAAGTGATTGTGATAATCCTTGGAGCTTTTTTGGGATGACCAAGCGATTGCGATAATCCTTGGAGCTTTTTGGGATGACCAAGCGATTGCGATAATCCTTGGAGCTTTTTGGGATGACCAAGCGATTACGATAATCCTTGGAGCTTTTGGGATGACCAAGAGATTGCGATAATCCTTGGAGCTTTTTGGGATGACCAAGCGATTGCGATAATCCTTGGAGCTTTTTGGGATGACCAAGAGATTGCGATAATCCTTGGAGCTTTTTGGGATGACCAAGAGATTGCGATAATCCTTGGAGCTTTTTGGGATGACCAAGCGATTGCGATAATCCTTGGAGCTTTTTGGGATGACCAAGAGATTGCGATAATCCTTGGAGCTTTTTGGGATGACCAAGAGATTGCGATAATCCTTGGAGCTTTTTGGGATGACCAAGAGATTGCGATAATCCTTGGAGCTTTTGGGATGACCAAGGATTGCGATAATCCTTGGAGCTTTTGGGATGACCAAGGATTGCGATAATCCTTGGAGCTTTTGGGATGACCAAGAGATTGCGATAATCCTTGGAGCTTTTGGTTTGACCAAAGAGTTTATGGACACCTTTGGAGCGTTTGGTTTGACCAAAGGGTTTATGGACACCTTTGGAGCGTTTGGTGTAACCCACTGGCTCTTCAGGGAATAGAGGTACCCCCAGCGTGATGATCTTTGTGCACCGGATCTGGCTCTGTAGGAATTGGCACGAATGGATCGGCCTTATGCACGGATAGGAGGGCAAGGTCTGCCTTCGGCACTGATGGTGCTATGATATCTCTGGGTGGAAGGTGCTCGCGATCTTCCCAAAGGAGTGGGATCAACATGTGATGCCAGTGGGCTAGGTCTATGCGCCACTCATGCCCTAGTCTTATGCCTAGTTGGGCCATTAGTTCATCATGGGTTACAGGGTGATTGTGCTGTCGTGCATGATTGAGATAAGCCATCTCAGTTTCATCTTCGTAATCATTGTCAATGATCCAAAGGCCCTCGTTGGCCTCGATAGCTATCTGCGACATGTTAAGCTCTTCTTGTTCGAGCAGATTGATGTGGTCCTCATGGAGTTGTTTCGCGCTTTGCGGGGGACCTGATTTTTTGGCAATGGCACGGGCTCGATGGGAGCCTCCAAAGGGAGTAATGTTAGGAGAATTTTGTGATGCTCATCCATCGGGACCACCTGTGAATTAATGCTGTCGGAATCGAATGGGTCCCATGGCGCTATTGCATATGCTGACTCGTCTTTGGCGAGAGAGTCAGGCTCATCAGAATCTGGTGATTCTAAGATATGGAAGACCTCATCATCAGGTAGCTCTACAACCAGGGGTTGATCCTCTTTGAGAGGAGTTTCACGTGAGTTGGGCTTTTGTGGCCCCAAAATCTTGGTCTCTACTGACTCTAAGTGCTTGGGCAGTGCATTGCTTGTATCGAGGGATTTGAGCTCCTCCTGTTTGATTTGTTCCCGTTGCAAGTTGTGGGAAACTTGATGCCTTGAGAGGGATGACTGAATAGCACCCCCCATGCTTTGGTATTTCATTTTAGTCCACTCTTTTTCTAGCTCAGGTTCCTCAGAGGCTTCTTGAAGAATTTTTGGGGGTGGTCCATGAACCTGGGTGGGCGCTTGAAGAAGGCACCCGTCATTGGTCTTAGGATTGGCCTCCCGCTCAAGTCTAGGAGGCGTCGAGGGCAACGTTTGATAAGGTCGTAGAGACCTGTCTTGCACCCAGTTGTGTTTCTCATAATGTTTTGTCTTATGCATGCGAGGGGTTGGAGTCTTCGCCTGCATAGTGTGTTGTAACAACTCATCCTCCTGGCGCTGAAGGCACTCTTGATTTAAAAGATATTGTTGCTCTAACTGTTGTTGTTCCAGCTCAAGTATCGTGAGTTGCATCCGACGTGCAATATGCTTGGCAGATTCTAAGATAGTTGGTCCTATCGTCTCATGTCTAGAAGGCCTAGATGCCTCTCCTAGATATCTATCTCGGTCATGGTGATCCGAGATCTCTATAGGTCGCCTCCCTCTGTTGGGGGTAGCGGCATTCCCCGAGGCTTTGTCCTCAATAGGTGATCCTGAAAGCTAGCAATTGCGGAGGCGTGTTGCTCCTTGCGATGTATATTGTTCTTGAGGAAGGTAAGGGTTTTCCTCGTGCTCTCTTTTGTAAGTGAAAGAGGAACGGGAAGAGTTGGCTCGCCCGCTCCGAGGAGCCTTGTGCTCTGGATTTGTCCTTGTAGTCCTGACAACTAGAGGGGGTGAAGGAGGGATAGTGTAATCATGTGGTTCCTCCCGTCGAACCCTATGTTGACCTAGTGCTTCATTGCGTGGTGACCACTCATAGCGAGCATCTAAGGGAGCTCTCCTACGGATGTACCCCTCATGGGAGGATGTGTGTTGGGTGCTATCTTCGAACAGGAGTGCCCCTAGAAGAGGTGCCCCTATAGTCCCTTTCCGTTAAGGTGTGTAGGGGACTGCCTTGTGTGTTAGGTCGCCAAGGTGGTATGACCAAATCTTGGGGACTATAACGGAGGTGACTCGTGCTTCTTTGGACATTCTCCACAGCATCTGCCCATGAGTGGGCTTGACTACGGGTGAGTACCATGATGATGTCTCTCTAAAAACCCTAAAAATTGAAATGAGTCAGATGGGGCCCAAAATTGGTGTGTGCATCCCTCTTATAGTAGATAAGACAAAAATGAAGTTTCAAGTCCTAACTCTAAATACATTAGGAGATATTGACATCCGAACAGCTCAAAAAGTGCAAAAAATTGGGCACGCAATTTTAAAACCTAATTTTGGGGCACTAGATGATGGAATTTGGCCCCGAAAACTGACTTTTCTGGGCAAATAGAATTCCCTGTAAAATTTCAAGTCAATCGGAGCTACGGTTGAGAAGTTATGGCCCCGACAAGATGCACTAAAATTTAGAGAAAAATATAAAATTTCCCATATTTTGTTGGATGGTCCTGCATCACTTATGGGCACCTTTGGGGTGCTTTTGGGTTGACCAAAGGGTTCATGGACACCTTTGGGGCATTTTGGAGTGACCAAGCGATTGCGGGAATCCTTGGAGCTTTTTGGAGCGAGTGACAAAATGCGTAGATTTTTATCTTTGTTTATGATTTTTTTGATTTTTGATTTTTTTGTCTAAACAGAAAATAGCATACACACACAAGCAATGATTATCTCTTTTAAAGATTAATAGTGTGCCCTAAATCTGGTTTAGTGTGTTTTTGTTGTTTTGTTTTGTTTTTGTAGGTTTTGAAGAACGTTTAAATGCATTATGTAGGCTCTTATAACTCCCAAAATGGTCGCCCCTTCAATATACCAGCCAAGCCGATATACCAACCTCTCTATATACCCGCCCTTACGAGAGGGAGACTATAGGTACGTGAGAGCAGATGGTACGTGGTACGTAGGCGGTACGGAAGGGGGATTGTCCTGTTAATGGCACCTACCATAGAAGACTTATCCTCGCGCGCATGGGAATCACCCCAGCGACACTCGGTCAGCTTTCATCAGGATTTACGCCTAACAACAGTTGACAATCGGGGAATGGATGCAAAGCTAAGCCAAGGTGGTGATGAACCCACCGTTGGTCTTGCTCAAGGGTTGGGGTCTTACGACCAACGCCTTGGTTTAAAATGTAACGTGATGTGTGGGGTTCGTTTTAATTTTGCGAAATTGAAACAAGCAAACGAAAAGAAATCTTTCCCTAAGCCATTCAAACTGAAAACCAGAAAACAAAAAAACAAAAATTTGATAGAAGCTGTAAAAACCCCTACCTCTTCTCTGCCTAATCGGAAATTTCTGATTTGCTCTGAAAATTTGCACAGATCTATAATCGTCCCTGGGTGAGGCGAATAACAGAACCGTAATCGTCACAGGGTGGAACGAATAGTTTATTCGTCCCGGGGTGAGACGAGTAACAATTATGTAATCGTCACTTGCAGAGACGAATAACAGTCCGATTGTTGAAAAACAGGTACCTGTAAAAAAACAAGCAATTTTAGATCAGTAAGTTAACCTAAAAAAAAATAGAGGACAGAGGTCCCACCGTGATCGCCATTGAAAGCACGAGATTTCGGAAGCAAAAGGAAAACTATAACTATGCAATATAAGACGAAATGTAACGCTTTAATCCTATGCACAAAAACAAGGAAAGGAGATAAATTGGAAATGAAAGAAAAGATGTAAGGAAATCACAGACCCTCTTTATTCAAATTTCTTATCCTCGGTTACATAGACGTCTCCTCCCTTTTTAGGGGCTAGGAGCGTTAAATTGGTCTTTGTTACAATTTGTGACTTAGTCTTCCTCCTTCCGCATGCCCACGTTTGGAATGGGCGGGCCAAATGTTGCCGCCGCTTGCGTTGGTAAGGTAGACTCCTCGCCGCTCCTCTAATGCTGCAACTCTGCACTCAAAGAAACAAACAAGAAAGTCAGTAGCACCTGTGTATGAAAAATAAAAGATGAATCTAACGATGGTTGAAATGAATCTAAATGAAATGAAAAACTTGACAAAAGCATAAACATGAAACTAAAAGAAATACCACGATTATGAAAGCACAAATCGCCAATAAGTGAACTAGCAGCACTTCGTCGCTCAAAATGCTCCTTCTCTGTATATCTTTTTTGGGTGAGAAAACTCACCGTTTTTATAGACCCAAGGGGTCTTTTTGAATTAACATGCAAAAGTGTTTCTTTGCATGAATGCTTTTGTTTGTGAAGAGAAGACTTCTTCTTGATCAAGGGCTTCTTAACTGCCTCTGTGCATGTCTTTGCATGTTTTAGCAAAGCTCACTTGCACTCCCATGCAATGAAGGGATAGCTAAGTGGCAAATCTGAGTTGTCTTAAAAAGCTTACTCTCCTTCCCATGCAGGGAAGGGAAAGTCAATTGGCAGATGTGTGTTGTCAAAAGAACTCACTCGCACTCCTATGTCATGCATGAAAAGCTGAGTGGTAGTTCTGAGTTGTCATGCGCTGAGGTCTGACTTTTTGCTGGTCAAACCTGGCATTCGTCCCACCCAGAGCGAGCGCTAGTAATCGTCCCTGGGTGAAACGAGTACAAATCCATACTCGTCCTTGGGTAGGACGAGTACAAATTCGCACTCGTCCCTGGGTGGGACGAATAAGAAATAAAGTGTCTAAAAGGTGCCAAACTGATTTTTGACTTGCAAAACTGTTGTGTAAGTGGTTAGAACCACTGTTTAACCTCTGGGGGCTACCCTAGGGGCTGTGTGTGTTAATGTGATCAGTGTTTGTAGTCACATAATCGGATTGGTGCTGTTTTGGTGTCTACACATGGAAAGAAAACAATTTTTGGAAATCCTTACTAGAAATCATGATGCTCTAGTTGGCAGTATGGATGCCCTCATTAGCAATAAGAGGAAGAGCGAAACTATGGCAAACCCTATATAGAAAGTAAATACTACATGAGAAGTGATTATCAAAGATGATATGATCGAACATGATATAATGGTTCTTAAAACTAGAGGGTTAATATATAAGTTCCATGGATATTGATGAAGTTTTTCTAAGATTCAAAATTGGATCAAGTGGAAGTGAGGATTGATTAGAATTACTCCATGAGTTCTATTCCAAAAGAATTTTTCCTCATTATCTTATCCAATTTAGAAATAAGGGATAAAATAATGGACGGAGGTCCTTGGTTTAGGGGTAAAGATGCATTATATTTAAGACCATGGAGTAATAATTTTTTTGTGGAGATAGAGACTATTAAAATACTTTCAGCGTGGATTAGGCTTTTTGGACTTCCTTATTGAATCATCAATAAAGAGGTTTTGTAGAATATTGGCAATACTCTAGGTAAGTTCATCTAGTAGGACTAGCTACTAATGGGAGAAGGAATGTTGTATACACTCAAACGTGTGTTGTCATAAATATTTCAAAATTAATATTGCGATCCATTAGGATTAAATGTGAATCAAGAAAATGGGATCAACAAATGGGTTATGAAAACATTGCCTTCTAATGTCACAAATGTCATGAAAATAGATATACATCAAGAGATTACAACGTGAATATAATGGAGAAAGAGATAAAATTTTTTGGGCATGAGGAAATTTTCAATATGAAACAAGGAAGTCATATCATAGGAGAAATTGAGTCAAGGATTTTCCTCTCCTAAGAAAGTGGCAAGAAAATCACCTTTGCATTTTCAAATGGAAAAGGCTATTATAGTTTACTCGAATC
The DNA here is from genome assembly GCA_028583015.1 of Wollemia nobilis. Classification (NCBI taxonomy): domain Eukaryota; kingdom Viridiplantae; phylum Streptophyta; class Pinopsida; order Araucariales; family Araucariaceae; genus Wollemia; species Wollemia nobilis. The sequence goes on from JAQPPZ010015413.1 coordinate 943,737, forward strand.
AACCATTAGAAAAAAAATACATAAGGGATGAGGAAGTACAATGCGCAAGTTTAAACACAAAAGGAGTTAAAGGTGCAAAGGAAGGAGAAGAGGTAAATTTTAAAGTGAATAAGATGAAGGAGGTCAAGGTTAATCTAGGTAAGTCATCTTCATTTTTATCAAGTAGCATAAAATCTTCTCCTTGCAATAAAAATGAAAGTAGTACAAAGTGTATTTGTTGTACTTTAGGATTTCAAGAACAACACAATAAAGAAAAGTATATGGAGAATATCCAAGGAAATTTAGGGTTTCTAGAGTAGGATAAGAAAGTAATGATTATGGAGGATCATATATGCACTTTAGGGTATTTGGGACAACATAAATAAAAAAGTGTTTATGAGGTTAATTCTTGCATTTCATATTCTTTAGTGCAACATAATATTTAGAAGATAAGTCTCATTATGAACAATATGGAAAAATAGAAGAGATTGATGAAGATGAGAGTGTTCATGGGAATGTAAAAAGGATAGGAAGGTATCAAAGTATGACCAAAGAGAAAGAAACTCAAAGGGATATCGATTTTGGAATCCAAATAAAAATATCATAGGTGTTAACAAAAAGTGGGGCTAAGCCACTAATAAAAATAAAAAGTGATGATGATGATGATTAAAATGTTCTCATGGAATATTAGGGGTAAATAAAACCCCTAGAAAAAAGTTATTAAGGAATTAATAGGTTGTTATAGTGTTGAGTTTATTTTAATACAAGAAAAAAATAGTAGTGAGGAATGTAAGGATGCTTTTAAAAAGATTTGGAATATTGATTAATGTCTAGCAATTTCTTCTATAGGGGCTTCAAGCAGTATTGCAGCAATATGAGACAAGCACAAATGGGATGGACACGTTAGGGTATTTTATTACATTATTATTAGATCATGTATGATTAGCTAGAAGATTATTTTCATATTTCTTGCATGTAGCAATCTTCTAATTAGAAGTATCGATCTTCCAATTTGTAACCCTAAAGCATGTATTAAATAAGCTCTTGCCTCAATGAATGAATTGCTTTTTGCTATAATTGGTATTATAATATGTTCTTTATTGCATGAAGTTGGCAATTCTCCCTCCATATGAATTTTTTATGGGTTGTTAGAGCATTGCATACGACAATGCAAGAGGAATTCAATCTCCCTAGCACTAACTCATAGACAACCACCCTGGGCTCCAATATGCATAGTATGTAGATAAATTAAGCTGGCTAAGCTTTGTTCTACCATCATTGGGAAGTACATGTAAGAGATAATGCTCAGATCTTTAGATCAAGCTTAGCAACATCTTCCATGAGTTGTATTAGAACAAAAATTGTCTAGCTCTTAGATTTGGTGCTTCACCTTCTTTGTTGTGTTTTGGTCTTTTGCAATTTATGCTCGAGTGAAATCAATTTTGAAAGAGGTAAAGTATGGCCCTTGAGGTCACATAAATACTTTTTAATGTATAATTTGTTGATGGTGCGATTAGAAATCTTGCAAAGAAGAATCTAAAGTAGGATATGATTGAAATTTCTAAAGAGGAGATAAGGCGCTAGAAGGAGAGGATTCTTGGGAAATTGAAAAATGAGTGGGTTTGATTCAAAAACTTGGCAACCAACCATAGTTGCTTCTTGCTCCACATGGAATGATTTGGAGCTTCCCAAGGCTTATGACTAGGTGTATCGCTACTCCAATGGATCTTATGATATACATTGTCAGTAACGACATTTCCTTAGTGGTCACTTTAAATTTGACATCTCTTGATGCATGGGACAAGTTTGGAATCATTTTTTTTGTGTTAAATCTATGCAAAGAGAAGGAACAAGGTCAAAGATATCAAAAATATTGATAGCCTGTATGTTGGTATTTTTGTCTATTTTGTTGGATTACTTTGAGTACATGCACAAGCCTCATCTTGGATTTGCATTTATCCTATATTCCCTAGTAAAAAATACTACCTCTCAAACCCTTTACCCCTTTATCGCTCAAAAAATCGATTGAAAGGTGCATCAATCATGTATTCCCAATGGTGGACTCAACAAACACTTTGAATTTTACTCTTTAACAAGTAAAAATGTACGCTAATGCAAAATGATGTCAACATGACACATGGAGTTTCCATAGGATTGTTAGTGACCTACAATAGAGAGGTGCAAAAACATGCATGAGGAGAAATATTCAGTCGATGTCAATTTTTGGTGTAGCTACAATGATAGAGAATCAAACTGTAGACACCTAAAACATGTCATGTCGATGGTGACTACTCATATGGGACATGCTACAAGACCATATGGAAGATCTTGGACAGACTCCAAGATAGAGCAGTGGTTCTAACCACTCAATTTGGGCTCCTTGGCCTAGTCAGTATGAACCGCAGGTGAGACCTACGGTCTACAGTATTAACCATGGCTAAGACCTACGATTTATAGTTTGAACCATAGCTATCACCTGTGGTCTAAACTGAAGTTTAGTTGGCCTTCAACCGAGCCAAATCGGTTTGAATGACCATTTGTTCTAGAAGAAGGTGGTTAATGGATGAAAGATTCCAGAGGCTTCCATTCCAACTGTCCTAACCACCTCTTCTTGATCTTGGCTTCTCCATGAAGCCACCCCTAGCCCTAGGGCATCCTATAAATACCCCCTCCAAATGGGGAGAGAATATAGAGAGTTGATTGATCAAGCGAGCAGCGAAGCCCTATCGAATTGCATACTAAATTCATGCATTGGAGAAGGCCACTTTGCTATTCACCCAAAGATCAATTTGCCATGGAAGTTCTAGGAGCCTAGAAGAACCAAGAAACGCAAATCCGGGCAAATGAAGGCCCATCACAGTGAATCAACCGCCAAACTTGTCAGAAGGACACCGAAGGCGACCCTTGAACATCAATTGGACAAGGAGGTCAAGCCCACTGCCCTTGATTTTGAGGGTAAACTCACTTGATTGCTAACCGTGGCTTTTAGCCATGGTTTACAGTGCAGACCGCGCATCAGTGCTGTGGTTTGCAACAGAGGTATCACCACCTTACTATTCTCATTTCTGACTATTTAACTAGATTAGATTAGTCATTCACATGGTTAAATGGTAGTTTTAGAGACTTTTGACCGATAGATTAGTGTTTTTGCTAATTTATTTTCATCATAGTAGTTTAGATGTTAATGGTTTCTTTTCATGTTATAATGCTTCATTTCGAGTAATTGATTCCATAGATTGATAGTTGTGCTCTTCATTTACGTATTTCCATCAATCTTGATATTATTTGCATATGTTTAGCATAGTATACGCATTTTCTTGATTTTATGTCATTATGCTATTTTCATGCTATTTGTCTTTAAAGGGCCTCATCATGAGAGGCTGCCTATGCTTTTGACATTCTTGTGTTGTTTCTTGATCATAGGAAATAGGTTTCTAAGGAGCTACAACCATTCATTTCCTTCCTCAACGCGAAGAAGAGGGTTCACTCCACCCTAGAGCAGTTCGTGTCACCTTAAGGGCTTGATAGTGCATTTCACCCCCGAGGGGGATTGAAATAATTGTAATTGTGTATCAAAATAGAGTATCCCTAAGAGGGACTTACTTGTAATCAGACACTCATTCATTTTAATGGAATAATGGAGGCATTTCTTGTAATTTCTATGTGTTTCATCCATTTTTGTGTTTGAATATCATTTTACTTTGTTTATGCAATTACAACATTTTGGGTGCACACCTTTTTGGTCGTACAGAAGGCGATCACGGAACTCCACAAAATAAGTGATCTAACTACTATTTCTTGATTTTTGGAATTGCAGGTGCAGACCGCAGCTATCAACTATGGTTCAATAGTTGGCCCGCAGTTCAACACACGGTTTATAGTGCAAAATCGCACCTAGGCCTACGGTTTACATCGAGAAGACACATCAAAAAGAGAGGGATAAAGCTCATCGGATGAGGACTTGAGGTAGGTCCCATTTTCACCTCTATGTATTTTTTTCACTCGTCTGTTCCAAGAATTTTCGAGAATGTAAAATAAATTTGACTAATTAGGAAAGACAAAATGAATTGAAAATGGATTAGGTCCTTAGGTTTCTTTTTCTAAATTTTTGATAGGCGTTGCTAGGAACAATGGATCTCTTATTGCAGTCCGCCCTAGAATACAACGTGCTATATTAGAACTTGTGTGTAGGTTTGCATGTTTGAGGCCCAAGTAGTGGCCATTTGCATACTAGTTTGCATTGTCAAAAAATCATGTGAGAGTATAGCATGCATCTCTCTAATATAAAATGTTTCTTTTACATTACATGTAGGAAACAATCATTGTGTTGTATTATGCATTTTTATTTTATGCAAATTAAAAGGAACCACACACACCATGTTTCATTTAAACATCAGTGGCATTGGGCTCTCACATCCAACCCATTTGATTGAGACCAACAGTGGATGTCATTACCACTTGGTTGGCTCATTTGAAATTGTATTATCGGGACCCGCTCGTGGCCAAGGCCGACCCAAGAACTATCCTATCCGTGCAAAATAGCATGCACTCATCTTCAAAAGAGTGTATCACTGCACACGGTGTGTTGGGTGAGGGTTGGTAGTACCTATGCTACCTCATTGAGTATGGACTTCACTACCATATTCGGCTTGTGCGAGTATATAGGTGAAAACCTTTGAAAAAATTGAGTATAACATCAACTTTTGAAAAACACGATAAGAGTTTAGAGTATATTCACAACAAATCAAATGCACTAAACCAGTTTTAGGACACACATTTAATCCTTAAAAGAGATAATCATATTGTCTATTTTGTGTGTTCTTATTATTATTTGGGTAATCAACATAAGATCCTTGATCTGGGGCCAAACCCTAACCCTAATAATAATATTTTTAAAGTAAAAATCTACTTTTTGGTTCTGCATCCAACGGTTCGAGAATCATGTAAATCAGAGCTATAACGAAGATTTTATTTTGGTTTTATGATTACTCTATTTTCGAGGCCAAAAACTGAGAAAAACTGCACTAAAACGGTCATAAAATGGTCTAGACAACTCCAAAACTTGCCAAATTTGTTTTGTTGTCTTAGTTTAGTCCTTGTGCACCTCTCACATAAATTTTGGGTCCTAACTCTTCATGGTTCAAAATTTCCCAAAAATTCCTAAAAGTGGTCATTTCACCACGAGCCCCGGTTGGCCAAATATTCCAAAAATACTAAATTTTGACCCAAAAATCACTTTTTTGAGTTATAGCTCATTGTGATCAGCTCATCGCACTGATCATTTTGATATATAACACTTACAACCTTTTTTGGAAGTCAAAATTCATAAGGTCATGGTCAATGCACGGGGTCATCCCCGATCTAAGACTGAGGTTGCACCCAATGCACCACGGGGTCTGGATCACCCTAGAGGTAGCACACCTACCCAAAACATACCTGAACGCACTTTAGGTAGTCTCATAGGAGACAACACCACTCACAATGGATCTCATCAAGGAACCCCACTCAGGAGAATTAACAACAGATCTTCTCGTGACCTAAACGAGAATACCTCCAGACCTACCACATCTCATTACACTGAGAGTTCAAATCAGTCCAATGAAGGGCGAGATAGAGGTAAGACAACCATTCACATGCCTATTATAATGCCAAATCCTTTTGATCATGGAGGATGTCATTTGTCTTATCGTAGTGTTGGTGAGGAAGGTACTCCTCTTGCACAACCTTGGAAGTCTCATCACTTTGACTTCTTAGACCAAGGTGCTGGAAGATCTCAACATAGGAAATTGGAGCATAGAAGCATACATCATGATCGTTCCTCTCATGGATCTACCAGATCCATTGAGGAGTACATCATGGATGAAGGAACTATAACTCAGTTGCATCCTATCCGCACCCATAGTGAGTGTTCCCAGCGAACACGCGGTACCCCTGCAACATCCTTGCATGAGGATTGCACCCCTAGGGAAGAACATAATATCAATGCAATCTTGACTCATCGAGGAAAAAGAGTTGCCAACCTTGTTGCACAGTTTGAAGCAAACAAGAACCCTCACAAGGAGTTGCAGAGTCCTAGACCTAGCATAACAAATCAATCAAATCGATCACATAGGTCAGATGCAATCCAGAGAGAACAAATGCTTCAAGACCAATTGAAGGGTTTGCGCATTGAGCATGAGTGTTTAGAAAATCTAGAATGAGAAAGTGCAAAACAACAGTGGTTGCACCTACAACGGTTATATGAACACCACTTAGAAGAGCAACGCCTCCTCGATTTAAAGGAGCAAGAAAGGCGATCAAATAGATTGGCTCGATCTGAATTACCTCCTCGTAGTGAGTACAGGAAGCAACACAATGAGAGACATGCTACTTCACACCTTGAGCTGCATAATAGGAGAGTAGATGATTATGTTTGCCATACTTCGCAACATGCTTCTCGACCACGAGAGCGTTTAGTGCCAAACAGGCATGAGCACAAGCAGTATGAAAGATCAGAGTTGGATGACCAGGATCAACGATATCCTAAACCATCTTCTGTAGATGTGGCCGATGAATACAATCGACCACCTCGTACTCAAAGGAACTTACCTCCGCTTGCACCCCGAAGATCCCTTCGGGAGGAAGAGATCATCTCTTCTCAAGCCTACAAGGTGCTTGTCGAGAAAATCAAATCTCTCGAGAAACAAGATGTGGCTAGTCAAAAGCCCACTCTAAGCAAGATACACAATCAACCATTGTGTCCATCAGTGCCAAGCCCTGCTTATCCTAAACATTTTGAAATGCCTAAATGGGATAAGTTTAAAGGTGATGAAGATGCGCAAGAGCATATAACAGGCTTCATTAGTGCATGCTTCCAGATACAACATGATGATGCCTTGATGTTAAGAACTTTCGTTATGACCCTCTCAGGGGCAGCTTCTGAATGGTTTAATCAATTACCTAGGCACAACATCACCAACTTTGAATAGTTGGTGGATGCTTTCCTTGAGCGCTTCTCATTTGGCACCAAAAAGAAAGCTAATCTATCTGACTTGGCCAATCTATGTCAAAATGATGACAAGCCAGTCATGGATTATGGGGATAGGTGGTAAAAATTAATAGCAGAGTTACCATTCTCTATTCCCACTACTGAACTTACTCGAATGTTTACCAAAAGTTGTGCCAAGCACATATCATTGTTGCTCCAGTTGCAACAATATACAACATTCGAAGAGGCTTTAGCACAAGCCAAGGTCATTGAAGATATCAAGCTAGAAGAAGGAGACCTAGAGCTTCATAGCGAGAAAGAATGGAACAAGAGCACGCGATATCAACCACAATAGGCTGAGCCTACACATGTCAACCAGATCATGTTAAACATTCCAAAAGAAGCACAAAGCCAACAACAAGAGAACTATCAAGCTCAACCTCCTCCTGCACATCACAACAAGTGCAATAGGGATCAAGGCAAGGACAAACAGAGATGTCCACCTCATAAATATACGCCATTGCCTGAATCTTTGGCATCAATTTTCAATCGCCTTTGCGAGGCTAAGGCCCTAATATTGCCTGAAGTACGTGCCTTGGATCCTAATCACCACAAACCTAAAGGGTATAGAGAAGATCTCTATTGTGTTTATCATCGACAAAATGGCCATGATATCCAGGATTGTGTTGCATTCAAGAATGTAGTGCAGAATATGTTGGATAAGAACAAATTACAAATAGATAGCCCCTCAGCTATCGATAATCAAGACATCGACATATCCAAAAACCCTCAACACAACCATGAGGATGACAACAATCAAGTTGAGCATGTTAATGAGATGCACATAGCCCCACCTGATGAGGGTTTTATCGGTATGATCAATATTGTAGCACAAAGTAAGAAATGCCTTGATCAACCCAACATACCAAAAAATTCAACTAAAGTTGATAACCTATCATGGTCTATATCAACAATGAATTCAGTTCACTTACAAAAGGACCCTGTGATTACCTTTCGTAGGCAGGAGATTAAGCCAATCTCTAAGGATGAACCCGATCCTCCGCTACACATCATAGCGAGCATCAATCAGATTTCGTACAAGAGAGTCTTGATTGATATCGGGTCATCTATCAACATCATCACAACTATAGCTTTGAAGCATTTAAATCTTCCATCTTCGCACATTAAGGACTCAACATTCACATTAAGAGCCTTCAATGATACCACATCCCCAACGATCGGTACAATAGTCCTACCTATAAAGGTTGGGATAAAGACAATTCCTACATTGTGCCATATCCTGGGGGGTGAGAGGCAGTATAACATATTGCTAGGTAGACCATGGATGAGGGATATGGAATGCGTGCCTTCCATAGTGCACCAAAACCTAAAATTCATACACCAAGGACAAGTGTATGTGGTCCCCCATGATCCGGAGCCATTCAAATATTGTAAGAAAGTCGATGAGCTACAAGAAACTCTAGTGGCATGCAAGCCTCAAAATATTCATTCGAATAAAATCATCAAACATTCGACTAGGGCTTGCATCAAGAAATCGCTACCCTCTCCCATCACCAAAAATCATGGTATCATATTACCTGATGAGGAGAAGAAAACATCAGTTAGCATGATTGATATAGAATCATCTCGACTAGTTGATGATTTACTTACAGTTGGTCTAAAAGCTAAAGCACCTTCTCAAGAGTTCATGGGAATGGTTGACATTAAGCCAGAGGATCAAGGGATTCTAAAGCAGATAGAACAAGAGAGGGGGCAATCAGATGTTGCTTCCACATTGAAAGGGCCAGAACCTTTGAAATTAGTCACTCCTGACTCATTGCTCATGGTGCCTCTTCAAGAGAAAGAACGGGTGCCTTCCCCACATCAAACTGGGGGTACTCAGGCTTACCCAATTCAATAGTACAAAGTGAAGCAAAAATATGAACTGAGTCATGAACATGAGCATGTGGATGACACTAACAAAGTGAATCATCAAGAAGCAGCCACATCAACCCAAACAAAGGAAATAAGTGATTTGCAATTACCTAGTGGATCTCTAGCATCCACTCTTTCACCTTCTTCAATAGACAAAGGTATTTCGAGTCAATCATTGGAAATACACATGAATTCTTTATCAGTATTGCAATCCATTCTAAGTCATATAGATAGAATGGAGCATCGAATGGATGATCAAGATAAGGTATTGCATAGTATCATGAACCAGCTTGAAAACCTAGAATTACAAAAGCAACCCACATCTAAGGGTGAACCACTTTTTGTGCAACCACAGGAAAAGCCTCAGCAAAAGCAAGAGCCAATTCGGCTAACTCAACCATTGGGTCCTCATGACAAACCAATGCGGGTTAGGCACCCAAGATAGTCACAATGCATTTGGACTCCTTTAAACGAGTCTATGTCTAACATTCTTCAAAAGTTATAAGAATCTAAGGTCATCACCTTACCTGACATCAAACCTGTAGACCCAAATCGAGTCAAACCTGAGGGTTATAGAGAGGATCATTATTGTCTCTATCATCGAATGGAGGGTCACAACATTCACGATTGTTATGGATTCAAGCATAAGGTTCAAAACCTCATAGACAAGGGGGTTTATCACCTAGATGGTTCACTTCTAGTGCCTCAACCTACTAAAATAGAGTCTTCCTCATCCCAATCATCACCTCAAAGACACCCATCGCCTCGTAGGCCTAACAAGACTCTTCAACGAGTATTTTCATTTCAAATAACTGTTGTAGTTTTATTTCAAAAACTATACGAGGCAAGGGCATTTGTATTGCCTGAGGTTGGGCAAAAAGAATCCAAACATGGACCCATTGATGGAAGTTTCTTTTGTAGATATCATCATATACATGGGCATAACTATTTATTGTCATAGTTTTAGAACAAGTGGTTCAAAATCGGTAGAAAAATCATATCCATGAATGGGTCTCTCTGTTCACCTCCACCAAGACATAGGCACTCTGTAGAGGTCCATGCCTAAATTGGAAGAGTTGATTTCTATCACTCATCCTAAGCAAGTTGATTACATTTCAGTAGATAACATGCACATTGGGGGTCTTCAAGGTAGCATACCTTCCCCACCATCCACGCCAAATTCAATGAGGCAAAGTGAGGATCCTAGAGGTAGCACACCTCCTTCACTTTCATTGAGGGGCACACACATTGGGGGTACATAGGGTAGCATACCCTCCCCAAAAGGCTCCAAGGGTTCCTAAAACCGCTTGGTCATGTCAGTCAAAGGCCTCGAGGGTTTGCTTATAACCGCTCGGTCATCCCAAAAGGCACCAAGGATTTCCCAAAAACCGCTTGGTCAGCCCAAAAGGCTTCGAGGGTTTGCTTAAAACCGCTCGGTCATCCTAAAAGGCTCCAAGCTTTCTTGTGAGTAGTTTGGTCAATCAAAAAGCTCCAAAGGTATTTCAAACCTTTGGTCAACCCCAAAAGGCTCCGAGGGTTTTCTTAAAACCGCTCGGTCATCCTAAAAAGCTCCAAGGATTTTTTAAAAAATTGCTTGGTCAAGTTAAAGGCTCCAATGGCATTTCCTCACCGTTTGGTCACTCCTAAAGGCTCCAGAGGCATGTATGCGCCGTTTGGTCAGATATAAAGGCTCAAAATCAATAAAAATTAAAAAATCAATAAAATCCAAAAAAAATTGGTAAAGCATAAAATCCAAAAATATTTGCATTTGCATTATGCATTTTTCATTTGCATTCACACATGCATTCACTGCATCGCATTGCATATAGGTATTCATCATCCATTGCATTCCGTAGTAGGAGGGATTGTGTTTGTCAGTCTTACAAATGGTGCCACGTTTGTGTTTTAATCATGCACCTTTGCATTTATCATAATCCGTTGCATTCATATACAACACCTATTTCTAGGAGATATGTGTGTATACCAAAGTTTTCCAATCACTCAACCATACCTAGTGGGTTTCTCAAACGTCATAGAAAGCTTGCTTTGCTTTTGTAGATGAGGTCATTAGTTGTGATAGTGCTTGGCATATCAGGATCCCATCACTAATGGAAACATTTAAAATCCTGCTAAGATAAGGGAGGATGAAAGCTGCGAAAGTGGTCCTGGGTATTTAGAGAGATGGGTTTTATTACCTGCTTGTCTTGCAAATAGTTTGGTCTAGAGTGGTGAACCTTGGCAAAAGGACAAGAATTTCCCCTACTCATACATAGTTTATTTCAAACCCAAAGTTCAAAGTTCAAAGTTCAAATCTAAAATGATATAGTGAATTAAAAGCACTATACAAATCCCTTGCTCAAGAAAAATGGGAATAAATAGTGATTTTTATCACTCAAAGTAAAACGTGAAAAATAGTGATTTTTATCACTACATATGAGCAAAAATCAAAATAGGGTGAGAACTTGAATCCCTGGATTGTTCACCATTCAAAGCCATAGAATGAACCTCGAGTGCAGCAATGGGTTGAAAGAGTCCCACCTTAATATGTTAGGAGTCCCGCTTTAGAGTAGTAGTTTTATTGGGTGATCCCCAAACGCAACAATGGGTTGAAAGAGTCCCGCCTATTTTTGGAGGGGTAGTCTTGATCAATTTGTGAGATGAGCTAGCTCTAGGTGCCTGGGGTTGTCTAGCATTATAGTCCAATCAAATCTGAAACAAGGGTGATACGAACATAGGAGGAACCCGATCTCACATATGGGTTGGAAGAGTCCCGAATGACATCTGGGGTATGCCTATGGTCTATCTTAATATACTCACGTGCACACACAGGGGTAATGAATAGTTGGGTCTTTCATGATGAAAGCCTTGTCCAACAAAAGCCTTGTACAGTTAGTATGGGATGTTTGAGAAGTCTACTAGGGTGTTTGAGTCTCATGGAAAACCTCAAAAGTTTCTCTAATAGCAACACAAACCATATAGAATAAAATCATCAAATTGCAAAGTATCGAATCCATGATACATCATTACATAAAGCACAATCAAGATATAGGATAGATACCGGATGGATATTAGAAATGATATTTAGACGACCACTGACTATATTGTGCATATTTTTCAAACTTGCAAAAGAAAATAGAATGACACATTATATCATTCGCATCATACAACTTCATACCATTGCATTTCATATATGGGTGATTAATTGATTATATTCTTGTAATGAGGATATTTCAATTACATTCATGATTTTTATACATTCTGTGGTGTCGTCCATTAGATTGATAAACACATATCACATTCATTCCTTATGTTTTAAGTGATTAAAGCATACAGGTTCATTTACATTAGATTACCATCATGTAAATAATGCATTACATACATTGCATCAACATATCGTGATAGTGTCATAAAATTAAATGCATGCAATAAAGCAAAATCAAATATGCATTTAAGTAAACATCGCATCCATATGCATCCATCATATAGCACATCTAAACATCTAGATCACTGCATATCATCATCATCATAAATAAAATAGCTACCTAGTGCATGTCATCCATACATCACATCATATAGCGTCAAATCAATATAAGCATTGCATTCACGTGCAACTCAAAAATGTAAAAATAACAAAAAAATCAAATAACTCAAAAGCCAAATGTGCCTTGTACCTAGTTATTTACCCTATACACTTGGCGGTTGCAGCGACTTGCGATCCATGCAATCCGACAAGATGAGTAAATTACCATAAGGACATTTGGGGAAAATTCATCATCGTGGAATTGATATGCTTCTTTTCAATCCCTAAGAAGGCCCAGACAGTTGGACTGCTCCATGGGAATGAGGTATTCATGTCAATTCTTCTATGATCCTTTCAGCAGATCATCGATAATATGATTCAACACATGCCTAATTGGAATTGCTTTCATTTTGATTCCCTAAGAAGGCCTTCATGGCTAGACCACTCCATGGGATAGAAATAGGTAATTACTATCAATAGTTGCAATCATAGCTGATTAGGCCTTGCCAAGGTATTCAAATGCTAAATCTTAATTTGTTCAAGATCATTCATAGTGGTCAAGTGACCTCGTCGCTTCATTTAATTGTCATTACCCTCATCGACTCGTCGCTTGAGGGGGTAGTCATAATATCAAATCATAAATCAAAGTCAACAGAAGATCCCTTGATCTTGTCAAAATTATGTTCATCTTATGAATCATTACCAACAATTATCATAAGCTTACCCTTTGCTGGGGAAAACAGCAAAAATGATGAGTTAAGCCTTTGTCACTCCGTCTATCGGTCCTATCCGATTATACCTAAAAATGCCAAAGCACCAGATGTAAGCCTTCCATCCAGTTGGAAGCAAATTTAAGCCTTTCACCCAGTTGAAAGCAATGATTCTAGGATGCACGTCCTTTTGTAGGACCTAGGGCATCTAATGTTGATCAGACTAATGATCATCATAGAACCTTCGACATCATTTTAGGTGGTGTATTTTTGCTCACGCATTGTTCGATCTCACAATGCATCTCAAAAGGGGCATCTGTAGACACCTAAAATGTGTCATGTCGATGGCGACTACTCATATGGACATGCTACAAGACCATATGGAAGATCTTGGATAGACTCCAAGATAGAGCAGTGGTTCTAACCACTCAATTTGGGCTCCTTGGCCTAATCAGTCTGAACCACAACTGAGACCTGTGGTCTACAGGTCTGAACCATGACTGAGACTTGTAGTTTATAGTATAGACCATAGTTGTCACCTACGGTCTTAACTAAAGTTCAGTTGGCCTTCATCCGAGCCAAATCGGTTTGAACGACCATTTGTTCTAGAAGAAGGTGGTTAAAGGATGAAAGATTCCAGAGGCTTCCATTCCAACTGTCCTAACCACCTCTTCTTGATCTTGGCTTCTCCATGAAGCCACCCCTAGCCCTAGGGCATCCTATAAGTACCCCCTCCAAATGGGGAGAGAAGATAGAGAGTTGATTGATCAAGCGAGCAACGAAGCCCTATCGAATTGCATACTAAATTCATGCATTGGAGAAGGCCACTTTGCTATTCACCCAAAGATCAATTTGCCATGGAAGTTCTAGGAGCCTAGAAGAACCAAGAAATGCAAATTCGGGCAAACGAAGGCCCATCACAGTGAATCAACCACCAAACCTATCATAAGGACACCGAAGGCGACCCTTGAACATCAATTGGACAAGGAGGTCAAGCCCACTGCCCTTGATTTTGAGGGTAAACTCACTTAATTGCTAACCATGGCTTTCAGCCATGGTTTACAGTGTAGACTACGCATCAGTGCTATGGTTTGCAACAGAGGTATCACCACCTTACTGTTTTCATTTATGTCCATTTAACTAGATTAGATTAGTCATTCACATGGTTAAATGGTAGTTTTAGAGACTTCTGACCGATAGATTAGTGTTTTTGCTAATTTGTTTTCATCTTAGTAGTTTAGATGCTAATGGTTTCTTTTTACTTTATAATGCTTCATTTCGAGCAATTGATTCCATAGATTGATAGTTGTGCTCTTCATTTACGTATTTCCATCAATCTTGATATTATTTGCATATGTTTAGCATAGTTTACGCATTTTCTTGATTTTATGTCATTATGCTATTTTCATGCTATTTGTCTTTAAAGGGCCTCATCATGAGAGGTTGCCTATGCTTTTGACATTCTTGTGTTGTTTCTTGATCGTAGGAAATAGGTTTCTAAGGAGCTACAACCATTCATTTCCTTCCTCAACACGAAGAAGAGGGTTCACTCCACCCTAGAGCAATTCGTGTCACCTTAAGGGCTTGATAGTGCATTTCACCCCCGAGGGGGATTGAAATAATTGTAATTGTGTATCAAAATAGAGTATCCCTAAGAGGGACTTACTTGTAATCAGACACTCATTCATTTTAATGGAATAATGGAGGCATTTATTGTAATTTCTATGTGTTTTATCCATTTTTGTGTTTGAATATCATTTTACTTTGTTTATGCAATTACAACATTTTGGGTGCACGCCTTTTTGGTCGTACACAAACTACCAAACCTATAGTTATGGAGAAGAAATTGGCACTAGGAGGTGGATAAGGGCTTCCCAATCAATGTGTACAACCAGACGGTGAGCTATATGGATGAAATAGTGTATTGTGCTTGTGTAGAGGGTGATCTTACCTTGCATGGGTACCAAAACCCCCAAGACTTCATGTATTCATTTGCAAAACTTACACCGTCATCATCCTCATTAAGGCTAGGGTGCCCATAGAGCACAACATTTCCATGAAATTGAATTCATGTATTTGAGTGACTGCATTATTGATGATGATGAGTGGTACAAGAAAAAAGAGTAAGGCAGTATAAGGAATGCATGAAAAATAATTGGGTAGTATCATCTAGGATACTGGAGCACTGAAAAAAAATATTTCATAGAGTGTAGGTTTGCACTGAAGCCATGAACACAGTAAATTTAGGCCCTTTAATAAAAAATACACCTTCTCACAATAGCATCAAATATCGATAGCTTGGTGAAGAACTCAAGCTTATATTGAGAGGGGGTGAATAGTATAAGATCAACTTTTAATTTTCTTTCCCAAACAATATTATTCAATATTATCAATGGCAATATCGATAGTAGCAATCAAAGCAATGCATAAATCATTACACACAAGAGAGATACAAATTTAACGTGGTTCACCCAAAGTGGGCTACTCCACGAAGAAAATATTTCTTCTAAATTTTCTCAACAAATCTCTTGGAAATCAATTACCTATTACAATGTTTATGAACCTTTGTCCAAAGGAGACACCAATCCTCTATGCTATGATTTATGGATCTCTTTCAATAGGAGAACTCTATCCCCTTTGCTTTGGTTCATGGAACTTCATCCAGCAGAACTCTATCTCCTCAACTAGTTCATGGATCTATCTCTATAGAAGAACTCTATCTCCCCAGCTGGTTCATGGATCTCAATACATAGGAGAACTCTTTCCCCTTGCTCTGGTTCATGGATATATATCCATAGGAGAAATATTTCCTCTTGATCTAGTTCGTGGATCTCTCTCCATAAGAGAACTCTTTCCTCTTACTCTGGTTCGTGGATCTCTCTCCACAGGATAACTCTTTCCCCTTGCTCTAGTTCATAGATCTATCTCCATAGGAGAACTCTATCCCCTCTACTCTGGCTGGTGATCTTCTAGAAGACTTTTGTGGTAGAACCCTGAAGGTTCTAGCACAATATTAATAAAGAAATAATTAAAATAGCATCTAAATTAAAAGAATCACTTTATAAAGAATCATTGTTTCACTGGTAGGAAGGTCCCTCCAATGCATTCAATAAAAAATTATATATTATTCTTCATGGATGATTTGATATGGATTCCTCTCATATCATATATATAAAATTTTTCAATCATGACCTTTCAATCATGAATTTTCAATCATGACTTTTCAATCATGACTTTTCAACCATGACTTTTCAATAATAATGAAATATATAATTAAAGTAATAAATAATAATTAATAAGTAATGTTAGGATGTGGGATCCTAACATGCCACCCTCCTTAAAAAGAGTTTTGTCCTCAAAGCTCAAGTAATGAGCTTTGTTGCTTGTTTTCCTAGTTGAATTTGTGCAAGTTCTTGTACTATCTTAATATCACTTTTTTGAAGGTAAGGATATCTTGAAGGTCAAAGTGTTAGTGATGGGTTGCCAAGAAAAATAGTAGAATATTCCTTAGGAGAATCATGATGATGATGGGAGGGCAACCATTGGGGTTCCTCAAACACTTCAGAATGATGCATCAAAAGTGATGGTAACACTTTCATATCCTTTTGTGGTTCCTTGGTAGAGCCAACGGAGGAGTGTGTAGTCACTTTGCATTGGTTTCGAATAGGTTTGGTCATGTGGTGATAACTCACTATTGGTGAGGAAGGTGTGTGTAGGTCTTGTAGAGTGCATGTCTAGCTGGCATTGATCACTTTGAGTATGTCTACCTCATCCTTACTTGGTGCATCAATCACTTTCAACATATCAACCCTATTGTTGACATTGGTGGGATCGGGTATTTCTTGCTCATTGTCCTTGTTTTCTACATATTCCTCATATTTCTCATCTTCCTTAGCTTCCACTTTGGTATTTATTAGATACTCGATATCGCTCAAAATACCATCAAGAAGTTCCATGATTTTTTTATTGTGATCTTGTTCATTCCTTCTTATTCCACATTGAGCATTTAATTTGTCTTCCACTATTTTGGCTAATCCAATGGTTTGCATCATGGTATAGGGTTTGAAATTCATCACCTCCATTTTAATTTCCTCTTTCAATCCATTGATGAAGCAATATATGAGAAATGCTTCATCCAACCTTGTGTTGTGTTTGGTGATATCCTTAAATTAAATTTCATACTCACGCACGATAGTGTTTTGATGAAGAACCTTAATAAATTCCCACATGGCTGGGTCCCACATGGCTCTGATACCAAATGGTAGAACCCTGAAGGTTCTAGCACAATTTTAATAAAGAAATAATTAAAATAACATCTAAATTAAAAGAATCACTTTATAAAGAATCACTGTTTCATTGGTAGGAAGGTCCCTCCAATGCATTCAATAAACAATTATATATTCTTCTTCATGGATGATTTGATATGGATTCCTCTCATATCATATATATAGACTTTTTCAATCATGACATTTCAATCATGAATTTTCAATCATGACTCTTCAATCATGAATTTTCAATCATGAATTTTCAACCATGACTTTTCAATAATAATGAAATATATAATTAAAGTAATAAATAATAATTAATAAGTAATGTTAGGATGTGAGATCCTAACATTCTGCCCCCGCTGCTCTAGCTTGTGGATCTATCTCCACTGGAGACCTTTGTCCCTACTACACTGGGTGATGGATCTCTATACACTAGAAAAAACTACCCTCTTTACTCAGTCACCTTCAAAGCTTGCTCTCAAATTTATCTTAAATCTATACCAAACTTTGTCCCAAGTCTAGCACAAATCTGCTTTAACTCTTCTTACACATATTCTCTTAATTCTATCTCAAATCTGCCCCAAGCCTTAACACAAAGCTTGAACAAATCATCAATCAAACCTGCTCTCAATTATGTCTCAAATTTGTCCTCAAGCCTTAACACAAATCTTGAACAAATCATCAACCAAACCTGCTCTTAATCCTACTCAAATCTGCCTTCAAGTCTTCTCAAAATACTTGCTCAAATATGTCCTCAAGCCACTCACAAAACCTGCTCAAACATTTCCATAACTTGCATACAAACACAACTTAAATCTTTTTCACACAAACAAATTCTACTTAGAATTCATTTATCGTCTGTAACATATAGATAATGATATGCTCTATCAAAGACTCAATATGTTCTACTCAATCATTAAGTCTATCAATTTCACATGTCTCACATTTATTGATATTTTAAAGGTAGATCTAGTCTAGCACGCTTATCTTCCTAATGCACACACTTGCTTTCACAAATCTAATTTCTAATGTTTACACATTCACTTTCAATATCACTCAAAACCAATGCCAAAAAGCTTCACACATTCATTCAACCAATGAAGCATAATTTTCTCACAAACCCTAAACAAGTGTTTTCACACTTCTTCCAACTAAGAGCACAATGTAGGTCTCAAATCCTAACTCAAATAATTCACAATCTCTATCTCAAATATTTTCAAAACATTCAACAATGAAGCACACATTCCTCACTCAAACATTTTCTAACAATGCTTATCAATTTTTTTTTTCACTCCACCTTATGTTCCAAAACATTCATTCCATCAAACACTTTAAACCAAGGAATGATATGCCCATACCTTTTAGCTTGCTCTTATGGAGATATATATTCAAAAATCTACTTCACACAAACTATCTTTTTCAACTATAAAAGGGTTAGCACAACACCTCTTTATGAGTTAGCAAACCTTCAAATTATATGCACAATTTGTTTCAAACCAATGCTATATACCTCTTTTAGTTTCTCAAAATAAAATATTAACTCATGAACCATGCATTTCAAAATTGAATCAAATATTACAAACAATAAAGTACATTCTACACCTTTTATCTCCCACTTGAAATATCAACAAACATACCCAAAAAGATTTGCCAATAATTTCCTTATTACTCCATAAAATAACACTTCAAAAAAATACATTCTCCATTATATTTTTCTTCTAAACAATGGTAGAAAATAAAAATATTTCCCTTATAGCTCCCTAAGTCCAATGGTGCTAACAACCAAACACACCTTAAGCGCCTAACAACCAAACACACCTTAAGCGCCTAACAACTCAACCTTAGGCATTAATAAAAATTAAATATTTTGCTTACCAAAATTATCGTGGGTGAGACTCGACCACAACACCTCCTACCTACCAACGTGCTTGAGTTGTTTGAGCTACCACTAGGCCAACTGCCCACATGAAGATGTTAGTGCATGATTTGCACTTTGACTTTCGCTCACACTTTCTTGTCAAAAAAAGTCTTTTCAAAATTGTTGTCACCCGAAATCAAACTTATGACCTGTTGTCCGCCTGCACCTTAACACTGCCTAGTCTGTTGCTAGGATAACCACTTGGTTGGAGGTAATATATCATGATCTTCTCCTTATACACGTCAGAGCCTTTTTATCCTTTTTAAAATAGCAATTCGTCTTCTTCTTCTCATGATTGTGCACGCCGATAAATTAATTAAATTGCACATGAACTCTCACAACGCACATCAAATTTTTTCCTTAGGGCTAGAAAAATTATCCATATTAATATGGATTTTCCACTATGCTTTGGACGTCGACATTTTTAAGAATTTAAAAATTCTTTTCAAAGTTGGCGCCAAAACCCACCTTGGGTTATAAAATAATATAATATAAAATATTATAATTATTTTATAATTTAGCTTTAGGCTTTAACATTTTAACTTTAATATTATAAAAATATTTTCTTTTTGAGCCTTAGTCACTTGCTTCCTTTAATATTTTTAAACCAGGCCCTTCAACCTTTTAACCAATAATTTGAAGCTTTATCCCAAAACTCTTGGGCTTAAAAAAAGAAAGATATATATATATATATATATATATATATATATATATATATATATATATATATATATATATATATATTAATTTACATGGTGGAATCGGTAGCCACCACAAATCTAGGTAGGCTATCCAAATTTTATGGCCACCATAGTATTTTGTGTTGTCTACCCTAGAAGCCGCCACACAAATCTTCGCATAGTCCGCCCCTATAACCACCATGCCACAATCATTTTAAACCTTTTACGCTGCTGAAAGCACCAGGAAAGGGACAAGAGTTCAGTACGACGAGGCTCAAGTTATGAACCTTGGACCTCTACCCCCCTTATGGGGTTTGGTCGAACCAATTGGTCTACACCTCGGACCTTAAAATATAAATATTTTAACCCTTTATTTTTTGCCAATTTTCTTGCATTGAGAATGATCTTTGTCTTGCATTTTAACCAACTTATAAACCTTGTATTTTTGCCATGACCAACTAATGTCATCAACCTATGACCTCAAATATTTTGACATCAATGACAACAATATACTCAAAATTTTCAACACTTGGGGTGCGAGCTAGCATTGAAATATAAGGGAGGACATGACTTCTCAACACACATGAGGCAAAATTACACAACAAAAGTAAAGCAACACCGTCAAGAGGAAGGCAAAGTCATGACTGAAGACATGGATGGTCAAAAAATGGATCAATATTGGTCAAAACCTTCATGTGCACGAATGTGACACATGGTGCATGTGGCACCAAGATGATTTTTTTGTTTGTGGAAAACATCCCAGAAGGGATGCCACTTTCGGGTAAGACCCAAGGAGGCAGGGGTATCTCTTCCACCAAAATCGCCCAGGGCTCGCACCTGGCCTACCACCTTCGACACACTCAAGGAGCATGCCTACAACAACAAAAACAAGAACACACAAACACACAGACTCAAACAAACACAAAAAACACAACCAAACACACACACACACAAAACAACAAAAGACAACCAAAAAACAAAAAAAAAAAACATAAACAACAACAAAACACGAAACACACACAAAAACAACATAACAAAACACAAACATAACAAAAACAACAGAACGATACAAAGACACAACAAACAAAAACAACAAAAACAAAAAAAAACAAAAAACAAAAAACAACAAAAAAACAACACACACACACCAAAACACAAAAAACACAAAAACACCAAAAAACACAAACATACAAAAACAACAACAATAATTAAATAAACACTAACAAACACAAAAACACCCAAAACAAACTAAGCCATTGGAGCTATTGACTATTTAGACAAAACCCCTTGACAATCTCTATCAAGGATAGTAATGAAGAAATGCACCAAAATAGAAAAGATCAAAATAAATTGCATAACCACAACAAGGATCTGAAATGTCACACCAAAAAGGGAGTTGCCATCCATCCATCCTACCATTGAAGCTTTGACTGTTGAGACAAAACCCTCTAACATCCTCTATCATGAATAGTATTGAAGATTTTTTTTGGAAGTTTGGGATCCTGTCATGAAAAAATAAAAATATGCTTATCATTTTAAATATAGCTTCTTCCTATTCCATCAAGAGACTGAACAAGGAGAAGATCAGTCCTAATTTGTTCTAGCCACCACCTAGGAGGATAACCATAGCACTTAAAATCTCCTTTGTCAAGAGCCCAGTTTGCCATAGCATCTACCACTTTGTTCTGTTCTCTAGGCACATGATTGAAAACAACCTCCTAAAAATTGTTTATGATTAACCTAATCTTATCTATAATATTTTGGATTCTCCAATCCACCTTCTTAGACCCTGAAGTTGATTTTAGATAATTGATCATAACTTGAGAGTCTGACTCAACAATCACCCTTCTCCACCCTACCTTCAGAGCCTCCTGCAAACCTCTCAAAATACCCTACCCTTCAGCTAAGTTATTGGATAGAATTCCTAAATTTTTTGTAAAAGTAAAAATTGGAGTACCATCCTCCAATCTACCTATCCCTCCTATACTAGCTCTTCCAGGATTTCCTCTGGATGCTCCATCAGTATTGATTTTTATGAAGTTCTTTGGGGGAGGCTACCATTGTTGAGTTCTATCCATCATTTGACCAGTCCCTTTCTTCCTTCTATGTTGGGCTAATCCATTTCTTATCTTTAATCGAGCCATCATTTGTTCCCATAGTTGATTTGAATTGTGTGGATGAGTTAATAAATATTGGACAGTCTCTCTCACATTTTCTATGGTCTTTAGCCAGACATAGTGGATGTCCCTACTTTCTTGTTGAAATATTCACTTGTTTCGCTCCTTCCAGATGTTCCAAGGAAGAATAGTCATACCTGTCCAAACTATTTGGTTCACATACCAGTCTTTTCCTTCTTGTTTGCTCCAATCTCTCCATAGTTGTTCTATGGATTGTTCATTGGACCATCTTAAATTTAGAAGGGAAGCCATCTTCTTCCACAATGTTGCAGCTATGGGGTATTCTATGAACAAATGGTTAAGAGTTTCATTGTTATCCCAACACATTACACATTGAAAGGGTCCATTAAAGCCTTTCTTCATAAGTTGCTCCCCTATGAGAACCCTTTTATGGAGCAGCAACCAACTAAAAACTTTTGGCCATAAATTTTGAGCCCATAACTACTTGAAAATATCTTGACCCTGATGGGGATTAATAGGGCTTAAGGCTAAGTAACCTTGAGCAATAGTGTACTCACCATACCCTAAACTATTCTAGCCAATACAATCCTCAGCTTGTGACCATGAAGGTGATCTCATTTGAAGGATTCTATGAATAATATTTTTTTGAGCTTCAGAAATTTGGATTGGCCAATCTTCTACTAGGATCCAACATCTTCCCACCTCTGCATTTCTTGTCTGATCTGTATAATATTTGGCAACTTTTATCCAATTCATCCTATGCATTTTCTCCATTATAGGCCTCAATTTTGGATGTTGGATTGACAATGGAAGGTGTCCATCCCAAGAGTCTATCCAAAAATTTATCTTTTGACCATTTTGTACTATCCAAAAGAGCTTTTTCTTTATCAACTCCTCTCCAATTTTTAGGACCTTTAAAATTGGGGACCCTCTAGAAGGTAGTTGATGTAAGTCAGATGGGTCTTTATTTTTTGCATACTTGGCTCTAATATTTTTGGCCCATAAGGCATTGGGGTGGCTAATCCATCTCCAATATAATTTTACTACCAAAGCCTTATTATTCTTGACTATCGATCTAAGACCTAAACCCCCTTCATGAGTAGGTAGACATAGAGTCTCCCACCTTACTAGGGCCCATTTCTTCTCCATTTTTGAACCTCTCCAGAGAAATTTATGACTAATTTTATCCAGTTCATTGAGCACTAACTTGGGGATGTTCAAAACTACTGAAACAAAGATAGGAATAGACTAAAGAACTGATTTGATAAGAGTTATTCGACCTCCTAATGAAAGCCATATGTTGGTCCAACTA
Organism: Wollemia nobilis; assembly: GCA_028583015.1. Taxonomy (NCBI): domain Eukaryota; kingdom Viridiplantae; phylum Streptophyta; class Pinopsida; order Araucariales; family Araucariaceae; genus Wollemia; species Wollemia nobilis. The sequence goes on from JAQPPZ010015413.1 coordinate 967,164, forward strand.
CCAATTTTGTTCTTCACTTTCTCTAATAACCAACTCCAATGCTCTTTTTTTGGCTACCCAGATTAATTGGAACACCCAAGTATTTAATTGGAAGAGAAGTTTTTTTGAATCCTAATCTGTCCATTATCAAAATCTCTTTTCTAGGTGAGCAATGAAAAAAAGTACTTTTGATTTATCTTCATTAATTAGTTGCCCTGAGGCTCTAGTGAAATAGTGAAGAATTTGCTTTATTGAGGTTGCTTCCTTTATTGTTGCCTTCCCCAAAAGGGTGAAATCATCAACAAATTGTAAATGAGTGATAGGTCTGACTCCTTTAGCTATAGTGACTCCTTCTAACCTCTGACAATCTCGATTCTTAGCAAAAGTCCTTCCCAAACATTCTGCTAGGATGATAAAAAGATAAGGAGAAAGAGGGTCTCCTTGTCTGATGCCTCTAGAAGCTGAGAACCAATGAGTAGGACAACCATTAAGAATAACTGAATAAGAAACTGAAGATATACAACCTTTGATCCATTTTTTCCATTCTTGAGAGAATCCAAAATTTTCCAAAACTTGGATGAGAAAGTGCCAATCCACCCTATCATATGCTTTGGACAAATCCAATCGAATAAACATGGAGGGGGATTTTTGAGCTTCCATAGAGTGAATTGCTTCCTAGGCTAACACTATCTCATCCACTATTTGTCACCCTTCAACAAATCCCCCTTGTTCTGGAGAGATGATCTTGTGAAGCAAAGGTTTGAGCCTTTCTGACATAATATTTGAAATGATTTTTAGAATAACATTACATAAAGCAATTGGTCTATATCCAGTAATGTTATCTACTTCTTGAGATTTTGGAATTAGAGCTATAAAAGTCTTGTTGATATCTTTGAGGATATATTTTGCCTTTCTAGCCTCTTCTACCACCTCTAGAATGTCATCCTGCAAAACATCCCAAAATTCTTGATAAAATTCAATAGGGAAACCATCTAGACCTAGGGTTTTCCCCTTTTGCATTTTGAAAACTACCTTTTGTAGTTCCTTCTTAGTTATAGGAGTAGTTAGAGCCACATTCTCCTCATAAAAAATAAGAACAGGTATCGCCTGTAAAATTTCTTGTTGAGCTTTTGGATCAAGCAATTGGGCTGTAAAGAGGTTTGAAAAATGATTCACAACTAATGAAGACATGCCTTCCCAAGTGTGGACTATATCTCCTAATTCATTCTTCAATGAGGGGATAAAGTTATGAGTTCTTCGGGCTAGGAGAGACTTATGGAAGAAACTTGTGTTCTGGTCTCCTTCTTGTAGCCATTGAATCCTTGAATTTTATTTCCACATTAGTTCTTCTCTTTTATCCCATTCCTTCACCTAGGCTGAAAGATTAATTTTTATCTTAACCCTATTTTTTGTGAATCCCTCAAGATGAATTTGCTCATTCAACTCCTCAAGTCGGGTTAGAGCTTCCATTTTCTTTGCCCTAACATCTCCAAATTCCTCCCAATTCCAAGTCTTTATTTTATATTTAATATACTACAACCTTTTGACAAAACAATACATCTTAGTACCATGTCTTGGCTTACCTTCTTGCCACCACTATTGTATCCTTGATTTGAGAGATTCATCTCTGAGCCACATTAGCTGAAAATGAAATGGTGTCGGCTTACCCTTGGTTCTCCAAACTTCAATTAAAACTAGCCAATGATCAGATCCAACATTGTTTAAGATTTTCACTTTTGGGATGTGTCCTTGTATCAAAAACTTATCTGAAAGCAAGAACCTATCTAGCCTTTCAAGAATGCATGTTGAGCCTTGTCTTCTATTGGACCAAGTCATCAAACCATTGGTTGGCTTGATATCTACTAGATGAAGGTTGGCAATGTATTCACTCATGAGTTCTGAACTCCCATCCAACTTCCTACTTCCTCCCATTTTTTCTTCTAAAGAAAGGATAGAGTTGAAATCTCCTCCTATCAAAGCCCAAGCTTCAGGGAATTGAGAGGTGATAAAAGCTATATTTCTCCATACTATTCATTTTTCTTCTATGGTACATGGAACATAGACATTTATATAAAGTATAACCTGATCTGAATCTCTATTTTGGGCAACCACTGCTAGCAATCCCTTGCTTCCCATCATGTATTATACTATAATTTCCTTTGGATCCCAAAGACATGCCACTCCTCCCGAGGCCCCTTGGGTGCTGAGGGACACTACTTTACTGGATGACCACATATTTTTCACTATTATTTCTATTTATTCAAATGAAACCTTTGTCTCCTAAAGAAAGAGAAGTTGAGGCTGATTTGTTTGAATCATTCTTCTAATTTTTTATTGTTTAGAAGGACTTCCTTTAAGTCCCCTAATATTCCAAGTGATAATCTTCATAATTAACCAGATTTGAAGAACTAGGTAAGAACTATTACCTTACCTTCCTCAATTAACTTTTGACCTTCCTCTGCTAGATGATGTTGGTTGGATTTACATCCTACCTTTTGGTTTGTATCCATCCTCATATTTTTATTTGTATCTTGCTTCATTCCTATAAGGGCTATAGAATGATTACTTAGAACCAAGGCACTATTGTTGGGATCTATATGATATTTTTGAGGAACTGACTTGTTTGTTGTTTGAATCTGGCTTTTAGTTTTGCACTTATTTAAATTTTCTATGTTGTTCTTTTCTTGAAGGTCCATTGCTGGATGAGATGGCTCTCCTTGGTTATTTCTCAAAATTAGGGTAGTTTCTTTTATTTCGATTTCATCATCCATTCCTTCATGTTCCTTCTCTTCATCAAACTATGTTTCCTTAATCATTGTTTCCATTTTGTCATCCTCATCATCTAATTGCTCATCTACAGAGAGAATTTCAAAGGTGTTAGGTGAAATTACTATTTTATCTTTTGGTGTTGTTTTTTTAATATTCTTTTGTTTGGGGATTTGAAACCCTACTAAGTCCCCATCCTCTTTCTCTTTATTAGGGATCTTATGAGGACAATCCTTGGCTAGATGGCCATATTCATGATAGATTCTACATCTAAAAGGGATATTTTCATAGTCTACTTGTTGCTCCCATAATTCTTCCCCATATTGTAAGGTGATCCTCTCTAGAAGTGGTTTGTCAAAGTCAATTAGAACACAAATCCTTGCATAAATCATATGATCCAACTATTGAGTGCTATCAACTATCATCATGAAAACTCCTAAAGAATTCCCAATTGTTGCTAATACATTTGGATTCTAGTATTCTACTGGGAGGCCAAATAAATGGACCCAGACAGGTGTAGTTGATGGTATTTCTTCCTCAGCTTTGAACTTGGTATGCCAGGGCTTCATGAAAAGCCCTGCCCTACCTAAGAACCATGGCCCCCCTTGAAAAATATCCTCCCTATATTTTTTAGTGGTAAACATAGCAAGGAAATAACCATTAGGGTAAGCAGAGATTTGGATCTCACCTTTAGTTCTCTAGTTTTTGGTAGCCCATTGCTTGATGGTAGCAAGATTCGGTCAAAATCCCATGAACCGATAAATTAGTCCTCTCCTCTCCATAGTGTCTATTCGCTCCTGGATATCCTCCATTGCCAACTTCACTAATGGGGATCCGTTAGTTGCTTTCATGCAGCCCATATTTGTTTTCCTTGGATCGATTTTTGGCATCCTCAGTGGTTTCCTTGGTAGTCGTTGGTTATTTTTCCCTCTTATTTGGGGTGGTCCTGCATAGATTGCTTCTTTAAAATTTAGTTTTGGAGGGAGGTCCTTGGGCTCCATCCCTTCAGATTTTTTTGTTATGATTGGTTCTTTTTTATTGTGTGCCCTAGATCCAGTTGTAGCTTTGCCGAGATCTAAATCTGCCATCAACATGTTATCTCCCTTTGTTTGATCCATCTCTTGAATCTTGTTTCTATTTCATTTTAGCCCTTGTCTATACTTTCGAAGAGGATGCCCTTCCTCCTTATTTTGCGCTATGAATTGAAAAGGGTGATCAATTTTGTTCAATACCTGTTCATTCTGTTGGATTTGTTGGTCCACATGCATGAAGGAATATTGGATATTACTTTCCCCTATTTGCCTTGCTTGTTGCTCACTTGATTCAATGCCTTGAATATTATCCCTATTGAACATAATATTTGCATGATCATGTTGGATTCTTGAAAACCCTCCAGGAGGCCCATAGACCCCCTGAATATTTGGCCCCAAAGGGCCTTTTTCATTGTTCTCCACTGCTTGTGCTCAAAGCACTCAACCTCCACACTACCCAAGAGGTGCTCTGATGATTGATAGCCATAAAAAAATTATAGTTTACCCTCTATTGAAACCCTCATTCTCCACAATACAAAACCCTAGCTTCAAAATTTATCAGCAATCATGTGGCACCAAGATGTGAAATAATCATATCTGCTCATATTCTGGTTACAACATTGTCTATCTAAAAAGCATAGGAGGTCAACATTTATTTTTAATCACTTTATCATGCATATCCCAATATTGGCTAATTTGCCATCATGGGGTTTATTTTAAATGCTTGCATTACTTATTTTAATGAATGCATGTAACATGATGGAGCCTCATTTATTTTAAAACCATGGAATAATTTAAAGAATATTCCTTGGATATTTTGATTGTAAGGGAAATATCTCTCCACCTTCTTTTTTTCCCAATGAGACACTAGTTTTCTCATAATTCGAGGCACCAAATCATTCCCGAGTATAGGACATATATACTCGTTGGAAAGCATTTTTTGATACCTATCTAATGGAAGAAACATTTTCCAGTTTACTGATAGTATAATATGGCTAAGAGTGCATTTTTTATGAAGTGTGAGACCTTCACCTTTCTTGCAGATTTTAATAATTGTAATAGGTGATTTTTTGACAAAGTTTGAAATAATGCAAGTGAACCTCGTAAGTTGGGTCCTACTTTATTAAAACTAATAGTTGTAGTGACTAGCTATACATGCAATATGGTAGGATGAGCAGGTTACCATAAGGACACTTGTTGATCTATGTTGGCTCTAAAATTCTTGTACAAAGGTTAATTATCAAAAACATTCGACATCTTTAAAGTACAATGCAGGTGATGAGTTCACCCTGGGGGATACATATAGTACATATGTCAATAAAGTGATCCTTGTATGCAGTAATTTATTCTATTACACCTAAAATTTATAGTAACTAGTTATCCATGTAATTTGATTGGATGAGAATGTTACCATAAGGAAACTCGTAGTTGAAGCAAAGTGAGGCCAATCCCACTATTGCTTAATTATTCAAAGTGTACTTGACATACTTGGCTAACCTATAGGTAAACCTAATGGTATACCAATAGCCATATTAAGGTAGACTTGGTGGTTGAACCATAGGCAATATTCCTAGAGGTAGACCCAGAGGTGATAGACCTAGTGGTTTACCTAGAGGCAATAGACTTAGAGGAAATAGACCCAAAGGCGATAGACCCAATGGATTACCTAGAGGAAAAATAACCAAAGGTGATAGTCCTAGAGAAAAACCTAGTGGTTAACCTAGAGGTGATGGACCTAGAGGTAGATATAGAGGAAATCAACCCAGTGGTTAACCTCGAGGTGATGGACCTAGAGGTAGACCTAGAGGTAAAAAACCTAGAGGTAAACCCATAGGAAATAGAACTAGTGGTCAAACCAAAATAAATAAAACTAGAAGTGGATATAGAGGTGGCCCCAAAGGTGTTTACCTAATATCCAAAGCAACCAAAGCAAGAGTAATTAGATCCAAGAACCACAATACAAGAGCCAGAGAAACTAGAGCTAAGTGCCAGAGCAACCAGAGCCAAAAGCTAGAGATAGAGCCAAAGCCAAAAATAGAGCCAGAGCTAGAGCAAAGATCAAAGAGCAAGAGCCTAGACTCTTCTAAATTAAGATATGTATTAATATTTTCTAACTCAAATAATGTAATAAGGGGATATGTGAGGATGTTGTAATACATTATTATTAGATCATGCATTATTAGCTAGGCGATTATTTCAATATTTCTTGCATATAACAATCTCCTAATCGAGAGTATTGATCTTCTAGTTTGTAACCCTAAAGCATGTATTATGATAAGGAATTATGTACACCATATTATCTTTTATTAGCATAGGTTCCTAGGCTTAGAATTAGTAAATTATTTGCTTTACTTTCAAAATAATGTACATGTGAGAATAGTATTATCATATTATATTTATAGATGCTTAGGCATATACTTCAATATCCATATGGTTAGATATGTTCTAGATAGGTTTTTTGGTAGTTTTAGATTCTCCTAAGTTAAGTTTGTGAAATCCAATTGCTACCTTGTAAGTATCAATCTAGTATTGCATTTTTAGTTTTCATTGAAGATTTGATAGATGCTTTGTAATTTTAGCATATTTGAATACCTACAAATACTTTCACCTATAAATAAACACCCAATTTGTAATTATTTCCATATCTTTGGTATCAACGTGTAAGTGAGATCCACTGGGAATTGTGAGTTGAGTTTACCACTATGTGCGTAAGGTTATATTTTGACTTTTTTGAGATATGAGTGGTAGTTCATGAGGGTTCAATAAAAATTTAGTGTTGCCAACTATACCTTAGAGCATTATGTCAAAGAAGGGCTCTTCAACATCAAACTCCTCACCCTATTAGAACTCCTTATTCAACAATAGAGATGCCAAACATGAGTGTTAAGGTATCAAGATCTATTGCATTGGAATTTAGTTTGTGCTCTTTTTTGCTGAAGGCTTTGCATTGAAACTAGAGTCATTGCTATTCATGTGGTTGATATAATTCTAATAAAACACTCATCAATGTTTATTGACAATAATTCATCGTCATTTGATGACTACAACGTCTCCATCATGGGGTATTTTTTTCGTTACTTTTTGGTGACTAAAGTGCCACCGGTGGGTGATGAATTTTTATTGCTTTTCAATAACTAAAGCTTTGCCATCAAGTGATGTCCATTTGTTACCTTTTGGTAATGTTAAGTGAAAGGAATGATAATCAAATCATTCCAAGTCATAAGGATCTCAGGTGTTAACTGAACACCACATTCAACCAAAAAATAAGAATATGAAATCAAATTGATAACATAAGCTTAAAAATATATATGCAAAACAAATAGCAACAATATTATATATTATATCTAAAAAAACAAGTACAATGAAGGTGCCTTGATTATATAGGCAAGGATGATCAACCATACTCGTAGGATGAAGCTAAGGATAAATATCCACCATACAAAAAATAAAATTTGATATGGTCCATAGATCTATAACCGCTATGGGGAGAAAGAATCTAAACCCTTCAAATATACCTAAAATTATTCCCATAACACCTAGGAATAGTTAAACCTAAAAATAACCCCATAATATCTAAGAAATAAATATTTAATATCTCATAATATCTAAAATAAGATAAATGAAATATCCATACATAAGTGGGTGGGGAAAATACATGGAATAACCAAATAAAAGGAAATAAATCACCTAGGTGAACATGAGCTAAGGTAAACAACCTAATTTAACATTAGGCTCATTGTTGGGTTACCTTTAGGTTTCGACGATGTAGGGATGGTCACCTTCTAATGACATTAGGCTCATTGTCATGCCACCTTTAGGATTCAACGATGTTAAGATTACCTTATTGAGTCATTACTCTTATGTGACATGAAAATCAATATTTGATTTAAAACTTAGATTCCTACTGAAGATTTTGATGCACACAAATCCATGACTAGAGATTCCTTATGAAGATTCCAATTTCTACCAAAGATACTTTTCAAAAAAGATCTTGTCGAAGGCTTGTTGGATCCATAAAATCCAACTTAAAAATGATCCCTAATTTCCAAATTTTAGAAGGCCATACAGAATCCTGGGTCTAGGTTATCCTTTGACATTTTCCAAATAAAATTGTTCTCTAGAGTTTGATTTAAATAAAATGAGTCCAGATTTTGATTTTATTCTTGTTTATATTTTACTATTGAGAGTTATGGTTTTAATTTTTTTGATCAAATGTCCCCAAGGTTTCAAAATATTAATGGTTCCTTAATAAAATCTATTCCTAAAAATTAAGGCTACTACATGAACCAAGATACCTTAGGTCCACCGATTTAATTTTCTTGTGTCTTGCATTATTTGTTCACCACCTTGTTCCTCAAATATTTCATATTTCTAATTTTGAACTTATATACCTAAGTCTTTAATTTTACCACCCGAAGATATGAAAAACATTTCTAAAAATTTATACCTAGGTTACACTTTATGAAGCTTCATCCGATTTAATTTATCCTAAGTCTATGTGCCCACTCCACATCTTAATTTCACCCTTGAAAAGGCCTAAAATACATACCATAGAACAAGGTTATCTACACCACATGGGATTTTTGACCGAAAAAAATATCAACGACCTAAAATGTTTGTTCAGTCGATAGATGATGGATGACTCAATAAATTCAGCCAACTAAATATGGCTAGAAAATGAGTTGGTCAAAAGACTGTGCAAATTAAAAACATCAACCAAAACTAAATGAGCGGTGGAGAATGAATCGACTGAAATATCATAGACAACATGGATGAACCACAAAGAATTATTCGGTTGAACCTTGATGGGCGGCCAAAGGTGATTCAATAGAACCATGATCAAAGGTTAGGATTATTCGATCTAGATCCAGTCAACATTCTAGTCAAATCCATCATCAAGACATGATTTCTTAAAAATATTAAAGGGTTTAATCAACATCAAAATCCATTCCCCTTTCTTTTTTGCTAATGTCATATCTAAGCCTAAACATTAAAGCCAAAATCATTCAACCTCAAAGTGTTCCCCATGAACCTAGGTTATGTTCATCAAGATAAAAAATTTTGGCCAAAATAATTCTTGAAGATTTAAGAGGGTCTAACCACGTGCTTCTCCCTTTTCGATTATTTCATAGTCTAGTCATTTAAATTTCCTAAGGTAAAATTTTTATTACACTAACCCCTAAGGTCAAACTTTTTATTAAATAATCATATTATTATAACATAGAATGCATGGCTAACATGTTTTCAATCGAGTAAGGATATGTGGACAGGAAAGCTTTGATCAAAGGGAGATCTACAACTGGAAAATATTCGGCCGATGTGAGATAAAGAAAATAATATGTTCGGTTGAAACATTTTAAGGGCACGAAACATTGATGAAGAGACTTTCAATCAAAAATTGATGGACAAAGGGAAATTTTGCCCAAACCAATATGAGCAGCTAAAATTCATTCAACCGAATTTTGGTCAATTGAGTCAAAGAAGATATCTGATTCAAAGGTATATAAATATTTGCAATACTTAAAGGGTTAAGTTACATGTAAATTCATTTCCTTTTTTTTGGCTAATAATTTGTTCTTGTTAAGAGTCTATGGCATAAACCCTAAATATTTGAAGTTTCCCCCCATGAGCATTAAGGGAATTCACAAGGGTACGTTCGCATGCCATCCCCTTATACCACAATGGAGTCATTTTAAATTTTCCAAAATGTCTAGGTCTAAGTCATGTCCACCCAATGCATAAATCAAATTCATAGCCTAAAATCAAAGTTGTTAAACCTAAACCATTAATGAGGATCTAGTAACGTTATCCCCATTCCTTATGTCTATCAAATTATGCTAAGTTTGAAGCACTTTAGAAAAGGCTATACATTTCCCCATAAATCATAACGAGTGCCACTGAAGACTTTCGATCCAACGGAGATGAATGATTGAGGCTCATTCGATCGAATATTGATGAGTGGTCTAGAATATTTTAAGCCGATTCAAGAATGGAAAAGGGTTATATTAAGCCAAAAAATGTTATACAATCTAGATCAAAGCGGTCGAGGTTACATCAATGGATCAAGTTAAATCCAATGGAAAGGAGGACAAAACGACTTAAGATGATTGAAGATCAATGGCCATAAAAGAATTGGTTGAAACTAGATCAATGACCCACATAAACCCAACCAAAGATTAAAAGATAACATAAAAAAAATAACGTGTGGAAAAGGCCATCTTAGTCTATGATAAAAAGGTAATTAATTATCGCACAGGCCCAACACATATTTGGCACTTCATATTACCATAAATTATTTAATTATAATCAATCAGTGTCTAGTGTTTTCCCTATTCACCAATGCACATTACATAATTGAGCCAAATATTATGCAGATATTATCAATATATTGATAGGGACAAAGGATTTGAATTAGATTGAGGAGGTCAAATTCACAGTTCCTCCAAGTCACCCACATATAAAAGGGTCAAAATAGAGATGGGTCTTGCTGATCCTGAGTATCACCCTGACCAGAAAAGGAGAGGCCATTGAATTCAATTCTTTATAAAAAGAGCTTATTTAGGCTATACTAGAAGGGAGGGTTATTGAAGCTCCACACGAGGACAAAGGAGAAAGTTAAACCCCCACTATAGAAATAAAAATAAGATTTTCCATAATAGGTATAGGTACATTCCAGATTGACCCTGCAATAGGGGATGCAGAGGTTACAGAGAAATTAATAAGCATATTAAAATTAGGGTCTGTGCACAAGCACAGGCTGCACGAGCAGCAAAAAAAGAGATGGCTATTGGTGGCCAAAGTAGACCAATTACAGGCAGATAATACTAGGTTAAAAAATGAGAACAAGAGAATGCAATATGAGGTTAATAGACTTCAAAAATAAACATCATTAGTGGGAAAACAATTTGATGGATCACTGCTCACAAATAAATTCAAGGAGAAGATCATCATCGAATTAAAATCTGACATCAAAATGATTCACCAAAGTAGAAAAAATCTTGGGGAAGCCACAAGTAGGGATAAGGAAATAAAGACATTCTTGGAAGGGATAGATAAAAGGGCTATGATCATTTGGACGATCTATCAAATATGCTAGGATTAGTATGACCAAATAAATACTAAATAAGTGACTATTGTAGATGGCCAAATTCATAATTGTAAAATATAATTTGACAAAGTTACTACTTTCCTTATTGAAAGGGCTCGACTGAAAGGTGTAATCAATGAGATAGAAATATAGGAATAAAATATTGACAAGAGCAAGGTATGAGCAGGCATCAATATGTAAGAACTTCTTGTTGGGAGTGAACAAAAGACACAAATGTATTGATCAAGTATGATACAATATATAGGCATCAAGCCTATGAGTGAGATTTGAAAAGTGTCATAATCTCCACTCCAAGTGTCATGCAAAAGACACATAACTCCAATTGGAGAACTCAAAATGGAAATCAGGCAAGTGGTGTACTGAAGGAAGGCATAGTGCATATTAAAATAATATTCTAACATTCCCCTTTAATTTGCACTATCCTAACTATATAAAAAAGTCAATATTAGATAACATTCCCCCTTAATGTTGACTTCTATTACATACATAGAGGAATTTGCTAAACTGAGAAAACTTGTCTTGCCCAAGTGACTTGGTGAAGATGTCAACCACTTGATATTGAGTTGGTACAGACTCCATGTGTATAATGTCTTCTTGGACCATTTCTTTAATGAAGTGATGATGGATCTCAATGTGCTTTGTTTTGGCATGGAAAACTTGATTCTTGGTCATCTTGATGGTACTTTGATTGTCACAATATATATATGTTGGACCATTTATGAATAGACCAATGTCCTGAAGTAATTGCCTCAACCAAATTACCTCCTTAGTTGCCTAAACTGCTGCTCTATATTCAGCCTTTGCTGAAGATAATAAAACTATGTTCTGCTTCTTTGTGCTCCATGAAATAGAGCCCTAGCCCAACTAAAAACAATAACCTGATGTGGATATTCTAGTTTTAGGACAACTAGCCCAATCTAAATTTGTGTACCCAATAAAATAAAAATCATCACATGATGTGTACATAAGGCCATGATGTGGGGTGGCCTTGAGGAATATCAAAATCCTCTTAGCTACTATTCAATGGCTCTTCTTAGGATCCTGCATGAATATGGAAACAAGGCAAATTGAATAGGAAATATCTAGTCTAGTTGAAGTTAAGTAGATCAAACTTCCAACTAGCTACCTATAAAGGGTGCTATCAACCCTTTCTTTATCATCACTATTAACCAATTTCAACCCGAGGGAGGTCTTACACTCCTCCATGCGAAACCTACCCAAAATAGACTAAATGTATTTACCCTGAGATAAAAATCTTACCAGGCTGTTGCCATACCTCTATGCCTAAGTAATAGTGGAGGAGGCCTAAGTTTTTCATCTCAAAATTTTTGCATAAGTCCTCCTTGAGCAACCCTATTCCATTTGTGTCATCACTTGTAATGAGAAGATCATCCACATACAATGTAACCAAAATGATGCAGTTTTTCCAATGTTCTCTCTCTAGAGTAGATTTTGCTGCAGATATAGTGAAACCAAGGTTGATGAAAGAGGACTCAATATTTGTATACCAAGCTCGGGGTGCTTGCTTCAAACCATATATAGCTTTCTTCAATCTGAGTACTTTATTTTCTTGGCCTTCAACTGTGTACCCTAGTGGTTGGTTCACATACACTTCCTCCTTCAAGTTGCCATTGAGAAATGCAATTTTTATATCCATCTAATATATAGGCTAGTGTTTTTGAGCTGCCAAAGCAATAACTATGCAAATTGTAGTCATATTTGCCACAGGAGAAAAAGTCTCCTCATAATCAATTCCCTCTTATTGCTTGTAACCTTGAGCTACTAGGTGAGCCTTGTAGCAATCTAATGAACCATCTACTTTATACTTTGCCTTGTATACCCATTTTGTGCCAATGGTATATTTACCTTGGGGTAAATCAACTAAATCCTAAGTGTGATTCCTTTCAATGGAATCCAATTCTTGATTCCATGGCAAGAACCCATTTAGGATCACCAAGTGCTTCTTTGATATTAGAATGTTTAGGTTGACTAAGGACTTTGGCCATGAGTGCGTAATTTACTTGGTGGCTTAGGGTTAAAGGCATTTTTACCTGTATAAGTGGGTAAATGACTTTGGGATTCATCTATGGTGGCTTGAACCCACTTAGGTAAAGGATTGGATGATGTTGCTTGATCATTATATGTAGGAGTAGAAGGATATGGAAGACATGGATCTTTTGTAGGGAGTTATTCATGTGGAGGAATTTCTTGATTTATGAGTGAAGAGGAAGGACTAGATGATATTGTATGTATCAAGGGAGCAATTGTTTCATTAGTTAACTCAAAATTGGGGGCCATAGGAGGATTTTATGGGGGATACTCATGAAAGGTAACATACCTAGATACAAATATCCTCTTAGAAACATGCTCATACAACTTATAGGCATTGGCACTATCACTATAACCAAGCATTTTTGGCTCTTGTCATCAAACTTCTTCCTTTTCTTATGAGGAATGTGAGCATAGGCATCACATCCAAAGAATTTGAAATGGACCACATAGGGTGTCCTTCCAATACATGCTTATTTAGATGTTCTATCATGTAAGGCCTTAGTGTCTGACCTATTAGTCAAGTATACAACAATAAGAACAACTCCTCAAAATGAGCTAGGCAATGTAACAACAAGTAACATTCATTTTGCTCTATTTATGATTGTTTGATTCATCCTCTCAGCCACTCCATTTTGTTGTGGGGTATAAGGAGTTGTGAACTACCTCCTTATCCCATGGTACTTACAAAAATTGAAGAATTCCTTGGAGATATATTCTCCACCATTATCTGATCTTAAGGTGGATATTTGGTAACCACTTTCTATCTCAACAAGTGCCATGAATTCCTTGAACTTATCAAGGGCTTGCCATTTGTACTGAATTAGGTAGATCCATACCTTTCTACTATAATCATCAAGGTGATGTAGTATCTGGTCCCAGTATAATATTGAACAAACATTAGCCCATAAATATTTGAATAAACCAATTGCAATGGTCTATTGGCTCTCCAAGCCTTTCCTGAATCAAAATGTTGTCTATGGTGTTTGGCTATAACACATGGCTCACAAAAAAATTTTGACTCCTTAAGGTGAGGAAAATATTTTACTAAACCTTTTCTTTCCATCATTTGAAGATTATGAAAATTTAAATACCCCATTATTTCATGCCATATGTACTCCAAAGAAAAAGTAGTTGTTGTATGCAAAGAGTTTTGAGTTACAAATTTGGTAAGGAGGTAGTAAACACCATCATTTTTTATTCCTATGGCTTTGAAAGTGCCATTTGGTTCTTGAATTTAGCACTTGTCTTTTTCAAAGTAGACAATATAACCCTTATCTGCAAGCTACCCAATAGAAAGTAGACTCCTTTTAAGACCAGGTACATACAAGACATCTATTGCAAGAAAATTATTCCCATCATGCAAAGTAAGTGGTGCCTCTCCAACACCTTCAATTGGAAGGGCACTTTCATCACCAAAAGTAATGAATTTATTAGAAGTAGGCTGAACCTTGGTCAACCAATCTTGCCTTCCTATCATGTGCTTTGCTGCCCTAGAATCAATATACCAATAATCTTTATCTTCAACATTAACTTGGTTTGTTGCATACAATGTGTTGAGATTATTATCTTATGGACCGCTTTAATATATTTGTATTTGATAGCAATTAGTGACATTATGATTCCATTTGCCACAATAGTCACACCCTTGTTAATTATTGTTTTGAGACCCTCTATTGGGATGACCTCCTTGAGGAGGTCTTGTTTGTCATATTGGCTATTTATTTGAATGCAAATTATACTACCGTGGTTATTTTTGATGTGGTTGGCTTATGCCTACATATTATACTCTTTTCATGTGTAATATATCTTATATTTTCCTATTCCTAACACTTGTTTATCTAAGTATAAACATCATTAAGGTGCCAAAAGTATCCCTATAATTGGGTGATTCCAAGTAGAGGGGTGGATGAAACCTTCAATTATTATTTAGATAGAGAGTCTTAAGCAGTGTAATTCATAATATTTGGAGAACTTGGCATTCTCTTGTTGGCTTCTAATTTAGATCTATGAAATTAATTGTTTCTAACATTGTTTGTGCATAATAGTAAACAAAAAATTTAAAAGGAATTCACACACAACACGTTTCATTCAAAATAGTAGTGGTTGGATTTCATCACCAACCATTGCTTGAGATTTGGTGATGGTGGCATTCACCTCCATCCACCAATATATACCCCTAGCCACCATAGGACACCCCCGAGAAAACTTGGTGGATTTCATCACCAACAAGAATCTCATTGCCCTATCTTAGCCATAGTTTTTTTACCTTTGTTTCATTAAGCAAGATTAGAAAATCAAAACACACAAAACTGACACCTAAAATGAATACACATTAAAAGGAGATAATCAATGAATAATGTAAGCCACATTGGTTGAAAATTAGCATTGATTGTGTGTTTCCTTAAGAATTTCAATTTTTGTGGTACATTTAGTATTTTAATTTGTATCTTGATTTATTTTTCTTATGGTATTAACTAAAAATCAAAAGAAAGATCATAGGTATAGTTTTGTGAGACCCTAGAAGCTAGGGTTTTTTGTGTACAGAAAGAGGGCTCTCCAAGGGGTGCAACATGGAGATTGATGTGAGCAGTATCTCTCCAAGATATTTATCAAATGATGGTAATTCATTGTTGGGTTTTGCAGGTGACCATTTACCCAGGATAGAGACTGCAACATTATCATTTCATGCCAAAGAGTCTAAAAAAATAGTTGACTCAAGATTTTTCTCTTCAGAAGATGCATCACATGCTAGTTTTAGTGGGATTCAAACAATTTCACTCAACAAGAAAGAGAATGAGCTCGGACCACTAAATTCTAGTTTTATATCTCACCCATATCTCACCCTCATAGAGAGGACAAGTCACAGGATGAGGAGCTCTTCATTTCACATTTCAACAACATGCTAGCAGACCCCTCATTTAATTTTAGGAAGAAATCAACCCAACAACTAGAATGGAAGGATGATCGTTTGGGGCCTGAGGGAGTCTCTAGTCCTACTCATGGATTTTATTCTAGATCTGAGCCATACCGCTACCGTGACATGCAAAATAGTGTAACTCTAGGAGAGTAACATGATAGAAAATATATTTTCAAAGGTAGTAACCCACGTTCCCGTTCAATATCCCCCACCAGATTTGGTGCCAAGTTTCAGGGGGGAGCCAATGCTAGCTACTCTTATGCCCACGCGTTGCTCAACAACCTGACTTTCAATGGTAGCAATTCTCAAGCATCCCCAACAAATCAACTGGAGGACCTTCGTTCCAACATAATATAGAAGAATGGTGACCTTGTACCCTCATCCCATGGACCTGGAGGATCTAAACAAGGAGGTGGTGACCAACATGTACCAAAAGAGGGAACCCTCAAAGCTGGACATGTAGGAGGAAATCAAAGCTCTGAATAGGAAAATTAGCAAGCAAAAGATTTAGGTGCCTTTGAGTTTGAATTACAATATGATTTTATTGAAGAAATAAAATAATTAGAAGAGCGTACTATTATTTTATTTTTTTCTAGAAGAATCCCCCCTGATGAAGAGCTCAATTGGTGGTTTATCAAAGTTTAGGAATACAAGGGTTGGATGATTGCCTCTCATCGTCGCCTTGGTCAATCCTTTGTTTCTGTCACTTTTACCTCCAAATACTCTTGCATAAAAGCCCTAAGACTTAGCACTTGGATGATTTCTAGTCAACTGGTATTTCTTCAACATTGGGTATTCCAATTTGATCCTGAGAATGTGTCAAACATGAAATACCCTCTTTGTATTGAACTTCCTTTTTTAAACCTAGCATGCACAAAGTATTTACCTCATATTGTTGTTAGGTTTGGAAGGCCATTATTTCTCCCATATGAGCTATCACACTTCATGCGCTCCGATCCGTGCATCTTTGTTGAGACTGATGTCTCGAAAGACATCTTGAGTAAGATCTTATTCAGAGCCCTTGGTATCCAATTTTAACAACGGATTAATTATATCAACTTGCCAAACTCATATTTCTACTATAGAAAACAAGGGCATATGATTAAAAATTATCCTGTGAGACCTCCCAAACAACAAAACTAGCCTACTAGTACTCCTGCTATTGCTACTCAAAATGCAAGTAAAACAATACCTCATGTTCATCCTTTACAACCTTCTAGTTCTCATGATGTGACCTCTTTACTTGCTCATTCAGTGCCCCAAGATTCTAACTTGGCAGTTACCCACATCTCCCTTCATCCCCATCCAACTTTTGAGGCTCCTATGGAGAAAAATCCTCATGAAATAATCAAGGAGGGTTGGGTAACCCAAAATAACAAGAAACATAGGCACAACTCATCACGGGATGCCTCTCCCCCTCCTTCTAAAGGTGTCCCAAAAGACCAACACCTAGGAGGTAAGGAATGGAGCCATAAGCCCACCAAATCTTACTCCAATAATACCTCCTTAGCCACACATCAGTCTAAGAGAACAAGTACACTACATTATTATATACAATCTGTACCCACCCAAAATGCCTATGGTGCTTTAGCTGATAATATATCAGATTGATGTCTACAAGAATCATGTCTTGGAATGTGTGTGGCATCACACTGCGAGAGTGGCATTTTGTTGTTCGGGTAGTCATCAAGAGAGTTTACCCACAAATTTTACTATTGTAAGAATACAAAATTTTAGGTTTCAGACTAAAAAATGCCCTTAAGACCCTATGGGGGGTTGGAGTGGCCTTGTGTACGAGTCATGACGAAGGGAGGGGGGTTGTCCTATGCCTCTCTCAGGAGTTGCGGGACTCTATTTTGTTATCAGGAGAGGATCCAATGCATAGAGTAGTGTGGTGTACAATAATATTTGGTGGCATAAAATTAGGTATTAAAGTTGTTTATGCACCCAATGATGCAACTGGAAGGGCAGCCCTCTGGGATTGGATGTGCTTTAGTTTTCCTGATGTAGATTGGATAATAGGAGGGGAATTGTTGAGTGAATATTTTACCCTATTGCAAAATGATCACCACAAATAGAGTATTGAATGGAAAACTCTCTCTTGCAAAGAAATTAAATGAGACTTATTCATTTCTCCAAGGTTCTGATAAGCAAACATTCATATAAAATAAAACATGTATACCAGAATAACTCAAAACTTGCAAGTGGTAGTTAACAAGGGACCTTTATGGTTCCTTTCAAACATTGCTTAGTAATCATGACCTTCAAAAATTTCAAGGTGTAAAATATTGATTCCTTTTAGTGCTTGTGATATTAGAATAGTCTACCTTGAATCCTAATTAGTAGACTCTTTTATCTTCCCATTAGAAGGGTTCCAAATGCAAAAGTGCATGGAATAGTCCACTTCATTTTAGAATCAGTGTCTTTAATGTGTGGTTCATTTTGAAGTTAGTGGATTCATTTTATCTTCATTGTAAATGTTCCACTATCCCTATGTTAGAATTTGGTGTTAGTAGAAGTTAGTAAGTTAGCATGTTAATGTTCATTTGCTTCATCTGTCTTAGTGTAAATTTGACATTAGTAACCCTCCTAAACCAATATTTTATTTGAAGATTAAATGGATGTATTTGGAGGTGCATATTTTCTGGATAAGGAACATAATAGAAGCAAATGAATCAGAAATCAAACAGGAAATTCTAGAAAGTGGACGAGAATGAAAATGAAAACTGAACACAAACAGAAATTCTGGAAGGACCAAAATGGAAAAAAAAACAAAAATTCTGGAAGGACCAAAATGAAAATAATACTTTGAAATGGAAAGTAAATTAATCTAACATGCTGAAAATAAACACAGAAAGAAGTTATCTACATGGTTAGCTAGAAAATAACAAAAAAAAAAAATGACATCCAATTTTGGTTAGCAAATCCCTCCCTGCAAAACCCCAAGTTAAGAGATAGATTCTAAGACAACCTGACCTAATAGACCTGCAAAACAAGCACAATCCGATTAGACCAAGTGCGAGACTCAAAGGATAAATGTATTTGCAATATATTTGACATTCACCTATTGTAACCCATTTAATGGCATAAACAAATAGATACAAGTAAAAAAAAATTGCAAAAAAGATACTCAATGAAAGTAGTAGTCTTAGATGTATTCTCCTTGTAGTTTTGCTCACAAAGATTTCTTTTGCCAAAATGAAAGTCTTCTATTCCGAAAAAAAATCCCTTTGGTTACAAAATTTCTAGCCCCATTACAATGGCCTCATTGGGCTTTTAAAAGATGCAAATGTCCCTTCATTTCGAATTCCCATATGTAATGATGTTAAAAATGTAAATAAAACAAAAATAATTTGCCTTGTTTACATTTACCGATTTCTCCCCTTTTTTTTCATAAAAATTTCCTTTAAATCCTTATAGCTCCCTTTGGATGCATCTTATGGCACCCTAGGATCCCATCTACCATTGTGTCGTCTCGTTCTGAATTTCCCATGCATCTCTCGACGTCTTTGTTCTACGAACGACAAAAGAAAGCAAATTTACTTCTCCTCGAGATTATATTGAATGAATTTAGGGTTTACAAAGGGGTATTTAGGGTTTTGACCCTATCAATATTTTGTTCGCCTGTGCCTAAAACTGCTCCCGTAGCGTCCCTCTCATGAACTGCCATGAAACTATCAAAACGTTCGCTGCATCTCTACCAAATTGTAACTGACGCTATTGCCTATTATAGTATATTCTCTGCGATCGTCTTACCTCTCTCAGCGCCCAACCACCGGTGGCGTCTATGGGATAAATTGGTTACATTTGACATCGATTTTACCTGCCTGATTTGCTGTACTCGCTATCCAACCACTGTGACCTCTGTCACCTGCATAATCTACTGCCTTATATGATTCTTGTGGGTACTGTATGTCTTTGTTCGAAATTCATCATGACTACCTTCATCACCTGCCGAGTGGCTACTATAACCCATGTTATTGATTGAAAACCAGACGATATCCTCAGTGATTATCTCACCCAAACTCGTCATTAGCTTACCGAAGCCTTTCTCGTGAATTAAATCTACGTTTCCATCCTCTGCATGGTGTAGTCTGCCGAATATCAACATCTGTTAATTCTGACCATCACAGCTATCTTGTAACTTGATGAGAGATCTGGTAAGCCTCCACTTGCCGTGATGCCTGTACACCATGTCGCTCATTATGCCGTACCTTCGGTGGGGTATTCCGTCAATGGATGTATCGCTCCCGATGCCCTCAATGCGTGGCTTTCATTTTATGTCGCCCAATAGATCTTCGCATCCTCACATGGTAGCAATCCAAAATCTGCAACGTGCAACAAGCAGATATATGTATAAGCTACGTTCTTATCATATAAAAGAACAATTAAAATGAGCCCAAGAACATGATTTTAATTAATTAATTAATATTATATTATACTATAATACGATATATATCTAATATGATATCATATTATATATACTATAATATAACATAATGTTTTTTTTTAATAACATAATCTATATATTAAAAATAATAATAATAATAATAATATATAAACTCTTTACTATTATTATTATAATAATAATAATAATAATTTTATTTATTTATTTATTATTTATATATATTTTTATTTACTATGTAAAACTTTCATATATAAATATATATGAAAATTTATTTTATTTAATTTTTTTTGAAAGACAATTTATATATGTATATGAAAAGTACATATATAAAAACTCTTTGTCTTCTTAAGAATAATTAGTTTCAAAATTTTCAATCATTTTGGCTCAAAAACATAGGTAAAGCTTTTGAAACTAATCTCAAAGTCAAGATGATTGACAAAAACCACTCTCACGAAAACAACGAACACAAAGACACAAACTACAAATGAAAATTGAACCTCAATCCACACATGATCTTATCCACACTTCCAAAATGTAAACCAATGAAGACATCAATGCAAAGGGACCTTGGGCCTATCCAAGGGTGACCAAGGCCAACTAAGAGATGGTGAACAAACCAAAATAACGCTATATACTCACAAGGAAGAGTCCCCTGGACAAAATCACTCGAAGACAAGTCAAAATCACTCAACACTGAAGAACAAAACTCTTGGAGGTAAACTAATAAGATGATACTAGGAATCTCAAAAATAAGCTCATAGGCGTAGACCTACTGAGCGTATCCTTCAAGTACCTCCAAACTTACTCCAAAATTTTGATTTTTTTTTAAAGGTGGGTCCCCAATTCTTGGGGCTAGTTGTGGAGCAGCCACAAAAGGACTTCAATATGGTAGAGTGGGAGGGAGACAGATTGGGGGGTGGCACTCCACTCAAACAACCAGAAGAGGCTAGATCATGGTCTAGGTTTAGAAGGGCTTGAAATCTTTATGATCCCAATTGGTACAAAAGTACTGAAAATCATGGGGCTTGGTTTACTTGGAGCAATGCACGATGTGGGGATTCTCTCAGAGTGGTAATATTGGACCTCTTCTATGTACCAAAAAATATTGATATACTCCAAAATGATTTATCTCATCCAATCTATTCAGTGGTAACTTCAGATAATATCCCCATTACCTTAAGTATTGGGTGTGCCCCCATAAGGAAACCCAAAAATAGTTTACCTTTCAAGTTAAACACTTACTTGCTCAAGCGCAAAGATTGTGTTAATGGAATCAAGAAAGTGTGGAATATATTGTCAAGGCCCTCAGGAGAGAGAGGGTGGATTATGTGGTGGGAGGAAGCCTTCAAAAGAACAATGGATTACCTTCGAGGTTTTGGAAAAATCTTAGCCTCTCTTCGCAGGTTAAAAGAGAAAGAATTAGAGTAAAAATTTGACCAACTCAGCCATCACCTTAATCAGAATATTAGTATCATCACTTCTCAAAAGCAGTTGCATGAAAAAAGACAGAGTTAAGGCAACTCCAAGCCTATAAATCCCATGGGGCACAAATCAGGGTACATCTTCAATGGATTTGCGAGGGTGATAAAAATTTAAAATTTATCTTTAATGCCAATAAGAAGAATAATAAATCAGATAGGATAGAGGTTATTAAAAATCCTATATTTGTCCTAAAAATTCCATTGGAGGACCTCCCATCCTTCATCCAAGAGCATTTTGCAACCCTTTTCAAAAAGTGATGGGCCCAACACAGAAGTTGAGTTTTTTTAGAGATTGTTCCAAATAATGCATCTCCCAAAGTATTTGAAGAAGATAGAGCATTACTGGATAAACCTCTTTCACAGGATGAACTTCATTCTACCCTCCTCTCTTTGGAAAATAAAAAAGCCCGAGGCATTGATGGTATTTCGAGTGAAATTTTTAAGACCATGTGGGAGACTATAGGAGTTGTTTTTTTGCATGTGTGAGGAGGTTATTACTATTGGAGGCCTTGGGGAGGCCACTAATCAAGGATTGATCAGGCTCATTCCCAAAAAACATAAGCCATATTTGCTTGTGGATTGGCATCCCATTACTTTACTCAATTCCTCTTATAAAATTTTGGTGAAGGCTCTGGCAAAAAGACTCCTCCCAGTGGCTACAAAAATTGTTCGCCCAGAGCAAACAAGATTCCTTAAAGGTCGCTACGTTTTGGATAATATTCTTACAACTTGGGAAGAGATGGAGTGGGCTCGAGCACAGGGGCTCAAGGGACTTTGCATTAAGCTTGATTTTGATAAAGCTTATGATCTATTAGAGTGGCCCTTCATATTAAGCATGCTCCACTGGCTTGGTTTTGGCAATAGATTCATCGATATGGTAGCTTACATATTTCCAGATACTTCTGCAAGAGTGGTTATTAATATAGAATGATCTAACAACATTCCTGTGGAAATATCAGCTAGGCAAGACTGTCCATTGACCCCCTATCTATTTGTAATTGTAGTTGATGCCCTTGGTTATCTATTGGAATTTGCAATTAAAGAGGGGAGGATAAAAGGTATCCCCCTTTCATATGGATCCCAACTTATCAACTCTCACTTTGTAGATGATTCTATGCTTTTTCCTTTGACAAATAAGAAAAATATTGTGAACATCCTTGAGACAATTCACACCTTCTGTAGGGCCTTTGGTGAAAGAATCCAAGAATCGAAGAACTTTGTTATTCCATTTGGATTTGATGATAAGCCAGATTGGATACCCACAACATGGAAGTGGGTGCAAAGAGGAGAAATATCTAAGTATTTGGGATTTTATTTTGGTGTTGACCTTTCATCCAAATCTATGTGGGATTGATGTATGGACAAATTTGCCAAAAAATTGGAATACTGGAAATCTCTAGAAATGTCTCAAGCAGCTAAAATCTAGATTACTGGAAAATTTTTAGCACCCTTCCATGTTTACTTCTCTTCTCTTTTGACTCCTAGCAAGGTTGGGTATGATAAGATGAACAATATGCTTTGAGATATTTTTTGGGAAAAAAACCTAGCTAAATGAGGCCTGCCAATGGTCTCATGGAGAAATTGTTGTAGACCAGTTTCATGCAGTGGGCTAGGAATCCCCAATATTCAAGCACAAGGATGCACTCACAACTAAATGGATGCAAAGGGTTATCATAGGGAATGAGCCATGGAAGGTGTTGGTGAGGGAGCGTTTGAAAAACCCCCAGGTGGATGGTAAAATTTGAGTAAATATGTCATACACTGACATTATTTTACAAGCCCCTTATTTCTCTATAGAAGGTTATAATATTCTCAAAGGGATTTGGAAAGCCTGGAAATAAGTGCATCAATTTATTTCATGGCAGACACCTCTAGAGCAAGGCCTCGTAGATTTCCTTCAATGCAACTTATGATGGTCACCCCTCCTCACCCTTGATGCACAACCTCTTGGCATGAATTCCTAGTTTCCTGCTAGGCAGATCTTCAAAAGGGGATTAATTATGGTGGGTGACATTTGGGATTTTTCTCAATCATCATGGAAAAATTAGAAGTAAATCCAATTAGAATTTGACCTCTATCCTATTGATAAAGTAGTGATTATGTGGATCCTTTCCATTTCCTCCCAGGTGTCCCATCATCTATCCTCTCCACTGGAAACTAGTCCCCATTGGTCTCATTGGAAATGGTTTGACAATCATGAATTTAAGCAGCCAATCCTTAAGTTTTGGTAACAAGCCCTGCTTCCTATGAACTGTCAACAATTTATAGATATGCTAAATAAAAAATGGAACTTAGAGCTTAGTTGGGCCACTTGGGAAAGTACCTTCAAGCTTATCAACTCTAACCCAATTCAATTAAAGTTCCAGATTCTGCTTTGGAATGTAGTCTTTCAATGTCTACCTACTCAGAGCAGGCTGAAATGGATGGGCCAAGGGCAAGGTGACTACCCTTTTTGTGGTTTGAAAGAGATAGTACAACATTTGTTTTGGAACTGTGCTTGTGCCCAACATATTTTGTGTGAAGTGCATTAGTTGCTTTATCCCTTACCACTGCCTATGACAAAGGATCAAGCATTATTAGGGATCAATTTGATGCCCAATCAAAATTTATTCTCTCCATTACCAGAGTAGCTTTCATCTTTCATATATGGTAGACTCGATGCAAATATATTTTTGAAAACGATCAAGAAGATATCCCTAATATCTCAGTAGCTAACATATTTGCTATTGTAAAATGTCAATTACAAGCTGAGTTAAGAGGTTGCACCCATAAAGAGAAATCACTTCAATAAGAAATCATAACTCTTAAGAGACATATCTGTGAGACCTCAGCTCATAGTTTAGATGGTATTTACATAATACAGAATGTGTTCGATGAAATAACTGAGCAACATAGCTCGATGATGTATAATCAAACACACTTGATGAAGCATTTGGATCAAGTGGAATTAGAATCCAACAACACTCATTCCAGTCCTCATATTAGGCTTCCATCACAACATGAGGTGGAGCAGGCTCACTTAGACTCATCTCCTTAAGCAAATGTTTTCCCAGCATGGCAGCTCCCTTGCAGTTTTTTATTTTGGCAGTGCAGTAGTCTCTTCTCAGTAGATAGTGTACAAGTTGTCAATTAGAGGGAGTAACCCAACTATCTCTAGTTATTTAGCTTCATGTTAGCACATATTTTTAGAGTCTTGGTGATGATATGCTTTTTCATCCTTATAACAGCCACTAGGGATATCTTAGTTTTTAACATGGGTCACTAGGGGATCATTTGTGTGGTTGTTCACTTCCAATACTTATAGTCAGGTCTCCTGACTATCATAATATTTCTTAGTTATCCTCTATATTGGTCCTTCAGGGCCTCATATTGTAATACAGTAGTGGGGGTTTGTGTGTGGTCTTTGATGTGCTTATTTCTGGTGTTGGATGCCCTACGTGGCCCTGTGAATGCACCTATGTTTATTTTATCCCTAATAGAGGGAATTCTATTGTGATTTCGATGTTTTTAGGTGGTCAAGCCTGGATGTAGGCTCCCAGACCATGGTCTGTCTTTATATTGTATTTTTTCTCTTAATATTTTGGCTAATATGAATTTGGCAGCAATTTCAATAAAAAAAATTAAAAGAAATATATAAGTCAAGATAACTTAATGGAACCTTCATCCACCTTCCCCACCATTTCTATGGTAGATTCCTTGAATGTAACATAAGCAAACTTGTCTGTAGGTCCCTCACATTCTTTGCCATCCACAACCTATCACATGGCCATGCTCCAAGAGGAGTCAACCTCCCCTGCCATAGACAACCACATTACCGATATAGAAGTAGATAAAGTAGAATCCCTCATGAAGTCTTCTAATTATATCTTAGAGTCTATCCCCAACTCACCTAGACATGATCCTTCTTTATAGTAGGAAATTATCTCATCCCAACCCTCGACCCTCCCTTGGTATGAAGCACAAGTCAATGTTGCTTCACAAGCACCCATTTCATCCAATCAAGTTGTAATTTCCATTGCCACTTGTCTCCCATTTACATAATCTATTCAATCTTCGTCCATGCCCTCCAATGATGATTTGAAAATTACTGAAGCATGGGAGCATTTGAACAAATTGCTTAAGAAGCGACAGACAACTAAATAGCAAGTTCAAGTGAATCCTACACCTCAACCAATTTCCACTCAGCCCATCTTCATTACCCAAAGCCCTTCTTGGGTACCATAATATTATGTGGCTTCCATTCCCATACCTCCATCAACCTATTCCATTACTATAAGTCCATCCATCCATAGTCCTCATACATCATATTCTTTTATTCATTCACAATTATTTCTTCACCAACCTCATCATCATCAAATTCACTCCATGAGTTACTTTATAACACACTAAAATGTTATAATAAATTTTAACTCGACTCACTAACATTGAGTTACATTTGAGTCATTATCATTGTCATCAGCCATAATAATTTCAACATTCATTTTTTATAATCCACATCTCAAGTTTCGATACTTGTACCAAAAATTCAACATCCAACACAATTGGATAAATGCACCAAGCGTCAGCCCCCTTGCAACTACACGATGCTTTCAAAATCTTATTTGACCATTTTTCAAAGGCTTTATGAAGCACAAGAGATTTTTCTTCCAAAAATCAAACCAAGAGACCCAACCAAATGAGGCAAACACTTTAAGGAGCACTTGTACTATCCTTATCATCAATAAATGGGCCATGACATTAATAATTGTCATGTATTTAAAGACGTTGTCCAAGATCTTATTGATTTGAAAGTCTTTTCCATAAATGATCAATCCAATCCATCTGATCAAGATAATGGTACCAACTCAATCATCAAGCATACTAGGGATTCTTAGGATATCACATCATCCCAGTCATTCACATCATCGACCATTAAGAAAATCGAGGATGCTTAAGTTATCGCACCTTCATCACAAAAAATAAAAACAAAAACAAAACAAAAGGCTCCAAAATGTACTTAATCCCTTTTGGTCACATATCAAATTCAAAAAATCCCCAAAGGTACCTAATCCCCTTGGTCACACATCAATTTCAAAAATCCCCAAAGGTACTTAATCCCTTTGGTCATATCCAAATTTCAAAAATCCCCAAAGGTCCTAATCCCTTTGGTCACATCTCATTTTCAAAAATCCCCAAAAGGTACCTAATCCCTTTGGTCACACCTCAATTTAAAAAATCTCCAAAGGTACCTAGTCCCTTTGGTCAAACATCAATTTCAAAAAACCCCAAAGGTACTTAATCCGTTTGGTCACATCCAAATTTCAAAATTCTCCAAAGGTACTTAATCCCTTTGGTCACATATCAATTTTCATAAGGCTCCAAAGGTCCTAATCCCTTTGGTCACATCTCAATTTTCAAAATGCCCCAAAAGGTACTTAATCCCTTTTGGTCACATATCAATTTAAAACAAAATCCCAAAGGTACCTAATCCCTTTGATCACACATCAATTTCAACAAGCCCCAAAGGCACTTAATCCCTTTGGTCACATCCAAAATTCAAAAAGCCCTAAAGGTCCTAATCTCTTTGGTCACATCTCATTTCCAAAAATCCCCAAAGGTTCTAATCTCTTTGGTCACATATCAATTTCAAAAGGCCCCAAAGGTCCTAATCCCTTTGGTCACATCTCAAAGGTCTCAATTTCTTTGGTCTTAATTCCTTTGGTCACATACCAAATTTCAAAAGGCTCCAAAGGCACCTAATACCTTTGGTCACACTTCAATTTTTAAAAGGCTCCAAATGTACCTAATCCCTTTGGTATAAGCTTACCAGGCTAGGGAGAGTAGATGAACCCGATCCACTAAACATCATACACTTGAAAGTGTTCCATGCTTACTATGATTTACATATATGTATATATACATGGCTAATACACAAAAACATTGCATTTCATTTCACATATTTTATTTGCACACATTTCATTTCACACATGTCATTTTCACACATTTGCATTACACACATTCCATTTTACAAATTGCATTACAAAAATTTTATCCACATTTCACATCTCATATTAGGGATCATTTATTCAGTTCAAGGTATTAATTGGTCCAATAAGGTCGTGTTGCCTTAATTAGGGGCACCTTCAAACCATCATCCATTTCATTCCATAAAGCCAAATTATCATTTACAAAAGCACATGTCCATAATTCCTAGGTGTTTTCGGTCACCTAGCCACTCATACCATTTTAAGCAACCTCTAAAATACATGTCAAGTTCTTTTAGGACCATTACACATACACACTAATAAAATATTGAGTTTTGAGAATCGACTCCAAAACATTCCTGAACCAAACACAGTTATACATTTTAAAAATATCTTGTGTCAAATAGGGATAACACCATACTTGGTATGAACCTCAAAATGAAAAGGATCATCCTTACTTGTCCCATCATGCAACATAGTCCATAAGAACAGTGGTTTGCACCACTATCACAGTTGCTTCAAATCTAAAAGATAGAGTACTAAGGATAGGGTACAATTCTCATTATACTTAGGTTGAGAATTCGATTTCCCAAAGCTTTAAATATTTTACATCACACACCATTGATCATTGGGTTGTAAGGATCATACTACATTTCTAGTCAGACGGTTACATATTCATCCCAAAAACTTAAGAGATCAAAATTGTAAATCATGGACTATGGAGTTAGCCTCCACCAAAGCTATAGGTGCTTGATTGGTAGTGGAGTACGCTCACGTATGATGACACATATTTTTAAAGAGACCTCTGACTGCACATAAGGACAAGCTAGCTTTTTGGTTTCATCCATAACAGGTTTCACCCAATTTACTCAAGATGAGTTAATGAACTCGCTCGCACACACATTGATTTTTGATTACGTCGAGTCATTACCATGCTCAAGATTCAGTAAATGAATTCACTGCACACACATTTGGTACTTGAGGATTTAGGCAGTGTTAGTGAGTTTGTTTGATACCACTAGTATGTTTGAGTCTCTGCAAAACAATCAATATTCCATATCAACATCCATATCTTATTTCCTGTCAATATCCATGTCCCATCATGAGTCTTCCATTTCACATACCGCTAGTTTTGTGCCCCTGATTAAACAACAATGCTAAACATGGCCAAGCAAGATCAAAGCTATAAATGATCATTAGAACATTTGCATCCATACACATTTCCACTTGCATTAATCATCCATATACACTTGCATTTCCACAAAAGCATAAAAGTAAAAGCCATGTATATATATCTATATATAACTCACATATGCAAAGATCACTAGAAATTTCAAACATCATCACAACTTGGGGTTGTTCAAGGTTTCACACCTTTCCCATAATAAAGAAAACATAATCACAACTTGGGGGTGTTCAAGGTTTCACACCTTTCTCCCAATAAACCAAACAACATCACAACTTGGGGGTGTTCAAGATATAACACCTTTCCCCCAATAAAAAAAATCACAACTTAGGGGTGCTCAAGGTATCACACCTTCCCCACCAATTCAATAAACAATTCAATCACATCACATAATCAACAAGTCAATTGCTAGGTTCAAAAGGTTATGTCCTTTTTTCAAAGGTTGTGCCCTTTGCCTTACATTCACATCATCCACTTCAATTGCTAGGTTTAAAAGGTTGCATCTTTTGTCAAAGGTTGCACCCTTTGCCTTGCATTCACATCATCCACATCCATTGCTAGGTTCAAAATATTGTGTTCTTTTGTCAAAGGTTGCACCCTTTTCCTTACATTCATTCCTTATCAAAAATCCCTTCAGTTGTTAGGGTAAAGAACAGACACATTCATCACATTTTCTCCATTTCAAAAATCCTTCATCTATTAGGGCAAAGAACAGATGCAATCATTTTATTTTCCCATTTCATAAAATCCCTTCATCTGTTAGGGTAAAGAACAAACACATTCATCAAATTTTTCTCATTTCAAAAACCCCTTCATCTGTTAGGGTAAAGAATAGACACATTCATTTCATTTTTCCATTTCAAAAACCCCTTCATCTATTAGGGCAAAGAACAAACACATTCATCGCATTTTCCCATATAAAAAACCCTTCATCTATCGGGATAAATAACATACACATTCATCACATTCTTCCCATTTTATAAAACCCTTCATATGTTAGGGCAAAGAATAGAAGCAATCATTTAATTTTCTCATTTCATAAAACCCTTCATCTATTCGGGCAAATAATATATGCAATCATTTTATTTTTCCATTTTATACAACCCTTCATCTATTGGGGCAAAGAATATACACAATAATTTCATCCCATTTCAAAATTTCCTTCATCTGTTAGGGCAAAGAACAAACACATTCATCACATTTTTCCCATTTCATAAAACCCTTCATCTATTAGGGCAAAGAACAGACACAAGTACAAGTGAACCTTGTATTTAGTGGTTTATCCTATTTAACCTGGTGGTTGCAATGACTAGTTATCCATGCAATCCGGTAGGATGGATAAATCACCATAAGGACACTTACACCATTAAAAACCCCTTCATCTATTAGGGTAAATAACAGACGCAATCATTACATTTCATAGTCATTTAATTTTTTATTATTTCAAAAATCCCTTCATATGTTGGGGTAAAGAACAGACACAACATTTCATCGTATTTTTTTCCATTTAAAAAACCCTTCATCTGTTGGGGCAAAGAATAGACACAAATACAAGTGAACCTTGTATTTAATGGCTTATCCTATTTAACCTGGCGATTGCAACAATTGGTTATCCATGGAATATGGTAGGATGGGTAAACCACCATAAGGATACTTACACCATCAAAATCCCCTTCATCTATTAGGGCAAATAACAGACACAATCATTACATTTTTCATAGTCATTTCATTTTTAATTATAAAAAATACTTCATATTTTGGGGCAAAAAATAGACGTAATCATTTCATTTTTCATTATAAAAAACCCTTCATCTATTGGGGCAAAGAATAGACACAATCATTGCATTACAATTTCCCATGTCAAAAACCCCTTTCATCTGTTGGGGCAAAAACATACTTAGTCACTTGAATCCATATATTCAAAAAGGTAGCTTACCTCCACAAAATCACTCCACATTGCATCCATCAATACATTTCTCATCATCACATCTTCATGTCACCATCAAATCCATCAACAATTGCATTTACATTCAACATTTGCCAAGTTCATATACAAATTCAAGTGAACCTCGTATCTAGTGGTCTATTCTATCTCCTTGGTGATTGCAGTGATTTGCGTCCATGCAATTCGGTAAGATGAATAAATCACCATAAGGACACTTGGCCATTTTCATCATCCACTATCTCCTTGTTTGAAAACAAAATCATTTTTGGTACCTCATTTTTAGAGTGAAACTATGCCAAGACCAATTTGCTCAAAAGCTGTCATTGATGGCCTTGTTCGTGGGGCTTGAAATACAAACAAAATCATAATTTTTCACCATCGCCTATTAGACCAGTTTATGAGGATGCAGGCTGGGTAAATTAATTTACAGTTTAGGGATTATGTGTAGGAATTTATACAATCATGAGTAGCCCCAAGGATAGACTATTTTCTTTTCTTTTTGCATTTGCATACTTGCATTTCAATGACATCGAAAGGCATATTATTCAACAATATCAAATCACCCCAAAATTGGGGTAACCACATTTGGTTTTGACATATTACATGATTATGGCATCTGCACTTGGCAAAATCCCTTCATCTTTTGGGGTAAAAATAGACACAATCATCATTCACATTTCACCAACCCCCTTCAACCGTTGGGGCCAAGAATGGTTGCACATTTCATCATTTCTATTTTCTTCTTTGCATAGTATTTCTTCCATAAATTATTTTTCAATTAGCTCATGAGATTCATCTGCAACTCGTTCACCAATTGATGGGGTAAGATATGCAATAACTCTAGAATTATTTTACCTTCAATTTCGTTTCCATATTCCAACAAGAGAGATAAGTTGCTTTTGTACCTAGCCTGACTAGGTGTCTTGTATTTTTGCACCATATTGTGTTTCACGCAACATGGTACAAAAAGGAGCATCTGTAGACACCAAAATCTAGCCATTTGTCCTCCATATATGCTTTCCTGCTATTTTTACCTATTATTTGTATATTTATATATATTATAATATATATTTAAATAATAATATTTTATATATATTTATATAAATAAATTAATCCCAACCATCCGATTTCACTTAATCTTAGATGTCCATCCACATTAATCCATGCCACACCTTAAATTTAATATCCATCCTTAGATATGCTTTAATCTCAACCACATTATTAGTTTCGTTGAAACCCTAGAATACCCTAGGTTGGATTATAAATAGGAGCCACTTTGATGGCTCAACCCCTAAGTCTTTTGCTAAGTTTTTGAATACCTTGAGTCCCCTAAGTGCTTGAGTTTCCTAAGTCCTTCCTTGAGTCCTTGAGTTAATTAAACTCTCAAAGTATCTTAGGGTTTCAACCCAACCCTTTTGCCCTAACCCTATTATGTCCCTCATATTCCTTATTCTCTCATTGACCGCCACCATTATCACATCCCTTACCTACATTATATTTGCATCTACAAGTCTAATTAGACCTCCTAAGTGTCCTATCGCTCTTTGTGAGTGCTTTACTGCTCTCTATCACAATTTTGAGCACTTTGATGCTCTCTAAAAACTCCTCGTTTCTCTTTGCCATATTTTTTAGTGCCCTTATGCTCTCAAAAAATGCCCTACTGCTCTCTAGAAATGCCCTACTGCTCTCAAGAAATGTGTTGCTGCTCTTCTCGCATACCCCCAGACTGTTTTGATTATATCTTACTCATATAGAGTTGAATTGAGCCAAAATTTTGATGTTAGGTTCTTGATAGACTCTAGAACATATCCACCACTTTTTAGATTAATTGGATTGATAGAGATCTCAAAAAAACCTTACCTTTGGATGTGAGCCTAGGGATCCATCAGACAACAAACAACAAGCAAGGTAAATCTACTAGTTATTATTTCATTTTATGCATTTTCATTTATGTTCACTTCATTAGTAGTAG
Organism: Wollemia nobilis; assembly: GCA_028583015.1. Taxonomy (NCBI): domain Eukaryota; kingdom Viridiplantae; phylum Streptophyta; class Pinopsida; order Araucariales; family Araucariaceae; genus Wollemia; species Wollemia nobilis. The sequence goes on from JAQPPZ010015413.1 coordinate 999,972, forward strand.
ATCAGTTAGGGTTTATCATTGCTTATAGAGGGCCTCACACTATGGAGCCCTCATAGGTATTACTAACTTATTTGTTGTGTCATTGTGTGTAGATATGAAGGTTCTACACAAGCATTGGATAGTTATTTAAGTTGGAGTGTCCCGGCTCAATGGATATCTAAATCCCACTCAACCCTATTTGGAGCAAGAACAAGTTTTACAGACATTGCAAGCATTGCTAACTAGGATTTTAGAGAACCCTAACATTATTTTATTTATTGTATCTGAATAAACTATGTAAAACCTCATATTTAGGGTCACATTTGATTGTACTCAGATCCCCCAACAATAATAATATCGTATCTATTTCATTGTGCAATTTATTGTGCTAATTGGTTTAATAATTTTAATTTATTTTTATCTAGTGTTTCATTTTTGTCTCTACAAATTCAATTATGAATTAAGACAACAATAGGTAGCTACTATCGATAAGTGCATGGATAAAGTAGTAGAAATAAAAAAAAAATGTTATATAGTGATAAAATGAAACCATACTCTCTAGAGCTTAACTAGCCTGATAAAAAACTAAAAAAGTAGGATTCAATTTGAAAAGAATAATAGAGCAATATCCTATGGAAACATTAACCAATCAAATGACTGAAATGTTCAACACAATGAATAACAGGTTAGCCAAAACAAAGAGGAATAAAGAGAGTGTTGTTGAATCTTCACACACTCAAGTTGAAAAACAATAGAATGATAACATATCACTAATTAGAAGAAATTTCAATAGGAATTAGGGTAATAACAACTCTGATGAAGGAAATAGAAACAAAAATAATGGAAATAATTGGAGGAAGAGGGAAATAAAAAATATCAAGACTCTATCCCAAATCCTATACCTTCTATTAATGTTACAAAAATAATTCCTTATTATTGTTCATCTTGTGATGCTTCTCATAATCCATATGGTTGTGGAATATATTTAGGTATGCATAATAATATAGACTTAAATGATGAATATGAATATGATATAAGAATTAATGCATGTTGGACTCAAGAGGATGAATCTAGAGAAAGATTATTTGAAGAAAACATGGATTTATATGCCGTTAACCATCATACTAAAATATTAGTAACTGAAAACATAATTTTTTTGCAAATATTATAGGACTCTAGGTACAAAAATATGAAATAAGGAAAATTAATCCCAACAACACAAGAGGTAGAGGAGCTAGAAGCAATCCATGCTTTGAATTTAAGAAAATAAACTATACCAAATAGGACTAAAAAGGCTTCAACAAGTGAAGTTAGAGGTCAAAATATTATAAATAAAACCTCATATAAATAAAAAAATAAAAAGAATCATAAGAACAAAAGGGTAGTCCCTGATGTAATAGAAGTAGAAGAACAATTACAATAAAATGAGGAATGTACTGAAACCTTGGATGTCAAAAAAATATAATTTGTTACTATCTCAAAATTAAGTAGATAGAAGGTTAATATAACCTTTGGTGAATTAATGAAAGTTTAAAAATATAGAGAACAAGTCTGCAAAGCCTTTGGCTTGATAGAACAAAAATAAAACCAAACATGTAATGCTACTAGTCCTACAAATCATGAGACTAGAACACCCTCATCAGTTAGACCATTTTATGTATCTCTTAGATATAATTCAGATGAAGGGGAGAGGTATGTTATTTACAAATATATTATTAATAGTGGTGCATCTCATAATATTATGCCCAAATAGATAGCTAATAAATTAGGGCTTATTTGAACGAGGGTTTCTCCTCCTATTTCAATAATGGACAGTAGGCAAATACCATGTGTAGGAGTAATTATTGATTTACTTGTTTATTTGGATTAATATCCTAAAAAAGGCATAGTGATGGACATTGCAGTTGTAGATGTAGACCCTTTATTTTATTTGTTGAGGAGTAGACATTGGGTAAAATAGTTGGGTGGTTCTATTCAATTAGATTGGTCTTATACGACTATCTCCATATTAGGAAAAGAAAACGTTACTCTTAGGAGAGAGCCATTTAATAAGTATTATGTAGAATTGATAAAGTCATATGATATCATGGTTAATTTGGTGAAATCCATAGAATAAAAATAAATGGGGGTATACTCAATTTGGCATTCTTCGTTTCTAATAGTTCTTGATGCTAAATATATGGATCCCAAAACTAGAGAATTAGTAGATACAAAATTCACCAGAGTTCTAACTTAGGAAATGTGGACCATGACATTTGATGGAGCTAAATCTCAATCTAAAGTAGGTGTAGGAATTAATCTAACAAATGTTAAGGGTAAATACTTAGGAATCCCTTACCGACTAGAATTCCCTTGCACTAATAACATAGCTTAACATGAAGCTTTATTGCTAGGATTGAGAAAAGCAAACGAATTGGGCATAAAACACCTCATTGTTAGCGAAGATGTAGAGTTGATTATTCAATAGGTAAAAAGTAAATATCAAGCCAAAAATTCTAGGTTAAAACAATATAAATTAGTAGTCTTGGATGAAATAGATAAATTTTTGGCATTTAATATTTTGTACATTCCTAGAGAACAAAATCATATTGCAGATGTATTAGTAATAAATGCTTCAAGTACATACTATCCTAAAATTGACACAAAATGCATGGAAATATTCCCCACTACTTCTATTTACAAACCTTCTGTGTTTGATAATATTGTCTACCTTCAAGTCTTTCAGGACAATATACATATAAAGGACTTCATGACTCTTCAAAACCAATATGCAAATGTGTTATGTGAAGAAGAGGATGAAGAGAAGTTAAGAGATGTTATTGGAGAGCCAATAGAGGTGATCCAATTAAAAACAAATAATATTTGTAAAGGGTTAGTTTCCTTAGAGAACTTGTTTAATGATTTTGACAAAGCATACAAACCACTCATCAAAGAAACATAAGATGATGAGGTAAACATTGAGATAAAAGAAGAGCCCAAGATGATTAATATTGATAAAGATTTGATAGGAAAAGAAAGAAAACAATACATAAGCTTCCTAAAGAAATATAAAGGGACCTTTGCTTGGAGTTATGAAGATTTAAAAATGTTCAAAATTGATGGTATGACTTATATCATCCCTCTTAAAGAAGATGCAAAGCCATTCCACCAAAACAAATAAAATTCAATCCTACTTTACATCCAGTTATGCAAAAAGAAGTAAAAAAATTACTAGATGCAAAAATAGTTAGAAAAGTAAGGTTTTCTTCTAGGATTTCCAACTTAATACCAGTAAGGAAGAAAAATGGAGACATTAGGTTATGTGTCAACTTTAGAAATATGAATAAGAATTCGCTTAAAAGAAACTACCCTCTTCCAAATATGGAACAATTATTGTAGGCAGTAGTTGGCTTAGCCAGGATGTTATTATTAGATGGATTCTCAAGATATAATCAGATATAGGTTAATCCTAAAGATAAACATACTATTGACTTCACTACACTGTAGGGAACCTTTAAATATCTAAGAATACCATTTGGATTAATGAATGCAAGTGCAATATTTCAAAGAGCCATGGATTTTACCTTTAAATATTTAATGTTTAAGATAGTTGTTACCTACTTAGATGACATAACGGTATTTTTGAAAAACCCATAAGACCACCTTGAGCACTTAGCCATAGTATCTGCCAGGTGCAAAGAGTATGAGATATCTTTGAATCCAAATAAATGTATATTTGGAACACCATAAGGAAAATTATTAGGCCATATAGTATCAAAAAAAGAAATAAGTATTGATCCCCAAAGAGTGGAAGCTATTACAAAAATCCCACCTCCAAAGAACCTTAAAGGAGTCATAGACTTCTTTGGGAAAATCAACTTTGTAAGAAGGTTTGTGCCAAATTTTGTGAAAATAGCCAAGCCTATAAATTATATGATAAATAAATATGCTAACATAAGATGCATTGAATAAAACATCAAAGATTTTAAAAGCATTAAAAGGCCATCACCACTGCTTTAGTGCTAAATTATCCTAGTTACTCCAAAGATTTTAATATATACTCATTTGCTTTAGAACATACTATCGTTGTAGTCCTTTCCCAGAAGGATGAGGAACATAATAAAAAACCCATATAATTTATGAGCATAGGATTAAAAGGAGATCAATTAATATATACCTTGATAGAGAAACAAGCTTATGTTGTGATACAAGCACTGGAATATTTCAAGGGTAATTTTGGGTCAAATAAAGTTATATGTTGTATTCCTTTTATAGCTACAAAAAATGTCTTCACCCAATCTAAACTGATAGGTAGCCCTGCCAAATGGATGGTAAAGTTACTACAATATAATGTAGAATTTAAAGCATTAAAAATCATCAAATGATAGGGTTTAGCAAAATACTTGGCTAATAAAGAAGAAGAAGATATGAACAACACTATTACAATTGATGAAATGCATGAAATTAGAATAACTGATAATATTGAGTGCAAATGGTATGATGAATTTTTTATGTATCTTCAGACCTTGTCATTTCCAAGAGGCTTGTCTATAAATAAAATGAGATCAGTAAAGCAACAAGCGTAAAAATACTATGTCCAATAAGGTAAACTTTACTAGAGGCATCCAAATTAAGTTCTATTACTTTACCTATTTTAAAAAGATGTCTTGGATGTGATCAAAGAATATCATGATGGATTTTGTAGAGGCCACTTTGCACCCAAATATACTACAAATAAAATCATGAGATCATGGTATTACTAGCCTTCTTTTTTAAATATGTGCATCAATATATAAGAGTTTTCCACAATTGCCAAGTTTTCATAGGAAAGAAACATTTAGAAATAATACCCCATAAGCCAATAATTGTAGAAGCACCTTTTACACAGTGGGGAATTGACATCATTGGTAAAATAAACCCCAATTACTCAAGTGGGCATAAATAGATTGCTACAACAACAAAATATATTACAAAGTGGGTGGAAGCAGCCCCCCTAAAAAATCAATAGCTGATATAGTTATAAAGTTTTTGGAAGAAAACATTCTAACAAGGTTTGGAGTCCCAAAGAAGTTGGTAGAAAATAATGAAAAGTACTTCACCTCCTTCGAAATGATATAATTATATGCCAAATACAATATAGAGCTTTCTCATGCTGCAAATTATTATATCCAAGGCAATGGCATAGCCGAATCATCAAATAAGAATATTATAACAAGGATCAAAAGATCATTAGGAAAAAATAAAAAGGGTTGGTATAGTGATTTGAAATTGTCTTTACGGGCAGAGATGTTGTTTGTTAAGAGAAATATAGGAAAAACACCATATGAGATGGTATTTGGAGAAAAATCCCTTTTACTCCCTTAGACATAAATAATAGCCTTGTCCTTGTTACTCCAACATTATGAAAACCCTGATGCCATGGAAATAAGGTTAGATCAAATTGAAATTTTACAGGAAGAAAGAAGAGAAGCCTTGAACAGGATGATAGAACAAACTCAAAATATAGTGTAACTTTTCAACAAGAAAGCTAAAGGTACACCATTTTTCGAAGGAGATATAGTCATTTATTGGGACCCCAAAAATGAGAAACATGGAGAGAAGGGTAAACTTGAACCTAAGTGGCTAGGCCCCTATCAAATAGTTTAGATTTTTGGATAGTACACTTACAAGTTGCAGACCTTGGAAGGGGAACAAATGAAGATTTCAATAAATGACCAACATCTAAAACTATACAACCCCTGCTATGGGTTAGAAGAGAATAAATTGTCTTATTATATATATATATATATATATATATATATATATATATATATATATATATATATATATATATATATATATATATATATATATATATTGTAGCACCCCAAAATTGGCGCAGTGAAATTATAATAATTACATTCACCTTAGTAAATAATTTAAATTCAATATTTAACCTCCCAAACCGCCCGTTAACCGTCGACTAATCCGTTTTGCCTTTTTCCATGCCATTTTTAGAGGTTGTTTTGACCGTTTGATGATATCGTCGCCGATCAGATGATATCGCTCCAAATCTGACGATTTCGTCTGGGCTAGGACGTCCAGACGATCTTGTCACAAAACTAATTTTGCATAATTAGCTTCTGTTCCAATGGGCCTCTAATCCGGGCAGAAGCGTGTCTGCATCGTTAGAGACCCTCCCCCGTTGGAGATCTCCCAAATAGGGATGATCTCCAACCTCATAACTACTCCCCTAAGCCTATTTAGTCCTTAGGACCTTCCCTTCCCAACCCCTGTCTAAAATTCTCTGTAACTTAACTTCATGCATGTTAAATAATCCTAATTTTTCATTTGCAATAGTCCTATATCAATTTTGTTGCAGGTACCATCTTGTTTTTCAGCCAGAGCAAGCATACATCGTCGCCAATGAACCTGTTCAGATCGAAGGCGATCCTGTCGAATCAGAGACAATTTCGTACTGATGCGAGACGATCTCGACTGTAGTCCACATTGAGGCAATCAGTGCCATAAGTTTGCATTTCTTCACCTTTTCTCTGTTGTTTTATTTTGCAAATTAGCTAGTTTATTTGATATTTTATGTTATATTGCATTTTGGAGTTCACCCATTTAGATCAAAGGCATAATTAAACCATAATTGTGATTTAATCAGCATCATTTATACATGTTTCGATTTTTAAGTTTCAGTTCAGTGTTGTCACTGTCATTTTGCATAGTTTCCCTCTACTAGAGTAGTTGCATTCTTTGTATTTTGCATATGTTTTTTTGTTTGCAGGTCTCTGAAAAATTTGTCTGACAAATTCGTCAGATCTCAGATGATCTTGTCTGATCTCAGATGATCTTGTCAAATTAGAGGTGATCCTGACTGCTTCAACATCAGAATCTTCATCAGACATCCGGATCAGGTATTCTGCTTTTAATATTCTGTAATTTCTCTGTTTCTATTTTTAAATCTATTTTTTGTATTCATTAAATCTGCACTTTCATTTAGATTAATTTAGATTCATTTGGCCAAACCTAGGATATGAATGCTTAAGACTAAAAACGAACACATAAAAACACATTCCAAACCTAGGCGTGGAAACTGCCATTAAATGTTTCTTGGTGAACCCACCATCCGTCGAAAAATCATCAAAATACACCTCCCTTGAGAGGCGAGACCTTCGCAAGTCCTCTCAGTCCGAGTTACTACGACATCCTTTTCCCATCCTCCTTCCGGGCACGGATCCTATAGCCTGAAGGTAAGGATGCAAAAAATTTGGAGCGATACATTTTGGTGAACCCGACGTGAATGCATCATAACCTTTTGAAAACAAAAAACAAAAACAAAACAAAAAAAATAGAACAACTAAAACATAGATGCATTTTAAAAAATTTAAGTTTAATATCATGTTTAGATGGTAGCTCCTAAGAAAATATTGGCAGTTACTATAAATGTAGAAAACCAATTGGCAGCCATAGAAATCAATTCTATGCTTAATGTGCCTGAAACAAGTAGAAATCAATTCTTGTGGAACGAAGTTGATAGAAGACTTAGTCTCATCTCATCTAGGTCAACAGAACTTAAACAAATCAAGAGGTTAGTCCTAGATAGAATCTTGGATCCTCATCAACTTGTATTTTATCATGAACTTCAGAGAGCCTGCCATAGATGGTTAGCTTATAGGAGAGCTCTAGTATCTTTAGAATTGTTCACCTTCGAGGAATACCTCGAGAACGCAACCATTGTACACCAGTTCCTAGGTTGTGTAGAAGACCAAGAGGTTGTTCTTACAGATAGGGAAAGATGGAACAAAGTTCCTCGAGCTGTGTTATATCGAGAGTATTGCCATGAGCTTTACTTCTATCAACCAACATCTGAGACAGATAATATCACTATAGCTCTTTTCATCAAATTTTTAAAAGAAAACTTTCAATTTGAAGAAAAAAACTTCATGACTCCTGAACAACTCGAGCCTATTAATGATATTTATAAATTGTTTATAGAAAACTAGATTATTACTTTCAGTCTTATTTCTTGCATTTATTTGTGTTATTTGTTGTCTTTACAATATTATTTCAAAAACTAAAAAAACTAAAAAACATAGCAAAAACTTAAACATTTCATTTCAAATATTGTAGTAGGTATATAGTAAATATATACCTCTTAATTTTGCTGCATATATATATATATATATATATATATATTTATATTTGCTAAAATCAAAATTTAGCACCATGCCTAAACTTAGGAATGGTAAAGAAACTATAGGAGAAGAAGAAGATTGGTTACAAGATACAACTAGAGACCCAAATGTCCTTCCTGGAGATCCAATTTCGGAAGGAAAAACTCTAGATCAACCAGAAGGTGACCTAGGTGAAGATAAGGAACAAGAAGGAAGTGTTAAAGAGGATGGATCCTCATCCCCTAGAGTAGCTCCAGATGGAACTATTGCTTTTGACAACATAGATCATTTCAAGAAATTTCTCAGTGATAACATTGATGACCTTAATGTGGCAATTCGTATTGATAAAGGGCAAATTAGTAACACTCAAGCAGCCATGGAATATATGTATGATGTGCGCACTAATCCCTTATCGTTCATTGATCAAGAAAGTGATAAGGTTGGGCCATCCAATACAGACATGGTCACTATGATGCAAAACATGTCAAAACAACAGGCTATCCAACCTCCTAAGGAACCTGTTATTCAACCTAAAATCATTCCCACACAAAATAAACCTTCCTTCACTACTTTATTCCGCCAAACTATTGAGCAATATGCTTCAAGTAAACAAAAACCTAAAACGAAGCCAAATACAAATTTTCAACAATCTGAAATACATCATAATACAACTTCAAAGTTCCTTCATAACACTTTTCCTACCAATAATTTACACAATAGTAACATGGCATCTAATCTTCATGTTCCTCCATCATATGCTCACAAAACCCATGTCAATGCCCTACCGAACCAATATGGTGGGCAAACTAGTAATCTGGAAGCCATGGTGAAACAGTTAGCTTCACGTATGGACCAGATAGATCCCTACCATCCCTCGTATAATTATCGAGAGATATGTAGTCAACCTTTGGATCCCATAGTTGTAGCTCAACCATGCCCTAAGCATTTTCCTATGCCCATCTTGCCTATATATAAAGGAACCGAAGATCCCATAGAGCATCTTCTCATGTTTAGGATAGCATGTCATGATATATCACATGATGACTTGCTATTACTAAAAATGTTCCCAAAAAGTTTAGGTGGAATGGCATTAGAGTGGTACTATCAATTTCCCACTCATTCTTTGAAAAACTTTGAAGAAACAGCTGAATCATTTGTCCATCAATTTAGTGCCTACATCGAGAGGCATGTGACCATTAAAGATCTATACAATTTAAAACAAGACAAGGATGAATGTTTTACCGATCTATTAGCTAGATGGAGGCAATTGATAGGAAAATTGCACTTTGTGCTACCTTATAGGGAAATGTTGGACATTTTTATAAATAATTTACAAGAACAAATATCTTATGAGCTATCAACTGCTACCTTAACTACCTTCGATCAAGCTATAGATTTAGCTCGAAGAGTAGAAGATTCCCTCATTAGGAGAGGCCAACTTAGGAAGAAGGATGATGAGAAAACATCCAAAAATCCATATAAAAACAAACAAGTTGTCGGTGATGGAGTCACTGACAGCAGAAATGTTGCTAATATCAACGCAACGAAGACAACAAAAAAATTTATATTGAAACCTCCTGACAAGCCTCCTCGAGAATTCACTAGATTAAACCAACCCTTATCAACTATTTTACCTCAATTACTCGAAAGAGGTTTGATCCAATTACCAGCTATCCGGGAACCTGATCCAACTATACCCGGATACGAAGCTGACTTACACTGTGATTTCCATAGAGGACCTGGACATTCTACCAACGCTTGTAAAAGGTTGAAACATAAAATACAAGATTTGATTGATAATAATGAAATGGAAGTGCAAGCCTTCCAACCTAAACAAAACCCTCCTAATAATACTCAGAAGACCATTTCCCAAAATCAAAATCAAAATGCTAATCAAACTTTAGACATATTTCAACACCCTTTACCAAGACATGGTAAAGAGGTAGCCAATCAAATCGAACATCATAATGTTCCCCCTCCTACCCGATATGTAGGAACCATTAGCGGACAATTACCTGTTCAGGATCCTCAAATATTTGACACAACCTTATCCTTGGTTACGACCAGGCCCTTACATAATTTTCAAACTTTTGATTCTAGTGATATAGAATCGGATACTGAAAGTGAGGTAGACATTACTTCAAACCAATCGAATAGTTCTGAAAACGAATCAGATCCTATTCAAGCTGTCATAGATGCTATGGTTCCAAAAGAACCATTTCCTAGAAGAGTTACTACTCGACCTTCTTCTAATATATTCCTTTCTAATGAACAAGCCATCAATGCTCAACCGAGACCAGTTCAACGTCTTCATTATAACATTGTAGGTACCATTGGAGTCGTCACCCGACAACAAGCTCAAAATTCCCAACAATAACCAAACCAGAACGATGGATCGGCTCCATTCATTTTGAAAAACCCCAATAAAGGGAATCATGCTACTAATGTTCAACCTAAACCCCCTTACAATATTAATGAGCAATTGTCCAATACTACGGCCAGAATTTCCATTTTGGATTTATTAAGATCCTCTCCCACCCATAGGGATGAGTTGATGCTTACATTAAGCCAACTGATGGTACCTCAAAACATTCAACCTGAAGCTATGGCCAATACTATCATCACTCGAGAGATTGATTGTATTGACTTTCGATATAAAGATATCCCACAACACAATTTACATAAGGATAATCCCTTATACATTACTACTCTAATTGGAGATGTAGCTGTCAAACGAGTCTTGATTGATAATGGCTCATCTCTAAACATTTGCACTTTTGACTTCTACCAACGATTTGGCTTTAGAAGTGATGAAATGAAGAAAACTAATATGATTATCAAAGCTTTTAATGACGAAACACAAGAAACGTGTGGAGTTATTACCCTCCCATTGCAAGTTGGTCCTAGAACCCTAGAAACAACCGTGTTTATTGTACATTGCCCAACATTGTACAATATACTTTTGGGTCGCCCTTGGATCAATGCGATGCGAGTGGTCCCATCAACTTTACACCAATGTGTTAAATTTGAGTTTAAAAATCAGTTGGTCACTATCCATGGTGACCCTAGACCTTTTGATATGTGTGCTTTGGCAGAACCCGTTGGAGTGCAATTTTGCCCTGCTCTGTCATCCACACATCCTAATTCTTATTTTTCATCTAAAGTCATGAAACACACACCCATAACTTCACCTATTTCCCCTCCAGTAATTTCATCCTCCTATATAGATCAACAACCCTCTAAACAAATCACTCTAGAACCTAAAAAAGATCTTAAATCTACAACCAATCCTTCATGTTCTATCCCTACAAATTCAAAACCTACAAAAACAACTATCATACCTTCCACATCTCAAGATATAGGGGATAAGCCTTCTAAATCTTATGCCCTTTCTGATGAACTTTTACCAGATTTATCCACAACCTTAATATATAAAAAAACAAATGCTTTCATGCAAGATTCAATTCTTTTGAATAATTTATCGCCATCTCCTCATACTTTGGGCCTCCCATAACCTATGGGAAGTACTTACCAAGTCGAGAGTTGTGCCTTCATTTATAAAGGATATGACTAGGGAAGAATCCCTCGAAATATCAAAACTCATCATGAGGGATACGCTCGGTGTTATTTTACCAATGATTATATTAAATCTAAACCGATGATGCTTAAAATGGGATATAAAGGGAAAGGCTTGGGACCTTTCCAAAATGGCATGAAAGAACCTTTCGAGGTAGAACCGTGGCTTGCCCGCTGTGGTGTGGGCCTATTTCCTAGTAAGGGTCAACCCTTTCCTTTTGAGGATGATGATCATCTCATATGTTATCAAGATTATTTGGATAGGCATGTTCATTTGCCTCTTAAAAATCAGTCGTTTTCATGCAACATGCTATCCATAGCTTACCCTGAAATGATTGCTAAACCCGATGAAGAGTTGGAAGGAGATATCTTCCATGATGTCTCTGTTGAAGAGATGTTACACAATGGATTTGATTTTGATGGTTCTATACCAACTATAGCCCAACTTGAGGCCACTAATTCTCACGATGAATTATCTAAATTAACCTTACAAGAATTACAAGAATTGGGTGTTTCAATCGCCCCACCTAATTTTGAAAGAGATCTACACATGGAGGTAGAAAACGTCATTAAAATTAATATTGGAACCGAGGATAATCCTCACATAATCAATATTGGATCAGAATTAAGTCAAGAAAAACAAGAACAATACATTGCATTCCTTAAAGAGTATGAAGATGTCTTCGCTTGGACAAATGAAGATATGCCAGGTCTAGATCCTTTTGTAGTAATGCATCATCTAGTGGTCCATCCGTATGCTAAACCTGTTAAACGAAAACTTAGAAAAATGCATCCCAAAGTGGCTCTGCTAGTCAAAGGGGAGTTAGAAAAACTCTTGAATGTTATCTTTATACAAGCTATTGATTATGCTGAATGGATCTCAAAAGAAGCTACCAAAGTTAGGGTTTGCACAGATTTTAGAGATATTAACGCTGCATGCCCTAAAGATGATTTTTCTCTTCCAAACATGGATCAAATCATCGACTTTACTGTCGGGAGTGGGATGATGTCCTTAATGGATGGATTCTTCGGTTATAATCAAATTTGGATAGCTCCTGAAGATCAGGCTAAAACAACTTTTATTACCCCCTGGGGTACCTTTTGCTGGAAAGTGATGCCATTTGGCTTAAAGAACGCAGGTGCAACCTATCAACGAGCTATGACCTACATTTTTCATGATATGATGCATGATATCCTACATGATTATGTAGATGATATTATAGCTCGCTCTATTTTGGAAGACAATCATTTAGATGATTTGAGAAAAGTTTTTAATCGATTACGAGAATATCTCATTCGATTAAATCCAGCAAAATGCATATTCGGAGTTAAGTTCGGCAAACTATTAGGGGTTTTAGTTTCTTTACGTGGTATTGAAATCGACCCTCTCAAGATTGCGGCCATCACTGATATGCCCGCACCTACTAATATATCTGAGTTACGAAGTTTACAAGGTAAACTTCAAGCTATCCGTCGCTTCATTGATAAGTTGGTGGACAAAACTGGTCCTTTCCTTAAACTCCTTAAGAAGGATATCCCTTTTAATTGGGACACTGAATGTAGAGAAGCTTTTGAACTTCTCAAACAATACCTCCTTAATCCACCTGTGCTTTCACCACCTAAACCTGATCGCCTATTTCTTCTATATATTTCAGCTTCAGATTCTACCTTAGGGGCTATGTTAGCTTAGCTTGATGATGAAAAGAGAGAACGTGCTAATTATTATATTAGCCGAACCTTCATTAGTTATGAAACCCGCTATACAGCATTAGAAAAACTATGTCTAGCAGTCGTGTTTGCTACGCAAAAATTATGACATTATATGCTTAGTCAGAAAACTTATGTCATTGCCAAATACGATCCCTTAAGGTATCTCATGAGTCGACCTTATTTATCGGGTCGCAAAGCCAAGTGGGTTCTTGCTCTAAGCAAGTTTGATCTCACATTCATAGGACAAAAGTCTGTTAAGGGTCAAATCATAGCAGATCAATTAGTTGTTGCACCCTTAAAGTCTACCCATCCCCTCATCATCAAGTTTCCAGATGAATGCCTTCAATTAGAGGCAGACCATACCGAACAATGGTCCTTATACTTTGATGGAGCCCGCTGCATGAGTGGGGCTGGTGCGGGTATTATTTTAATATCCCCGCAAAAACATCTTATTCCTTTGTCCTTCAAATTGACATTTGCTTGGCACCAACAATACTGCTGAGTATGAAGCTCTAATCCTTGGATTACGAGCTGCCTTGGCGCTACAAATTAAACATCTGTTAGTTTTTGGCGATTCTCAACTGGTTATAAACCAAATTAATGAATTTTATCAAACCAAATATGATAAATTATGCCCATATAAGGCCTATGTTTTATAATTAATGTCCCTATTTGATCAAGTCACCTTGGAAGCTATTCCTCGAACTAGCAACCGTGCAGCTGATGCTATGGCCGCAGCTGCATCTCTCCTGCCCTTGGAGTTAGATGACGAATATGCCACTATCATTATTCGTCGACTCCAGGAACCCGCTTCCAATAAATCATGCTTAGAGCCTTTGGATGTGTTTCTAATCAATGAAACTACTCCTGAACCTTGGTATACGGACATATTTGATTTTCTCCAAAATGGGACTTTCCCTGCCAATTCTAATAGAAACTAGCGTCGGTTATTACGTAGATGAGCAAGTCGATTTGTAATAATTGGCAATACTTTATATAGGAGATCTTTTGAAGGTATCCTATTAAGATGTTTAAATTCAGAAGAATCTAAATCAGCCTTGAGTGAAGCCCATGATGGATCTTGTGGAGGACACTTTAGTGGTAGCGTCATTGCTAAAAAGCTCCTTCGGATAGGATATTTTTGGCCTACCATGGAAACGGATGCACATGAGTATGTGTGCCATTGCGACAAGTGCCAGAAACATGTTGACCTTGTCCATGCGCCTGCACAAGAACTACAGGCTATTTCATCTCCTTGGCCCTTTTCTAAATGGGGTTTAGACATTATTGGCAAAATCAATCCTGTGTCATCTGATGGACACAAGTTCATCATAACCGCCATCGAGTATTTCACGAAGTGGGTCGAAGCTATGCCTTTAGCTTTCTCGCACCGGCACACAAGTCTCTAAATTTATTTTTAATCAAATCATTTGTAGGTTCGGAATTCCTGCAAATCTCATCTCCGACAATGGAACTTGTTTCAAAAATAAAGATGTTAAAAAATTATGCCAAAAATATAAGATTCAACATCGATGGTCCACTCCCTATTATCCTCAGGGTAATGGTCAAGCAGAAGCATCTAAAAAAACCTTAATCAAAATCCTCAAAAGATTGGTCAATAAAATTGGTCGTGACTAGCACATTCAATTATATCCAGCCTTGTGGGCCTATCGAACTAGTGTTCGAACCCCCACTGGAACTTCACCATTTGTTTTGGTTTACGGTGCTGAAGCGGTTTTCCATTTGAATTGGAAGTTCCTTCTTTGGCTCTGCTACTTCAAGATACCGAAGTAGGAGATGAATATCGAGCTGGCCGACTCAGTCAACTGGAACTCCTAGATGAAAAATGCATCAATGCTTTGGAGCATCTCCGTGCTTACCAAAACAAGCTTAAAAGATCATGTGCTAAAAAAGTTTGTCATTGATCCTTTGAGATCGGCGACCTTGTTTTAAAAGAAAATAAAAAAAATACAAATGCAACTAAGGACCTTAAAGGTAAATTTGAGCCCAACTGGCTTGGACCATACATTATTACTGCTAAATTTGAATCAGGAGCATACAAATTATCTACCTTAGATGATAAAGAGCTTAAATAACCCATGAATATTTTGCATCTTAAACGTTACTATGCATAAATTTGGTCATTTCATCCATGTATATATTTGTTCAAAATCACTATCTTGTATTTCTTTCAAATTTATAAAATCCAAAAACATCAAAAAAATTCATAATCATCAAAATATTCAAAACTATTTGTTGCATTTATGGCACTTGTTAAATTTTTTGTTAAAAAAAAAACAAAAATAAAACCAAAAAACAAAAAAAATAATGATAAAAATATAAAAACAGCAATATGCTTGACTCTTTCGAAACCAAAACAATATAAAGAAGAAAGAGAGAGTCAAAATTCTCAAAACTTCTCAAAAGTGTTTACATATATTTTCTTACAATTGTTGCAGTTATCTGTTTCAAATTATTTTGGATAAATTAGCATTTATTTGGAATCCCTCACTTGCACACTCACAACAATAAATATCTTGATTTTATCTGGCATGATTACTAATCTCTCTTATTTTAAAGTTCACAAAATTCAATTAAATAAAGTTTGAGCATAGAGAATTGATATTGTTATTTACTTAAACCAAGCACATCTTTTCACAATAAAATGATTATATTTGTAATTTCCATGTTTTGCTACATAGTAGAAGTGATTTCTTGAGTGAAAAGTTTCCCCTCACCCCTACCCAAAATAAAAATCCCTTGCTCTATAGCTAATCCGAGCAAGTATCCCTAGCAAAGAAAAAGAAAAGAAAAGTTCAAGAAAAAGAGAAAAGAAAAAT
This sequence comes from Wollemia nobilis, assembly GCA_028583015.1. Classification (NCBI taxonomy): domain Eukaryota; kingdom Viridiplantae; phylum Streptophyta; class Pinopsida; order Araucariales; family Araucariaceae; genus Wollemia; species Wollemia nobilis. Next base: position 1,016,218 of record JAQPPZ010015413.1, read on the forward strand.
GTTCTTTTATATCATTACAGCAATATTTCAAGCACTATCTCAAAAATCAAGCAAACAAAAATACAAAAAGAAAAAGAAGCAAAGTTCAAAAGAAAGCAGAAAGCAAGAATGAAATAAAATCCCTTTCCCTACCCTTTGAAAAGAAAAGAAGGGTTGATGAGCTTGAATCCCTGGAATTCTCAATTATTCGAAAACGTGAGGTAAGCCCCATAACGAGTGGTTTGTGCCCAACCCGCTTGGCCTTGGGTAACTCCTAGCGTGGTGATATGTATGTCACATTAGCGACCTTCTTTTGTATAGACCTATGTCTGCTTATGTATTAGCTAGCTCTTAATAATCCGACCTACATAGTAGTCTAGTATGGTTATATGCATCTACATCATGGTTAATGAACACTTATTTGGTTTCTTCAAATCACTTGTATCATATTATCTTGCTCAAAACTGATAAATGCACAAAGAAATTGCACACACATTTGTATTTGAGAGATTTTGTGTATCATTATGATAAATCAAGATCAGAAATGAATTCACATATGCACATGGGATTCCTTATAAATCTAACTTTTGTCTTCAAAATACTTTGAAATATTATTTTTGCAACTTGTTTGGAATAAATCAAGTACAGTTGCTTACCATAAAGATAACTATATAATAGAAAAATAAAAAATTTCTTGCAAAATATACAATCAAAACATATATATCTGGTTGAATTTCACGACGATGGTATAGTTCCAAAACCAAAATTGGAATTTTATGCCTAGCGCAAGTCCTCATTTTCATATTTTTTGTTTATTAAAAAATCAACCATGCAATAAAACTATCTCTTTTTTATTTTCGCGATGATGGTATAAGTCTATACCTACATATTCTATGCCTAGCGCAAACCATTGTAAAAATTTTTATTCCCCATTCATTATGTTACACAAATTATGCTTTTAAAAAAGCAAACACATTTTCATTATTTTATGTCATTATGTCAACTTTCAATTTTGCAATGATGGTATAATTCCTAAAGAATTATCCAAAAATTTTATCACACTTAGGAATTTATGCCTAGCAAAAATCATTTTAACATTATTTCATGCATACTATTTTTATGAAAATCTGAAAACAAACCATCATCACCATCATTTTCACCATTGCACCAAAGTCTTAAGACAGTCTCTTAAGCATTCTTTTACTTTTAACAATATTTCTATAAATGGGATTAGCTTGACGACCGAGTGAGCAGCGACTCCATGAAATGGTCTATAATAGCGACAATGTCCTTTGAAATTATTGTTAGAAGTATCTTTTTATTTTTTGTTACATCACATTACAAACAATCAATTTGTTACATCAGATTATTTCATTAAAAATATTACCGCATGACATCAAAATTATAAATTTTCAAAATGACATAATTTCATGAATCCTCAATCCAATTATCAAATCAATCAATCAAACATAAAAGCATCATAAGCATACACATAACACAAGTCATATGATCAAAAACATGTCGTATATATATCAACAGTATATATACATCATCAAAACTAGATTGGTATGCCACAATATGTACCTCGGCATACTCAATCCTCTATCAACAAAAAAATAATAATACAATGCTATCATATCAATCTGTACAAATCTGTGTAGTCCTCTAGCCTCGAGAGCCCCTCGAGCTCTCAGCCTCATCTCCTCCCCCGCCCTGAGGTGGACGAGGTGGCCCCATCGCAGTCTATGTAGTGCTGTGAGTCCTAGTCCTTGACGACCCGATCCTGATCGGATCTGCGATGTTGGCTGGCAGGGGTAGTCTATCCGCCTCTGGCACCAGTTGATAGTACAAAGTTTGGTAGAAAGTAAGTTGGGCAATAGCCCGTGTCAGCTCCCTAGTGCTCACCCCTCTGCCCCGTGCCCTGAGGCGTGCAGCCTCATCCTGTAGAGTCACCTCCCCTGTGTCACCTCAGCTCGGTGGCGTGCAGCCTCATCCTATAGAGTCTGCACCTGTGCCTGGAGACGATCTCTCTCCACCCGGAGAGTAGCCATCTCGCTACTCTCTCCTATATCAACGCCCTTGCCCTTATCGGGTGATGGTGGCCTCTCCCTCTATGGAGATGGGGGTCTTGCCTCCCTCCTCTCCCTCTACCATGACCTCTCCTATGCCCGTGGCCTCCTCGGATCTCTCCCGTCGTGACCCCGGGTCACCTCCATAGTTGCCTAGCATCGCCTCCCTATCCGACGCACGACTGCGTGTATCGGACCTTGTGCCCTCGTCATCTTATGAGGGCGAATGCCTGCATACCAAGCATCGTAGCCATCGGCTACACCTACGTCGTCCCAATCCACTGGCTGAATGGGGGCATCGTCTGCATCCTGGCTCCAGAACTGCTGCATGTTCAGAGCCCCGCTAACTATGGTGTTATCTCGGACAATCTGGGAAAACTCATAATCCCTTAGAGATGGGATCCCCTGCTGCAGATCGAACTAACACAAAACTTGATCATAAAAGTGGGGCTCCACCTCTCCTCTCTCCATTCGTAGCCAGCAGACTCGCCTGACGCGAGCCAACTCCTGTCCATCCTTGGCCCACCCTGGATGCTCCCTCCATGGCCTCTAGGTAATCTGGTCTGAGACTAGGTCATCTAATAGTCTCCGAGACATCGAAAGGTCGATCCATCGCTATGACCCTCTTCGGAGCCACTAGTAGAAGACTCGAGGCCTCTCCCCATCAACCCCTATCAGAGGAAGCCCTACCGACCTCCGCACCGCAATGTGCTCCCAGCACCAAACTTGTAGAAGCGATGTCATCACCAGACATTGGCCGCCCTTGTACACGACCCCATACAGGATCCTGTACAACCGACATAGTACAAAACTTCCCCAAGAGAACTTGTACCCGTGGTCTCGCATGTCGTAGATCACATCTACCAGCATCCACGGCACCCTACATTCGCTCTGGTGGCACAACAAAAGTCCACCAACTACTCCAGCTAGAACCCATGTGATTCTAGATGCCCCAGGCATCTGATGTAGTGCCTTGATATTCACTCTGCCCTTCTCCAAGGCGAAGCTCGGGTCACCACACAATCATCCCATAGCGTGGCCCTGATTGGCTGTAGGAGTGATCAATCATCCTTGTATGGGGATTCTTAGAATCCTCCATACATCCTCCAGAGTGGGAGTCATCTCCCCTATCGGTAGCTAGAAACATGAGGAACCCGGATACCATCTCTCTGCTAGGGCCGTTAGTAGCCCCATATCTGTAGACACCTATGGCATCTCTGCCACATGCTGCAAGCCAGCCTGTGCCAGCTGATCCCGCTTTGCCTGCGTAAGAGCGACCAAGTCATCTCTCAACCCTCCATACTTCCATTCCCTGCTCTTTAGCAAACCTCTCTGCAACATAAACAACAAAACAACAAACAATCATTAATAAACAATTCAAGTAATTAATAATGCAAGTTAAAGTTCAATTTTATGCAATTGATGATATCGCCCCCTATTGGACGATATCGTCTCAAATTTGAGCAGAATCATCTCCAATTTTGTAGTTCGAAATCGTCCCTAATTTGACGAAATCGTCCCCCTTTCGCCGATTTCGCCCTTGGACGAAATTGACGAAATTGAGACGATTTCGTCGAAATCGGGACGATTTTGTCCCGATGACATCGACGGCCCAAAAATGGCCACGATGCTCAAAATTCATCTAAAATCTACCTAAAAAGCATGTAAAATCAAATTAAAGCATTCTAGTTAAGTCTAGACTCTTACTCGTAGACCGCGATGGACCTCTGTTGATCTGTGCGTCATCTCCACCATTTTTTCTTCAGAGCTCTAAAAACCAGAAAATGAACAGTAAAAATGAATTAGGGTTTTTACCCTATTTTTCTTAATTTTATTCAAAAATAATTTTACTTTTTCGCGTTTTTACCTCAAACGTTCAATTTGGGTAAAAACACGGAGGGGGCACCATAGTAAGCTGTCGTACGATTTGACCAAGAATCGTCGCCTAAAAATGGGAATAATTTTTGCTTTCTCGTAGATCGAGAAGAATTCATCTTTTACGCATTTTCTTCGAAAAATTCGCTAAAGAGGGGGCAAAATGTAGCACCCTAAAATTGATGCAGTGAAATTATAATAATTACATTCACCTTAGTAAATAATTTAAATTCAAAATTTAACCTCCCAAATCGCTCGTTAACCGCTGGGTAATCCGTTTCCCCTTTTCCCATGCCATTTTTAGAGGTTGTTTTGACCGTTTGATGATATCGTCGTCGATCAGACGATATCGCCCTAGATTTGAAGATTTCGTCTAGGCTAGGATGTCCAGACGATCTTGTCGTAAAACTAATTTTGCACAATTAGCTTCTGTTCCAATGGGCCTCTAATCCGGGTAGAAGCATGTCTGCACCGTTAAAGACCCTCCCCCGTTGGAGATCTCCCAAATAGGGATGATCTCCAACCTCCTAACTACTCCCCTAAGCCTATTTAGTCCTTAGGACCTTCCCTTCCCAACCCCTGGCTGAAATTCTCTATAACTTCATGCACGTTAAATCATCCTAATTTTTCATTTGCAGTAGTCCTATATCAATTTTGTTGTAGGTACCATCTTGTTTTTCAGCTAGAGCAAGCATACATCATCGTCGACGAACCTGTTCAGATTGGAGGCGATCCTGTTGAATCAAAGACGATTTTGTACTGATGCGAGACGATCTCGACTGCAGTCCACATTGAGGCAATCAGTGCCATAAGTTTGCGTTTCTTCACCTTTTCTCTGTTGTTTTATTCTGCAAAATTAGCTAGTTTATTTGATATTTTATGTTATATTGTATTTTGGAGTTCACCCATTTAGATCAAAGGCATAATTAAACCATAATTGTGATTTAATCAGCATCATTTATACATGTTTCAGTTTTTAAGTTTCAGTTCAGTGTTGTCACTGTCATTTTGCATAGTTTCCCTCTACTAGAGTAGTTGCATTCTCTGTATTTTGCATCTGTTTTTCTGTTTGCAGGTCTCTGATGAATTCGTCTGACAAATTCATCAGATCTCAGATGATCTTGTCTGATCTCAGACGATCTTGTCAAATTAGAGGCGATCCTGACTGCTTCAACATCAGAATCTTCATCAAACATCCGGATCAGGTATTCTGATTTTAATATTCTGTAATTTCTCTGTTTCTATTTTTAAATCTGTTTTCTGTATTCATTAAATCTGCACTTTCATTTAGATTAATTTAGATTCATTTGGCCAAACCTAGGATATGAATGCTTAAGACTAAAAACGAACACATAAAAATACATTCCAAACCTAGGCATGGAAACTGCCATTAAATGTTTCCTGATGAACCCACCATCCGTCGAAAAATCATCAAAATACACCTCCCTTGAGATGCGGGACCTTCTGAAGTCCTCTCAGTCCGAGGTACTGTGACATCCTTTTCCCATCCTCCTTCCAGGCACAGATCCTATAGCCTGAAGGTAAGGATGCAAAAAATTTGGAGCGATATATATATATATATATATATATATATATGAATGAGTAACAACCCTTTGGAATTGAATGAACAAGTCATCACCTTTACATGCAGTCCAGTTAGGTAAAATTTTTATGTGTGTTATTTTCATGTTTTTAGTCGCTATAGGATGTTAGCCTTACATTGTGAGTTTTATTGTCAATGTTTTGTTTTATCTTTTTGTGATGATTTATCCTTAATCATTTGAAGAAGAATTTAGATTAAATAAATATGATGCTAACAACTTACGGGTCATAATGTCAATTGTCCCATAGCCCTAGAGCTAAAATAGATGAAGTTTGAAATATTACAACATTATGCCAAAGCCTCACATCTATCACACATATTCAAGTCATTCTAGGATCACCAGAATGGAATCATCATTGGTAGGATGTTTAGGTCAAAACATATACACTCTTTTATTTAGCCTTATAGATCCCTGCCCCAGAATGCACACTCAAAATTTGCAATTCATCTTAATTCTTTAGAATTAAGAAGAAATATATAAATAATGCAACATGGGTAAGTCTTTGGGTTATCTGGATAACCTCTACTAGGGATATAGATGCTTGATTGATAATAGAGCAGCTCTAGAGGGAATCAAGATCATATCTACTGGAGCTATAAACACTTGTTTTGTAGTGGAGCAATGCAAAGGCAAACATATTTTAAAGTGAAATATTTAATAGACCTAACTCCTACTAAAATTAGAATATTATGATTGATTAAGGAATATAAATAAATACACAAACACACACTTCAATACAAGGAATAATGCAACAATAACCTTTGACCAATTCTACCTAACTCCACCTTAATACATTTCTAGACAATCTGTATTTCATAAGCAAAAGATCATTTGATTTTAAACTAAGTCCTTTGATTCCATTGATTGAAAACAATGATTTTTTTTTTAGGTAGTATGTCTTTTTTGCAAATTTGGTACCTAGAATTGTTCTTAGTCTAAGTTTTTTTAAACCATGTTTTTGGTAACTAGAGATTCTAGGGTTCTCAAGTGTTTCAAATTTTCATCACTTTTCCCAGACAAAGCCTGTGTTGGATCCATAAAATCCAACTTAAAATTATCTCTAATTTCAAATTTTTGAAAGGCCATACAAAATCCTAGGTCTAGTTTATCCTTTGATATTTGCCAAATAAATCTATTCTCTCAAGTTTGGTTCAAATAAGATGAGCCCAAATTTTGATTTTATTCTTGTTTATACTTCAATCTTGAGATAATTGGTTTTCATTTTTTGATCAAATGTCCCTAAGGTTTCAAAATATTAATGGTTCCTTAATAAGGTTACTACATGAACCAAGATACCTTCCACCAATTTAATTTTCTTGAGTCCTGGGTTATTTTTTCACCACCTTGTTCCTCAAATATTTCATATTTATAATATTTGAACTTATATTCCTAAGTATCCAATTTTATCATCGAAGATATGAAAAACATTTTTAAAAATGTATATCTAGGTTACACTTTATGAATCTTTGTCTGATTTAATTTATTAGAAGTCTATGTCCCCACTCCACATATTATTTTCACCCTTAAAAAGGCCTAAAATACATACCATAGAACAAGTTTATCTACAACACAGGATTTTCAGTCGAAAGAAAGATCAACAACCTAAAATGTTTCAACTGATATATGATGGATGACTCAAGAAATTAGGTCAATTAAAAATGGCTAGAAAATGACAAAATGCATTGTGTGGATCAAAAACACTGATTGAAATTAAATAGATGGTGGAGGATGAATCGGTCAAACTCTCATAGACAACATGGATGAATCCCAAAGAATGATTTGGTTGAACATTGATGGGCGGCCAAAGATCATTCGATCAAACCATGATCAAAGGCAGGATTATTTAGTCGAGATCCATTCAACATTCCAGTCAACTCCATCGTCAAGACATGATTTCTTAAAAATATTCAAGGGTTTAATCAACATCAAAATCCATTCCCCCCTTATTTTTTTCGAATGTCATATCTAAACCTAAACCTTAAAGCCAAACTCAATCAACCTCAAAGTGTTCCCCATGAACCTAGGTTATCTTCATCAAGATAAAAACTTTCGATCAAAAGAATTCCTAAATATTCATGAGGGTCTAACCACGTGCTTCTCTCTTTCCAATTATTTCACAATCTAGTCATTTAATTTTTCTAAGGCTAAAGGTTTATTACACTAACCCTAAGGTCAAACTTTCCATTAATACTTCACATTATTAGGACATAGAATGCATGGCTAACATGTTTTTGGCTGAGTAAGGATATGTGGACAGGAAAGCTTTGGTCGAAGGGAGATCTACGACTGGGAAAAAATTGGTCGATGCAAGATAAATAAAAGATGTTTGGCTAAAAAATTTTAAGGGCATGAAACATTGATGAGGAGACTTTCAACAAAAATTTGATGGATGGCCAAAAATATTTTTCTCGAACCAAGATGACGATTGAAATTCATTTGGTCGAATTTCAATCAACCAAGTCAAATAAGATATTTGATTCAAAGGTATATAATTATTTTTCAATACTTCAAGGGCTAAGTTACATGCAAATTTATTTCACTTTTTTTGGCTAATCATTTGTTTTTGTTAAGAGTCCATGGCCTAAACCCTAAGTATTTGAAGTTTCCCCCCATAAGCATGAAGGGATTTCATAAAGGTACACCCGCATGTCACCCCCTTATACCACAATGGACTCATTTTAATTTTTCCAAAATATCTAGGCCTAATTCGTGTCCACACCAATGCATAAATCAAATTCACAATCTAAAGTCAAAGTTTTTAGACCTAAATAATTAGTGAGGGTCTAGCAATGTTACCTCCATTCCTTAAGTCTATCAAATTATCCTAAGTCTAAAGTACTTTTGCAAAGGCTATACATTTCCTTGTAAAGTATAATGATTATCAATGAAGACTTTCGATCACATGGAGATGAACGACTAAGGCTCATTCTACTAAATATTTATGAGTGATCCACAATGTTTTTGCCAATTCAAGAATGATATATGATTTTGATCAAAGGGTTATATTTGGCTGAAAAATGATATACAGTCTAGATTGAAGTGATCGAGGTTACATCAATGGATCAAGTTAAATCCAATGGAAAGGGGAACAAAACAACTTCAGTCAATTGAAGATCAATAGTCATGAAAGAGTCAGCTAAAATTATATCAACAACCCACAAAAATCCAACTGAAGATTAAAGATAACACAAAAGGAAATAATGCATGGCTAAAGATATTCGATTGATTATGAATAGACAATAGAGAATGCTTGACTGATGACATATCAATGGTTAAAAAAAATTTACCGATGAAAAAAGAAACCCATGCATAGAGTGGTGCTTCATTAATAAAGAAGATTTTATGGGCCCTCCATCCAAGAAAGTCCAGTGGGAAAAAAGCGCTCGATTTAATGAGGATCTTGTTAACTTCGACTGGGACCAATAAGAAGAGTTGTAGGCATATAGGTCAAGTATGAGCACCTTCTTGGATCTATCCAAGCATGTGGTTTAAGACAATGTGAGTTTATCAAATGACCCATATTTAAATAAGTGCTCCATCCAATGACTAACCAGGTAAACCAACCAAAAGGGAAAATATCCATGATAGGTCAGACTATTATGGAAGGTGATGTGGCAAGCTAAGTATGTTAAGGGCACAATGATAGTTGATATAGATTTAATTACACTTCATGTAGGAGAATATTTTAAAAGCACATCAACAGTTACACCAAACACAGTGAACTAAAAATATTCAGGATTAAGCACAAAGAGCCAAAGGCTTGAGCAGTGGTGATAGTTGAAAGGATTTACAAAGCCTGAGAACATCCAGAGTTGTAATAAATAGGATGGCTTCTTCAAGAACCTTGAAGATAATGCCCACCATAAGGTATACGCAAGGCAATGCCCACCACCTTGAAGATAAAAAACAAAGATATAAAAATCTCCTCAGTATCATGGAAAAGGATATAAGAGGATGGAGGTTTTTCTAACCTCTTCAGAGATTACCAGGTTGAAATTGACAGCCCTCCAGATCGCCCAAAGGGCTAGAATAGAGATGGGTCCTACTAATCCTGAGTATCACTCTGACCAGAAAATGGGAGGCCATTTAGTTCACTTCTTTAGAAGAAGATCATATTCATACTATAATAGAAGGGAGGGTGATTGAAGCTCCATGCAAGGTCAAATGAGAAAGCTCAACCCCTACTATATAAACAATAGTAAGGTTTCCCACAGTAGGTATAGGGGTATTCCAAATTGACCCTATAATAGGGGATGTAGAGGTTACAAGAAAATAAATAAGCATATTAAAATCAAGGGTCTATGCACAATCACATGCTGCACTAGCAGTAGAAAAAGAGATGGCTGCCTTGGTGGCCAAAGTAGACCAATTGTAGGTAAAAAATACTAGGCTACAAAATGAGAACAAGAGAATGTAATCAAAGTTTAATAGACGTTAGAAAAAAACATCATCAATGGGTAAACAATTTTATGGTTCATTGCTCACAAAGAAATTCAAGGATAAGATCATCACTAAATAAAAAGTTGACATCAACATGATTCGTCAAACCAACAAAAATCTTGGAGAAGCCACAAGCAAGGATAAGGAAATAAAGCCACCCTTGGAAGGGATAGATAAAATAGCTATGATCATTTGGATAATATATCAAATATGTTAGGATTAGTATGACCAAATCAACACTAAACAAGTGACTACTACAGATGGCCAAATTCATAATTGCAAAATAGAATTTGACAAAGTCACTACTTTCCTTAATGAAAGGGCTCGATTTAAAGGTGCAATCAAGGAGCTAGAAAGCTGGGAACAGAACATTGATAAGAGCAGGGTACAAGTAGGCATAATTTTGGAAGAAATTCTCAACACTGAGGGCTATGACAAGCTTATCATCAGGAAGATAGAATAATTGGAGTGCGATGAGCCAGATGAAGAGAAACTAGTCGAGCAACTTATCACCCTGTCAAGAGCTACCCAAGACATAACGAAATTATTCAAAAGCAATGAAGCCTCAAGAAAGGAGCACAAAAATAAATCATTAAGGATACTTGATAAAGTGGCCATAGTAGGATCTTTTTGTGATGAAGTGTGGATGCACATTTTTGACCTAGTTGGAGCTAGTGAGGCAAAAAAAGGAAAAATCAAAGAAATCAATATGAAACCATCAAAGGCAACTAGCAGTGTGGGGCCCACCATAGAGGGGAAGGAAAATTCAAAGGGAAAAGAAAAATACATTGGGACAATCCAATAATAAAATCCAAGTGATTGCCAACCAGATCTAGTTTTGATAAATTAATAGTTTTTTTTTTCAATTTTGAGACAAATAATATCAGACTATAACACACCCAACCATAGAAAGGGCAATAGATGGTGATAAGTGGAGGGTCTATATTGAGGTAGTTTTGATAGTTATAGAGCCACCAAATCTATAAGAAGGACAACCACAACCAAAAAATATATCAAGCATTGCATAACAAAATTATGTAAGAGATATACTTGAGTACCCTAGTCATTTGGTTAGTTGTATTCCTTTTATGTACCTTTTCTCCATCCCATTCTTATTCTTCCTCCCATTATTGTGTAGGTTTTGATAGAGAAGAGCTCAAGAAACTGAGATCATTTCCAGATATTGAGCTAGAGGTCTAGAGACTCAATTGTTACCAGATTGGAACAGAAGAGTGAAAGAACCTTGTTACATCATTTGAACAAGGGTCTTTATTGTATTAATCTTTAAAAGAGCAAAATGGTAATTCAAACCAGCTCTTCATATAATAAATCTTGATAGTAATACAATTTTAGGCTTCTTATTTATCATATCATTGTTCAGTCTTGTGTGTGTCTTCTTTGCATTAGGGTTATGTGTAAGGGGTTGGCCCAAAATATTTTTATAAAATTGTGGTGAATCAGTTTCGAAATCTAGGCGAATAGTGTCCAAACGCATGTAGAAGGTTCACTATTATTAAGGGTAATGTTGGAAATTTAAACTTAAAATGGTCAAATTATTATAAAAATAGGGTGAATCGATCCAAAAAAATTTACACCCAATTTTTTTTGGCTAATGGACCCTGGTCAAGGGTCCCAAATATTAGCCAATTCCAAATTTTGAAAATCCTAATTTTAGCCAATTTGGTGATAAATAACCACTATGCATAACCCTCGCTTTGCATATTACATTATTTGAATGTGTGAATGAATGCTTCTTTCATTGATAATCAATTTTGTTTGTTATGATATTCAAACATATGTAATTGAAATTAAAATAATTTTAAAGTGAAAAGTAATTTGTTGAGAGAGAGACGTTTTTCGCAGGACTGCCCAAACTGCCAAAATCGTTTCGGCCATATCTCACTCATCCGAACTCGGATTGAGCTGAAATTTTGAGGGTAGATGCCTGAAAAACCCTAGAACGTCTCCACCAATTTTCATATCATTTGGAGCAACACAGATCCTAGCGCATCCATATGTGTGAACGATATATTTGGCAAGCGGCTATGCGAGGGTTTCATCTCGGGTTGAGTGCAAGAAGCTCCAGAGGTTGGTTTTTAGGGCCTTCGGGCCCTAGCGGCCAATATTTTTGTGGTTTATGCTCAATATTTTAGCAGGAAATGTTGCAGGGGATACAAGATGGGTTAGAAATTTGTCTTTCAACAGATCATACCGTGAACTTGAGTGACAACGGCTTCCAATTTGTCTGCACAAAAGAAAAGTGAAAACCATACCTTTCCACGGCGTCTAGGGCAAGGATTAAAGAGACCACGAAATAAGTTTCAAGCAGTTGATCAAAAAATGGCTCATATCTCAAGTGAATCTGGTGCTAAGGTGCACCCACAAAATAATTCTACCGTGAAAACCCCTATCAAGGGTAAGAATTTTGAAGACTCAGTCCCAAAAATGAATTTTAGGGATGCCCTTCGTGGTGGACAGCCTCACCCAATGCTAATATCAATATTAGGGCTTCTCATAAACCTCTAAGAATGCCTAAGATTGATCCCAGGAAAACGGAGTCAGGATGTCTTAAAGCAACCGATGGAACTCCTATTGTTAAGCTTGATATGGGTAACATTCAGACTGGCATTGAAGATTTGGAAAAAAGAGGACTAATTTGTCGGCTCGTGGGTTTTCGTCCGAGTCTATCCGCTTTCAAAGTCCTGGGCTGCAAAAAGCTGGAAAACTAAAGGTGAGTTACAAATCTCTATTTATCCAAATGGTTATTTTCTTGTTTTATTTGCTAACAATGAAGATAGAGAGAAAACTTTTCAAGGGGGTCCTTGGTTTTTTGGAAGGGCAGTGGCTTTTCATGAAGCCCCGGCATACTAAATTTAAAGCCGAAGAAGAGATGCCTTCTATAGCTCCCGTGTGGGTTAGACTCTTTGGCCTCCCTATTGAATTTTGGAATCCTACTATTTTTTCTTCAATTGGAAACTCTTTAGGAACTTTTATGATGACTCGCTGATTGTACTCAAAATTTTGAACATATTATTTATGCTCGAATTTGTGTTTTAATGGATTTTGACAAACCCCTACCTAAAAAGATCACATTACAATTTGGGGAAGACACTTGGGAGCAAGTAGTGGACTATGAGAACATTCCTTTTCGTTGTAGAATTTGCCATGAATATGGTCATTTGGCCAGTGCTTGCCCAAATAAAATTCCCGATCAAAAGAAAGAAGATATAAACTCAGCAGGTTTCCAAATACCTAAGAAGAAGAACACTCTAAAAAACCAAGTAATGAAGGATCAATCAAAGTCATTTGCTAATATGTTTGAAATCCTTTCCACAAATGATGTCCCAAGTGAGGAAGAGGAAATAATGGAAACCGAAATCTTAGAAACACAATTTAAATATGAAGGAAAGAACTCGGAGACAAACCAACAAATCAAAGGTTTTCAACAGAAAAAAAAGGAGAAAATTTACACAAGAAAAACAATATTTCAAATGTCAAAACTTCAAATAATGCAGGTCCCAATATAGACTCCATTGAACCATCTAGTAAAATTTTGGCCGTGTATGAGCATTCTTCAAGGTTAGAAGCCATCTCGGATTCAATTGGAATAAGTCAAGAAACAGGGAAAAAAATTGAAGATGGATTCTAATCAAAAAGTAGGTCGCAAGACCAATCAATATCATATGGTAAAAGAAGGTGAAAAGCTTGTAGAGGAAGGTAAGATTAATGCCCTTCCCAACATTTTTAGCCCCGGTATTAATGAAGATCATCACTTGGAATATTAGAGGACTCAAAGGGAGTCTTTCAAAACAAAATGAAATTAGAAGAATGATTCAGATAAATCATCCACATCTTGTTTTCCTTCAAGAAACAAAGATGTCAATGGAGGATATGGACTTAATTGCCAAGTAAAATTTGGCCAGCTGGAAAAGTGATTTCCCTCAGTTCCCAATGGACTTCGGGTGGCATTGCTTGTCTTTGGGACCCAAAAGAGGTAGTTATTCACCATATGGTTGGCAGCTGGGGTTTGTTGGCTATAGCTATTCAAAGTAGACATTCCAACCAGATTATGCTCTACATTACTGTTTATGCCCCAACTTCTTTGGAGGAAAAAAGAAGACAAGTGGAAGGATATTACTCATATTATCTCTCATTTTCCTAAAGCTTGGATCTTGATCGGAGGAGATTTCAATACCATCCTCTCTCTGGATGAGAAAAGGGGGGGAAATAGAAATTTGGACAAAAGTACCGACCTCATGAGCGAATATATTGCAAACCTCCATCTTGTGGATATCCAACCGGATAATGGCCTTATGACTTGGTCTAACAGTAAGGCAAGTCTTAGCTTGTATAATGGAGAGATTGGATAGGTTTTTGCTCTCTGAAAATTTCTTAATCCATGGTCACATTCCTAAAGTGAAGACTCTTAATAATGCTGGTTCGGATCATTGGCCAGTTTCTCTCCTTTTCATTTTCAATTAATGTGGCTTAGAGACATTTCCTTCAGACCTCGTGTGCAACAATGGTGGAAGGAAGGTAAACCTAGGCATGGGACTAAGATGTTCTGTTTTGCCAAAAGACTGCAATACATTAAATCCAAAATCAAGACTTGGAACCGGAAAGAGTTTGGGGATGTTCATAAAAAAAAACATGAAGTTATTGCTCATCTTGAAAATTTGAATCAGAAAATCCGTTTAGATGGCCTCACAGAGAAGAGAAGTGCAGATGAAATTAAACTCACAACTCGGCTTAGAGGAATGGGAAAAAAGAGAAGAAATCTTATGGAAGCAAAAATCTAGAATTCAATGGCTCAAAGAAGGAGATCGAAACACAAATTTCTTCCACAAATCTCTTCTAGCTCGAAGATCTCACAACTTTATTTCTTCCTTAAAATCAGATTCTGGAGATGTTGTTTATACTTGGGATGGCATGAACTCTATTGTTGTTGATTACTTTTCCAATATTTTTACCGCTACTCCTCTTGACTCACCTTCACAACAAAATGTTCTTCAAGCAATCCCTTCTCTTATCACTTCGAGGAGAACTCTATTTTGACTCGCTCCTCGTTACTATCAATGAGCTTCAACAAGTAGTTTTTAAAATGCAAAAAGGAAAACCCCAGTGTCCCGATGGTTTTCCTATTGAGTTCTACCAAGAGTTCTGGGATATCCTTCATGTTGATTTATTAGAGGTGGTGGAAGAAGCCAGGAAATCCAAAGAAATTTTGAAGGTTATCAATAAAACTTATATTACTCTTGTTCCAAAAGCTCAAGAGGTTGATCATATCTCAGCTTTTAGACCTATTGCTTTATGTAATGTTCTTCTCAAAATTATTACTAAAATCATGGCAGAAAGGTTGAAGCCTCTTTTGCATAAGATTATTTCCCAGAAGCAAGGGTGTTATGTGGAAGGACGTCAAATAGTAGATGAGATATTTCTTGCTCAGAAGGCCATCCATTCCATGGATATGCAAAATTCTCCTTCTATGTTCATCCGGTTAGACTTATCCAAAGCTTATGACAGAGTGGATTGGCACTTCCTTATCAAAGTTTTGAGGCAATTTGGTTTCTCTAAGGATTGGATGGATTGGATTATGGGATGTATCTCTTCAGTTTCCTACTTAGTTCTTATCAATGGCAGGCCTTCTCAGCCTTTTCCAGCTTCCAGAGGTATTAGGCAAGGTGACCCGCTATCCCCTTATTTATTCATCATTCTTGCTGAATGCTTGGGTAGGACTATAACCAAAAAGAGGGAAAACAAAACTCTTGAGGGAGTTACCATTGCTCATGGAGCTAGACCTATCTCTCATCTTCAATTTGTGGATGACTCTACCCTTTTAGGTAAAGCTACACTTAAGGAAGCTTCTAATATTAAGCAAATCATTAGCTATTTTTCTAAGGCTATCGGGCAGCTTGATCAATGAAGACAAATCTAAAGTTATTTTCTTTCACTGCTCGCTAGAAAGAATCCATGGTCTTGGATAAATTAAGATATAAGAAGACCTCTCTTCCAATCACTTATTTAGGTATTCCCATAAATATTAAAAGGCAAAAAAATAAAGATTGGAATTGGTTGTTGGACAAAGTCAAGAAGAAAATTGGAAAGTGGACCAACAAGTGGCTTTCTTCTGGGGGTAGAATCACCTTGGTAAAATCAGTCCTTCAAGCTATTCCTATTTATGTTTCTTCCATTTTGAATATCCCAAAGGTTGTTCTTCGAGAATTGGATCAAATCAGTCATCGTTTCCTTTGGAGTGGTACTAAGGAGAAAAGAAAATGGGCCTTGGTGAAATGGGATACTTTATGTCTTCCTAAGAGTGAAGGGGGGTTAGGATTCCGGTCTTCAATTAATAACAACAAAGCTTTAGCCGCTAAATTATATTGGAGGATGTTGCATAACCCCAATGCTCTTTGGGCCAATAATCTCCGTGCTAAATATGCCGAGAACAAAAGTCCCGAAGACCTTGTTCGCTATCAACTTCCTACCAAAGGTTCTCCCATTTTAGCAGTTCTTAAGACCGGTGAGGATTTGATAAAGAAAAAATTATTTTGGATCATTCATAATGGTCAACATGCAAATTTTTGGACAGATTCTTGGGATGGTCACAAGCCTTTGATAACTCGGCTTCCCGATTGGAGGCCTTGGATGGAGGAGCTTCACCGAGCTAATTGGATAAAGGTGGCTAATTACTCGTCGGTACCATACCGGTAATTCAAAGGTTGGTAGATATTGGATCCCTATTGAGGACTCGCCTATTCAAATCCCATAAAGGCAAAGACAAGATATCCAAGGCATCCTTCATATGAGATCCCTCTCTTGGTCCCATGAAAAAGATTGTTTTGGATGGAACAACACTACTAAGGGTGAGTATTCAGTTGCTCAAGGTTATTTGACCTTATGCCATAATAATCCCAACCATTCTTCTCGACATATTTTCTCAATTGTGGGCTCAAAAGCTCTGGCCTAAGGTGAGGTTCTTTAATTGGATTTTATTGCATCGTAGGGTTCTTACTCGGTGAGCAACTTATGAAGCGTGGTTTTCATGGCCCTTTTAGATGTGAAATGTGTGAAAAGAATGTAGAAAATATCAACCATATTTTTATTGAGTGTACTTTAGCCTCTGAGCTATGGAGGAGAATGGCAACTTTACTTGGCTTACAAGTGGTCCAATTTTTTCACTTTTGAACAACTTTGGAGGGATTGGCCTAATCAAGAGGGTGTTGATCATTTTATTAGGCAGCTAGTTTGGATGGGTTCTACCATTCTTCTTTGGAATATTTGGAATGAAAGGAACAACCAAATTTTTAATCAAGATAGGAAGGATATTCACTATATTTGGCAAAAGACCATAGCCAACTTAGTTGAATCAGTCCATCAACTCCTTAATCACCCCCAAAACTCCCACCAAAGATGGGATCAAGTGATGCAAAGATTGAAGATTAAACCTTCTAAGGGCAACCAACTTAAAGGGAATGTGAGTATTAGTAAGATGGATAGGACTAGAAATTGGCAACCTCCTCCTAAGGATTTTGGAAAAGTCAATACCGATGGAGCCTCTAGAGGGAACCCCGGAAAAGCCAAGGTGGGAGGAATTGGTAGACTTTCGGATGGCTCCCTGGTTTTTACTTTTGCCGAGAATTTGGGTATTCTTTCCAATAACCTTGCTCGAGGGGTATGGTATCCTTAGAGGCCTTCGGGAGGCTACTAAGGTTGGATGGGAAAAGGTGTTAGTTGAGTCTCGACTCTCAACTTATGATTAATCTCTTGAAGACTCCTTCTAATAATCATAAGGTGGATTGGAGAATAAAAAGAATTATTGAGAAGATTCAGTTAATCCAGTTGGGATTTTTGAAAGTTGATTACAATCATGTGGTCGGAGATCAAAACAAGAGTGTTGATGCTTTAGCTAATTGGGCTTTGGACAAAGGTGATCTTACTTGTTATGGCCACCCTCCTATATGGTGGGCTTCTCAAATTAGGGAAGCTCTTCTTTCTATCATTTCTTTGGATGGCTCCAGCTTCGAAGGTACCTAGTTTCTTCTTGTTTTTTTTTTTGTTTCTCTTTGGTTCATTCAGTTTTTTTAGTTCCCTAGCTCATTCTATTCTTTATTTTGTTTCCTCCGTTGATTCTTGCATTAATAGTCTTCTGGTCTAGATAGGTCATTGTTTTGTTCATTTTTTTTTTCTTTTGTCTTCTTTGTTTAGTTTTTTAAGGTGGGTGGGTTCTTTTGTTTTGTTTTGTTTTTGTGTTCTTTGTGTTGTTTTTTGTTGTTCTTGTGTTTCTGTTGTTTTGTTTTTTTTTTATGTTTTTTGTTATTGTTCTTGTGTTTTTTTTCGTTCTTGTTCTTGGGTTTCTCTTTGTTTGTGTTATTTCATTTTTTTTATGTGTGAGTGTTTTCTATGTTTTTTATTTTTGTTTATTGTCTGTTGTTGGTTGTTTTTATTTTTATTTTTATTTTTTAGGTTTTGGTTGTGTTTATTTTTCATGTTTTTTTGGGTTATGTCTTTGTAGTGTGCTGTTGTTTTTGTCTTGTTTGTGTTTTGTTATGTGGTTCTTGTGTTTTTCTATGTGGTTTGTGTTGTGGTTTCTTTTATCTTATTGTGCGTGTTTGGTTGTGCTTTTGGTTTTGACACACTCAAGGAGCATGTTTTTTATTTTATTTTATTATTTTTGTTGTTATTTACTTTTTTTAATTTGGTTTTGTGTGTTTGTTTGCTCCTTGAGTATGTCAAAGGTGGTAGGCCAGGTCCGAGTCCTGGGCATTTTTGGCGGAATGGATACCCCCGCCTCCTTGGGTCTTACCCGAAAGTGGCATCCCTTTTGGGATGTTTTCCACAAAAAAAAAAAAAAATAGATGTAATTGAATCAATTCTTTCTTTCTTCTTTCTTTCTAATTACATTGAATCGTTATAAAATCTTGGTATAATTACCCAAACGATAAAGTACCATTCCACTTTCTTGAAGCTTAGGCTGGGAGTTATTTAATGCTTGGTCAATTTAACAAAAAATTTACTTTCTAGTATAAATCTGGAAGAGCGTGAAAATAAATTGTTAAATCTTTAAGTTCACCTCAGGGTATCCTTACCTTTTTTGGTCTGTCAAGAGTCTTTTAAGACAAATCTTTTCCCAAAATAAAGAGGCAAGTAGACCAAAGCCTGTAATTGTTGCTTGGTAGTAGTTTTTTTCTTGTAGCATGACAAACAAATCCTAAGGATGCAAGAAAAATCTCCAACAAGGCTATTTGATTATTTAATTGGGTAAGTTATTCTAAGGTTTTTACCCTTTGTTAAAACCTTAGAAAATTTAATAAATATTTAATTAATTATATTAAGCTAGTTAATTAATTTCTTAAATTATTAATTAGTTAATTGAATTTAGTTAATTGATACATTTATCAATCAAATTTATTTAATTGATTTTAATAAAAGTGTAATTAATTAAATTAAATTAATTAATTAATTTATTTGAAATAATTAATTAGTTTGTTTAATTAATTAATTATTTTACAAAGGGAATTAAAATTCAAACAAATTGTTGTTAGTTTTCCCTTTTGTATTTAGCCAAAGAGCCAAAAGAAGGGATTAAATTGTAATTTAGACTATCATTGTTGCTTTGTATCAAGTTGGTATATAAACTTATTTTGCTCCCAGTTTAAACCTGATTGACTATTGCCTCATATTTAATAGCACAAATGGATAAATATCCAGAGATCGAGATATTTTGAACAGTTGGATATTGGATATGGAAATATGGTTTTCATATAGTCAACTCCCTAAAGCGGAGGAAGTTATTTTTTCCAAGTTGAACCTTTCTAGTTTAGCTAAAATTTTGGTGCGAGAATGTCAAGAAGACCAAAACCCTCTCAATATATTGGAGGATCTTGTTAAGGCCTTGAAGCAAAGTTTTTATCCTTCCAACTATGAGCAAGACTTAATCATCAAATTACTCAACTCTGATAAGGAAATAATGTGTCTGTGCAAGATTTTATTTTTCAATTTAATAGGTTTTGAATTCTCCAAGGTGTGAATGATGATGTAATTGCTCTCATTATCAAGTTCAAAATTAGACTTCAGAAGCACTTATATAGAGAATTAAAGTATGTTCCTCTAAAACTTTTGGATGTAGCCTTCAATCATGCTCAATTGGCAAAAGAAAAGTATGTTGCATAATCGAAGGGACTTCGATCTTTGTATTCTTCAGCAAGACCATATAAGGGCATAAGTTCTTCCTCACAACAAAAATCCTACAAAAAAAGAAGTATTTTATTTTCTCCTTCTTCTCCTTCTCCTTCCTCTTCTTCTAAGCCTTATTTTTCTTCTTCTAAGAAGTTTTGTACTTATTGTAAAATAAAAGGACATGAAAAGTCCGAATGCTTCAAATTGAAAAATAAGAGCTTGATTGTAAAGCCTCAAGAGGAGGACAAAAGGCAAAGTCCCATTGAGGCTATACAAGAGGATAAGGAGTGTGATGAACTATAAGCTCGATTGAATAATGTCACTTTGATGAACAAATATTCAGTGATCATGACACTTTGTTTATAACAAGAGCACATATCACTCACAACGTTTCTACATATTTTATAATTGATAATGGCTCGCAAAAGAATATAGTTGTGATATTCATAGTCAACAAATTACACTTGCCAACAAAGCCACGTCCTCATCCTTTATTCTCTAGGGCGGAATGATAGTGGTACTACCTCCAAAATCACACAAACTTGCATCGTGAGCTTTGCTTTTGGTCCTAATTTTGTGGATAGGATCACTTGTGATGTGACACCTATGGATTGTTATGGTCTATTGCTTGGAAAACCATACCAGTATGATAGGAAGGCAACATATGATGCTTATCATAATACTTATACATTGCAGAAAAATGATAATACATACATCATTAAATGCACCATGCATACAAAGAATTTGGTATTAAGTTGCAAGCAAGTAAAGAAAGCAATCAAACAATTACATGAGCTAGTACTCATTTTTACTCACCTATAGCAAGAATATCCACCAACACAACTCAATCATTGATATGTTTAATTTGATAAGTTTTTGAAAGCATATTCTCATATATTTTAGGAGCTAAAATTACTTCCTCAAAATCACACTATAAATCATAGCATTGAAATCATTCTTGTTGAATCACTTTCCAATGCTCCAATATACTGACAATCAATTTTAAAAAATGAAGAAATCAAAATACAAATTGAAGATTTATTTTCAAAGGGGTTTATAAATCCAAGGATATCTTTATGTGCATATTCAATTTTGTTGGTACTAAATAAATATGGAACTTGGTGATTATGAATTGATTTTAGGGATTTAAACAAAATCATAATTAAAATTGATATCCACTTACCCATATTTGTAATCTCTTGGATCAACCCCGGGGATCAAAGTTCTTTTATAAGATTAATATCAAGATTTTTTATCATCAAGTACAAATTTAGATGGAATACACATGAAATATTACCTTTAAGACCAATTCTCCTATGGCATTCATGAGATTGATGAATGAGGTTTTTAGAGGATTGCTTGACAAGTTTGTGATCATCTATCTAGATGATATCCTTGTATTTTATTCCACTTGGGAGGATCATCTTGAGCATCTCAAGCAAGTTCTCCATACTCTTCAAGAGAACAACTTGTATGCTAACCTCGCCAAGTGTTCTTTTGGCCAAAATTCCATTTCATATCTTGGCTTTGTCATTAGTGAGCATGGAATATAGATAAATCCAACCAAAATAGATACTCTACTTAAATGGTCTTCTCCTCATATTCTAATTGATTTAAGGTATTTTCTTGGACTTGTAAATGTATATTGTAATTCTATTCCTCACTATTCCACTATTGTGGCTCTATTGCACCGATTTACCAAAGCCAATACTCCATTTCAATGGGGAAAAAGTAGGAACTTGCAATTGAAATCTTAAAACATTAATTATGTACAACACATATGCTTTCTTGCTCTCCCTGATCGTTCTTAGCCATTCAATATTTAGATAGATGCATCTTAATTTTCTTTAGGTGTTGTACTAAAAAAAAATGGTCATGCAGTGGCTTATCATTCAAAGTCTTTTTCTATTGCTAAAAAGAACTATTCTACATACAACAAAGAGTTGTATGCTTTGGTCCAAGCCATCAAATACTGGAGACATTACCTCTTGGGGAAATAAACCATTGTACACACTAATCACCTTCCACTCAAGTTTCTTTAGTCTCAAAACAAAATTAAAGAGGCAAGACACATGAAGTGAGCATCATATGTACAACAATTTTATTTGGTCATTAAGTATAAAAAGGAGAAGAGCAATTCAATGGAAAATTATTTGAGTTAGTCTCTTGTTGTTCATGCTTTGACTATCATCACCATTTCACACTTGGAGTTTCAATATTGGCCATCACAATATGCTCATGATCCTGAATTTGAAAAATGTATAACAATTGCACCATTCAATCTCTTCCAATTTGTATCCTTTCCAAAATTTCTACATCAAGTGGAGTTCATATATAGGTTGGATAAGTTACGTATATCTTGTGAGCATAGAGTGTTTCTTCTCAAAGAGGAATACTACAAACTCTATTGTGGTTATTTTGGTAAGTAGAAGACACTACATTACTTGAAGTGCTTCTTCTATTGGCCACATATGTAAATATATATTTTTAGGTTCTTGCAAAAGTGTGTTGTTTGTTATCGTTCTAAACCAACTAACCAAAAATTAGGCTCAAGCATGCCCTTGCATATTCCTTTTCATCCTTGGTAACCATACACTTGGTTAGTGGTTTCCCCATAATAGTGTGACAACACAATTTTTTTTTTGCTATTGTGGATAGATTCAGTAATATGGCTAAGTTTCTTCCATATCACAAGACTAGTTTTGCACCAGACTTAGCTCAACTTTTTTTTGACTACAAATGACAATCTTTTGGTCTTCCAATAAAATTATTTCCAACTGTGATTCATTATTTGTATGTCACTTTTGATGGTCTTTGTGGAAACTTTTAGAGGTCTTCCTTAACTTTTCCACTGCCTATCATCCTTGATATAATGGTTATACTAAAGTGGTGAATTGTACACTTGTGTAGAGCTTGTGAATATACTATCATGATTCTCTAGAAAAGTGAAACTTGATTCTTACTCACATAGAGCATGCATACAATATGACAATGCATTCTTCTATAGGGAAGTCTCCTTTTAAAGTTTGTTTACGTTTTTAGTTGTTGGATTCTTATGAGTTTCCCTTGTCCTTGCCTTATCCAACCATAATTCATGTTATGAAAGAGCAAGACAATAGGCACACTCATTTATTCAACTCTTGCAAAATTTTCAATCCAAGGTTATTTAGATTTTGCAAAAGACCTAGAAACAACAAAAACAAACCCTGGATTGACACAAAATTACTCATTCTTTCTAGGTTGATGACAAAGTTTAGTTGTACTTGGATAAGCAATTTTTTTCAATAAAGGCACATAGAAAAATTAATCCACTTTGCTATGGGCCTTATACCATTATTTAGTAGGTGTTCAAAAATGATTTCTAGCTAGATCTTCCAACACACCTTAGGATTTATGACATCATCGCAGTAGATCTTTTGAAACTATACCATGAATCTACATTGGAGATCAAATTTGCCATCAACCATCCTATCGATGTGGTATCTGATACTCAACCACCATTGGATTTTGATCATGTCTACCACACCAAGACTCATCATACTTTTCACAACTCTTCTACTTCATATATTTTGGCATGCCATAGACAATATCCACACTAGGCTCATTAGATTTCTTATAATTAGATGTTCCATGATTTTTATTCTCTTTTGAAAGCATTGAAGTCTAATGCTTCTATCATGGGGAGGCATGATGAGGAATAATGTACACCATCTTCTTTTTTCCTAGACTAGGTTCTTAGGCTTAGGATTAGTTGATTATTTGTTTTACTTTTAAAATAATGTATATGTGAGGATAATAATCTCAAGTTATATTTTTAGATTTTTAGGTGTATACTTCTAGATCCATATGTTTAGATATGTTCTAGATAGGTTATCTGGTAGTTTTAAATTCTCCTAAGTTAAGTTTATGAAATATATTTGCTACCTTGGAAGTATAAATCTGGTATTGCATTTTTAGTCTCTATTGAAAATTTGATGGATGCTTTGTAATTTTAACATATTTAAATACCTATAAATACTTCCACTTATGAATAAAAACCCAGTTGTAAATTGTTCCCATATTATATTAAATAACTCTTATCTCAATGAATGAATTGATTTTTGTCATCAAGGCAATTCTCAAAATAAAAAAACTAATTAGGTTACTAGACTATTTGTAGGAAAGAGAAAAACATTAGAGTGGGATTATAAATGTCTATGCTTCAACTATAGTTACTCCTCATGAAATATGTTGGAAGGACCTTAGCATATCTTTGTCAAACAAAATGATAATTTATAATTATGATCTATGTATTCTTTGGGGTGGTTTCAACAATGTTCCATCTCCTTTGGAAAGGAAAAGTGATACCCCAAGATGGTCTAAATCAATGCAAGATTTTACTTTATTTTTCAATTCAAATTATATTTGGGATTTTTGTCCTTCAAATTCTCAATATACATGGGATAAAAGACACATTGAGCACACTTATATAGTGGAAATATTGAATAGATTCTTGTTATCCAACACATTGTTGCAAACATAGTATATAATCTATTTAGATATTTTATTGTGAGTAGGATTGGATCATAAACCCATTCTTTTGACTTATTATTTACCTAATAATGGTCATCCAAAGTAATTTCACTTCTAGTCTATGTAGCTTCAAGACCTTGATTTCTTCCAAATGGTTATGGTGGGATATATATATATATATATATATATATATATATATATATATATATATATTTAGAATGCCAAATATTTTGGTAATATTTTTGAAAAAAATAAAGAAACTAAATCCAAGCTCAAAAACTTAGAAGAGATAGTATAAACAATTAAACGAATTAGGATTCTTATGTAAAAAAAAAATTACTTTTTAATTATCATAATGCATTGAAAAAGGAGGAGTCTTATTGGTTTCAAAAATCTAGATAGAAATGGATCAAGGAAGGAGATATAAATACCAAAAACAAAGTTGTTATAGCAAAAACAATTTTTTTATTTCATCACATCAAAAATATTTTAACTCTAGATTGAAGATATATTAAGGAAGAAGATAAAAGGAAGAAAGCAATTAATTATTTTTAAAATATTAGGTTAGATATTGGGCATGACAAGGAGGCACAAGATAAGATTTTAAAAAATATTCCATCAATTATCATATAGGGACAAGATTGATGAAGAAGATATATTTGGAGGAGTTAGATGAAGTACTTTTTGTTGAGGACATCTATCTAGGCTTAAGACTTAGGCTTAGGTTTTTATTATTATTTTATGCATTTACCTTAGGCTATCTATGTTTCTAAATGTCCAATGTGAAACTTCCAAAAAGCTCATGTTAGTTTTCTAGTTTATGATTAGCTTCTATAGTTAGCTTGTCTCTAGATAGTTGGTTGTTAGTTTATTTCTTCCTAAGTTAGCTTCTAGCTAGCTACTTGGTTAATCCCTCCCTAATTCTACCCTTCCATTTAGATTTTTTTGGTTCATATTGTTGTACTTTGTGCTTATTTAAGCACATCATTTTCAATGCAATATTTAGTGGATATTACTACCACATCAAGTTTTCTCTTTTTAACCTAACAAGACACCTAGCCTTAATGGATTTCCTAAAATTTTATTTCAATTTTTTTGGAATTTATTTGAAGAATGATATGTTAGTTGCAGTTGAAGAGGTCCAAAAAAGGAAGGCTATAACAAGTGATATTAATGCCACTTGTATTAAGTTAGTTTCTTAGAAATACGAGACAATATTGATAATTTTTATCCAATAATAATTTGTAAAATGATTTATAAGATCATTTTAAAAATTATAGCAAACAAGTTAAAATGTTTTCTAGATTGTGTTATCTCAAAGGAAAAAGGTGGTCTTGTTCATGGTAATCAAATTCTTGATGGTATAATCATTACACACGAGGCCATACATCCTCTTCATTCCATGAAAAAACCAAGCATGCTTATAAAATTAGATATGAAAAAAAAATAAGATAAGGCTTGCTTGAGTTTTCTATATGATACTCTAAAAAAATTTGGTTTTGATTACAATTAGTGTGAATGGATTAATTGTTGTTATAGCACTACAAAAATATTCTATTTTGATCAATGGTTCTGTTGTTGGTTACTTTAAGTCTTGGTGAATATTACATTATTTGGTATATTCTAATGTACCTCCATGGTACCTCTATGGTACAAATGTAAATATGTATTAGATTAGAGTGTGATTAATGTTTCCCTTTTATGTATGTGTTCATGTGTAGAAGTGCACAAGTGTCATGTAATAAAGTGTGCATGTGCATAGATGTAGGAGTGTGTAATGTGTCATATAGTAAATTGTGCAAGTATCATAGAGTAAAGTGTGCAAGAGTAAATAGAGAGTCAAGAGTCATGTATACAAGTAGAAATATGATAAGACAAAAGGCATGATATATTTGCCTTATGCATGGAATAAGAAAATATGCATTATTGGATAAAACATTGGTTAGTTTTCTACGGTTCAATTAATTACCTCCATTTAATTGTCAACCTATGGTAGCTCGTAGACTTGTGAGTATCACAGTATAGTGTATGCCTATATTGCGAGGAATGAGTTTCTCTATACCTATTGGTTTGGGGGGTGTTTGGTATTCATTGAAGTTTAAATTCAAACCAATAATATTATGCTACATCTTAGAAAACAAGACTGAAAGCGTTCAAAAAATAAATTACTATCTTGCTGGAAATCACAAAAAACGGGGGAAATAATAGAGAAATAAATTAATCTATGAAAATAAATATAGAAAGCAAGGTAAAAAGGGAGAAGTAATATTTAGAGTGGGCCCAGGATCCAACAGTATTATGCTCAATCAATTTATTCACTAGACGCTAGATTGAGATTAATAAAAACACTCAAATAAATATATTGCAGCTTCAAAAATTTACAGAACAATTCATCCAAGATTCGGGATTATTTTTATCAGGGGTGGCCTACATATTTATAAGATATGCAGCCATGCCTTGTTACATTTGAGAGCAAATCAATTCTTGATTTTTTGGTTATAACAAATACTTAGAAATAAGGAGATAAAGCAAATACATTAATTCTGGACTGATTTAACATATTCTATTTTTATTGGAACAAAATACGTCTAATTTTATGCTTATCTATTTGCATTGATATTTACATATTTGCTAGAAAATAAAAAATATATGGTCTTTGATATTGTCCTTCATCTTCATCCTTGCTGAAATATCATCTGCATCCATCACTGAAATATCTGTTTTGTTTTGCTGACGATAGGAGTCACGCTGTCATTTTAAGTCAACGAAAGTCAAGCGCCTTATTTTATATGGGAAGCAAGCACCTAACGGGAAGAAGCCACCTAACGAAAAGCAGGCACCTACGGGAAGCAGGCGCCTAATGGGAAGCAAGCATTCGTCAGTTAAGTGCAAAATGGAAGTCGGGTGCTTCAAAGGGAATCGACTGCTTCACTTAGTACTTCTCACCGATGTATTGCGGATGTTTTACCTTCATCAAATTGACAGTGCCATGTCCAAGTGGGACCTTGACATAAACATGCTAAAATATCGTAAAACCCACTAAATACGCACACAGTTAACTTAAAAACAAATATTAGATATTATACATAATTTACTATTAAATATATATAAAACTTCCATAAAACATACATTCTATAATAATAATACCGGTTAATATGTTAGAAATAAGCTCTTTTTTTCTTTCTCCTCTTTCTGGTTGTGGCAGCTCATTCTTTTTAAGCAAATGATTTGTGGATTTCACCCATGGTCAATCTATTTGTTTTTTTTTTTAATGGGATTCAGGTGCCTGTATATGGGAAGCAGGCGCCTATATATGGGAAGCAGACCTGTATATGGGAAGCAGGTGTCTATATATGGGAATCAAGCTTGTATATGGAAAGTAGGCTCCTGTATATGGGAAACAGACGCTTGTATATGGGAAACATGCTTGTATACAGGAATCAAGTCTGTATATGGAAATTAGGCTTGTATATAGGAAGCAAACACTTGTATATGGTTATCAGGCCTGTATATGGGAAGCATGCGCCTGTATGTTATTTTTAAGATGATGACCATGAGTGTTCTCCCAAAAAAATATTTGCATGTGGACAAAATACCAAATGGGGCTAAATGATTGGATGAAAAATTTAATGAGGATCATGCCAACACTATTTTATAGAAATATATTTCTATGAAAACTATATATATACAAAAAAAAAAATTAAGTACACACCTATATTATGTTTTGTGCATGTATAATGCACAAACATTTGTGGTGCACTTGTATTAGCTATTTGATGATGACCATGTGTACTGGAATAAATAACATCATGCTTATTTCCCATGTGGATAATTTTTCTCTATTTGACTGGTTCTTTATTACTGTATTTTATTCATTTGATGTTTCCTATACAAATTCAAGAAAATATTAGAAAAAACATGTCTTCGTAGATGACACACATCCCTTCCTTGAAAGTTGTTCATTGATGACCTTGGAACGTGCATAAATCTCTAATGAAAAAATAAGATAATTTTATCCATGAGAGGTTTTGATTTTATGCACGTGGATGAGTTGTTGATGTGGCATGGGCCACTTTCCAATGTTGAAGATTATTCACACGAGGCTCAAACATTGGTTAGAATAGAAAGTACGAACCTTCATATGGGAATTGGGCACCTTATTTTAATTCATGAAAAGCAAGTGCTTGCTAAAATAGAAAGCAAACTTTATACAAATATTTTTTTTTTCATGTTTAGAAGGCTTGGCATCAGTTCTTTCCTATAAAACTAGAAGTCGGGTGCCCTCCTAGAGAAGCCAAGAATTAGGCGTTGGTCTATCGAAAGTTGGGAGGTAAGCACCGTCTTCTTAACATGCTTGGAGTAAGGTGTTGTTCATTGTATAATAGGAATTATATGCCTCTTACCGTAAAATAGGAATCAGGTGCCTTTCGCCATAAAACAGGAGTCAAGCGCTTCTCTTTATTCAACGAGTGTTGGCTTTTCCTCGAATTTTGTGTTATAAGGTTGATTAGGCCTAAAGCACTTTGGTTGAAGAACAGGGACAAAAATTAGCATCCACCCCTAAATCAGTAGTTGAGTATTTAATTTTCCATCAAGACCAATCCAAACACTCTTGTGCAGTTTCGGGTTTAGTATTCCTCTTCTGAGGGATGAGCTACTCCTACTCCTAAAAAACTAAAAATGCGTAGGTTCATGGATCCTGTGTCGTTAGGCCTAGGTTTCCCATGTTACCTAATTATTGCACAAAGGACATTGTTCCCATAAAATAAAAACACAAATAAAAGAAATTTTATGTTAAGCAAAACAAGTTCCATGTCGTCTTTCCCCTTTTTTCTCTTTTTTTATGATGAATACGTGAACATTCGTCAAATGGCTGGTATGGATTTAAAAATATGGAGTCTCCTATATGCTTGTGTTTGATTCAATATCACAAATGTGAGGTGCATGGCAAGGTTGTAAATGGAGCCCATTGACTGTTACTCATGTTGTTTCATCATGTGATGTTACGAACTCCTCAAAAAAATCCCACTTTGTGAAATCCTCATAGCCATATTTTTTTCACTTTTTTTTATGAGTAGATGTGTTACTCAACAAAGTGCTATGAACCATATAAGCTCATCTTTTGTTTGCCACAAATGGTGCTGCCATGGCCGAATGTTGCACATTTGCCTATGGTGTCAACCTGTATGCAACATATGTGTTTTATTGAGCGCTTGGTAGCTGATCCCATAGAACCTCTAAAGTTAAGCATTATGCCATGGAGTAGAACTGGGATGGGTGACCACCTGGAAAGTCCCATGGACTGCGCCCTTCTTCCTTTTTTTTTTTTAAGTTCCAAATTATGAAATTTTATAGAATTTTCCAGATTCTGGAATTTTATAGAATTTTTCATAATTGTCTAGATTATGGAATTTTCCAAAAAAAATTCTAGTTTCTGGAATTTTCTAGAATTTTTTCATAAGTTTTTAGTTTTTGAAATTTTCCATAATTTTTTTAGATTCTAGAACTTTCCAAAAATTTCAGATTCTAGAATATATTTTTTTCTTTTGGAAAAAAGACATAATGGAACGGTGCATGTTGGTAGGTCGGATTGCCTTGGATGACTACGATCTGCATTGAGCCTCTTGCTGTCTACAAAACATAACAAAATAAAAAGAAAAACCTAAACTAATGGCATTAAAGAAAACTCTAATTTTTTTTTAACACTATAAAAGTGTAAATTGTGTTGTGGTGATAACATTGAAGGTGGGATCTCCCCCATGCTTACAATTGAGCAAGCCTCTAGAATTTGGGGCTTGTGATAAGATCTTAATTTGTGTCTAAAATCTGATACAATTAACTTCATTTGTCTCATCACCTTATTTATTCAGTTCTATGATATATTGTAGCATGGGAAGAGAATCTTTCTATATGACCTCAAAACCAGATTCATCCAACTCATTGGCAGATTATGCAGGTAGGTGGATGACTATTGTTTGTACAATTTTTTTATTATCATTTTTCCTGTTCTGCATCTAATATCAACATTAAAATGTACCAAAGTGTTGGGAAATATTAAGCCCAAATTTTTTATAATTAAAGCTAGGCTTTTGATATAGGTTTTATCTAATATTAGATCAACATGTTGATCTATCATATTCATTATTTTTTACTATGGTTCTCATATCGGTCTCTTGAGGTAAAAATCCCTAATGGCTTCTATGCAAATAGGCACATACTTGATAGTTTGAGGAATGATATCAATAATATTTCTTAACTGTTTCTATCAAACTTAGGTGGTGTCATTTCTCTAGTTTTCCATAACCTTTCGGGATATGGTGGAAGTCCTTCATTACTTGATTGTTCAACAACATGATTTATTTCTACACTATTATGGCACAGTGGGTTTATTCCTGTAACTCCCTGATAAGCTAGTGAATTTAAATAGTAGCTACTAGGATTCGACTCTAGTGGTGCCAACAACTGTTTTGGCCTTATAGAAGGTGAAACTGGTAAGCTGGAATTTTTTTATGGTTGTGTCTATGGAGATTGATCCATGAAGTAATTTTCTACTTCTTCTAGATTTTCTTTTGGTATTTGTGGACACAACCTGGTATTT
Source organism: Wollemia nobilis (assembly GCA_028583015.1). Lineage (NCBI taxonomy): Eukaryota > Viridiplantae > Streptophyta > Pinopsida > Araucariales > Araucariaceae > Wollemia > Wollemia nobilis. The sequence goes on from JAQPPZ010015413.1 coordinate 1,047,471, forward strand.
GTGGATACAACCTAGTATTTATTTTTTTCATGGTTTTTTCTACACCTCGAACATAAAAAGATAGACATTGCTTTAGATTCTTGTTTTTTTCTTTTGAAATGTGTCTAACTGTAAAGCAAAAGATAAAATTTCACTTTTTACATTGTTAAACAATGTTCCTATTTCTATTTTAATTGTGGAGGCTATTCCTCATATTGGCAGTTTTTGCTTTTTGTAAGAATATTTTTGGAATAATTGTTGAATTTTCCCCATCTTGGTCACAAAAATATTTCTTATAATGAGTTTTCGTAAAGACTCAAATAGATGGGATTTTTTTCTTTAATAACTATTTCCAAAATATTCTAAGGTTGAGGTGTTTTCTATTTTTTTCAATAAATGATTCGTTGGAGTTTTTTAGGTTCTTGATGGACTCATGCTTCGCAGGTAGATGATCTACAGACAAGGAAATATAAAATAATTTTTCAAACTAACTAACCTATTGATCATACACTACAGTTGTGACACTCCTCGACAACGATGCCAAAATATTGGATAAAATATTGGTTAGTTTTCTACAGTTCAATTAATTGTCAACCCAGGGTAACTCGTAGACTTGTATCATAGCACAGTATATACCTGTAGTGTGAGGAATTATTTCCTCTGTGCCTATTGGTTTAGGGGGTGTTTGGTATTCGTTGAAGTTTAAATTCAAACCAACAATATTATGCTATGTCTAAGAAAATAGTACTGAAAGCATTCAAAAACTAAATCACTATCTTGCTAGAAATCACAGAAAATAGGAGAAATAACAAAGAAATAAATTAATCTATAAAAATAAATACATAAAGTAAGGTAAAAGGGAAGGAGTGTTGTTTAGGGTGGGGCCAGGCTCCAACAGTTTTTTTTTCTAATCAATTCATTTACCAGACGTTAGATTGAGATTAATAAAAACACTCAAATGAATATATTGTAGCTTCAAAAATTTACAGAGCAATTCGTCCAGGATTTGGGATTATTTTTATCAGGGGTGACTTGCATATTTATAAGACATACAACCATACCCTGTTACATTTTAGAGCAAATCAATTCCTAATTTTTTGGTTACAAAAAATACGTAGAAATAGGGAGATAAAGCAAATACATTAATTTTGGACTGATTTAATGTATTCTATTTTTTATCAGAACATAATACGTCTAATTTTATGTTTATTACGCTGATAGGCATCCTACAATGGCAGCCAGGAAGGTCAGCGATGTCGTAAACAATATTAATATTTTATTAAAAAAGCCGACATTAAGAAAATTATCCACCGACATTAAGGGTTACGGTGGATTTAAAATATTTAAAAAATATTTAAACTATTTAAACTAAAATGGTGCCCAAACTTTCTAATATTATTTGCTTCTCATTTCTTGGGGGTGTGATAGATAGGTGCCTCGAGATTGATAACTCTCGGTGTTTATAGATATATATTTTATATATCTAAGCTTGTCTATTTGCATTGATATTTATGTATTTTCTAGAAAATAGAAAAAACATGGTCTTTCATATTTTCCTTTGTCTTCATCCTTATTAAAATATCATCCGCATCTATCGCTGAAATATATGTTCTATTTTTCTGATCATAGGAGTCACGTTGTCATTTTACGTCAATGGAAGTCAGGTGCCTTATTTTATATGGGAAGCAGACGCCTAATAGGAATCAGGTGCCTAACGGGAAGCAAACGCCTATGGGAAGCAGACGTCTAACAGGAAGCAAGTGCCCTTTAGTTAAGCGCAAAATAGAAGTTGACCGCTTCAAAGGGAATTGATCGCTTGACTTAGTACTTCTCACCAATGTATTGCAAATGTTTTACCTTCATCAAATTGACAGTGCTAGGTCCGAGTGGGACCTTGATGTAAAAATGCTAAAATACCGTAAAAATCACTAAATCTACATACAATTCACTTAAAAACAAATATTAGATAATATACATAATTTACTATTTTCGCGACATGTTTAGAAAGAGGAGGAAGGAAAAGTGTCACGATTTTGCGACATGTTCAGAATGAAAGAAAGGGTGTAGCGATATTGCGACATGTCGCTTTTTCATGACCAAAAGTGAAGAGAATAAGCAAGAGGGAAAAAGTGTCACGATTTCGTGACATGTCGTATTTTCGCGACCAAATGTGAAGAGAAAGAGCGGGAAGTAAAAGTGTCGCGATCTCGCGACATTGCGCTTTTCGCGACCAAAAGAGAAAAGAAATAGGAGGAAGGAAAAGTGTCACGATATCGCGACATGTCACAGTTTCACGACCAAAAGAGAAGAGAAAGTGTTAGGAGGCAAAATTGTCGACTGCCTGTGTTCTAAGGTGTGTGTAATCTTTTGTAAGCGTGTTGCTCTTTGTTGGCTGTGGCCCCAGTAGGGGGCTAAGGACAAACTGTCCCTATTGAGGTCTTGTTCCGTTTAAAGCTTTGTGCTGATTTTGTAATAGGTTTTGGGTCAACCTGTAAAACCCGGTTGTAATGAATTTGTACCTTAATTACCAAAAATTAAAAAAATTTACTATTAAATATATATAAAACTTCCATAAAACATACATTCTACAATAATAATGTCACATAATATGTTAGAAATCCATGTATTAAAATGAGCATTTTTGGTGCTCATCATGCATCTCTTAGATATGTGAGAAGAGCAATATATAAAATGTCCAAGAGCCACCTTTCTAAGGTTATGTTATGGAGATGAAGTTCCATGTTGCATATTGAAGATTACATTCAAGCATTGATTATAAAGAAGCTTGTATGCAGTTTGAGCAATTCTATTGTAAGTTTTCTTCATGTTATTTCATGAATGACATTGGCTATTTTACTTCATATTATTGTTATTTTATATGAATATTATGTTCTTTAATATTGGCCATATATATTGAATGCTCAAATATTAATCTTATATTTGATCTCGAACATTGGAACATGTGATAACCTAGCTAAAAATCCAATAGTGGTATCAGAGCTACCACACTCTTTCCATCATTTTGGAAGAGGTATATTTGAAAGCTAGCATTGGAGAAGGATTCTGGTGTGAATTTAATTTGGAAATAGGTTTAGGATAAAAGTTAGCATCAGAGAAGAGATCTCTAGTGTGAATTATATTAGTGGCTAGAGCCATGTGAAATGAGTGCTTGACAACATTTGAGAGTAATGCCATATTCCATAAAATCATTTGAATCTGAGGACATTAGAAGCAACAAAGACATGCAAAAACAATGGAGTGTCTTAAAGGAGTTTAAGATATCAAATTCAGAGATGTTCAAGCATTGGATAATGTCTATGAAGATGTTGATAATAGTAGTAAGAGCCAACTCTAAAGTTGGATGTGAGGGGATAGTAAAAGTTAACCTGATAAAGGAGGATTCTCTAAAAAAGAGAACCAGAGAAAGAGTGGTTAAGCCACTAAATATATCTTTTTTTAAGATGTGTTGTAGCAGAAGATAGGGAGTCATTGAAGCTTTCCAAATAGAAGAAATATCCAATAAAAAAGAAGAAAAATAACAACTCTAAGTTGATAACTCAAAGTCGAGTTGATAGGGTGTGATAGCTACAATAGAAAAGGAGGACATAAAAAAGGGAGAATGTTTAAGTTTATCTTGTTTGAAGGCAATACATTCTAATTGTTATAGGAGGCATGAGACTTATCTATTTGGCATAGAGAAAATAACTGTACGTAAAAGTTCATCCATGCTTCTAAAGAAGGAATGGAGAAGAAACTCTACATGATAGTCCATCTAGTAGAAGGTGTGGAGAAGAACAACTCTGCATATATTCATCATTATTTGCTAAAGAAGGCATGGAGGAAATATTTGTATTAAGAATCCTAATTGTGTTTGATAGAAACCTCATAATACAATCATTCATGGCTTGATGTTGCAAAAGAAAGAGGAAGCACCACTTTTGAAAAGTGAGTAGAACCAAAACCCAAAACACTTGTGTCAGGGTAACACTTAGTGCATGAAGGAAACAATTGCCAAGTGGAAGGAATTGAAAGAGCCAACATAAGGTATGCACCATTGATTTATGTTTTCAAAATATTCTAGGTGTGTAATATAAGGGAGGTTGCTCATTGAAATCTACTAGATTTGATTAAATCCGATAAGAGTGATAATGGGCTCAAATTTGAAATTTATTTAAATTGAAATGTAGTAAAGTTAATTAGAGTGATAAGGATTTTTTCAATTTGAATTCTTCATTTGAGTTTTGAAATTTTTGAAAATTTAGAATTGATTAATTAGAAAGTCAAAATGAATTCAACTCCAAAAATATTTTTGAAAATTGAAAATTTTATATTTGCAAATTATTTTTATGATTTGATTTCAAAAACTTAAATTTTGAAAATTTTGGAAAAGATTGTTTTTAAAAAATTTAATTTAAAACTTTGATTAATTTTAATTTTGGAGTTATAAGGTTGTTTGCACCAAAGGAATTTTTTATTTGAAGATTGGTTAATTATTTTTGCAAAATTTGAAGAAATTTATTTGCAAATTGATAAAATTAATTATTTGAAATTTGGGAGATACAAGGTCTTCTACTCCAAAGGAATTGAAAGTTTGTTGAATTTACAAATTTGAAGAATTTGATTGTTTTATATATTTAAAATTGTGGAGATAATAAGGATTTCAACTTTAAAAGAATTTTAATGAGTTTCATTATGTCAAATAACAAGATATTCCTTTTAGAATCCCAAATTTTGAAAGGACCTAATTTTGCTTCATTGAAAAAAAAATGAGATTGAGAATAGGGGGATGACGATGGGCGGGAAGTCCTCTATGGGGGAGATCGGGAGCGGCAACGGTTCGATCCTTGGGCGCAGCGGAGCAGTCGGAGGGCACCAGGAGTCCGAGGGTTCGGAGGCATCCTTGCCTAATGAAGGAGATCGGGCTGACGTCGATGTCAGTCAGGGTAAGGACCCACCAGACAAAGGGGGAGGTGGGCCACATAAGTCTTATGCCCAGGCAGCGGCTTCAGAAACCCTAAACGACTTTTCTACCAAGGAGTTGTTTTCGGTTGGGGACGAGCTGGACATCCCGACGGAAGTCCTTTCAAGCTTCATGGAGTTTGAGAAATTTACCCTCATAGGTAAGTTCATTGGCGGTCGTCCCGACATGGAGACCATCCGAAAGTGGGCGGCAAGCAAATGGAGGACCTCTGGTCATATGGAGCTGGCGGCCCTATCCCGGGGTTTTTTGCTATTAGACTGAACAATAAGGAGGATTACTGTAAAATCCTGGCTGGCGGCCCATGGTTCCTAGGCCGCAGAAGTTTGTTTCTTAGGAAGTGGGGCATGGATTTCAATCCTGACACCCAGAACATCAACATTGCCCCAATATGGGTTAGGCTCCCGAGTCTTCCCCTCTTCGGATGGCATGAAAATGTTATAAGAGGTATTGCGCGCTCCATAGGGGAGTTGGTCACCATTGACCCTCCCACCCGAGCTCGAACAAGGTTCGTCCAAGCCCATTTTTGCATTTTGATGGATCTGGAGGCGAAACTTCCGACTTCCATCACTCTCCGGTCTGGAGGTACCATTCTTCATAAACAAGCTATTGTCTATGAAAATAGACCAGCTTTCTGCCCCCAGTGTCGATCCCAAGGGCACCTCCAGTCCCATTGTCCTCTTCAAAAGTCGGGTAAGCAGAAGCGTGAAACCTGTAACCCCCTGGAGCATGGTGATGGTCAGGTGAAGCAGTCAAATCTTCCAAATGCGAAGGGCCATGAGTCTTCAGGCCCCACCAGGGACCGCATCGATGTCCCTCAGCCTGAAGAGAATCCCACCCTCCAATCAGACTCTATACAATTTGGAGTTGACAATCAGCAAGGAGCAGACTCCCACCTGGAAAGTGAATCGCAGGAGGAGAAGGATCGGACCCCATCCCAAATTATTACTCAGTCTGATTCTCTGCTCCAAGACCAGGGCCATCCCGATTTCAACCAGTCGCAGACACTGCTAGAAGATTACCTCCTAGGTAGGAGGGGTGAACAGTCCGGTCATATTAGCCCCCGAAATACGAGGAGCCAAAAGCAAAGTGTGGATTTTGGTAGTGAGAGGAAGCAGGGCCGTCCTCCTAACAAAGATAGGCGAGACAAAGAGACAGCAATAGACGTTGCAAATGGAACCCAACGTTTGCTATTTTTGGATGATTTTGACGCTCAGACGGACGAAGCGCATGCATCAAAACCTCCCCCCCAACAAGGAAGGGGAGGCAAGAAAAACCTCAAACTGTCCAGATGAAAGTCCTCTCATGGAATGTGAGAGGACTGAACGGTGCAGCCAAACGAAGGTTAGTGGCTGATCTCCGTAAGAGGACTAACCCTTCCATCCTTATTTTGCAAGAGACCAAGCTCGATGCTATCTCCTCTGATAAAGTTGCGAAGGCCATTTGGGCCAAGGCAAATTGTCTGTCCAGCCCTACTGTGGGAACAGCGGGAGGGCTCATGGTTCTGTGGGATCCAACGAGTTTTGAGGGTAGCCTGCTGTCAACCTCCAACAGAATCATCAATGTGTTGTTCCAGTCCAAAACCACCAATTTTTCCTGGATTTTGTCCAACGTTTATGCTTCAAATTCTGCCACAGAGAGAGCAGAAATGTGGAAAGCTATCTCTCAGATGAGGGAGAATTTTAGTAATTTTCCTTGGGTCTTAGGGGGTGACTTCAATTGTCCCCTTCATCCTTCAAAAAAAAAGGAGGGTCCGACCATTCCAGCCGTAGCCTGGAGGACTTCAGGGATTTTGTCTCTGCTAATGGCCTGCTTGACATCAAACTCAAAGGGGCTTCCTTCACATGGAGTAACAGAAGGATTGGGAGCAGCTTGATTCAAGTTAAGCTCGACAGATTTTTCATTTCCCAAGAAGCCATTCCCATCCTTGGCGGGGCTATCCTTTCGGCCCTACCAAGGATTGGGTCTGACCATAACCCTATTTTCTTGGAGGTGGACGATGGGCCTATTTTTAAGACCCCCTTCAGATTCGAATCCATGTGGATTTCTCACAAGGATTTCAAAGGATTGGTTTCAGCGTGGTGGCAACTGAAGGTGGAAGGAAGCGCTCCTAAAAGAGTGGCTTTAAAGCTCAAAATGGTCAAAGAGAAGCTGAAGATATGGAATAAAGAGGTTTTCGACAACATTTTTGAGTCCAAAAAATCCATTTCGGAGAACCTAAAGGTTTTGGAGGAAAGGATGGAACTCGAAGGTTACACTGAGGGTCTCAGGGAGGAAGAGCGGAGCCTTTTGGTGGATTTTCATTCTATTCTCGCTAGGGAGGAAATTTTCTGGCGCCAGAAATCTCGTGACCTTTGGTTGAAGAATGGAGACTCCAACACGAGGTTCTTCCATGCATCTACTATGAGGCACAGAGGGGTCAACAAGATCAGAGAAGTGGCTTGCAAGGATGGGTGCGTTACCAGGGAGATAGAGGAAATCAGGAGCGAAGCGGTTGACTTTTTTTAGGATTTGCTTGGCACTCCTCCCGACAGCAACTTTCAGGTCCAAAAATCTCTGCTTGCCAACTTTTCGACTAAAGTTCCCCATGAGGTAAGCATCAAGCTTCTGGAACCCTTTTCCTCATCCGAGATTAAAGAAGCTTTGTTCTCCATGCAACCAGACAAGGCCCCTGGCCCCGATGGTTTTCCCCCCCATTTCTTCCAAGTCATGTGGGATGTTGTGGGTCCGGATGTATGCGATGCTATTCGGGTTATTCAAGCTTCCAGATCCATTCACCCGAAACTCAACTCCACTTTTCTCGCCCTCATTCCTAAGTCTCCCGCCTGCAAAATTTTCTCTGACTATCGGCCCATCAGCCTGTGTAATGTTTTTTACAAGATTCTCACCAAGTCTATAGCCAATAGACTCAAACCCGTCCTCCCTCTCCTGATTGATCCTTGTCAGGGAAGCACTGTTAAAGGCAGAAACATTCTTGATGGTGTCATCACTGTCCATGAAACCCTTCACTCTGCTTACCGCTCCAAGAATGTTGCTCTTTTTCTTAAGCTCGACATGAACAAAGCCTTTGACCGGGTTGATCGTAGATTCTTGTGTGCAGTCCTCCTCAAGTTCGGCTTTCATCCTCACTGGATTGACCTTGTCTATAGTTGTATATCCACTCCCTTTTTTTTTGTCCTGGTCAACGGGTCCCCTGTTGGGTATTTCCAAAGCGCCAGAGGCCTCAGACAGGGCGACCCGTTGTCTCCTATCCTTTTCATTCTTCTGGCGGAGGTTCTGAGCTGGTCCATGAAAGAGGCTCTTCGTCAGAACAAGATTTTTGGCATTCTGTCGACTTCTAGAGTTGAACCTGTCACTCATCAACAATTTGTGGATGACACCCTCATCTCCACTGGGGCGTCTGTTGCCCAAGCCAAATCTCTCAAGCGGATCCTTTCCCGTTATGAGCAAGCTATCGGGAAAAAGGTCAATTACATCAAGAGCAAAATTTATTTTATTAACACTCCCCTACGTAGGCAACTCCGGATTGCTAGAATTCTTGAATGCACTATTGATTCCCTGCCTACGTCCTATCTGGGGTTGCCTTTGTCTTACAATGGTCGTGCCAGTGGAGGTATGTGGAACATGATCCTGGAGCGCCTTCACAGGAAACTTGGCACCTGGAAGGGCAAACTCCTATCGCAAGCTGGGAAAGCCACCCTTACCAAAGCTTGTCTTCAGGGGATCCCGACCTACTTTATGTCGGTGTTCATGCTTCCAGTTGTTGTTCATTCCAAAATCGAGAAGATTCAGAGGACCTTTCTGTGGTCTGGCAATGAAGAGAAATCTAGAATCCCTCTTGTTGCCTGGGACAAGGTGTGCTCACGGATTGACCAAGGCGGCTTGGGGATGAGAAGATCAAGACTTATGAATTCTGCTCTGATCACGAAGCATGCTTGGAGGATTCTATCTAGCGACCCGATGGAGTGGGTTAAGCTGGTTAAAAAGAAGTATCTTGGCTCCAATTCCTTCTTTGATGCTGAGACCACCCCCGTTGCATCGGCTTTTTGGAAATCTGTGCTCCAAACCCGACATTTGATCAGCCTGGGAGCCCGCTGGATCTTGGGTGATGGCAACCTCATTTTCTTTTGGAAGGACAGGTGGGCATCCGAGGAAGCCCTTGGGTCGAGGGCGGACCTTGCTGGGCTGAGAGGGCTTACCGACCCAAACTCCCAACTCAGGGTGGCGGATTTCATTGATCGGAGCACCCGCTTTCCTCGATGGAAGCTTCCAGTCGTGGAAGGGTTTAATATTGAGGTTACCTTTCTAGAAAACATCCTCCAATCGGTTCTAATTCCATCTGCCAGGAGGACTGACAGAATCATCTGGAGTGGTACGGACGATGGTCTTTTTTCTGTTAGATCAGCCTATGAGTTTCTTACCAGCAAGACTGCCCTGGATTACCGATGGAAAACTATCTGGAGGAAAGGGGTCATCCCTAAAGTCAACTTCTTTGCATGGATCGCTTTCCACAACAAAGCCTTAACCATTGACAACCTTCACAAGAGAGGTTTTGCCTTCCCCAACAGGTGTTACATGTGTCTAGCGGATTGCGAGACGAGGGATCATTTATTCCTGCACTGCCCTTTTTCCCACTCGGTTCTCAGCATTGTCCTATCCTCCTTCCAAATCCTCTGGTGCTCTCCCCGCTCCCTCAGAGATGCTTTCCATCAATGGCCTAATCCTTTCAAGAATCCTAAACTTCGCTTCCTCCTTGAGGCCTCCTTCCATCATTCCATTTGGCAAATTTGGTTAGAGAGGAATGCCAAAATTTTTGGCAGAACCCCTAAAGTGCCTCCTTCTGTCGCTCAAAGGGCCTTATCCTATGCCATCGAGAACTCTAATGCTGTTCCCAGTCCCCGTCCCCACCTTCCGAGCGAAGAAGCGATTTTCAAAAAGATGAATCTCTGGCCGTCTCCGAATGTTGTTAAAGGGCCCTGTCGAAGAAGTGTTATTTGGACCAAGCCCCCCATGGGGTGGATTAAATTAAACTTTGACGGAGTGGCTAAGGGTAATCCTGGGCCCGCTGGTGCTGGGGGTGTTGTTAGAGATCATGATGGGAATCTTGTGATAGCCTACTGTGAAGATCTGGGTTTCCAGATGAATCACTATGCCGAAGCCCGAGGCGCTCTGAAAGGTATCCGGATTCTCTCTGAGGATCCTCGGCCTCTAATTATTGAAGGTGATTCGCTCAACATTGTCAATTACCTCCTTGGCACCAAAAATCCATCCTAGAGAGTCTACAACATCGTTCTTGAGGCAAGAACGCTTCTTTCCCAACGTGGCAGGTGGAAAGCTAATCATATCTTTAGAGAAGGCAATCGCGTGGCTGACCACATGGCCAACAAAGGGCTCACGACCACGTGTCCGGTCGTGTGGCGGTCTCGCTTCCCATCCGAGGTGGAAATATTGGCCAGAGCTGATATCCCTTCATGAGGCTTTCCTCGCGCAGACTTCGGAAGGCCCCTCCCGAGGAGTATCGGGGTAGCGTGGCAATTCTGTCCAATCCCTTGGGCGATTGTGGGCGCAAGTGTCTTGTGAAGCGCAGTCCTGTTTCCAAAGCTATTTGTTTTCAAGTTTCCAAGACGCACCAGATTTGGTGCCCTGTAGGCTATCAGCCCGTTTCGTTTTTTGGTTTTCCAGGCCTAAATGCCTTTTTTGTAGCCTCCAAGTTTTTTGTCTTAGGTCTGTTTTACTTGCAATTAGACTTATATTTACAGCCAAGAGGTATGATACATCATTAGATATTTGGCTAATTTTGTACATAAGGTTTTGGGATCCTCTATAAAAACCCACTGTTAATATATTAAAATAATTACCAAAAAAAAAAAAATGAGATCAATTCTCATTGTAGAAAAAAATTGGGAAATAGTGAACAGAACAAAGAAAAAACTTGTTGAAGATGAAAAAGAAATATAAAAATTTGAAGAAAGTGATGCAAGAGCCCTTATGTTTCTTACATTTGGGATAGTTGATGAAATACAACCATGCTTAAGTGGAGTAGAGACTTCAATAGTTGCTTGGGGAAAATTATGTAAAAAATTCAAAATAAAGAACAAAGCAACCGTTTTGAATTTAAAATCTCAACTATGTTCATTGAAGGTTAATAGTGGAGAGAGTATAGAACTCTTCCTTCAAAAAGTAGCAGATATAAAGGCTAAGTTATTAAATCTAGGAGAAAAATTGGAGGATATTTTTCTTGTCCAAATTATATTAAGACCACTTATAGAAAGTTACAAACATTTAGTCACTTCACTTTAAGTACTAAGTAAGGAAATAACCTTTAATGAGTTAGTCAATATTCTTCAAGAGTATGAAGTGGGAATCTAGTAAAAGATGAAATAGCTAATAATCCTTTGTTGGAAGTTAAATGGTAAAAATGGTAAAAAAAGGTGGTCAACTTTAGTTTTGACCTTACCCATTTTACCCCCTTGGACGACATCCTAGTCAGCTCAATGGTCGGCACAGTGGATGGCAGGATATTTAGTTTAGGTTGTTTAATTAAATTTTGCTTCCTCCTACTTAATTCTCGCTAACCATATGTTAGCGGACTATTTAAACCTTGTAATTTTTTTGATTAAATCTAATGAGCATGAGCTATTCACATCTGGTATCAGAGCTGAGGCAAGACAGGCGAGGCGCGGAGCCCGAGGAGACCGACAGGTGAGGCACGAATCTCGAGGAGGTCGAGGAGGCCCACAGGAGCGAGCTCATCGTGAGGCATGATTCTCGAGGAGGTCGAGAGGGCCCGTAGAGCATGAACCGAGGCGAGGTCGAGAGGAGGCCCACAGGGAGCACGTAGTTCGAGGTGTAGACCAACGAAGGACACGTGGCACGTAGTGGAGGCCCATAGGCTCGAAGCCCGAGGACAGACTGGACTGACAGGCTGATGTGGTAGGCGACTGATAGGTTGACATGGTAGGCGATTGACAGGCGGACACTTGGCGAGAGGAGATTCACAGGTGACGTGGCGAGAGGAGCTTCGTAGGTGACACTTGGCGAGAGGAGATTCGTAGGAGGTAAGGGGCAAAAGGGGCAAGGTCCGATTGCCCGAAGGCAATCGAACATTCATCCGCGCGCTTCCTCTTTTAAACCCCAAATATCCCCATGCACAGTGCATGTGGGATATTTCATTTGAAGTTTTTAAAAAAAAAATCATGACGGGTATGCTTCAAATAGAAGCAAGGTAGTTTAAAGCCAAAGCTTGGCTTGTAGCGCATTTGGTAAAGGCCGAAACTTGCATAGAGGTGGTCGCGCGTTCGAAACGCGACACAGTCATTTTGCTTAGTTAAAAATTTGGCATTCGAAGCCGCTTCAAAGTTTTTTTTTTTTTATAATTTTAATTTATTTCATTATAATTTTTAAAAGTTATATAGTAAAGTTATTTAATAAATCAAAATTATATTGTTTTTTTAAGTTTTTTTATAAAAGGCCAATATTTTTTTTTATTAAATAACATATTATTATAGTAATTTTTTAAAATTATTATTGAAAGAAAATTATATAATTTTTTTTTTTAAGAACATTGCCTAAGAGGCAATTTATTGTAAAAGAAGGAGCTTTACACCTGATTCAAGGAATCAAAATTGTAGTGTAAAAGCATATTGTGATAGTCTAGGAGGCTATACAAACTGGAAATTTTGTGTAACAAGCCTGAGAGGCTTAGTATTTTTTTCTTGTAAGAGAGACAAAGGATCAAACTGAAATTTGTAAAGAGGCATTGATGATAAGACCAAGTGGTTGTTATCATGCCCTATGTGCACTTTTGGTGAGAGAAAACGCCAAAAGTTTTGATGAAAAAGTGAGAGCTTATGGGCTACATACTGTGTTTAATCAGTTGCAGAACGCAGTAATTGCACACCAGAGGCATCCGGACTCAGGGTACGAGGCAGAATCTGAAGATAACTCCTTTGGGAGTCAATTTGAGCAATCCGAATCCATAGAAGTTGCACCACAAGAATCATAATATACTCATTACAATAATTCAATGGAAATTCTAGAACCAGAATCACCAGAGATAATATTGATCAGTGACGATGAAGAACAAGTAGCAGACAATTTCATGAATCAAGAAATAGCATTGCCACAACAAGAGGAACAAGCAATCAGTGAAAGAGTGAATCAAGTCAGATTTGACTTAAATTTGTAATCTCTTCTTTCTTCCTTCTTTGAAAAAGTAGAGTGCTTTATTGTAACCGAGAAATAAAAAGAGTGTTTTAGTAACTATGGCCTCACATAACAATCTACCAATTCCAGAGTTCAATGGGTATGACTACGAGTATTGGTCTATCAAAATGAAGACCTTGCTCATAGGAAAAGGTTTGTGGGATATAATAGAAGAGGGTTTCACAGAACCCACAGATTGGGCTACATTGAGTGTCGCAGATAAGAAAACAAAGAAAGAAGCACAAAAGAGCAACTCTTTTGCTCTTTATCATCTCCAAGCAACATTGGAGAAAAGTATATTCCCTAGAATAGCCGCTTGTATAACTGCACAAGATGCGTGGAAAGCTTTGAAAGACGGATTCCAGGGAAGTGATCAAGTGAAGCAAGTGAGGCTTCAAACATTGAAACGAGATTTTGAAAATCTCAAAATGAAAGAAGATGAAAAAGTTGGTGACTACCGTGTCGAGTCAAGGCAGTAGTTGATAAAATGGTTACTCTTGGCGAAGAAATTAAGCCTGAAACAATTGTAAAGAAAGTGTTACGAACACTTCTTCAAATATGGAATCACATAGCCATAATCATAGAAGAGTCAAAAGATCTTTCCACTTTAACATTTGATGCATTAATTGGGTCGTTAATGTCTCATGAAGAGAGATTATAGGAATCTCCTTCAACCAGCTATGGAGGCGATGATAAAGCCTTCACATCCAATGAAAATGTTGGAAGAGGACGTGGAAGAGGTCAAGGCAGAGGCCAGCGAAGAGGTAGAGGCAGAGGCAACTACAGAGGAGGCAATCAGAACAGAGGAGGCAACTCCAACAGAGGAGGCAATCAGAATAGAGGTGGAAACCAAAATCGAGGAGGAAATCCAGGATGAAGTGGAAATCAAGGATGAGGAAGTGACAAGTCCAAAACAACTTGTTTTAACTGTGGCAAGCCAGGTCACTTTGCTCGTGACTACTGGTCAAAATCTTCTCAAGGCAACAACAGTCAATATGGAAATTATGGAGAAGAAGATGATACCTCTAATATTTTTCTATCATATGGACAATCAGAACAGAATCTAAATGACACATGGATTCTGGATACTTGGTTGCTCAAACCATATGAGTGGCAAAGAAAATCTATTTGCTACTCTAGATTCCACTTACAAATCCCAAATCAAATTAGGGGATGATAAAGCTTTGCAAGTCGAAGGCATTGGAGCCATGGAGGTTCCAACAAAAGAAGGACTAAAGAAAGTGAATGACATCTACTACACTCCAAAGCTCCAACACAATCTGCTAAGCATTGGGCAAATGATGGAGAATAATTACAAACTTGTTTTTGATGAAGGAAAATGTATCATTCTTGATAAAAACAATTGTAATCGAGTCATCACACAGGTCTCAATGACCAAGAATCGGTTATTCCCTCTCAAATTTGGTGAGCCAAGGGGAGCTCAACTTGCAAATGTAGCTATAGCAAATCCAAGTGTGCTTTGGCACTTGCGATATGGTCACCTTAATTTCGCTAGCTTGAAACTGTTAACTTCTCAAGCTATGGTGACAGGACTTCCCAAAATCAATGAACAAAAGGAGGTCTGTGAAGGATGTGCTTTGGGAAAGCACTCAAGGTCTAAGTTTCCAAAAGGACAAGCATGGAGAGCCAACTATCCACTTCAGTTAGTGCATTCGGACATCTGTGGTCCAATGCAGACAAAGAGTATCGAAAACAATTCCTATTTTCTCACTTTCATAGATGATTTCTCTAGAATGTGCTTGGATTTATTTCCTGAAACATAAAGATGAAGCTTTTGATTGCTTCATAGATTTCAGAAACAATGTAGAGAAACAAAGTGAGTATTTTGTAAAATGTCTTAGAACAGATCGAGGAGGTGAGTACTCCTCAAAAGAATTCTTGAAATATTGTAAAGCAAGTGGGATCAAAAGGCAATTCACTACTGCCTATACCCCACAACAGAATGGTGTGGCAGAGAGAAAGAACCGCACCATAGTTGAGATGGCGAGAACGATGCTTCAGACTAAGCATCTAACTAATATGTATTGGGTCGATGTTGTAAGAACCAGTGTATATATTCTAAATAGAAGTCCAACTTCTAGTTTAGATGGAATCACTCCTTATGAGGGGTGGTATGGAAAGAAACCCAATGTAAAGCATTTCAAAGTTTTTGGTTCTTTAGCATATGCACACATTCCTGATGAGAAAAGGAAGAAGCTTGATCCCAAAAGTCAAGCTTGTATATTTCTAGGGTATTGTGAGTCTACCAAAGCCTATAGACTCTACAATCCCAAGTCTCATAATATTATTCTTTCAAGGGATGTAATTTTTGATGAAGGGGGAGAATGGGGTCATCAAAGAATTTTTGTTGATGATGGATCCCAAGATGTAAATTCTTCATAGGTACAATAGATACAACAGGTGTCTCCCAAGAAAAGCAAAGGCACACCACCCCTTCCAAGCCCAAGCAGGAGTACTTCAAGTACATCTAACGCCACTCCAAGTCCTTCTCCACTAGAGATCAGTAAGTTCTTCACCGATGGACATTGACAGTGACTCTCCATCAAGAGGCAAAAGAACTTTACAACATCATCCATCCTTTCAAATGTTGGATCGAAATTTCTAGAGAAGATTCACTAGAAGCCAAGCTAGTGAAATGAATATAGTTTTGCAGCAACTTGAAAATTTGCAATTGTATGGGGATGATAACTCCCAAGATCCTAAGGGAGATGTAGTCAATTATGCTTTATTGGCTAGTGCACAGCTAGAACCAGCTAGCTATGAGAAGGCTTGTACTCAAAATGTATGGCAAGAAGCCATGAAAGAGGAAATAACCTCTATAAAAAATAATGATACATGGGAGCTAGTAAAGCTTCCCAAAGGAAAAAAATGTGTTGGATGTAAATGGGTCTACAAGACCAAATACAATGTTGATGGAAGCATTGAGAGGCACAAGGTGAGATTAGTAGCAAAAGGTTTTACTCAGAAATTTGGCATTGACTATGAGGAAACCTTTGCTCCTGTTGCACGACAAGAGACAATCAGATCAGTTCTTTCCTTAGCTGCCCATAAAGGATGGAACATTCAACACATGGATGTGAAAAGTGCTTTTCTGAATGGATACTTGACAGAGGAGGTTTATGTTCAACAACCTCAAGGCTTTCAAGAACAAGGAAAGGAGAACCTTGTTTATAAATTGAAAAAAGCACTTTATGGCCTCAAGCAAGCACCAAGAGCTTGGTACTCACGCATTGATGACTATTTCAACGAGTATGGATTCACTAGAAGCAAAAGTGAACCAACTCTGTACTACCTAAAGCATGGTGTAGACATTCTCATAGTTTGTTTGTATGTGGATGATCTAATATTTATGGGTAGTAACACTAAAATGAATATGGAGTTCAAAAACTCCATGATGAAGCAGTTTGAGATGAAAGATCTCGGTTTAATGCGATACTTCCTAGGCATGGAAGTGCATCAATCAAATAAGGGGATCTTCATATGTCAACACAAGTATGCTCGAGACATGATCAAGAAATTTTCCATGGAGCAGTGCAAATCAGTTGCAACTCCAACTGGACATGGAATCCAATTGAGCAAGGATGACGGAGCACCAAAGGTTGACATGACCACTTACAAGAGCATGGTTGGGAGTCTGATGTTTCTCACCAACACAAGGCCCGATATTCAATATGTTGTTTCTCTAGTTTCAAGGTTTATGGCAAGTCCATCTGAGCTGCATCTACAAGCAACTAAAAGAATCTTAAGATATGTAAAAGGTACATTGGATTTTGGAATCCACTACCACAAATGTAATTCTGTGAAATTAGTTGGCTTCAGTGACAGTGATTGGGGCAGCAATATAGATGATAGGAAATCTACATCAGGGAACTATTTTAGTCTAGGGTCAGGACTAATTACATGGAGTTCCAAGAAGCAAACTGTTGTAGCATTGTCATCTACTGAGGCTGAGTATATAGCTATCACACATGCTAGTACTCAAGCCCTATGGTTGAGAAAAGTCCTTGAAGAGATTGGAGAAAGTCAAAGTGGTCCAACTCGATTGTATTGTGATAACATAAGTGCCATTCAATTGGCATACAATCCAATCCACCATAGCAGATCAAAGCATTTTGATATGAAGTATCACTTCATCCGAGACATGGTGGAGCAGCAGATAGTTGAGCTTAAATATTGCAGCACTTTGGACAACATTGCAGATATCTTCACCAAAGGCATGGCTAAAGCTCAATATATAAAGCTGAGAGACTGTATAGTCAGTCCTCTCAACTTTAAGGGGGAGAATGTTGGAAGTTAAATGGTAAAAATGGTAAAAAAGGTGGTCAACTTTAGTTTTGACCTTACCCATTTTACCCCCTTGGATGACATCCTAGTCAGCTCAGTGGTCGGCACAGTGGACGGTAGGATTGGGCGGCAGGATATTTAGTTTAGGTTGTTTAATTAAATTTTGCTTCCTCCTACTTAATTCTCGCTAACCATATGTTAGCAGACTATTTAAACCTTGTAATTTTTTTGATTAAATCTAATGAGCATGAGCTATTCACATCCTTTGATATCTAAGTAAAATGTACCAAGTAACATTGCAACATCATCAAAGTCTCAACCTAGATGGAAAAAAAAGTTTGTCACATATGTAGGAAAAGGGTCATACTACAAATGCATGTAGATATAATTCTTTAAATCAAGAAAAGCAAATGAATATGAATCAAGGAAATCAAATGAATAGACTTTTTCTAGAATTTCCAACCAAGACAATATCAATATCACTACCGATATGGACAATAACTACTACAATCAAGAGAAGGAAATCAAAAGGGAAATTTGTTCCAAGAAATTCAATATATTCAAGAGATAGAAGAAACTACAAAAGGAAATGAAAATAGAGCTCTTGCAAAAAGAATTTTAATTGAAGAAAGAATAAAAATAATAATTATTCAAAATTTTCTAATGGCGTTAATGATATAGGTGATAAAATAAATATAGTAGAGAACAAGACTTTAGAAATAGGAAAGAAATCTAAGGAACAACAAAGCATGATCAAGCTCAAAGTAGAAAAGAACAAAAGTGAAGAAACAAAAGATCAAAAGAAAGATTGTTAAGAAAATATAGGAAACAAAAAGATAGGTAAATGCCAAAATCTTGAGTTGTGTTATATCTAGAGTAGAAGGACAACAACAAGAATCAGATATTGAAGACTAAAGTCTTCAATAACCAAATAATATAATACATGGGGTGTTGGAGAATATTACTTTTATTTATACATGCTAATATACCTCCATGGTACCTTTATGGTACAATTGTAAATATGGAATAGATTAGGGTGTGAGAATATAGTTTAGGAGTGTGATTAATATTTCTACTTTATGTATGTGTTCATGTGTAGGATGTGCACAAGTGTCATGTAATTATGTGTGCAAGTGTTATGAGTGATAATGTGCACAAGTGTTATGTAATAGAGCGTGCATGTGTATAGATGTAGGAGTGTGCAATGTGTAATGTAGTAAAATTTACAAGTGTGAAAATGGGAGTGGGCAAGTATCATAGAGTAAACTATGCAAGAGTAAATAGAGAGTCAAGAGCCATGTGTACAAGTGGTAATATGAGAAGACAAAAGGCATGAGAGGTTTATCTTATGCATGGAATAGGAAAATATGCATCTCTTGGATATGTGAGGAGAGAAATAGACAAAGAGTCCAAGAGTCACCTTTCTAAGGTTATATTATGGAGATAAAGCTCCATGTTGTATATTGAATATTACATTCAAGCATTGATAATAAAGAAGCTTGTATGCAGTTTGAGCAATTCTATTGTAAGTTTTATTCATGTTATTTCATAAATAAAATTGGCCATTTTACTTCATATTATTGTTATTTTATATGAATGTTATGTTCTTTAATATTATCCATATATATTAAATGCTCAAATATTAATCTTATATTTGATCTTGAACATTGGGACTTGTGATAACCTAGCTAAAAAGCCAACAAAGTCACCTTGTGGACTCTTCCAAGGTGATACACCATCCCCTTATCTGTTCATTACTCTTGTAGAGGCATTAGGAAGCACTTTCTCAAAGGCAAAAATGGAAGAAAGAATCAAAGGTATTTAGTTTGCAAAAAATAGTCCCTTCAAATCTCATCTCCAATTTGTTGATCATACTTTTCTTTTTTGCCATACCTTAGTCAGTGAGGCCATGGAGTTTACATCAATATTATTATGCTATGAGAAAGCTACTCGATAGCTGGTTAATACTACAAAATCTAGTATTTTTATTAACAGTGCCCTAGATTTACAAAAAATAATTATGAATTTTTTAGGGTTTAAAATTTAAAAAGTATATATCAACCTACTTGGATATTTCTTTGTCTCATAAAGGAAATTAAAAGGAGTGTTTGGTCTTTTGTTTGGATATAATGAAAGCTTATTTGATAGGTTGGAAAGGTAAGTTCTTAACCATGGCAAGAAGGCTACAACTCATAAATACTATAGTATAATCCACCCCTATTTAAATGATGTCACATTTAAGATTGCTAATAGGTATAGCATTAGAAATTGATAAAATTCAAAGAGTGTCTTTGGAAAGGATGCAAGGAAAATTTAGGTTTCCTCTTTGTAAATAGGATAGAATTTGCAAAGAAAAAAATATAAGAGGAGTAGGTTTCTAGAATTTTAGACTTATGAGTTTGGACTTAGGGTAAAAGCTTAGGTGGAGATTATTTAGAGATTAAAAAACAAATTGGGTAGAAATATTACTTTAAAAATGTATAGGTTCTCTTGATACAATGAAATTATATAGGAAAAGAACCCTACTCAAAGGATCTTCAACATGGAAATTCAAACAAGATAGTTTGCAATTGATAAAGAAACATATTATATGGTGATACAATGAGGGAAATTATGATTTGTTTTGTTTGATGCTTGGTTGAAGCCTTATCCTCTTATCTCTAACTTAAAATAACAACCATTTTCTTGGGAATACCTAGCTTGTAAAGGTCCAAAGTTTAAATACTATATTATTATGAGCAACAACTCTAGATCATGGATTTCTATTAGTAACCTAGTTGAAGGAGAGGAACTCAAAAAATATATATATGAACTTCAAAGGATTCTTCAAGAGTTTTATTTTATTATTTTTACATGAAATGATGATTTGGTTTAGAATCTATCAAAATATGTTGGATACTCAATTGAGTTGGGATATGAGGATTTAGAGCAATAAAAAATTCCTACCCCAAATTTTTTCTTTGGAAGAATGCTTGATCACTAGAGGCTTTCCCTAAAGCCTCAACATTTATTTGGTTAGTAGTTTAAAGTAATATTCTTATAAGAGAGAGTCTATAAAGAAGAGGTTATCATGGAACTTTCAAATATACCTTATATGAAAAGGATTTAGAAACATTAGACCATTTACTTCTTCATTATCCATTTTCTCATACCATTTTGGGTTACTTTTTTTAAAATACATAAATATATTGGGTAGCTCCATCAACATTGAAAATTTTGATGAAATTTTGGATTAATTATGTCAAATTTAAAGTATTATGTATTATTTGGAGGATTATACCTACCATTAGCTTTTTGATTTTATGGCTCAAAAGGAATAATTGAATTTAAAAAAATAAATCTCAAATTATGCCCAAGTTCAGAACTATATTATTGCCTCTCTTATGCTTATAGATATGGTGCTCATCATAGTAAATCTCAAGTGTGGAAAAATATATGGTAAAAACTTGGTTATAGGAGTAACATTGCAATGATATTGGATGATATTATTGTCGTTATGAGGAAACAAACTAGGGTTTTAGAGGCTAGGGCAGAGGCTTGGAGAATATTTTCTCATGAGAAACAACATCAGAGAGGATCAATCCCATTGGAGGGTCTTTCAGCAGTAAGGGTCATGGCCAAGAATGGGGGTCATAGGTACTTTGATACCAGATCCTCCAAAACAAGGAATCTCATACCTAGATAAGCTATGTGGAACCCTAGATAGCTTTAGCGACTATCAAACATAGGCAAGGACAATCATAAATGCCATGGGGAAGTGACAAAAGGAGGATTCTCTACTTGGAAGGGTGAACGGATGTTTACCACAGGCAAAAGAAATACCAGTCTTGGAAATAGCAGAGGACTGGGTAGCCCAGGACATAGTTTATAAGATGAAACACAACCTAATAGGTAAATTCATGGGTTTTAGACCATCCTTGCACTTCCTCCACATGTGGATAAGGAAACAATGGCATCTAGAAGGAGAATACAAGATTCTAACTCTCCCAAATGGGTATTTTTCTATGGAGTTCATGTCAATGGCAGACCAACAAAAAGTATTTGAGGGAGGGTCATATCATCACGAGCCAGCGAGACTATTCCTACAACCATGGAAGATGGGATTCAACCCAAGGGTGGAACCAACCATAGTACCAATATGGGTAAGATTATTTTCCCTTCCCCTTGAATTTTGGAAAGAGGAGGTACTCGAGGCAATAGGCAACTTACTAGGACATTATCAAGGTAGATCAAGAGAAATAATTTTAGGAGGATCAACAACTTTTGCTAGGATTTGTGTAGAAATGGACCTCAGTAAACCTCTTCCAATGGAGATAGACCTAAAAATAGAGGATTTTGTTTGGCGCCAGCAACTAGATTATGAGGTTGTTCCATTCAGATGTAGGGTGTGCCATGCTCATGGACATCTAGCTAGAATGTGCCCAATAGGTAAGGATCATCAACTAGAACAAGAGGGGATAAAAGCAAATATTAACATGGTAGGCCAATATCTTTAATAGAAGGTAAATCAGAAGGTAAGGGAAGGCCCAATAGACTCTAAGGGCTTCCAACAAGTAATCAAAAGGCCAAACAAAAGAAATCAACAAAGTAATCAGAGACAAGGAGGAAAAGTGAGAAGAACAAACAACAGATATGAGATATTCAAACAACTTGGAAGCTTGGAAATAGAAGGGGAATTTCAAATGGAAGGATTAGAGGAGGATATTCACTAGGTCACACTAAATAATCAAGAACAATACTCCAATGTAGCATCGAGGAACAAGCAAGGAGCAGAACCAAACACAACCTCTCTCATGGAAGAGGAGATTCAACCCATGAGGGAGACCACAAGAGGGGAAATGGAGCAGGGGATAGTCTTACCTCAGGAAATAGAGATGAAAGAAGGAAATAAGAACAAAGATGACCCTACTTTAGGGATTCATCAAATGGAGAAGAAACAAAAACCAAACCAATCAGCAAGGAGGAAGTCAAACAAGGAAAATATGGAGGAACAAGGAAGAAATTTGAGCTAAAATGGAAAGGTAAAATTGATGGTTGATTTCTTCTCTCCCAATTCTCAATGATATTAATTACTTGGAATGTGAGGGGTTTAGGTAGCCACCCTAGACAAAAGGTAGTCAAAAATATTATCATGGATACGAGTCCAGATATAATATTGTTATAGGAAACCAAAATGCAAGGAGAAGACTTACAAAAAATAAATAGGAGGATATGGAAAAAAGGAGAGATCCTTACTCAATCGACATAGGGGAAATCAGGGGGATTGACCACTATGTGGAATCACCAACTATTCCTAGTGATAGGGGTAGCCTCCATGAGAGGGGTGTTGATGGTTTAGTTACAAAATAAGGAAAATGGGAAAAAATAGACTATAGTTAATTTCTATGGAGCATAGACAATCAGATTATAGAGGGATCAATGGGTGACCATCCAGACATTCAAAGACAACTACCCAGAGGACCAATGGATCATGGGGGGATATTTCAATGCAAATATTAGAATAGAGGAACAACAAGGAGGTAGAGCCATGTTGGAGGAAAAGGATAGGTTCTTCTCAGCAATAACATGTCAAATGAACCTAATAGATATCCCAATTATGGATAGCTCCATGACCTAGAAAAATAGAAGAAAGGAAGGTGAGATAGTCAAATCTTGCTTGGATCATTTCTTCATGGGGGAGGAATTATACTTGCATACCAAGCATCAAGGGAGGGTCATGGATAGGCTTTCTTCAGACCATTTTCTAGTAAGCCTTACCATAGAAGAAGATAATCATAAAGTCATAAGAACTTTTAAATTTGAGCTATGGTGGCTGAAATATGAGGAGTTGGAGGACCACTTAAAGGAATGGTGGGAAGTAGGGAAACCAAGATTTGGGACAACCCAATTCAAACTCCACAAACAACTAAAATATGTGAGGACCCAACTAAAGGGGTGGAGTAAACACAAGAAGGAACTCACTAGAATCCAAAAGAATGAAATCAAGGATCAGAAGGAGAAGATTGCTAGGGAGATAAGACAAGGAACTATTACAGAAGATATATTGCAACATGAGGCAAAAATTCTTAGGAGAGAGGAAGCATTGGAGGAACAAGAAGAGATCTACTAGAGGTAAAGAGCCAGAGTTACATGGTTAAAGGAGGGGGATCAAAACACAACTTTCTTCCATAAGACAACAACAACTAGAAGACAACATAATAGAATTACAGGCCTTATAGATATGATGGGTTAGGTAAAAACCAATGGAAGTGAAATGAAAACTATAGCAAATCAGTACTTCCATACCCTATTTAGTAGCAATGAAAATTTGAATGCAGCATGGCAGGAGAAGATACTAGAGGTAATTTTACAATTAATCAAACCTGGACACAATAAATTATTAATGAAGGAAATTTCTTTGGAAGAAACATCGTGGATCATACAAAAAATGCAAACAGGAAAGACCCCAAGACCAGATGGGTTCCCCATTGAATTTTATCAGAACTTCTGGGAAATTGTGGGCCAAGCAGTGGTGGAGGCATTGGAGGAAATCAGATAGAGTAAGCAAATGTTAAAAGCCTTGAATCATACTTTTATTACCTTAATTCCTAAGGGCCCACCTAGTGAGATAATTAGTAATTATAGGCCTATTTCACTATGTAATGTAGTATACAAGATATTAACAAAGCTTATGGAAGAGAGGTTAAAACCTTTTTTACCAAATCTGATTTCAAGTGAGCAAGGTGGTTTTGTTGAAGGTAGACAAATTCTAGATGGAATAGTAGTGGCCCAAGAGGTGATACACACAATGTCCAAGCAGAAGGACCCAGGTATGTTTATTAAATTAGATCTTTCTAAAGCCTATGATAGAGTAGACTAGACCTTTATGCAAAGGATTTTAGAAAAAATGGGCTTTGGAGAGGGGTGGAGAGACTAGGTAAAAGCATGTACATAGACTACATCATTCTTAGTTATGGTAAATGGTAGTCCCTCTCCCATGTTCACAGTAGGATGGGGGTTGAGGCAAGGGGACCCTCTTTCCCCTTACCTTTTTATCCTATATGCAGAGGGTCTAGGGAGACTGCTAGAAAAAGGGAGACAAGAGGGGAGGTTGAGGGGTCTAAAAATAAGCTCTCAAATTGAGGTAAATCACCTCCAGTTTGTGGATGATACTGCTCTTATTAGTCAAGCCAATCTCCTAGTAGCAAGAAACATAAAAGAAGTTTTAGATGGGTATACTCAAGCTACTAGGCAAACTTTAAATGAAAAAAGTCTCAAATAGTCTTTTTCAATACAACAAAGAGGGTGAGAGATAAAATTATACAACTATTGAACTTCATGGAAACTCCTTTACCCATAGAGTATCTAGGAGTACCTTTGTCTGCAAAGAAAATAAAAAGCAAGGAGTGGAAAGTGTTGATTGATAGACTACAAGCTAAGTTGAGCAAATGGATGCACAAATGGCTAAGCTTGGGAGGAAGGCTTACAATGATTAAAGTTGTGCTACAAGCCCTTCCAGTTTATAAATTTTCCATACTTCAAGCTCCAAAGGGAATTCTAAAAGATATTGACAAACACACAAGAATTTTTTTGTGGTCAGGTGTAAGGGGAGAACAAAAATTAGCACTAGTTGGGTGGGAGAAGATATGCCAACCAAAAAATAAGGAGGCTTGGGGATAAGATCAACATCCCAAAATAATAGGGCACTAGTAGGGAAGCTATACTAGAGATGGATTACAATTGTTGGGGGCTTATGGAGCAGACTGCTACAAGCCAAATATCACCTAGGAGTGGTTGAGGAGAACATCCCAAGACTCAGAGTGGAAGGAGAGGGATCTATAATATGGAGAACAATGGAAGTGGACCAGGAGTTAATAATGCCATACCTATATTGGTAGTTAGGGGATGGAAAGGATGCTCTCTTTTGGGAGGATTCATGGAATCAATCCCAACCAATTATTCAGACATTCCTAGAGATGGAGAGTTGGAAAGTAGAGCTCCAAGAGGTAGGGTGGTTGAAAGCCTCTCACTATATGAAATCATGGAATCAACATGTGCCAGACTTACTACAATGGAAACATCCCAGGGAATGGCCAGTGAGGGGGACAAAGGAACTAACCAAAAAACTATGGAGATATCTCCAAAGACACCCAATTCAGGATGGTTCCAAGAGGGATATACTTGGATGGGGAGGAAGCAAGTTGGGAATATATAAGGCAAAGGAGGGATACAAGGTAGCCTATGGATATGAGATTGCCCCAACACCACTTTCATGGATATTTGTGTGGCAAAAGGAAGGATGGCCAAAAATTAACATTTTCTCATGGCTGATTAACCATGGAAAGTGCTTGACATTTGATAATTTGAGAAAAAGAGGCTTCTACGGGCCTTCCAAATGTGTTCTGTGTGGGAAGGCAGAGGAGACCTTGAATCACCTCTTTTTTGGGTGTTCTTTTGCCAGAGACATATGGATCAGTTGGTGGGGGTAGATGAGACAATGTTGGGAAATATTTGCGAGTTAAGAAAGCTTTTATGAGAAATGGAAACAATGTAGTTTTAAGACTAAAACAATGAAAATGGCATGGAAGTTGGGACCTAGCTTCATATGGTGGCAGTTATGGCTAGAAAGAAATGCACGCATATTTAGATCAGAGCACAAAACAAGGGAGCAAGTATGGGAGAGGATTATTAGTAAGGTAATGGAAACACTATCTATTAGATTATAGGAGGAAACAAACATAGAAATGGAGGAAGTGACTATCCTTAGGAGCTTTGGAATAACTATAAAAGAAAAACAACTAAGGGTTGGATGCGTAGGTGAGAATTCCCCAAGTGACATAGAGTGGAGACCACCTCCCAGAGAGTGGGTGAAGGCTAACACGGATGGGGCTTCTACTAAAAACCCTGGAAAAGTTGGTTTTGGCCTTATCATAAGGAATTGGAAAGGAGAATAGGTGTACTAGAGAGTAGAAGGTATGGGGGAGACAACAAATAATGAAGCAGAAGGACAGGCGATCCTGTTGGCATCAATGATAGCTGTGAATCTACACTTACATAGGCTATGGATAGAGATAGACTCTCAGGTATGGGCTGGAATCTTGGATCCGATAAGACCCTTCTAGGTGCTGGGAATTGGGGAGAGAAGGAAGGTGGAAGTAGTTTAAAATATTTGGAAGGTTTTTCAAGATGTCTTTATTACGCATATCAAGCGAGAGGGAAATAGGGTGGCAGATTATTTAGCAAAATGGGGAAAGGAGTTGGAGGAAGGGCAATACATGGACTCTCAGATGGAAAATCAGATAAGTTGGTGCCAAAAAATCCAAGGGATACGAGAGGTGGTATAGGAAGATAGCAGAATAGGTAGAGCAGATAGTGATTCTAATGAATCTATCATAGTTAGGCCAGTGAGCAATGGCCCCAAAGGAAACAAATGATAAGTTATCCTAGTTTCGAGCTGGGTAAGCAAGTTTCTTGGCTTACTGCCATAGGCTCCTGTGTCTTCATCTTCAGGCCATTGTTGCTCTACTGTATGACATTACTACCAGTAGACTCAGAGTGGCCAAGGTGGATGGCTTTCAAAAACAGAACACACACAACCATAGGCATTTTATTGAGTATGGCCAGATTAAGAGAAAATAAGCCTCCACCCCATAGAGCAATAGGTATGTCAGACATGATCAAGATGCCAAGAACGACTTCAAAATAGTATGAAGATAGATGGATGGTCTACGGAATTCAGATGAACGAGGAAAATTGGAATTCAACTCAGGTGTTGTTGATGTGCATGGATAACTGCATAATGGTGGCCTCAGGTGTTGTTTTCAATGAACCCACCTATATAATGTTTGTAGTGCTTCATGGGAAGTGGTTTAAATGAATGGTAGTCAGCATCGATCTCATGGCAACCTCCACAATGCTTGATATATTATTTATATACAGTGTCAAGTTACTCCCAAGGCAGGTTCAAAACCAATCAGGGCCCATACTGAGATAGGTGTTGATGATGAGGATAGCACTTTCACTAAGTGTATGGGTAATTTTCGAGCCAGGAGGGATTGGAGGAGGCTCCTCTTTCTCCCTTGTTTCCTATCCGACTTATTTTACTTTGTAATACAACTTCTATTAATATAATTTATTTTTCAATCTTTCAAAAAAAAACTTGGTTATAGTATTTGAACATAAATGGAAGATTCATATTTAATAATGACATTAAAACAAAGGATCTACTTCAATATAGGGTAAAATGGATTTATCCAAAAATTAGGTCTATCAAACTCAATCTTGATGGTACTTCTAAAGGAAATCAAGGAAAAACTAGTGGAGTTAGTGTTTTCAAAATAATGAAGGCAAAATTCTCCTCACTTACTTAGAATCATATGCAACTTCAACTAACAACTATACAGAGGCTAAGACACTTCTTATAAATATTAAAAGTGCATTAGAAATAGATAGAAATATATTTCAACTAATGGAGATTCACAAATGATCATTAATGTTATCAAAAACAATGGATGTAGGCATTGTATAAAAGATGATATTATTGCTAATGTTCAACATCTATTATTGGAGTCAATCTCTTAGAAATGTGAGCATATTTATAGATAAGGAAATCAGGTAGTCGAAATTTATCCAGATACATTATTGATCTTCATCTTGGTTAAATTCAAACTTAATAAGATGTGATGAAGGGGGGTTGAAAGGGTTTCATGAAGGGCTTCTTTATGATGCTTGCCTCTCCTTTTTCACCTCAAGGATAGGGGAAATTTTTGCGCTTAATATCTATAGTTTGGTGGATTAGTTAGAAAACACCTACATTTCTCCTAATATTTCCTTAATAAAGCTTAACCTTAATATAGTCCTAATTAGTTGCAAATACACCACAAAATAATTACCAAGACCTAAAAGCTAAATTGATTCTCAATTTGATAATAGAAGCAAAAATAATTTCCCTTTAAAGAGCAAGGGTTCAAAAAGAGATGAAACAAACAAGCCTAAATGCAGCTACATATAATTTGATTTTTATTATGGTAAGATCAAACATTTAATTGGTTCCCAAATGATTAAAATGTTAGCTAGTTTTTTCCCCTTTTTATTTGTTATTAGTGAATAAAAAAAATTAATTTTTAGCAAGAAATAAGCAATCCTATTGAAAAACATCAAATCCTTAAGTTCCATAGTGGACTACAATAGCACATTTGATAAGATATGAACCTCTTCAAATTCAATACATTAAGAGAGTCATACAAACTTGTCAAATTAGAGCAAAATTATAAAAACAAAAATAGAAAAAAATGATCAAATAATAAGAACTAAAACACTAAGTATCACCCAAAGGTAGGCAAGAGTGATACACCAAAGAACAAAGACAAAGGATGTTAGCCTCAAAAATCAAAATTGGAAGCCAAAAAACACTTCAAGAAAAGAATCCATTAAAGATCAATATTAAAAAATAGTGAGATTATTATAAGAGTAGCTAACATTCAAGGAAGAAGTGTCAAGCAATTTAGTCATTGTTTGTTAAGTCATAACCCTCTACATCCACTGCACCCCCACCTCCACATCGATAGGTTAAGATAGAGGGAAGTATATCATGGAAGATGAACTGAAAATGACCATTGTCACCATTCATATTGCACCAAAGGGACCACAAGAAGATTCATAAGAGGAGGAATGCCTATTTTACTCACAAATATGGGATAAGGGTCATTTTATAGTTTATAGTGGGAGTCAAAAGAATCTAATTTCTACTCAATATGTAAAGGACTTGAATTTATTGATCACACTACACCCAAAACCATATAACATTGGATGATTACAATAGGGGATATACATTTATGTCACTCAAAAATTTCTCCTCTCTTATGTTGTCAAACCTTTTGATGATGATGTTTTGTGTGATGTTGTGTCCTAAAATATTTCTAATGTTATTTTGGACCAACCATTCATGTGGAAGGGAGTTGGTGTGTATAAAGTTAGGTCCCAAAGAGTTATCATCATTTTTAGAGGTTAATTATTTAGGTTACCAAAGGTATTTCCCCATACCTCTATTTCCTTAACTAGTGCTAAACAATGTAGGAAAATGATAGCCAAAATAAGGAAATTCATTATATTGATGATCAAGCCATAAAGAAAAATGGGGAATTATAACAATCCACCAAAACCAACCCAAGAGAGATAAATTTATTTTCACAAGCAAGGTTCACAAAGAAGTTCTAATAATTTTTAGTTTTGTAAGGCGTAACCACATTTTGAGGTCAATGTCACTCCAAATGACACTCAAGTGGATAGGAGTGGCCAAAATTTCATATTTTTAGGGTTCACCTTCCTAAACCTCACCATTTAAGGATGTCAATAATGGTACCCACACCTTTTCTATAACCTCATTGATATAGTACAACTTGATCACAACATAGGAATTATTGTTTACAACCCATAACACTTAAAGGAGACACCTTTTCCCTAACCCTACATAAGTGTGTCTATGTAGGTCTATTCTAGTGCAATACCTTGGTGCTTAGTTACCACACCTTAGTGGGCTAACTAAGGCCATTACCACTCACCTAGTAATGAGCATGATCACCTGATCCTCATCATTCAAGGTACCATCACTATACTATCTTGTGAATGATCCAAATGACCTAATTGATTTGGGACACCCAAGCCTCATTGTTTAAGGTGTATCATTCACAATTATCTAAAATATTACATCATCGCAACTCCTACCAGATTTGTAAATACCAGGTTATCATCATCACAACTTTTTAGATTCATAACTACCTAGTTATTTCATCATCGCAACTCCTTCCAGGATTGGGTTATCTTCTTGACTCTAGGGCTTTCTTTAATATGGCTCTATATTCATGCCCAAAAACTCAAAAAAATCCCAAGAGCATATAAATAAAATAATAATTAGCATCTCTCTCAAAAAGGAAATGAAGTGCTATATTAACCATGCTAAAATATATCACATTGCTAAAACTAGCATCTTATTCACTTTCACAACATAATACTAGCTTTAAGCATTTCGTTTACTTCATTAATGAAAAATCCAAAACATCATCAAATGAATTGCACCCCAATTCCATAAAATATGAATCTAACACATTCTTTCCAAAACATAGAAACTAGCAATAAGAAAGATAAATTCATTTAAAGAACTATAACCATATTTTATGATCTAGAATTCCTTATTTTCTTTCAAAATAACATTCATTCCAAACTTGTAAATTCCATACAATTCAATAGTTTGACATGAATGTTGAACAATGTATCTTCTATTCCATAATATTTTTCAAATAATATAACCATAATACCAAAATTCCCAAAACATACATATCTTCCTCAAAATCCTAGAATACTTAAAGAATTATCATTACACATATATTATTTTAACATAAGCACAAACTTCCCATATTTTCTCAAGATATTTCACTTGAAATTTCGTCTCTAAAAGCAATGAGAGTAAGTCTAGGGATCAGGACACCTCATGATATGAATATGCAACCCTTCTATGCAAACATCATACCAAAAATGCATAATATATAGATTCAAAGCAAGCATTACAATGAGATAATACCATACTTCTCTCAAAATATGGACTCCTTGTCTATCCCACCTTATCCATATTTCAAAATCATTTAATAAACCTTAATCATAAATTCCTTGACAATAATTCATGACTACAACCTCTCAAATGATATCTACAAAATTAAAATACAAGATTATCATTTTAATAAACATTAATTTTCTTCCAAAAAAATAATAATCAATTATATAATTTAATCCAATAAAACATCACGAGCTCTCATATAAGCTTAAATCAAATATCACACGACATACAACAAGATCTCACTAGATCACCCTGGTGCTATCCAGGGTTATGCGCAGTGGCTATTTTAGCAAAATTGGCTAAAATTAGGATTTTCAAAATTTGGAATTGGCTAATATTTGGGGCCCTTGACTAGGGTCCATTAGCCAAAAATTTCTAGGTGTAAATTTTTTTTTTGGTTGATTCGCCCCAATTTTATAATAATTTGACCATTTTAAGTTTAAATTTTCAACATTACCCCTAATAATAGTGAACCTTCTACATGTGTTTTGAAACTATTCACCTAGATTTTGAAATCGATTCGCCAAATTTTTATAAATATATTTTTGGACCGACCCCTTATGCATAACCCTGATGCTATCAGATACTAAACCAATCCTGAACACACCTAATGCTCTATAGATCCAAAAATACAAGCCACTAGGAGGTCTCAGATCCCACGTAGAGCCACTTGGCTAAAGCTCCACTCAGCTACCCAAAAATATTAACCTCCTACTCTCGACTACCCATGGGTGCTATAAACCTAACTAGCATCAAGAACTAGAACAAGACCACCAAGAAGGTTCACAAGCTAAGACAAAGCTCATCCTAGCTCTCCACACCTCTACTACCTGAGCAACAATACTATATTGATGTTCTAAGAATGCTCTAAACCATAAAGATCAAATTCTAAGTCTAAGATCAACCACAACTATTAAGGTAGGAAACCATCCATTCAACAACCCTATAGAACTCTATGAAAAGCTCGAACAATGGTTGACTAGTCTAGGCGACTAGATAAAGCAAAAATAGCAAGGCCAACCAACCCACACCAAACTTCACCAAAATATTTATTTAAATAAAAATAAGGTAAAGCCTCATGAGCATGAAAACCCATCGAACTCAAGCAAGTCAAGCCAAGTAGAATAAAATGAACAAACACTCAAAACTAACATGAAACACTTAGCAAGAGTTCAATAATTAAGGCTTTCATTCACTACACATAACACCAAAGGGTAAATTCCTTTATGCTAACATTATCTATATGATGCTCCTCCCTTCTCCACTTGCTCCTTACTTTGCTTCCATGCTCCTGGTCTTCTCTTCAATTCACTAACCCAAACTAGGCAATGTTTTCCATATATTATTGTAGAACCAAACGAACAATGCAGCCATTCCTTCTTGCATGCAAAAGTAACATCCCATATCGATGTTACAAGAAGGTTACTCATGTTTCCACCATCACAATTTTACCAAAACAATTACCATATTTTTCTAATATCAAGGATTATAAAAGCTCCGCTCATCATAAAATAGCTTCTAAAATAGCATAATCCTATTAACTCAAAGGCAAAATATTAGAAGTCTATTCAAAAATATAAATTAATTTTTTAATGTTAGTATTAATTACTTAACAATAGGATAATTAAATTAATTATTATTAATTAATTTAATTAATATCAAATTAGCATTGATATTGAAATAATACTTGCATCAATAATCCAAACACAAGCAACAACATAATGACCTTTTGCAAACAAGATATGCATCAATAGTTTTCTTAAGTAGGAGGCTTTACAATAGTTGTAACGCTATCCCCCTGCCTACTAAGGATGGTTCTTTTGCTTATAGCAACCTCCTTGTCGATGATGCATCTTAAATAAAATATACACATATATGCAATGCATCTATATGAGGGTATTTTTTTACCCTTGATCTGTCGATGAGAATGGCATCCATTATTTCTATTTTTCTCTCAACTCTGATGGTTGTCCCATACCAATCCACCCATGAGAGTACCTGGTCCTACAACCATAAATTTCATCAGCAATACCATATTCCAAAATTAATATAATCAAAGCATAAAGTGCATCTACCAACACATCTCCATGACATAAAATGATATTATGCATTAGATATCCATACATCAATACATAAATCAAGTATCAAGAATAAGTCTTGTCAAGGAGGGTTTCTACCTCCCCCTTGGACTAAACATAGTCCTCTATGTTTCTTGAAAATAAAGCATACATATTTCATTGAAAGAAATATAGGAATTGCATCCTCATTTCCTCAACATCTTCCTAAGTTGCACAATTTTCAGGATATTGGTCCCTTTGGACCTTACATTGATCTAGGGTTTGTTTCCTCAACATATTGAAATGAAATCCTAGAATCCTTACCAATCACACCTCAATGTCTAAGGGATCTACCATCTAAAATTTTAAAATATTCTAAACATTAGAGGGATTAGCAACATACTTACTAAGCAATGATATGTGGAAAGTATCATGGATGTTTTATAGCTTGGACAACAAGGCGAGCCTATAGGCTATAGAACTAATATTATCAATGATCTCAAAAGGTCCAACATAATGAGGGTCCAACTTAGTTGACTTGATAGCACTTTTCATGGGTCTTATCCTCAAGAAGACTTTGTCTTCCATAGATAATTCTCCTGGTGATCTCTTTAGATCAACATAGCTCTTTTAGCAATTGGCTACTTCCTTGAGCCTTAGTTGAATCGCTCTGAACTGCTCCTCCATCTCTTTGATAATCTCTAGTTTGATCACCACTCGATCTTTGATATTATTCCATGTTAGAGGTGTTCTACATCTTCTGCCATACGAGGCTTCAAACAAATTCATTCCCAAGGATGCATGATATCCATTGTTATATGCAAATTCAACTAGATGCAAAAATCCTTCCCATTTATACTTTTAATCCATGCAATACATATGAAGCATGTCTTCTAAAACTTGGTTCATCCTATGTATTTTCCTATCTATTTTTAGATGGTATATAGAACTGATATTCAATTTAGTGTCCACTGCACGTTGAAGAGCCTACCAATATTTTGATGTAAACCTAGAATCTCTATCTGATATGGTCACTTTAGGAAAACCATGTAACCTAAATTTCCTTGGAAAACTTATTCACCATAATTGGGGCATCATCCTTGATGTTTTTTTTATATAAAAAGTGCAATCTTAGTCAACTTTTCAACCACCACAAGTATTACATCATGTTGGTACCTAGTCTTAGGTAAAGCCACAATAAAATCCATAGATATAACCTACCACTTTTGAGTAGGTATATCATGTGGATATAATTTTCCTACTAGGTGTTGATGTTTTGCCTTAACCTTCTGACATTCCAAGCATCTAGCAATAAAACTAGTGATATCTTATTTCATTCTTGACCAATAAAAGATATTTTTCATGTTTTCTCTCATCTTTGCACCTCCCATATGAGCAGAATATGAAGAATTAGATACCTATTGCATAATAATTATCCTTAAATCACCAATTTTGGGTATGACAACCCTATCCTTGAAACATAAATTCCATATTTTAAGTTAAAAACCTTATTTTCCTTAGGATTTATATCAATTTTAGCTTAGATTTCAATGCAATATTTATCTTGTAGCTGCATTTCCCTGAATTGTCCATCAAGTCTACTGTAAGGAACCTACTATTGAAATAAAGCTCACACACACAAAATACTGAAAGATAACTGAAATACATGCAATAACAGAATAACACTATGCAGAAAGTAATTGCAGAATTGAAACAATCTCACAAATAACTCAGAATCGTAGGCCTCTTTGGGGGGGGCAACCTCCTTCAATATTTCATTAACTTGCAAAAAGATACATTCGTACATGGCTTCATGCCTTTTAAAGAGAAAGCTACATGCAATCCTACCTAAAGGCTCAAGAGTTGGCTTACATGCAAAATGCCACTCGAGCTAGAATCTTCTACCAAACATCGGTTACAATCTTGATAACGGTTACATGCGATGGCACCACTTGGCTAGGTGCCTTACTTGCCACATACATTACAAAGTATTACAAAATAACATTATAATAGAATCCCCCACATTGGAAGTGGGTCATTACATAATAATGAGAATTACAAAATAATGTTAGGATGGGATCCTAACATGTCCTTCCCCTTCAAAAAGCTTTGTCCTCAAAGCTGAAGGTGAGGAAACTGGTGTTGGAGCTGATGGAGAGACTCCCATGTAGCATCTTCTAGCTGGAGTCCATACCACTAAACAAGGACTTCAGTAATGGTGCGATTGTAGAGAGTGTGAGTCTAATGATCCAACAACTATTTGAGTTCAAGCAAGATAGAACCTTCTTCATATAACTTCAGGAGTGCAGATTGAACCTGTACCTGATTTCCCACCACATTTTTGAGAGAGGAAACATGAAAAATAGGATGGAGCTTGGATGTAGGTGGAAGGGCCAATTTGTAGGTTGTGGCACCAATCCATTGTAACACCTAGTAGGGCCCATAGTATTTTATAACAAGTTTTTAGCATCTATAAAGCTAGAGGGACAACTATTTGTATGATTGCAAGCGAAGGAAAACCATATCACCCACATCAAAACTATACTCAAAATAGTGTTGGTCAGCCTATTGGTGCATCCAATTCTAGGCCGCATCCAAATTCATCTTCAATTGATGGAGGACATCAACATGCTGACTGAGAGTAGTGTCGACTACATGGACCTTGGAGCTACCTAAAATGTAGGAGGAAGGCATGGGTGGAGGGCACCCATAAACTACCTCAAAAGGGGTAACCTTGGTTGTTGTGTGATAGGAAGTGTTGTACCACCACTCGGCCAAAGGAAGCCATTTCACCCAATGCATAGGATGATCAGAGGTAAAGCAATGAAGGTAGGTTTCCAAACATTTGTTGACAATCTCCATCTAGCCATCCATTTGTGGATGATAAGTTGAACTCATTTTGAGTTGAGTTCCCTGCAACTTAAACAATTCTTGCCAGAAGTGACTAGTAAAGGTTGGGTCATGATCGGACATGATGGAGGAGGGTAGACCATGAAGGTGAAAGATAGAATCAAGGAAAATTTG
Organism: Wollemia nobilis; assembly: GCA_028583015.1. Classification (NCBI taxonomy): domain Eukaryota; kingdom Viridiplantae; phylum Streptophyta; class Pinopsida; order Araucariales; family Araucariaceae; genus Wollemia; species Wollemia nobilis. The sequence goes on from JAQPPZ010015413.1 coordinate 1,083,607, forward strand.
GGCAATGGTGGATGTTGTGTAAGGATGGGATAGGGAACAAAAGTGAGCATATTTTGAAAGATGATCCACTACCATGAAGATAACATATTTGCCTCCAGACTTAGGTAATCCTTCAATAAAATCCATAGAAATATCCATCCAAACCTGGTCAAGAATGGGCAAGGGTTGAAGAGTGCCTGGAGAATGCACCATTTCACCTTTCATCCATTGATAGGTATCACAAGCTGCCATAAAATCTTGAATGTCCTTTTTCATACCCTTCCAAAAAAAGTGTGCTTAAGTCATTCATATGTTTTGAGAAATCTTGAATGGCCGGCAGATGGGGCAGCATGCAGTTCTATCATGAGAAGTTCCCATAGTGGGGACTTGTGGGGAACAACAAGGCATTGGTGGTAACGCAAATCTTGGCCATCCCAAGTGTAGCCTGGACATGAAGTAGGCTCAATGTGTAGGGAAGCAACCAAAGTCTACAATTCAAAATCCTGAAGTACCTCCTGGCGTAAGGAATCAATCCATTGGGGAACCGACAATGAAATGGCACACAACATACTAAGAGCCTCAAATTGGTGAGAGAGAGCATCGACCACAACATTCTCCTTGCCCTTCTTATAGGTGATATCATAATCATAGCCCATGAGTTTAGAGACCCATTTTTGTTGTTCAGGGGTGGCAACCCATTGCTCCAAAAAGTATTTGAGACTCTGATGGTCTATTTTAATGGAGAAATGATGCCCGATGAGATACGATCACCAATGGGTTACTGCATGTAGAATTGCCATCATCTCCTTAGCATAAGTGGATTTTCCCAAATTATGGCTAGAGAGAGCTTTACTAGTGAAGGTCAAGGGTCTCCCTTCTTGCATCAACATTGCACCAATACCATGACCTGAAGTATCACTTTCAATGATAAATGGTTTGGAGAAATTTAGCATGGCCAAAATAGGCGTAGTGGTCATAGCATGCTTCAATTCTAGGAAAGCATATTCAATGGGTCCCATCCAAGTAAAAGAGTCCTTCTTTAACATGGAAGTGAGGGGAGCTACAATTTTACCATAGTTACAAATAAATTTATGGTAATAACCTGTAAGCCCTAAAAATCCCCTAAGACCTTTGAGAGTGTGAGGTTTCGGCCATTCCTGAACCGCTTGGATCTTCTTGGGGTCAACTTTGATGCCCTCCTTAGTGATAATGTGTCCCAAATATTCCACTTCTATCAACCCAAAAGAACACTTGGAATGCTTAGCATAGAGTTGATGTTGTGCCAACAACTGGAGAGTCTGATTCACATGAATAAGATGCTCTTCCCATGAGCGACTATACACCAGAATGTCATCAAAGAAGACTAGGATGAAATTTCGAAGGAATGGTTGAAAAATGTTGTTCATGAGGCTTTGGAAAGTGGAAGGGGCATTAGTCAAGCCGAATGGCATTACCAAAAACTCATAGTGACCTTCATGAGTATGAAAAGTAGTCTTGGGAATATCCTCATCCTTGAGCCTGATTTGATGGTACCCCGAGTGAAGGTCGAGTTTGGAAAAATACATAGTCCCATGAAGTTCATCTAGTAATTCATCCACCACTAGAATAGGAAACTTATCCTTGATGGTGAGTTTATTGAGCTCTCGATAATCGATACACAACCGCCAGGACCCATATTTCTTGTGCACCAATAAAACTGGAGAAGAGTAAGGACTGTTGCTTGGTCGAATGATGTCGAATTTTAACAATTCTTGTACTAACTTCTCAATTTTTGACTTAAGAGCATGAGGATACCGGTACGGTCTAATATTGGGTGGTGCATTTCTAGGTAACAAAGGAATAACATGGTCATGAGAGCGGTGAGGTGGTAATTCTGATGGCTCAACAAAAATAGAATTGTGCTTGGTCAAAATAAGTTGCAAATATTTAGGAATAGAATCCTCCTCTGAAGGATGAGGTTGGATCACAAAAATCTGAGCTATGACACCCCGAGATGATTTTTTTAATAACTTCTCCATCCGATTGGAACTGATAATCTGTGAAGGCCCTACTTTTAAGCCATGGAGAGTGTGGGACTATCCATTCTATGAAAATCGCATCCAAAGCTCAGAAAAGTGCCATGAGATGACTCCCAATGTGCCCAACCATTGAGCTCCCAACACGATATCACATCCCCCTAGTTGAAGTGCAAACATATCCTGTTTGAGCTCATAGTCCCCAATCTTGACCTTAACATTATGACATTTACCTTTGCAAGGTAAGGTCCCACCATTTGCTACCATAACCTCAAAGGAATTACATGTATGTACGTAACAATTTTCCTTGCTTGGCAATGCGAGGATCAATAAAATTATGTGTACTACTAGAATCAATCAAGATGGTAAGACGCAGGCCCTTGAAATAACCCACAACTTTCATGGTTTGGGGAGTAGTAATGCCAACAAGAGCATGAACAAAAATTTTAGCCTATGGTTCATCCTGGTTTTCTTCCTCTAGTTTGGGTGGTTCCTCTACTGATTCGGTGTCATCATCACTATGGTCACTGGTGTCAGGCTCATCAACATCGATGAGGAACAACTTCTTTTGGGTGCACCTATGCCCATGAGAAAACTTTTCATCACAATTGTAGCACAACCCTTGGGTGCATCGCGCATCCATTTCGATAGTGGTTAGACATTTGGGTGCAGTAGTGGGTGCAACAGGTTTTTGTTCATTCTGATTTTGGAATCTAGGAGGAAAAGAGGGTTTAGCCTATGGAAATTTAGATATCCACCTCTAAGCTAAAAATTTGGACTCGGCCAAATGAGCCAACTTGATAGCCTACATCATGGATTGTGGTTTAAACATCGTGACCTCAGCTTGGAGATCTTCCCTCAACCCACTAACAAAACAACTCATAAAGAACCCTTCATTCATTCCTATAGTTTTGTTGGCCAATCTCTCAAATTGTATTTGGTAATCTCGAACTATCGAAGTTTATCTCAACTTTGTCAACTATCCTATAAAATCATCATACTCACTAGGGCCAAAGCGAGTGAGTAATTGAGACTCAAAGTCCACCCAAGAAGGATCAGGGAGAGTTTTCTGCAACCATTGGTACCATTATAAGGCTTCAGATTCCAAGTTGAAAGAAGCCATTTGAACTCGATGATACATGGGGACATCATGGAGTCTAAAGAATTGAGCAACATGACATAACCACCCATCCACATCCTTCCCATTGAACTTAGGAAAGTCTAGTTTTGGCATCTTAAAGGTAGTATCATGATCAAAGTGAAGGTGAGAGTCATATATTCCCTTTCCTTGACCTCGATCAAAATGTGAGTGTTCAGTATGATACTCAGACTTGCTTGGAATACCTTGCAATTTGGACTCAACTTCTGCAAGTTGGTCTTCTAGGCGAATTCTGGAGGTATCTTGTTCAGTTCTAAAAGTTTGAAATTCTGCCATCAAGTTTTCACTTGTGGTTTTCAAGCTAGTAACAACACTCATTAGGTTATCCAACATTGTAGTAGTGTTTTGCTCTACCTCTTTTTGATGTCCATGAGTGCCACCTGCCATTTGGGATAGCCTTGAACCTTTTTTACTGAATTACTAAAAATAGAAGTGTGGTTTTAGGAGTTACTATTTTTAGTAAGGAGTCCAAAAAAGTGCTTGGGTGTTATATATCAAGATGATCAGCTCAAAAATATGGTCACAATGAGCTATATCCCACAACATAGATTTTTGGGCACCCTAGACTCAAATTTTGTATTTGTGGAATATTTGGCCAAAAAGGGCTAGTGGAAAATGATAAATTTGAGGAATTTCGAGAAAAAAGGGAGTTAAGACTCAAAAATTCTGTGAGAGGTGCAGAAGGGGCTAACTAAGATAACAAAATAAATTTGAGGATTTTTGGGGTTGTCTAGGGCTTTTTATGACATTTTTAGTGCTATTTTTCCCTATTTTTGGTTTAAAAATTACTCAAAATAGAGTAATGATAAAACCACTACAACTTCTTCATTATAGCTCCGATTTGCATGATTTTATTTTTTGAGTGCAGAATCAAAAGTAGCAATTTTTATTTTTATGAGTCTACTGGTGTAGTCAATTTTTTTATTTGGAGCTATAGTTCACAAGTTGGGTACTAGATCAACTATCTTTGATCTATGCATTCTATCAACTGACCACCTTGTCACTATCCTATCACCTGTACTACAATTACTGACACTAATGGTTCTATTTTTGACCCTGACCACCTATATTTTTTAACTATTATAATTGACTATTACTATTACTTATTGACATTACTATATGACCAATTATTACTATCATTAACCAATTGTTACTATCACTACACTGTACTATCACTAACCTAACTGGTACTATCACTAACCCAACTATTACTACCACTGATCTAGATGGTACTAGAATATTTCAGACTATTATAGACACTTGTAGACTCTATCCTAACTATTGGTGCATGCAAAGTGTGTTCTTCTATGATAAGGAAGTCTTTCTCCGTATGCTCACTTTTTGGGATCGTGAATGTAGGTTCAATAGAATAGGGAGATGTGAGTTTTTGTAGGTTGAAGTTTTAACAGAACTAGGGTATGCTAGGTAGAGGAGTATGTAACACCCATAGGCCCTCTGTTATACCGTAGTGATGAACAATAGTGCTCGGACCAATATTTTAGGCCACTACCCAAGGAGGATTCCACACATACCCTTGAGCACACTATCTACCTCTCTGATAGTATGAGAGGGTAATCATCCGGGATGTTGTGTCCCATGGACTATGGATGATACAAGGCCAAAAAGCTTCCTACTAGATAAAATTTTGTTCAACCTAGAATGGTCTCCCGATACACCCGAAGATGCGTGGGAGCTCGATTCCATGTGCGAGTGTTGTCTGAGGCCTGGGTATTGGAGCCTGATCACCCCTCACTTCACTAGATGCTTTATGGGCTATCTAGCTTAGCCAATAATGATAGCTCCTTCACGATATTTTAAAACCCCCGGCACAGGGTTTCTAGCCTACTCAACTACTAAAAAAATAGACTATATTTTTTGTTTTTGCATATTTTTTTTTGGCTTTTTGAATAAAGGAAAATAGAATGAAAAAACATAGGAAAATTATACCTAACAAGCGGAAATGGCTGAGCAAGAATTGTCGTAGTCGTAGTAGAACTCGGCCCTGGAAAGTGCTCTGATACCACTTGTAAGGAACCTACTATTGAAATAAAGCTCACACACACAAAATACTGAAAGATAACTGAAATACATGTAATAACAGAATAACACTATGCAGAAAGTAATTGCAGAATTGAAACAATCTCACAAATAACTCAGAATCGTAGGCCTCTTCGAGGGGGCAACCTCCTTCAATATTTCATTAACTTGCAAAAAGATACATTCGTACATGGCTTCATGCCTTTTAAAGAGAAAGCTACATGCAATCCTACCTAAAGGCTCAAGAGTTGGCTTACATGCAAAATGCCACTCGAGCTAGAATCTTCTACCAAACATCGGTTACAATCTTGATAATGGTTACATGCGATGGCACCACTTGGCTAGGTGCCTTACTTGCCACATACATTACAAAGTATTACAAAATAACATTATAATAGAATCCCCCCATGTTGGAAGTGGGTCATTACATAATAATGAGAATTACAAAATAACGTTAGGATGGGATCCTAACATCTACATGACTCTAGGTCAATGCTACTATATGCCTTATCCTACTTAAGGTATCAACAACCTTGTTTTCTTTTCCTTTGATATACTCAATACCAAAGTCATACTTGGCTAAGAACTCTATCCACCTTCTTTGTCTTGCATTCAACATAGGTTGGGTAAAGATATACCTTAGACTTTGGTGGCATGTCCTTAGCTTGAGTGGTTTCCCCAGCAAGTAGTGTCTACAAAACTTTAGTGCATGCACAATTATTGCCAACTCTAGGTCATGTGTAGCATAATTCAACTCATGCTTCTTGAGTTTCCTAGACTCATATGTTGTAGATTTATTTTGGGACAACACCCCACCAAATATTTCTAAGGAAGCATTTGTACACATTGTAAAAATCCTAAGAGAATCCAATATCCCAATAATTGGTGTTGTAGTCAGCTTATTCTTTAGAGTTTAAAAGGTGGTCTCACATTTATCCATCCAATTGAACTCTTTTCCTTTTCTCTGAAGGTTGGTGATAGAGTAGGCAATTTTTGAATAGTCCTTCACAAAATGCCTATAATAACTAGTGATCTCCATGAAGCTTCTAACTTATGACATATTAGTGGGTGAAGACCAACTCAAAATAACCTTAATTTTCTTAGGGTCTATAGCAATCCCTTATGTAGATATGATATGCTCCAAATACTAAACTTGTGAGGCATAGAACTCACACTTAGACAACTTTCCATAAAGTTGGTTTTTCCTCAACACCTCTAACACTAACCTCGAATATTGGTTGTGTTCCTCTTTGGTGAGAGAATATATCAAGATATCATCTAAAAATATCAAAACAAACCAATTCAGATATTTTTGAAAAATAATATTCATTAGATTCATAAAATTTGTCAGCGCATTCATCAACCCAAATGGCAACACTGTGAACTCATGGTGCCCATATCTAGTCTTAAAGGTTGTTTTACGAGTATCCTCCTCATAAATTATCAGTTTATGATATCTATATCTCAAGTAAATATTTGAAAATATAGTGGCATCATTTAACTAATCAAAGAGATCATCAATCCTTAGCAAAGGATACCTATTCTTGATGGTCACCTTATTCAACATCCTATAATCGATGCACAACCTCAAGGAACCATATTTATTTTTCACAAATAGTACTAGAGCACCCCAGGGTGATGCAGTAGGTTTTATTAGATCCTTTTCCAACAAATCTTGAAGTTACACCTTTAACTCTTGCAACTCAATAGGAGTCATTCTATAAGGTGTCCTTGCAATGGGTTCAACTCCAGGTATTAGTTCAATGGTGAAGTCAAATTCACATCAAGGTGATAGGTCTGGGAGATATTTCAAAAATGCATCCCTAAATTCATTTAAAATTGGATGTCTCTTAAATATTCCCTCATATTCATTATCATCCGTCTTGTCATTTATATTTACCACATACAATATGCTACCTCCTTTAATTGTCTTTTTTAGCTACAGAGCTAAAAACAAACATGGTCAAAATAACCCTTGCCTACTTTGAACCCTTAATCTCTTCTTATCCTTATTGATATAGTCCATCCATATCTCTTGGAAGTTTATTAGGGTTCCATGAGCCTTTAACTAATCCATCCTTAAGATCATATCAAAATTATGTAGCGGTGTTGCATATAAGTTTCAAATAGTAGATCCATTGGATAAGGTGACCTTGGTCGTAGGCAAACATTGATCCACTAAGTAATTTTATCCATACCCATACTCAACTTTCTACCCTTGTGCCAAAAATTTAGGTCTTTCTAGCATATCCCCAATAATACTAGTGGAAATAATACTATCTATAGCTCCACTATCAATTAAAACTTTAATATTCTTATTGAACAACTTATCATTCAATAATATACTTGTCCATCTAGGTTTTGACTCCCTGTAACTACATAGATTCAGTGTATTTTCTCCTTGGCTCTACTACTTGACTTTGGCTTCTAGGGACACTTATTTGCATAATGAGGACCCCCAGAAATGAAGTAACCTAACCTAGGTTTCTAAGATATTTCCTATATTTTCTCCCCTATTTTCTCTTTTTGATCTAACTTACTTAACTCCTAAGGTCAAAATATGGAATCAACCCTTTTTTGGAAATTCTTATCATTTTCTTGATTCTTGTTTTTTTTAACTTTGATCCCTCTCTTAAGTTTCCCTTACCTTTATATTTTCTATATTTCCATTTACCCATTATTATCAATATTATTTGTTGTTGCTCCATCTGCTCCTAAAGCAACCTAACTAATGAAGTTGCTTCATTTCCTGTTGTAGTAACTTAACTAAAGATGTAATGTTTTTCATTCTTTTGGCAGAATTCCTAGTTCCTCTAGGTTTCCTATTAGAGTCCATTATTATTCTAGATTTGTTATTGGATACCATTACCCTTCCATACTTCTTATTAGAGTCCATTATTCTTCTAGTTCTCTTGTTGGAGTCCATTATCCTTCTAGACTTCTTACTGGATTCCATTGTTCTTCCAGTTTCCTTGTTGAAGTCCATTTTTTTCCAGTTTTCTTGTTGGAGTCCATTGTTCTTCCATAATTCCTTTGGGGGTGTACCACAACTTCCTATTGTGTAGATAACCATGCCTTCTTGGATGATCTCAAAATAGGTGTCATCTTCTATCCACACAAAGGAGCTAGGTAAGCTATAATTTCTCTCAAATTGTACTCATAATTAGTTAGTTTCATTTCCCCATGAACTAACCTAGACCATTATCACTCACCTGATAATGATCATGGTCACACTTACCTTACCACAAGGTGCCATCTGCAATAAGAAACTTTACTCTCTAGGATTTTTACTCCTTGGTCTGACTAGTCCAAACAGCGTGTAATACCTGTATTATCCTAGATCAAGTTAAGATCGCTAGAAGAGTAAGTCTCCCCAAAGTAGCACATCAAGTCAAGGTTTATCCTAGGTTCTCTCTATGGAAGCTTCTAGTCCTACTACCTAGAGCTCTAATACCAACTATAACAACCCATCAAAACCAATCCAAGAGAGATTTGTTTTTTCATAACCAAGGTTCACAAAGAAGTCCTAAAATTTTTTAGCATTGTAAGGCATAACCACATTTTGAGTTTAGTTTCACTACAAATAACACTCAAGTGTATATGAGTGGTCAACATCTCTTATTTTTGGGGTTCACCTTCCAAAACCTCACCTTTTAAGAAGTATTACAATAATGACCCCCCACATTTCCTATACCTTCATCGGTATAAGATAACTTGACCATAGCATAGGGATTATCCTTTAAGGTCCATAACACGTAAAGGGGACACCTTTTCCCTAAACCTACATAAGTTTGACTATGCAGGTCTATTCTAGTGTAATGCCTTAGTGCTTAGTTACCACACTTTCGTAGACTAACCAAGGTCATTACCACTCACCTAGTAATGAGCATGATCACCTGATCCTCATCGTTCAAGGTACCACCACTATACTATCTTGTGAATGATCCCAAGGACCTCACCAATTTGGGACACTTGAGCCTCACCATTCAAGGTGTAACATTCACAATTATCTAGGTATAACATCATAACAACTCCAATATTTGCAAATATCAAATTGTTGCATCATTGCAACTCCTTCCCAGATTCATAACTACCTGGTTATTGCATCACTACAACTCCTTCTAGGATTGGATTATCTTCTTGACTCTAGGATTTTCTATAATATTGCTCTATATTCATGCTCAAAAACCCAAACAAAGCTCAAAAGCATATAAATAAAGCAACAATTAACATCTCTTTCAAAAAATAAAATTAAGTGTTATATTAGACATGCTAAAATATAACACATTGCTAAACTAGCATCTTATTTACTTTCAACAACATAATTATAGCTTTAAGCATTTCCTTTACTTCATTAATGAAAAATATGAAACATCATCAAATGAATTGCACCCCAATTCCATAAATTATGAATCTAACGTCTTTTTCAAAAGCATAGAAACTAGCAATTTACTACATCTATAAGAAAGATAAACTCGTCCACAGAACTATAACCATATTCTATGATATAAAATTCCTTATTTTCTTCCAAAAGAACATTCATTCCAAACTCATAAATATCATACAATTCAAAAGTTTTACATGAAGGTTAAACAAGTTATCTTTCCTTCCATAATATTCATTTTTAATTAATATAACCATAATACCAACATTCCCAAAACATACATATCTTACTCAAAATCCCATAATACTCAAAGAATTCTTATTACACATATTCTTTTAATAGAAGCACAAACTTCCCATATTTCCTCAAGATATTTCACTTGAAATTTTGTCTCTAAGAGCAATGAGAGTAAGTCTAGGGATCATGACAACTCATGATATGCATATGCAACCCTACTATGCAAACATCATATAAAAAATGCACAACATATAGATGCAAAGCAAGCATTACAATGAGAGAATCCCATACTTCTCTCAAAATATGGACTCCTTGGCTACCCAGCCTTATCCATATTTCAAAACCATTTAATAAACCTTATTCATAAATTCCTTTGACAACAATCCATAACTACAACCTCTCAAAAGATAACTACTAAAATAAAAGATAAGATTATCATTTTAACAAACATTAATTTTCTTCCAACAAAAAAATAATCAATTAAATAATTAATAGAACTAATCATTATTAAAATAGTACTAACTTAATTCTAGTTAAATATGCTTCCATGCTATAATAAATTAACCATAAAATCATTGCAAAAAGGCTATACTAGAAAACATCACCAACTCTCACATAAGCTTAAAGCAAATATCACACAACATATAGCAAGACCTCATTGGATCACCTTGATGCTATCAAACTCTAACCCAATCCCAAACATGCCTAATGATTTATGAATCCAAAAATACAAGCCATTAGGAGGTCTTGTATCCCATGCAAAGCCACTTGGCTGAAGCTCCACTCAGCTACCCAAAAGAATTAACGTCCTTTCACTCTTAACTACCCACGAGCACTACAAATCTAATTGGCATAGAGAACTATAATAATACCATCAGGAAGGTTTGCAAGCCAAGACAAAACTCATCCTATCTCTTCACACCTCTACTATCTAAGCAATAAAACTGCATTGACATTCTAACAATGATCTAAACCATAAATATCAACTTTTGAGTCAGAGGTCTACCACAACTACTAAGGTAGAAAACAACTCATTTAACTACCCTATAGAACTCTATGAAAATCTTGAACAAGAAGGGTTGACTACTCTAGGCGACTGGATGAAGCAAAAATAACAAGACCAACTAACCCACACTAGCCTTCAACAAAAGCTCTATTGAAAGAAAAATAAGGCAAAGCCTCACGAGCATGAAAATCCACCGAACTCAAGAAAGCTAGGCCAAGCAGAAGAAAATGAACAAACACCCAAAACTAACATAAAATACTTAGTAAGAGTTCATTAATTAAGACATTCATTCATTGCACACAAAACCAAAGGGCAAATACCTCTATGCTAACGTTATCTAGATGGTGCTCCTCCCTTCTTAGCTTGCTCCTTACTTTTTGCTTCCATGCTCCTAGTATTCTCTTCAATTCACTAACCCAAACTAGGCAATGTCTTTTCCATATATTACCAAAGAACCAAAAGAAGATCAACAAAGAAGCCATTCCTTCTTGCATGCAAAAGTAATGTTCCATCTTGACGTTACAAGAAGGTTACTCATGTTGCCATCATCGCAATGTTACCAAAACAATTACCATATTTTCCTAATATCAAGGATTATAAAAGCTCCGCTCATCATAAAATAGCTTCTAAAATAGCATAATCCTATTAAATCATAAGGTAAAATATTACAAGTCTATTCAAAAAGATGGATTATTTCCCAATGTTAGTATTAATTACTTAAAAAGGGATAATTAAATTAATTATTACTAATTAATATCAAATTAGCGTTGATATTGAAATAATACTTGCATCAATAATCCAAACACAAGCAACAACATAATGATCTTTTGCAAACAATATATGCATCAATAGTTTCCCTGAGTAGGAGGCTTTACGATAATTGTAATGTTATCCCCTAGCCTATTAAGGATGGATCTTTTGCTTATAACAACCTCCTTGTTGATGACGCATCTCAAATCAAATATACACATATATGCAATGCATATGTATGAGGATATTCTTTTACCCTTGAGTTGTCGATGAGAAGGTCATCCATCATTTCCCTCTTTTTCTCAACTCTTGTGGTCGTCTCATACTAATCCACCTGTGAGAGTACCTGGTCCTGCAACCACAAATTTCATCAACATTACCCTATTCCAAAAGTAGTATAATCAAAGCATAAAGTGCATCTACCAACACATCTCAATGACATAAAATTATATTATGCATTAGATATCCACACATAAATACATAAATCAAGTATCAAGAATAAGTCTTATCAAGGAGGATCGTTATAGGACTTGATCATAATATCTACACAAAAAAAGCAAATGGATCACATTTTAGTTGAATGTGATGACTTGTTCAAGTCACCACCTAGGGTTTCACTTTAGTATGATACAAATCATTCCATTGATTTAGTTCTTGGTTCTCCTTTGCATAAATCACTTATTGATCATAGATCGCTCCTTAAGAATGATGAAATTGGGAGGTAGATTCAAGAGTTTATAAGGAGCACATCAAACCAAAGGATTTACCATATGGTAATCTAATTATATTGTCTCTAAAGGAATTGTTGAGTTTATAATATGATTCATGGTCAAGAGTAGACATTATGAGATGTATTGGATAAGCCTAAGGCATTTCATTATGGAATGTACTTTTTTTTTCTTAAGAAAAGTGGTTATACTCAGGTCCCCCACCCTTGATAAATAACAACTCTCTTCTATAAAGCTTGAGAATTTACAAATATATTCAATTCTCATCTCAATTGAGATGTTATAACTAGATTCCTACATCATTTTTTGGATCTTTAATTTTTTAAATAAAAATATTCATTTTTTTTCTTGAGAATTTTCAATCTTGTTCATCCATCCATCCAAGTGAACTCCTTATTAGTGATAATTTTTTATGATGCCAAGTTGTCATTGTGCCACTTAAATATTTATAATTTTTGGCTTCATGCTTCAGCTGCTCTGCTATGATATTTTGAAAAGTTGATCATATTGTTCCCTCATGTTCTTGCACCCCTTTGAAATCTAGAAACATTATGCTTTTTATTTCAAACATTGCCATACTTTATGCCTTTCTGACTTCACATAGATCTAAAATTAATCCATGCCTCCAATATTATTGCCGCTCAATGTGGTGTGGGTGTCGATATGTTGCAACCTTAACCTGACATTTTTTTCCCTTTGATTCTTCAACAATTTGTTTTCTTTTGTAAATTCTTCTTCACAATATTCTCTCTTATACCTTTCTTTGGGTACATCCTTGTGCACTTCTAACACTGTTTCCTTGGACTTTCCCATTGCTTCTTCCATGTACTCTATTGTTTTTGCTACTATAAAATCAATTTTTGAGTTTTCTAATATTTTTTCAACTTGTTCCCTTACCATAACTTCTTCTTGCTTCTTAGGATTTTCCTTTTGAATGCAATGAACTTGCATGTTGTCTTATGTATTTTTTCCTTCTATTATATCCTCTTTATTCATTTATTTCAGTTCTCTCTGAAGCCTTTTTACATTATGCAATGCATTTATTATTTTATAATATTTTATTATATAATCCCAATGGGCCATGGTTAACCTTGTTATGGTTAAATCTTAATTAATATTTGTAATTAACCTAAATCTCACTTGTTATGTTGGCTTAGATTAAATCTTCTAATATAATTTGGGGTTTCGGTATTGTTATAAATACCCCTCACACTTATTATATGATTATCAAAGTGTTGTGCAATAATATATGTGGATAGTGATTATTTATTGTGCCTATGGGTGTTCACCATATGATTCTCTCTTTTGTCCCATTTTTTTGCTTTCTATATAATATTTGAGTGGATGGATTTCTTCTATTTATTTATGAAAAATATTTAAATTCCATCGGGAACATGGAGACTCTATATCCACTATAGAGATTTGAATAAAATCACTATGAAGAACCACTTTCCACTTCCTCTAATAAATGACTTGCTAGATCAAATTTATGGTACAAAATTCTTCACCTAAATTGATCTCAATTTTAGCTATCATCAAATACCCATCGATCCCACTAACATATGGAAGACTACTTCCAAATCCGAGGGTTTATTTGAGTGGTTCATTAAGCCTTTTATCTTGATAAATGCATCTACCACGTTTATGAGGATGATGGGTGACATCCTGTGTGCTTACACCAACTCATTTATGGTGGCCTACTTAGAAGACATTCTCATGTATAGTAAGATATGGGAGGAGCATCTGCAATATGTTCAAAAAATAATTTAAACTATTTAAAGATAAAAGCTTTATGCTAATTTAGATAAATGCTCATTTGACATGACAAAGAAAGAGTCCATACTAATCTTGAGAATATTCAAGTAATTAAAGATTTGCCTACCCCAAAGACTCTAACAATGCTTTACAACTTTTTTGGGTCTTGCCAATTTCTATTGAAGATTTATATTGGAGTTCTCACACATTGATTTTTCATTACACCAAGTGAACATGGAGGTGCCAAATCCAAGTTCCATTAGGGAGATACACAAAAGTGAGCATTTAAGAATTTGAAGGACCAGCTATGTTTAGCTCCTACACTTTCCTACCTAATCTATAGTAGTATTTTGAGGTAATGACTGATGCATCATAGTATGCATTGAGATTTATCCTTATACGATATGGAAATCCAATTGCCTATCACAATGAAACACTTAATAAAGTAGTTCAAAAATATGCCACATATGAAAAAATATCTATGCCATTGTCCAAGCATGTAAATACTGTAAGCATTGGGAAAGGAAGTCACCATCCATACAAATCATAAATCTCTCAAGTTCATTTAGACATAAAGTAAGCTAAAAAATGAAAGACATTAAAAGTGGGCCACATAGCTGCAAGAATTTCATGTGATAGTCAAGCATAGGAAAATAATTTCTAATTCAAAAACATATTATTTGATTTGACCTCTAATCATAACACTTTATACCATTTTTTATTCCTATGGACATGAGACTTCTAACTGGTCCACCTTACATGAAGTAGATTTCGATTTTGTAGATGCATACCAAAATCTCCATGTTGATATGTCCCTAATTTATATTTAAAAGATAACTTCCTCTATAAACATGGGATATATTTATTCCAACCAATGAGAACTCAAAGATTATTTGGAAAGCATACTTTAACAATGTAGGAGGCTATTTCAAGGTGAAGAAAACATTCGCAGATCTTCAAAACTACTTTTATTGGTCCAAAATGAGGAATGGTGTTAACAGGTACATTAAGTCCCATACCACCTCTATTATTGCCAAAATGGCCAACAACAAGCATGTACTGTATACACCATTGGTAATGCCATCCAAACCTTGGAAATCTATCTCCAAGGATTTCCTCTTAGGTTTACCTACATTAAAACATGGTAATGATTGTGTTTTGTAGTAATTGTTCATTATTCAAATAAGGTTATCATGATTCCTTATGAGAAATCCATTTTAGCTAAGGATATTGTGAAGCTCTATATTAGTCATATATGACTCAACTTTGTCTTGCTAAAAGCCATGATCTCTAATAGAGATAACAAAATTTTCAGCAGTGTTTGGTCCACCTTATGGAGCATGATGAAAACCAAGCTAACCATGTCCACGACCTTCCATCCTCAAATTGATGGCTAGATATAATTTTATCAATTAATTATAGACCTTCTTAGAATATATAATTTTAAGCATCCCTACACATGGGATGAAAACCTCCCCTATATTCAACATAGGTACAATTGATCTTCGCACAACTCTACCAAACACAATCAATTTCATGTCTATTTTGGGTTCCAACCCTTGGCATACACTAAAGTAGCTCTCCTTGTGCAACCCTTGGAGTTCTTACTTCATGGATAGAAATAAGCATAAAATATAACATGGTTTTTGAATGGGTTCAACATACCCAATAATAGATCCATGACCTCTTTGAGAAGACAAATAGAAATGCAAGCAACACCATGACCAACATTGGATTTCACATCAATTCAATGTTAGAGATAAGGTATCATTACGTCTTTAGAAAGAGAAACTTATAGGACCCTAAAATAAGATTAGACCTCTTCACCATGGACCATACATTGTCACTAAGATGGTGGAAGAGAATTCTTATGAATTAAATCTTCCATATTATCTTGGTTTGCATCCAATTTTCAATGTTTAACTTCTTAGGCCCTATCATCCACCTCTATTGGATATTTCCATAGTAGGAGAACAATTAGACATTGAAGAAACCAATCCAGATAATTTAATACCAGTGTAGGAGGATTAGATTGTTTATACATAGACTAAGACCACCAAAAGGTAAGCCATTTAGATGTATAGAGTGGTTGAGGTAGGTTAAATTGGTCACCAAAGGAATGACTCAAAATATTAGGGGAAAAAAAATTCCACACCTAATGTCTAAGGTTGACACAACAAGTACCACTGCTTTTCAAGGGGGGATAAGCAATCTAGGCATGTGACCTTGGGACATGGTTTTATGTCCAAAAATGATAAAAAAACACTCTTAATCCCAACCACACTATCAAGGGCATAACTTTGTGCTTGGGACTCCATTTTCATCCATTCAAGAAGCATCAAAAGCTTAGAGGGAAAACAACAATTTCAATAGACAACCTATTGCAAACAAGTTTGGTAGCAACTACATGGCAAAAACACTTTGGTAGCCCTAAAAAATGTAAAATAAAATATATACTAAAAATAGTAATTTTCTATTTTTATATTTCATATCCAAAATGCATCTCTTGCCATGTTGACACATCAATAGAAGATAAACCACAAAAGAACAAGTCATATGTATGCAATTTTTATTTTGACACATCAGGAGAAGATAAAACACAAAAGGACAAGTGATATGTATGAGATATTTATTTAATATTTACTTTGTAACTCATGGAATATGAATCACCACATTTCTATATGGGTGATCTTCTAACTCATGGAACACGAACCACCATATTTCCATGTGGGTGACCTTCCATATTCAATATGATGGATTTCCACAACACCAAAAAATATAAAGAGAAATGCACTCGTGACTATAAAAAGTACTAGTAATAAATGCAATGTTAGTCTCAAGAGGACAACTCAACGGTTCAAGGTTTGGCTCTTCTTCACGAGGTCTAAGGTTCAAACCGTAGTGTGTGTTAATCCTTTACCAATAAGTTTAGCTCTTGGCCTTACGAGAGGTCATGGTCGGGATGGAAATGCTCAACCCTAAGCATCGATCGAGGTGTTTCTCACACTAACCAAATAAAAACAAATAAATAAATAAATTCAATGTTATATCCTCACATCTCTCTTAAAGATTTCTTGCATGGTATTTTGTTTCTCTTCTTGAAGATTGTTATTGTACTTTGTTTCTTTTAGGAACAAAATCATTTTGTTCTTTATATATATATATATATATATATATATATATATATATATATATATATATATATATATATATATATATATATATATATATATATATATATATATATCTATATATCTGTGTGTGTGTGTTATAATTTGTTATAATCTATTATTTTTTAATTATACTCTTTCTTAATCTTCTTTAACTCAAAATTCTAAGTTTGGATCAAACAAACTCTTTATTTCTTTAAATTCACTAGTTCTACACTTTAAGATTAATTAAAAATATCATCTTATTTACAACTCATCTATTTATACACATGTTAAAAAATTCATTATATTATTTTTAGTTTATTTTAAATATACATGAATAAATTTAAATTATAAAATCATTACATCTCTTTATACACACTTAAAAAAATTTCATTATATTATTTTTTATTTATTTAAAATATACATAAATAAATTTAAATTGTAAAAACATTGCATTTTTTTATTGGTTGATAAAAAGGGTTTTGAAAGGTCCCGAAACATTCTACACAAATGCATCAAAGATAGCTACCCAGAAGTGAATTAACTGAACTGAAAAAAAACAACCCTGGAGGCGAATGAAACAACCAACTTTAAACTAGAAATAAGGTGCAGACAAAAACAAAAGGAATAAGGGTCCAAACTATAGTAACGGTACCCAAAAGGAAACAAAAACAACTGCCAAAAGCCCAACCAAGACTACAACATTTGGCTCGACGAGGTTCAACTCGTGAGCTTATTGGAGCAACCACTTACACTATGCTGGAAATTAGTAGTTTTATTTGCCATTCCTTGCCACCTAGGTTCACGGGTGACAATTGCCTTATGAACTTTCCACATTCCTTACCACTTGGGTTCACGGATGATAGTTGCCTTGTGAACTCTCTACATGTCCTCAAAATTTTCCCAAGACGAATTGCACAAAAGTGCATAAGGGAAAATAGGATATGCGTTGGAATCCATGTCAGACAAACCATGTCCAGCCACTAGGCCCCAAATCAGCCACATCAACACCAAAAAGTAGCTAAATATTAATATTTCCCTTTGCATCAGTGTGGGCCACAATACATTGAGGAAAATTGTCATACCAGACTTGGATATTATCATGTTCAACTCCTTGATTGGAAAGGAGGTCAACAAATTTGTTTCCTTCCCGGTAAACATGATAAAATGTAAAATATCTGATGCCTTCAATTATCTTCAAGATTTCTTGGATAGCATTGAATACGCTCGAGGTAGAAAGATGATATTTTTGGATGCATCAAATGACATTCATAGAATCACTCTCTATGACAATTCTTTCAAACTGAAGCTACTTGTAATTGACGAGGCCAAGGTATAAGCCATATGCTTCAGCAAAATTATTAGTTTGACTGCCCATGGACTCAGCAAATGGACATAGGAGTTTACCTTGACTATTTTTGAAAAGACCACCTACTCCAACCCTACCAATGTTTCTCTTTGAGTCTCCATTAATGTTGAGCTTGACCCATCCACAAGGAGGGGGAATCCATTTCACCATTGACCTGTCAGCTTTTGGAGGATCCTAGGGGGGTGTCAATCTAAAATTTGAGAGTACTAAAAATGGATAATTCACATTGGTTCTTAGGATTTTTAGCTTGGATGAGATTAGCATTCTCAATGGCAAATGACAAAACTCGGGAGAACACTAATATGGCACCTTTTGCAGCAACACCAAAAAATTTGTTGTTCCTCTTCAACCATACTTGCCATAAAAATGAGGAAAACAATACGACCAAAAAGCATAGATTTTTGGATTTAGAAATGGATTTGGCCACTAATGGCAAGCATCAACAAGAGTTTTTGGGTATATCTAGGACATGTTGGCCAGCTTGAGAAAGGAAGACAACACTTCATTAGAGAATGGGCACTCAAGAAAGATATGGATCATAGATTTCCATCCATTTTTATAGAGGACACAGCGATTAGGGATTATTAGATCTTTGTGGATTAGATTTTCAATGATCAATATTTTGTTTAAAGAAGCAAGCCAAAAAATGGGTAACTTTAGGGATTAGACTTTTCAACCAAACAGTCTTAAATTCAGGCCAATAGTTGACATCTCTATTTTGGGCGTAGTAGGCAGACTTAACAATATAAAGTCCATCCTCACAAAGATGCTAGAATGGAGAGTCTAAATCATTTGGGCTACTAGGAATGATAGTGGTCCACACCAACAATAATAGAAAAAGTAGAGGATTGGGTAATGTTGATGTTGATAGAGGGAAAGGGCTTCCATCTGGCTCCATTACAGTTTCTAGAAAATAAATTACATACCTTAGAACCAAACAGGCGATCAGTGATTGGCTTTATGCAGGAGAGACTAGCATCACTGGTCAAAGGGTGATTGTTAAACCATCTATCCTCTCAAAAGTTAATAGATGTTCCATTTTCCAACTATCACATGAGCTCAAATTTTAGGATGGGTCTCGTATTAATCATAGAGTTCCAAAAATGTGATCCAACCGAAAGCGGTTTATCACTTAGAAAAGTTTGATTTTGCAGGTATTTATCTTGTATGATATTGATCCAGGTGGCTTGTTTATTTCATATAATTCTCCAACCTTGCTTACCAATGAGAGTGAAATTCATCTTACTAGCTTTCCTAAAACCCAACCCTCCCTGATTCTTTTTAAGCAGATCTTGTACCAAGCAACCAAGGGAATTCTATTGGTATTTGCACTTCTTGACCAGAGAAATCTCATTTTGATATGTTCAGTATTGTTGCAGATAGAATTTGGATCTTTAAAGATGGATAAGAAATACATCGGAATGCCTTGCAAACAATCTTGGACAAGAGTCGCTTTCGTTGCCTGGTTGAGGAGATAGCCTTTCCACCTGGCTGACTTTTTCTAAATTTTCTCCAAGATGGTCCACACATTTATAAGAGGTTTACCATGAAAATGGGCACACCTAGATAGGTGTAATGAAAGCTTGATATGCTACAGCCTAGGATTCTAGCAATCCTTTGTTGTTTGTCAATGGGAGTATTCAGGAAATACAATTTAATTTTCTAAAAATTAACCTTTTGTATAGCAACAAGATCATAGGAGACTAGGATATTCTTTATTTCCCTTGCTTCATGAACTGAAGCTTTGGTTTTCAATAATGTATCATCAACAAATTGTTGATGCATGATCGGTTGGGAGATGGAGGAGGCCTTTATCCCATAGATAGTACCATTAGAGCAGGAAAAATTGAGTACCCTCCTAAGGTATTATGCAATAATGATGAATAAATAAGGGGAAATAGGATCCCCCTACCTGATTCCTTGGTTGCTCTTGAAATACCCAACAACAACACCATTTACAATGACAAAAAACCAGGTAGATGAAAGACATTCCCGGATTAGGGCAATCCACTTTGGATGAAAGCCAAATTTTGCCAGCACAACACAAAAAACTCCAAGAGACCCTATCAAAAACCTTGGTGATATCTAACTTGAGAAAAAGGCTTGGCTTTTTGTTTTTGAGATAGAGTGGAGCAGTTCATAAAAAGTTATTATAACATCAGTTATAAAACTTCCCTTGATCGAGCTGCCTTGACATAAATTAGTAATACTAGGGAGTAGTTTCTTCATTCTTTTGGCAATGGTCTTGGTCAAAATTTTGTAGATGAAATTACATAAGCTAATCGGCCTATAATAAAAAAAATTCTACGTTGTTGATTCTTCGGGACAAGGGTGATAAAGGTGGAGTTGAAGTCTCTTAGGATGCACTTGGTCGCTTGAGCAAACTGGTCGGATTTTGTTACATTAGTGCTGACAATGTCCCAAAAATGCTAAAATAAGTGGGGAGAGAAACCATCAGGCCCATGTGTTTTATCAACAAACATGGAAAACACAACATCTTTAATTTTGTTTACAAAAAATTTGGCCAGCAGTCTATTATTATTTTTATTAGAGACTAAACAAGGAATAGTTTGGAGAAGGGAATTAGTAGCTTGACGGTTACTCGGTTGGCCTATTCCAATAATGTTTTAGAAATATGCTATGGCTTCATGTCTCACCTCCTCTTCATTTTCCATGTTGGTGCCATCCGACCTGATCAAATTTTTTATTTTGTTGATGCTTTTGTGTCGAAGGGTGAGAGCATGGAAATACTTCGTATTGGAATCACCTTGTTTGAGCCAGAGAGCTCTTGACTTTTACTACCAAAAGGTTTCCTCCATGGATAAAATATTGTGATATTAAGCCAGTAGCTCTCTTGTTCCCTAAGCTGCACATCATGTTCCTCGTATTGGATATGACTTTCAATGGACTAGATCTAATCACCAATAATTCTTTTTACCTCAAATAAATTCCCAAAGGTTTCCATGTTCCATATTTTTATGTTGTTCTTTGTATGCCAAATTTTTTGAGTTAATATTGCAATTGGGTTACCAAGAAAATCTTTGCTCCAGTATTCAAGTACTTTGCTTATTAAATCTAGGTGTTGAATCCACATACGTTTGAATCAAAAAGGATACTTGAAAGAGGTAGTGTTTAGCCCCTCTAAAACTAGAGGGCTATGGTAAGACCCAATTCGAGGAAGAGAGAGGAGAGTTGCATCTCCAAGGGATTGAAGAGCTTTGTGAGAAATGAGAAATCTATCCAATCGCAATAAAATATGTTGTACCCCCACTTTCCTATTGGTCCAAGTAAATTTGCTCCCTTGAATGTGGACTTCCATAAGACGACACTCATCAACGAATTCAATAAAATATTCAAAACTATGAGGCGATATAGGAGTACCTCATTTTTTTCCAATAGGGTATAATGATGAGTTGAAATTGCCAATTATCATCAAAGGCTAACTCTGGAATATTTGTCGCATTCGCCTCATAGAAAACCATAGTTCTCATCGATCAGATATAATATTAGGAGCATACACATTAGATAAAACCCACTGAACATTTGAATCTTTGAAATAAGAAGCAATGTTGGTGATCCTATCAGAAGATGATAAAATATGACCTTCTACTTTAGTAGGGTCCCATAGGCACATAAGGCCACTAGACACTCCCCTGGCAGGGCTGGTAGCAACTCCACAATTTTTCCATATAGCCTTAATAACTCTATCTTGGTAGTTTTCATTGATCTTGGTTTCTTGCAACAAGATGATGGTCGGCTTAATATCTTTTCTCATTGATGAAAGTATTCTCTGCTTGGTCCATCTATTAAGACCTCTCACATTCCATGAGATAATATTCATTTGGAAGACTTTAAAAATTTCTTACCTCCTCCATGTGAAGGTGTCAGAAGGGGTTTGGTTTTGTTTCCCTTATCTGTGGAAACCTTAGTATGATCCTACTCAGCTAAAGAGGAGAGTGGGTTGAGAGCCATTAGCAATACTCTCTTCATCTTCCTTTTTCCTTAAATCATGTTTACTAGGCCTCCCTCTTTTTGCTTTTTCACAATCTATGTTAGCTAAAATTTTATTTTGATTTTTGGAAACATATTTTTGAGGGCTAGGGTTTTGGTTATCAAGATTTAGATCAAGATATTTCAACCTAGAACTAAGGATATCTTCGCTAGGAGGGGAGATATGGGGATAGACACATTGAGCAGAGGGTATTTCTAATTTGAGGTTTCACCAGACTCAAATTAAAGAAAGTTTAGAGATTTAGCATACAAATGAATTCCAAAAGGTCCTAGATGTGAAGGGGATTGCAAAATCTCATAGGCATTAGAATAGGGCTACAAAGGTTTGTCTATGATATCACTGACAGGATCCTCTACAAAATCATGCAAAGGCCCAAAAGGGTTTGCTTTAACAAAGAGTGAGCAATTTTGTTTAGAGTGAGAAGATTTAGGGATGGAGAGATTACCTATTTTTCCTTCCTCTTCAGGACTTCTTGGTGCAGCAACAGGCTTCCCGATGTCCATGGTGGTAGCCAACTTCGAGTTGGATTAGCTTGGTAAACTTTATTTTCATGAATAGGTCCATCATTAGAGTTAGTTGTTGGGAATTTTTGGGTCAGCTTTTTTGCAGTCTCCTTTCTCAGCAATAGACATTGGGTCTTCAAGTGACTCTAGGTGTGGCACTCAATACAAAATATTGGTTTATTTTCATAAAAAATGATCTGGCATCTTCTTTTGGGGCCATAGATGAGATCTACATAGGTGGGTAACTCCGAATCAAGATTTTCCATCACACAAATTTTGGCATGAGTTAGCCTTGACTGCGCTTTTATTGCAAGTTCAAGGAAAACAAATTCCCTAACAGCTTCAACAACCAAGGGAAAAATTTGCTCATCCCAATATTGAAGGGGCAGGTTGGGAAGCCGAAACTAGATTGGCACCAAATTTATAGATTGGGTTTCAGGATCGAAGTCCTCCACCCATTTTCATAGGAACAAGCTTCTATGGTCGTAGAACCAACGTCCACCAGTCAATATGTGGTTGGTGTCTTGTGCGTTGTTGAGGCTTATGAGGAAAAAACCTCTAGAAATGGCTTTTATTTCCAAAATTACATTTATAATTATAATTTATAGTTAATTTATGAATGGAACTAATTAAATTATAAATTTATGTTCATAAATTTTCTTGAGTCATTGAAATTGAATTTCCTTTTATCAAAAATCTTATAAGTGGAAGGCTCTTAACAAAATTGTTTTTAAATAGTATAAACCTTTTATCACATTTACTCATGTTGACAAATTAAAATTTTTCAATGACATTTGGCTACAGATATGTACTCAAGCCAAAAAAGTTATTATGAAGTTGGATCAACTACAAGTTCTTCTAGTGCATTGGACCAATACTCTGTGTACAGTCAACCAAATCCCCCCAAAGTGCTCTTCTCAAGAGTATTTTTTATCCTGCTTTCACTGTCGACCTTCATCATATGTACGAAGTGTTCCCATAGATGGGCATTGGTCTTAATCCTCACCAGTCAGGAAGCTGCCTAATGTTGACATTGCTTGTTCATCCTGTCAAGTTGGGGTGGAATGATGTTCAACCAGTTTCACCTGGGCTATTTGTTGGTTAGAGCAACACGAGTACTAAAGGCCTTAATCGTGAACCAAAGGGGTGGATTCCTATCCCATAATCACTAGTAGTTTATGCAAGACACAATGTCAGGACACATTACTCCATATGATATGCTTTCTTTGATGTAATGATCATCAATGACCATGATTGATAAACTTGTGTTTTGTTGGTGGCTTTGTTTCCTAGCCCTTGTCAATGAGGATTAGTTTGATTCCCCATGGGGTGTGTTAACCCACACAATTTTTTTATTGTAAAGGCTTTTATCTTAATGTCATGTAAATTTGCTTTTTTTCATAAAAAAAATCTCATAATGCAATGTTATTATAAATTCACCTTTTTTTTCAATGTATTTATACAGGTTTTTACAATGAGGGGCTTCGTCCCCTCATATTAAGTGGGTTTTGGATTTGAACATTAGACCTCTGCCAAAACCCTTACTACTACAATAAGCTTTACAACTTATATAAATTCACCTTAATAAGGTAATATGTTGGATTTGTTTGTAATTTTTATAACTATAAAAAATTAGAATGTAAGACAGTTAAGGTAATATATATATATATATATATATTTGAAATGATTTGAAAAGTAAGGTTTTGAAAGGGTTGTCATTTCCCTTTTACATCATATAGCCTATATGGTGCTACAAAGATTTGGTATGGGTTACATCATCTGAAGTATCAACCATTGAACTAAGACCTCTTTAACATCAAAATTTAATTTTCATAAGATATTATGATAAATTTACATTAATAAAGTATAATTTTGATTGACAATTTAAAATGTTTGTCAAAATAATTGTAAAAGGTAAACTATTTTTTAACATTTATCATATATTATTAAAGTATGGTGTATAATTATATAATATTAAAGTAGGGTGTATAATTATATGTTTTATTGAACTTAAACTTTAAACCTCTTATTTGAAGTTCTAAAATCAAACTTTTAAGTCTACATGCATTATATGAAGTTTTTGTTTTTGTTTTTTTTTTTACATAAGGGAATCGGTTACACAGGATTCAAATCTTGGGGCTACCCCCTATAACCCGACACGAGGGGATAACTGGTTGTTTGGGATTAGTACCGCCTTCATTGCGCTTGGATGCACTCAACTTATTCAAATCAGAATACTATATTTGCAAACAAGCATACCCCCATGGTGAACCTAGGTCTCTTCTTGGTAAGTGTTATAGCTTACCAATTCACCTAACCCTTGGGGAAGAATTATATGAAGTCTTAAAATCTCATTCTTAAACCTACTTGAATCTATATAAATTATTATAAATCCAACTTTATATCAAATCAATTGATAATTTCTTTTACTTATTAAAAACCATCATCCTATAAGACATGAAAAGATGTCTTAAAAAAAACTCAAATTCAAACCACAAGATAGATGTCAGCAACCATGTTATGTTTCCATTTAAAAATGAAACCGTCAAAATTTAATTATTGTGTCATATTATCTATTCTAGAGCGTTTTATTTCATGGAATCTATAGTTACAAGCTATAAAAATACATTCATTAACATTAGTGACAAATTTTCAAGTCACAAAAAATTAAATTGCGAAGTGCGAAGAATTAGGATTTTTTCTTGAAAAATATCTAATATTTTAGGAGTCATATATTCGTGAAGAGTTATCTAATTCAATTTATTCTTGGACCAACTTGTGCAGAATTTGAATAGCTTTAAAATGAGTGGTCATATGCAAAAATTTGAGTAATATTGAGGAAGATACGTTCTTGTGAAGTCAACCATTCAAAACAAGGGCAATGACGATTTTTCAAGTTGTGAAAAATGAAGCAAAGTGCAAAGGATTAGGTTTTTTTCTTGAAAATATCTCATATTTTAAGAGCCACATCTTTGCGATGTGTTATTCGATTCAGTTGATTCTTTAATCAACTTGTGCAGAGCAATATTGAGGGAGATACGATCTTGTGAAGTCAACCATTTGGAACAAGGGCAATGATAATTTTTCAAGTCATGAAAAACAAAATTGCAAATATTTTCCAATTAGGGTTCAAACGATGGGAAGAGCAATGAAGGGCTAGGACTTCAGTGAGGCAAGACATTCTATCTGGACAAAGAATTTTTTAGCTAGGTTCTTTTTTCCCTTTCTTTATTTTAGAAATTGTGCATGAAAAAATTATAAGGTTTTTATCAAATATTATATTTTCTATAAGACTTTCAGATAAATTTCATTATATTTTGAGTTTTAGTTTCATTTCCATGGATTTATTTATAGTTAAATTATTAGAATCATCCCTAGTGGTAGAGGTTAGTGAGCACACCTTAGAGAGATCCTCATTGCTCCAAGATAGGGCAGTTTTTGGTAAATTTAATGGGTATTGGCCAGGGGCTTCAACCTTCAAAAAATGGATTGATAGGAGTTGGAAGTATCCAGAAGTGATTCTATCATTTCTTCCTAAAGGTTCCTTTCTAGCCATTTTTTTTCTAGGGAAGAAATAGAAATAATCCTAAAATGGGGTTCTTGGTTTATGGGAAGAGTAGGGCTCTTCCTTACCCACTAGTGTGAAGGCTTTTCACTTGAAAATGTAAATCTATCCCTAGTACCAATCTAGGTTAGGATGTTTGGGTTACCCATTTAATTTTGGGAAATAGATACCTTCAAGGCAATAGGCAACACTCTAGGAGAATTCCTTAATATTTCAAATACAACAAAAGATGGATTTTTGGCTATTTATGCTAGAATATTTGTCATGATTGATATAAGTAAAGCTTTACCAGAATCAATCATTCTTAAGTATGGGGATAATATGTGGACCCAAACTATAGATTATGAAAACATATATTTTATATGTAGAAGATGTCATGAGGTGGGGCATATTGAGAGATCATGCCCTAAGAAGAGCCCAACAAAATCAATTGTAGAAAATTGTAAGAGAAATTTACAAATGGTTATGGATAAAGATGGTTTTCAACTTCCAAAAAATAGATGTAGAAAAAGAAAAGAAAATGAACAATGGAGACCAATAAGGAAGGATACTGGAAGAAATTCCAATTCTTTTGAGGCTTTAACCTATGAATAAAAAGTAGATCAAAACTTAGAGGACACAGTACAACAATTTCAACATATTAGCAAGGAACCGTCTATTCAGTATGATCCTAATTTAAGGAAGAACATTCTCGATGAACCTAATGTTTGTATCTGATCATAGTTTGAAGATTATCTTGAAGTACCATGCACCATTCAGGAGAAAATAATTGGTAAAGAAAATGCAGCTTTAGAAGTTAATACCTTTGTCATTAATAAGGTAATACCATAAAATGAGTAGGACAAGTCAAAAGCTTCTATAATAGAGCCAAGAGAGGATAAATATGTTGAAAAACAATTTTTTGAAATAATAATGAGGAATCGAATAATAAGAGCTACTCCTGATATAAGCAAGGCAAAAAGAGGAAAACCCTCAAATTATCAAGTAAGATCCAGGGAAGCAAGAGCTAACATAGAGAAAGGAACACAAACTAAGTTGGTTGAACTTCTCTTTACCAAACAACAAAATGATATTGATAATATGCAAGAGGGGCCAAAAGCCCCTAATGAGACATGATTATCATCTCATGGAATATAAGGGGTGCTAATCCCCCTCAAAGCATAGGTGTATTAGGGACCTATGTTTAAGTAATAAACCTGATATTATCTGTATCCAGGAAACTAAAATGACAAAAGAAGTTTTAAAAACTATGAAAGTAGTTTGGACAAGATGTGAATGTGATGCTATGGATTCTAAAGGAGCAGTAGGGGGAATTCTAACTTTTTGAAATGCTTCTAGAACCTCTTGTGTAACCATTCATTAAACTAGACATTGGATAGCCTCTTTAGTCACTTGCTATTTTGTAGATATTTTCTTCATTCTTATCAATGTCTATGGGCCTACAAATTAGTCAGGTAGATTAGAATTTTAGAGTGGTATAAAGCCTTTATGAGAAGTAAAGACCAAGAAATCCAATTCATGATCATTGGAGATTTTAATGCCATAACCAAGATGAATGAAAAATTTGGAGGAATTAGGAAATTGACCCAAAGTATGAAAGATTCATCAACTCTTATTCAAAACAACAATCTATGGAAAGTTGATTTTGAAGAAGAAAACTATACTTGGACCAACAATAGGAGATGCCAAAACCTAATAGAAAAAAAAATAGATAGATGCATTCTCTCAAATCATTGGCTAGATGAAGGAACTTATGCTAAAATTAATACCTTAACAAGGATTGGTTCAGATCACTGGCCAGTAAGAGTTAAAGTGGTGGTAAGTGAATTCAAAAAAATATCATATTTTAAATATGAGCAGATGTGGGAAGACCATCCTCAATTTGTTGATATGATAGCTCAAACATGGAATTCTTTAGGTAATGGTGGGTTGTATGCTCTTCCAAACCAAATTAAAGCTATGACATCTATATTAAAATAATGGAACAAGAACACCTTTGGAAATATTTTTGAGAAGAAAGAAGAACTAAAAGATAAACTTTCAAAATTTTAAAAAATGTGATGAAAATAATACAAGCTCGGATGAAAGGAAGTTGCTTAGTGAATGTCATAATATTTTGAGTAAGGAAGATAAATTATGGAGATTAAAATCAAGACAAACTTGGTTAAAAGGAGATAAATACAAAGTTTTTTATAGGATTGTTATAGTACATAGATATCTTATAGAATTAGTAGAATTAAATCAATAGAAAGGGTTTGGATAGAATATCAAAGTGAAATTAGGAAAAGAGGTAAAGTGTTTTATCAAAATATTCTAGGTTCATAGGAGACCAAAGTTCTTAATGATAAACTTCTTCAAGATGTCCCTTCAGTTATAACGAATGAAGACAATAGGAAACTGATGGAGCCTATTACTCTAGAAGAAGTTAATTTAGCTCTTTTCTATTTTAATAAGGATAAATCCCCAGGTCCAAATGGGCTCTCTATAGCATTTTACCAACATAATTGGGATATAGTGAAGGAATATTTATTGGTGGTAGTGTAACAGTCTAGGGTAAAACAATACATTCCTTATAAAATAAATGCAACTTATCTTACCCTAATTCAAAAAAATATATACTAAATGGTTTGATTCTTTTAGACCCATAAGCCTATGTAATATGGCTTATAATATTATTTTCAAAGTGATGGCGAATATATTAAGGCCATTGTTAGAAAAAAACATTTCATAAGAGTAAGGAGGATTTGTGAAAGGGAGCCAAATTTTGGATGGGATCATAGTAGCTCATGAAGTTATACATTCAACAACTTCAAGAAAATAGAAAGCTATGATATTAAAACTTGATATAAGTAAAGCCTATGATAGGGTTAAATGGGTTTTTCTTTTTGTATTTTTAGGTAAGTTTGGTTTTGGGAATAAATGGGTTAGATGGATAAAAGCTTGTGTCTCTACAGTTTCTTATTTAGTTTTGGTCAATGGGTTAGTGACATAATATTTTAAAGCCGCCTTAAACAAGGAGATCCTCTATCTCCTTATTTGTTCATTATAATGGCAGAAGTTTTGAGTAGGAACTTAAATAAGTCTTACAAAGATGAGCTTATAAGTGGGCTTAAGGTTAGTAATAACATCGATAACATCACCCATAAACAGTTTGTAGATGATACGACCCTTTTTGGAAAGGCAAGGATAAATGAGGCCAAAGCTTTGAATAACTTTTTTAAGAGTACGAAAGAGCTTTAGGGAAAAAAGTTAATAGGACTAAATCCAAAATTTACTTCCTTAATACTTGCTAATATCAAAGAAATAATTTGCAGGTTGCTTCAAATGGAGGAGACAAATCTACCAACAACTTATCTAGGGATGCCTTTATTTGAGGGGAGAATGAGGATAGATTTATGAAATCCAATTATTAGTAAAGTTCAAAATAAACTTCCAGCTTGGAAAGGTAGATGGTTATCATTAGTAGGAAGAGTGTAGTTAATTAAGTCAGTATTACAAGCCATTCCAACATATTATATGTTATTGTATTCTATGCCAAAATCATTTGAAAAAAAATTAATCTATATTATGTGATCCTTTTTATAGTCAGATTTATATGATAAAACGAAATTTCCTTTGCTGAAATGGAGCAAGTTGTGTGATGACAAAACTAAGGGAGCTCTTGGTTTAAGAGCTCTTACAAATGCAAACATAGCTCTTAGGGGAAAATTTATCTAGAGATTGGACAAAGAGAGTAAAAGATAATTGGCAAGAATTATTCTAGGTACGTTGATCCCAATGACCCAAGTTTAATATTTATTGCATTCTCTCTTCCAAATGGTTTTGCTCTTTGGAGTGGTTTAAAAAAATCTATTGATATTATGATTAAAGTTTTAATATGGGTGGTGGGAACTGGAGAAAAAAATTTTATTTGGATGGATACTTGGTGTGATAAAAAACCACTCAATTTAGATCCATTTTTGAAACCTTGGATGAGATTGCTCCAACACAAATACAGTGATAGGGTTTCAAAAATTTTGTACAAGGATCGAGAAGGAAGATATAAATGGAAAGAAGATTTTTTTACAAGTATACAAGATATTGATGCTAGGAGGTAATTTAGTAGAAAGATAACAACTGTGATTATTTTGAGGGGTGCCAAGGATTAATTGATTTGGGATTTGAATAGCTTGGGAGAATACACAACAAGAAGTGGATATAATGTTCAACACCAACATAATAATAATATCACTAGAATATGGAGAGATATTTGGGATAGCCCAAGCATTCCTAAAGTTAAAATGTTTGTTTGGCTAGTAGGTCATAGAAGAATTTTATCATGGGATAACCTTATGAAAAGGGGATTTCATGTCCCCTCTCAATGTATTTTCTATAATAAGGAGGAGAGTATTAACCATCTCTTGGGACATTGCTTAATAGTCTGGAATCTATGTCAATGGATTCTTAACATGTTTCGTAAATTCATGGTGATGAGTAGCAAAATTGAAGATTGGTTAAAGCAAAGGCATAACCTTTATAAAAGTGAGGCTTTACAAACAATATGAGATATATCAAAAGATACAATACTTTGGACTATATGGCTAGAAAGAAATAGAGGAATATTTAAAGGAAAGGAGAACAGTTTAGAGGTAATGAAAAAAGAAGATATGTTTAGCCATGGAGGAGTCTAAACCAAACCTATCAACTCATGCAATCCCTAATTTGGAAGCAAAGAGTCTTGATAGATGGAGTCAAGTCATTAAATGGAATTACGATGTTGGGTACAAGAGAAGCAAAAATAAGGTAAAGAATATAAAGTGGAAACCACCAGATGTGGAGTGGATTTAATTGAATTTTGATGGAGCATCTAAAGGAAATCCAGGACCAACAGGAGGAGGAATAATTAGAAATAATAGAGGAGATATTTTATCTCATTATGCTTTCAATAGTGGATTTAAGACAAATAATGAAGTTGAAGCTTGGGTAGCTTTAGAAGGGTTAAAAATATGTAAATAAATGAAATGGAATAGAGTATGGATAGAAGGTGATTCTCTCATAGTAATAAATGCAATTTTGAGGAAAGCAAAGGCTTCATGGAATATACAAGAGATGATTGTGGAAATTTAAGATCTTTCTAATGAGTTTGAAAGATCAGGTTTACACATATTTTAAGGAAAGGAAACAAATGTGCAGATAAGCTAGCCAATAGAGGGGTTTTGATTGAGGATCGTGAAGTTAAATTCTCCTTTCCATGGTTAGAGGAAGTAGAAAGTTTAGTTGAAGTTGATAAAAAATGTTGATTGCCTAAATAAATTAATGATTAAGATTTATTTTAATGTTTTCCATTGGTAATATTTGTTTTATTTTGTAACAATAATGTGTTTTCATTTAGACTATTTATTATAATTTTTGTGATTGCGCTTGTGTTTCACGAAGGAAACTAGCAATCTAGATTTGGTAAAGTGGATTATGATAGTGCGATGTTTTGGAAATATTACTCTACTAAGATGCAAGGCATAAATAGTAGAGGTGAAGTTTTGGCATTATGAAGGATGCTATAGGAAAATGTCAAGGAAGATGCTAAATTCTGGAGTAATTGTATTCATACAAAGATTTGAAAATATCCAAAAAATTAAAATCAAGAATTTAGATATTTTATATAAAATGATGTAGATTTTTAGCTATAGCATCTCAATTGAGATGAGAAGGATATCTATTTTTAAACTATCAAGCTCTAAAGAAGTGAGATTAATTTGTCAAGGGTAGGGACTCGAGTACAACCCCTTATTATCAAGCAAAAAAAAATTTGTTCCATATTATAAATCTACCTTAATACAATGAATGCATTGGTAACAATCCCATAGTGGTAAGTCCTTGGGTTTTCATCTAGAGACCCAAGTTCAAGCCTTGGTACAAAAACCTGTGTAAACTCTAATTTCTAGACTCATGAAGGATAATGTAGTGGTAAGTCCTTGGGTTTTCATCTAAGAGATCCAATTTCAAACCTTGGTACAAGGGGACCGAAACCCCTCATAAAAACCCATGCTTTAGCTTAAAATTTTTACTCGTGAGGGATACGTAGTGGTAAGTCTTTGGGTTTTTATTTAAGAGACCCAAGTTCAAAACCTTGGTATGAGGGAATCGAAACCCCTCATTAAAACTCGTGTAAAATCTAATTTTTAGACTTGGGAGGGATACCGTAGTGGTAAGGCTTTGGGTTTTCTTCTAAGAAATCCATTTTTTTCTAAGAAATCCATTTGACTCATGATGGATACCATAGTGGTAAGTCCTTGGGTTTTCATTTAAGAGACCCAAGTTCAAAACTCTAGTATGATGGGATCAAGGTCCCTCATTAAAATTTGTGTAAACTCTAATTTTTAGACCTGAGAGAGATATTGTAGTGGTAAGTCTTTGGGTTTTCTTCCAAGAAATCCAAGTTCAATCCAAGAGATATTTTAGACCATTCTGTTTAAGCACCATTCTGTTTAAGCACGACTCTAAGTGCATACTATGAAGCATCTGTCTCAATCTCAAAAGGTTGTGCAAGATCTGGCAACACAAGGACAAGTGCACTACACAATTTTTGTTTCAAAGTGTCAAAGGCCTCCTGTTGTTCCTTTGTCCACTGAAATTGAATTTTGATCTTTGTTAAATGGTGCAATGGAGCAGCAATGGTGGAATATCCTACAATGAACTTGTGATAGAAATTAGCAAGTCCAAGAAAACTCCTCAACTCCGTGATAGAAGTAGGAGTGGGCCATGTGAGGATAACTTCAATCTTAGCAGGATCCACTTGAACTCCTTTTTCACTGATTACAAATCCCAAATAGGAAATGGAAGTTTGCCTGAAAGAACACTTGGGAAGATTGGCATACAATTGGTTCTTCTGAAGAGTTTGAAGAACATATTCCAAGTGCTCAAGATGACTTTTCCAAGTTGGGGAGAACACACGGATGTCATTTAAATAAACGATTACAAATTTATCCAAACAATCAAGGAAAACTTCATTCATTAGTCGCATGAATGTGGTTGGGGCATTCGTAAGACCAAAGGGCATGACAAGCCATTCAAAGAGTCCCATCTTAGTCTTGAATGTAGTCTTCCAGGTATCCTCTGCCTCAATTTTGACTTGATGATACCCACTTTTGAGATCGATCTTGTAAAATAATTTAGCTCCTTGGATCTGATCCAAGAGATCGTCAATTCATGGAAGTGGATATCAATTTTTGATAGTGATTTTATTTAGTGCTCTAAAATCAATGCATAGTCTCCAAGTGCCATCTTTCTTCAAAACAAGCAAAATAGGTGAAGCACAAGGATAAGTGCTAGGTTTGATGAAACCTTTTGCTAACAAATCATGAATTTATTTTTTAATTTCTTCCATTTGCACTATTGATTGTCTATACATTAGAGCATTAGGAAGTGAAGCAGCAGGAACAATTTCAATGCTATGATTAATTGTTCTCTGAGGTGGAAGACTTGTAGGTTCTTAAAACACACCTAACTATGATTGTAGCAAAGAACTAACTAAAGCATGCATATGTTGTTTTTGCTTAGGTTCTTGATTGTGTTCATTCTGTGGTCTGATAAAGACGAGTGCTAGTTCCCTTGCTTGATTTACAACCTTGTGTGCTTGTCTACAACTAAGCATCAAATTTTGTGAAGTTTGTTGAGTGCTTCTTATTATGCATGCCTTATCATCTTTGTGCAAGGTATATGTGTTTTTAAACCCATCATGAATAGACCTCCTATCATATTGATAGGGTCTTCCAAGGAATAAACCACAATAGTCCATTGGAGTGACATCGCACACAACTGTATCCACAAAAGAGGGAATGAAAGTAAAATTCACAGTGCATGTGTGTGTGATGTCTGATGAAATCTCATTATCCTTCCACCCTAAAGGATATGGATGAGGATGGGGATTCATGGGCAGCTTTAGTTTTTCAACAACAGACCTCGTAATTAGATTTTTATGCGAGCCGCTATCGATGATACAATCAACTACAAAGGAATCATTGAGGTGAACCGTGGTCACAAACAAGTTCTCACGATCCCATTTTGAAGTGTTCATGAGGGTTAATTTGTTTAACCCAACCAATTTCTTATATATCTTTCTTTCCCCTATAGCGTCAATGGGACCTTCTGGAGATTCCTCATTTGAAGGCTTTACAACTAGGGACTTCTTTTTCAAATTCTTTAACTTAAAACATTGATGTTTTTGATGACCCTTCTTCTTTAATAAGTACATTCCATAGGATTTTTGGAAGATTTTTGAGAAGAAGAAGAGGAAGAGGAAGAAGAAGTAGGAGAAGGAGAAGGAGAAGAGGGGGAAAAAGAAGAAGACTTAGCTGCCTTGGATTACTGTTGTGAAGCCTTCGGATTTCCTCCCAATAATGAAGGGCGGGTCCCGCACGATGACTCTCGCAAGTCCTCCACAATAATAGCTTGATTGAAAGCCATATCAATACTCACAATTGTCTTGTACTTTAATTTATGATAAAGTGGTTCGTGGAACCCAATTTTGAATTTTGTAACAAGTTGAGTAGCGGTATCCTGCACAAAATTCAAAATTTGCAATTTTTTAAATTGCAACACATAGTCATGAACACTCATGTGAGTGGTTTGTTGAAGATGGAGCCATTTGATTTCAAAGTCTTTGGCATAGTTTGAAGGGTAAAAGCTACTCTTCAAAACACGTTGCAGTTCATCCCATATGTCAATGGGATTTTGCGTCCTTTGACGATCAGTGACAAGGATTTTAGCAAGGCCCGATAACTTAAGTTTGGCAAAAGCAACTTTTTGGGCCTTCTCCAATTTGGTGTACTTGAACCAACTATCCATGTCCAAGATCCAATTGTTGAGAACTTTAGGATCCCATGAACCGTTGTAGATGGCAACATCACAATTGATGAGGATTGATGTTTGATCACTCATATGACCCCTCTAGTAGTTCCTAGCTAGGTTTGCATAGTTTATTTCTTGCAAATTAATAATTGTAAGTGAGTCTCCTTCTCACATGCACTTGTGGGCACTAGTTATCTTCTAGTTGTCATTTAGAGTGTTAGTTAGTAAGTGTGAACTCAAAGTAGGAAGTGTGTACTTCAAGATAGCTAAAATGGATCTTATAGTTAGCATTATTCCTTTTCTCTTAACTTAGAAGTTACGTGCATTCTCCTTTGCACTTTTGTAGCTTATGGTTAAGCATATTGGATCAAATCCATGATTTGATGGGTTTGGTTATGTATTTTGGGCCATTAGTGCCTATATAATGAGTTTGTAAATAATATGAAGTTAGTTGGATTTTCAATCCTTTTCATTGGTATCAGAGCCTAGTTCAAGTTTGCACTAGGGCTTGTGAGGTGAGAGGATAGGAGATAGATTAGTTTTCTTATGAGAAACTTGTTTTCATTGAGGACTCGGTTCAAGCTCAAGGGGAGCTTGAAAACCATTCGCAGAAGGAAGTTCCTTAGGCATCAAAATCCTCGTTCCAACTTTCTCCGTATGCTCAAGAAGTATAGGAGAAGTTTACCCCGATTTCTTTCTTACAAAAATCCCTTGGCAGGGTTGGATTTCTCCTACGGTGAAATGCGAATTAGGGAGCCTTTTGTTCCTGATGTTCCTGCCATTTCGGAGTCTTGAAGATCGAGCATCATCAAACTAGGTCGTGTGTCGACTTAGATCTGGTTGCCTTTCAAACGTTGGTCGTGTGTCGACTGGATCTTGAAAGGAGAGCTACTGAAGGAGTCTTGGGATAATCAAGAGAAATTAGCAATTTTTTTTTATTTGAAGGTAATTTGCCTTCAAAAATTGCTAATATTTGTAACAGTTCAAGTTTTCTATGTTTTTAAATTAACCCTCCTGGTTAATTTTTAAAAATTTCATAGTTGTTGTTAGAAAACTTATATTTTAATTGATATATATATTTTTATATATTAATTAAATATTCATTGTAAAAAAAAAAATTGATTTTTTTAAGTCCCTCGGCCCCATCTCAGCAGGCACCGAGGGCTAATCTGTGCAGGCGGCTCGGCTGAGTCAGCGTCGTTGCCTACCGATGTCGGCCACCGGACGTCCGTCGGTCAATAGACCTTGCCTGTCGGCTATCGACAGACATCGGCTGACATACAACACAGCTGATGGGAGGTCGGCTGTGTTACGCCATGGCTGACAGCCTCGACGGCTCTGTTAGGCCTACCGCGGCTGACAGGCCTGCAACGATCTATTAGGCTTGCTGCGACTGACAGGCCTGCAGAGCTCTATCAAGCCTGCTGTGACTGACATCCCGACGGCTCTTTCAAAACTGCCATGGCTAACAGGCCTAACGAGATTTGTTAGGCCTACCGCGACTGATAGGCCTGCAGGGTTATGTCAGTCCTGCTACGACTGACAGGCCTGCAGGACTTTGTCAGGCCTGCCACGACTGACAGGCCAATAGGAAAGTTCGTCCGCCTACATGAACTGCAGGCGCGAACGTCCATGCACTCCATAGCCGACGAAACATCAGCTGTGCCGCGTCCGCTGTCAACAGTCGGCAGACGACAGCCTGCACGCAGCCCGAGGCTGCAATAGAATTTTTGCCTACACGTAACCCAAGGCTGCAACATAATTTTTGCATCAGGCACAAAATTTTATTTGCACTGAATTTTTGTTTTCACTGGCTTGGAAATTGGTGCCTCGAGAAATGTGCCACTGAAGTTTGGAAATTCATGCATACAGGTGAAGTGCAGTTTCGGCAAGACCGAGGGTAAATTGTAATTTTTTTTTTAATTTTACTATTCTAAGGTTGCATGTAATTTTTATTTTTTATTAATTTAATTTTTAATAACTTAATTAAATTAATTAATCTTTGATTAATTACAATTTAATTTTTAATTAAGTTATTTTTAAATTAATAAAATATAAATTGTAAACCTTAGGTTAGTTTAAATTTTTAAATTTTGAAGCCTTAGGAGTATTTTTCAATTCAGGGCACAACATTGTAACAAGGACTTTTCAAATTTTCCTTGATTTTTTAGTGCTTTTCCCTTTTACTCCTGGCTTATACCCGGTCTCACATGGCTTTTGACTTGGCTGCCCAAGTGGCAGAACTTGCACATGTTGTAAATGCTTTAGCAGATAAAGCTAATGATACTACCATGGCAGAAGTTCTTGGTAACCTTGCAATGAAGGTAAATGATATTTCTCTCCATAATGCTTCAACTTCTGCTAATGATTCTCGCCTGAGAGTTCGTTGTGAAGTGCCACTTTATGATGGATCCCGAAACCCCGAAGTCTTGAATAGTTGGATTCTTGACATGAGTTCTTGGTTTTCTTACACTCAACTTTCAGATGAGGATATGGTTCCATATGCTAAACTCAAACTTTCTGGTTTAGCTAAAGTACTTGTTGAAAGAAAAAGAGGTCATGATGAACTCACCTCATGGGATGAGCTTGTAGACTGTCTTAAGACCAATTTTTATCCTTCCAATTATTCTAAGGAATTGGTCATTAAATGGTTTCGATTTCGACAAAGTACTAATATGACTGTGCAGGAATATATCTTTCAATTCAACAGGTACAGGATACTTTTGAATGTGGAGGAAGATATTAAAGCTTTGATTCTCAAATTTCAAAGTGGTTTGTTGGAACATTTGTACAGGGAAATTATGTTTGTTTCTATGGACACATTGGATTCAATTTTCAACCAAGCGCAACTTGCGGAGGACAAGTTTAAGGCGCATTCGCAGGCATTCCGCGCACCTGCTACTCAAGTGGTTGCGAACTCATCAAAAGGGAATAGTTCTTTCTCACCAAAGAAGAACTTTGCTCAAAAGAAGAATTCTTCTTCTCCATATCCTTCTTCTCCTTCCCCTTCCGCTTCTACTTCTTCTTCTTCTTCTTCCAAACCTTCTTCTTCTTCTTCAAAAAAGTTTTGTAACTATTGTAAGAAGAAAGGTCATGAAAAAGCTGATTGTTTTAAGCTTAAGAAGAAGAGTTTAGTCATCACTACTCAAGAGGAGGATGCTTCCAAAGGTCCCCTTGAGTCAGTAGGAGAAAGTAGAGTATACACGGAATTACGAGGTAAACTCAATGAGGTTACCTTGGTAAATGTAAGTTCATCAGGGGGCGCTCGTGATGCTTTGTTCATCACTCGAGCTCATTTGCTCCATAATTTTGCAACAGATTGTATAGTGGATAATGGCTCGTAGAAAAATCTAATTGCGAGGTCCATTGTCGAGCGTTTGAAGTTACCTATGGAGCCTCATCCTCAACCTTATTCTTTGGGTTGGAAGGATAGTGGAAGGGGCTCAGAAATCACTCACACTTGCACATTAAAATTTGCACTTGGCCCACATTTCATAGATCAAGTCACTTGTGATGTGACTCCTATGGATTGTTGTGGGATTTTGCTTGGACAACCTTTTCAAGTATGATAGGAGAGCTGTTTATGATGCTTTCAAAAGAACCTACACACTTCAAAAATATGGTCAGGTCTTTCTCATTAAAAGCACCAACACTCCTAACATCATTCTAAGTTCCAAGCAAACAAAAAGAGTAATTAAAAAAGGTGGTGATGTTGCTCTAATTTTCATTCGCTCTCAAAACACTCCTACATCCACATCCATTCCAAAGCAACACTCTTCAATGGATAAAATATTGCAAAATTACTCACACATATTTCAGGAGCCAAAGTCTCTTCCTCCAATTCGCACAATTAATCACAACATTGAAATCATTCCTGGTTCTTCACTACCTAATGCTCCCATGTATAGACAATCTATTTTGCAAAATGAAGAAATAAAAAGGCAAATAGAAGATTTGTTGTCTAAGGGTTTCATTAAGGAAAGTACTTCTGCTT
Organism: Wollemia nobilis; assembly: GCA_028583015.1. NCBI lineage: Eukaryota > Viridiplantae > Streptophyta > Pinopsida > Araucariales > Araucariaceae > Wollemia > Wollemia nobilis. The sequence goes on from JAQPPZ010015413.1 coordinate 1,123,078, forward strand.
GTGCCTCACCTATTTTGTTGGTTCTTAAAAAAGATGGCACTTGGAGATTGTGCATTGATTTTCGTGCTTTGAACAAAATTTCTATAAAGAATAGATATCCACTACCACGCATTGATGATTTATTAGATCAGCTCCAAGGAGCTAAGTTCTTTTCAAAAATAGATCTCAAAAGTGGATATCATCAAGTGCGTATCCAAGCCGAGGATACATGGAAGACAACTTTTAAGACGAAGATGGGCCTCTTTGAATGGTTGGTCATGCCCTTCGGTCTTACTAATGCTCCGGCAACCTTCATGAGGTTGATGAATGATGTATTTCGTGATGTACTTGACAAATTTGTAATAATATATCTTGATGATATATTGATATTCTCAAAGACTTGGGAGGAACACCTTAGGCATATCCATCATACACTTGATCTTCTTGCGAAGAATCAATTATATGCCAATTCTTCCAAGTGTTCTTTTGGCAATACTTCAGTTTCTTACCTTGGTTATGTGATTAGTGAAAGTGGAATTCAGGTAGATCCCACCAAAGTTGATGTTTTACTTAAGTGGTCCCCTCCTTCAACTCTCACTGAGTTAAGGAGTTTCCTAGGACTTGCGAATTTTTATCGCAAGTTCATTCCTCAATATTCCACCCTTGCGGCTCCATTGCATTATCTCACTAAGTCTAAAGTTCCATTTCATTGGGAGAAAAGCCAAGAGATTGCCTTTGAGAAACTCAAAAAGAAACTTTGTACAACACCTGTGTTAACTTTACCCGACCTCTCTCAACCTTTTGAGATTGAAACGGATGCCTCTAAAGTTGCCTTAGGAGCTGTGCTCAAACAGAATGGTCATCCAGTTGCTTATCATTCAGAAACTTTTTCTGTTGCTAAGTTGAACTATTCTACATATGACAAGGAGTTGTATGCATTAGTTCAAGCTATCAAGTACTGGAGACATTATCTTTTGGGAAAAGATACAGTAGTACACACTGATCATATGCCTCTCAAGTTTTTACAATCTCAAAGTAAAATTGAAGAATCAAGACATATGAAGTGGGCCTCTTACCTCCAACAATTTCACTTGGTGATCAAGTACAAAAAGGGGAAGAGTAATACTGTTGCTGATTGTTTGAGTAGGCCTCCTGCCGCTCTTGCCTTAACAGTTATGTCCACTTCACACTTGGGATTTCAGACTTGGCCTAATCAGTATTCACAGGATCCTGATTTTGGGAAAATATTTGAGCAAGTGAGTAAGCCTTCTTCTTCCAATTTGCGTCCTTTCCAAGATTTCTACATCAAAGAAGGACTTCTTTACAAATTGGACAAGGTTTGTGTTCCTTGTGAGCCTAGAGTGTCACTTCTTAAGGAAGCTCATTCTACACTTTATGGTGGTCACTTTGGGAAGCACAAAACACTTCATCACTTGCAAAGATTTTTCTATTGGCCTAAAATGCAGAGGGATGTGTTGAGATTTCTCAAACAGTGTGCAGTTTGTTGTCGCTCAAAACCAGCTAACAAGAAGTTTGGCTTAGGCATGCCTTTGCCCATTCCTTCCCATCCTTGGGAAAGCATTTCCATGGATTTGGTTAGTGGTTTTCCCATGACAAGTGCGACAACATGATTGTGTGTTCGTGGTGGTTGACAGATTCAAGTAAGATGGCTAAGTTTATTCCATGCCGCAAGACAAGTTCTACAGTAGACTTAGCCCAATTTTTCTTTGACAAGCATTTGGCGTTCCTTTGGTCTACCTACCAGCATTATATCGGATCATGATTCACGCTTTGTGGGTCACTTTTGGCATTCTTTGTGGAAAATTTTGGGAGTTTCCCTTAACTTTTCCATCGCCTATCATCCGCAGTCCGATGGGCAGACTGAAGTGGTAAACCGTACCCTTGTGCAAAGTTTACGAATCTATCATCACGCTTCACCAACAAAGTGGGACTTGAGTCTCACTCATATTGAACATGCCTACAATAGGGCCCTACATTCTTCTACAGGTCACTCACCTTTTGAGGTTTGTATGGGATTTCAGCCCTTGGCACCTTATGAGTTACCTTTGTCTTTGCCTTCTCCTGTCACTTCACATCTTCGGAAGGAGCAAGACAAGGCACACTCATTTATTCAACACTTGCACAATCTGCAATCAAAGGTGATTGAGATTTTGCAAAAGACACATCAGCAACAAAAAAGGCCATGGATCGACATCGAATTCCTCATCCATTTCAGGTTGGTGACAAAGTTTGGTTGCATCTTGACAAGCGGCGTTTTATTGATAAGACTCATAGTAAAATCAAACCGATTCGCTATGGGCCTTATACTATTCTTCAACAGGTGTCCGAGAATGCTTTTCGCCTTGATCTTCCCGCACACTTGGGAATTCATGACGTCGTCAATGTAGATCTTTTGAAGTTGTACTTTGACTCTACATTGGAGACCGCACCAACTATCAGTCATCCTGTGGACGTGGTTCCTGATTCTCAGTTACCATTGGATTTCGATCAGATCTATGACACAAAGACTCGACAGACTCACCAGGGGTCTACCACCTCATATCTTGTGGCTCGACGAGGACAAGCTGCCGCATCAGGCTCGTTGGATTTCTTTTCATCAGATGTCCCGTGACTTTCCTACTCTTCTGAAAGCATTGGAGGCCAATGCTTCTATTGTGGGGAGGCATGATGAGGATTGATGTTTGATCACTCATATGACCCCTCTAGTAGTTCCTAGCTAGGTTTGCATAGTTTATTTCTTGCAAATTAATAATTGTAAGTGAGTCTCCTTCTCACATGCACTTGTGGGCACTAGTTATCTTCTAGTTGTCATTTAGAGTGTTAGTTAGTAAGTGTGAACTCAAAGTAGGAAGTGTGTACTTCAAGATAGCTAAAATGGATCTTATAGTTAGCATTATTCCTTTTCTCTTAACTTAGAAGTTACGTGCATTCTCCTTTGCACTTTTGTAGCTTATGGTTAAGCATATTGGATCAAATCCATGATTTGATGGGTTTGGTTATGTATTTTGGGCCATTAGTGCCTATATAATGAGTTTGTAAATAATATGAAGTTAGTTGGATTTTCAATCCTTTTCAACAATGGGGTTGAATATCTTGAGTTGTGACCTTATCGGCCAAAGCACTCACAAGTTGTGTGAATTGAGCCATTTTGTCGACCAGTTCGGCTGCCATTTGGGCCCGAGTAATCGCCAGGATATATTACAATGGATACTTAGAAAAATGGTTTTATATAATGGAGCACAAAATAAATTATTGTAAAATTTCATAAGAAGTTCAAATATCTCAGTGTCACTTCTTACAAAAACAGGTAGAAATACTTTTTAAACAAAAGGTGTTCAAAAGATAGGAAATACCTTTTAAAACCAAAAGGTATATAATATTGTAAGTTATAAAAACTCTTTCCTCCTTAATAAAAACACTTGAGCATAATGCCGACAAATGGACTTAAATTATATGGTGAGTAATTGCGCAAAAGAATTAATCACATAACCAGCATACCAAAAGGTGGGTGTCTAACGCACGATTATGCAGTGCAGTCAACTTCTCTCGTGCGCGAAGGAATTCTGTCCACAACGCGAACACCACAACAAGCACGTGGCATGAAGGTGGATAGTTGTCACTCAGGTGGTGCACGCTAGGCGACAATCTGGTGACCCGATTGGTGCGCGTGGCACGATATCCAACGTGCGTGGCGGCGGAAACAAATTGCGTGGTGGCAAAAACGAATCGGTTCCAACTCTTGCAGGATACGACGTCGCGTGGCGAAGGAAACAAATTGCGTGGCGAGAATAATTGAATTCTCGTCTCAGCCAACGTCAATTAGGATTTTTGTAGGGCTTTAGAATCTTGCAGGATAGAACTCTAGGAAATTTCAACAGTGTGTTTTCGTTCGATTTCCAGGAGACGCAGACACAAACACTAATTGGAGACGAACGTTCTGGTTCTGCTGTTATTGACGAATTGCCATAACCCTTGTCACAGATCGTCACAAGCGGAAGAGTTCATGCAGAAGTGTCACAGGAGAATTCTGCAGATCAAAACAATATTTGTGTGTCGGTCAACAGTAGATCAAAGCAGATCTTAAACGGAGCACCTCTGCAGATCGCAGGCAGAGAAGAACTGGTCCGCAGACAAAAAGGAGCAGGTTCGCAGGCAGAAAGGAGCAGGTCCTTCATCAAACCTGCAGGCAGTAACTGAATGGTCAACAGTGTATGTGCCGAGCTACCAGGGCCGTGAATGAACTACAAACAAGGCCGTGACAAACAGGCCAAAGGGAGCAACTCCTTTGCGGCAAGTCTGCGACAAGGGTCACCAAAATGTGACAACAAAATCGTCACAGAGGGCAGTAGCAGCAATTCAAACCAAAAAATGCAGAGAAAAATTACTTGCAAACAGAATGTCAACTACAAAGTGATGGATTGCAGAGAGAAATTGCTTTATTGAAAGCAAATTTTCTAGTTGCGACAAGATTGCTAATTAAAACAACATCACGCAGCAACGACGAGTTTCTATCAGGATAAAAAAATGGGGTCAAAAATAACCCAAAACCACCACTTTAACAACATCACGCAGCAACGACGAGTTTCTATCAGGATAAAAAAATGGGGTCAAAAATAACCCATTTTTGTATCCAAAACCATACCACTGTTGTATCCATATAAAATATAACAAGGATCCTTTTAAAATCCCATGCTTTTGATGAAATGATATTAACTTAATTAAATCTTACCAATATCGAGTGAAAATCCCATGCTTTTGATCAAATGGTATTAACTCAAATTTTACCAATATCAAATGATACATAGATTATATCTAATAATATAATATAAAATGATTTCAATTCCTTACATTCAATAAATAAATCATTAATAATATCAATAACTTCTTTTGATAACATCAACAACTTTGTTCCCATCCTAATTGTAAAAATTAAATAAATAAATAAATGCATTGATAACATCTGTTAGAAAATATAGCAAAATTATGTGCAAGCAGAAAAACACAATAACACAAGAAAAAATAGTAACACAGATTTTACGTGGAAAACCTGCAATGTGTAGGAAAAACCACGGGGCAATGACAGCTTGATCTTTTATTGATTTCGGCAGAATTACATTCAATCATAATTTACATGCAAGGGGTCATTCCCCTTTTATAGAAAAAACAAAAAACTGTTTGTTTCCTCTTCCAAAGGAAGAGTCCAAAAACTGTTTGTTTCCTCTTCCAAAGGAAGAGTCCAAAAAACTATTCGTTTCCTCTTCCAAAAGGAAGAGTCCAAAAGACTGTTTGTTTCCTCTCCCAAAGGAAGACTATAGAATACTGTTTGTTTCCTCTTTATAAGCTGCACCACCATGCACCTCTTTGCTGAAGAACATTGGAGATCTGGATATTGACTTCACCTCCTAACATTCTCCCACTTGAAGTCGATATACATGAATTCTTTGCCTATGTTTTTCCATCCAAGTGCCAATTGCCCAATGCTGCCCTTATCACATTTTCAGCAAGCCCAGAGAATTTTTGCACCACTCAAACTTCTCTGTCTTGATCGGCTTAGTAAGCATATCTGTAGGATTCACTTCAGTGTCGATTTTTTGCAACAGGATCCTACCTTCTTCCACCACATTTCTTTTAAAGTGGTACTTGACATCAATGTGTTTCGTGCGATCAAGGAATGTTGGGTTCTTCACTAGTTGAATAGCACTTTGGCTATCACAATGCAACATAATTTTCCCCTACATTACCTTGAAGTCACCCAACAGTCACTCTGTCAAATTGCCTCTTTGCTGGCATGAGTCGCTGCAATATATTCTGCTTCAGTGATTGATAAAGCCACCACAGACTACAACTTAGAAGCCCAACTCACAACTCGACCAACAAGAGTGAAAGTATATCATGTAGTGGACTTTATCCCATCTCTATCTCCACCATAATCAGAATCCACAAAACCTTTAACTTGCAAACTATCCGATCCATAGTAAATAGCAGCATCTGAAGTGCCTCTTAAATATCTAAATATCCACTTCACAACATTCCAATGCTCCTTACCAGGATTTGCCATGTACCGGATAACTACTCCCACTGCTTGGGCAATATCTGATCTGGTGCTCACCATGGCATACATGAGACTTCCTACCGCTGATGAATACGGTACATGAGACATGCTTGTCTTCTCTGCTTCTGTTCTAGGACACTGGTTGGAAGACAATTTTAAGTTTGAAATAAGTGGGGTACTAACTAGTTTTGCATTCTACATATTGAAGCGTTGCAGAATCTTTTCTATATATGACTTTTGACTTAACCAGATCTTTCTTCCTTTTTTGTCCCTGTGTATCTTCATCCCTAAAATTTGGTTTGCTGCTCCTAAATCCTTCATTTTAAATGTCCTAGCCAACTGAGCCTTAAGATCAATGATTTTCTTTATGCTGGGGCCTGCAACCAACATATCATCAACATATAACAACAAAATAATAAAACCGCCATCATCAAACCTCTTATAGTATCCACAATGGTCAGCTTCACTCATGCTGAAACCTTGGCTCTTCATGAAGGTGTCAAATTTCCTATACCACATCCTTGGCGCTTGTTTCAACCCATACAGAGATTTCTTTAGTCTGCAAACCAAATGCTCTTTGCCTCTTTCCTCATAGCCCTCAGGCTGATCCATATAAATCTCCTCCTCGAGATCACCATGCAAGAAAGCAATCTTTACATCAAGCTACTCCAGTTCTAAATCTTGTGCAACTACAAGTGCAAGTAGAACTCTAATAGTAGTCATCTTCACAACTAGAGAGAAAATTTCATTAAAGTCAATACCTGACTTTTGCACAGCCTTTTGCCACCAAGTGAGCTTTATAGCATTCCAACAGCCCATCGTTGTTCTTCTTCACTTTGTACACCCACTTGTTTCCAACACTCTTTCTTCCAAGTGGGAGATCCACAAGTTCCTACGTTTTATTCTTGCGAAGTGCCTCGATTTTCTCCACCATGGATTTCCTCCACTTTTTTGCATTCTCAGACTCTCTAGTTTCCTGAAATGAACTAGGCTCACCATCATTAGTTAAAAAAGCAAAAGAGGATTGATAAACATGAGAATACCTTTTCGGATACTTTTGTGGATGTGTAGATCTTCTAACCCAATGATCTGTTGATTGTGGCTCTTGGTATTGTGACTGTTGTGGCTGCTCTACTTGCTATTCTACATGCTGGTCAAAAATTCAGCATGATGGTCAAAAATTTTAGCATGCTGATTTTCATTTTCATCTTCGTTCATGTCTACTTCAACTGGTACAACATTAGGTGTTTGTTGTACCTCCTTCCTTTGCATGGATTTTTCATCAAAAATAACATCTCGGCTAATAATTACCTTGTGGGCAGTAGGATCCCACAATCTATACCCCTTTATTGCATCTCCATAGCCGAGAAAAACACATTTGCTTGACTTTGGGTCAAGTTTGGACCTTTTTTCTTTAGGCACATGGGCAAATGCATCACAACCAAAGGTACACAAATGAGAGTAATCAAATGGCTTACCACACCAAACCTCCTCTAGAATTTGTCCATCCAACATAGTTGTAGGTGACTTGTTAATGAGGTAAACAATTGTATTAACAGCCTCTGCCCAGAACCTTTTATCCAACATGGATGCGCTGAGCATGCTTATTGCACGTTCCATGATTGTGCGATTCATTCGCTCAACCACACCATTTTGTTGTGGATAATATGGTACAGTCTTCTGGTGCTTAATTCCTTCCTGCATACAAAATTTATCAAATTCCTTGGAGTAATATTCACCCCCATTATCTGACCTAAGACATAAAACAGGCTTGCCCAAACTTTTCTCTACTCGAGTTTTGAACTCTTTAAATTTTTGCAAAGATTTCGACTTCTTCTTCAAAAAATAAACCCACACTCTCCTAGAATAATCATCTATAAATGTCAAAAAATAGATGGCACCATTTAAGGACTGAGTGGAGACTGGTCCAAATATATCCGAATGTATAAGTTGCAGAAAATCAGAACTCTTACCAGGGCTTGCAGTAAACCGAACCCTCTTTTGTTTACCAAAATACAGTTCTCACACAAGTCTAAATTGCAAGACTTAATCCCAGAAAGCATACCTTTGTCATACATAATTTTTAGACCTTTTTCACTCATATGGCCTAGGCGTTGATGCCATAACATTACTGCATCCTGAACTGAAGTTGCTACTGCTGCATGGTTCGTCATCGTATCACCGCATAAACGATATAGGGTCCCATAAGATTCTCCCTTTGCTACTACAATAGCACCTCTGGTAATTTTGCAATAGTTGTTACCGAAAGTGACAGAATACCCTAGCTTATCCATCATCTTGATTGAGAGCAAATTCTTTCACAAATCTGGCACATGTCACACATCACATAACATCCTTTCTCTACCATCGTCCAGCCTGATCCTTATGTCCCCTCTTCCCATAATTTCTAAAGGGTGATCATCACCCAAGTAGACCTTTCCACCACTATATGGCTGATATTTGTCAAACCAGTCTCTGTGAGGAGACATGTGGAAAGATGCACCCGAGTCCAAAACCCAAGTATATAAAACAGATCTGCTGTTGCTGATATAGAAAGCCTCACATGTTGTCGTCTCTCCAGAATTTACTGTATTGGCTTCAGCTGAAGGTTGAAATTGGTTTTCACCATTTTTTTCCTTTTTTAACTGCCAACAATCCTTCTTTGAGTGCCCTGGCTTCCCGCAATGCCAGCACTTCCCTTTCAGCTTTTGTCCTTTAGACTTAGATCTGGACTGTGATCTACTTTGTTGAATTTTCTTGAAAGATCGACCTCTCACAGCTTGGGCTTCATTGGTTGAGGGTTCCAAAGACGTTTTCCTCCTCAACTCTTCTGCCAATAAAGCGGTTACCACATCATCAAAAGTTAGAGCTTCTGATGATGAATTGCTGATGGTCATCACCAAATGATCCCAAGTCTCCGGGAGGGAACAAAGTAGGGTGATAGCTTTGTCCTCATCCTCCATCTTCACATTAATTGAAACCAGTTTACTGATAAGGGTATTAAACTCATTCAAGTGATCTGCCACAGATGAGCCCTCCTTCATCCTTAGGTCTGTAAAGTTGTTTTTTCAGAAAAACCTTATTTGTTGCAGATTTCGTTTCATACAACTTTTCAAGCTTCTTCCAAAGGGCTTCCGCGATTTTTTCTTCAACAACATTGAACAAGACGGAGTCCGCTAGGCATAGACGAATTGTAGAAATCACCTTCCTATCCAGCGTTGCCCACCTCATCTTTGATGCTGCTTGGTTTACTCGCGACCCCTTTCAAGGCTAGGGCTTGGTCATTTTGAACCAACAAATCCTCCACCTTCATCTTCCATAGGGCGAAGTACCTGCCATCAAACTTTTCAATCTCAAACTTAGTTACACTTCCAGTCATTGTTGCAGCTCCCACTCGCACAAAACCCTAGGCTCTGATACCAGATGTTAGAAAATATAGCAAAATAATGTGCAAGCAGAAAAACACAATAACACAGGAAAAAACAGTAACACAGATTTTACGTGGAAAACCTGCAATGTGCAAGAAAAACCACGGGGCAATGACAACTTGATCTTTTATTGATTTCGACAGAATTACATTCAATCATAATTTACATGCAAGGAGTCATTCCCCTTTTATAGAAAAAACAAAAACTGTTCGTTTCCTCTTCCAAAGGAAGAGTCCAAAAACTATTTGTTTCCTCTTCCAAAGCAAAAGTCCAAAAAACTGTTCGTTTCCTCTTCTAAAAGGAAGAGTCCAAAAGACTGTTTGTTTCCTCTCCTAAAGAAAGACTACATAATATTGTTTGATTCCTCTTTATAAGTTGCACCACCATGCACCTCTCTGCTGAAGAACATTGGAAATCTAGAGTCCTATAAGGGATACAATAGTGGTATGGTTTTGGGTTTTCATCTCAAGACCTAAGTTCAAACCTCTATATAAAATAGAACAAGGATCCTTTTAAAATCCCATGCTTTTGATCAAATGATATTAACTTAATTAAATCTTACCAATATCGAGTGAAAATCCCATGCTTTTGATCAAATGGTATTAACTCAATTAAATTTTGCCAATATCAAATGATACATAAACTATATCTAATAATATAATATAAAATGATTTCAATTCTTTACATTCAATTAAATAAATCATTAATAATATCAATAACTTCTTTTGATAGCATCAACAACTTTGTTCCCATCCTAATTTTAAAAATTAAATAAATAAATAAATGCATTGATAACATCAACAACTTCATTAGATGAACTATTGCCGGAGCTACTTAAAAAATTTAAAATTATTGCCGTCCTCCAAAATTAATCCATTTGAGGAAAACACAGAGCTAAAGTTCTATTTTTTATTTTTCTTTTCATCTTTAACAAAAAAAAAAATCTTTATCCGTGGGAAGCTGTATATTTTTTATTTTTATTTAAAAGATTAGTCTTTTCATTGTTAGCTACGATAATTAAATTATTGTTAACTGTCTATATAACCTCTGCATTGCCTCTATAAAGAGGCCCTAATGGCTGTATGTTGGGAGCCAGAAGTTATGTATATAACACTGTTTATGAACCAGTTTGCAGAGGTATGAGGTATGAAGGAGAAGGAGAAGGGGGCTTCTTCAGCACAGAAGAACAGAAGATCTGATTATAAAGGTATGTCTTCAAAAGCCTCCACTTCAATGCTGAACGGCATAATTGACTTAGACCAAAGATGTTCAATGTACATTTACAATAAGAACATGGGGACGCCCATGGGAATCCCCAGGGCTGTCCTTAAAACCCTAGAAAACTCTGGAGATGGGCGGTTGTGGGTTCCTGGAACTATAGCACTCTGGCTTGCCTTTGCCCTGCCCCCACTCTCCAAGCTCAGATGGGTTGTCTTTAATTTATTCATTGGCGTCCTTTTTGACCTAACCGTAATAGGGTTTCTCAAGTTCCTGATCAAGAGGCCCAGGCCCGTGTACAACCAGGGCATGCACCTGGTGGTGTCCGTGGACCACTGGTCCTTCCCCAGTGGCCATGCCTCAAGGGCCTTCTTCATTGCCTCCTTTTTGTGCCTCTGCTATCTGGAAAATACCCTTTAGGGGGAAACCCTTGGAGTTAGGGTTTTCATCTTGGTTGCTACGTGGTCCATTGCCACGTCAGCTTCTAGGGTTTTGCTTGGTAGGCATTTTGTGCTGGATGTTGTGGCAGGAGCAGGTTTAGGTGTGGTGGAGGGGATTGTTGTGTACAATGTGCTGTCCTTTTCAGAAGAGGTTTCAGAAAGACTCTACCTTTGGCTTGTGGGGAATGCCTGCAGGCAGCAGTGGCATCAGCCATATTTGCCCTTGCCTGATTTTTGTAAGGCCTTGAATTCAAGCACAGGAATGTGATTTTTTTAATATGGGATTAATACAGGCCACATCCAAATTACGTTACATTTTAGTAATTATGTATATGTTGGCTTATAAGATTTGAATTTTCTCGTGTCCTTAATAGTTGATTGAGCTCATGCAATTTGATAGCATAGGTATGTGATGTGATTTGTTCTACGATTTGAATTTGGGTATACAGACAACCGCCCCAGGAATTGGTTTTAAGATGGATCCAAAAGGGAAGAAAACAGTGGATCTTAATGATGTCTTGTGGAAGATTGCATTCCCTGTTAATCTGTGCTGTTATACAATGATATCTTAATGATGTCTTGTGGAAGATTGCATTTCCTGTTAATCTGTACTGCTATACATTAGTCTGAATTACACATTTGCAACTATGCATTGATTTTAACATAGATCCAAAAGCCAAGGCAGCCATGAGACCTGAATGATGCCTTTTTATCCTATTTTACTTCATTTGGCGTTCAAAATTATATTTTTCCTTCAACCTGTGCTGCTATTCAATATTTTTTAAAAATATTAAATTAAATTGGTTATATGGAATTAAAATGGGTTCCACCTATATCATATTATGACCAACAATACTTTCGACCAAACACACAATGGTATTACAGTTGATAATTATGCATATATCTTATGGCAAGATTTGAACTTGGATCTCCGCATTATTTCATTCTATATATTATATAATGATATTAAACTCAATTACGCATTCATTTACAATCACAAAACAAGAAATTAGATTGGAAAATTTTATCATAAAATGTTAAAACTTGGAAAACCATCTTTTTAACTAAGTGGATATATGCTACATGGGATTGACTAATGAGGGATTGACAGTACAATGATATGAGGTTTAATTACACATTTGCAGTTGTGCGATTTTAACATAGACCCAAAAGCAAAGGCAACCTCAATGGTCTTTTCTGTATCACATTTTATTTCATATGTTGTTGAAAATTGTATTTTTCTTTTAACCTGTCCTGCTACACAATGATTTATTTTGTTTTAATTGGTTAAATGGAATTGAAATGGCCTCCAACCCATATTATATCATGACAATGTTATATAAACCAACTAGCAATATTTGAACTTTGATATTTGCATTAAGTCCATGCTTTTAAGCACTTACGAACACACCATTTGATACTATACAGTGATATTAAGGTCAATTACACATAAATGTACAATTGCAAAACAAGGTCATAAAAATAGATTGGAAAATTTATCATAAAAAGTTAATACCTGGAAAACCATATTTTTAACCAAATGGATATGCTTACCTGGGTTTGACAGACCAATATGGCTTAAAGGAGTTAAAGAAGTCACCCTCATCATGTTTAAAGGCAGGTATATAAAGCTTGGAATATTTAAATAAATCTTTAAACTTAGTGAAAGCATCATTTAACCAAATAGATATGAATACATAAATCCCACAAAGCATTATTGTTCAGAGGATGTTAAAAGTGGTCATTACTGTTGTAGAAAAATAGCTTCTGCTTTTGGATCTACATAATGCGTATCAGGTACTGTTGTGTTGCATGACAAAAGATGTAAACCATTTGAAAATGGCAATGACTGGAAGTGGGTCTAAAGTCCAATTTGCACTGAGATATAAGTGTGCATTCAATAGCATTTGTTCCTCTTAGACAAATTATTAGTGTCTGGCTAGCCATGTTGAAGGAAATCTTTCCTTATAGAGCCAAAATCACATACACTTGGAAGAGAAGAACTTGTTCCACTTCATTCTGTATTTTAAATGTATTAAATTTTTATTCAAATAAAAAATTAAGTGGAAGTGGTTCTATATCTTCAGTAGAGAATCCATGCTCAAAAGAATGGTCAAATTAGATGTACCAGAGGAAATTAATAACTGATAATTATTTTACTTGTGTAATGTAAGACCTAAGATAGAACTTGAAATGGTTTTTTAATTGAAATATGATTCCACAGAAAGAATTTATGATCTGTAAATATTAAATTTGATGACTAAAATGATTCGCATTGAAGGTAACATCTATTTAAATTGTAGATCAACTTATTTCTTCTTTGGAAACTCAAAGTATGAGTTGTAGTGTTCAATTTCTTCTTTGGAAACTCAAAGTATGAGTTGTAGTGTTCATTTTGTCAAATCTTGTACAGGTTTTGACATATGCAACTTCTGATTGTTTCCAGCTAATTTTAGAGTAATAATCTCTCTCTTGAATTACAATCAGGACTGGGGATTGTATTTAATATAATTTCTTCCTTGTATCTATCAAAAGAAGCAGGTGGCACTACCTGAATAACTCATCCGATAGTAGTGAAGCAAACCTCTCCATCGAAACTATCCATTTCAACAGGTGTTAGCCCCTTCCCCACCATGTATCCTTACAAAGAGAAGAATGTGAGGGATAGGGTTTTTTTTGGTATTCAATATACCATCCAAGCATGGAGTTGGAGACCAAAATTTCAAAGATACAGGTTTCAATCGGTTTGTGGGTTTAGCTAATGCTGTGTTATCTATTGTAAAGACAGAAAACAATACGAAGTACACAGATTAAAATTTGAAATTGACCTTTTAAATTGGACTATTATACATGTGGTTGCTTAATTTTAATTTGAAGAAAATGATGTTACAAGCATAGACACAAATATTTAGTGTAAAAAGTATACAAAATTATTCCTCCATTCGATCTAAACATATTTCTTTTGGTTGTCAAAATGTATCCATAGCATACATTGTGGATTGGAACAAAAACTATTGCTAATTATGGTTGTCTTCAAGAACACTGAAATATCTCGAAGAAGATGGAAGAAGATGAATAAAACAGTGAGAACCCTACCATATGCTATTTCCTTTGCCACCAATGAAGTATATAAGATAAAAGGTAAAGGTGGATTTTTAGGTTATAGCCAAGCCAGCATGCCTTTGGGTTATACAAGACACTGTGCTGTGGACAAGGGAAAGTTTTCGCTTTACCTTCTTAATCCAATATTGTAGCTTTATGGGCTTTGACTTTTTAATTGAGATTATGATAAATCATAGATCTTGCTAACTCTCTCTCTATATATATGACACCATAAAAATTGCCTATGATATATATTAGAGTAGATAGAAACTTTAGAAACCCCGCAGACCACTGCATTCTAAGTTGTAATTTTCATTGAACCTTACAGAGCTGTCTGTTCTGAAATCAGTGTAATCAGTTTGTATCAGAAGAGAATTAATACCTATGAAATTGCCTGTGATGTATATTAGAGTAGATAGAAACTTTAGAAACCCCTCAGGCCACTGCATTCTAAGTTGTAATCTTCATTGAACCTTACAGAGCTGTCTGTTCTGAAATGAGTGTAATCAGTTTGTATCAGAAGAGAATTAATACCTATGAAATTGCCTGTGATGTATGTTAGAGTAGATAGAAACTTTAGAAACCCCTCAGGCCACTGCATTCTAAGTTGTAATCTTCATTGAACCTTACAGAGCTGTCTGTTCTGAAATGAGTGTAATCAGTTTGTATCAGAAGAGAGATTAATACCTATGAAATTGCCTCTGATGTATATTAGAGTAGATAGAAACTTTAAAACCCCTCAGACCACTGTATTCTAAGTTGTAATCTTCATTGAACCTAACAGAGCTGTCTGTTCTGAAATCAGTGTAATCAGTTTGTATCAGAAGAGAGATTAATACCTATGAATATAACGTACATCTGAGACTGTCTTAATCTTTCTGGTTAGCTGTTTAGAGCAGTGAAGATGATGATGTAATTGGAAAATCCAAAATAATTATACCAGAGAACTACAAGTACAAAAGTATCTAGATACTTTGTTGTAAATCCATCATAGTAACATATATGCTCAAGGAGAATAATTAGCTCTAACAAGTCAGTATTCTATGTTTTTTTTGAAACCAAATGTATAGTGGACATCCATGAGTATGATCTCCTTATGAACTGAAGTACTACTGGGCTTAACAACTTGAAGTATGCCAAAAATCATCAGTCTATCTAATGAGAGAACTTCTAGGTAAAAGGGTTATACCGACGCAAGCTTCAAGGAGATACAAAATAGATTTTGAAAAAAGGTACATCTACGGTGAATCTCTTGATACAGCATGCCTTCGTAGGAAACAGATAATTTTAACCTATCCTAAAGCTGAATGTAAGTATTAATTTTGTGGGATTTGGTAAAGTTTAATGTCATAGAAACTGAGATGAACTTGATAAATAGACCTATTGACAAGAGACGAGAAGGAATGCATTAAAGATCTAATATTTAGAACCAGGAAATATGCACAAAATAAATTTAAGCACGACGATCCTAAAAGCACCTAAGATGAAAAACGCACAGAATGGTTTAGACTAAAATTCTTGATTAACTTAACATTAAATAACAACATAAATGTTTTTGTTTTCCATGATATTGGTATCAATTTAAATCTACTTCCAAGTGCATTGACAGTTCTTTAGACTCCTTACTACATGTGTATACCCATAAGGACATAGATGCATTTAAGGAGTGCCTTCAGCATTTTTTTTCCTTGCCTGCAATTTCATTAGATACAACGCCTCCATGTGGAGACTACAATTTAAACAAACTACAATGAATGAAATAAAATCTATACAATCCATTAAGATTACACTAGCTTAAAATTAATACCATTGGTATGTAACTTTAACTCACGCTTCTTTGTAAGGTGAAGTTAGTGAACCACGACCGACAAATGTTGCAACTTGCCATACCATCTTGTCATTTTAAGATATATCAATGTCTTGATAATGAGCCAATTTCAAATTTAGTGAGTCTTATTTTGTTGCCCAGTCGTTACTCTATTTTTTTGGTAATCTAGGAATTGGTAACCTGTAAATCTTATCATCGTCTCATAAACGTTTTTTTGGTAATCTAGGAATTGGTAACCTGTAAATCTTTTCATCGTCTCATAAACCTATTTTGGTAATCTAGGAATTGGTAACCTGTAAATCTTATCATCGTCTCATAGCCAGTGAAGTTGGCACTTCCTCTGAAGCTCAAATATTCGAACCAAAGTTTCCACACACCCACTTAAGTACTTTAACCATCTGGCTGATCTATCCTATGTATTAACATTATTATCAACGGAATGAAAGCTAATTTTATTACGTCTTATAGTATGTTGCTTCAATTTAATAATCTAATTTAGACTTGAGCTTGTGCCTCATCGGGACAAAAATCAAGGTAGAGAATATCAAGTAGACTGAATTTATCATTGATCAATGAGTTGAGAGTCACTGTTTCCATAAAACTTATGACCAAATATAATATAAATTTTTGCTTTTCAAAATAAAATAAAATTGAATACTTTGACCTAGGGAAAATCAGGTGTCAAGTAGTGATCAGTCCTTGTGGGTTTAAACATGTTTGTACAAAAGTGCACGGGTTGTTTATAGAAGGAAATGTTTGCATGGTTTATTTATATATAGAAATACAAATTTATATATGGTTAATGAAAAATGCTTGTAATTAGCTTTACTATATAAATTATATAACATTGTCTGAAAAATATGTGCATGCCAAATGTAGTAAAAAGTTAAACCACTCTACTCTAGCCACTCCACAATTTCAAAATTTGTGAATTTTATTTTTTTAATTGATCTTAGATTTTGTCTTGGTAATATACAATTAGATTAGCTTTCATCGTATGTATTAACATTATATCATCGATGGAGTGTGTAATTTAATTTGGAGATGTGTTATAAGAAAACAACTTAAAGAAATATAACAATAGTAGTAGCAATCCAAAGATGCATAGGCAACATCCAATGATAACAATAATTTAGATTCAATTTCCAAAAAAAATCAAATATGAAATAATTAAATTTCAGATTCAAATCAATACAAATTCTTATAGCCACTTGGAGAGGGCAAAGTCTCATATGTGCAACAAATGCGATCAATATTCGAAAATGAAAGATGATTTCATCCACTACATAACTTTTCCTATTTATAGACTAAATCAACATTAACCCTAACCCTAATGCTTTGGGGATGACTATCTAAACCTAGGGTTAAAGCTAGTAAAAATAAAGATAGTCGATGTGGCTATATTGGAGTTGTTATATGGCTCCTTCTTTCAGAAAGCTTTGTCTTCAAAGCTAGAAGAGACTGGAAAATGCTCTTAGGCTTTCACGTAGCATCTTCTGTTTGGCGGTCTTGCCACTTGATCGGGAATTTGATGGAAAAACAATTCATTCGTTGAGACGAGCATTTATTATATGCTTTAGGGTTACAAATTGGAAATTCGATACTCTTGATATAGGTAATCGTTACATGCAAAGAATTTTAAAATAATATTTTAGCTAATAATGCATGATCTAATAATAATGCAATAAAATATCCTAATATCCTCCCCTTATTACATTTTTTAGGTTAGAAAATATTAGGACTTTTAATTTAGAGGAGTCTAGGGTCTTGCTTTTGGCTTTGGCTCTTGGCTCTTGGCTCTTGGTTTTGGCTTTGGCTCTTGGCTCTTGGCACTTGGCTCTTGGCTCTTGGTTTTGGCTTTGGCTTTAGCTCTTGGTTTTGGCTTTGGCTTTTGGTGGTGGCTCTTGGCTCTTGGCTCTTGGCTTTGTGCTTTGGTTATTGGGTATCCACCTTTAGGTCTACCATTGACTCTACCTCTGGGTCGATCGTTGGCTTTGCCTTTGGGTCAGCGATTGGGTTCGCTGCCTCTAGGTCTGCCATTGGCTTTGCCTTTGGGTTTGCCACTAGCTTTGTCTTTGGGCCTGCCATTGGCTCTACCTCTAGGTTTGCCATTGGCTCTACCTTTGGGTTTGCTATTGGATCTGTTGCCTTTAGGCCTGCTATTTCTGGGCTTGCTTTTAGGAGATTGTAATTGTCTTGGCTACTGAAAGTGCTGCATTAGGAGCAAATTGGACATCTAGGACAAACAAGCCACTTTTGTAGGAAATGGTGGCTATATGCTTACTATTCTTAGTGATAAAACACCTCTTGTGGCCATTCTCAACTCTAAAATCAACCTTCATGTTTCTATCCAATAGTTATAATACCTTTTAATGGTGCTTTTCCCATTTGAAAGATGAACCAAAGCATCACCTACTCCTTTGATCTTGTAGGTTTTATCATCGACAATGGTCATTGGTTTCCCTTCTTTGGCTTTGAAGGTATCAAACTAGTCTTTGTCCCTTGTCATGTGTTGGCTAGCACCAAAATCAATATACCAAGCATCATCCTTGGTTTTGGTGGCAACTTTGGTCATGAGTACTTTGTGTGCCTATTCAAAATCTGAATTTGACTCTTCGTGTGCTTGTTTATAATCTGAATTTGACTCTTCAATGGCAACATGTCATTTTTGTTGCTTTTGTTGGGTTCATGGCTTGTACTATTGTTGCTTCTATTGAGGTTTGCAGACTTGATCTCCTCATGGGGTGGCATTGTATCGACAATATTTGGTATCATGGCCATCACGTTCACAGATATGACAATACCTCTTTTGGTGTTGAGGTTATTGTGATGATGAGGGGGAAGCATCTTTGTTTGAAGAACCCTTTTGTCTCCTCTGTTTTCTAGATTTATGACTTACAGGTTTCTAGCTTATGAGTTCACTGTTTGACAATTGTTCCTTTAATTTGTTGGTTTCTTCTTCCTATTGCAACATATTGATCAACTCTTCAAAGGAAACTTCCTTGTTGGAGACTTGTAAGGAGGTAATAAGCACGCGAAAGGAATTTGGTAAAGCTCGAAGTATGATGGGAACTAAGAGCTTGTCGTCCATTTTTTCACCCATAGCATTCAATTTTATCTCCAGGTCTACGACTTTGCAAAGAAATAATCTGTCCATATCCCACTCGCAATGTGCGAAGTTGAGATTGAATGTTAAGAAGAGTGGATTGATTGTTTCCTTCATAAAAGGTCGTAAGAGCATCCCATGCGTAACTAGAAGTTTACGCATTGCAAATGTGTTGCTGGATCTCATCAGCTATAGCAAGGGTGATTAGCATCAGTGCTCATTGATATGCTTCATCATACTTCTTTCCTTGGGCCATGCCTTAAGGTCATATTTTTATGCCTATCACATTGTTCCATAGCTTCTCCACTTGCAAGATAGTCCACATCTTTGTCTTCCATGCTCTAAAGTTGGGTCCTTTCAAGAGTTGAGAATTTGTGAGAAACACTTTGGGAGAGGACATTTGTGCGAAGTTGCAGAATATCACTTGCAAAACTTGGAAAATGTGGAAGAAATAAATGAAAGTGTCAGACTCCACTGATAATGCAACTTGTTTACAATCACAATTGTGGAATTGGTTAGATCAAATTGTACAATTGGTTAACTCAAATGCATTAAAAAAGCTCCCTATTAAAATAAAGCACTTTAATAGTCAAGTACTTTTTTTTTTTTTGAGTAATACTTTTTATACACATCCACCATGGGGATTGAACCCAGGCTTTCAAAAATAATAAAACACTTTTTTTTTTTTTAATAAGGGGAGAGATGTATTTTAATACTAAAGCACTTTAAAAATAATAAATTACCCTCCTTTAAAAAAAAAATATTTGCTTGAAAAAAAACGATGAGTAAATGAAAGCGTCCAAAATATTGTTGCACCTTTATTTTTGGAAGCCAATTGGAATTGAATTAAGGCAAAACCTTCTAGAGGGTATAACTTTTGATCTAGAACTCCGATTTTAGATATTTTTATTTCAAATTGAAGATCTTGATGAGCCAAAAGCATTAAATAGATCAAAGATCGATTTGGATCTTGTTAAAAACCTCAAGAAACTCTTGAAAGACCTTGAAAATGAGCTAGCAAGGGTAATATGTTTAGACCCTTAAGGAGGCTAGATCTTTGGCAACCCAAGACAAGGAATTTGGTAAAGATTGAGCAAAATATTTTAGTAGACCAAATCCAAGGCCGCGATCACATAGGCTCTGATTAGCAATGGATATCTTTCTAACGAATGGAACTTGCAAACACTCAGACTTGCACGCATCAAACAAATGAAAGGGCTTGTCATCGGATAGCGATGATTGTCCCTTACCAAACCTCACACACTTGGTGATGGCTCGGATCAAGGAATCCTTTCTGATAAACCAGATCAATGTTACATCTCAGGTTCAAAGCATACTCGGATTTCCTTGCTCTGATACCAATGATGGCAAAAAGCAATTCATTCATTGAGGCAAGAGCCTATTTAATACATGCTTTAGGATTACAAATTGGAAGATCGATACTCCCGATTTAGGAGATTATTACATGCAAGGAATAGTAAAATAATCTTCTAGCTAATAATGTATGATCTAATAATAACATAATAATATATCTTAACAAAATTCTTGAATCTGTTGAGACTATATAAGATGAACTTTGGACTACAACACTACTATTTGGAGAGTGACTTGTCCTTCATTGAGCATTGGAAGCTTCGTTTGGGACTGCACCTTCTAGCCAATAACCTTTTTGAGACAAGGTACATCGAAGACATGATGAATGCGAGAAGACGATGGAAGCTCCAACTAATATGCCACTTTACCAATGCAATGAACTGTGTTGTAGGGCCCATAAAATTTAGGAGCTAACTTTTGGTTTGACTTGGTCTTCAAGGACAATTGCTTATAGGGTTGTAGGTGCAAAAAGACAATATTCCCTATGACAAATTGTTGTTTCAAATGGGGCAAATATTTTTGTTGCTTCATGCGATTCTAGGCCTTAATTATATTTAAGAATTTGAAGCACAAGTTGCCATTGTTGTAACAAATTATCTACATGGGCAACCTTGGAGGATCTTGGAACATAGTATGCCGATGATGGAGGTTTTTGACCATACACTGTTTCAGATGCGGATATCTTGAGGGAAGAATAATAAGAAATATTGTACCACCATTAAGCTAATGAGAGCCAATAAACCCAATAATATTGCTTGTCTTAAGAAAAACAATGAAGGCAAGTACCCAAACATTTACTAACAATCGCCATCTAGCCATCCAACTAAGGGTGATAAGAAGAGGACATACTGAACTTAGTACCACTAAAACAAAACAATTCCTTTCAAAAGTGATTGGTGAAAATAGGGTCACGATCATTGACAATGGACTCGGACATACCATGCAATTTAAAAACAAAATCGAGGAATAACTTGGCCATCTTACTTACTGAATAGGGATGCTGCAATGAATAAAAATGAGTGTACTTAGAAAGGTGATCCACTACAACAAAGATTACATTTTTACCTTGAGATTTGGGAAGGTCCTTAATGAAATCCATTGATATGTGCTCCCATTGGCACTTAGGGATAGGCAATGGTTGCAACAATCTAGGAGATTTAACCATTTTTCCCTTGTTATGGTGGCACACATCCCATTTGGCCATAAAAGCCTTGACATCTATTTTTAATCATTTTCAAGAAAATGATTACTTGACCTAGTGATATGTTTTCAAGAAGTCAGAATGTCTCGCCAAAGGAGATGCATGTAATTCTTGGAGGACACTTATCTTGATAGCTAAGGACAAACGAAGATAAATGCGATCCTTTTTGTAGAGAACTCCATCCTCATATGAGAAACAAAAAGGCATTGATGAGCCAATCTTTGCTTCCTAGATGATTTGAGTAGTCTCTAGGTTAGAAAGCCAATCCTCTCGAAGTTGAAAAATCTAGTGTGGAAGAGGGCTAGAGATGGCACTAACAATAACAACATCCTCATGTTTGCGAGACACAACATCAAACACTAGATTCTCCTTTCCTTTCTTATATCCAATGACAAAATCATACCCTAAGAGCTTTGTCAACCATTTATTTTGTTTAGGACAAGAGAGATGTTGTTCTAAGAAATGCTTAAGGCTACTATGGTTAGTCTTGATGATGAAACGATACCCCTATAGATAAGGTCTCCATAACTCTAGGGCATACTAAACAATTAACATTTTATTATAATTGGATCATCCCAAATTCTTGCCAGATTGTTGCTTACTTTCAAATGTCAACGAGTGTCCATCTTGCATCAAAACAACTCCAATACTAGTGTTGGAAGCATCACACTCAAGGACAAAAGGTTTGTTAAAGTTAGGGGTGGCTAAAACCGGAGTGGTACTTGAAAGACTTGGGAAGTGAATTTTAACCAAACAAAGGCATCCTTCTTAGTGAGAGTAGTGACGATCTTGCCATAATTGTGGATAAATTTTATATAATAGCTTGTGAGTGCTAAAAGTCCATAGAATTATTTAAGGGATTTGGACAAGGGATAGTCTTGCATAGCTTTGATCTTGTTAGGATATACCTTGACACCTTTTTGAGTTACTGTATGTCCTAAGAATTCTACCTCATGGACCCCAAAGGAACATTTGAACCTGTTGACAAAGAGTTTTTCCCTTTGTAATAGGTGAATAACTTTGTCCACATGAACTATACGATCCTCCCAGGGCTTGCTATAAGTTAAGATATCATTAAAGAAAACTAGGACAAAGTTGCAAAGGAAAAGACAAAAGACAGTTCACGAGACTTTGAAAAGTGGAAGGAACATTAGTGAGAACAAAAGTTATGACTAGGAACTCATAATGACCTTCATATGTGTGAAAGGTAATCTTAGGGATCTCCTCTTCTCTTTCCCTAATTTGATTTAATCTAGAACACAAGTCTAGTTTTAGAAAGTATCTAGCACCATGCAATTCATCCAACAAATTATCTATAACACGAATAGAAAACTTAACTTTGATGGTGATCTTGTTAAGAGGTCGAAATCAAGACACATGTACCAAAAATTGTCCTTGAGTTATACCATTACCACCAAAGAGGAGTAAGGAATGATTCTTGGACAAATGATATCTTGTCCAATATTTCTTGAACTAGCTTCTAAATTTCAAAATTTTGGGTTTGGGGATAACAATAAGGATGCACATTAGGAGGTTGACTTCCTAGAACAAGATGGATGACATGATCATGTGTGCGCTTAGGAGGAAGACCCATGGGCTCACCAAAGACCTCGTAATGATCCACAATGTTCTGCTATTCCAATGGAAGAGCTAGAAGAAGTGGATTTGAAGACTAAACCTTCATGCAATTGAATTGGATGAAGAATCCACAACCACCTATTTTCAATATATTTCCCATGCTATGGGAACTAAGCACCTTGGAGGGAGGGGGTCAGATTCCTTCGAGACAAATGACCCTTCCATTATTTTCCCACTTGACATATAATATTTGTAGATTAATAGTAATATCACCAAGTTTAGATAACCATTTTGCTTCCAAGATGACATTTGCACTGCCTAGATTCATGGCAAAGAGATTTCTCGATCAAGTATAATTCCCCATTTGGATGTTAACCTTAGCCATTTGACCCACACATTGAGTGGTACCCCTATTTACAATTAAGACTTGAAATTTATCTTGATTTGAAAAATTGATATACGAGCCCAAAGACTTTATTGTCTTACTATCTACAAAGTTATGTGTGCTACCTGAATCAATCAATACATTGATGCTTTGTCATTTGATGAATCCTTGGACCCTGATAGTATAGTAAGGTTGGAGTAACATAACAACATATGTAGATTTCATAGGATCAAATATATGATAGCCACAATATAGTAAGATCAAGATAATGATGTAAGTAAAATAATATGAGCAAACTAATATGTATATCAAGGCTTATAATATATTAACTAACATTCATTAATATGCAGAAATATGAATGTAAATAGCTTGAATCATACATGTACAAAGCATGTAGCACAACTTACAATATTAGTTGCTCAAAATGTATGCAATCTTTATTACTCTTTCTCTTACAAATGTATCATTATGCTCGATATGCTTGCTATACTCGCTATATTCGCTATGTTCCTCCATGGAGTAATATATAGCCATTGTAGAATGACTCTTTGAATACTTGACTCTTCCTTTCCTTATGCCAAGTCTCATGACTCTTAAATTCTCTGCTTGACAGTTGCATACACACGATTCTATCTTGTATGCACACCTAGACATGACTCTTCACTTAGCACACTCTAATTAAAAGACACTTATGCACACTTACACATAAGACACTTATGCACATATGCTCACATAACACTTGCACACTTACTCATATTACACTTGTGCATTTCCTATACATTATTACATTACATAAAATATTACTCACTCTAATCTAAGACTCAACCCTAGTCTAATATTTACAAGTTGTACCATGAAGGTACCATGGGGGTACATTAGCATGTACCAAATAATGTAATATTCTCCAACACCCCTCTATATTACATTATTTGGTTATTGAAGACTTTAGTCTTCAATCATAGTCTTCATTCTTCAATTGACCTTGCAATGGATTTGATCTTTGTCTTGATCTTCAATCTATCTCCTTTAGATCAATATCTGAGCATTTATGAGATTCTTCTTTGTCTTTGAGTTCAGATTTTCTGTTCTCTTTCTTCAAGTGATTTCTTCGTTTCCACATCTTCATTTGAGATATATCTTCTAAGCATCACAATAATAATCTTCTAATTTCAGTGGTTCCTCATTGAAAGCATCATTCAACTTATTTGTGACTTTTTCTTTTTCTTGTTTCTTCCCTTGAAAAAACTCAAAGCTAATTAATGATAAATATATCATTAGCATTCTTTTGAAGAGAATATAATAGTGTTTTGAGAATTCCACCATGTTTTGAAGAGTTTTTCATGAAGATAACTTATAAGTGTTGTAAAAATATCTTCTTTTGCCTCCTTCAGAAACAAAAACATTTTTCCTTTTAAACCATTAGGCAGTCATTTATTTCCATCAAAGTTATGTATTAAGTTTTGAGAATCCTTGTTAAATGCATTGTTAACAGTTTCTTCCATGATATGCAATCAATGTTAAGAATATATTTCCTTTGATGTAAACTTCCTTATATCAATCTAGTTTTAAATAAATTCAAAGTTTCTAAATTACAAAACCTATGAAGTAGAAATCCTTATGTCTCCCAAATATTAGAAACTAAGAAAATAAGAATTTTGCAAAATTAATTTTCCTAAGTTTGAGGTTGAATACCTTTTGACTCCTAAATTAATTTTGCAAATAATCTATTTTTATTTCAAAAATTTAATAAATAAAATCAAATTCAAATTAATCTAGGAAATAAAAAAACTATTAGTAAATCCTTATAACTCCAATCTTGAATTAGCATTCTACTTATCTATTCATTTTCTTATTAACTAATTCGTCCTTAATAAAACATTCCACCTTATTACTCAATTAACTTTATAGTCTATTCTAAAATAAAACTTTATAAAACTTAGAACTTATCATTCCAAAAATTATTGAACTTTGAAAAACCTAATTCCAAGGTTACCTTCTGATTCATTTGCGCTTGCTTCGTTGAGTTGCCTTGAAGTGCTACTTCTTGCTTCTTTAATCAACCCGCTTGAACACTACGTGCCATCACTTGAACACTACTCTTTGGATGGATTGAAAAAAAGAACATTTGGGTTTCTTTAATGTTCCAAATTGTACTTAGGATGTTACATCTGCTAGGAGCATTTTGCTTCGAATGCTACACTGTCCTTCTTTGTCAATGTGATGTCTTAGATTCTCCTTACCAAGTGTTCCTCACTTGGATGTCTCCTAAATCATTTGAATAACCCTGCCGTTACTATGATGATTCTTATCTTGCATTGAAAAATGTTTGCTGCGTTAGCTTTTGGAGATTGTCTATTGTGCTTCACCTTTCCAACGTTGGATCTTGAAGGATGTCTGTTATGTTTCACCTTTCTATGTTGGCGTTTGAAGAACGACTATTGCACTTCACTATTCTATGTTGGCTCTCAGGGATGACTATTGCACTTCTCTTCCTGCGTTGGCTCTCAGGGATGACTGTTGCACTTCTCTTCCTACGTTGACTCTTAGGAATGATTTTTGCACTTATCTTCCTGTGTTGGCTCTTAGGGATGACTATTCCACTTTGCCTTCTTGCATTGGCTCTTGAGGATTGATTGCTACACTTCACCTTCCTATGTTAGCTCTCGAGGATCAATTGCTACACTTCGCCTCTATGCTTGACTTCAATGAGAATTCCACCTTTACATAATATTTTTAATTCCATATAATCTTGCTGCTTCAACATCTAATACACTGCACTTTTTTTCTTTTAGGTTAGACTGTGCTTACGTACCAAGATGACTCTTGTTCGACTATGGTTGCTCCACCTTAAATGACACTCATGTTGGTTCTTTGTTCGACTATGATTGTTGTACCTTAGGCGATTCTCATTGGATAGCTTGAGAAAACTATTGGCTTGAACCTTCAATTCGCAATCCTATGTCGGTCTACATTGAAGTCTTTTTTATGTACTTATTTATTAAACTTGAATCTGTACAACAAGACGAATGGCTTATTCCTTTACTTGCACCTGCTCAAGCCGAATGGCTTATCCCTTTTATTGTGCCTTCTCTACTTTTGCATGGAGTATACTGATACTAACCTTCTATTCTTTGTGTTTAGTTACCTCTTGAATTTTGCTATATCAAAAACTCGATCCTGGGATATCTTAGACTTTGAATTTCTTATTCCTTCTAGTGTCTGCTTGTCTTGCTAAAAACTTAAGCTTGCATGCTTTTCCTTCAAGCTTAATGAATGATATACCTATCTTGAGACCTTCTCAAGACTTGATATACCAACTTTCTTTGTTTCTCTTAATTTAGAATCAAATCTTATCTTTATATGGCTGCCTCTGTCAAACCTCTTAAATATTTGTCAAGGTCAATATTAATGACTTGAATACTCTTCCTTTATATCTTTGTTGCTTTTAATGCTTCACTTCAATAACTATATATATATCTTGAGATTTGATATATATTTCTCAAGACCTAATATATATTTCTTTTGCTGCTGCTATCCTTTCTTTTAATTTGCTACTTCTTTCTTCAATGTCAAGGTCAATTTCTTTGTGACCTGAATCTTCTTTCTCGTATGTCAAGATCTGTCTTCAAGACCTAAATCAATAATAGTCCACAACTTAAATCAATATCTACTTGATGAAAGCTTTCTGCCTTCTCCTTGCACTTAAAAGATAAAATTCTTCTCTATCTATTGTAGGAAGCTTCTCACTCTTTTGATGATTAATCTTTGTTGCAACTTTGTCTTAGGTCACACCTAAGAACTCCAATGATGTCAAGGGTTGGCTATTTCTCTAAATAATCACCTGTCTTCAAGTTGTTTCATCCCAATAATTGAGTCCTACTCTTCACTGGTTATAACTATGGAAAGACCCTATAGATGAGTCCTAGTCTTCACTAGTTATTTTGAAACCATGGAAAGACTCTATAGCTAAGTCTTAGTCTTCATTAGCTATTTCTATAACCGTGGAAAGACTCTAGTCTTTCTACTTACTTTGATATTACAATAGAGTCCAGGTCTATCTCCCTTTAAAGTAGACATAATCAATTTTATCAAGTTGGACAAAATTGATTTTGTATGCAACTAAATAAATTCAACCTGTGTAAGAAACTACTTGTTGTAGCTCTGATACCACTGATAGATTTTGAAGCCTTAATATTAATATAAACTCACATGATAAATTTCACAAGATCAAATATATGATAGCCACAATATAGTAAGATCAAGATAACGATATAAGTAGAATAATATAAGCAAACTAATATGTATATCAAGGCTTATAATATATTAACTAACATTCATTAATATGCATAAATATGAATGTAAATAGCCTAAATCATACATGTACAAAGCATGTAGCACAAATTACAATATTAGTTGCTCAAAATATATGCAATATTTATTACTCCTCTCTCTCTTACATATGTATCACTATGTTCGCTATGCTTGCTATACTTTCTATATTCACTATGCTCCTCCATGGAGTAATATATAGCCATTGTAGAATGACTCTTTGGATACTTGACTCTTCCTTTCCTTATGCCAAGTCTCATGACTCTTGGCTTCTCTACTTGACACTTGTATACACATGACTCTATATTGTATGCACACCTAGACATGACTCTTCACTTAGCACACTCTAATCTAAAGACACTTGTGCACACTTACACATAAGACACTTGTGCACATATACTCACATTACACTTGCACACTTACATGACACTTGTGCATTTCCTGCACATTATTACATTACATAAAATATTACTCACACTCTAATCTAAGACTCAACCCTAGTCTAATATTTACAAGTTGTACCATGAAGGTACCATGGGGGTACATTAACATGTACCAAATAATGTAATATTCTCCAATAGTATCATCCTCATATTCTACCTCATCTACTTTTATCGGTTGCTCCTACTGTAATGAATCTTCATCTTCTAATACTACTGCATCTTCACCTTCCACTTGAAATTTATGACATACTTGCAGGCCTGATCTTAGGGATGATGAGAATGGCATTTGAAACAAAAGAATTCCTGGGAACGCTTGTTATTGTGGTTATTGAAGTAAAGACATTGAGAGTTAAAGTCTTTTTTTTTTAATTTGTGGAAAACATCCCAAAAGGGATGCCACTTTCGGGTAAGACCCAAGGAGGCAGGGGTATCCATTCCACCAAAAACGCCCAAGACTCGGACCTGGCCTACCACCTTTGACATACTCAAGGAGCAAACAAACACACAAAACCAATTTAAAAATAAGTAAATAACAACAAAAATAATAAAATAAAATAAAAAACATGCTCCTTGAGTGTGTCAAAAACAAAAGCACAACCAAACACGCACAATAAGATAAAAGAAACCACAACACAAACCACATAGAAAAACACAAGAACCACATAACAAAACACAAACAAGACAAAAACAACAGAACACTACAAAGACATAACCCAAAAAAACATGAAAAATAAACACAACCAAAACCTAAAAAAAAAAATAAAATAAAAATAAAAATAAAAAACAACCAACAACAGACAATAAACAAAAACAAAATACATAGAAAACACTCACACATAAAAACACGAAATAACACAAACAAAGAGAAACCCAAGAACAAGAACGAAAAAAACACAAGAACAATAACAAAAAACATAAAAAAAAACAAAACAACAAAAACACAAGAACAACAAAAAACAACACAAAGAACACAAAAACAAAACAAAACAAAAGAACCCACCCACCTTAAAAAACTAAACAAAAAAAAAAAAAGAAAAAAAAAAAAATGAACAAAACAATGACCTATCTAGACGAGAAGACTATTAAGGCAAGAATCAACAGAGGAAACAAAATAAAGAATAGAATGAGCTAGGGAACTAAAAAAAAACTGAATGAACCAAAGAGAAGCAAAAAAAAAAAAAACAAGAAGAAACTAGGTACCTTCAAAACTGGAGCCATCCAAAGAAATGATAGAAAGAAGAGCTTCCCTAATTTGAGAAGCCCACCATATAGGAGGGTGGCCATAACAAGTAAGATCACCTTTGTCCAAAGCCCAATTAGCTAAAGCATCAGCACTCTTGTTTTGATCTCTAACCACATGATTGTAATCAACTTTCAAAAATCCCATCCGGATTAACTGAATCTTCTCAATAATTCTTTTTATTCTCCAATCCACCTTATGATTCTTAGAAGGAGTCTTCAAGAGATTAATCATAAGTTGAGAGTCAGAATCAACTAACACATTTTCCCATCCAACCTTAGTAGCCTCCTGAAGACCTACGAGGATATCATACCCCTCAACAATATTATTGGAAAGAATACCCAAATTCTCAGCAAAAATAAAAACCAGGGAGCCATTGAAAGTCTACCAATTCCTCCCACACTGGCTTTTCCGGGGTTCCCTCTAGAGGCTCCATCGGTATTGACTTTTCCAAAATCCTTAGGAGGAGGTTGCCAATTTCTAGTCCTATCCATCTTACTAATACTCACATTCCCTTTAAGTTGGTTGCCCTTAGAAGGTTTAATCTTCAATATTTGCATCACTTGATCCCATCTTTGGTGGGAGTTTTGGGGGTGATTAAGGAGTTGATGGACTGATTCAACTAAGTTGGCTATGGTCTTTTGCCAAATATAGTGAATATCCTTCCTATCTTGATTAAAAATTTGGTTGTTCCTTTCATTCCAAATATTCCAAAGAAGAATGGTAGAACCCATCCAAACTAACTGCCTAATAAAATGATCAACACCCTCTTGATTAGGCCAATCCCTCCAAAGTTGTTCAAAAGTAAAAAAATTGGACCACTTGTAAGCCAAGTAAAGTGGCCATTCTCCTCCATAGCTCGAAGGCTAAAGTACACTCAATAAAAATATGGTTGATATTTTCTACATTCTCTTCACACATTTCACATCTAAAAGGGCCATGAAAACCACGCTTCATAAGTTGCTCACCGGTAAGCACCCTACGATGCAATAAAAGCCAATTAAAGAACCTCACCTTAGGCACGAGCTTTTGAGCCCACAATCGAGAAAAGATGTCGGAAGAATGGTTGGGATTATTATGGCATAAGGTCAAATAACCTTGAGCAACTGAATACTCACCCTTAGTAGTGTTGTTCCATCCAAAACAATCTTTTTCATGGGACCAAGAGAGGGATCTCATATGAAGGATGCCTTGGATATCTTGTCTTTGCCTTTACGGGATTTGAATAGGCCGGTCCTCAATAGGGATCCAATATCTACCAACCTTTGAATTACCGGTATGGTACCGACGATAATTAGCCACCTTTATCCAATTAGCTCGGTGAAGCTCCTCCATCCAAGGCCTCCAATCGGGAAACTGAGTTATCAAAGGCTTGTGACCATCCCAAGAATCTGTCCAAAAATTTGCATGTTGACCATTATGAATGATCCAAAATAATTTTTTCTTTATCAAATCCTCACCAGTCTTAAGAACTGCTAAAATGGGAGAACCTTTGGTAGGAAGTTGATAGCGAACAAGGTCTTCGGGACTTTTGTTCTCAGCATATTTAGCACGGAGATTATTGGCCCAAAGAGCATTGGGGTTATGCAACATCCTCCAATATAATTTAGCAGCTAAAGCTTTGTTGTTATTAATTGAAGACCGGAATCCTAACCCCCCTTCACTCTTAGGAAGACATAAAGTATCCCATTTCACCAAGGCCCATTTTCTTTTCTCCTTAGTACCACTCCAAAGGAAACGATGACTGATTTGATCCAATTCTCGAAGAACAGCCTTTGGGATATTCAAAACGGAAGAAACATAAATAGGAATAGCTTGAAGGACTGATTTTACCAAGGTGATTCTACCCCAGAAGAAAGCCACTTGTTGGTCCACTTTCCAATTTTCTTCTTGACTTTGTCCAACAACCAATTCCAATCTTTATTTTTCTGCCTTTGAATATTTATGGGAATACCTAAATAAGTGATTGGAAGAGAGGTCTTCTTATATCTTAATTTATCCAAGACCATGGATTCTGTCTAGCAGAGCGGTGAAAGAAAATAACTTTAGATTTGTCTTCATTGATCAACTGCCTGATAGCCTTAGAAAAACAGCTAATGATTTGCTTAATATTAGAAGCTTTACCTAAAAGAGTAGAGTCATCCACAAATTGAAGATGAGAGATAGGTCTAGCTCCATGAGCAATGGTAACTCCCTCAAGGGTTTTGTTTTCCCTCTTTTTGGTTATAGTCCTACCCAAGCATTCAACAAGAATGATGAATAAATAAGGGGATAGCGGGTCACCTTGCCTAATACCTCTGGAAGCTGGGAAAGACTGAGAAGGCCTGCCATTGATAAGAACTAAGTAGGAAACTGAAGAGATACATCCCATAATCCAATCCATCCAATCCTTAGAGAAACCAAATTGCCTCAAAACTTTGATAAGGAAGTGCCAATCCACTCTGTCATAAGCTTTGGATAAGTCTAACCGAATGAACATGGAAGGAGAATTTTGCATATCCATGGAATGGATGGCTTCCTGAGCAAGAACTATCTCATCTACTATTTGACGTCCTTCCACATAACCCCCTTGCTGCGGGGAAATAATCTTATGCAAAAGAGGCTTCAACCTTTCTGCCATGATTTTAGTAATGATTTTGAGAAGAACATTACATAAAGCAATAGGTCTAAAAGCTGAGATATGATCAACCTCTTGAGCTTTTGGAACAAGAGTAATATAAGTTTTATTGATAACCTTCAAAATTTCTTTGGCTTTCCTGGCTTCTTCCACCACCTCTAATAAATCAACATGAAGGATATCCCAGAACTCTTGGTAGAACTCAATAGGAAAACCATCGGGACCTGGGGTTTTCCCTTTTTGCATTTTAAAAACTACTTGTTGAAGCTCATTGATAGTAACGGGAGCGAGTCAAAATAGAGTTCTCCTCGGAAGTGATAAGAGAAGGGATTGCTTGAAGAACATTATGTTGAGAAGCTGAGTCAAGAGGAGTAGCGGCAAAAATATTGGAAAAGTAATCAACAACAATAGAGTTCATGCCATCCCAAGTATAAACAACATCTCCAGAATCTGATTTTAAGGAAGAAATAAAGTTGTGAGATCTTCGAGCTAGAAGAGATTTGTGGAAGAAATTTGTGTTTCGATCTCCTTCTTTGAGCCATTGAATTCTAGATTTTTGCTTCCATAAGATTTCTTCTCTTTTTTCCCATTCCTCTAAGCTGAGTTGTGAGTTTAATTTCATCTGCACTTCTCTTCTCTGTGAGGCCATCTAAACGGATTTTCTTATTCAAATTTTCAAGATGAGCAATAACTTCATGTTTTTTTTATGAACATCCCCAAACTCTTTCCAGTTCCAAGTCTTGATTTTGGATTTAATGTATTGCAGTCTTTTGGCAAAACAGAACATCTTAGTCCCATGCCTAGGTTTACCTTCCTTCCACCATTGTTGCACATGAGGTCTGAAGGAAATGTCTCTAAGCCACATTAATTGAAAACGAAAAGGAGAGAAACTCACATTGGTTTTCCACATTTCCACCATGGTGGCCAATGATCCGAACCAACATTATTAAGAGTCTTCACTTTAGGAATGTGACCATGGATTAAGAAATTTTTAGAGAGCAAAAACCTATCCAATATCTCCATTATACAAGCTAAGCCTTGCCTTCGTTAGACCAAGTCATAAGGCCATTATCCGGTTGGATATCCATAAGATGGAGGTTTGCAATATATTCACTCACGAGGTTAGTGCTTTTATCCAAATTTCTATTTCCCCCCTTTTCTCATCCGGAGAGAGGATGGTATTGAAATCTCCTCCGATCAAGATCCAAGCTTTAGGAAAATGAGAGATAATATGAGTAATATCCTTCCACTGTCTTCTTTTTTCCTCCAAAGAAGTCAGAGCATAAACAGTAATGCAGAGCATAATCTGGTTGGAATGTCTACTTTGAATAGCTATAGCCAACAAACCCCAAGTGCCAACCATATGGTGAATAACTACATCTTTTGGGTCCCAAAGACAAGCAATGCCACCCGAAGTCCCTTGGGAGCCGAGGGAAACCACTTTTCAGCTGGCCAAATTTCATTGGCAATTAAGTCCATATCCTCCATTGACATCTTTGTTTCTTGAAGGAAAACAAGATGTGGATGATTTATCTGAATCATTCTTCTAATTTCATTTTGTTTTGAAAGACTCCCTTTGAGTCCTCTAATATTCCAAGTGATGATCTTCATTAATACCAGGGCTAAAAAAGTTGGGAAGGGCATTAATCTTACCTTCCTCTACAAGCTTTTCACCTTCTTTTACCATATGATATTGATTGGTCTTGCGACCTACTTTTTGATTAGAATCCATCTTCAATTTTTTTCCCTGTTTCTTGACTTATTCCAATTGAATCCGAGATGGCTTCTAACCTTGAAGAATGCTCGTACACGGCCAAAATTTTACTAGATGGTTCAACGGAGTCTATATTGGGACCTGCATTATTTGAAGTTTTGACATTTGAAATATTGTTTTTCTTGTGTAAATTTTCTCCTTTTTTTTCTGTTGAAAACCTTTGATTTGTTGGTTTGTCTCTGAGTTCTTCCCTTCATATTTAAATTGTGTTTCTAAGATTTCAGTTTCCATTATTTCCTCTTCCTCACTTGGGACATCATTTGTGGAAAGGATTTCAAACATATTAGCGGATGACTTTGATTGATCCTTCATAACTGGTTTTTTTTAGTGTTCTTCTTCTTAGGTATTTGGAAACCTGTTGAGTTTATATCTTCTTTCTTTTGATCAGGAATTTTATTTGGGCAAGCATTGGCCAAATGACCATATTCATGGCAAATTCTACAACGAAAAGGAATGTTCTCATAGTCCACTACTTGCTCCCAAGTGTCTTCCCCAAATTGTAATGTGATCTTTTTAGGTAGGGGTTTGTCAAAATCCATTAAAACACAAATCCGAGCATAAATAATATGTTCAAAATTTTGAGTACAATCAGCGAGTCATCATAAAAGTTCCTAAAGAGTTTCCAATTGAAGAAAAAATAGTAGGATTCCAAAATTCAATAGGGAGGCCAAAGAGTCTAACCCACACGGGAGCTATAGAAGGCATCTCTTCTTCGGCTTTAAATTTAGTATGCCGGGGCTTCATGAAAAGCCCTGCCCTTCCAAAAAACCAAGGACCCCCTTGAAAAGTTTTCTCTCTATCTTCATTATTAGCAAATAAAACAAGAAAATAACCATTTGGATAAATAGAGATTTGTAACTCACCTTTAGTTTTCCAGCTTTTTGCAGCCCAGAACTTTGAAAGCGAGATAGACTCGGACGAAAACCCACGAACCGACAAATTAGTCCTTTTTTTTCCAAATCTTCAATGCCGGTCTGAATGTTACCCATATCAAGCTTAACAATAGGAGTTCCATCAGTTGCTTTAAGACATCCTGACTCCGTTTTCCTGGGATCAATCTTAGGCATTCTTAGAGGTTTATGGGAAGCCCTAATATTGATATTAGCATTGGGTTGAGGCTGTCCACCATGAAGGGCATCCCTAAAATTCATTTTTGGGACTGAGTCTTCGAAATTCTTACCCTTGACAGGGGTTTTCACAGTAGAATTATTTTGTGGGTGCACCTTAGCACCAGATTCACTTGAGATATGAGCCATTTTTTGATCAACTGCTTGAAACTTGTTTCGTGATCTCTTTAATCCTTGCCCTAGACGTCGTGGAAAGGTATGGTTTTCACTTTTCTTTTGTGCAGCAAATTGGAAGCCGTTGTCACTCAAGTTCACGGTATGATCTGTTGAAAGACAAATTTCTAACCCATCTTGTATCCCCTGCAACATTTCCTGCTAAAATATTGAGCATAAACCACAAAAATATTGGCCGCTAGGGCCCGAAGGCCCTAAAAACCAACCTCTGGAGCTGCTTGCACTCAACCCGAATGAAACCCTCGCATAGCCGCTTGCCAAATATATCGTTCACACATAGGGATGCGCTAGGATCTGTGTTGCTCCAAATGATATGAAAATTGGTGGAGACGTTCTAGGGTTTTTCAGGCATCTACCCTCAAAATTTCAGCTCAATCCGAGTCCGGATGAGTGAGATATGGCCAAAACGAGTTCGGCAGTTTGGGCAGTCCTGCGAAAAACGTCTAATCAATTTCGACTCCCAAATTTTTTCAACTCTACTCTTTTTATCTTTCGATCATAGGAGATTTTAATGCCATAGCCAAGTTGGATGAAAAATTTGGGGGAATTAGGAAATTAACTGACATTGAGAGTTAAAGTCATGTCTATATTAGGGTCTAGGATCTTGGAGCTTTTGTTCTACCACCAAAGCTATACGTTGAGCATTGTCAAGAGTATAGGGGTCAAGCATATTGACTTATCATCATATTTTATCCTTAAGACCATGGTGAAAGGTTGAGACCATCACTGTTGGATTCAATTGATGGGTGTAGGTAAGAAGTCTTGTGAACTATGTATAATACTCCTCATTTGTTTCTATTTTATTTGTTTGCATTAGACAAACCATATATGATGTGGGAGATCCTTTGTCAAATCTTTGGAGGAAACATTCTTTGAAGTTAGGCCATAAAAGAGGAGCCCCTAGTTGTCAAGGCTCACATTTAGACAAACCACATATGATGTGGGAGATCATTTGTCAAATCTTTGGAGGAAACATTCTTTGAAGTTAGGCCATAAAATATGATCCCCTAGTTTGCAAGGCTATCATAACAACCATTGATGAGCATTGATTCCAAACTTAGTCACTGCTAATGTGACACGACCTTCTTTAGGAACATGGCACAAATAAATTATGTTATCCATCTTGACCAACCACCCATGTGGATCAACACCCTCAAAGGTAGGCATGTCGTTGCTTGGAACATGAAAATCATGAGGCTAGTTAAGGAAATTAGAAGCACCTCCTCCAGAGGAATCTAGATCAGATGCAAAGCCTAAGTTGTAACCATCCATACCTACAAGAAGAGATTCTTCCTCCATGTTCTGGGATTGTAGTGTATTTGTTCCTATTACATTATGTGCTTGCACCTCAATATGGTTGTAGGTGCACTTCATAATGTTGAAAGTCTAAGTTTTATAACTTGACAAGAATTAGTGCCTAGTATTTGTAGGATTTGGAGGGCAATAAAACTATATATTTTGAAAATTTTATGAGGTTTGATGAACTTTAATGTGCCATTCCTAACTTTTATTATTTCTTATAAAATTTTTGGAATCAAAAGAAAAATTATTAAAAATGTTAGAGATTGTAAAAAATCACCTCGAAGTGAGGGTTTTCAATATCACAATGCAATATTTCTTGGTATATTTTATGAATGCTTTTATGGGGAAAAGACAACAACACAATGACACTACTTTTAAATTGCTCCACTAGCAATGGTGTCATTTAGAATGGTGCACTCAGTGGTGTTGGTTATGGTAGAAGTGATGTTTGATATCATTTTTTCCATGAAGACTTCTTTAAACACAAAATATAAATTTTTCTAATTTGAAAACATATATTTTTTTGGTGTTCTATTGATAAGTAAAACCAAATTTTCCATTATAAAAAATGTTTGTATTTTTGGCTTAAACATCCGTGATAAGATAACATCTATTTGAAACGGTTTGTCTGTCATAATTCAAACGACCAATGCTAATGGGACATAGTGTATGGGTAGTCCGTTGCTTCTAAAAAGATGACATTGTATGATTCCTTTAAAATGGAGAGGTCCAAATTTTAAGGCTTACAACGTTTTGCCCAATTTTTCCAGCTTAAAGAATAAAACCATCTTGCTCTAAGTCCCATAACGAATCCTTACAGACAATGTCCTTTCTTGTCCATGGATACAACCTTAAGATGCCCCTTTTGATTAAGTTGGACAACTTATGGAATTTTAGGACTTAGGTTTGGGTGCATAAGCAAAGATTGTAAAATAAATATACTACAAGATTAAATCAATTTATAATAGTCTTGTACTCCAAAAAAGAAAAAGAAAAAGAAAAGTGTAAAGTCAATATTATATGAAATTTATGCCCAACGGGTTTGGTGCAAGCTATGGGAAAGTGAGAAGTTTCAAACCATAAGCCAAGGTCCCAATCCCATGTATAAACCTTTAAAAAGATGTTTCCAAACTAAAGCTTTAGGTATTTTTTTGAGAATTCGTCTTGCCATTATTTGAAAGGAATAATAACATTTTCAAAAGATATCTTAGAATCATATCCATGTTTAGATTTGTACTATTGCTTATCTTAGAGAATTCTTATAGACATGGGAAGCCTTGGATGTGAAAAAATCTTGTTCTATAGTTACAAGATTTGAATATACACATATTGGTGGCCTACAACAGTGAAGTTAATGTAAGGGATTTGTGTCAATATGACAAAATAAAAATGTTTAAAATTTAGGTTCATCAAAATTAAATTTGATGGTGCTTCTAAATAAAACTTCGGGAAATCTAAGGGAAGTAGTGCTTTTAAGAAACTTGATAGTAAAATTCTGCTTACCAATCTTCAATGAACAAGGTTGAAGCACTCACAAGGATCAAGATTGCCATTGAAAAATGATGGAGATATATTTCAATTAAGAGGGATTCACATATTATTATTACTGTTGTCAAGAAAAATAAATGTGGTGATTGAATAAAAAATACTATTATTTTTACTATCCATCAATTATTGATGGAAGTAATACCTTATAAAGGATGTTTCAATAGAGAATAAAATAGAGTTATAAATAATAGACTAATCACATTGTTGATTTCCAGCTTGATGGAATTTATATTTTACAAGGTAATTGGTTGAGGAAGATAATAACTTTTGTAGCCTAATACTTAATGGAAATCTTACAAGAAAATAACCACAAGATCAAATATAAATTTGCAATATAATGAACTCAATCAAGATAAGAATAAACACAAAAATAACTCAGAATAACTCATAGAATAATCACATAGAAATGCTCATGAAAATATTGAAAATGATATAGAATAAAGGTCTACTAATGCATGCAATAAGCAATGCACTTTAGATACCAATTACAATTCTTAGTCACAAATATATAATAGTATGTGACTCCTCATATGGTTCACTCTTGACCTTCACTCTTCTTTGTAAGTCTTCACTTTCCTATTCTAAGAACACATATAATAGTATGTGAATTATCATATGGTGCACTCTTGACGTCACTCTTCTTTGTAACTCTTTACTTTCCTATTCTAAGGATACATGTGCACTCTTACATAATGGGCACTTGTGCACACTACACTCGCAACACTTGCACACATAATTACATGACACTTGTGTGTTTCCTGTATACTATTACATTATATGAAATATTAACTCACACTCTAATCTAAGACACACACCTAATATAATATTGTACCAAGGTGGTATATTGACATGTACCAAATAATGTAATATTATCTAACACCCCCTGTATTACATTATTTGGTTATTGAAGACTTTACAATCTCCATCCTAATATGACTTTATAATGGACTAGATCTTGATCTGGTTCTCCTTCCTCTTGAAAGTCTTTATCATGTTCTTCTTTGATTTGCAAATGAATTTGGAATGTAACTTGTTGTTGACCTCTCATCTTTTTCATCCTCTTGAATTTTAGTATGACCCATATTTTCGTTGATAGAAAGATCCTTGATTCAAATTTCTTGTAATCTGTCTCTTAGAATGTTCAACAATGTAATTTTGAACTAAAAAAATATCTTGAGAGAAACTAATTAAGTCTAAAGCATATATTCCATTATTGATTGATCCTATAGCTTCTATCTCATTTTGATTTTTAATGAGACACTTATTAACTCCATTTACATATTTGAACTCAATCATTCTTTTGCTTTCTACTAGCTTGGTCACTGAAATGAGATTAGATGTCAATCCAAGAACATACATGACATCATGTAACACAAAATAAAAAAAATGATGTACTAGGTGTTACACATCCACATCCATGAACAAGATAGGTTTTACCATCTGCAATTTTCAAA
Organism: Wollemia nobilis; assembly: GCA_028583015.1. Lineage (NCBI taxonomy): Eukaryota > Viridiplantae > Streptophyta > Pinopsida > Araucariales > Araucariaceae > Wollemia > Wollemia nobilis. Next base: position 1,162,798 of record JAQPPZ010015413.1, read on the forward strand.
CTGAAGTTGTCTTTGACTTCTAGACAATCAAACCATTATAAATTGCCAACTATATGATGGTTGGCACCAGAATCTATGTACCAAAGGTCTCTATCTTTTTGAACCACATGATTATCTCTATTTGATGTTATCTTGCATTGTTGATAAGAATTATGAAGAGTGTTAAATGAATTGTGATCTTGTATCCTTCCATAATATTTTTTATGTTGATAAGTCCCTCTTGATAATTTCTCCATTAATTTCCTTTGGTGTAGTCTACCTTATGTCTCCCTAAATAAATATGTCTAGTTTCTATATTAAAAAAAAATCTTTCCTTATGACTCCCTAATTAAATAGAAACTATAAAATTAAGAATTTTGCAAATATAATATTTTAGGTTTGATGTAGAATTCCTTATCTCTCCACAATTAAATAATTTGCAAAAATTCTATATGCCTTGAAATTCAAATAATAATAAAGCAATAATATTTTTCAAATATTAAACATCTACTTATCACTCCGCAAAGTTTAAAGATATAATTAAACATCTACTTATATCTCCAATATTTTTAACTTTTGGAGTAAGGCTTTAAATGTATTACTTCCTTATTAATGAACCTTATTACTTCTATAAAAATTTATTTCTCCTAAACACTAATTTTCAAATAACATTTATACCTCCCTTCAAATTCATATTGGTGCTCTTTTCTTTTTATGTTGGACGATTGTTTTGCAATGAATCCTCTATTTGATGAATCTTAGAATTGCACCCTCGTCTTTATGTCACATGCTCCAACCACTACGTCTTCAAATGTTAATATAGATTCTAACACCTATTCTCTGCACCTGATATTACCTAGTGTAATAGAAAAACTACACTTCTATTTCTTTCCTCTCAATCATTCCTGCCTGTTGATATTCCAATATTTTGGTTGACTAATGAATGACTCTCTGTCTCCCTGTAATGCTACAGTGTATAGATTGGTTTGTTGGCTGCCTTGAATAGGCTTTGTTATCCACCTTTGTAAGCTATGTCTCTTCTAGCTTGGGTGTTTCAATATGATAGCACTGTTCTAAATTTTTTTCTATCATTTTCTTGGCATTTCACTGTGTCACTATTCAACTTGCTTTCACTTGGCGCATTATTGGCTATGGTATTTTTGTAATGCTTGAGCGTTTGAGTTTCACTTAGCTTGGTGCTCAAGTTATCTGCTCAACATTTTACCTAACTATGTTACTTGACTCCTCAACTGAATAAGCTTCTCCTTAGCATGGCTATATTCGAATAATGCTAGCCAACAATATTTTGATAGCTCTCTTATGTTTGCGCTCCTCTTGCTGAATTGAACTAAAAAATATTGAAACTTCACTTCCTTGGTGATGATGCTTGCACTGATCTTGATGATGCTTCAATTTCTTAGCGATGATGCTTGCGCTGCTCTTGGAGATGATGACTCTTCACTTACCTAGCCTTTGTCACTTCATTTCCATTTTACTGGTGCTTTCACTCACTAATTCTTGGTTTCTTTTATTTCAAGATGAACTTGGCTCCTTTGTTCGATGTTTCTCAACTCAGACTAGTGTAACTTGGTGTTGACTACTACACTCTTGTTATTCTTTGGCTTAGGTTCTCTTGAAAGACTTAGGCACTCTATAATGACTTTGTGCATATAGTTTTTGATGTTGCTTTTATGTAGTTATAATAGAGACTACATTGCTTCTACTTAATATTCTACATTCCTTTAACTTGTTGTATTAGCTTAGCATTCTTCCTTTGGCACTCTTTAATTTGACTCTAATTCTGCTTTATTATTCAGGTGTAGGTGATGCATCCATTTTGGGATATAGGGGACTTTCACTCCAACCTCTATGACTGTATTCTTAAAACCTTTTTTTAAATAAACTAGCTATCCACTCTTTCATATGTTGCTTATTGTTATTTTGATTTAACACTTTTTGTATGCTTATTTGACTATGATGCTGCAGAAAATATGTTCCCTTGGAACGTTCCTTTGCTATCTTCTCTTGATTGAAAATTATGCTACCTTCTCTTCTTTTTCCACAATATGAATGCTACCATTTAATTCTGTCCAATGGTGGCATCTATCAATATTCAATTCTACCTTTAAACTTGCTATACTTATTGCTCAAACTTTGGCAAGATTCTTATGCTTTCACAATCTTCTCCTTCAAATGGTCTCCACAACATCTTATGGGTTCGTTGTTGAATAGCGACAATTATCCCAAATCAAGTGATATTTTTCTTCGAACTCCTTTCTGTTTTTTGAAACTCTTCTCTATCTCTTTGTCTTCAATGTTGTTCTTCTAGATTTCAGTATTTTTCTTGACTGAATATGTTGCCTTCTCTAGATTCAATTATTCTTGTTGTGAAGCTATTGTGATGCTTCACTTGCTTATGGAAATACTATGAATATTGCCTTGCATTATCTAAACTTGATGTTCCTTTTCTTTAACGTTGCCCTTGTGGCTTTCAAATGCTACCTTTCAATGCGTTATATGTTGTCCTTTAACTAGGTTTGTACTTAAGACTTTTTGTTGTCTTTAAGTCTTCTTTCTACGTTCAATTTTTCCTTAATGGTCTCTTTTCTTGCTAAGGACCAATAAGTCTTTATCAAGGACCTTCTTCTTGGGTCTTTGAATCTACCTTCAACGAGGCTTCTCTTTTGGAGTTTTCAAACTCTTATCAATCTCAAGGTCTATATTTGAGACTTGAATATGTATTGTAGATTGCCTTCTATTTCAAATATATTCTTGGAATAGGTAAACTCAATCTATCTGAAACTTTTCAATAATGACCAACTTTTCTTCTTGAGTTGGTTCTCTAAAATTTGTATCCTTAATCTTCATTGGTTGTTCTTCAACCTAGTGGTAAAACTTCTCTTCACTGGTTTTCCTTCAACCAGTGGTATTAATTCTTGGCTTCATTGGTTTTCCTCCAACCTAGTGGAAATACCTTAACTTCATTGGTATTTCCTTAGCCAGTGGAAATATCCTTTGTCTATTTGCAACTTTTGAAAACCTGTGCAAGTAAACTTGTTATGTCTCTGATACTACTGATAGATTTCGTAGTGTAATACTTAATGAAAATCTTACAAGAAAATAACCATAGGATAAAATACAAAGTTAAAATATAATATATTTAATCAAGATAATAATAAACACAAAAATAACTCAGAATAATCACATAGAAATGCTCATGAAAATATTGAAAATGATATAGAATAAAGGTCTACTAATGCATGCAATAAGCAATGCACTTTTGATACCAATTACAATGCTTAGTCACAAATATATAATAGTATGTGACTCCTCATATGGTGCACTCTTGACCTTCACTCTTGACCTTCACTCTTATTTTTAACTCTTCACTTTCCTATTCTAAGGACACATGTGCACTCTTACATAATGGACACTTGTGCACATTTACACTCACAACACTTGCACACATAATTACATGACACTTGTGCATTTCCTGCACATTATTACATTATATGAAATATTAACTCACACTATAATCTAAGACACACATAATCTAATATTGTACCAAGGTGGTACATTGGCATGTACCAAATAATGTAATATTCTCCAATAGGATATTTTATTTCTTATTGAAAATAATATCAAGGATTATATTAAGAAAAAAATAGTTTAAAGAAAAAAGAAATATTTTTGATAGAAAAGTGAGTTGAATATGATTTAATTAACCTAAATATGAATATAATGATTTGAAATTTCAATGAGAGTGACCTTCAATAAACATCATTTATTTTTTAAAACAATCATTATGACAAGGATACAACCATCTTAAATGATGTTGATAACTTGATACACATTTTTTTGTAAATAAAAACATATTTTTGTCTGATAATAAGTAAATATTTGTTTTGGAGTTAATAGACATGGTGAAATTTAATTCTCAACGAGGACTTAGTCGAGAAGCCTGCGATCTGTAGCAGCCGCCACTGTAGCAGCCTGTGCACTATAGCGGTCGCAAAAATTTTGGCCCTAATAATAATAATAAAAAAATGGCAGATTTTGGAGGTAGCAAGTTGTGACGGATGAAGCAGCAAGGAGGAGGAGCGGGAGGTCTAGGGGTGACAAACCCTAGGTGTGGGGCTTCGGAGGGCAGATCAGCAGACACGACAGGTGGGGGATCTGGTGAGATAGTAGGCCCCCAGGCGGAGGATGTGGACAAGGAAGTTCTATTGGAACCGGTCCAAGGGCGTTGGGCAGATGCGGTTGAATATATCTCTGAGGGGGACTAGGACTCTGTGCATCAGGATCAAAGGAAGACCCAGGAAGAAGACAAAGAGAAATCTGGCAACTGGAGACCTTCATATCTTAATGCTCTTCGTGGGAAGCAAAAATTATCCGACACTTGTTTTTAAAATCTGTCAATGGTAGGTTGCACGTCCCGGATACCTTAGCTCAGCATGTGGCTATGGAGGGCATAACATCTCTGGTGGCAAAATTTATGGGGGTGAGGCCGGACTTGGAAGTCATAAGGAGATGGGCCGTCCAAAAATGGTAGCCAAGGGCCGATATGATGATTAAGGCTTTACCCAAGAGTTTTCTTTTGGTGACATTTCAATGTGAAAATGACATGAAAAGGACTCTTCAAGGAGGTCCTTGGTTTTTTGGGAAAAGGGGCTTGTATCTGAAGCGTTGGTCCCCTGATTTCAACCCCCAGACTCAGGTGCTGGATTTGGCTTCGATTTGGGTTAAGATGCCAGGATTACCTCTAATTTTTTGGAATGAACAAATCTTGGATGGGATAGCTACAGATATTGGGGAACTAATAACTATTGATCCTGCAACCTTGAGCAAATCAAGACTCCTTTTTGCTCGCATGTGTGTGTTGGCGGACCTGAGTAAAGAGCTCCCTAAATCCATTATATTGTTGTCTATGTTTGGCCTTCACACTCAGGTATTTGAATATGAAAATATGTCTTTTAAGTGTAGTGTTTGCGGGAAGGTAGGGCACCAGGGTATCCACTGCATTTCCAAGAACCAGCCCCCACTCCAAAATACTGCTCCTCAAACCTAGAATAATATCCCTCCCCCGTAGATCTCCATTCCTACCCAACATGGGCCTCAAGGACGTGGAGCTCGAAATCTGAATATCAGAGACCCTGTTCGCCCTATTGTAAGCAAGAGGCAACGTTATAACCCTCCTCCAAAAAATACCTATGCCTCGAAACCCTCTCATAGGGGAGCTGGTCCCTTTGATAGGAACCCTCAAGCTCAACCTGCTCTTAAGATGATACAGCAAGCCTCGGAGCAAAATCACAAAGGAAAGAACCCCATAGATCAATGCCCTGGGGCAAGTAAGTTTGATTGGGTAATACGGGAGACATATGGAGGCTTGGGGGAAGTGGTCCCATGTACTGCAGAGGAATTTATGGGAAGAAATTCCAAGGAGATCAACATCCCAGTGGAGAATAGTTTTGATGCATTAAATCATCTGAAGGGAGATCAGATGGATAGCCAAGAAGTGGAATATGAGGTAGAGGAGACTCAAGAGAAGGATTTAGAGGAGCAAAATCAGAGGAAGGAGCAGGAAACTAATAATACAGGAAAGGATACTCAGGAGGAAGACGTGAACCACCAAGATCAGTGTAACCCCAAAGCAGGGAAAAAAGAATCTGCTAATCAAGAAGCTAAGAGCACGAAATCATCTCCATTGTCAGAAATACCAGTTAACCTGGAAAGCCAAATTGTTACCCCAAAGACCAAGACTGACCTATCCAAGATGGTTACTAGAAGCCAAGTGAATCCCAAGGAACCCCAGCGTAGAGCGGATGTATGGGGATATGGTTCGGTAGGAAGAGGGAAACCTAGCAATGTTGCCTTAAGGCTGAAAGGAGCAAAGCGAGGAGTGGCTGATGGCACTCAAGAAGTATTGCTCTTTGGGGCGAAGGCTCGAGGATCCAAAGCCCATAAATGAAGATTCTTTCATGGAATATACATGGGAGTAATCCTAAAAAAATAAGAGCTTTGTATGCTCTTAGACAAGAACACAAATCAGATATGATTTTACTGCAACTAAAATGGAGGAGAGTAGAGTTATTCCTTTTAAGAATAGAACTTGGCAAGAAGCTGAAGTAGTAGGCCAAGAGGCCATTGGAACAGCAAGAGGGTTGCTGGTTATGTGGAATAAGAATGTGATTGATAGTAGAGTGATTCTGATGTCTAGTTGGTTTATTTGTCTCTTATGTGTGGATAAAACCACGTAGGAAGAGTGGATCTTAACAAATGTATATGCTCCAGTTAGACAGGGACTGTGAAGGGTTCTTTAGATTCAGCTAGCTGAATTGAGGGAGACGGTCCCCAACTACCCTTGGATTGTGCCGAGGGATTTCAATTGCTATCTTAATCCTGCAGATAAATTGGGGGGCTCTCAAAGAATAACTGCTGATATCTATGAGTTTAGAGATTTTGTTGAGCAACATGAGCTGATGGATGTGGACCTGCGTAGATTCTCCTATACATGGTCTAACAAAAGACTAAAGGAAAACCAACTTCAGATCAGATTAGATAGGTTTCTTCTTTCTCAAGAATGCCTGGAGAGGTTTGGGGACTCTTCATTAACGACACTCCCAAGAATCGGGTCTGATCATAACCCAATTTTGTGGGAAACAGGGGAGGACTCTAAGAAAAGATACATCAGACCCTTTCGATTTGTACTTATGTGGTTCCAACATCAGGATATCAAGGATCTGGTTGCCCAATGGTGGGACAAAAAGTATAATGGTTCGAAACTGGCCCAAGTGGCATGTAAACTAAGGAATGTGAAGGCTAACATTAGAGAGTGGAACAAAACTTCCTTTGGCAATATTTTTGTTAAAAATGCAAAACTAAAAGACAAGATCAATGAACTCCAGGAGAAGCTGAAGTCAGAGCAGCTTACAGAGGATCTGAGAAACCAGGAGAGGGAGCTGTTAGTCGAATACCACACGGTGCTAAGATTTGAAGAAACCTTCTAGAGGCAAAAATATAGACTACGTTGGTTAAAGGAGGGTGACAGAAATACAAAGTTCTTCCATGTCTCTACTATTCGCCACAAGAGTTCTAACAAAATTAAGGAGATCAAGATGGCCGATGGGTCTAACACCAAAGATATGGAAGACATAAGGAGGGAAGCGGTTGAGTACTTTAAATCGTTGCTAGAAGATGTAAATCCAACTATTGAAGAAGAGGACTCTCTATTGGCGGCCATTCCTCCCCTCGTAACTGAGAATATTAATGGATTCTTACTTAGTCCTTTCACAAAGGAGGAAATCAAGAAGGTGGTTTTTGACATGGATGGTAATAGCTCCCCAGGACCGGATGGCTTCCCCGTAGCTTTCTTTCAAAAGTTTTGGGATATCCTAGGCAATGATGTAGTGGAAGCTATAATTGAGGCTCAAAAGGACATGGAAATCCTAGGAGTTAATGCTACATTTTTAGTCCTCATCCCTAAACTAGTGGGAGCAATGGAATTTTCTAGTTTTTGCCCTATCAGTTTATGTAACACTCTGATGAAGATTCTCACAAAAACAATCGCCAATAGGCTGAAGGTTATCCTTCCTTTCATCATTGATATGAACCAAGGAGGCTTTGTGAAAGGGCAACAAATACTGGATGGTATCATCACAATTCATGAGGTTATTCATTCAATGGTGGCTAGTAAGGAAGCAGGTATGTTACTAAAGCTTGATATGAATAAAGCCTACGATCGGGTCTCATGGCGGTTCCTCACCAAGATTTTGGGTAAGTTTGGTTTTTGTCCCCAATGGATTAAGTTGATTTTTAGTTGTATCCCTACTACAAGATTTTTTGTCATGGTGAATGGGTCACCCTCCGATTACTTTAAGAGTGAAAGGGGGTTGCGACAAGGAGATCCTTTGTCTCCTTACTTGTTTATTATTTTAACGGAAGCATTGGGTAGGAACATGTCAGCAACGATGGCAGATGGTCGATTGGAAGGTTTCAAATCTGCCTCAATAGCAGATCCAGTGTCTCACCAACAGTTTGTGGATGATACGATCATTGTGTCCAAAGCCTCGATGCTTCAGGCTAGGAAGCTGAAGAGAATTCTAACCAAGTATGATACAGAAGCAGGACAATACATAAACTATAAGAAGAGTAGCATCTATTTCTTTAACACGCCTGGTGGGAGGGAGGAAATAATTGCTAACCTCTTCGATTGTGGAAAGGAGCTTCTACCAACGACTTATCTAGGCATGCCTATGTTCGAAGGAAGAATGAAGGCTACATTGTGGAACTCAGTCATTGACAGGATCTCCAAAAAATTAGCAGGATGGAAGGGCAGCCTTCTCAGCTCTACAAGAAAAGCCTTATTATTTCAAACTACTTTATAGAGCATTCCAATTTACTGCATGTCTCTATTTAGAATTCCTGCAAAGGTTCGAGCTACTTTGGAGCAAATTCAACGCAACTTCTTGTGGTTAGGTTCAGAGGAGAAAGAGAATTCCATTGGTAGCATGGAATCAGGTGTGTGCAAGCAAAGATCAGGGGGGCCTGGGGCTAAAGAGAATGAAAGAAATGAATCAAGCTCTGATTGGCAAATAGGTATGGAGATTTATCAATAATGATCAATTGGGATGGGTAAAACTTCTTAAGGCAAAATATATCAGAAATAATCAGGACTTCCTGAAAGCTGATAATCTCCCTGGAGGATCCTATTTCTGGAATTGTTTGCTTGAATGTCGGGAGGTAGTCAGGTAAGGCATCAGATTGAGAATTGGTAATGGAAGACAAGTGGACTTTTGGCAATACCCATGGTTGGAAGAGGCCCCTCTGAAAGATAACTTAGACCTTCAGATCCTCCAACATAAACTTTCGAAGGAAATGGGAGGAAAAGTAGGGGATTTTATTGCTGTAGCATAGGAAACTTCCTCTTGGAATAAAATCACAGTTCATAATCTATCAAAGCAAGAGAAGGTGGCCCTAAAAAAACTCAATGATGTTTTAAGGGTGTTCTCGATCATTCCTGGGGAAGGAAGAGACAAGGCGATTTGGGGTAAAACTACAAGTGGGATCTATTCAGTAAAAACTGACTATAAGTTAATCCACTCAGGATTCAATGGCTGGACTCGACTTCTATTATTTGGTTAAATAATTTAACCCCAAAAATTGCTTTCTTCTTTTGGTTGGCGGTTCAAAATAAGATTCGACAACGGATAATCCGCAAAGGAGAGGTTTCCAATTCATCAATCGATGTATCTTGTGTGAGAAAGCGATAGAATCTGTAAGTCATATATTTCTTGTGAATTTTCTTGTACAGTATTCCAAATGATCCTGTCCAAATTTCATATAGATTGGGTCTGCCCAAATAGCATGTCTGACTTCTGCATACAGTGGGCTTCCCCCTTTCGGGCAAAAATTTTGACTTGGCTCTGGAAGCTCAGCTTACCCCATTTTTTATGGGGGATATGGAATGAGAGAAATAAGAGAGTATTTAAAGGACGTAAGAAAGATCCCAGGTTATGTGGTAATAAAATAATTAGAGCTTTGAAAGAAAACTGGAAAACTTTCTACTTCAAAAATGAGACCATGTCTCTAAAGGAAAGGAGGATTTTGCAGAACTGGGGAGAGGAACTTCCAGACCTAGACATTACAACCAACCCACGGGATGGTGTCAAGTGGATACCCCCACACAAAAGTGGGTTAAGTTTAATTTTGACTGGGGCAGCCAAAGGAAATCCGGGGCCGCGGGAGCAAGAGGAGTTCTGAGAAATGAGGAAGGAAAAGTGGTCCTTGCCTTTGCAGAGCCTTTGGAAACTCAAACAAATCATTTTGCAGAAGCCCGAGCCTGCATGCAGGCAATGAGAATTACCAAATTTGAGGGTTATAAGGAATTTATCTTTGAATGGGATTCACTTAATATAATCAAGGCAATTAAGGAGGATAAAGACCCCAGATGGACCATCTTGGAGCTTATCCTAGAAGAAAAGATTCATAAATCTCATTTGGTTAATGCCCGAATCCAACACACCTTCAGAGAAGGGAACCAAGCAGTGGATCTAATGGCAAATATTGCAATTTCTATTGGGGAGATGCAAATTTGGAAGGATAACTTCCCTCAAGAACTATTGGTGTTGGCTTCTAGAGAAGAGCTAAGATCAAACATGTTAGAGCATCAGGAGATCAGAGGGGTTTTATGATGAGTAATTCGATAGATGGAATTAGGCAGAGGTACAAAAGGCATCCCATTTTTTGGGGCCTGGGAGGTGACAAGTGTATAGTACAACAGCCTAGTGGTATTAGTAAGTGCTAGGTGTTGTTTGGTTTTTGTTTTATCCTGAATAGTCAAGCGACAAGTATAGGATTGTGGACTCTAAGTATGGCTTAATGTGGGTCTCAGATAGATCCATTTTGTGTTTTGATTATACGGGCTTGATGCTAGTACCAGCCCATTTTGACTATGTAAAAGGTTTTTGGACCTTATAACCACATCTACCTTATACCAAAAAAAAAAGTAAATATTTGTTTTTTAAATTTTATATTTAATTTTAAAGCAAGGTAGTACTATAGAAGATTGATTGGCATACTTTGAAATATTGAATGTGCCAAACAATGTGTACTAGGAAACTAGTAAAACAAAAAAGAAAATAAGTTAATCGCTATCCAAAAGCATATTCTCTATCAACTCAAACTTGAAATATGAAACCATAGCATAGAATGCCAAGGATATTTGAGTCCTACTATTTGTGGTATGGGATAATTGTTTGTTAGTTTTAACAAATCTTTATAATAACCAAAAATCTAAACAACTCTAAATATGACAAACAAATAAAGCAAGTAGAAAGATTTTAATCATAGATAAAGAAATTACTATTTTTTCATAGATGTCATGTTAAAAAAATCACATAATTTAAAAATTTAAGTGGCTCTTAACTTGATATTTAATGGATTTTAATTAGATTAAAAAAATTAAATTAAATTTAGTTATATGGGATCGAAACATATTTATTCCTATTATACCACAATTACATTATTATAGAATTTAAATAAACCATATTATAATTTTGCATTATCACAAAACCAATAGAAATTGAGCATAATTTATTTATATAATAAGATATATGTGGCTTTTATTGGGGCCACTTCCATTAAAATAAGAAAATATTACATGTTCTCATTACATTGCTATCGAGTTAATTAAACCATACTTAACTTACCTTTTTATCAATGATATTCTTCATTTGCCTTTTTATCAAAGATATTTTTCATCTAATTTTTTTCAAATAACTTCTTGATATTACTTTTATTAAGAGATAAAATCTCACTCATACAATTGCTTTCTTAAATTTAAATTTTGCCAAGATGAAATTCAACACCCAAAATGGCTAAAATATTTGCTACTCGATTTCCATATCTATATATATTGCCCATAACAACCTAAAAATTTCTTAATACCTTTATTTAGGGTTCTTATTCATGCCCCCAATATTCCAAGATATCATTTTCATCATTACTTTTTGTTTTTGTTTGTGGTTTTAGTCCATTTCTTGTTAACACTTTCAATATTTGCTTTTATTTTTTCATATCAATATCCCTTTAAGTTTCTTTTGCTCTTTGTTTTTGCTTCTTGGATCTTCCTCTCTTTTTTCATTCCCACAAACTCTTTCATATTCATAAATGTCTTCAATCTTCACATTGCTCATAGTTAGACTTATCAACTATACATTTGTCTTGCTCTAAAGGATCCAAAGTGTAAGGAATAACCTCAAAAGCATATTCTTATTTATGTTGCCCTGGAAACCCTAAAGTGCAAGGACACTCTTCCATAGAAACCACCTTCTTATGCTGCCATAAAAACCCTAAATTGCTATGTATTTCCTCCATTCTCATTTCTTTATTATGTTGCTCTTGAAATCCTAAAGTGCAAGGGATAGCCTCTACACTAGTTTCATTTTTATTACTAGGAGAGGATTATTTACCACTTGAGGAAAATGAACATGATTTACTTGGAATAAACATGACCTCTTTTGCCATATTTATTTTAAAATATTCCTTAACATCTTCCTTTGCACCTTTAATTCCTTTTAAACTTGAACTTTTTCATCCCTTATATTCTTATTTGTTTCTTCTAATGATTGATCCAAGTGATTTATGATGTTGTAGATAGGCTTTCTTTACATCTTATTTTGGAGTGGAATGTCCTATCTAATCCATTTTTTATTATAGTATGATTTCCTTGCTTCTTCTTGAAGTTTATCTTATGATCATTTTTTCTCTTTCTTCATACTTTTCACTTGACAATCTCTTGCCACGTGTTCAATATCATAACAACTGTGACATCAAAATACAATATTTTTATAATCCACTTGTTGATTTAATTCTCTTTATTATGATTTAATCTTAATGGATTGTGGCAGAGGTTTTGAAATATCCATAGTAAGACATATTTGAGTATATATAGCATGCTTTCACTTGTTGATAGTTATTCCCTCAATGAATTCCCCTAGGGTATTTCCAATATTCTTCAAATTATCCTTATTTATAAGATGATATGGAAGTCCAAAATCCTAATCCACATGGGAATATTCTTAATAGTTTCTATATCAACAAAAAAAATTCACTCCATGGGCGTAAATAAAGGGTATTTAGCTCCTAAAACATGGCCACCATCCATTATTTTATCCCTAATTTCTAAATTGGAAAAAATGATGAAGAAAAAACCTGTAGGAAGAAAAGTCATAGAGTAATTTGAATTCAATCCCCACTTTGACTTGATCCAATTTTGAATCTCCAAAAACCTTGGTGAGTATCCATGGAACTTACATATTAACCCTCTACTTTTAAGAACCATTATATCATGCTTGATTATCTTATCCTTGATAATCACTTCTAGCGTAACATTTGCTACCTAGATCAAATTTACCATATATTCCCCTCTTCCACTTATCTCCAACTTGGACATCCATACTTCCAACTAGAGCATCCTCACTTCCTATTAGAGCATGCAACTTCCAACAAAGCTTTTTGGACTTCCTTATCGAATCATCAATAAAAATGTTTTGAAGAGTATTGGAAATGTTGTAGGCAAGTTCATCCAATAAGGACCAACTATTAAGGAGAGGAGGTATGCTATATATACTCGAATGTGTTGCCATGGATATTTCAAAACCTTTACCACAATTAATTAGGATTAAATTTGAATCAAGATAATGGGATCAACAAGTTATTTATGAATGTGTTGCATTTTAATGTCATGAATATCATGAAAGCAGACACATGACAAGATATTGCAAAGTGAAATTGATGGAGAAAGAGATGAAATTTTTTGGGCATGGTGTAAAATTAAATATGAAATAAGGAGATCATATCATAGGAGAATCTAGGTCAAATCAAGGATTTTTAACTCCTAAGAAAGTGGCAAGAAAAACCCTTCTACATCAACAAATAGCAAAGGCCATTATAGTTCACTAGAATCATCCATTAGAAGAAACAAATGATGCAATGGATGAGGAAGTACAACGTGCAAGTCAAAATACAAGAGTTAAATGTGTAAAGGAAGATGGAGAGGCAAATTTTAAAGTGAATGAGGTGAAGGAGGCCAAGGTTAATCCAAGTAAATCATCTTCATTTACCTCAAGTAGCATAAAATCTTCTCCCTATGATAATAATAAAATTAGTACAAAGTGTATCTATTGCACTTCAGGGTTTCAAGTTCAACACAATAAATAAAATCATATGGAGGATATCCAAGGAAATTTAGGATTTCTAGTACAACATAAGAAAGTAATGACTATGGAGGATCATCTATGCACTTTAGGGTTTTCAAGGCAACATAAAGAAGAACTTATTTATGAGGCTATTCCTTTCATTTTAGATTCTTTAGGGCAACATGAATCTTTAGAAGATAAGTCTCATTATAAAAAATATGGAAAAATATACGGATTTGATAAAGATGAAAATGTTTACGAGAACAGTAAAAGGAGAGGAAGGTCATCAAAGCATGAAAAAAGAGAAAAAGAAACTCAAAGGGATATCAATTTGGACAACTAAATAAAAATATCATAGTTGTTAACAAGAAGTGGGGCTAAGCCCACTAATAAAAATAAAAAGTGATGATGATGAAAATGATATAATAGTGAAAACACGAGATTTCGGAAACAAAAAGGATAAACTAAAATTGCAATGTAAATGAAACTAAAATAACGCTTAAACCCTATGTTATTGAAAAATGCGTAAAAAGGAAGAACATGAACACAAGATATTAAAGCAATATAAAAATCGGCCCTTTTATTGATATGCTTTGCAAATTCGTGTTACAATGCGTCTCCTTCCTTTTTAGGGGATAGGAGCGTTAAATGTTGCTCTTTTACAACTTGTTTCAGAATTCCTTCTTCCGCGTGCCCACATATAAGATGGGCGAACCAAAACGTCGTCGCCGCTTGCGTTGGTAAAGGTCGATTCCTCGCTGCTCCTCCAATGCTGCAAATCTGCGTTCAAAGAAACAAACAAAGAATCAGTAGCACCTGTGTATGAAAAATAAAAGATAAATCTAACGATGGTTAAAATGAATCTAAATGAAATGAAAACTTGACAAAAGCATAAACATGAAACTAGCTAAATACTACAAAAGAAATAAAGCGGGGGGGTGCCCGAAGGCAAACCACCCGCGGGTGAAACTTTGCTTCGACACCAATCCGCTTAGGATGGGTCCGAAACCTGATGTGATGTGTTGTCGGCAAATTGGTAGGATATTGTGGTCAGAAAATCGGTGTTGGTTCTTGATTCGTGCCTTCAAAAGTCACCCAATAACCTCTCTTTCGATTAAGAGATTATGGATGTTGAAAACACAAATCGCAAGTAAATGAATTAGCAGCACTTCGTCGCTCAAAATGCTCCTTCTCGGTATCTCTTTTGGGTGAGGAAACTCACCATTTTATAGACCCAAGGGGTCTCTTTGAATTAACATGCAAAAGTGTTTCTTTGCATGAATGCTTTTTGTGTGAAGAGAAGACTTCTTCTTGATCAAGGGCTTCTTAACCGCCTCTCGTGCATGTCTTTGTATGTTTTAGAAAAGCTCACTTGCACTCCCATGCAATGAAGGGATAGCTAAGTGGCAAATCTGAGTTGTCTTAAAAAGCTCACTCTCATTCCCATGCAGTGAAGGGAGAGTCAATTGGCAGATATGAGTTGTCAAAAGAACTCACTCGCACTCCTATGCCATGCAAGAAAAGCTAAGTGGCAGTTCCGAGTTGTCATGCGTCGAGGTCTGACTTTTTGCTGGTCAAACCCGGCATTCGTTCCACCCAAGAGCGAGCGCTAATTAAAATCGTTCCACCAGGAGTGAGCACGAATTATAAATCCGTACTCGTTCCACCCAGGTAGCGAGCGCGAATTGAAAATCCGCACTCGTCCCTGGGTGGGACGAATAAGAAATAAAGTGTCTAAAAGGTGCCAAATTGGTGTCTAATCTTCTAAAGCTATTGTGTGAGTGGTTAGAACCACTATTTTAACCTCTGGGGCTGCCCTAGGGGCCATTTGTGTTAATATGATCAGTGCTTGTAGTCACATAATCGGATTGGTGCTATTTTGGTGTCTACAGATGCCCCTTTTTGGGAAGCGTTGTGCAAGGCGCAGTGTCGAGCAAAAATAGATAACCAAAGCACTAATGATTAGGGTTTCTTAGTAACCTAACCAACTCTTGATGCCCCAAGTATGGAAAGGGCATGCATTCTTGAATCCTTGCTTTCGACGAGCTAAGGAATTTGATTTCAAGTATTAACCTGTTTTGGTGAGGTGTGACTTGAGCTTGGACATTGATCAGTCATGAATAGGCAAAGGGCGCAACCTTTTATCCATGGGGGAACCTTGTGTTCATGCTTCGGGAATGCCAAGTGTTTAATCAGTTTGTGATAATTGCTTGTTTGCTGCCCCAAGCAGGAGCGTGATTGTCTTTGTCAATGATTCTTTGAATGCATGCTATTGCCGTGATTGGGTGTATTGTTGTTGATTGGTGACTTAAGTGTGACTACCCCCTCAAGCGACGAATCGATGAAGGAATGACTGCCATGAGAAAAGCGACGAGTCGCTTGACCCAAGATGACTTAAGTGAGGGTGCCTTCAGATGTTTTCCGTTTAATGCGAAAGCAGTTTCCAAACATTCTGACCTATTTTTGGTGGGTGTGAACCCATTTTGGGATGCCATTTGGGGTTAACATTGGCAAAAATCCATCTTCCCGTGGAGCGGTCCGGCTATGGTAGCCTTCTTGGGGAGTAGGATAGCGACAAGGTAGACCCCGACATCAGTTTTCTTATGCCAAGAGGTTAAGTGCAAGAGCACTTTTGTCCGACAATTTTTAGTGGTTTTGTTGGCATTTGTCATTTTTATATTTTGGTTGTTTTGTTGTGTTTGTTTTTTTTTTTTTTTTGTGGCGTGTTTTTTATGTATGTGTTTGATGTATGCAGAGGTGATTATGAATGTGATGTTTCTAATTTGTATGATGTATAGATATGGAATGAATGAAATGAGTTGTTGATGATGTGTCGATGCACCATAGACTGTACAAGATTTGATTGACTTGCTATACTAATGGGATGACTTTGTGGAATGACTTTGCATGTGATAACTGTGTGTTTTTGTATTTTGCATATATTTTGATGGTGATGTACGGAATGAAATGTACCAGTTGTTTTAAAATGTAGTTAAGCTTTTCTGAGATTCAGATATTTTAACTAACTAGCCAAGACTCTACATTTATCTCACAAGACTTTAGAACAAGGTCTAAATCCGACTTGAATTTAACCAAGTTATTTCACATCCCTGTGTGTGCAATTGAGTTCGTTTATGTGTTATTCATCGGGATACCGCCAGTGCCAGATGGGCTTTCAACCGAACCTGTACTAAGGATCACCTAATTAGCTCCACTAACTCCTTTATTGTATTTAGTCAGATTAATCTGTGATGCTATCTAAGATACCATAAGCTAGCTCATCCACATGCAAACATTGATTTGCACACAAGTTAATGTGACAGATATATCGTCATGCGGGAGGTTTACCGCCAGTGACCGATAGGCTATCAACCAAACCGAGCATCGAAGCTTGCCTCATGACCTGTCGAAATGCTGAGAGTTCCAGGGATTCAAGTTCGACTCCCTTCTTTTCTTCAATTGTATTGGGATACTTGCTCCTTTATAGTGATAAAATCACTGTTTATTTTTGTGATATTATGTTTTTTTTTTTTTTTTTTTTGAGCAAGGGATTTGAATATGGAGTGACGAGAATCACTATTGTTTGTGCCTTTTGATGTGTGCACTGTAGGATGTCAAATTTTAGTGTTTTGACGTTTTGCAAATTTTTGATGTTTTTGCAACTTTTGAGAACTTGGGATTCATGGGGAATTGGGTAGGGAGGATGCTTGTCCTTTTGCCAACTCTCAGCATTCCTAGGGTCATTTGCACAGGGGGATAAGCAAGATAGCCGTTTCGCTTATGGTAACCGGGATTACGGTGCAGGTTTCATCTTTCGTTCACACAACTTAGGAATTTTTATATGTGTGTTAATTTGTGTTGGGATGCTACGTAACAAGGCGTGATCCAAGTAAAACTTTCCCGTGTAAAATCTGTTTAACTATGTACAGTTTTTGGCTAGAAATTTAAAGACATCTGAATGACGAAAACCCTATATACATTAGGCGACAACTGACGATGCTAAAATAAAAGGGTGATATGCTGGATGTATGCGTGTATGAAAATGGAGTTGATGTGGAAATGATGGAATTGCCAAATAATGACTGTCTATGGTGCTTGTGACTTGTATGACCTATCGAAGTATGCAATGTATGGATGCAATGCTTAATGCAACCTATATTTTTGTATTTTGATTTTTATGAGAATGCATGGAATTGGAATGCAATTGTTTTTGTGATTTTGATTTTTATGAGAATGCATGAAATTGAAATGCAATTGTTTTTGTGATGATTGATTTTTTTTGAGAATGCATGGAATTGAAATGCAATTGTTTTTGTGATGATGATTTTTTTGTGTTATTTTTGTTGATTTTTGAATATGTATTTTGACCAAGCAGTTATGGTAATGCTTGGAGCGTTTGGTGTTGACCAAAGGGTTTATAAATACCTTTGGGGCATTTAGGGCTGACCAAGAGATTATGAGAATCCTTGGAGCTGTTGGGGTTGACCAAGAAATTACGATAATCCTTGGAGCTTTTTGGGATGACCAAGCGATTGCGATAATCCTTGGAGCTTTTAGGGTTGACCAAGAGATTGATAATCCTTGGAGCTTTTGGGATGACCAAAGATGCGATAATCCTTGGAGCTTTTTGGGATTGACCAAGAGATTGCGATAATCCTTGGAGCTTTTTGGGATGACCAAGCGATTGCGATAATCCTTGGAGCTTTTTGGGATGACCAAGCGATTGCGATAATCCTTGGAGCTTTTTGGGATGACCAAGCGATTGCGATAATCCTTGGAGCTTTTTGGGATGACCAAGCGATTACGATAATCCTTGGAGCTTTTTGGGATGACCAAAGATTACGATAATCCTTGGAGCTTTTGGATGACCAAGCGATTGTGATAATCCTTGGAGCTTTTGGTTTGACCAAAGGGTTTATGGACACCTTTGGAGCATTTGGTGTAACCCACTGGCTCTTCAAGGAATAGAGGTACCCCCAGCTTGATGATCTGTGTGCACCGGATCTGGCTCTGTAGGAATTGGCACGAATGGATCGGCCTTATGCACGGATAGGAGGACAGGGTCTGCCTTCGGCACTAATGGTGCTATGATATCTCTGGGTGGAAGTTGCTCGTGATCTTCCCAAAGGAGCGGGATCAACATGTGATGCCAGTGGGCTGGGTCTATGCGCCACTCATGCCCTAGTCTTATGCCTAGTTGTGCCATCAGTTCGTCATGGGTTACAGGGTGATTGTGTCGTTGTGCATGATTGAGATATGCCATCTCAGTTTCATCTTCGTAATCATTATCGATGATCCAAAGGCCTTCGTTGGCCCCGACAACTATCTGCGACATGCTAGGCTCTTCTTGTTCGAGTAGATTGATGTGGTCCTCATGGGGTTGTTCCGCTCATTGCGGGGGGACCTGATTTTCTTGCAATGGCACGGGCTCGATGGGAGCCTCCAAAGGGAATAAGGTTAAGAGACTTTTGTGATGATCACCCATGGAGACCACCTGTGAAGTAATGTTGTCGGACTCGAACGAGTCCCATGGCGCTATTGCATATGCTGACTCATCTTTGGCGAGAGAGTCAGGCTCATCAGAATCTGGTGATTTTGAGATATGGAAGACCTCGTCATCAGGTAGCTCTACAACCAGGGGTTGATCCTCTGTGAGAGGAGTTTCATGTAAGTTGGGCTTTTGGGGCCCCAAAATCTTGGTCTCTACCGATGCTAAGTGCTCTGGCAGCGCATTGCTTGTATCGGGGGATTTGAGCTCCTCCTCTTTGATTTGTTCTCGTTGCAGGTTGTGGGGAACTTGGGGCCTATGGGAGGGGTGACAGGATAGCACCCCCATGCCTTGGTATGGCATTTCATCCCGCTCTTCTTCTCGCTCAGGTTCCTCAGAGGCTTCTTGAAGAATTTTTGGGGGTGGCCCATGAACCTGGGTGGGTGCCTGAAGAAGGCGCCCGTCATTGGTCTTAGGATTGGCCTCCCGCTCAAGTCTAGGAGGCATCGAAGGCAACGTTTGATAAGGTCGTAGAGACCTGTCTTGCACCCGGTTGTGTCTCTCATAATGTTCTATCTTATGCGTGTGAGGGGTTGGAGTCTTCACCTGCATAGTGTGTTGTAACAACTCATCCTCCTGGCGCTGAAGGCACTCTTGATTTAAAAGATATTGTTGCTCTAACTGTTGTTGTTCTAGCTCAAGTAGTGTGAGTTGCATCCGACGTGCAATATGCTTGGCAGATTCTAAGATAGTTGGTCCTACCGTCTCATGTCTAGAAGGTCTAGATGCCTCTCCTAGATATCTATCCCGGTCATGGTGATCCGAGATCTCTATAGGTCGCCTCCCTCTGTTGGGGGTAGCAGCACTCCCCCGAGGCTTTGTCCTCAGTAGGTGATCCTGATAGCTAGCAATTGCGGAGGCGTATTGCTTCCTCGATGTATATTGCTCTTGAGGAAGGTAAGGGTTTTCCTCATGCTCTCTTTCATAAGTGAAAGAGGAATGGGCGGAGTTGGCTCGCCCCGCCTGAGGAGCCTTGTGCTCTGTATTTGTCCTTGTAGTCCTGAAAACTAGAGGGGGTGAAGGAGGGATAGTGTAATCATGTGGTTCCTCCCGTCGAACCCTATGTTGACCTAGCGCTTCATCGCGCGGTGACCACTCATAGCAAGCATCTAAGGGAGCTCTCCTATGGATGTACCCCTCATGGAAGGGTGTGTGCTGGGTGCTATGCTGAACAGGAGTGCCCCTAGAAGAGGTGCCCCTATAGTCCCTTTTCGTTAAGGTGTGGAGGGGACTGCCTTGTGTGTTAGGTCACCAAGGTGGTATGACCAAATCCTGGGGACTATAATGGAGGTGACTCGTGCCTCCTCGGACATTCTTCGCAGCATCCGCCCGTGATTGGGCTTGGCTGCGAGTGAACACCATGACAATGTCTCTCTAAAAAACCCAAAAATTTGAAATGAGTCAGATGGGGCCCAAAATTGGTGTGCGCATCCCTCTTACAATAGATAAGCCATAAATAAAGTTTCAAGTCCTAACTCTAAATACATTAGGAGATATTAGCCTTCGAACAGCTCAAAAAGCGTAAAAAATTAGGTGAGCAATTTTAAAACCTAATTTTGGGGCACTAGATGATGGAATTTGGCCTCGAAAACTGACTTTCTTGGACAAATACAACTCCAAAGAGTTATATTTGTTTAAAAATCTCCCAACTAACTCCCTGTAAAATTTCAAGTCAATCGGAGCTACGGTTGAGAAGTTATGGCCCCGACAAGATGCACTAAAATTTAGAGAAAAATATAAAATTTCCCATATTTTGTTGGATGCTCCTGCATCACTTATGGGCACCTTCAGGGTGCTTTTGGGTTGACCAAAGGGTTCATGGACACCTTTGGAGCATTTTGGGGTGACCAAGCGATTGCGGGAATCCTTGGAGCTTTTGGAGCGAGTGACAAAATGCGTAGATTTTTATCTTTGTTTATGATTTTTTTGATTTTTGATTTTTTTTGTCTAAACAGAAAATAGCATACACACACAAGCAATGATTATCTCTTTTAAAGATTAATAGTGTGCCCTAAATCTGGTTTAGTGTGTTTTTGTTGTTTGTTTTGTTTTTTTTGAAAATTTTGTGAAACGTTTAAATGCAATTATGAAGGCTCTTATGACTCCCAAAATGGTCGCCCCTTCAATATACCATTGCCGGACCGATATACCAACCTCTCTATATACCCGCCCTTACGTGAGGGAGACTATAGGTACGTGAGAGCAGATGATACGTGGAACATAGGCGGTACGGAAGGGGAATCGCTCTGTTTATGACACCTACCATAGAAGACTTATCCTCGCGTGCTGGGAATCACCCCAAGCTACACTCGGTCAGCTTTCGTCAGGATTTACGTCTAGCAACAGTCGCGATCGAGGTAATGGATGCAATATCTCAAGCCAAAGTGATAATGGAATCCACCTTTGGTCTTGCTCAAGGGTTGGGGTTTTACGACCAACGCCTTGGTTTAAAATACCACGTGATGTGTGGGGTTCATTTTAATTTTGCAAAAATTGAAACAGGCAAACGAAAAAGAAATCTTTCCCTAAGCCATACAAAACCGAAAACCAGAAAACAGAAAAACAAAAATTTGACAGAAGCTTTAAAAAAACCCCTACCTCTTCTCTGCCTAATCGGATGTTTCTGATTTTCTCTGAAAATTGCACAGAATTATACTCGTCCCTGGGTGAGGCGAATATCAGAACCGTAATCGTCACAGGGTGAGACGAATAGTTTATTCGTCCCGGGGTGAAACGAATACCAATTCTGTAATCGTCACTTGCAGAGACGAATAACAGTCCGATGTTGAAAAATAGGTACCTGTAAAAAAACAAGCAATTTTAGATCAGTAATTTAACCTAAAAAAAAATAGAGGACAGAGGTCCCACCGTGATCGCCATTGAAAACACGAGATTCCGAAAACAAAAAGGATAAACTAAAAATGCAATGTAAATGAAACTAAAATAACGCTTAAATCCTATGTTATTGAAAAATGCGTAAAAAGGAAGAACATGAACACAAGATATTAAAGCAATATAAAAATCGGCCCTTTTATTGATATGCTTTGCAAATTCGTGTTACAATGCGTCTCCTTCCTTTTTAGGGGATAGGAGCGTTAAATATTGCTCTTTTACAACTTGTTTCAGAATTCCTTCTTCCGCGTGCCCACATATAAGATGGGCGAACCAAAACGTCGTCGTCGCTTGCGTTGGTAAAGGTCGATTCCTCGCTGCTCCTCCAATGCCGCAAATCTGCGTTCAAAGAAACAAACAAAGAATCAGTAGCACCTGTGTATGAAAAATAAAAGATAAATCTAACGATGGTTAAAATGAATCTAAATGAAATGAAAACTTGACAAAAGCATAAACATGAAACTAGCTAAATACTACAAAAGAAATAAAGCGGGGGGTGCCCGAAGGCAAACCACCCGCGGGTGAAACTTTGCTTCGACACCAATCCGCTTAGGATGGGTCCGAAACCTGATGTGATGTGTTGTCGGCAAATTGGTAGGATATTGTGGTCAAAAAATCGGTGTTGGTTCTTGATTCGTGCCTTCAAAAGTCACCCAATAACCTCTCTTTCGATTAAGAGATTATGGATGTTGAAAACACAAATCGCAAGTAAATGAATTAGCAACACTTCGTCGCTCAAAATGCTCCTTCTCTGTATATCTTTTGGGTGAGGAAACTCACCATTTTATAGACCCAAGGGGTCTCTTTGAATTAACATGCAAAAGTGTTTCTTTGCATGAATGCTTTTTGTGTGAAGAGAAGACTTCTTCTTGATCAAGGGCTTCTTAACTGTCTCTGTGCATGTCTTTGTATGTTTTAGAAAAGCTCACTTGCACTCCCATGCAATGAAGGGATAGCTAAGTGGCAAATCCGAGTTGTCTTAAAAAGCTCACTCTCATTCCCATGCAGTGAAGGGAGAGTCAATTGGCAGATATGAGTTGTCAAAAGAACTCACTCGCACTCCTATGCCATGCAAGAAAAGCTAAGTGGCAGTTCTGAGTTGTCATGCGCCGAGGTCTGACTTTTTGCTGGTCAAACCTGATATTCGTTCCACCCAGGAGCGAGCGCGAATTGAAAATCCGTATTCGTTCCACCCAGGAGCGAGCGCGAATTAAAAATCCGTATTCGTTCCACCCAGGAGCGAGCGCGAATTGAAAATCCGTATTCGTCCCTGGGTGAGACGAATATGGGGCAGAGTGCCTAAAAGGTGCCAAAATGGTGTCTAATCTTCTAAAGTTGTTGTGTGAGTGGTTAGAACCACTGTTTTAACCTCTGGGGCTGCCCTAGGGGCCATTTGTGTCAATACGATCAGCGCTTGTTGTCACATAATCGGATTGGTGCTGTTTTGGTGTCTACAAATAGAAACATAGGGGTATGAATAAGAGCCTAAAAAAAGTTAAGAAATTAATAAGCTATAGTACTAAGTTTATTTTAATACAAGAAATCAAATTAGGTAGTTAGTAATGCAAGGATGATTTTAAAAAAATTAGAAGATGGGTGATTTTCTAGCAGTTTCTTCTATAGGAGATTTCAGGCAATATTGCAATATTATTGGACAAGTGCAAATGGAATGAATAATTGTTAGAAGTAAAAAGTAATGGGATTCCTAGACTATTTTGTAAGAAATATGAGAACATCAAAGTTGGGGTTAGAAATGTATATGCTCCAACTATAGTCACTCCTTATGAAATATGTTGGAAGGAAATTGCTATATTTTTGTCAAACATAATGACGATTCAAAAATGTGATCTATGGATTCTTGGGTGTGATTTCAACATAACTCTATCTACTTTGGAAAGGAAGGGTGGTACTCCATGATGGTCTAAATCAATGCAATACTTTGTTTCATTTATAAATTCAAATGGACTTTGGGATGTTAGTCCTTCAAATTTTCAATGTTAATGGGATAATAGATGCATTGGGCAAAATCATATAGTAGAAATATTAGATAGATTATTGTTATCCACTATATGGTTACAAACAAAGTATACAATATCTTAAAATATTATATTATGGGTAAGATCATATCATAATCCCATTCTTTTGACTTATTATTTACCCAATAGTGGTCATCCAAAGCCATTTTTCTTCTAGTCTATATAGCTCCAAGACCCCACTTTCTTCCAGATGCTTATGTTACAGTGGGATTATTGAAGAGTAATATGTTGATTGCACATGAAGAGGCCCCAAAAAGAAAAGTCACAATAAGAGAGATCAATGCCACTTTTAATAAATTGGTTTCTAAGAAAGATGAGAAAAATATATATTGATAATTTTCGTCTAATAAGCCTTTATCATATGATTTATAAGATCATTTCAAAAATTATGGCAAACAAGTTGAAAGGTATTCTATATTGTATTATCCTAGAGGAACACATTGGTTTTTTTCATGGTCGTCATCTCATAATGTTGCAATCACCTATTACGGTGGCCAAATGTATCGAACACTCGTGCTTCATATAGAGCAACACAAAGGGAAACGCTGAGAGTGTGGGATATGAATCAATGAATGATCTCTAGGGTTTTTATAATATTGACTCCTTATAGGATGCAATATTCAACGCTTGCCTATCTAACTAGATTTCATACACAGAAAAAGGGAAAGCAAAACCATAAGAAATAGAACAACTAATAGTAAAAATCCTAGGTCCAAGGTGTAGACCAATTGGTTTGACCAAATCCCATAAGGGGGGCGAAGGTCCAAGGTTTAATTCTTGGTTCTCTCTAGATTGAACACTTGTCCCTTTATGGGTGCTTTCAGTGGCATAAAAGGTTTAAAATAATTGTGGCATGGTGGTTATAGGGGTGGACTATACGAAGAAATGTGTGGTAGCTTCCAGGGTGAACAACGCAGAATACTATGGTAGACATAAAAGCTAGACAACCTACTCGGATTCATGGCAGCTATCGATTCCACCATGTAAATTAAAAAAAAGCAAAAATCCTAAGCTAACTAGGGGTGATGCACCAAGATCATGAGATTCTTCTACATAACAATGGGATTAGAGAATATGTGAATTGTTTTCCAGCTCAACGTGAACACAATTTTCTCAAAGCATTAACAATTAAGCACAAACACTCATACACATTAGAAATAGGAAAAAAGGAAAATAGTCACAACTTCTTATATATAGATGTATAAATATTACATTAAAATCATGCTAGAAGAAAGGGTTTGAAAGATTTACCTCAAAATAACTTAGGGATCAAGTCCAAAATGTTATAAAAAAGAAAATAAAAGGAGAGTTACATAAAAGGCCTAGTAATAGGCATGAATAAGCACCTAGCCAATTCCTACAATCTTATATCAATCTACAATTTATAGACACACTAAGGAGACTTTTTCCTCCAACACTTATGTAGAAATTAAACAATTTCTTCTTACTGCTTCACTGAACATACTCACATTACATATTTTTAGCCCTTTGAGGTCTTTGGATATGAATTAATCAATGCCAAATGATTATGAGACTCTAGATGTGCAATTATTGATATTTTCAACTACCACCTTAGAGATACTAGAGATTGGGTAAATGTACCCACTGTAACCAATATTATCAAACTTAAGGGTGCTCTTGTTACGATTACCACATTTTTGTCTTCAATAGACCAACCATTCTCTTTGTATTATCAAGGCTAAGTGGTGCAGGTAGGTGGTTTTAGGTCCTTTTGCAACTACTCATTTTATGAGCTCAACTAATTTTTTGGGAGTTTGCGTACCAACAATAAAGTCTTTGGGGATCAGTTGTGAGTTTTGATCGGTTACTTATTATTATATTTATCCTCCTACATGTATGCCATGTTAGACTACATTTCTTTGTTGGACAATTCTAGAGTGTTAGAATGTTTACCCCTATCTTAGAATATTTTGTTTCCTCTTTTTTTTTTTTTTGAAGCAACATGGGCTATTGATTTCTAATCAAATGGTCTGCAAAAATTTTGCTCATTTTGTTATGTCAAACTTTTATAAAAATTTTGCTACTTGCTAAACTTTTGTTGAAGGGTTTGCAAAATTCTTATTTTTTCATTAGCATATTTAAGAACTTTTATCATCCTACGCCCTTGGTAACTTCTTAAAAATTTACAGCCCGTTAATCCTTGATAAGATAGTTTGTAGAACTTTGTCCTCCTATTATTGGTTGAAAATTTTATAAAAGGATCTAGACCATCATCATTGTGATCGGACGATTTGTGGAACTCTTGGGTCATAATCATCCTTCCAATATTCTAAAATAGCATCAAATATTGATCAAAACAATCTGACGATAAGAAAGTTGCCTCATATTTGTCTAATACCTTTTTCTCCACTTCTTGCTTGTTTTGCCTTTGCTTAGACCCTATTTCAAAATTTATCTAAGAAATAATTTTTTAAGTGTAGTCAAAATTCACTACAGGTGTAATCATTACATAGGAGGCCATGCATTCTCTTTATTCCATAAAAATACTAGGTATGCTTATGATTTTAGAGATGAACAAAGCATATGATAGCATGTCCTAGAGTTTTCAACATGATATTCTAATTTTTTTTGGTTTTGATTACAATTGGTATGAATGGATTAAATGTTGTTATAGAACTATAAAATATTCTATTTTTATTAATGGTTCTCCTATTGGTTACTTTACGCCATCTTGTGGACTCCACTAGGGTGTTCCATTATATCCTTATATATTCATTGTTCTTGTAAAGGCATTATGGAGAGCTTTCTTAAAGGCAAAAACAAAAGGAAAAATCAAAGGTATCAAGGTTGCAAAAAATGGTCCCTTCAAATCTCATCTTCAATTTGCTAATGATACTTTTCTTTTGGGCCATGCCTTATTAAATGAGGCCATGGAGTTTAAATAATTATTATCATTCTATGAGAAGGCTACTGGACAACCATTAAATAGCATAGAATCCATGATTTTTCATTAACACTGCCCTAGTTTTACTATGAATTTTTATAGATATTTGAGGGTTTAAAATGAAAAATTTCCATCAACCTAATTTGGTATTCCTTTATCTCATAAATGAAAGAAAAAGGATTATTCAGTCTCTTGTTTGTATAGAATGAAAGCTTATTTGGTAGGTTGTAAAGGTAAGTTATTAAATGTTAGGAAGGCTACAACTCATAAAGACTACATTGCAATCCATTTCTTTTTATATGATGTCACTTTCAATATTACTAATAGGTATGGCATCAAAAATTGATAAAATTCAAAGAGAGTTTCTTTGGAAAGGATGCAAGGAAAAATTTAGGTTTCCTCTTTGTATATGGGATAGGGGTTGCAAAGGAAAGAATATTGGAGAAGCATGCTTATAGAATTGTAGACTTATGAGTTTGGCCTTAGGGGCAAAGCTTGGATGAAGATTATTAAAATATCATGGAAAGAATTGGCCTAAAATGTTAATTCAAAATATTGTCTTGATGCAATGAAATTATTGGTCCTCCTACCTAAAGGAATATCAACATGGAACTTCATATCAAAATTTATATAATTGATCAAGAAACATATTATATAGTCAATCAATGAGAGGAATTATACAATTTTTTACTATGCTTGGTTGAAGCTTTATCCTCTTATCTCTAACTCAAAATGGCAACCATTGACTTAGGCATGCCTAGCTTGTAAAGGTTCAAAGGTTAAAGACAATATCAATATGAGAAACAACTCCAAATCATAGATTTCTATTAGTAACTTGCTTGAAGGAGAGGAAATCAAATAAATTGTAGATGAACTTCAATAGTTTTATTTACCAATTTTTACATGAAAGATGAGTTTGTTTGAAATCTATCAAAATATGTTGGATACTCGATCAAGTTGGGATATGAAGATTTAGAGAAATAAAAGTTTCCTACTTCTAAATATTTATTTTGGAAGAATATTTGTTCACTAGAGGCTCTCCCTAAGGCCTCAACATTCCTTTGGTTAGTAATCCAAAGTAATATTCTTGTAGAAGAGAGTCTACAAAGAAGAGGATATCATGGTCCTTTCAAATGCACCTTGAGTGAGAAGGATTTAGAAACATCAAATCATTTACTTCTCCATTCTACCTTTACTCACACCATTTGGGATTATTGAAAATATGTTTGGTAGCTCCATCAACATTGTAAGAGTTGATTAATTATTGAATCAATTATTTCAAAGCTAAAGCATTATGTATTCTATGGAGGATCAAACCTATCATTATTTTTTAGAAGTTATGGATTGAAATGAATAATAGATTCTTTAAAAATAAATTTTATAATTATTCCCAAGTTTAGAGCTGTATTATTTCCTCTCTTGTAGAATGTTTATAGATATGGTGCTCATAATGGGAAGTTTCAAGTGTGGAAAAATATGTGGTAACAACTTGATTATAGAATTTGAATATACATGGAAGAGTCATCTACGATAATGGTATTAAAACAAAAAATCTACTTCGATCTAGGGTAAAATAAAAATCTCCAAAACTACAATGAAGGTAAAATTATCTTTACTTACAATAATATGGAACTGCAACTAACAACTATGTAGAGGCTAGAGCAATTCTTAAAGGTATTAAAATTGCAATAGAGAATGATTGGAAATATATTTCAATTAATGGGGGATTCACAAATTATCATTAATGCTACTAACAAAAATGGATGTGGGTATTGGATAAAAACTAATATTAATGTTGATGTTCATCATCTATTATTAGAGGTAATCTCTTTGAAAGGTGAGCATGTTTATAGAGAAGAAAATTTGATGGGAGATAATTTAGCCAATCATGGTGTTGACCTTCATCTTGGTACAATTCAAATTTTAGAAGATAATTAGCCAAGTGAAAATTTCTCTTAATGAAAATGATGTCAAGAAGTTGATTGTGGAAACAACACTTTAAGGGAGATGAAGAATATATATAATAGAAAAATAAATAAAAAATATTTGTGTGATAAAAAGTATGTTGGATATGGTTTAATTATCCTAGCAATAAAATTAATATTTTGGTATTTTGATGGGAGTGGCCCCCAATAGAAACCACATATAATGTATTACAAAAAATGATCTTGTAAGGATATCAAATGGCATTAGTTCAACTGGTTAGATTTCTCAATTTTTAAGGAGGAGACTCAACTTCAAATATTGATAAAGGATACATGTATAATTACCAAGGTGTGCAATACCACTATGCAGTCGTGCTGGAATATGAGTGGGACCCATTTCAATCCTATAGAATTGATTTAAAAAAATTATAAGATTTTTATGATAAAAAATTGTTTTTCTTCTCTTTATTTGTGTTCTCTAAACTTCTAACTATAAGAATTTGCATTTTGATTTTACATTGTAAAAAAAAACCTATATTTTATTGGTTGCACCACCAAACCTATTTTGTTTGATGATTTGCACCAAAGCAATAGTCCTCTATGTATGGAGTATTAATAAGCACCCTTCCTTAGACACCATAAATAAACTTCATAATCATTTTACATGTTAAAGAAGAGCTACTTGGTTGTAAACTTAGCAACCATCATATTTATTTGAAATAAGTATGGTGATGAAATATTTTTAAGGATATAAATATAAAAAAATTAAATAATAAGATGTCTACTTTTTTTTTAAAGAAATGAAAATGATTTTCATAATTACTTTTTTTCTTAAATTATTATTTTTTAATGGGTTATATGGGATTGAAATGACTCTCACTCGTGTTACATCATGACCATATAGCGATACTACAATAATTTGGTAACTATGTATGTATTTATTGATAAGATTTGAGCTTGGGTCTCCTCGAAAGTTGAGGAATATAACCAGTTGAACTAATGTCGTTTGATTACTTAATTTCTTGTTCTTTTTATTATTTTTTATATGGTATTGAAATGAGGCCCACTTGTATTACATCATTATTGAAATTGTAATTTGATTCATGGCCAAGGTCGATATTGTATGATGTATTGAATAGACCTAAAGGCATTTCATTGTATAATGTATTAATTAATTGTAATATTTTATTATGTAAGCCTAATGGGCTATGATTAAACTTGCTATGGTTAAACCCTCTTTATAATTTGTAATTAACTTGAATCCCTCTTGTTATGTCGGATTAGGTTAAACATTATCATGTAATTGGGGTTTTGGTATTGCTATAAATTCCCCATTCCACTTCTCATTTAATCATTGGTGTGTTGTGTAATTTTAACTATGGATAATAGTGAATATTTATGGTGCTCATGGGAATCCCCCAATATTTGTGTTTATTTTTTTCTCGTCTCTTTACACTATTTTTATAAGATTTGAGTGGATGAATTGCTTCTATTAATTTTTGGAAAATATTGTGAACTTCAACATGGTATCAGAGCAGGTATGGAGCTACCTTAGTCACGTAGAATCATCCTTTGGAGTCTCCAATATCTCTTTTAAATTTTTGGACAAAGAAGAAAAAAGTGTTACCTTCTTTCTTTCTCCATCTAGTTTTCAAAGGGCAATGAAGATATTTGTATCCATAAATTTTTAAGAGTAGGATTCAAAATATTTTATCCTTGATTGCTGAAGGTTCTTCACTAAGGCTTGTTGCTTCAAGGACAAAAAGGGCACCCAAAAAATTGATTTCTAATTTGGTGCATCTACCATACACAATCTTTGGCTTGGTGCCTAAGCAAATCCAAGTGCATAGTGGCTTTCTATAGGGAGGGAGGGAGCACTTCAATGAAAAGTATGGAGTGGCCATTGTGGCCAGTGGAGTGTTATTTAAAAAACTCATGAGGGAGTCCCCTAGGTTCAAGTCATAACAATCATCCCTTTTCTATGAGCACGCATAGCGTTTGGTGGATTTATCATAAGTATATGGGACTTTGTTGAGGTTGCTAGAGGTTTGGCATGGTGGTTTCAACTATGGCTTCAAAATTATGGATCATGCATTTGATTCCAAACCCATCCCTTATTTTTAGTTACGGATTTATAGTTGCTATAGAAGCATTTTTATTTTAATCATCATCATGCACAACAATATACTAGCTAGAAGAGATGTTTTGGAAAGGAGATGATGTTTTTTTTAATATTGCACATGGTTTTTTGTGCAGTGTACTAAGTACTCTTGCATGAGAGGATTTGGGAGGAATAGAAGTGAATCCCTTCCACCTCCCAAACACTCGTCAACCACATTGGTTAGTGCATTATCTTTGGAGGCTATGAAGTTGAGGTTTAAGCCTCTTTGACACCATTTAGATTTTTTTAAAGTGTGAAGGATTTAAATGATTGGCATTACAGTATGATGTGCATAGAAGTGTTTTTCTATACATATTAGACTCCATCCAATAGATATCTCCTAGTGTCACAGTCACAGTGGTTCATGAGCTTTGATGTGACAAAAATAAGTGAAATGCACCAATGAATCTTGGATCACCAAGTGATATTAGGTGGTTGTATCTCCTTTTTATAAGGTTTGAAGCTTAAATTTTTAGTTTTTGGGGTCCATTAGGGTACAACTTTGAGAGGCCATAAATGTTGTATACAAAAGCATTTTGAGCCTTTTTTTTCATATTGCATGATTTTTTGAGCTTTGTACACTAAAGGTATTAGAGGATGGATCATGTAAGATGGATTACAAATACCTAGTTACTCCTCTTAATGGAAAAAATTACAGTAGTTGGTCAAATCAAATTTTATGTCTATTTTTTTTGGGAGATATAGATGGATTTATGACAATTGTAGTAGATTTTGAGTCTTCTTTAGGCTTAGAAAAAGGATTTAGTATATGTTTTAGTAATTTTTTTTTTATCGTTTATGAAAATCTAATCTTTCAAGATATATTTCTTCTTATATTTCTTGTCCAAGTACTCTTGGAAGTTTGTTATAACTATTCTTTTAAGCATGGTCATGTAAAGCCTCTTTTGATAACTAAAATCAGGTGGTCCAAGGGTGTAAAAAAGTCTTCAAAAAGGATGATGTATGTTGTAGGAGGAGAAGTTGTGCCTTCGAGACAAATATTATGCAACAATGGAAGATTGAAGGAGCTTATATTTAAAGTAGGTGGTAATCTTATCATCTCTTCTTTATTTGAAGTCTTAACAAACATATTTTTTAGATGTGTGTAGGAGTGTCTAATAGTGGTAACGATGACTATGGTCTAGCCTAAGGGGATTCTTGTACATCAAATATTTTTCTAGTAGTAGATTTTAGATGATGAGAAATCTAGATGAATCTACCTTAAAATGTAGAGGCCCACTAGAGCATCCATTATGAGGGATGACATTATTGTTACTAATGTCTCATTTTCTTGGCCCCTCAGTTTAGAGTATAGGGGGTGTTGAATTTGTAACCTGATTCATGGCCAAGGCTAATATTGCATGATGTATTAGATAGGCCTAAGGGTATTTCATTGTACAATGTATTAATTAATTGTAATATTTTA
The DNA here is from genome assembly GCA_028583015.1 of Wollemia nobilis. NCBI lineage: Eukaryota > Viridiplantae > Streptophyta > Pinopsida > Araucariales > Araucariaceae > Wollemia > Wollemia nobilis. The sequence continues at coordinate 1,195,367 of JAQPPZ010015413.1, forward strand.
TTATGTAATTCCTATGGGACACAATTAACCTTGTTATGGTTAAATCCTTTTTATAACTTGTAATTAACCTAAATAACTTTTTTATGTCAGCTTAGATTAAGCTTTATTATGTAATTGAGATTTTCGTATTGTTATAAATACCTTCTCCCACTAATTTAATCATCAGAGTGTTATGTAATTATATCTATGAATAATAGTGAATATTCATGGTGCTCATATGCACCCCCAATAAATGTATCTATTTTTCTCTCTTTCATCTCTTTACACTCTCTGTATAAGATTTGAGTGGATGGACTATTGTTCATTCTAGAAATATTGTGAATTCCAACAATCATGACCACATGGTGGTATTACACAAATTTGATACACACACATAATATAATATAATAAATAAATATATAATGTAATATATATATATATATATATATATATATATATATATATATATATATATATATATATATATATATATATATATATATATATATATATATATATATATATATATATATATATATATATATATATATATATAGATCGAACTTAGGCCTCCTTGAAAGTTGAGGAATATAATTGATTGAGTTGATACCATTTAATGTACCTTAAATTATTGTTATAATTAATATTTAATTTTAATTTTTATAATTTCCATTGAAGGTATAGTTGATGGTCCATTTATTAAAAAAATATTTTTGAGTTGGTGGAGAATGCAAATAATCATTATCATACTTTTTATTGTTATAGTATAAATATTAAATTCTATAAAAACAAAAATTTAATAGGAAAATTGAGGGAAGTTGTGGAGGAAAGCCCTTGACAACTATGGAAGACTATGGAGGAAAAACTCTAGATGAGAAACCTCAAGTAAAGACTAAATAAGAATGGAAAACAATGCTAAAAATATTATTTTCAACTGCTAGAAAAATATCACCGAGGAAGGAGGCACCTCAAAGAGTTAATGGATGCTTGCCAAAGTTTGAATCAAGACCAAATATTACCCTTGAGTAGAGTATAGTATAAGAAACTATACTATATAGAGTCAATTTGGTCTAATTTATAAGTTCATGGGTACTTGCCATACCCTAAAATTCTTACATACATAGGTATTCCTTGTGGTTTATTAGAGATAGGGCATTTGAATAAAAAAAGACGAATCACAACCTAGTAAAATTATTTGTCCAGCCCTAGGGACTGGGATTTGATCCCCAAATTGAACCCACTATTATTTTGATTTGGGTTAAAATATATGCACTCCCAATAGAGTTTTGGAGACAATTTGGTCAATGGGAAATTGATGAGGACAATAGACTCTTACTAGTCTCAAGGTAACCAATGATTATAAAATCATGAAATATTAGGGGTTTGAACAACAAAACCCATCAACATATTGTTTGAGGACTCTTAGAGAAAATTAAAATATTTTTTTGCTTATTTGGGAGACTAAAATATCAATGGATCTCATGTGCAAAACAATAAATAGACTTTGGAGGGGTGTTGGTCATATAGAAGTAGTTGCTCAAGGGGTCTCAAGGGGGATAATTACCTTATGGATTTCTCTTTAATGGATAACAATAGAGCATATAGCTTGGAGGGGTGTCCTCACATCCCATTTTAGAATTAATATGATATCCGAGCAAGTCTTAATCATAAATTTCTATGTGGCCCAAAACCTAGATGGACAAAGTCATAAGTGGAGATCAATGCATAATATGAGAGTCTCAAGGGAGGAGCTAAATTGGATTGTTGCTAGGAAATTTTATTCTAAACTATCATCCAAAAATATTAGGGAGGGGGAACTTTGGTGTTGGAGTCAAGGGATCAACTCATGATTTCCCAAGTTCACGCATTACATTTGGTGGATATTTAGTGTCCTGGAACCAACTATACTTGGACTAACAAGAGGAGGAAACCACATAGTAGGAAGGTGAAGTTAGATTAGTTTTTGATTTTGATGGAGGTATTTGTGAAGTGGAATCTGAATATTTAGATTTTGGAGGGCTCGATCTTGGATCACTTTCCCATTCTATTGGAGAGGGGGACTAGGATGGGACAACACTAGAAACCATTTAGATTTAAACTTTTGGTTACAAAAGGAGAAAATTTAAAAGAAAATCCTAAAATGGTGGGAAGAGGGACGTACAAAGTATAGGACAATAATGTTTAGCTTCCACAAGTATCTTCACTATGTCAAGGATTAGTTGAAATAGTGGAGGAGATCTAACAAGTTGGACTTTAGGACCAAAGAGCTTCATTGGTGTCCATATGGGATGAGGTGCAAAAACTCTTTAGGGAGGGAATAATTATGGGATACCTCAAAGAAGAGGATGATGAGTTATTTAAAGCAATAGAGGACATTGACAACCAAGAGGAGATCTACTAGAAATAAAGATCAAGATCCACTTGGTTACAATAAGGGGATAGAAACACCAAATTTTTCCATTGGGCCACTTATGCTAGGAGGCAAGTGAACAAGATGGAAGCTCTCTAGAATGAGCTTGGGATATCCCTTGATACGATACCATGTATGCACTCACATTCAGTGGAGCATTTTATTAAATTGTTTAAGGAAGATCTAATGCAAGAGGAAGAGGTTTCGAAATACGTTCTTGCTACCATACCATCTATCATATATGATGAAAAAAACTAGACCCTACTTAAACCCATTAATAGAGAAGAAATGAAGGAGGTAGTCATTGTAATGAGTATAGAAAAAATACCACATCTAGATAGCTTCCCAATCAAGTTTTTTAGATCTTCTAGGATAACTTGAAATATGATGTAATGGTTTTCATAAAGGATTTGACAGACAACAAAAGAATGCTTCAAGAATTAAATAAGATCTTCATTACCTTAGTTCTAAAAGGGAAGGAGGAAGTGCATATTTCAAACTATAGATCTATAATTTTATGCAATGTCATATACAAATAAATCATGAAGGTAATGGCTGAGTGACTAAAATATCTCCCAGGAAACATTGTATCCTTGGAACAAAGGGTTTCTATAGAGGGTAGGCTAATATTGGATGGTGTACTTCTAGCTTAGGAGGTAATCCACTCAATGTATAAATTTGGAAATAAAGGAATGTTTATAAAATTGGATATGTCAAAGGCTTATGATAGGGTGGAATGGAGCTTCTTAGAAAGGATGATGGTAGCCATTTTTTTATCTTAGGATTGGACTGAGTGGCTCATGAGTTGCATCTCTACACTGACATACTTAGTACTAATTAATGGTCTTCCCTCAACTATTTGGAGCCACCAAAGGTTTTCTTCAAGGAGATCCTTATTCTCATTATCTCTTTCTTATATCAACTAAATACTTGGGAAGACTTATCTTGAGGAGAAGAAAACATGGTTTTCTCATAGGTATCAAGGTGGGTGAGGTTTTAACTCACCTATAGTTCATGGATGACACAAGATTGATGGGAGTGGACAACCCCAAGGAAGCAAGAATGATCAAAGACACTCTTAACATTTATCTTAGGGCCACAAATCAAGTCATCAATAATAAAAAATCCAAAGTGGTCTTCTTCCATATTGACTGAAGGCTTTAGGATTAAATTCTATATATCTTGGGATTCATGATGAATTCTCCTTTAGTGGTATTTTTGAGGGTCCCTCTACATTTAAAAAAGCTGAATATAGTTGTATGAGGATTTTTTAGACCATATTAAAGATAGAACTAACCATTTGTCTCACAAATGGTTAACCCTTAGGGATAGATTAACTTGATTGTAGTCATTTATTTAGGTCATGCCAATTTATAAATTTTCTATCATTGTTGCCCCACATGCCATATGAAAAGAGTTAGAAAAGATGGCTGAAAATGGTTTATAGGGAGGGGCAAAAGGAGAGAGGAAATGGGTTTTAGTAGGATCGAAGAAAGTAAGCAACCCAAGATGAAGGGAGACTTAGGCCTGAGGATATCGAAGCTAAAAAATAAAGCTTTGGTTGGAAATATTTACTAGAGGTGGATCTCCTAACCAACTTATTTATTCGAAAAAGTTTTAACTAGTAAATATTTGGGATAGGTGAAACCAAATGATGTGAGTCATTTCTCTTTGGATGATAATGGATTCCTATTGTGGTAGAAACTCAAGCTAGGTTCTCAAGTAGTGAAATATGGATTATTTTAGAAAGTGGGTAGAGAAGATAATGCACAATTTTCAACAAATTCATTGGATCAATACCCATATATCATTGTTGAATTCCTAGAATTACAATTGATAAAAAACCTTGGAATGCAAGGGTTGGATTAAGATTGAAATTTATTTCAACACCAGTTAACTTGTGGACTATATGTTTATGCAACTCAAGAATTTGGTCGAGTGGCAAATTCCAATCCCTCTAAAATTGGTACCAATCATGATTAAAATCTTAGAAAAAAATTCTCACATGTAGGGATAAGGAGAATAAACTAGCTTGGGGCTATGGCAGCCTTGGATTCTAAATGGTGAAGGATGTATATGAAGATATCCTTCTAGAAACTCTTCATGCATATCAAGTTGAGGATTGGAGAAATATTTGGCAGTCCAAGGGCTGGTTGAAAGTAAACTTCTTTATTTGATGGTCCATGCACAATGAAATTATTACCTTCAATAATTTGAGATGTAGGGGAATTGTTGGCCTATCTTGGTGTGTGTTAGCTATAAAAGTGAGGAAATATTTGACCACATAATATTTGAGTGCACATTCACATGCTATATCTCGGAGAGATGGTTCTCAAATTATAAAATTTGAGACAACGTTAATCTAAACCGAATTAACATATGGGAAAGATGGAAGAGAGGAAGATTCAAATTTTAAGCTCTTCATATTAGGTGGAAGCTTTAATTAAATTTTATTTGGTAGTAATTATGACTAGAGAGAAATGGTATAACTTTCAAAGAAACCTTCTCATCTTTAAATGAAGTCTAACAAGTCATTTGGAGAAAAGTCATGAAAACTATGATAATGTATGCTAAAGAGGAAACTTAGGCTATTATAGGGATGGAGGAGGAGGAAGCTAAAGTGTAGGATAGGTAGGAAAAATCTAGTTAGAAGACACCCTTGAAGGTTGGATTAAAATTAACATGATGTAGCCATAAAAGGTAATTGGAGTGGTTTGTAGGATTCATGCTGGGACAATTATCTATTATCAACTATCAGGTATGAGCAAGGCCATAAACAACAAAGTATAATCCTTAGCTATCAAATATGCCTCTCTAGGAAATAATATAGGGTCATACGAGGGTAATATATATAATCAAATTCTCAAATCTTGATAGGAGCTCTAGATTGCATTAGGAACTTTGCTTTGGAAACATGGAGGTTGAGTATTTTTGTCACCCAAATTAAGAAGTTGTAAAGTGAATTGGATGATGTGATTCTAAATTATGTGGAAAGAGATTTGAATATAGTGGTAAAATTCCTAGCTAAGACATGTTTTGAGAAGGATATAGGGGTTTTGTGGCACAATGACATGGCTACTAAGGATGAGAGGATTAGGTTGGTTAATGAGCACATCTAGAGATTGGTTGGTGTGGAAAACCAATGCAGACACATGCTTTAGGAGGTTTGAATTCTTTGTGGGTCTCCTTTTCATTTTGTAGCCAAGAATAATTAGATCTTAGGTTACTGGGATTTAGAGACATGGAAGTTTTTTGGAAAGAAAAAAAGAGGGAATAAGTGCTCTTGTTGGCTAAGGTTGGTATAAGTCTTGTCCCAATTTGTAAATAACATTTCCATTATATAATATTTAAAAAAAAATCACAAAAATAACAAGAGAAAAAACTAAGGAAAATAAATTAGGTGGGGAAAGAATGAGGAGCAAGAAGAGAAGGAGAAATTAAAACTAAGAAAGGAATAAAAACTCCAAGAAAAAGAGAATGAAAAAATAAAAGCACCAAACTAAAAAGTAAAGGAAGGTATCAAATGACATTAGCTCAGTTGGTTAGATTCTTCAATTTTCAAGGAGACTAAGGTTTGCTACCTGTCAAACAATACATACATAATTGCCAAGTTGTTGTAGTACCACTATGTGGTCATGATGTAATACAGATAGGGTCTATTTGAGATAATGCCATTTGATATTACTTAATTTATTATCATAATAAATATTTAATTTTGTTTTTTATAATTTTCATTGAAGGTATAGTTGATGGTCCATATATTAAAAAAATATTTGTGGATAGAGAATGCTAATTATTAATATCATATTTTTTTGTTTTTTATTGTTATAATATTAATCTACATTCTATAAAAATAAAAATTTAACAAGACAAGAAAAATAAGGAAAATAAAATAGGTGGGAAAATAATGAGGAGCAAGAAGAGAAGAAAGAGAAACTAAAACTAAGAAGGAAAAAAACTCAAGGAAAGAGAGAGAATAAAAAATAAAAGTTCCAAACTAAAAATAAAGGAAGGTATCAAATGACATTACCTCAACTAGTTAGATTCCATGTTTTTCAAGAAGACCAAGGTTTGAAACTTGCCAAATAATACATTCATAATTATTGGTTTTTTAAGCCTTACTACCATAAAATATCACTGGCCACAATATAAAATAGCCACAATATTAAAGGTAAAAAATAATAATATAAGAGTAGAATAATTTATAAGCAAATTAATATGTATATCAAGGCCTATATAATAAAGAAAATAATATTCATTTATATACTCAAATATGAATGTAAATGGCCTAAGTCATTGCATGAAGAAAACTTACAATATTAATTATTCAAAAATGTATACAAGCTTTATTCCTTTTCTTCCTATTACAACTTTGTAATCTGATATTTGGATTACATTCTCATGGAGTATTATCTCCATAATATAGCCATAGTAATGTGACTCTTCAAGTGCTTTACTATTGCTCTCCATATGATATGTCCCATGAATCTTGGCTAATCATCTTGCTACTTGCATACAAGAATATTCACTTCCTTCCTACATGGAAACTTGACTCTATGACACTTGCACTCATCTACATGACTCTTAAACTTCTACATGAACTTCTAAACTAAGGCACTTGTGCACAATCTCACATTACATATTTGCACTCTTACATACATGACACTTGTGCATATTATCTCAATCTACACTTGCACTCTAACTTACATGACACTTGTGCATTTCTTGCATATTGCACACTTACATGACACTTGTGCATTTCCTGCACATTGACACTTATATAAAAGGGGAAATATAAATCACACTCTAAACTATAGACTCAACCCTAATCTATTACATTTTTACAATTTTACCATGAAGGTACCATGGGGGTACATTTTTGCATATACCAAATATTGTAATATTCCTCCACACCCCCCTATATTACATTATTTGGTATTGAAGACTTTAGTCTTCATATTTATCTTCAATCAACTTCTTTTGTATCTTTGTTTGAATCTTTAGTGTACGAACCTTCTTCAATTTTTTATTCATGTCTTTTATTAGCCTTTCTTTTGCGCTTTCCCCTATTATTCTTCATTCCTCTTCTCTTCTTCATCTTTAGTTGTGATATAACTGATGATGTACCTTCTAAAAATTGAGTTAGTAAATCATCATAATAATACAACCTTGATTTTAATGATTCCTCCTTGAAGCTAACATAAGATTCATTCAAGTTGTATGTGCCATCTTTCTTTTCTTGTCTTTTTTCTTGAAAGATATCAAAGGTAAGTAATGACAAATACATCATTAAGCATTCTTATGATGAAAGTATAATGGTGTTTTGTAAATTCCACCATGTTTTAAAAAGTTTTTCATGAAGATAGCTTATAAGTATTGTAAAATTTTCATATTTTGCATATTTGAGAAATAATGACAAATTTTCTTTTAAGCCATTTGTCATTTACTTATTTCCATCAAAATCATCTATTAAGTTTTGAGAATAAAACTTAAGCTTGTTCACCATTTCTTCACTATCTTCATTGAATGCATTTTTAATAATTTCTTCCATAATGATTCAACTTGATAATTTTAATTATCTTTGAAGTAGTAATCCTTATATATCCCCAGTTAAGAATAACTCAACTATAAAATTTACAATTTTTAGTTTTTCTAATCCTTTGATGTTGAAAACCTTTTAACTCCCTAATTAAATTTACAAAATTTCAAATTTCAAATACTTCAAATCTTCAAAAACTCCAAAATTTTTTAATTTTTTTTAAATTCTCTAAAAAACTTTAAAACTTCAAAATAACTCCAAATCAAAAAACTAAAATACCATTAACTCCATATACCTCATTTTCTAATATCTTAATATATATAAAATATCTTCAAAAACCTTAAACTTTATTACTCCTAATTTCAAATGATCTAATCCTCCAAAAATTAAAGTGCATAAACCTTATAACTCCAATATTAGAAAATATATTCAAACATACTCAATTCCCTCCAAAAATGATATGCACTAAAATTTGTAACATCAACTCGTTACCTAAAAGTGTATCAATGAGATAATAGTGATTTCGCTCTTCTTTTAACACCTCAATTTTTATTGTGATATCAAGTGTAACATTTTTCAACATTATCTATTACTTCCTTTATTTCCCTAACTTCATTCCCATTTGTTGTTGTTGCTTGATTCACATTTTGTGTTGCTTAGAATGAGCACGTCTTCACTCTTGGTAGTAAAATTGAACATTTTGGATTCAAGTGGATCATCTGCTACTATGACTTCCTTCACAACTTGAATTTTAATGACTTATTTTTATTTTACCTGTAATGGCCTAATGTCTATTAGGTCTCAGACTTCTTTCTCATTTCTAGAACAGTGATACACAGTCTATATTGCTATATTTTCAATGTGACTCATATTGCATGTTGATGAGAGCTCTTTCTTTGGATTGCTTGGGAATCACATGATTTTTTATTTGCTTTCATGTTCTCCAGATCTAGTCTGATGAGAATATGTTCTTCGAATTTGATCTTATGAGAACACATTCTTCAAATTTGGTCTAATGAGAACATGTTCTTTGGCTTTGGTTTGATGAGAATACCTTCTTTGGTTTTGGATTTCTTACCTTTAGCACTTCATGAGTTCCTATTGTGCTTTACTAGTGGATTATGTGCTTCTGTATCTTAGCGTTGTATGTGCTCTTTCTTAGTGTCATATTTGGTTCCTTATATGCTTCCTTATAGCACCTTATAAACTTCTAACTTAACACCTTATGTGCTTCCTTTTAACGCTTATCAAATATGTGCTATAGCGCCTTACTAATGTTGGTCAAATACTTTATAGATGCGTAACAAATGCTTTATGATTGCTTTACATTTACACCTAATGAGTGCATGCTAATACTTATTTAGCACTTTATAATATCTTGTTGTCATATATAGCTCTTTTGTTGTTCTATATAACACTTTGCTTGTTGTAAATGGTTATACTATTGTGAACTTTGACTGTAATATTTCTACACACTTTATATTTCAAATATTGACCTCTATAGAATGGCCTATGATGATCCTTTGTTCCAAAAGCTAAAATTTTTCTCTATCTCTATAGGAAGCTTCTCAACCCTTTGTAGTAATGCTTCTTGTATTTATATCTAAAATATTCAATGCCTTAGGTTACCCCTAAGAACCCAATATGATTCTCCTCCTTGCTATAGAATCCAAATATCAATATTAGGGTGGCTTTGAATGTCCCTTAATGACCAATTTTTTATAAGTTGGTTCAACCTCATTTTTCAGTAGTGATTCACCTCTTTCTCTAGAGAATCCAAAAATATGATTAGGGTGACTTTATATATCCCCTAAATTCCAACTATTTTCTAAGTTGGTAAAATTTTCTTCTAAGTTGGCCATTTCTATCAATATTAGTTGAGTCTTTCTTCACTGGTCTTCCTTTAACCAAATGGAAAGACCCTAGAATTCAAATTAGGGTGATTATCCTTGTCACCTGAATCTTATACTAGATAAGACCTTTAAAAATTAGAGTCCAAGTCTACATTACCTTAAAAGTGGACATACTATAAATTAACTTTATTAGAAGTGGATAAAGTTAATTAACTATGGTGGCTTAATAAAATCTATCAAAAATGGACAGCGTTAGGTAGTAGCTTCGATACCACTATTGGATTTTTAAGCCTTTCTTCCACAAAATATCATATGTACCAATATAAATTAGCCACAATATTAAAGGTAAAAAATAATAATATAAGAGTAGAATAATATATGAGAAAATTAATATGTATATCAAGGGCTGTATAATAAAGAAAATAACATTATTTTTTGCTCTTATCCCCTTCTCCCCATTTTCCATCATTATTTTCATGACAATATCATTACTTCATCACATCCAAACTATATCCCAAGCACAAAAAAGTTGAGGATGAATTGTTAACTGAAAACTATGGTAAATTTTAAAGATAGACACTTTAGCCCTTCATGAGCTTTTATGGTTGGATTTGATACAAACAAATAAGTTGCAATTTAATCTCAAGCCATGCCTGGATCAATATTTTGATCTAGCAAAAATTTCTATGCCCAAAGAGTTGATTGAGCAAGAAAAATATATGAGGAAGAATTTGATGATCAAAAAATTTATTGGGGTGCATCCCAACATTGACTTAATTCATAGATGGGCTCGTGATAAATGAAGAATAAATGGTTAACTAGAGATCATCATACTTCGAAAAGATTTCTTGCTCTTCAATTTAACTCATGAATCTAATCCATAGAAGGTTTTGGAGTTTAGGCCATGGTTTTTGGATAAAAAAGGTCTATTATTGAAAAATGGTATAGAGGCTTCAGGTCATAGACAAAAGACATTCATCTCACTCCCATATGGGTTCTACTATCAGACCTCTCTATTGAGTTATAGAATTTGGATGTGATAACTAGGATTGCTAAGGAAATTGGTGTGCTTGTTGCAATAGACTTGATGACAAGAGCAAAAAGTAGGATGATAGTAGTGAGGTTTTGCATAAATTTGGATTTCTCCAAAAATATTCCATGAAAAATCCTGCTTGAATTTGATCGAGGTGCATAGGAACAAAGGATTGAGTATGAGAACCTATTGACAAGGTGTAATGTTTGTAAGGTAGTTGGGCATGCAACAAGAGAATGTCCAAAAAGGAGGTCCAACCCTTTGCAAAAAAAAGTGAATGATAAGCAAGAATGGAGAAAGAAAGCTAAGACCCTATAGAAAATAATGAAAATAACAATATAAAAAAAAACTCCTTTAAAACGTTAGATACAATGGTTGACAATAAGCTTGAACAAAGCAAGTCTAGAGAAGATGAATTTCATGATGATACAGTCGCAGTAGAGTCCCAACCTGTAGAAAAAAAACCAAAAAACGCCAATCCAAAACTGACAACATCAGTATACATAACATCCAGGACATAATTGAAGAAACTAGAGGAAAGTATTACCATTGTCTCTCAAGAGTAGACCAAACCTCCCCTCAGGATAACTAAAATCTCAAAGAAAATGGTAAAACTTGGAAAGGACACCATAAGAAGGCCTATTGACACTATAATTAGACTAGGGAAATGACAAAGGATATCACGAACATACACAATTTACTCTAGAGAAGAGTGGAGGTGTTATCACCCCAAGAGAAGTTAAATGAAGATCCTAAGTTGGAACATCCAAGGGTGCAAATCCCATTCTAAGACAAGAATTTTAAAAAATATTTGCTTAGACAACAAACCAAATATCTTCTTTGTGCAAGAAACTAAGACCAATCAAGAAAAATCTCTAGCCATCAAAAGTATTGTGTGGAGGATGAGATGGAGGAAAACGATATAGAGGGTAAAATAGGGGAACTGTCGATCATTTGAAACCCAATAGTTCTTAAGGTCCAAGTACTATTCTCGTCCAACATGTACATATCAATTTAATTCTCATGTCTCTATTTTGATTTTAAATTTGTAGCAACTAATATATACACACCTAATATACACCAAGAAAGAAATACTTTTTTGGGAAAAACTAATTCAAATAATATATGAGTTTCAAACCTATCCTTGGTTGTTGGATGGTGACTTCAACACCCCACTATTTTTCTCAAAAAAATTTGGAGGTGTTTAGGATGACACAACTAGGATGGAGAGACTGAGGAACTTAATCTCCAACACAAATATCATGGATGTTGAACTCTAGGAAAGAAAGTACACCTAGTAAAATAGGAGTGTTGGATCAAGGTTTATTCAATATAGGCTAGATAAAATGCTCATTACAATAGATTGGTTGGACAAATTTCCAAAAAATATCTAAAATATCTCCCTAGAATTGGCTCAGATCACTCCCCTCTTATGCTAAATTTTGAAATAAATCAAAGGAAGAGGTACCCCTTCAGATTTGAATATATGTGACTATTTCACCCTAATATAATAGATATAATATAATAATAGTGGGGAATATAAGTAGAAGCCACCAAGATATTCCAAGTCACAAGAAAGTTGCAACATATTAAAATAATCCTACAACAATGGAATAGAGAAGTCCTTCAAAATATGGTAGTAAAAAAGAGTAGATCAAATCAGAATTGAATAATATAGAAGATGAAATCCAATATAATGGTCAGTTCCAAGAACTGGAGTAAAAGGAAAAGTGTGTCATTTCCAACTATCATAATATTCTAGCACAAAAGGAAGCCCATTGGAAGCAAAAATTGAGAATCTTCTAGCTAACAAAAGGAGACAGAAACACCAGATTTTTGAAATTGTCCACATTGAAAAGGAGATGTCACAACAAGATTTTTAAAATAAAGGATGCTAATGGAAGACTACTCATTGAACTTGATGAAATCAAAGCTGCTAGGGTTACCTTATTTGAAAACCTCCTTTATTTTTATCAGGAGGACAACTTGGGGGCAATGAAAGAAATTCTAATTAATCTTCCCACCATGATCTTTGATGAGGTAAATAAAATGATCATAAAATATTCCACGAAGGAATAAATTGTTGGTGTTTTTTTTATTATGAACAAACATAAATCCCTAGGGTCGGATGGATTCCCAAGTAAGTTTTTTCAAAAAAATTGGGACACTATTGAGGATGATGTTATTGTTGTTGTCCAAGAATTCTAAGAAAAGCACTCCCTATTCATATTTTAGAATATCACTTTTCTTGCATTGATCCCCAAGGTTCAAGGTGTAAACAAGTTCAAAGACTTTAGGACCATCAGATTGTGCAATATAGTCTATAAAATCATCACAAAAATCCTTGCAAGAAGAATGGACATACTACCCAAGATAATATCACAAGAACAAGAAGGAATTGTGAAAAATAGGAAAATTATGGATGGAGTAATCACCATGCATAAGGTCCTACACTCAATCAACATGAAAAAATAAGTAGGTATGCTCCTTAAACTTGATATGCAAAAAGCATTTGATAGGTTTAGTTGGAATTTTTTGGATAATCTGCTTATAAAATTTGGGCTCTGTGAGACATGGAGGAAGTGGATCCAACTCTGTGTTTTGACTCCAAGATTTTCAATTTTGGTCAATGGGGAGGAACCATATTCTTCACTTCCTAAAGAGGGATTAGACCAGGAGATCCTATTTCCCCATATCTCTTTATTTTAATGGTATAAGCACCTAGAAGATCTATTCCCAAGGCCAAGCCGCTTCATAAAATTGAAGGCATTACACCCTCCTCTAACTATAGCAATGCCACTCACCATAAATTTATGAACGTCACTATTCTTATGGGGAAAGCATCTATTAAAGAAGCTCAAACACTTTTAATGTACTATAAATATATGAGAAGGCCTTACATAAAAATTTAACTACAACAAAACAAAGTTGTATTTCTTGCACACCCCAAAGAGAAGACAAAGAAGGATAAATGATATTTTTTGTTACCAAATCAACAAACTGCTAGCCATCTATCTTGGTATGCCTTTATTTATTGGTGGTATCAAAGTTGACCACTAGAAATGGGTGCTTGAGATAATTCAAGCCAAGCTAGCTAGTTGGAAGGGTTCTATGTTGAGTCATGTAGGGAAGCTATTGCTCATCAAAATGACACTACAAATCCAATTAATTTATAATACCTTGGTCTTTAAAATACCTTCTTTGATAGCCAAGGAAATAGACCAAATTTACATCCAATTTATCTAGACAAATATAGAAGAAAATAAGAGAATGAATTAGTTGCATCTAAAAAAGTGTACAGTGAAAAGATGAATGGGAATTTCAAGTTGAGGAAAATGAAATTGCTCAAAAAGACCTTTCTTGGCAAGCTAGGATAGAAGCTAGGAACCAATGTTGACAATGAGTGAGTGCAAATCTACAAGGTCAAATACCTCAAATCTACCAATTAATTTGTTAGGATTAAAAATTCTCCAAAGGACTCAACATTATGGAATGGGATCCTAACATTTCGTTAAATGATATGGGAACACCTCTCTTGGAAATTCATGGATGGCTTTGAAGTCTATTTCTGGTATGACCCTTGGCTGAGAAGTAGACCTCTTAGCCACTATGATGAGTTTCAAGATTATGCAAAATGGGCAAGGATCAACTGAGGCAAGCTTGTTAAAAACTACATCATTTATTCTAAGGATGACAAGAAATGGAACATCATTGAATCCCCATCAAGGGATCTGGAAGCCACACTCAATCTAATCAGGTAGGAGCTAAGCAAAAAAAACATTGAAAATATTGGATGAAAATATATCCCAACTTGGAGAGACGATAAAAGGGGTGAATATAATGTATCCTCAAGCTACAAATCTCTAAAAGAAGCCACACATCAAAGAGATCAACTCCTATGGAGGAATATTTGGTTGAAATGTGTTATCCCCAAAGTTTCTTTCTTTAGCTAGGTTATTACCCAATACAAAATTCTTACTTTGAACAACCTCAAGAAAAGAGGCTTTTCAATTACTACCAAGTGTGAGATTTTCTAGCATGATGAAGAATCAGTTGATCACCTATTCATACATGATGAATAACACAAGTTTTCTAGGGAATGTTGTGGACCAATATTGGGGTGCGTTGGGTGTTTCCAAGAACAATAAAAGACTTAATTATTCAATGGGAAGGCAATTCAGCTTGAAAAGTATCCATTTCCTTCTGGTATTTCATCCTCCCACACCTATGCTAGATAATATGGAAAGAAAGAAATCATCAAATTTTTAGAAGTCACAACAACAATGCAATAAAAATCTACACAAGGCTCAAAGCCTTCATCTCTAAAAATTTCTCTACCAGATACAACCTAGGCTCAGACAACATGGACAAGCTGACAATTGTACTCCAATGGTTGTCATCAGACAAAAAGAAAATAATGAGGGATTGAGTCAACCAATCAATAAAAGTTATGATAGAGGCACAAGTTTCACAACACCCTTCCCCATGATGGTGTCACATGTAATTGCATCATATTATCGAGATCAAGTGACACTTCAAAGCTATGAATTATGGTCTAATCATTGATGAATCAACCCTCATGACATTTCCATTATTTTTGTAGTATGTACATTATATCCTAAGTTGGTTGTTGCATCAATTCGAACAATAAATCAACTGTAACTATGCATATGTAAAGCTATAGGTAGCTAAAATTGCAATTTTATAATATCTTTGCAGTAAATTTGTAAGAACTATAAATATAGGTTTTGGGACCTTGTTTAAAAAAACCCTTATATTTAACCTTATAAAAAAAGAAAAAAGAAAATAACATTCATTTATATACTCAAATATTGGTAAGAGCCCAAGGTATTACTATAAAATTATTAACAAATTAATGTAAATGTAATCGTAGGCCACTCAAAGGGGGCTCCCTTGTAATTGCTTTGCCACTATAGGGGGCTCCCTCCTTTAGAATATATATTCTTATTCTTCTTCTTGGATGATTTGATATGGATGGCCAACGTAATATATATATCTACCCTAAAGCTATGTTGGTGAAGAGACGTGATGGTTCACGTTATGAAGAGATGTGATGGTTCACGTTATGAAGAGATGTGATGGTTCACTTTATGAGTTAATAATATAATAATTAAATGATTAATAATACTAACTAATACTAAATAATAATGTTAGGATTGAGGATCCTAACATTCCACCCTCCTTAAAAATAACTTTCTCCTCAAATATCAAGGTGAGGAGCTTTGTATTTTGTTTTCCAAGAAGGATTTGTGTAAGTTCTTGGACTCTTTTAATGTCATCCTTCCGTAGGCAGGGATATCGAGAAGGATGAAGTGTTAGCGGGGGGCTTCCAAAAATATTAGTAAATGTGTGATGATGAGGGAAGGACAATCCTTGGGGTTCTTCAAACGCCTTAGAATGATGCATAAAAAGAGGTGGTAAAACTTCTACATTCTCCTATTGTTCCCTAGGAGAGGCAATGGAGGAGTGTGCGATCACATTTTTGCCTTGTTTTTGAATAGGTTTGACCCTATGGTGATAACTCACTATTGGAGAGTAAATTGAGTGTAGTTCTTGTAGAGTGCATGTTTGGCCATAATGAGTCATTTTAGGAATGTCTTGAGATATTTCTTTCTCATTGTCCTTGTTTTCCACATCTTCCTCTTCTTTTTTATCTTTTGTGGCTTCCTCATATTCCTTACCTTCCTCATCGTTACCATATTTAGTGCTATCTTCAGGTGTATCCATCACTATGTCTACCTCTATTTCATTTTCTTCTTCTATTGCCTTATCGAGGTCAGCATTATGCGTTGGCTTGGGAGCGATGTATGTGGTTGATGAATTCTCCATAGGTGGTTTCCATAATCGACATTGTGCATTGATTTTATCTTCGACTAATTTGGCAAATCCATAGATTTACATCATGGTATAGGGATTGAACCTTGTCACCTCCATTCTAATTTCCTCTTTCAATCCACTAATGAAGCTATTGATGAGAATTGATTCATCCAACCTTGTGTTGTGTTTGGTGATATCCTCAAACCGAGTTTGATACTCATGCACATAAGTGAT
Organism: Wollemia nobilis; assembly: GCA_028583015.1. Classification (NCBI taxonomy): domain Eukaryota; kingdom Viridiplantae; phylum Streptophyta; class Pinopsida; order Araucariales; family Araucariaceae; genus Wollemia; species Wollemia nobilis. The sequence goes on from JAQPPZ010015413.1 coordinate 1,212,253, forward strand.
TTGATGAAGTTCCTTGAGAAAATCCCACATGGTTGGGTCCCACATGGCTCTGATACCAAATGGTAAGACCCCAAGGTCTTACTATAAAAATATTAATAAATTAATGTAAAATGTAATCGCAGGCCACTCAAAGGGGGCTCCCTTGTAATCGCTTTGCCACTATAGGGGGCTCCCTCCTTGGAATCTATGATTCTTATTCTTCTTCTTGGATGTATTTGTGTAAATGACCAATGTAATATATATATCTACCCTAAAGCTACATTGGTGAAGAGATGTGATGGTTCACATTGTGAAGAGACATGATGGTTCACGTTATGAAGAGTTGTGATGGTTCACTTTATGAGTTAATAATATAATAATTAAATGATTAATAATACTAACTAATACTAAGCTTTGATGGAATTTTTTTGAGACCTATCTGGTGGGCTCTGCGGGGATGGCAACAGTTTTTGGAGGAGGTATGAACAACTGGAGGAATGTAGTGATGGCATCAGGTCCGTCACAGAGCGTGCATGCTAGGGCTGGTATTTCTTTTAAAAATGATTGGAAGGAACAAGATTTCCCATTGCATGCCAGGAATCGCTTGTTAAAGAACAATGGATGTTTGGAACGATGTGAAGCCAGGCCGGTTCTAGTGGTTCAACCAGACTCGATGGCAGAAGATGTGGAGTATTTAACCAAACATGCGCTTATTGGTAAATTTATGGGCATCCAAATTTCTCTTCCCTTTGTGGAGGCTTGGGTTAGGAAGACTTGGAACCCTGAAGGTGATGTGGAGGTGATGCTGAGTGCAAACAACTATTTTATGGTGGTTTTTTCTTGTCTTGCGGATCGTAACAAAGCATTTGAAGGAGGTCCCTATTTCTGTAACCAAGCGGGACTCTTTCTTAAACCCTGGCATGTGGGTTTCAACCCATCAGAGGAGCGGCCGTCACGGGTTCCAATGTGGGTTCGGCTTCCGTGGCTCCCATTGGAATTTTGGAGAAATGACATCTTGCATATGATTGCCCTTCTACTTGGGAAGCCGGTTGGGCCGTCACGACAGACGCTGGATAAAAAGGTAATCTTTGTTGCCCGTATCTGTGTTGAAATTGATTTAAACAATCCTATTCCAGATTCTATTGAAATACAGTTCGGATCAACCAAATGGGTTCAAAAACTTGACTATGAAGCTCTCCCATTTCGTTGCCGGATTTGCCATGAATATGGCCACTTACAAAGAAAATGCCCTAAGTTTGTCCTGCCTGTGGCTTCAAATCCTGGGCCCTCTCGAGCTGTACAAAATATGGATAAAGGAAAAGCCCCGATAAAGGAGGGGGATCAAGATAAGGAAGGCTTTGTTACGGTAAAACCTCGAAACAAAGGAAGAAAGGCAAAAAGAGACATTAAGGATAACCAGCCAGATGCTCAGCTCAACCATTTTGAAATTCTAGAGAATCTTGATCAATGCGTGGAGATACCTGAAACATCGCTACCTGTTATAGATATAACAGGACCAAATCAGTTGTCTCTTCATGAGGTGGAACCAAGGGAACCAGATATAGGGGGTTTAAATGAAGAACAGAGGGCTTTGGTTCCGAGTATAGGTGATATGGTTGGCCCTAGCCCTGGAAGTGAAGTTATCTTAGAAAATGGCATAGATTTAGATATGCCCTCTCCTACCCAGGCACTGATGCAGTCATCCATGGACTGTAAAACTCCTACGGTGCTGGGATTGCAAACATAAAATAATTAAAAAAATGCTTCAGATAAGAATATGAAGGTGGGTCGGAAGAAAGACCAGGATAAAATTAAGTTAATGGGGGAGACTTTGGTAGAGTCAGGTTTGGTGAGAACATTGGACTCCCATTTTTATAACCCCCAAAAATGATTATACTTTCATGGAATGTAAGGGGGTTGAACAACATCCCCAGACAAAAAGTTGTTCGTGATTTGATTCGTGTTCATTCTCCGGATGTGGTTTTTATTCAGGAGACTAAATTAGCTATTGATAGTTTGTTCAATATTGCTCCCAAGTTGTGGAGAAAGGGGCAATGTCAGTGTATTGGTGCATGTGGATATGTTGGTGGCCTTGCTTGTTTATGGGATCCAGTTAAGATCTCTCCTCTTACCTGGGATTTCCAACAGGTGGTCTATTTCGATGATCGGGCATGATAATGAATCTGGTGAGACCATCCTACTTACAAACGTGTATGCTCCTATTGATTACAATGGTAAAGTGAATTTATGGGAGCACATTGGCTTTGTGAGAAGTCTGGCTCCCCTGTACCCATGGATTTTGGTCGGAGACTTCAATTCTATCACTTGTCCTGGAGGAAAACGTGGTGGGATTGATCGTCTTGAGCCTTTTTCTTCTGTCTTCAATGCTCATATCCGGGCCTTGAACTTGGTTGACATCAAGCCGGATAATGGGATATTTACCTGGCATAATAGAAGATGTGGGGAATATTCCATTTCAGAGAGACTGGATAGGTTTTTGATCTCTAGTTTTTGGATTGGCAATAATAGAAGCACTAGTTCTGTGATTCTGGAGGGTAGAGGATCTGATCATTGGCCTATCAAACTCTCTGCTCTGGAGTTAGGGCTAAAAAAGAATCCCTCATTTAAGTTTCAACTTATGTGGCTACGAGATCCTAAGCTTCATGATTTCATGCGAGGCTGGTGGACTAATGGCAAACCTCCTCATGGCACCGCTATGTACTCCTTTATGAAGCGGCTTCAATTTGTTAAGCATAAATTGAAGAGATGGAATAGACTAAATTTTGGGAACCTTTCCTTGGCTAAGCTGGCAGCTCTTAGGAGGGTGGAAGAAGCCTCAAGGAAGATTAGAGATCAGGGACTCACAGAGGAGCTTCTTGTTGAGGAATCTGAGGCTGTAAAAGACCTTGCTGAATGGGAACTGAGGGAAGAAATTTTTTGGAAACAAAAAGCTCGAGTAGATTGGCTTCAGGAAGGGGATAGGAACACAACCTTCTTTTATAACTCTGTTAAGGCTCGTCGTAATGGTAACCTGATTACCTCTCTTGTTAATTCTCGGGGTGCCCTGCTTTCTTCTTTCAGGGATATTTCAGAAGAGACTAAGAGGTATTTTTCCTCTCTCTTCAAGGAGGATGCCCTCTCAGATGATGAGGAAGAAAAACTTATTCTAAACTGTATTCCCTCGATTGTTTCTAGAGAGATGAATGAGCACTTGATGGATCCAATTTCCCTTGAGGAGCTGAAAAGTGTTGTATTCAAGATGAAAAAGGGGAAAGCCCCGGGTCCGGATGGATTCCCGATTGAGTTTTATCAAGAGTTTTGGGAGTTAATCAAATTTGACCTTTTGGAAGTGGTCCGTGAGTCCCAAAAGAACAAACAGATGCTAAGGGCCCTAAATGCTACCTTTGTGGTGCTTATTCCCAAGAAAGAGGGAGCGAATTCCTTGGATATGTTCAGAGCCTATTGCTCTCTCGTAATGTTGTATATAAGATCATCACAAAAATTATTGCTGAGAGGTCAAGATATGGTTGAGCAAAATCATCTCTGAGGAGCAAGGTGGGTTTGTTGCTGGCCGACAAATCATGGATGGGGTTGTTATTGCTATAGAAGCTATTCACTCAATGGAAACTTCTAAGGAGAAAACTATGTTCATTAAGTTGGACATGGCAAAAGCCTATGACAGAGTTAGATGGTCCTTTCTTCAAAAAGTTCTTGCTGCTTTTGGCTTTGAGGAGGAATGGATTAGATGGGTGATGAGCTGTATTTCTTCTTCCTCATTCTCTCGTTCTTGTTAATAACGAGACAACGGAGCCGTTTGAGGCCTCAAGGGGATTGAGGCAAGGAGATCCTCTATCTCCTTATTTGTTTATCATTATGGCAGAAAGGGTTGGGCAGATTACTCAAGTCTCAGTGTCAGCATGGTCTCATTCAGGGGTGGAAGTGGGATAACAGCTTGCCACCTCTTTCCCACCTTCAATTTGTTGATGATACTCGCTTTGTTGGGAGTTGCCACTATCAAGGAAGCTCGGAAACATTAGACAAGTCTCTTGACATATATCTTGGTGCTTCCGGACAGGTGATTAATGAGGACAAGTCCTTTATTTTCTTCTTCAATACCCCCTCTTATTCAAGCCAGGATTGCTCGCATTCTAAGATTCCGTGTCGGGACTCCCCCTTCATTTATCTTGGGATCCCGATTTCATCTCATCCTCTCCCTAGATCTTCTTGGCAGTCTATACTTGATAAGTTTAGAAGGAAGGTAAATCACTGGACTGTCAGATGGCTATCCTCTGCAGGTAGAGTATTGCTTTTAAAATCTGTTATTCAAGCTTTACCCATTTACAGATGTTTTGTGCAAACAACTCCTTCTCGTTTCATCAAGGACATGGATGCTCTGTCAAGACAGTTTTTGTGGTCTGGCAAACTTGATCAATCTAAATGGAGTTTGGTTAGATGGGATTCCATTTGTAGGCCAGTTCAAGAGGGAGGCCTTGGGTTGCGACAGCAACTCTTTCTGGGCAGGCTTTGGCTGCGAAACTTTATTGGAGATGGTGTACCTCTCAAGATCAGATTTGGGCTAAAATATTATCTTATAAATACTTGAGAGGTATTTCTGAGGCAGATATCCCTAGAGCCAGTTTGGTTGGGAAAGGTTCTGTTATCTGGGACACTCTGAAAAGAGGAGCTAATCTAATTAAGCAGGGTTTGTTCTGGATTTGCAATCGGGGATCAGATGTTCTTTTCTGGGAGGATTCTTGGGATGGCCACCCTCCTATCTTGACTCAATATCCCAGGTTACATTCCCTAAGCATTTGTTTCTTGGAAGCAGGCTGGTCTCATGTGGAGGACTTTAAAAAAATCTAGTATTTTGGAAATATGGAGATGTACAAATGGAAAGATCCACAGGAATGGCCCCAAGGGGGATTGGCCGAGGATAGAGAGGTGCTTGCTCTTATTCTTGTAGGGAGGTACTGTTCTTCATTGAGGGATAAAGACATTCTGGCTTGGAACCCTAATCCCAAGGGAACCTACTCTGTAGCCTATGGTTATCAAGTTCTTGATAAGCAAAAGTTTGGGAGTCTCCCTGTCACATGGTGGAAAAAGGTGTGGAATAGATTTGCTTGGCCGAAATGTAACTTTTTTCTCTGGCTGGTAGCTCGTAATAAATGCCTCACTTGGGATAACTTGAGGAAGAGGGGATTTCAGGGTCCCTCTTTATGTGTCCTTTGTGGTAAGAATGAGGATGACTCTTCTCATTTATTTTTCCAATGCTCCCTTGCCAGAGACATTTGGCACTGTTGGTGGAGTGCCTGGAACCATCCTTGTTTTCATGTGCTCTCCCTAGTGGAGTTTTGGAGTAGTCTGGGCAGACCTCCAGCCAAGGCCCCCTTCCTCCAAGTGGCTTGGAATTTGGGCCCTTCTTGCATCATCTGGCAGATTTGGCTCGAACGAAACCGACGCATTTTTGAGGGAAGTCATTTGGCTGTTCAACAGATCTGGCAAAGGATCCTGTGTATGGTTCAAGAAACTATCCATAGTAAATGTGATGTGGACCCTCATTTGGACTCTAGGGAGGAGAAGGTACGACAGGCCCTTGGTTTGTTTGGGGTTGGTGTGAATTCTTCTAGCCCTAGTAGGATTCCTCAACTTAGCAAGAAGGTTAGGAGAGAGGGTAGATGGAGACTGGCCCCTAGAGGAGTTTTAAAAATTAATACCGATGGGTCGTCCAGGGGCAATCCCGGACATGCCGGAATTGGTGGTGTTGGGAGAGATTCTCGCCGGCGTGGTCGGCTTTTTTCTTTTCCATTTATAAAGGTGTTCACTCCAACAATCTTATGGAAGCTCTGGCGATACTTGAGGCCTTGCAAAGGGGGTTTTCTCTTGGCTGGCATAGGATTCTTTGTGAGTCTGACTCTCAAATTTTGGTTAATATTTTAAACAAGAAAAGAGTGGAGGATGTTAATTGGCAGTTGGCCTCTGTGACCATTCAGATTCTCATAATGAGTGAAGAGTTCGAATTTATATCCTTTGTGCACATTCCAAGGGAATGGAATGGGGTTGCTGATTACCTGGCCAAAAGGGCTTCTGAGCTATTGGATACTCAGAGTATTGATAACTGGGAGAGTCTCCCGTCTAGGGATTCTCAACACCTACGGGAGTTGATCCATAAGGATGTTCAGACTTAATGTGGTTTGTTTTTTTTGGTTTTCTTTGGGAGTTGACCTTGTCCGGTGATTTAGCCTCGCCTTGTTGCTTATTTGAGTCCTGGGTGGGGGCTCAACTGTACTTTGTAATCCAGACTTTTTATCAATAAATTTTTACCCCTTTATTTAAAAAAAAAAAAATACTAACTAATACTAACTAATAATATTAGGATTAAAAGTATCCATTTCCTTCTGGCATTTCCTTAACGTGAACCATCATTAAGTTATTAATCATTAAATGGATTATTAATAATATAATAATTAAATTATATTATGAGTTAATAATTAATTAATTAATCCTAATATTATGAGTTAATAATATAATAATAATTTTTCTTTTAATCCATTTGTCATTTGCTTCTTTCCATAAAAATCATCTATTAAGTTTTGATAATAAAACTTAAAGTTGTTCACAATTTCTTCACTATCTTCATTGAAAGAATTTTTAATAATTTCATCCATAATGATTCAACTTGATAATTTTAATTCCCTTTGAAGTAGTAATCCTCATATATCCCTGGTTAAAAATAACTCAACTATGAAATATACAAATTTTAAAATTTCTAATCCTTTGATGTTGAAAACCTTTTAACTCCCTAATTAAATTTGCAAAATTTCAAATTTTAAATACTTCAAATTTTCAAAAACTCATTTTTTAAAGTTTTTCAAATTCTCTAAAAAAATTTAAAACTTTCAAATAACTCAAAAACTTTAAAAACTTCAAAAATCACTCCAAATAAAAAAACTAAAATACCATTAATTCCTTATACTTCATTTTCTAATATCTTAATAAATATAATATATCTTAAAATACCTTAAACCTTATTAATCCTAATTTCAAAAGGTCTAATTCTCCAAAAGTTAAAGTGCATAAACCTTATAACTCCAATATTAGAAAATATATTCAAATTTTTTCAATTCTCTCCAAAAGTGATATGCACTAAAGTTTGTAATTTCAAATCGTTACCTGAGTGTGAGTCGATGATATAATAGCAAATCTACTCTTCTTTTAACACCTCAATTTTGCATGCTATGTCAAGTGTAACATTTTTCAATGTTATCTATTCCTTCCTTCATTGTCCTAACTTCATTTCTGTTTGTTTTTATTGCCTAGTTCATGTTCTATGTCACCTGGAATGAGCACATATTTGCTCTTGGTGGTGACCTCAGACATTTTGGCTTTAGGTGGTTTTTTTTCTGCTATGACTTCCTCGATGTATTGAATTCCAAAGACTTCTTTTTATTTTTCATACAATGGCCTGATGTCTATTAGATCTTAGGCTTCTTTCTCCTTTCTAGAACAATGATACATTGCTTGGCTTGATGGACGTTCACTATGACTTGGCTTGCATGCTGATGAAAGCTCTTTCTCTAGCTTGCTTGGTAACAACATGATTTTTATTTGCTTTCATGTTCTCTAGCTATGGTCTAATGAGAACACTTTATTTTACTTCAGTATAAAGAGAACACATTCTTTGGCTTTGGTATGATGATAACACATTCTTCAATTTTGGTTTTCCTACCTTTAGCACTTTGTGAGTGCCTACTGTACTTTACCATTGGCTTATGTGCTTATGTATCTTAGCATATTATGTGCTCTTGCTTAGTATCATATTTGGTTTCTTATGTGCTTCCTTCTAATGCCTTATAAAATTTTATATTAGAACCTTATGTGCTTCCTTTTAGTGCTTAGCAAATATATGCTATAGCACCTTACTAATGATTTTCAAATGCTTTGCAAATTATTAACAAATACTTTATGATTGATTTAAATTTACACCTTATGAGTGCATGCTAATCCTTATTTAGCACTTTCTAATATCTTGTTGTCCTGTATAGATCTTTTGTTGTTCTATACAACACTTTTCTTATTGTAAATGGCTCTACTACTATGAACTCTGAGTGCAATATTTTTGCATACTTTATCTTTTAAATATTGGCGTCTATAGAATGGCCTATGATGATCCTTTGTTCTAAAAGCTAAAATTCTTCTCTGTCTCAATAGGAAGCTTCTCAACATTTTGTAGTAATGCTTCTTTCTATCTAAAATCTTTAATGTCTTATATCACACCTAAGAACCCAATATGATTCTCCTCCTTGCTAGAGAACCTAAATATCAATATCAGGGTGGCTTTGAATGTCCTTGAATGACCAAAATTTTCCTAAGTTGATTCAACCTCAATCTTCAATAGTGATTCTCCTCTTTCTCTAGAGAATCCAAAAATATTATCAAGGTGAATCTCTATGTTCCTGAAATTCCAACTATCTCTTGAGTTGGTTATATTTGTCAATGTCTAACTTTTCCTCTAAGTTGACCTTTTCTATTAATCTTAGCTGAGTCCTAGTCTTCACTGGTTTGCCTTCAACCAAGTGGAAAGACCCCAGTATTCAAATCAAGGTGAATATCCTTGTCCTCTCAATATTCTACTCAATAATACCTTTACAAATTAGAGTCCAAGTATGGACTACCTTCAAAGTGGAAAAATTTAATTCATTATAGTGGCTTAATAAACTCTATAAAAAATGGACAGAGTCAGTTAGTAACTCTGATACCGCTATTGTATTTTTAAGCCTTACTACCACAAAATATCATAGGTCTCAATATAAAATAACCATAATATTAAAAATAAAAAACAATAATATATGAGTAAATTAAAATGTATATCAAGGCCTATTACCTATATAATAAAGAAAAAAATATTTGTTTTCATTCTTCTTACCTTCTCCCCATTCTCCACCATTTCCATGACGAAGTCATGAATTTGTCACAACCAACCTGCAACCTAGGCAAAACAATGTTGAGGATGGACTATTAACTGAAAACTATGGCAAATTTTGGATATAGACACTTTAGCTCTTCTTGGGATTTTATGGTTGGATCTTATACAATAAAAATATGTCACAATTTAATCTTGAGCCATGCTTGGATCAAGCTTCTGGTCTAGCAAACATTTATATATCCAAAGAGATGATTAAGTAGGAAATATGTATGAGGAAGGATTCATTGATCGACAAATCCATTGGGATGCATCCCAACATTGACTTAATTCATAGATGGGATCATGATAAATGGAGAATAAACGGTCAACTAGAGATCGCTGCACTTCCAAAAAATTCTTGTTCTTCAATTTCATTCATGAATATGATGTGTAGAAGGTTTTGGAGTTTGGACCATGGGTTTTTGGTAGGGAAGGTCTATTCTTGAAAAAATGGTACAAATTCTTAAGTCCGTAGACCAAAAATATTCATCTCGCTCCCATAAGGGTCCTACTATTGGATCTCTCTGTCGAATTTTGGAATTTGAATGTAATAATTGGGATCACTAAGGCTATTGGTTTGCTTGTTTCAATAGACTCAACCATAAGAGCAAAAACTAGTATGATAGCCACCAAGTTTTGTGTAAATGTGGATCTCTCCAAAAATATTCTATGAAAATCTTGCTCAACTTTGGCTAGGGTGCATGGGAACAAAGGATTGAATATGAGAACCTGTCGATAAGGTTAATATTTGCAAGGTATTTGGACATGCAAAAAGAGAATGTTTGAAGTTAAGGCCCCACCCTCCTCCAAAAAAGTGAATGATAAGCAACAATGGAGAAAGAAAGCTAAGACCCTCGTAAAAAATAATGACAATAGAAATAGAAATAAAAAATCCTTTGGCACATTAGATACAATAGTTTATAATGAGATTTAATAAGGTGAGTTTAGATAAGATGAATTTCATGATGAGACAATCACAACAGAGTCCCAACCTATAGAAAAAGCACCAAAAAGTGATAATCCAAAACCGACAGCATCAGTAGACATATCGACTAGGACATAGTTGAAGAAACTAGAGAAAAATATTACTAGTGTCTCACAAGAGTAGACCAAACCTCCCCTCAAGAAAATTAGGAGCTTGAAAAAATGGTAGACCTTGGAAAGGACCCCATCGAAAGGCCTACTGAATCTATAATTAGAACCAGGAAAACGGAAAAGGATTTTGTGAACGACACACAACACACTCTAGAGTAGAGTGGGGGTGTTATCACCTCAAAAGTAGGTAAATGAAGATCATATGTTGGAACACCAGGGATTACAACTCCCCCTCTAAGCAAAGAATTCTCAAAAATATTTTCTTAAACAACAAACCAAATATCCTCTTTATGTAAGAAACAAAAAACCAATCAAGAAAAGGCTCAAGCCATCAAAAGAAATGTGTGGAGATAGGCTGATATGGAGGTAAAAGAAGTAGAGGGTACAACAAGGGGATTGTGGATCCTCTGGAATTCAACAATTCTTAAGGGCCAAGTATTGTTCTCCTCCAACAAGTACATATCAATTTACTTCTCATGTCTATATTTTGATTTTAAATTTGTAGCAACTAATATATACACACCCAATAAACACCAATAAATAACTCCCTCTTGGGAAAACCTAATTAGAATAAGAAATAAGTTTCAAACATATCCTTGGCTGCTAGGTGGTGACTTCAACACCCCACTTTTTCCCTAATGTTTTTTTGGAGGTGTTGAGGATGACACAACTAGGATAGAGGGACTGTGGAACTTCATCTCTAGCATAAATCTCATGGATGTTGAACTCTAGGTAAGCAAGTACACCTTGTTAAATAGGATAGTTGGTATGTTTTAGGGGTGTATTTTGGAAAGCATTATAGATATTCCTATCTAAAAGGGACTCCTAGGCATGCCATACAACCCTTGGAGCTCATTTAGAGTTGATATTTGTGGACCCATGGGAATACCATCTCTCTCAAGAAATATGTATTTTCTTCTTTTCATAGGTGATTTTTCTCAGTATGTATGGTTCTATACTATTCATACCAAATATGAGGCTTTCAAGAATCTCAAGGAATTTATAACACTAGTGGAGAGTCAATTTGAAAGAAAGGTCAAGTGCCTCATAATATATGGAGAAGGTGAGAATGCAAACAATGCCTTTTTATATTTCTTGGCTTTTTAGGGTATTACCTTTTAGAGGGCTATACATCCACTCTAGAGTAGAATGAGGTAGTTGAAGATAAGAATATAATGATTGTGGATATGGATTGATTTATATTACCTGCTAAGGGAATGGAGCCCAAGTTTTGGGGTAATGCAATAATTTTTGTAGCACATATCATTAATTAAATTTCAATTAAAACTATTTATGGAATGGATCCTCTTGAGAGATTGATTGGTGATAAACCTAATATTTCCTACTTTAATATCTTTAGATCCATAGCATGAAACTATATTCTCAAATATACTCAAAAGAAAGAGGCATCGAAGAGTCATATATGTATTTTTGTGGGGTATTCATATACCTCCGAGGCCTCTTATCTCTATGATATTGAGATAGAAGATTTTATTATACAACAAAATGTGATTTTTGATGAGGTTATTTTGGTAGCTCCTTGAGGCTCTCCTCTTGCTCTTTTAGTTGAAGATCGTTCAGTTCATTCAATTGTTCTAGAGACTTCCTTTTAATTTCTTATTGGTATCATTCTAGTCATTCCTCCATCTTCACCTTTTGGTAAATATTCTAAAACTAATAATAATTAGTTATCTCCTCTTCAGGAAATATCCTCTTTAGCATAATATTTGTTTACTGTAAGAGTGATAAGCTTGATCCTCCTGAGCCATGTGCAACTATACAAGATGTTGAGTATGAAGTGGATGCTTTAGTTTTGGTTTTTGATGTTGCTCCTCAAAAATGTTCCTAGATATTTCATGGTTAATCTAACCCCCAAGTAGGTTCAAACTATCCTTCAATATGCTTAGCCCATTTATCTACGAAGTGAAATCGAAAGGGTTCTTCTCAAGTTATTATGAACCTCTCTTCTTATCAACAATAAATCATTCACCAATATGCATAAATATACAACATGAATCCATAAATAAATACTACAACAACAATCCATACAATAAAATAGAGATAGATAACACCCTTGAGGTATGGCAATACTATATAATGTCCCTTATTGGAATGAAGCCACTCCACAAGATCTCTAGCTCCAAGATCCAAGACTTCTACAAAGAATACTTCATATAAATTCCTTCACAATGTGGGTACATTTATATTTATACAAGAGTGTGATGGTTCACCTTCCATGAGTTACAAAGCATATAATACTATGATAATATTCCTTGACAATTACATAAATAATTCTATGACATTATTCTCCTACCTATTTCTAATTTGACATGTGGCCTTCCTTACTAATGAGTAATGGTTACATAAGTAATGTTTATATCATAGTGGTCCACATTAGCCAATAATTCATTTATGGCTCATACCATTATATAATAATATTAAATTATTAAGTACCTATCTTGGGTACCTAAAATTCCATCCCCCTTAAAAAATATTTCATCCTCAAAACATAATAAGAAATAAAGTAATATGATATTTGGAGTCATGCTAGGAATTGGTGTCAATATCAATCATCCATCCATTCTAGTGAAACTCTAATTGGTGGTGGTCTTAGTTGATTATGTATGCACATTTACAACTTGATTATCTATAATTAATACCTTGGTTCTAAGTATTTGAGGTATCTATCTGCTAGCCATAAATATCACTCTTTTTAATCCATACTTGCTTTCTTTTGCCACTAGTAGCATATCCAAGGTTTTGGCTTCTCTAGTTCCATGTATGTCCCTCATAGTTATTTTATTGCTTGAAGCCTTGTCTCCAAGATTTTTGCCTCTTAGGGTGATGTGGATGGTGATATGCTCCAACCTTAGCTCGATGTTCTACATTTTCTAACTCTTCAACATCTTGTTCTTTTTCAATCTCTCATATTTTAATTTACCCTTGGATTCTGATTTTACTTCTTCCTTGATCTTTGTTACTGCCTCCTCCTTAGACTTTGTTTCATGATATTTTACAACTTGCTTCCCTACCATAACTTCCTAGTTTTCCCCTGATTCTTGCACCTTAGACTAAGAGATATCTTGCAATGTTATCTTATTTTTGTAATACCATAACTTCATAAATTAATTTTGCACATTAATGTTAATAGTACCCAAGGAATCCAACCAAGGATAACCAAGAACAATATCTACATCATTCATGTCAATAACATGAACATATGAATTTAAAACATATTTATCCATAGTGAGCTTCAAATCCTCAAAAAATTGAACATTTTAACCCTCAAACTGTATGTCTTTGATTTTCTTTGCTTGAACTTGCAACCTCTTAGTCAAAGATATATTGATGAAATTATATTTGTTGTTAGGGTTAATATAAACAAAGAAATATTATTTTTTACATTCAAACAAATATTTTTTACCATTGTTTATCCCTAACACAAAAGGTGTAGTTTTCTTAGCCTGCACATTATTATCCTTTTCTTTTGATCCCCATTTGCTTAAAAATACAACTTCAAATTCTTCCCATGTATATGTAAGATTATGGGCACTAGCAAAATTCATAAACCAAGATAAAACTTCCCCTTGTAAATAATCATAAAGCCCACAAATCCATAAAAAATTAGAAGAATTTGAAGACTTATAAAGTTTCCACCATTCCCTTGTATCACTATCATCCTCTCTAGTGAATATTGGCAACTCTATTTTTTAAAGCAGCTAGGGTTTAAATAATTAGAAATTCTCAAAAATTATAAATTTTTAGATATCCTTTAGTTATTTCTTTTAACAATTGAATCTAAATATTCTCTTCAAAACAAATCAAACAACAACTGATTTGCTTACCCAAATTGAGATTTTTTTCCTTTGCATGAATTTTCCATGCAATCCCAAAAACAACATTAAAGCCCAAATTTCAACATTTGTAACTCCTTCAATACTTATCAGAATTTAATAAGTGAGCATCCCTTTTTATAATACTCAAAATAATCTCATGCTGATGCAAAACTATTTTAAAAATAATTGTTGGAAAATTTAATGTGAGTTTTTTTCTTTCAAAAAATAAATTTGTGTGGCCAAAAAAACAACACAAATACCTCAACTTCAAACTACCAAAACTTGCTCAATACTTGTTAGATTTTAACAAACGAGTAGTGATTTTTGTAGTACTCAAAATGATCTACTTGTTGGAACACAAATATCCTAAAAATGATTGATGAAATATATATGGTCCCTACAAGATGTGATGTTTTCTAGAAAATGTGCCCTAGCTCTACAAAAATAGCCCCATTTTGCCAAAATTGCTACTCTGATACCACATGTTAGGAACCTATCTTCTTATCAACAATAAATCATTCATCAATATGTAGAAATATACAACATGCATCCAAAAATAAATTTCACAATAATAATTCACACAATAAAATAGAGATAGATAATACCCTTGAGGTAGGGCAACACCGTGCAATACTCCTTATTGGAAGGAAGCCACTCCATAATATCTCCAACTCCACAAGCCAAGACTTCTATAAAAAATACTTCATACGACTTCCTTTACAATGGGGGTACATTTCTCTTTATACAAGAGTGTGATGGTTCATCTTCTATGAGTTACAAGGTCACCCATATGGTGGTTCAACTTCCATGAATTACAAAGTGCATACTAATATGACAATATTCCTTGATGGTTACATAAATGATTCTGACATTATTCTCCTACCTATTTCTAATTTGGTATGTTACCTTTCTTAATAATGAGTATTGGTTACATAAGTAATGTTTATATCATAGTGATCCACATTAGCCAATAATTCATTTATAGATCATACCATTATACAATAATGGTAATTATTAAGTACCTATTTTAGGTACCTAACATGGATCCTCCTCTCAAAGGTTGATAATTATGGAGATCTTCTTACTCATTTCTAAGTCAAGGACTGGCCAAAATAAGAAGATATAATGCTTTCTAAATATGAATCTTTGATGTGTTAGACTTTATTACATTATTTGGAGTTATGTAATCATTTAATGTTTGTAATTATTAGGGGATTGGAAATTATTTCTCCCATATAAAATTTGAATAGTCACATCTCCTGTGGGAATGAAAGGATATGAAAAGACAAAGTTGAATGTGACACACCAAAGGTCTCTTGAAAAAAAGAGACACCATAAACCATGGTCGATGTATGTAAATGTTGAAGGTAAAACACCAAAGGTCTCTTGAAATATGGTTGATGTATGTAAATGTTGGTTGGCCAAGTGAGAAATATAACGAAAGAATGTTGATGAATTGTAGGAAAATATATTTATGAAAAATATGTGTAGTATTGTTTGAGTATTTTAGTTTCCCATTTACAACATTTGGTATTAGATCCTTGTTATTTTATAGGGAGAGTTTGTGTAAATAGGGTCAATCATTTCCATCTGATGATATTATCTAGGCATTTCTCTATAATATATTGTGTAGGTCTCGATTTAAGAAGAGGCTTCATTTGAAAATAAAGTCCAATATAAGACTATTCTGTCAAAGCTATTATTTTTTAGTTCTACGAGGCAAACAAAGCAATACCTCTTTTTTGCATGCAATAGCTATGGTGTTAAATAAAAAATATGGATCCTTAGAGGTAACGATGCAAGGAAGAGAAAACATCTCTTAGAATTTTAAACCTATGTTGGAGAAGCATTCATGAGCCACATGGAGGTGGAAAATTTTATTGCAAAAGTCAACCTGCTTAGATAACATTTGATGTCCTAGTTTAATAACATATGCTCAAAGGTCCATTTTGGAGAAGACCTACACAAAACTAGACTGCATATCCATGTGAAACTAGGAAGAGACTACTCTGATAATGTATACCCAAAATTATCATATCTAAAGTAAAACAAAAAAAAAAGAAATTTTTAATAGTTTGTGACACGGTAAACAAAAGAAGAAACATGGAGGTACAAAGTGGTAATTGGTCCTAAAATTGTCACGTAGCAGCCATATTGAGGACAATTCAAAATAATTAATTCACCATTTCATCTATGAACGGTTACCTTATCACCATGTACTCAACAAGGTATCTATTAATTTATTCTTTTGAAAGTTACAAAGTGCATAGCTAGGTCGTTACAAGGATTTAAAAATTTTAAATATGAGGCTATGATTTAAATACTCATGGCAAAGTATTTTCTTAAGGAAAGGTTAAAGGAAATTAAAATATATTTGAAAGTTTGAAAACAAATAGAGTAGAAGGTTATTTTAAATTCATATATTTCATAGATGCATTTTTTTATGGGTAATTTTTTTTAAGAAAGTTGATATTTAAATTTAAAAAAAGAATAAATATTTAAAAGAAGAGTGTTTTTAAGGTCTTATAATTGATATAAGTAGTTGAATATTTTTACAAGGAGAATAATATTTGGACATGTAAAAATATGCATTTTTAATAGTGATTAACACCTTATTTTTTCAAATAAAATTCAAAACATGTACTTTGCACAATTGTAACATTCGGTATAAACAATGCATTTGACTTTTGTTTACAGGTAATGTTGTTGCATTAAGTTACTGTGTCTATAGCCTAATACAGTTGCCATAATGATTTATAGGCATCGACCCTATAAATTATTGAGGAGGAATAAGGACACATTTTGTTGTCATATTTTGTTTTCACTCCATTCATTACCCCATTCATGTCTATTGTTAGACGTAAATCCTGAAATAAAACAAAATCCAACTATATATGGATGTTACGACCACATTTGAGGGTTTCTATTTAAGCAAATGTCATTGGTAGAACAAATAATTTTTAGTACTACCTTGCTGTCATGTATTTATTTCTTTCATGTACCTTAAGGTCTCTCTCACATACAACCATTCATATAAAGAGGACTAGCTTTTTCCACATACTGATGACTATACCAAAAGGGCCAGTATATCAAAAGAATTGGTATTTAGGACTATTGGTATATAGAATAGAGGACCATTTTAGGAGATATAAGAAAGCTTCGCTATGTCTGCATTAAAAATATTTCTTACAAGATCTCAATTGCTAAAAGGTCCAAATTTTGCACCATGGAAAACAAAAAAGGAACAATACTAATGGTTGAAAAACTCTAGGGTATAGTTACTAGTGTTGAAGCGTGACCTAAGGAGATAGAAGATAAAAAAAAGTATGAGGAAATAGATGCAAAGACACTTATGCTCATCACATTTGGAGTGGATGATGAAACACAATAAGATATAAGTGAAGCAAAAATATCAAAATATTCATAGGATAAACTTTGTACCATATTTGAAGGAAAGAATAAAGCCACAATCCTTCATCTTTAGTCACAATTTCATCTATTAAGGGTCCCAAATGGTGAGAGTGTTGAAAAATTCCTTTGAAGCATTGTAGACTTGAAATCAAGGTTGAACACTATGTGAGAAAAGGTGAAAGATAAGAACCTAATCTTAGTTGAGCTTAGATTTCCCCTTGAATCATATGAAACTTTGGTGATCTCTCTCCAAGTATCAAATAGAAGAGTATCATTTGAAGAATTGGTAAACATACTTCAACAATATGAAGTTGAGAATCAGTTGAGATATGAGTTATCCACTAATTCCTTTATCGCCACCAAGAATTTCAAAAAGGTTCAAAGGCTCCTTCCACGCCATCTTCATCACAAAATCGACCTCAATGAAGGAGTTATTATCATAATTGTGAAAAATATATAACACAATTTTTATAAATATAATTCATTGGCTTAAAGGAATAAAGATAGTAGATCTTCTCAAAGAAATTGATAGTATTAATTCCAATATCAATAAGATCAACAAGGACAAGGGCAATATCAAAGAGGGAAATCTCAACAAAGGTCAAAAAAGTAAGGGTATATTGCACATAGTGAATAAGAATCAAAATTAGGTTGTAAAGAAGAACGTGAAGCAACACATAGGGTTCTCATGGTAAGGAAAGTGCCAAAATCAAGAAATAAAAGTAATAATAATTAAGACAAGATTAAAGGTAAAATACAAGTTGTGTCATCAAAAGATAGTAAAGATGAAGATTTTTCAAAATTGTCTTGTTTATAGGAAATACTTAGAAATATTGTTGAAGGATAATTTGAAAATGATGTGAAAAAATCTATTAATTTTTTTAGAAGAATGTCTATGGTACTATTCACCCTTGAAATCCTTGAGGTGCAATGTAGAAAGAAAATTGAAATAATTAAAAAGTTAAATGATAAGTCCATGATGAGTGATATTTATTGTGACACAAGTGATCTTCTTGAAAGGATATATTTTAGTTCTGATACAAGTGATTTAAGGCCCATAATGGTAGATGGGTGTTGTGATAAATGTGATATTTTTCAAAGGGAATAAATAGCTTATGATACAAGTGATTTGAAGATTGTTGATAAGAATAGGATGTGTACAAGATGATTGTGTTGGCCATGCTAAAGGCCATATTGTTAGAGTTGATAGTGAGAGTGATTGTTCAAATTACATTGAAGGCCATGATGATGTTTGTGGTATTTGAATGTAATTGGTGATAATAACAGAGCCCATGGTGGAAATAAGAAAATTGGGTGCTTGAATGTTGTTGATAATGGTGACAAAAATCAAAGTGGTGATAAATATTTTGAATGCTTTGAAAAGCATACTAAAGGAATAGGTTCAAAAATAATGAAAAAAATGGGATATGATTGTATAGGTTTGGGAAGATTTGGGCAAGGTGTGAAAATACTCATAATGCAAGGAATAAGGTAAAATAATGAATGCCTTGGTTATGATGGTCAAGCAAGAAATAATAAGACCAAGTTTGTGACAAGTAGCTATTGCACTAAATTTGTGAAAGGTGCTAAAAACATGAAATTTAATAAATCATTTTCAGAAGTTCCTAAGGTGGGTTGTTATTGTCATTGTGGAAGAAGTGGACATGTGATAACTAAGTGTTGAAACCTACATTCTTATGAGAATTGTGGAGGTAATAATCACTCTAGAAGAAAGTGTTGGCACAAAGAGAAAGTGACCAACAAAATGCATATGAATTATGGATGGATGAATATGTTAGAATGGAATAAAACAAAAGAAATGTTGAATGGTTTCTAGAGAAGGAGATCAAGTTTGATGGTTAAAAAATATCATATTTTGTTGAATGTGAATAAAAATTTATGTTTTTCCATGGAGAAATGTCTTGGGAAACTTGAAATGAATGATTTCATTGTCAAAAGAATATGGTCCAAGCAGTTCTTGGAAGACTTGCAATGATAGGATCTATAGTAAAATATTGTATGGATGATTATAAATATGTGGAATATTCCAAATATATAATTTAGTGGTGATTTACTATAGGTGATGACCTAAATATTGATCTAGAGGTTGAGATAGAGGTAATGATGACCCAAATATGAAAAGATGACCTAGAGGCAACGATCTAGAGATAAATACCCAAATATGACCTAGGGGCCATGACCTAATATAGAGGTCACCCAAGGGCCATGACCTAATCTAGAGATAACCTAGAGGTAATGATCCAAGGGGCATAGAACTAAATGTGACCTAACGGAAATGACCTAGTTTAGAGATGACCTAGAGGCAACAACCGAAAGGAAAATACCCAGAGGTGACCCAGAGGCAACAACCTTAAGACAATAATCTAGAGGTAGACCCATAGACAAACCAAAGAGGTAGACCAAGTGGAGGTTACTTAGATCCGATCGAGCCATAGCTAGTAGAGCCAAAGCCAACAAAGTTAGATCTAGCAGAGCCAAATTAGATCCAAAGCCAAAGCCAAAGTCAAAAAATAGTTTCAGTGTACCATCCCTAGAATCATAGAGGTTAATGATCTTTATACCAAATAATGTAATAAGGGGGTGTTAGACTTTATTACATTATTTGGAGTTATGTAATCATTTGATGTTTTTAGTTATTAAGGGATTAAAAATTATTTCTTCCATATGAAATTTCTATGAGAATGAGAGGAGATAAAAAGATAAAGTTGAAGGTGAAACACCAAAGGTATCTTAAAACAAAGAGACACCATAAACCATAAATATGGTTGATGTATGCAAATGCTAGTTGGTAAAGTGAGAAATATAATGAAGGAATGTTGATGAATTATGAGGAAATATATTTGTGAAAATTATGCATAATATTATTTGAGTATTGTTAGTTCCCTCATTTACAACATGAAAAGAATCAAACATGTGAACTTGTTCCTATTCGAAAAGGAAATATTTTTGGGTGCAAATTGGTCTATAAATTAAGTATATCTTAGATAGGTTGGTGGAGAAGCCCTAAGTAGGTTGTACTACTCCTTTGGTAGGTGTTACTTTATATCGGTCCCTTTTGGGAAGTCTTCTTTATCGTAAGCTATTGTTCTTGTGAGACAAGTAAAGTATCCCCAAAATTGAAGAATGCTCCACAAGATCAATCACACACAAGAGAGGAAAACCCACAACACCAATATTAAGTGGTAAAACCCTACTTCAAATGAAGAAGGGAAACATCCACTATGAAGCTCACTATATTACTCATTTGATTCCACAATACAAGAATGCTTCATGTGCATCAACATGATATTACAACACAAGTCAATATGACAAGATATGTTAAGATGTAGTAGACAAAACCCCTATTTAAAGAGAAGCTTTTCTACTAAAACCCTAAATATTATCACAATATAATATTGAGATGTGTGACAAGTGGCATCTATCAAATATTAGAAAGTGCTTAGTTACTTTATATTTTATCACAATCTAATCTTTGAGATGTGTGATAAGTGGCATCTATCAAATATTAGAAAGTGATTAGTTACTTTCTAATATTTTCTAAAAAATAGGAAATAAATTTTTCCCACAAATTAAATATTCTTAGCACCCTTATTTTATTTATTAATTGGGTGGAAATATTTTTACATAAAATAAAATTATTTTCTAATTCAAATATTATTCTTTAGACTTTATATTTTAGTCTAATAATAATTTACACAATGTTGCATTACATATTCCAACACTCCCCCTTAATGCAATATTGGGGAAAGGAATTATGAAACAAAGAAACATTCTCCCCCTAAAGATACAAACGGGGATGAGAATCAAATGAGTAATATAGTTACAATGATCTTCTATGACCAAGAATGGTCTACAATAAGGCACCAATACAAAATGGGCCAAAATGAGACTGCAAGACCGCAACGGAGTAGCTTCAGATACAAGCAACTTACAAAGCCATCCATCAAACATCAACCATTATTTATTATTTTTCTATGGAAGCTAAATACCATGTTGTCAACAAGGCTACCAAGCACCATCAATGGATACTTAGGAATTTAACGTAGGTGGGCATTCCTTGACACTTTGTAGTCATTATTCACTTTGACAATCAAAGCACCATCAAGCTTATTCACAATCTATTTTTCCATCAATAGGCCAAGCATATTGAGATTTGGATGCATTATATGTGATGGCTTTGTGCTCAAAGGATGATTGATCCTATTTTTGTGTCATCAATAGAGCACAAAACATATATCCTGATCAATGTCATGTTCGAGGTACCATTTGTGTGCATGTAGGAACATCTTAGTATTCGAGTGTCCCTTATGAAGGAAGATTGATAAGGTTTTCCTTTGTGTCCCTCATTCAACCTAAGGGGGATGTTGGATAATATATAGTGGTTATGCTTCACTTAAGACCACGATAAAATTTTATATTATACTATTTTTATAAGCCCTCTGGGCTCTTATACACCTTGTATAGGTGAATATTTTGTAATATTTTGTTATTTAAACTAAAGGTCAATTCTTTAACCTTGAATTAAAGATCTCTTATAATTGGGTATAAATACTCCTTCATACCAACCATTTTGCTTGTAGTTGGAGTGTAATTGTATTTTTTTATAGTAAGATCTGTGACAGAGTGCCCTAGTTGGTATGCTTTGATAAATTTGACCTAACCAAAGCATACCATGGAGATAAAACAAAACCAATCGAAAGAAGATATCTGCAACAGAGTGCCCTAGTGATAGGAAAATCCTCCAACATGAAAATCTATTAAGGAAAGATCCCCACAGATCCCGTTGGAGTCCCACCATAGCCTGGTCTAGTTGTCTACCCATCAGTAAAGCTAGATGTTGAGGTTCCTTCCACTAGCCCAACCTCCTTCCCTTAGTCCCCTACTAAGGTTCTAGATGCCCAGCCTTCCACCCTGTAATCCCAAATATAAAACTCTTCAAGCACAATCAATTACTCTAAACTCTAACCAATTATCAAAATATAAAATATACCTCTATTCTTTTAAATATTATTTATACTACATTATTATAAGACATTACTCAGAAGAGCTAAGTACTGGTGACAAATTGATAATATGTCTAACTTGTATCTTGGTGGGACACTTTTAAGAAAACCATTATGCCTTACTTACATGGACGATATTTTTATATTCTATCCATATTCCTTGTGATACAATAAAAAATATTTTAGATTTCAAAAACAAATATACGTGGTTAAGGTTTTACTATAGTAAGACCTTAATACATTTTATCTTGTGTTGACATAAGGTCTTGTTAATTTCAAACATTTTTAAATGGTTTAGAAAAGTGCATAACCAAGGGATTTTTGTTTCTTTAATTTTATGAAAAATCTTTTGCGAGGTCTAGTTTGAGAAACCATGACTAAGGGTTCTACACTGTCAAAATCACTGAAGAGTCATGCCCGATCTTGACTGCACCAACATTATCAACTGAATTTTGGGTACCTAATGTGCATTTGTTAGGATGGATATTCGAACCAAGGACCTCCTTAGAGGATTTCCCTACCCTCTCCAACTCACCTACAACATGTGGGTAGCCAAGGGATTATTGTTAGTTTTATATATTTATTATTGTTAAGATTATTTGTTTTTAATTGATCATATAGAATTGTTATTGTTAATATATTATGATTATATAATTGTTTTAAAATATTTTAAAAATTATAATTATATTGGTTAAATAAAATTTGAATTTAGTTTTTTTTCAAAAATAAAAAACTTTAAATTTAGTCAATTAAAATTATGTAATTTAACTTTACAGTAAATTGCTATATATTATATGAAAAATTTCTCATGTCTTAACATTTTTTTCTCTCAAAAAAATATGTAACTTCAATTTTAGAGTTTGAAAAAATTACAATGAGATGGGTATTTTATACCTTCATACAAGCCTTATTAAATCATACGTGTTATAATAATAATAGTATTTGCAAGCTTTCAGTCATCTTATGGAGTGCCATTTTGGTACTTCAATCCTATAGCCATCAATAATATTTCAAATATTATCTTAATTATCTAAAGATAAAACAAACATGATAGGTATCCTAAACTACAAATTTTATCAAAAGAAAAAAGTATTAAAGATACAAACTCAGTTCTATACACTACTTCTTCCTTTAAACAAGTATCAACTGGAATATCCAAGGTAGCTTTTGATAGATCGTCTGCTTCCTCATTTAGTTCTTTGTAAATATGTTTATAAGATATCTCTATAAATGATGTTTCTAGTAATTTCACTTGCTCATAATAAGGTCTAAATATCAAATTTTACATCCCTACTAAACATGAAGCCCAATCCACCACCAATTTTGAGTCACCAAATACTTGAAGTTTTGTTATTTTCTGTTCTACTGCCATTATTAACAAAAATATCAAAGCCTTCTACTCTGCCACATTATTGGTACCTTTACCAAAACCTGCTTAAAAAAAATGATAGACTCAAATTTATTTTGCTATAAATATTTTTTTAATTATTTTAAATTAAAAAAAACATGTAGGTAAGGTTTTACTATTAAGATAAAAGATAAAGTAGTTTTTAACATCTATAAGGTTATAGGTCATATGAGATTGATGGCAAGCCGAGATTCACACAACAACACTTCACATAAATTCACTGTAAATTGCTTAAAACAGTTTTTACAATATCATTTCCCGGCATAGAACTCTTCTCCCACAATCCCGAACTCACCATCCCTTCCCTTACAATTTTTCGGGTTTTTATCGAGGCCCCGATCCTCTAGGCAATTAATGCCCCGCCTAAAAAAATTCCAATTCGATTTTTCCCCCTCCCCGGGTTTTTCAAAATTTCTGTCATAAATGGCAATCTGCCCGATCTACCATGGCACTAGCATTGATGGCCTCCCTGCACCGGCCGCTTTGTTCTGACTGTCCTCTGCACTGTTGTCTCCTCCATTAAGCCATCACCTGTAATGGCTGTGTTGCCAGAAGAAATAATAAAAAAAAAAAAATGCGTGGCCGACACCTCCCTTCTCAACCTACGTGATCCCCATCTTTGTTCTCTTATACGTAGCCGACCGCGTGTAAATCTGGCCATGCCTTCTCCTTGTCGAAATAAATTTGGTACACGTACCCTTCACAATTGTCATGATACACGTGGCAGCCACGTGTCAAATTTGGCCTTGCATGGCCGTCCGCGTGTTCACCTGGTTTGCCTTCTTCTTGGCCGCGATATCACGACATGTCGCGATATCGTGACATGTCGCGATATCGCGACCCAACTTACTGTTTTGCTTTGACTGCTCAAACTATCACGATATCGCGACGTCGCGATATCGTGACCAAACTACCTTCGTGCCTTTGTCCGCACCGTGCCTTTGTCTTTACAAAATCGTCGCGATATCACGACGTCGCGATATCGCGACGAAAGCTCCCTTGCGCACTGCTGTTCAACTCACGCCATGATATTGCGACATCGTGAAATCGTGACATCGCGATATCGCGACGAAAACTCCCCTTGCCATGGCAAACAAACAAACGTCGCGATATCGCGACGAAAACTTCCCTCCGCTCCAACTGCTAACTAGTGTCGCGATATCGCGACAGAACCGGCCCTTGCCAAAGCCGAAGCCCTTGAGGTCGCGATTTCGTGACATGTCGCGATTTCGTGACCCCACCCCAAATTTTGCCCAAACTTTACAAACTTCCCCGAGACTCTCCCACTTCTTTACAAAACTTCCCCCCTTGGGAAAGAGCTGGAACCAAATAAAATACAAAGTACTTAAAAAAAAATTTGGAGGATGCAAGATTGCTCTTCTCCCGTCGGATGCTCCTGCATCAGACACCCGAGGTAGATAAAAAAAAGTGATCCTCACTTTTGTTTTGTTAAGGGAAGACCCAGGCGGTCAACCTCCGTCTTCGACAACCAAGTTGCATCTTCAACAGGTCTGCCCTTCCACTTTATCAAATATTCAGAATATCGTTTGTTTCTCGGTGCTTCGCCTTCACGGGTGTCTAATATTTCTTCGACCTCGTCTGTGGTTGGAGTAGATGCTGGAATTTGCCATACTTCTGCACTTGGTACCTCTGTACTCTCTCCCTCATGATATTCCACTAGATCTGAAATATTAAAAATAGGTGAAATATCAAGCCAACTTGGCAATTCCACTTCATATGCATTCCCTGACTCCCGTTTTCCCAGTATTCTGCATGGCCCAAACTTCTTCATCTTCAATTTGTTATAAGTCTTGGCAGGAAATCTCTCCTTCCTGAGATGCACCATGACCTCATCTCCTACTTTGAACTCCTTGAACCGCCGCTTCTGGTCCGCCCTTGTCTTATATTGAGTATTCATTTTTATAATTTGTTTCCTTACTTCTTCATGCAGACTTTTCATATGTTCCGCAAATTCTTCTGCCTCGGCACTGCACTTTTCTCTCTGGTCCAACTTTCTCAGTTCAGACACATTTCTCGGGCTGTTCCCATATATTATCTGGAATGGAGATTTATTTGTGCTCTTATTGACTGAACTGTTATACGCAAACTCCGCCTGCGGTAAAACTAAATCCCATCCCTTGGGTTGATCTGCTATCAAGCATCTCAGCAAATTACCCAGGCTTCTATTCACCACCTCTGTCTGTCCGTCGCCCATGGGTGGTATGCAGAACTGAATTTCAGATCTGTCTTCAACTTCTTCCACAAAGTTCTCCGTAAATACCCAACAAACTTTGTATCTCTGTCAGAAACTATGCTTCTTGGTAGACCGTGAAGTCGTACCACTTCCTTGAAGAATAACCCTGCAATGTGAACTGCATCACTTGTCTTCTGGCAGGGAATAAAATGTGCCATTTTGGAGAATCGGTCAACCACCACAAATACAGAGTCATTTCCCTCTCGTGTTCTCGGCAATCCAAGAATAAAATCCATGCTTATGTCCTCCCATGGCCTCTCGTGCACAGGTAATGGCCGGTATAATCCTATGTTTTGCCTTACACCTTTTGCCATCTGGAATATTTCGCAACCTTGCACAAACTTCCGCACATCTTGCTGAAGTTGCGGCCAGTAGTAATTTTCCTCCACCAGGGCAATGGTCTTATCCCGACCAAAATGCCCAGCCAGTCCTCCGCTGTGCTTTTCCTTGATTAAGTTTTCCCGCATGGAACTCCTTGGAATGCATAATTTACTTCCCTTGAACAACATTCCATCTTGGATTAGGAAATCCAACCATTTTGTCCTGTCCACAGTAACAGGTGTCAAGCAAGCCGTCCAGGCTTCTGCAAAATCTGGATCTTCAGGGTACAAACCCTTCAGTTCTTCAAATCCCACTACTTCCACTGTCATTTTAATCAGTAAAGTCTGCCTTCTACTCAAGGCATCTGCAACTCTGTTTGATTTCCCACTTCTGTGCTTCAAAGACAAAGGTATAGCTTTGGAGGAACTCCACCCACTTCATGTGCCTTTGATTCAGTTTTGTTTGACTGTTAATGTACCGTAAAGCCTGATGGTCAGTAAATAGAACAAACTCCTTTGGCAATAAATAGTGTCTCCACTTTTTCAGAGCTTGAACTATAGCATAAAATTCTTGGTCATAAACTGAATACTTTTTTCGAGCATCATTTAGCTTCTCACCGAAATAAGCAATCGGTCTGCCTCCTTGACTCAAGATAGACCCCTATTGCACCGCCACCGGCATCACAATCCACCCGAAATACCTTGTCAAAGTCTGGGAGTGCCAAAACAGGCTGTTCTCGTGACCTTTTTCTTTAATGCATCAAAGCTCCTTTCAGCCCCTAATGTCCACTTGAACTCTTTTTATCCCCTCTCATTGTTTCTATGAGAGGTGCACAAATGCTGCTGAAGTTCTTTATGAACTTCCTGTAAAAGTTGGCTAGACCATGAAATGATCTTACTTCTATTGTGCTTCTTGGGGTAGGCCATTCGATGATGGCTCTCACCTTCTCTGGGTCCATTTTTAGACCTTCTGCTGAGATTACAAACCCCAGGTATACTAACTCTTTCTTGACAAAATTACACTTTTTTAGATTTATTAATAACTGCTCTTCCCGTAGCTTTTCAAAAACCCTCCTGATATGCATCAGGTGTTCCTCCAGGGTTCTGCTGAATATCAATATATCATCTAAATAAACAATGACAAACTTTCCCAAAAATTCTTTCAATACTTCATTCATCAGCCGCATGAAGGTACTTGGTGCATTGGACAGCCCAAATGGCATGACCAACCACTCATACAAGCCTTCTCTTGTCTTGAAGGCTGTCTTCCACTCATCTCCCTCTCGGATACGGATCTGATGATAGCCACTTTTCAGGTCAATCTTCGTGAAGTACTCAGCCCCACTTAAACAGTCCATTATATCATCCATCCTTGGCAATGGGAATCTATATTTGATAGTGATTTTATTGATTGCCCGAGAGTCTATGCACATTCTCCACTCTCCATCCTTCTTGGGTGCTAGTACTGCTGGCACTGCACATGGGCTAAGACTCTCCCTAATCAATCCTTTCTCCAAGCAACTCCTGGACCTGTCTGTTTAACTCAGTTTCTATAGGTGTCATTCTGTGTGCAGCTTTATTTGGCAAGCTTGATCCCGGTACCAAATCTATATGGTGGCTAATTTTCCTTATGGGGGTAAACCCTCGTGCACATTATCAGACACAATATCTGGAAATTCCTCCAGCAGATCTAGGACTTCTGCTGGGGTATCCTGGCATTCCTTCTCCCTAACTCTAGGGATTATTGCATAACATAAATGTTCATGCTTCAACCCGTCCAGGAACTTTCTCCCTTCAACTAAACAGATTCTGGAGTTGTTACATACCTTTTCATCCGCTTCCTTTAAGGGCTTTAGTTTATGGCGTACACCATTCTTTGTCAATGAGTAGGTGTTGGCACGGCCATCATGCACTGCACTCCGGTCGAACTGCCAGGGCCTCCCCAACAACATATGGCAAGCATCCATAGGCAGGATGTCGCACAAGACCTCATCACAATAATTTCCAATATTAAATTTAACGGAGCACTGCTCATTGACCAAAGCTCTATGGTCCTTCTGTAACCATGCGACCCGATATGGATGCGGGTGCTTCTTCCTCTCTAACTATAGCTTTGTAACCATTTCTTCTGAAACCAGGTTATCCGTGCTACCATTATCAATAATAATATTGCAAACCTTGCCCGCACATTTACATCTTGTGCGGAATAAACTTCTTCTCTGATCTGTGTCCTTCTCCTCATTCAATAGGACTCTTCTTACGATCATTGCTTCCCCTCTCTCCGCTTCTTCTGAATGTTCAGACTCAGCATCTTCCTCTGCCACAGCAGCCCTGGCTGGACCCTCAGGCCTCTTGTTCATCCTTTCTCGGTGTTGTGGACACTCAAATGCCCGATGTCCTTCTTCACCACAATGGAAACATGTCCCACGAAATACTCCTCTTCCAAATCCTTGTCCAGATCCACCCCGTCCTCTTGGGTAGTCGTTTCGATCTCGGGCTGATAAACATCCTCTTCCCTTTGATCCTGGTTACTACCGGTTTCACCAGTCTTCTTCGGGTCTTTATACTTTTCTCCACCGGTTCTCCCACCAGCTCTTCCACCACGGCCCCTTCCTCTTTGCTTGCCTTCAAACCGCCTATTCAGTTTTTCTTCCACCTTTAAGGCAAACCGGTAAGCATCCTCAATGGTGCTTATCCGAACCAGGCTCAGCTCTTCCCGGATGCCGAGTCTCAACCCATTGATATAACGGGCTACCTTTTCTTTGTTTGCCTCCAAATGCCCAGTTCTAATAGAGATCTTGTAAAACTCCTCGGTGTACTCTTGGACAGTTTTGTTTGTCTGTCTCAAACTCGCATTTTTCTTAGCAGATCCAACTCATAGTCTGTCCAAATAAACTGTCTTTTCAGCTTTTCCACCATTCTATCCCATCTTGTTATTCTCTCCTTCCCTCTTCTCGTTCCTCTCCAACTGTATTCCCCTCCACCAAATGCTGGCATGACCCTTTAACTTGGTCTTAGCAAATCTGACCCGGTTAGGGTCTTCAACCTCCTCATATTCGAAATACTCTTCTAAATCATTTATCCAGTCAATCACCTCTTCTGGATTTAGGTTTCCCGAGTATGTAGAAACCTCCATTTTAGGTTGCTTTCCAATCTGAGAGATGGCCTTGTACAACCTGGCTTGTGCAGGATCCACAGCCTCTTCTTCTTCCTCAGACTGGTCTTCTTCTTCAACTTCGTCTTCACTTTCCTCATCCCTTCCGGGCTCGTGCCTTCTGCGTAACTCTTCTTGCAGGGCTTGAACTTGTCTCTGCAAGGCTCGAAAGTCTTCGGCCGGCACCACATTTCCTACTCCGCCACGGTTTCTTCGTGGAGGCATTTTTTTTTTTTCTCCTTCAAATCCTTCCATAGATCCTGGTGTAACTGCCTCTCTCCGGTGATCTGTTACACGCTCAGGAGCTCCCGCTCTGATACCACTTGATGGCAAGCCGAGATTCACACAACAACACTTCACATAAATTCACTGTAAATTGCTTAAAACAGTTTTTACAATATCATCTCCAGGCATAGAACTCTTCTCCCACAATCCCGAACTCACCATCCCTTCCCTTACAATTTTTTGGGTTTTTATCGAGGCCCCGATCCTCTAGGCAATTAATGCCCCGCCTAACAAAATTTCAAATTCGATTTTTCCCCCTCCCCGGGTTTTTCAAAATTTTTGCCATAAATGGGCCATCTGCCCGATCTACCATGGCGCTAGCATTAATGGCCTCCCTGCACCGGCCGCTTTGTTTTGACTGTCCTCTGCATTGTTGTCTCCTCCATTAAGCCATCACCTGTAATGGCTGTGTTGCCAGAAGAAATAATAAAAAAAAATGCGTGGCCGACACCTCCCTTCTCAACCTACGTGATCCCCATCTTTGTTCTCTTATACGTAGCCGACCGCGTGTAAATCTGGCCATGCCTTCTCCTTGTCGAAATAAATTTGGTACACGTACCCTTCACAACTGTCATGATACACGTGGCAGCCACGTGTCAAATTTGGCCTTGCATGGCCGTCCGCGTGTTCACCTTGGTTTGCCTTCTTCTTGGCCGTGATATCGCGACATGTCGCGATATCGCGACATGTCGCGATATCGCGACCCAACTTACTGTTTTGCTTCTGACTGCTAAAACGTCACGATATCGCGACCAAACTACCTCCGTGCCTTCATCCGCACCGTGCCTTTGTCTTTACAAAATCGTCGCGATACCGCGACGTCGCGATATCGCGACGGAAGCTCCCTTGCGCACTGCTGTTCAACTCACGTCGTGATATCGCGACGTCGCGATATCGCGACGAAACTCCCCTTGCCTTGGCAAACAAACAAACGTCGCGATATCACGACGGAAACTTCCCTCCGCTCCAGCTGCTAACTATTGTCGCGATATCGCGACGTGAACCGGCCCTTGCCAAAGCCGAAGCCCTTGAGGTCACGATTTCGCGACCCCACCCCAACTTCTGCCCAAACTTTACAAACTTCCCCGAGACTCTCCCACTTCTTTACAAAACTTCCCCCTTGGGAAAGAGCTGGAACCAAATAAAATACAAAGTACTTAAAAAAAAAAATTTGGAGGATGCAAGATTGCTCTTCTCCCGCCGGATGCTCCTGCATCAGAGATGATCCTCAAAAAGATGTTAATTATCCCATATGTGTTATTTAACCATTCTTGGATTACCAAAGTATACTGTAAAATTTTACCCTGCAAAATTTAAAATTTAGACATTCTAATTAGAGTTCTAAAATCTTTACTATTAAACCTATTTAAATTGTAAAAATACACACCAATACGAAAGAATCTAATAGTAAAAATATCAAAACTTAAACCTCATCACAACGAATATCCTTAACCCATTACTCTATTAATATGAAAAAAATCTAACCCATTACTCTATTAATTTGAAAACTATATTGTTGTATATCACTCTTCCAAGTTGAGTTAAATACATGTTAATGACAAAATATCTTAGAGTTAAGTAGATTCTCAAGCTTTTATATCTCTTGAACTAGAGGAATCCTTTTAAGGGAAGTGTCCAGAGTTATTATTGTAGGTGTGCATATGGTATTTATTTGAAGTGGTCATCAAGAACCTCACTATTATGATTACAATTTTAAAAATTTGAAATTTAAGAAGCCATGACATGATATGTATGTGAAGTGTCTCATTGTTAGAACTCTATTAAAATTAAAAACAAACTACAAACTTAAAGCTGATGTAAACAACTTTGCACATGTTTAATTAAATTAGCTTCTTGTAACAATTATATTGAATTTGTAAATCAAATAATTGATTATCATTATATATATATATATATTTTAAATTTTATAATAATATTTATATCATAATTAAATATATATTTTTTTAAAGTTTGGATATTATTCATGTATTGCTTGAACATTGGTCTCCTTTTTTAAATATTGAGGAATTTAACCGGTTGACCTAATTTCATTTGATAAAATAATTTTTTTCAATTGATTATATGGGGTTGAAATGGGTTCCACTCCTATCACATCATCACCACATAGTGGTATTACAACAAAGCTTAGATATTATCTATGTATCACTTGGCAAGATTTAAACCTTGGTCTCCTCTTTAAATATTGAGGAATCTAATCGATTGAGCTAATACCATTTGATTTTTTAATGAGTTTACACTTGTTTTTATGAGGGGTCTTGGTTCCCTCATACTAAGTGGGGTTTGAACCTTGGACCTCTCAAAGAGAGGCCAAAGCCCTTACCACTGCAATAAGCTTACAACTATAAATGCAAGTTTTTTATAAGGGGTTGAGTGATATCAATTTTTACTTATGAGATTTTAAATCTTGTTTATTTATATATATTCACTTATATATAATTTGACAATTATATATATATATATATATATATATATATATATATATATATATATATATATATATATATATATATATATTTGTCAAATTATTATAATATGATTATGTAATCATGTTATAATATAAGTGAATCCTTTCAATTCCATATAACCCATTAAAAAAATATTAACATATATTTATAAAATAAAATAAAAAATATATGTGATTATCTTTAAAGGTAAGTTGGTTTATTTATTTAGAAGTCATATAAAAACTGATCCCTTATTCTATAGTAAAAATTTGTAGATAATGAAAAGATAATCTATGACTATTCTACCAAAAGTTACAATTATTGATGTTTCTTTCTTTAACTAAAAAACTATTTCTTCTTTTAAACTAAGTATTTTTTAAGAATAAAAATGAGATTTTTTATAATTATTACTTTTGTATCATAAAACTTGATTTAACCATTATTATGACCTAAAATATAAATCATATAATATTTGTATTTACATAGAAAATTGAAGAAGATCCATAAAATGGAAATCAAGAATTCAAACTTTTTTTAGGTATTTAGCTGTAGCAACTTAATTGAGATGAGAATTGAATCGTTTGTAAACTCTCAAGCTCTAAAGGAGAGAGTTGTGATTTGTCAAGGGTGAGGATCCAATACAACCCTTTTTCTCAAACAATATATATATATTGTTGTATGAGTTTTTATATAGTAAATTTGAATGTTATCTATATTACTCACCAAAGATTTTATTCTAAAATAAAAAAAATTATCGAATCAATAACATTCATTTCCATCACATCTTTAGATTAAATAATAAAATAAAATATATTTTCTTATATGAGGGACATATTCAACATGTTGAATTCCATTTCAAAGGAACTTATGGGGGTCAAACCTTCTAGAGTAATTTCTTGAAATGGAGAGTTTGTTCATATGCCATTAACTACCTTAAAGAGAATTTAAGTGGTATATACTAAAATTTATCTTTTGTTAGAGTTGTTTGAGCTATTACTTAAAATGACTTGGATAAAAATTAAATCTTATAGCAGGATTCAGCAACCAGACCATGATAACATAACTTTCAAGTGTTGAATATGGTTTGAGATAGGCTAAATTTCAAGAGACCACCCCATAAAAAGCTAAAATTAGAATAAATTTCAACATCAAGATAGTTGTTGGAGTAGGTTAGAGATGATGCATGAAGGAAAATAATTCTTCATCACATCAAAAAATGTAGCAAGACCACTTCCTTAGAAAGCAATGATAGTCACCCATGAGGCTGAGATGGGGGAACAACCCAACCAAAAAAAAATATTCATGAGGTAAATATAAGGAAGGACTAGAAAAATATGTTCAAAAACATTGAATCTCAAAAGGATAAAATGAAGGTGGAATCTAATACAACATTAGAAAAAATGCATAGGACTTGAAGATGCAAAAGAGATTAATAGAGAATCAAACAACATGAGTTCTACTAGTTAAATTCCTCAAATTTCAAGGAGGAGACTTAAGTTCAAATCTTGACAAGCGATATATGTATAATTACCAAATACCTTGTAATACAATTATGCGGTCATGTTCAATATGACTTAATATTAATCCCATATAACCAATTTAAAAAAAATGATATAGTAAGATATAAAAGATAAATTCATTTAATAGGAGCACAAAAGTTCGAGAATTAGGTAAAAAGGACTCTTTGAAATAAAACAACAAGAATGTAGAAATACAAGGATTAACATGATGCATAATTTCGTGCACTTTCTCCTCTAAATGTTTGACAAATAAATCACTAAATAGACTTCTATCGAAAATTTCAAAAATTAAGGAAGATCCCATGACTAGATGAGAAGTAAAGAGAAGAGGAAGGCCCAAGAGAAGTGAAAAATAGAAAAAGAAGCACACAAATAAGTAGACATTGGGAATTAAGAACAATTTACCTAGTTATTGAGAAAGAGAGGGGCTAAATCCATTGACAAGAATAAAAGTTGAGATGAATATTTTGTTTTGGAATATCAAAGGGATTGATATGATCCAAAATAAGAAAAGAGTTAGATACATAATAAATACAAAAAGGTCAAAATTTTTTATCATACCTGAATTAAAAATAAGTTCAAGTATAAATAACCAAATGATGGGAACTATTTGGAAAGGTAGTGAACCAATGGTATTTAAAACTATTAAAACTTCAATAGGACTCTTAGTTTCCTAAAGAAATGTTCTATGAGAGGGTAACTTTATGGAATTAAGATAGAATAGATAGGGATAAATATGATAAGTATTTAACTCTCTTTATTTTTGTTTTTCTTCTTAATATATACAACCCAATAACCACACATGGGAGGAAAAAATTATGGAATTTCTTTAGCAATTGAATAGACGTTAGTAAGAGGGTGAGATGGATACTAAAGAGATTTCGATATAGTCCTATCCTCTTCTAAAAATTCAATGGAGTCTATTATATCCTCCCTTTATGGATCAATTGATTTATTTTATGAACCATAATTTTTTATAGAGAATAGTCCCAAAAAATGGACAATTTGCATGGGATAATCAATGCATAAATGGGAAGTTTCATATTGCACAAGGGATGGATAGTTTTTTTTTCCTTACTCAAGTTGTTTGAAAATCTATTTGTCTATCTTATCAAGTATCATGATAAGACTACGATCAAACCATAAGGTAATAATCTGGCAAGTGGAAAAGGAGGTGTCACTTTGGATCCATCCCTTCAAGTTTAACTAATATGGTATACTATTGTTTAGAATTTAATAAATGAATGATGGATAAAATCATAAACAAAAGTCTGCCACATATTTCAATTGGAGAAAAAATTAAAATTTATAAAGGAGAAAACTAAAGAATGGAATAAATAATGTTTTAGAAACATTTTTATTAGGAGAACAAAATTCAAGAATGAGTTATACAAGATTTAGCAGGAAATATAGTTAGAACAACTTATAAAGCCTTTATACAAGGAAGAAAAGATGTTACTAGCTAAGTTTCTTAAAATTCTAAAATAGGAAGAGGTACATTACAAGCATAAAAATATGGAGAAATTAATCAAGGAGATTAAAAATAAAAATTATAGATAAATATTCAATGAGATGAGTAAATTCTTGCAAATAGCCCTTTATGACTAAAATATTTAAGGATCCAAAAATGATAAGATAGAGATAATCAATTTTGAAGAAGACTTACATGCAAAACAGGACTCAAAATTGGAAGATTACATAAATCATCTAGAAAATTCTAAACTTATTTTTTTAGTTGTTTATATGGGATTGAAATGATACCCACACATACTACATCATGACTGCATTATCAAGGTACTTCAATAAACCACATAGTTCTACTACAACAAATCATAGTATCATGACAACCTAGCACCCCATGGGAATTAAACCTTGATGGGATCTTTATGATCCAAACATTCTCACCAATCAAACTTTAACTCGAGCAAATTTCTTAACCAAAACCGAATGAAAATTAATGGTACTCATATGATTAGGACAAGGACAAAAGATAGTCTTTTATTTTCAATCAGACATATCTTTAAACCCATGTGTTTTCAAGAAAAATTATTTGAGAAGTTTTGAGAAACAGTGAAAGAAATTGTTTGGAAATGAGTGAATAAATCTAAAGCAAAGAAATTCATATTGAGATATTTAAGTATGACCTTCCTTGTTTGGGTTCTAAAGTAAGGTAGAGTTAAATATTTTGACAATCATTGATCGACAACTCAAAACATTATGTATAAAATCATAACAAATCATCTTAAAAGAGTCCAATCAGTTTAGAGAAACAATAATTATTCATGGAAGAATCTTATACATAGTGGCATAATCATGGATTAATAGCCTACCCATTCACTAAACAAAACAAAGAAAGGAGTTATAGTAAAATCAGATATGACAAGGCTATCACTAAGTCAATTGGAATTCGATTATTTTTAAAGAATTTTTAGAGTTAGAAAAGATTTCATGAAACATCAAATATGTCAACTAATGGTACCAAAAATGGGTTGTTTTAATTCATTATGGGACCTTTGTCAAGGGGATCCTCTCTCCTTGTGTTAATCTATAATTTTGGTTAAAGTTTTGGACAAAACTATTAAGGGTATGCAAAGGATAAAAAATAATGAATGTGTTGAGGTGTTTTCAAACCAAGTTAAAATTTTTGAGTTCAATTTTTTAATGATACTCTCCTAATGGTTCATATTGAATTAAAAAAAAAAAACAAATAGTCTTAATCAATAGAAGTCTCATATGAGAAACTTGTAGGTGAATTAGTGAAAACAAATCAAGAATCCTTTTCATTGATACTTTATAGCATACTCAAGATCACTCAAAACTTGGATTTGGAATTGTATTCTTTCCTTTGCATTATTTTGGAATTTTGCTAGTTTGTGCTAAAAACAAGAAAGTCCCTTATTGGAAAGAATACAAATAGATTGCCAAGGTAGGAAGGGAAAGCCCTAATATTTGCAAGTTATATTCCATTGATTAAATCCACTCTTCATGAGAATTTGGTGGACATTTAATAAAATTTGCATCTATCCTTAAAAATTAAATATCAAAAGAACAATATTTTAAAGACATTCTTTAGAAGGAATTGACAAATTAGTTTAAATTTCCTCTATAATATCGGGACTAAGTTTAAAAAATCAATACAAATATTGAGTGGGGACTAGAAGGATAATGTGATAAATATTGATGTCAAAGCCAAACCAAAATGAAGAATATATACAAAAATTATAAGCTTTGGGAAAGATCATAATTGAAAAATATGTGAAAAATAAAGTGAGGGAAAATATCTTTAGGCTGGCTAAAATGCCTAAATGATCTGGTCATTGGAGCATTATCATATAATGTTTTCTAGTAGTCAAAGCAAATACTAGATATCATATAAGAAAGAAAGATAAAGTTTCATATTGGAACAATTCTTGGGAGATAAAGTGGGAACCTTAAGTAAGGAATATAAATAATACAAATCATGTAGGGTGTTGGAATTAATTATATCTATTGAATCAACCAATTGGTAGCAATAAATTACAAATATGGTGACTAATAAGAGTTTAATTTATATAGTCAAGGGATTACAACTTGGTAAGCTCACATGTTCCTTTATTTTGAAAAGAAGATTCTCAGGTATACGTAAGTAAAACATGGAACTATTTGGTTAAAAATAACTAGAGAATTCTTAATGCGTCTATAGATGATACTCATAGGAGTAATTCATGGAAACATATTTGGATCAAATAGGCCTTCTTGAGAGTTTCCACTTTCATATGACACATTTAATAAAATCCTCCCAAGAAGAAATATTGTTTAAAGAGTGTGTACAATGGACTATTTATATGTCTATTATGTTACAACCATTTGAATGACTCACCCTATCTTCTCTTGGTCCATCAAATTTAAAGATAATTTCTAGAAATATTAGATTGTTGGAAGGGTGTTTCATTGGGTTTCCTACAACAAGGATATATGATATTAAATAAAAAAGACATAAGCAAATGAAGAGCCCTAAAAAATATTTCATAAAATAATGTGGCATCAAAATAAAATATAACGATTGCAAGTGGGGAAGGATTTTGTGTTCACACCTCAAGTGGAAAAATTATTATAACTTATGAAAAGTTACATGGTTGAAATTCCTACAATTTCACAAAGTCTAAATTATTAAGCATGTATATATTTATAGGGAGAAAGCATGGTTGAAACCATACAAGGGGGCTTTATATTTATAATCTCCTCCATAAATAAAAATAGTTGCAATGATTTGATGTAATGACTTTGCCATCCAAGATGCATTGGATTTAAATCCACATGATGTTCCCCCATCAACAAAGAATGTAATTAGATTATTGATAAGCCTACCAATGTAGAATCTAACTTAAAGCTAGGGATTCTATAAGTAGTAGAGCAAAATTGATCGAAGGAGATTCTCTTATTATCATGTAGTGAAGATAAACATCACAAAATGAACACAACCAAGATATTTGTGGATCAATGTATGAAAGTACTATAGTGAATCACAATCCTAAAAAAAATGAGAAAGTCTAGTTATTAATTTATTTTTTCTTCTTCATCGCAAATCCTTATAGAGTCTCTTTTGAATAAATTGATTATGTTTCATTCATTTATTATAATCAATTGATAATACATAAATATATGTATTTTACAAGTTATTGATGCAAATAATCCAAAGACTAGAAGAAAAGAAGAATTGAGCTCTAACTTAAACTTGGTTAAGAATATGTCTATCACTCAACTACTCATTTGTTTAAGTAGTTAATAATCGTTGGCCAAGCATCCGAATTGAGCTTGTGCAAAAATCTTTTAGAAAGTAGAAGTAGCGAATAAACGAAGGTTGGTCGAAGTCCAAAGTCATCATGGGCAGAGTGGTGCATTGGCAATTAGATTTTAGCTAAGGCTTGTGGCAGCACAAAATTCAAGGTTTCGAATCCTCTTGACTGCATTCGGAAGGCATTGGAAGAAAAGCGCTCGAAGCGCTTTTGATTTGCAAAAATGGAGGAAAGGTTTTAAGGCACATTGTGCCTTTCCCTTTTGAATGAGCGGCTAGCTCGTGTGGCAACATTAGCCATGGCTAAGGCGCTCACGGTGTGGGCAAGTTGGGGGTTCGAATCCCCTTGAGGAGGTAAATACGTTTTTGCTCTAATTAATTTTGTTAAGCCCTAAGTTGGAGTTATAATGTGGTTAGGAATAATTAAAGTTTTTAATTAAACTTTGTTTTTATAAGGGCTATGATTATTATTTCAAAAGTGGATGAGTTGTTGATTTAATTTGATGTTCATGAAATTGAGAATTAAGATTTAGGAGAAATAAGGAGCTGTTATAAAATAATTTTTGAGAGGTTTATTGATTTTTATTTTTGATAAGGGTTTTTATTAAAATGACTTTGGTGGATGTGTTTATTAAGTTGAAGTAAAAAGGTGTAAATTGAGTTATGCTTTATCTTATGATTATTATTTGAAGTCCACTAACCCTTATTGAGAATGGAAAGGAAAGTTGTGTTTAGTGTGGCAAATTTTATGGATAACTTCTTGGCATCAAAAAGATATGGGCACATTCTCCTATTGATTTTTTATGGTGGTTGGTTTCTGAAATATCATTGGAGTGAAAAGGATTGATTGCGGTTTCCTTTTCAAAAATGGTTGGTTGAATGCTTCAAGGTTTTCTGGTTTGAGAGTTGTGTTTAAACCTTGTTTTATAAGCATAGTTGTTGAAGCCCATTGGTTATGTAAAGAACTTGAAAAGAACATGAGTATAGTTGTTATGTGAGATTTGTTGTTGAGAATTATTGGAAACATTTGAGTTGGTTGATACATGCTTGGACTAGGGTTTTGTGAGAAAGAGTGTCCCTTGTGGTGATTGGTTGAGTTGAGTTGATTGAGCCTAGTCAAGTGATTGTGTGAGGTGATTGTTCAAGTCCCATGAAACAAACTATTCTATAATTCTGATTTGAGTTGAGATTGAGATTAGAACATATTGAGTCTCTAACAATTCTCTTTATGCTTCTATGAGTTGACTTGAGTTGAGATTGATTTGAGTTGAGTTGAGTTGAGATCATAGTGGATCATTGTTGTCATCCATTGTAGAGTGCATTGCCATTCATTGTTAGAGTTCATATTTAAGCCTTGCCTTCACAGATTTGTGGATGATATTTGAGTACTACTTGAGCATGATTGATTGAGACTTTGAGAAGGCCTTTGGGATAGATTTTTGGACAGATTTATGGTAGTTTGTGTATGATTGATTGAGCCTTTGAGAAGGCCTTTCTGGACAGTTTTAGATAGCTTTGTAGATAGTTTTAGATAGATTTGTAGACAGATTTGGGACAAATTTTGATGAGGTTTTGAGTGAGCCTATTGAGCAGAGTTGAGCAAGTTCTTGGTGAGCTTGCTAGAGCAGTTTTGGACAAGTTCTTGGTGAGCTTGTTGAGAAGATTTAAGCAAGTTCTTGGTGAGCTTGTTAGAGAATATTTGGACAAGTTCTTAGTAAGCTTGTTAGATCATATTTGAGCAAGTTCTTAGTGAGCTTGCTAGAGTATATCTGGACAAGTTATTAGTGAGCTTGTTGGAGTAGATTTGGATAAGTTCTATGTGAGCTTGTTGAGCAGTTTTGGACAAGTTATGTGTGAGCTTGTTATGCATTTTTGGGCAAGTCCTGTGTGAGCTTGTTATGAAGATTTGTACAAGTTCTATGTGAGCTTGTTATTGCCTAGCTTTGAGCAGATCAAAGAAATTTGGACAAGTTCTGTGTGAGCGTGTTGAGTAGTTTTGGACAAGTTCTGTGTGAGCTTGTTATGCATATTTGGACAAGTTTTGTGTGAGCTTGTTATTACCTAGCTTTGAGAAGATCAAAGAAATCATTGTATTGGATAAGGATCCTTATTTCTATGTGAAATATTATAAGGATATTATCTTGTGGAGTACCCCACATTGGGGGAACCATGTTAAATCTTGTGTCTCAATTGTGTGTGGTGACTTGTGCTCTTGCTTACTATTGCTATCTAAGTTATTAATGCACATTGCTATATTTGGTTATTGCAATTAAGGACATTAATTGATATTGGTTTGGAAAGAAAGTAAAAAGTGGTCTTATACTGTTCACCCCCCCTCTCAGTATAAGCTTGTGTTCTTCACATAGTTTAGAGTGTGAGTTATATTTCCCCTTTTATGTAAGTGTGAATGTGCAGGAAATGCACAAGTATCATGTAAAGTTGTAATGTGTAGGAAATGCACAAGTGTCATGTGAGTTAGTGTGCAAGTTTAAGTTGAGCCTATGTGCACAAGTATCTTAGATTAAAGAGATTAAGTAAGAGAAGTGCAAGATTCATGTATAGGTGTGCATATTATATAGAGTCAAGTGTTCATCAAGTATGCAAGTGTCAAGTAGATAATCCAAGAGTCATGAGACTTGGCATATGGAAAAAAATAGTCAAGTATCCAAAGAGTCACACTACTATTGCTATATTATGGAGATAATACTCCATAAGGATGAAACACAAACAATCACAATCAGTCACATTCATTACTTGTGTAAGAGAAAGAGAAGTAATAAAGATTGCATACATTTTGAGAAATTAATATTGTAAGTTGTTCTTCATGCATAGTACATGAATGATTAAGGCTATTACATTCATATTACTACTTATTATTGAATGTTATTTGATTTATTATAAGCCTTAATTTACATATTAATTTTCTCATATTATTCTACTCATATCATTATCTTGACCTTATTATATTGTGGCTATATTATATTCGATCCTATGATATTTGTATTAGTATTAAGGCTTAAATAGCCATCAAATACCTATGAAAGCAATTTTGTTATATGTTATAATTTAATTAATTTATAAATTATAAAAAAAATTATATAATTACAAATCAAAATAATTATTTTGAAAATTATCTTTAAAAGTGAGGGTAGGGCTATACACCATGCTTCGATAACTAAAGTATGGTTGGAAAACCATATATTGGGTAAACAACATCGTCTATGAGGGTTGTCTCTTATGGCCTATGGTATTTCAAACCTTAAAAATTACTTTACCTTTAAACATCAAATGACATGAGCTCAACCGGTTATATTCCTTAACTTTCAAGGAGGAGACTCATGTTCCAATCTTGCCAAATGATACATGCATAATTTCCAAGTTGTTATAATACCACTATGTGGTCATGATGTAATATAGGTGAGGCTTATTTCAATCCCATATAATCGATTAAAAAATTATTATCTTTAAAAAATTATTTGTTGTTATAAAATGAAATGATGTCAAGCGGTTTAAAACAGGGCTCTCAATATGAAGATCCAAGAGTCTTAGGTTGTATATGTATATAATGTAAAAGTGTCAATTATAAAATCAATATTTGATTTATTAAAATATTAATGATTAAATAATTACAATGTAATAGAATGGACTAATTGGAAGTTAGAGCAAGTTCAAATCGGGAGTGAACACCACCTTTTCTTGCTCTAGTTTTTTGGGGAAATTCTAAATGAGGAAAAACTCAATAACATGGAAGGAAAGCCATATTTTAAAGCCTTAGCTAGAAGGATTCCCTACCTAGAAGTATGGATACCCAAGTTGGAGATAATAGGAAGAACAAATAGATGACAAGTCCAATCTAGGGAGTATATGTTACACCAAAAGTGATTATCAAGGATGAGATAATCGAGAATAATATAATGGTTCTTAAAAGTGGAGGGTCAATATGTAAGTTCCATGGATACTAGACTAAGTTTTTTAAGATTCACAATTGGATCAAGTGGAAGTGGAGATTAAATTCAAATTACTCCATGACTTTTTTTCTAATTTTTTTTTTCTCATCATCTTTTCTATTTTAGACATCAAGGATAAAATAATGGATGGTGGCCTCTTGTTTAGGAAGAGAAATGCCCTATATTTAAGACCATGGAGTGAGAATTTTTTTGTAGAGAAAAAACTGTTTAAAAGTTTCCAGTGTGGGTTAGGCTTTTTTGACTTCCTTACTAACTTTTCAATAAGGATATTTTGAATAATATGGTAATACCCTATGGATTTCATCCAAGAGGGATAAACTATTCAGGAGCAAAAGAATGTTTTTTATAATTGAATATGTGTTTCTATGGATATTTCAAAACCTTTACCATAATCCATAAATATTTTATTTGAATGAAAAGAATGATATAAACAAGTGGATTATGAACACATTTTATTTTAATATAGCAAATGCTATAAGACTAATTACATGGCAAGAGATTACAAAGTGATAAACTATGGGAAAATATAAACTTTTTGGTCATGAGACAAACTTCAAGATGAAGCAAGGAGATCATACTGTAGTAGAATTTTGAGAAGATCAAGGATATTCCACTTCCAAAAAGGAGGTAAAGAAAGTATATTTCCAACATAAGATGACAAAGATCATCATTGTTCATTCGAACCAACTGTTAGAAGAAAAAAAGAATGATACATGTGATGAGGAAGTACATTATGTAAGTTTAAATTCAAAAGGAATTAAAGGTGCAAAGGAAGATGTGGAGGAAAATTTTAAAACAAAGGAGGCAAAAGAGGTCAAGTTTATTCCAAGTAAATCATCTTTCTTTTGCTCTAGTATAAAATCCTTTCCTTGTAATAGAAATGAAATTAATGTAGAGGATATCCTTTACATTGTAGGGTTTCAAAAGCAACATAAGAAATAAATGAGGATGGAGGATTTCCATAGAAATTTAGGGTTCTTAGGGCAATATAAGAAGGTAATTGCTATGGAGGAACACCATTGTACTTTAAGGTTTCAAACATAAATAAGAAAGTGCTTTTGATGACTGTCCTTGCACTTCAAATCCTTCAAAGCAAGACAAACCTATAGATAATAAGTCTCGCTATGAAAAATATGAAAAATTCAAAGAGTTATGAAGATGTAAGTATTGTGGGAATGAAAAGAGGAAAGGAAAATCACACGGATATTGATATGGGAAAATAAAATTAAATATCACGTGTTAACACGAAGAGGAGCTAAGTCCATAAATAAAAACAAAAATAATGTTGAAATGATATCTTGGAATACTAGGGATATGAATAAGATCCCTAAAAAAAGGGATATTAGGAAATTAACAAGTTGTTATACCCAACATATATAGAGAGATGGAGATCGAGTAGCATATATTTTAGTTATTTGTGGTGTTGATCTTCAACTTAGTAAAATTTATATTTTATAAGGCAATTGGTTAAGTAAGATTTTCTCTCTTAATAAAGATGATATTAAGGAGTTGATTATCAAAACATAGCAATTTGAGAAGGATGAAGAATATATTTGATAAAAATAACAAGTTATGTATGGTTGAATTCTCTTGTTAACAATGTAATAAGAGCAATGTAATGTTTTGATAATTTAACGGGAGTGGCCTCAAATAAAAACCATACATAACTTATAATAAAAATAGAAGGAACTATTAATACAAATAATAAAGGAAAAATATTATACTGAAAATAATCTTACTTTTAAATAAATAAAAAGTATTTAAAATTATATAATATTTTTTTGCTGGAGAAAAAGGGGTTATACTGTTAGAGTAGGTTATTTAGACTCTAGCTCATGCTCACCTAGGGTACTTTATTTATTTTATTCTGCATTTTCCCAACCACTTATATGTGGATATTTCTTATTTATATTTTATATATTATGGGGATATTAGGGTTTGACTATTCCTAGGGAGTTATCCATTAGGTATTTGTGGAGGGTTGAGATATTTTCTCCCCATGTCGGTTATAGATCTATGGACCATATCGCACCTCCCTATTGTACGGTGAATATTGATCCTTATCACTTTGTTATGATCTTACGACTGTGGTGGATATTCCTTGCCTATTTAACCAAGGTCTTTCCATTGTACTAAACAAGGCATTTTACATCGATCTATTACCAGATTTTTGTTCTTCCAGCATTTGCTTCCATTGTGTACTTATTTATTTCATTCTCTTGTGTTTGGTTAATGTGGTGTGATTCAACGTCTTAGATCCTTGTGTCTTAGATTGATATTTGCTTCTCATCATCGCTCCTTTCATGAAAACATCCATTGTTTTGTGGTTGGATTGGTTTGA
The DNA here is from genome assembly GCA_028583015.1 of Wollemia nobilis. Taxonomy (NCBI): domain Eukaryota; kingdom Viridiplantae; phylum Streptophyta; class Pinopsida; order Araucariales; family Araucariaceae; genus Wollemia; species Wollemia nobilis. The sequence goes on from JAQPPZ010015413.1 coordinate 1,257,049, forward strand.
AATATTTTTGCACAAGTGTTGGAAATTTTGAGTAGATAAGTTGTCATTGATGTCAAGAGTGAGTGGTCATTGATGTCGAGCTTTCAGCACCAGTCAGTGGCAGTTTCAGTTGGCAGCATCTGTTTCAGTTCTCAAACAAATGCAAAAGGATAATTTGGTTTCAGTTTCAAGACCCGGTTCCAGGAAGTCAGATTTGGCCCAAAGTGCACGAAGAAGCCCAAGTGAATAATATTATAATACCTTTTATAATATTATACAAAGGAAGTTTAAAAATTAATTATAAATTAATTTATTAATTAATTTATTTAACTTATAAAGTTATTTAAGTTAATTATTAATTAATTTAAATATTAATTTTAAATTAGTTTAAATATTAATTTTAAATTAATTTAAACCTAATTTTAAATAACCCTAAGGTGGGTTATTTAAATTAAAATTCAAAATTTTATTTTGAATTACAAAGCATCGACGTCAGGAGAAAATTAAAATGTGTATATAAGGGGGGACTACCCACCTTACCAAATATTTACCATGCCTTCAAATATCATTGCGAGCCTTATGAATTACGCTGCGTCCAAAGCGGAGATAGAGTGTGCGAGTTTCATGGAAAGTCAAACGACGGTGAAGGCATAAGAGGAAGGTACTCTTCCTTTTGTCACGTGGACATTAGTAGCCCACGCGGTGGGCTCCCAAGCGCTAAGGCACTTAGGCTTGGGGAGATGGCGGATCGAATCACACCGAAACCCATTTTTGGGGAAGAAAGAGGTATGCTTTAATATTGGGCACCAAAAATTTTGGAAATATTGTTTGAGCATTTAGAAATTAATTTTTGCATATTATAATTGGTTTCTAAGGTAGAAAGGGGAGTTATAAGGAATTTGAAAAATTATATTTTTAATATTATTTTCTCAAGTGCTTGAAATGATAGTAAGGTGTTTGGTTGATGTTTTATGGTGTTGGACATTATTTTGAGTTGGATTTTATAAGGTGTATTCAAGTAATTATTTCATGTATGTTATGATGAGTGTTATTTTTAAAGGGAGCAATAAGGAATAATTTGAGATGTGATTATTTTGTTTCTAAGGAATATTTTTGAGAAAGTGTTGAAGTGATATTGTTTTGTTTAACCATTGAAATTGGAAAGAAGGAAATTGTGATTGAGATAGGTTTTTCTAAAGACACTTTTACATCCAACAAAAGATATGTGCATATTCTTCCTAGTGAGTGATTGGTGAAAGTTGTGAATGAAAATTTGAAGCGAAAAGGATTGTTTGGTTAGCATTGTTAAGAGTGTTTTTAATTAATGCTTCAATATTTTCTGGAATAAAAAGAGGTTTTGATAAAACCTCATTTTATAAGCATTGTTTTTGAAGTGATTAAATTGAGTGAAGAACTTGAACTAGGGTTTGCAAAGAACATGAGTATCATTGTTATGTGAGATTGATTGATAAGCATTGTTGAAAACATTTGAGTGATTGTTCATATGGTTGGACTAGGGTTTGTGAGCAAGGATTATTTCATTGAGTGATTGGTTGAGTAGAGTTGGTTGAGCCTAGTCAAGTGAATGTGTTGAAGTGATTGTTCAAGTTCTATGAAACAAATTATTTTATATTCTGAATTGAGTTGAGAAAGTGATTGATATTCTTATGAATGTGAAGCATATTGAGTCTCTAACAATTCTCTATATGTTTCTAAAAGAGTGATTGAAAGTTATTGAGTATTGTGAATGTGAAGCATATTGAGTCTCTAACAATTCTCTATATGTTTCTAAGAGAGTGATTGAAAGTGATTGAGCATTGTGATAAATGTGAAGCATATTGAGTCTCTAACAATTCTCTATATATTTCTATGAGATTGGACAAGTTCTAGTGTGAACTTGTTGGGTAGATTTGAGGTAAGTTCTAGAGAGGACTTGTGGAAAAATTTGTGTGAGATTTTGTGGAAGCTTACAATACAGTTTGAGTACAGAGATTGATTGAGCAGATTTGGACAAGTTCTATTGAGGACTTGTTGAGCAGATTTGGACAAGTTCTAGTGAGGATTTGTTGAGTAGATTTAAACAAGTTCTAGAGAGGACTTGTGGAAAGATTAGTGTGAGTTTTTGTGGAAGCTTACAAGGCATATTTAAGACAAGTCTTTGAGAAGACTTGTGAGCAGAGTTGATTGATTGATTTTTTCAAACCTTGAGTTAAGGTTTAGGGCAGATCTAGCAGAGTTGATTTGAGATTGATTCAAGCTTTGTGTTAAGTCTTGAGGATAAAAATAGAGATTGAGCAGATTTGTGCTAGATCGAAGGACTATGTTTAGTGCAGATTTGAGGACAGAGTTTGGTGCAAATTTAAGGATAGATTTGTGCTAGATCAAAGACAAATATTAAGGATAGATTTGTGCTAGACTAAAGGACTATGTTTAGTGCATATTTGAGACAGATCTTTGGAGGTGACAGAGTATAGAGGACAATAGTCTCCTGTGGATAGAGATCCATAAGCCAGGGCAGTGAGAATAGGTGTCTTCAGTGGATAGATATCCATTAGCTAGAGCAGTGGGGACAACAGTTCTTCTAGAATATCACCAGTCAAAGCTAAGGAGAAAGGAGTTCTCCTGTGGATAGAGATCCATGAACTTGATTAGGGGATTGGTGTCTCCTTTAGATAGATATCCATAAACATTGTAATAGGGAAAGGATTATCAAAATATTGATTGAGAAAATTTTAGTGAAATATTTTCTCTGTGGAGTAGCCCACATTGGGTGAACCACGTTAAATTGGTGTCTCTATTATGTGTGGTGATTTATGCATTGCTTTGATTATTGTTGTTGATATTTCTATATTTATATTGCATAATATTGATTGGGAAATAAAAATAAAAAGTGCTCTTATACTGTTCACCCCCCCTCTCAGTATAAGCTTGTGTTCTTCAATAAGGAGCTACGAATATTCTATTAGCCTTGGAAGATGAATCTACAAAAAATTGTGAATCTAGAAAATTTTATCTGTATCCATGCAATTTTTATTGGGGTAATTTTTTATTTTTTCTAGCAAATTAAAATGGTGTACCATGTCATATATTCAGCCTTGAAGCTTTTTTTAACTACAAAAATTATGAATCTGGGTAATTTTGTGTATTCAATTTTTTTTTAAACTGCAAAAAAATTCCAGTTCTGGTTGTTGGATCCTTTTTTGCCCATAAAGGTGCCCTTGTACATGTTGGAAAGGAGAGGTCAATATTTCTAAACTTATTGATTTACACTTGGAACATTTTTTGAATAGAAGTTTTCTTTTCAAAAAGAAAGTTACCTTTTTGTGGTTTTTTTAAATCTCATTGTAAGGGGACTTGCTAATTGTAAGACAAAATATTATTTTTCGCAATTGAAAAGACAAACTCATATTCTCATTGTAGCCTAAAATTATAAAGGCAATTTCTTCTGGGGGGTTATCTTTCTAAGTGGAATTAATAAAATTTGTTTATGGGGGTTGCTTTGGTGCTTATTCTTTGCACCAATTTTGTTTTGTTGCCTGGTTTTTTGTGGTGATTTCTAAAATGAGTTCTATAATTTCTATTGAGTTACTCACACCCCATAATTATCACACATGGTGAGCACGTATGCAACATCAACTTCAATGAAAAATATTAATTCTACTAGAAAAAATTAACAAATATTTACAAAATAATATGATTTGTTTATACATCGTGGCAAATATCTGAAGCTATGGGAGTAATAATTATGCATGTTAGTTATAGTATTTGGTTCCATTTGGATGCTTGTACAACACCATTTGATATGTGGAAAAAATTGAATACACTGTTTGACAAAGTAGATCAAATTAGGATTATGCAGCTTGATGCACAACTCATTGCCTTGAGTCCTAATGATTATCACACTATTATAGACTATCTCACTTAGTTCAAGCTACTTCTTAATAAATTGAAGGGAAGTGGAAAGAATAATATGGAAGATGAGTGTATTTTATTGATTCTATCAAAGTTAAAGGTTCCATTTCAGACCTTTGCTAGAACTTTTTTCTCCACCATGGATGCCTTTGGTGTAGCCTACAAAATACCTAGTTTAGAAGAGTTTTGTGATAAACTTACCCAAGAAGAATCAAATCTCTCCCCCCTTGAGTCCTCCTCTAAGGCATTAGTAGCATCCAGTTTTAATTCTAAAGGTAAGGGAAAGTCTAAACCCAAGCCTAAATCCACTTTATTCCCTTCACAAAATTCTCTTAAGTCAAACAAGTCCAATAAAAATAAGCCTAAGTCATCTTCCAAAGGTCAAAATAAGTAAAATATCTCTTATTCTCATTGTGAAAAAAATGGTCACTTAGATTATATATGTTAGGAAAAGTTAGAAGCCCTCAATGAAGCCTTCAAGAAACACATTTTTTCTCTTTCCACTTCATATTCTAATGATAAGGGTAAGCATTTGAATGCATTTGGGAGATCACATGACACTCCTTCAGTAGATTCGATATTGGATTTAGAAGCCACACATCACATGACTTCTTCCAAGGAGTCTTTTGCCTCTCTTTGTTCCAGTTCTACCTCCCACATTGAGGTTGGATATTCTTTCTATATTTCTATACATAGAAAAAGGGACATATAGTCAGATGGTGGGAAAATTGAGAATGTGCTTTATGTACCTGATATTTCCACTAACTTACTCTTTTTTACCAAATTTACCATTCTAGGGAGGGTAAGATTGTATTGTTCACACCATAGGGTGTTGAGATTAGACACTTGTTGGAGACTCAACCTATAGTTGCACAGGGAGTTGTAGATCATAGTTCTTGTCTCTACCATTTTGAGGGTTTTGAATTTTCATTTTTTGGTACTTTTATAGTTGCTCATGCAAGCTATGAGAGCAAGTTATGGCATGATAAATTTGATCATCTCAATTATAGGTACTTAAATAATTTGAGTACATATAACACGATGGATGGTTTGCCTAAGGTTTCTTGCCTTGATGTAGTTTGTCCAGGTTGTGCACTTGTAAAACAAGACCAAGATCCTTTTCTTAAATGTGTAGAAAGTGTAAACAATTAATTCATTAAGTGATTATTTAGTGGTTAGGCTAGGTTAGTTTGGTTGTCAAAAAATGATTTTAATGTCGGCATGTTTTTTAAATTAAATATCTCTTCTTCCCCTTATCCCTCCATTCCCTCCTTTATTCCCTCTTCCTCCTTATCACTCCACCTCCTTTCCCTTTATTCCTCCAACCTCCCTTCATCTTCTCCTCCGACTTCCTCCCTTCCCGCTTCTCCTCTAACCTCCTCTCCCTTCATATAAAATAGGTGTGTTTTCAATAGTTTTTTTGAATAATGTAATTTTGCTCTGTGAAATTCTGAAATAAACCATTATTTTGTTATTGCCACCTGGTCCGAATTTGAGATTTGGTATCAGAGCCAACCGAGCAAGCGTGCTGGGCACGAATCTCGAGGTCGCATGGTGATCCAGCTGGTGAGCATGCTGGGCACGAATCTCGAGGGCACACCATGTTCGAGGAGCTAGGCGATCGGATCGAGGAGGTGGCAGAGTGCAAAGTGGACAGCTAACATGGACATGTATCTCGAGGAGCTGAGGTGGACGTTGATGTGGCGATAGCTGACATGTGGCGAGCACTGGCAGAGTACTAACTGGGCAAGTCAGGAGATGACGTGGCAGGAGCCGAGAGCTGACGTGGCGGATTGAGCGTGTGGTGACATGGCAAAAATTGGTTTGTCCATGTGGCAAAAGCGGATTCACCTAAATAAGTTTACATGGCAGACATAGATTTACTGAGGAGCAAGCACAGAGTTGAGGAGAAATTGCCCAAAGGCAATCGACCTTACATGCGCTCATGCGCATATAAAAGGAGTACTTTTACTCCCTCCCATTGCATGTGGGATTAATCCATTTTTGTTTTTTTAAAAAAATTGCTGCCCGTAGATGTATAAGGAACAGGCGGTTCCTTTGTTCTCCAGCCGAAGCGGGTAGCATAGGTGGTTGAGACGCTTGCTTGCGGAAGAGAGGTCCCGGGGTCGAATCCCATCGGGGTAAAAAAAAACAAGTTTTTTTATTTTTTTTTGTCATCGTCGGAAGCTGGCGGGTTTAAGAAAGCGGAGGTCTGCATTCCTCTCACCGGAGCCGCGTGGTGCAGCGGTTAGACCTTGCGGGTAGGAAGCGGAGGTCCTTAGGTCGAATCCCATCAGGGATTTCACAAAAGAAAAAAAAGGTTTCTTTTTTATTTAATTTTTCATTATTTGTTTTTTAATTAAAAGTTTTTAAAAATTATTTAATAATTTCTATATATATTTTATTATTATGTTTTTTAAATAAAATTTTATTTAAAAAAAAAATAATTAAAATATATATATGGATATTTATATAGGAAATTAAATTTTTTTCTAAAGGCTTTATTAAAACAAATTTTGGAATTTTTTTTTTAAATTTAAACGGTGAAAAGTTTTTGTTTGAGGTAGAAGTTTGTTTTGCATCATTATTGTAACCCAATACATACGGTGTGATACTGGGTAGATGATTCGGTCATCTGGATGCTATTATGCGTTGCTCTCTCTGTTGAGAAGAGAGACTCTTGATTCCTTTGACAGGAAAGTCCAGCAGAGTGGACTTCATACAGTGTTTTGTCAGTTGGAAAACCAAGTGATAGCACATCAGAGAAAACCAGATTCTAGATACGAGGCAGATTTTGAAGATAATATCTTCGAGCAAAGAGTAGTTGAATCCGAGATGGTTGAAATAGTACCTGAAGGACAATCAAGTGACAGTTATACTCCTGTAGTGCCTGAAGTTGAAACGAGTGAGAGCTATACACCTCGCTCTCCTGATTCAGAACCAGAAGAAGCAGAAGCAGAAGCAGAGGAAAAAGAACCAGTGGAGGTGAAACCTGCAATTGAAGAACGAGTTGTTCTCAAAAGGCATCTTGAATCAGCAATAGCAGCAAAAGAAGTCATTATAATCAGTGACGACGAAGTAGACAATTTCACCTTTCCAGTCTTGGGAAATCCTCAAGAAGAAGAACGCCAAATCAGTGAGCATTTTAAGAAAGCTAGATTTGATTTAAATCAGTGATCTATTTTGTACTTCTTTGTACAGCTTGTTTGAAGTTGAAATAAAATTTGCTTTCTAAAATGGCTTCCAATACTAGTTTACCAATCCCTGAGTTCAATGGTGGTGATTATGAGTATTGGTCAATTAAAATGAAAACTCTGTTGATTGGCAAAGGTCTTTGGGATGTGATTGAAGAGGGATATACTGAACCATCAGCTGCTGAGTGGGCAATTTTGAGTGGTGCTGATAAAAGGGCTAGAAAGGAAGCACAGAAGAATAATTCTTCTGCCCTTTATCACATCCAAGCTGCCCTTGATAGAAGTATTTTCCCTAGAATAGCTTCTTTTATAACTGCTGAATCTACTTGGAATGCTTTAAAAGAAAGTTATAGGGGTAGTGACCAAGTCAAACAAGTTAAACTCCAAACCTTGAAAAGAGAGTTTGAAACTCTTAAAATGCAAGAAAATGAAAAGGTTGGTGATTACTGCGTGCGAGTGAAAGCCGTAGTAGATAAGATGGTCACTTTAGGAGAAGATGTAAAGCCTGAAGTTATAGTGAAGAAAGTGTTGAGGACACTTCTTCCTAAGTGGAATTCAGTAGCCATCATTATAGAAGAATCCAAAGACCTAACTTCTCTGTCTTTTGAAACCCTCATTGGCTCACTTCTCTCACATGAGGAGAGATTACAACCAACTCCTTCCACAAGTTATGGAGGAGATGATAAAGCCTTTGCTTCTCAAGAAGGCAGAGGTAGAGGTCATGGCGAGAGGAAAGTCTAGAGGAAGAGGCAAAAATAATTAGAGAGGTGGAACTCCTAACAGAGGAGGAAATCAGAACAGAGGAGGATTCTCAAACAATAGTGAACACCAGCAGAATAGAGGAGGACAACAAAATAGAGGGAAACAATCAAGCAGAGGCAAAGGAGGAGATAAGTCAAAACAATCTTGCTACAATTGTGGCAAACTTGGCCATTATGCTCGTGACTATTGGACTAAGACTTCACAAGGAGCTAGTAGCAGCTAGAGTAGTCAGTTTGGAAACTTTGGAGAAGAGGAAGAGGCCACAAATCTCTTTCTCTCATATGGTCAGGCAGATCAGAACATGAATGATACATGGATCTTGGACACTGGGTGTTCAAACCATATGAGTGGCAAAGAAGAGCTCTTTGCTACTCTAAACTCCTCCTACAAATCCAACATCAAATTGGGAGATGATAAATCATTGGCGAGTTGAAGGCATTGGAGCTATGGCAGTTCCAACTAAAGAAGGAGTCAAACAAGTAAGTGATATCTATTATACACCCCATCTCCAACATAATCTTTTAAGTGTTGGTCAAATGTTAGAAAAGAACTACAAGTTGCTTTTTGATGAGGGTAAATGCACTATTTTTGATAAAAATAACAATAATAGAATCATTACTCAAGTGCCAATGACAAAGAATAGATTGTTTCCTTTAAATTTTGGCCAGCCAGGGGGAGATAAGTTAGCAAGTGTTGCTATTTCCAATCCAAGTGTTCTATGGCACTTGAGATATGGCCATTTGAATTCTGCTAGTTTGAAAATGCTAACTTCCCAAGCCATGGTCACTGGACTTCCTAAAGTTCAGGATAGTAAAGAAGTCTGTGAAGGGTGTGCTCTTGGGAAGCATGCCAGATCAAAGTTTCCTCATGGACAAGCATGGCGGGCCAGCTATCCACTCCAGCTAGTGCATACCGACATCTGTGGTCCGATGCAGACACAGAGTCTGGGTAACAACTCTTACTTTCTACTCTTTATTGATGATTATACTAGAATGTGCTGGATATATTTTTTGAAACATAAGGATGAAGCATATGAATGCTTTATCGATTTCAAAACAAGAGTTGAAAGTGAGAGTAGATATTTTGTAAAATGTCTTCGATCAGATAGGGGAGGAGAATACTCCTCTAATGAGTTTGTGAATTTCTGTAAGCAACATGGCATTAAGAGGCAGTTCACTGCTGCCTACACTCCACAACAGAATGGTGTCGCAGAGAGGAAGAATCACACCATTGTGGAGATGGCAAGGTCTATGCTTCAGATGAAGCATTTGACTAATTCATATTGGGCAGATGCAGCCAGGACCAGCGTATATATCTTGAACAGAAGTCCTACTTCAAGTTTGGAAGGACAGACACCTTACCAAGCTTGGTATGGTAAAAAGCCAAATGTTAAGCATTTCAGAGTGTTTGGCTCGTTGGCCTATTCTCACATTCCTGATGAGCTTAGGAAGAAGCTCGATCCAAAGAGTCAGGCATGTATCTTTGTAGGATACTATGAGAATACAAAAGCTTACAGACTCTATAATCCCCGGACTAGAAAGTTTGTGATTTCTAGGGATGTGATTTTTGATGAAGGGGGAGAATGGGGTAAGCCCCAAATATTCAGTGATGTTGAATCCACTGATGTAGTTTCTAAGCAGGTGCAACAACAGACACCACAGAAAGGAAAGCAGTCTCCTCCCGATTCAAGTTCATCTTCTGATTCCACTTCTTCACCAAGTCCTTCTCCACAGCGATCCGTAAGTTCCTCACCAATGGACATTGATTCTCCATCCAGAGGTAAGAGAACTCTACAACATCATCCATCATCTCAGATGTTGGATAAAATTTTTTCAAGAAGATACACTAGGAGTCAAGCTAGTGAAATGGATTCTGTTTTACACAGATTAGAAAGTATGCACCTGTATGGTGATGATGTCTCCCATCAGGAACCTAGGGGAGATCAAGTTAACTATGCTTTGTTAACTAGTGCACAGCTTGAACCTTCTAGTTATGAGAAGGCATGTACTCAAAAAATTTGGCAAGATGCCATGAAAGAGGAGATAACCTCTATAAAAAACAACGACACTTGGGAGCTGGTAAAGCTTCCTAAAGGCAAGAAATGTGTTGGATGTAAGTGGATCTACAAGACCAAGTTTAATGCTGATGGTAGCATTGAAAGGCACAAGGCGAGACTAGTTGCAAAGGGATTTACTCAGAAATATGGAGTTGATTATGAAGAGACTTTTGCTCCTATAGCCAGACAGGAGACTATTAGAACAGTTCTTGCCTTAGCTGCAAATAAGGGATGGAAAGTCCAACACATGGATGTGAAAAGTGCATTTCTAAATGGTTACTTGACAGAAGAAGTGTATGTTGAGCAACCACAAGGATTTGAAGAAAAAGACAAGGAACATCTTTTTTACAAACTGAAGAAGGCACTTTATGGCCTCAAGCAGGCACCACGAGCTTGGTACTCACGCATTGATGGGTACTTCAAAGAATTTGGGTTCACCAGAAGTAGAAATGAACCCACCCTTTACTACCTACAACAAGGAAATGACATCCTCATAGTTTTCTTGTATGTGGATGATCTCATATTCATGGGTAGTAATGAAAAAATGAATATGGAGTTCAAACACTCCATGATGAAGCAGTTTGAGATGAAGGATCTTGGCTTAATGCACTACTTCCTTGGAATGGAGGTTCATCAATCGGATACGGGGATCTTCATCTGTCAACATAAGTATGCTCGGGACATGCTTAAGAAGTTTGCTATGGAGCATTGCAAACCGATTGCAACTCCAGTTGGACATGGGATCCAATTAAGCAAAGATGATGGAGCATCAAAAGTTGACGTGACCACTTTCGAAAGCATGGTTGGGAGTTTGATGTTTCTCGCCAACACCGGACCCGATATTCAGTATGTTGTTTCTCTTGTCTCTCGATTTATGCCTAACCCTTCCGAGTTGCATTTGCGAGCGGCTAAGAGAATTCTCGGATATGTAAAGGGTACATGGGATTTTGGAATCCATTACCATAAATGTAACACTATCAAGCTTGTAGGCTTCAGTGATAGTGATTGGGGTAGCAACATTGATGACAAAAAATCAACCTCAGGGAACTGTTTTAGTATGGGATCGGGACTAATAACTTGGAGTTCCAAGAAGCAGATAATAGTAGCACTATCTTCAACAGAAGCTGAGTATATAGCGGTCACTCATGCTAGTACTCAAGCTCTATGGCTACGAAAGGTATTAGAAGAAATTGGAGAGCAGCAAAGTGGTCCAACAAGGATATTATGTGACAACATTAGTGCCATTCAGTTGGCATACAATCCTGTCCACCATAGTAGATCAAAGCATTTTGATATGAAGTACCACTTCATCAGAGATATGGTGGAAACTGAAACTGTTGAGCTTCACTATTGCCACACTTTGGAGAATGTTGCGGACATCTTCACCAAGGCGCTGGCCAAAGCTCAATTTGTAAAGCTGAGAGACTGTCTTGTCAGTCCTCTCAACTTTAAGGGGGAGAATGTAGAAAGTGTAAACACTTAATTCATTAAGTGATTATTTAGTGGTTAGGCTAGGTTAGTTTAGTTGTCGGCAAATGATTTTAATGTCGGCATGATTTTTTAATTTGAATATCTCTTCTTCCCCTTATCCCTCCATTCCCTCCTTTATTCCCTCTTCCTCCTTATCACTCCACCTCCTTTCCCCTTATTCCTCCAACCTCCCTTCATCTTCTCCTCCGACTTCCTCCCTTCCCGCTTCTCCTCTAACCTCCTCTCCCTTCATATAAAATAGGTGTGTTTTCAATAGTTTTTTTGAATAATGTAATTTTGCTCTGCGAAATTCTGAAATAAACCATTATTTTGTTATTGCCACCTGGTCCGAATTTGAGAAAATGCAAATCCAAGAAAGCCTCTTCACCTCTTGACTTGGTGCATAGTAATTTGATGGTCTTCCCCACTCCTTTTAATGGATCTAATATGCATTGACCTTCATCAATTATTTCTCTAGGAGAACTTGGGTGTATTTTATCAAGTTCAAAAGTTATATTTTTACCACTTTCAAAGTCTTTAAGACTTTGGAAGAGAATAAGTCTTCTACATGCATCAAGAAGCTTTCCATGGAAAATGGGGGGAATACTTCAGCAAGGATTTTTTTTTAATTTTTAGCACTACATGGTATTTTGCATCAGCACTCAATTCCTCATACACAATAATAGAATGGTGTTTCAGAATAGAAGAACATGATACTTAAGGAGATGTCCAACTACATGATGCAATCTCAAGATTTACCACCTAAGTATTGGGCTGAGGTAGTCAATTATGCAAACTATGTTTAGAATTGTACACCTCATAGAGCACTTGAGCATATGACTCCTAAGGAGGCTTGGATTGGGACCAAGCCTGATGTTTCTCATTTCAAATTTTTAGGAAGTCATGCATAGGCTTTTGTGCCTAAGAAGAAAGGAAAGGCTTTGGATAGAAATAGCAAGCGACTTATTTTTTTTGGATATCATGAAGATATGAGGGCTTCTTTATTATTGGATCCTGATACACATGATGTTATTTTTTGAACTCATGTTCAGTTAGATGAGGACTATACTTCACTTGAGACCACTCTTTCTACTCCACGTTCTTCTTCATCATACTCATCTACTATCCATATTGAGGAGTATTGTTTTTATGAGGACCATATTGAGGAGGACATTGATGATACAGTTGCAGAGGTTCCTGCATAGGCTACCACCATGCATCAAAGGGCATGTACTACAATTGAGGAAGTAACTCCTTTTATAGATAGTCTTCCACCTTCATGACATGCTTCTACTTTCGACATAGGTTTTCTTTGTCAGGTTGTTTCTACTGATCCCCATAGGTTTCATTAGGCCTATGGAATTTGGGATTGGGATGATGCCATGGAAGATGAGTATTCTTCATTTATGAAGAATTAAACTTGGTATTTGGTACCTCTTCCTAAGGGAAGAAAGTTGATAAAGTGACATTATGATTGTACAGTATATAATTTGAGATATGGAGAGGTCATCATCATTCTTGTTTTGTATATTGATGATTTATTGCTCATCGGTAGTTCCACTACACACATTAATGTTGTGCAACACTATTTTAGAGCGATTTTAGATGAAAAATCTATGACTTCTACATTTTTTTCTTGGGTTTCAGATTTCTCAGTAAGATATAGGGATTTCCATATGCCAGTAGAAGTACACGTTGAATTTGTTGGAGATATTTGAAATGGCTAATTGTAAGACATCTCCAACACCTTTTCAATCAGGTGTGATTTAGAATTCCGTACTACTCTTAGAGTGGATTCTACTATCTATAAATAAGTGTTTGGGAGGTTGATTTACTTAAATCATACCCATCCTCATATTTCATTTGCAATTGGGTTGGTCTCCCATTTTATACATGATCCACATGATAGTCATTGGCAGGCTGCCAAGCAGATTTTATGATATCTTTGAGGGACTACACATTTTGGTCTTCACTTTTCTAGGGGACCTTTGCAGTTAGTTGGGTATACTGATTCAGATTGGGCAAGTTGTGTTGATACTTGTCGGTCTACTTTAGGTTGTCTTTTACCTTGGTACATCACCTATTGCTTGGGCATGTAAAAAGTAAACAACTATTACACTTTATTCCATTGAGGTAGAGTACAAGGCAACAATTTTAGCTAGTCAAGAGATTCTTTGGATTTGACAGTTTTTGGTAGAGCTTGGTTTCCCATAGGATCAGTCTAGTACTACACTTTGGTGTGATAACCAAAGTACTATACATATTTCTCACAATACTGTTGAGCACCAATAGACCAAGCACATTGAGATTCACATGCACTTCATTCGACAACTTATCTAGGATGGAGTAATTATCTTGGACTACATTTCTACTCAACAGTAGATTGTAGTTATCTTCACTAAACCCTTTCCATCTCCTTTTTTCTATGTGTTGCAAGAGATGCTTGGGGTGAAGGAAGTTGTCCTTGGGGGGTGTGGATGAGACCACCTTCCTTCTTCATACTTCTTCTCTTCTAGATGGATGTTTTTTCCCATGTGGTTTTTCATTCCCTCCAGTTTGAGATTCATTGATATATTGTACATGAGTACCTGATCAGGCCTTGTTGCCAGGACTCATACTTGTGGATATGCCACTTAGTTTTTCCACCTCCTAGTTTCACTTGAGGGGGGTGTTAGAGTAGGTTATTTAGACTCTAGCTCATGCTCACCTAGGGTACTTTATTTATTTTATTCTATATTTTCCCCAACCAATTATGTGTGGATATTTTTTATTTATCTTATAGATATTATGGGGATATTAGGGTTTGAATATTCCTCGGGAGTTATCCATAATGTATTTATGGAGGGTTGAGATATTTTCTCCCCATGTCGGTTATAGATCTACCGACCATATCACACCTCCCTATTGTATAGTGAATATTGATCCTTATCACTTTGTTATGATCCTACGACTATGGTGGATCTTCCTTGCCTATTTAAGCAAGGCCTCTCCATTGTACTAAACAAGTATTTTACATTAATATATTATCATATTTTTGTTCTTCCAACATTTTCTTCCATTGTGTTCTTGTTTATTTCATTATATTTTGTTTGGTTAATGTGGTGTGATTCAATGTCTTATATCCTTATGGCTTGTATCGATGTTTTATTTTCATCATCGCTCCTTTAATATACTTGGTTCCCCCACCATTGAAAAATCATAACTCTCTACAATAAATCTTAAGAGTTTACAAACAGATTCAATTATAATCTCAATTGAGTTTCTATGGCTAGATCGGTACATATTTTTTCATAAAAAAATTGAATTCTTGATTTTTATTTTCTAGATCTTTTTCAATTTTCTTTATAAATACAAATATTACATAATTCAACATCCTTCTTGTTGATATTTTCCTATAGTAGCCTACATAATATCAAAAATCCATTTCTACTATCTAGACATTGCATCTTAGTAGAGTAATATTTCCAAAACTTTGCGCTATCATAGTCTGCTTTTTCAAATCTGGATTGTTAGTTTCCTTCCTGAAACATAAGTGCAACCACAAGAACTATAATAAATAGTTTTTAGGAAAACATATTAATGTTATAAAATGCAATAAATATTACCAATGAAAAACATTGAAGTAAAAAATAATTATTATTTGATTCAGGTAGTCAACATTTTCTTATTTGTTTCAACTAAACTTACTACTTCCTCTAACCATGGAAAAGAGAATTTATATTTGTTTCCTTCTCTTAACATATATGTAAACCTGATTTCTTCAAAATTTATATCAAGTTCTTTTAATTTCGTAATTATATCTTATATGTTTCATAGAGCATTTTCTTTCCTCAAAATTACATTTATTACTATTAGTAAATCGTCTTCCATCCATACTTTATTCCATTTTATTTTTTTGTATATTTTTAACCCTTCCAAAGTTGTCCAAGATTTAGCTTCATTATTTATCTTAAATCCACTATTGAAAGCATAATATGATAAAATCCCATCACTATTATTTCTAATTATTCCTTTTGCTCCTAGATTTCCTTTAAATGCTCCATCAAAATTTAATTTGACCAACTCCACTTTTGGTGGTTTCCAATTTATATTCTTTGTCTACCTTTTTTTCTCATATACCCAACATCATAATTCCATTTGATGACTTGACTCCATCTATCAAGGTCCTCTACTTCAAGATTAGGGATTGGGTAAGTTGATAGGGTTGGTTTAGAATTCTCTATGGCAAAAAAATTCTTTCTTTTTCATTACCTCTAAGTTGCTTTGCTTTCCTTAAAATATGTGTTTATTCCTTTCCAATCATACCATCCAAAGTATGATGTATTCCAAATTTTCTTTAATGCCTTACTTTTAAAAGTGTTCCACCATTGCTTGAACCATTCTTCAATTTTATCATTCAACACCATGCATTTACCAGATATATTAAGAATCAATTGCCATAGTTACCAAACTATTGAATAGTATCCTAAAATATGGTCTATACTCGCCTCCTCCTTTTTACATAGAACAAATTTTGAGGGGCTATAAAAACCCCTTTTCATTAGGTTATCCCAAGCTAAAATTTTCTTATGACCTACTTACTACCCATACAAAATTTTTGACTTTTGAAATGCTCGAGCTATCCCAAATATCTCTCCATATTCTTGTAGTATTCCTATTTTGTTGGTGCTTTACATTATATATGCTTCTTGTTGTGTATTTTCATAAGCTATTCAACTCTTAAACCAACTTATCCTAAGCTGCCTTTGAAATAATCACTATTGTTATCTTTCTTTTCAACTACCTCCTAGAAACAATGTCTAGTACTTGTAAAGGGATATTTCTATTCTTATCTTCCTTCCTAATCCTTGTACATAACTTTTGAAACCTTATCACCATATTTATATTGAAGTAATCTCATACATATTTTCAAAATTGGATCTAGATTGAGTGGTTTTTATCACACAAAGTATCCATCCAAATAGGATATTTTTTTCTAGTTCCCACCACCCATCTTAGACCTTTAATCACTAAATCAATGGATATTATTTAAACCATCCCATAAAATATGGTAGTAATAATGTAGTTAATATTAATCTTGGGTCATTGGGCTCAATGTACCTAGAAAAATTATTTTCTGTTATCTTTGACTCTCTTTGTACAATCTCCAAGAGCTAAGTTTACATCCCTAAGAACTCTTAAACTGAGACCTCTCCTACTTCTATAATTACACACTTTGCTCCATTTCACCAAAGGAAATTTCCTTTTATCATGTACTCCTAACCACAAAAATGACAACATAATATAGAGTAAAGTTTTTCTACTATTTTTTGCATAATGTACAAGGACATATAATATGTTGGAATGGGATTGATGTAATTAGTTGCACTTTTTCTCCTAATGATAACCATCTACCTTTCCATGCTAGTAGTTTATTATAGCCTTTACTTATAATTGGATTCCACAATTCTATTCTAATTCTTTCCTTAAATATAGGTATCCCTAGATATGTTGTTCGTAAATTTACCTCTTCCATTTGAATTAACCTACATATCCCTATTTTGATTCTAGATAGAGTGTTTAGGAAGTAAATTATGGATTTTATCCTATTAAATTTTTTCCCTTACACTCTTTCATATTCCTTAAATAAGTTATTCAAAGCTTTGGCATCGTTTTTCCCTACCCTCCCAAAAAGAGTTTTATTATCTATAAATTGTTGATGGGTGATGTTGTCGATGTTCTTACTAGCCTTAATTCTTCTTATTAGCCTATGTTTGCATGCCTTATTTAAGTTCCTTCCCAATACCTCTACCACAATAATAAACATATATAGTGATAGAGGATCTCCTTGTCAAAGATCCTTCTTGGATATAAATGATTTTGCTACTAAGCCATTGACCAACATTGAATATGATACTATAAAGACATAAGCTTTAATCCATTTGATCAATTTCTTCCAAAATACAAGATTTTCTAATACTCCAAAAAGAAAATCCTATTTAACCCTAGCATATGCTTTATTCATTTCAAGTTTTAAAATTAGGGCTCTCTCTTTTTGGAAGTTGTTGAATGCATTACTTCATGAGCTACTATGATCTCATCCAGAATCTATCTTCCCTTCACACTCATTGCTCTTCTAAAATATTTTTTCTAACATCAGCCTTAACTGATTTACCATCACTTTGGATACTATCTTATATGTCATATTACGTAGACTTATGGGTCTAAATGAATCAAACAATTTTGCATTCTTATTTTTTAGAATTAGGATAAGATATGTTGCATTTATTTTATAATGCATGTGTTGTTTTACCCTAGATTGTTCCACTACTACCAATAAAGAATCCTTCACTATGTCCTAGTTATGCTAATAGAATGTTGCAAAGATCCCAAACAGACCTGGGGATTTATCCTTATCAAAAGAAAAAAGAATCTAATAACCTTTTTTTCAGAGTAATAGGCTCCATCAGTTTGCTATTGTCTTCATTTGTTATAACTAAAGGTACTTCTTATAGTAGTTTATCATTAAGAACTTCAATCTCCTCCAATATTATAATATTTTTGTAAAAAAGCATTGTCTCCTTTTTTATTTCACTCTAGTATTCAATACAAACCCCTTCTACTAATTTAATTCTATTAATTGTGGATGTTGATTTTTGTACTATTGTCATCCTATGAAAAACTATGTTTTTATCTTCTTTTAACCAAGACTATCTCAATTTTAATCTCAAAAATTTCTCTTCCTTGAAATATTACAATATTCAGTAAGCAACTCCCTTTCCTATGAGCTTGGATTATTGTGCTCACCTTTTTGGAGTATTGAAGGTTTTTCTTTTATTTCTTCTTTATTTTTTTTTTTTTTTTAAAGTGTTCTTGTTCCATTCTTTTAATCTAGATGGCATTGATTTAATTTGTTTTGAAAGTGTATACAACCCACCATTTATTTAATAAATCCACGTATGTGCTATCATATCAAAAAATTGAGGATGATCTTCCCACATTTGCTCATATTTAAAATATGATATTTTTTTAATTCACTTACCACCATTTTAACTCTTATTGGCTAGTTATCTAATAAGGTATTAATTTTAGCACAAGTCCCTTCATCTAGCCAATGATCTAAGAGTATGTATCTGTCTATTTTTTTTGCTATTAGGTTTTGATTTGTCCTATTATTGGTCCATGTATAATTTTCCATGCAAAAAAGCTAAGAAATTTTCATACTTTGGGTTGATTTCCAAATTCCCCCAAATTTTTCATCTAGCTTGGTTATGGCATTAAAATCTCTTATGATCATGAATTAGGTTTTTGGTTTTTACTTCTCATAAAAACTTCAATCCCAATCCATACTTCTGATCTACTTGACTAATTTGTAGGTCCATAGACATTGATAAAGATGAAATGAATATCTGCAAAGTATCATGTGAGTAATGAGGTTATCCAATGCTTACTTTTATGAATGAATTCATAGGAGGTTCTAACTAAATTTCAACATGTTACCTTATGTAATATTTTTTAATGAGTTTACACATGTTTTTATGAGGGGTTTCGATCCCCTCATATCGAGTGGGGTTTGAAACTTGGACCTATAAAAGAGAGGTCAAAGCCCTTACCATTGCAAAAAAAATTGAGTTTACACAAGTTTTTATGAGGGGTCCCAGTCCCCTCATACCAAGGTTTGAACTTGGATGTCTTGGATGAAAACCCAAGGACTTACCACTACGGTATCCTTCATGGGGATTTTTTCAATGAGTTTACACAAGGTTTTATTGAGGGGTCCCAGTACCCTCATATTGATTTGGGTTTGAACCCTAGACCTCTCAAAGAGAGGCCAAGGCCCTTACCACTACAATAAGCTTACAAATTTCAATATTTTTCAATGAGTTTACAAAGGTTTTTATGAGAGGTCTCAGTCCCTTCATATTAAATGGTGAAGACACAAGCTTATAATGAGATAGGGGGTGAATAGTATAAGATAAAACATTTCACTTTTCAATTCAAACGATAACAACAATAATATCAAGGCAGTAAATAATGCACAAATCATCACACACATAAGAGACACAAATTTAACATGGTTCACCCAATGTGAGCTACGTCCATGGAGAAAATCTTTCTTCTAAATTTTCTCAACAAATCTCTTGGGAACCAATTCCCTATTATAATGTTTATGGACCTCTATCCAAAGGAGATCTCAATCCCCTATGCTTAAGTTCATGGACCTCTATCCTTAGGAGAACTCTATCCCCTTAACTTTATTTTGTGGATCTCTATCCATAGGATAACTTTGTACCCTTGCTAATCAGGTTTGTGGAACTCTATCCATAGGAGAATCCTCTCATTTGCTCTGGTTTGTGGAACTCTATCCATAGGAGAACTCTATCCCATTGCTAGTCTGGTTCATGGAACTCTATCTGCTCTGGTCACCTCCAAAGCTGGTACACACTTTTACTTAAATTTACTCTAAGCCTACTCACAAGGCTTACTCAAATATTCTCACAAATCTATTTAAAACCTGCTTCAAGTCTTCTCATAATACTTGCTCAAGTCTGCTCATAAATCTACTCTCATATCTACCCCAAATTTGCACACACTATATGCACAAATCTGTCTTAACTCTGTCCCAAATATGCACATATTAAATGCAAAAATCTGTCTCAACTCTTTCCCAAATTTACAGACATTACATGCATATATCTGTCTCAAATCTGTCCCAAATATACACACATTATGCGCAAAAATATGTCTCAACTCTGTCCTAAATTTACACACATTACATGCACAAATTTGTCCCAAATCTACACACATTACATGTATAAATCTGTCCCAATTTTATCCCAATTCTACACACATTACATGCACAAATCTGTCTTAAACCTGCTTCAAGTCTTCTCACAAGACTTGCACAAATCTACCTCAAACCTGCTTCAAGTCTTCTCACAAGACTTGCTCAAAACTGCCTCAAACCTGCTTCAAGTCTTCTTACAAGACTTGCTCAAATCTGCCTCAAACTTGCTTAAACTATAAAAAAGACACTATAACACTTCATTCAATATTATAGGATCTACTGCATTTGTATTTATAATCATAAAAGGGTTACAAGAGGTGATATCATTTTTACAATCTTGCCCTGAAGGCTACAATGGGGCCTTCTTGTAGGAAGCCCTCTCAGATTTGGTACAAAGACAACAATATTTGTCCTTTTGGGTTCCTCGATGTAGGTGGGCTTCTTTCTCATGAGCCACTTCTTATTGGAGATGTTTCTTTGAGATTTTTTTGGACCTGCATAAACTAGAAAAATCCTATTAGTGCGTTGGGGGGTCTGCCTCAGTCAAACCCCGTATTTATGAAGACAAAAGACTCATAAAAACTAATCAAAACATGAAATAAACTGTTAAAAATAATATATAACAAGAAACTAAGCTATTCTTACTTGTTCGAGTGGTTCTAGTACATATTGTAGAGGTTCGCACTCCTAGGGTGCGAATCGGGTGGTTCGCACGTGTGAGGTGTGAATAAGTTTTTTTTGACCGGATTGCTCAGATGGCTTCTCTGGATGCTCAGGATTGGTTGTTGACCTATAATTTGTCTGATTCGACCTCTGAAAATGCACTTTTTGGTGGGATTATCAACTTATCTCATTCAAAAAATAGTGTTATGAAAGAGACCAGGTGAGTGTGATGTTTGCATGATGGTTGTGTAATGGATGTATGATGGATGCAATGGCAGTAGTGATTTTGGTAGAGTTTCGGTATGCAAAAGTGAGTTGTTTTAAAATTGTGAAAATGGTCTTCTATTTAAAGAGTGGGCCAAGGTGAGAGAAAGTGGATGAGGTGTCCCCTGTGAGGTGGTAGTGGTGAGGTGTCTACCAAAGAGGTGTCCCCTGAGGTGTCCTAGGTCATAAGTGAAGTTGGGTGAGAAAATCCCTCACCCATCCAAAATTAATGATGATTAGAGATAAATATCAATTTGCAATTAATATTCACCTTTATGGAAATATCTTAGCATTAAACAACCATTTTTATGTGCAAAAGTCTCCATATTGCAATAATGACCCAGGGGTGTGTGAGGTGGAGAAATATCTGAGTGAGAGGTGGCAGGGCTAGGGTAGGCTAGGCTAGTCAAAGTAGACTAGGTGAGGTGGAAAGGCTAGGCTAGTCAAAGTAGACTAGGTGAGGTGGAAGAATTAGATTAAATCAAGGTTAGATCTAATTAATTAGGGAATTAGCCATAAAGCACAGCTTGACCAAAATGTTGACTTTTTTACTATAAAGTGGTTTTTGACCATGGTGAGGATTTTCAACCTTAGTTGAGTTGGCATGAGGTCGCATGAGGACCCAGGGTTAAGCGTAGGAAAGGGCTTAGCTAGCCCAAAGGGGCTAATGATAATGAATAGTGATTTTAGCCAATTTATACAATTTTTCAAGGGTTTTGTAAATTGATTGATCGCGAAGATGGGGAGAGGGATAATGTGTGGCTTTTTGGTGTCTACACTTTACCTCTTTTTGTACTAGAGCATGTGAAACACAGTTTAGTACAAAAATTGATGATATAGATTGATGATGATTGATGGTTTGTGAGAAAGACGTATTGATAAAAAAATGGTTTTGTGAATGATTTATTTTGGAGAGAATCATATGATTGCCTTGCACTATGATCAACTGAAATTGTTTTAATTTTAAACAAAACAAGATGCTTTTGTTAAATTTTGCTTTTGGTTTATTGATGAGCTCATTTCATGACATTTGACAAATCCTTGGAGCCTGTGGTAGAACTTTAGGATCTTCATTCACAAGTGGTCTTACGCCTTCCACTATGACGATTGGAATCCATGCGGCGCCTATAGGCATGAGTACTTTACGACTTGACAAACATAATGTTTTGAATTGGAATTTTGGTCTTTCAGATTATTGTTAGCAAAAACTT
Organism: Wollemia nobilis; assembly: GCA_028583015.1. Classification (NCBI taxonomy): domain Eukaryota; kingdom Viridiplantae; phylum Streptophyta; class Pinopsida; order Araucariales; family Araucariaceae; genus Wollemia; species Wollemia nobilis. The sequence goes on from JAQPPZ010015413.1 coordinate 1,279,327, forward strand.
TTGTAGGCAAATGTTGATTATGTGATTGGAGTATTTGGTTGTTTGATCATGTGTAAGGTTTTTTTGGGTGTGATTGATGATTACCCCCTCAAGCGACGGATTGGCGATGACGGATATGGAGATCGACGATGCAACGATTAATGAAGATTAAGGGCAAATTTTAAAAATTTGGTACAAAATTCGATGTAATGAATGACTGTACAGTTTTTATGGTGAAATTTGAGGTAAATGGCAAAAAAATGGAGGTCGTTTGGCAGGTACACACTTCACACGTGTGGACCATACGATTCACACCCTAGGGGTGCGAACCTATCGGTTCACACGTGTGGGGCGCGAACCCGCCCAAAACACAGTAAGGGAAAAATCATGATTTTGATGTCATTTGTGCATGCAACAGAGTAGGATATGTGTAGGAGAGAAGAACAGAACAGAGTGCAGATCGAGTGAAGCGGGATGGCGAGTGTGTCGAGCAGTAGCGACATGTTGAGTGGTATTTTCACACATTTGTGAAAGTGCACTCTCCTTTAGGATTTGGGTTCCAAATCCCCTCTTGCAAAGAAGTTAAACAAACAACTTCTCCAAGGTCTCCGCTATATTAGCATTTGCATATGTGTATTAGTAATCTTGACTGAATATATTCACTTTAAATGCTTGGAACACCTTAGTGATTGCAAGTAACTGTAAACAAGGGGCAATGTTGGTTTATTTTACCATGAAACTTTAGTGATTGTTCATTGAACCAAAATAGAGCAAATGTGAGTTGGTCCTCATATGACCACGATGTAGTGCTTAAGAAATGGAAATTTGTGAAAATGCCATAAAACATAACTCCTTCAATGAAATTGGAATTTTCATGAAGGGAATGTCATCATAGGCTCATGAGTGCAAAACAAAACTAAAAAAATGAAACTTTGACCTTAAAATGGAAATTTTCAATTTTCGGATTTTTTAAATCTGTAACAAAACAACAACTTCGATGAATTTTTAAAAATACTAAACAACTCCGAAAATGAAATTTCAAATTGCGTATTGGAAGTATGAAGTATAACCTACGCAATGGTTAAATTATTTTTGGATTTTGAAGTTTTTTTTAATGTTTATTTTAATGTCTGAATATTAAAATAAAGTTAAAATTTCTTGAAATAAAATGCAGAAAAAATGAAAATGCATTCAGTATGATGCTATCCTATTTCGACAAAACCGAAGATGTGAGGTTTCCATGCATGCAACCTAACCTATTGGACCTGCAAAACAAGCACAATCCGGATAAGCTAAGTGCTGGCTCCTAGGGTTTTACATGAGGTTTTCAGATTTAGACATTCGCATGAAGCAACCAAGAAACTTGTATAAAACTCCATTTACAAGCCTAAAATCTGAAAAGGGGAAAAATAGACATTTAATCTTGCATGCAGAAAATGACTCCTTCTTTCTTGCCCATAAGATGCAACTTTCTGAAAATTTTTGTATTAAAAATTTATCATTTTACAATAACAGAAGTTTCTGGTTTTCCCAAACCAGTCAATGGAAGGAAAACAGCCCAAACAGGTCCAGAATGGCCCTCTTGCCTTCAAATCTGTAACTCTGCTCGCGGTAGTTTCCGACCCCTCTCGGCCTCTTTGAATGGCGTATTTAAACTTCTGAAAAATTGTTTCTCCTTCCATGACGGTTCGTTTCGTTTTTCGATGGTTGTTCGTTTCACCTTCCCTGACTGTTCGTTTCACCTTCCCTTGTATGCGTGTGTTTCGGTTTCCATTTTGTGGTCCTTCATCGCGAAAATGTAACATGTCGCGATATCGCGACATTTTTTCTTTCTTCACCTCTCTTTGCTTTGAATCGCGAAAACGCAACATGTCGCGATATCGCGACACTTTTTCTTATTTTGACCGTGACCATGCAACATGTCGCGATATCGTGACACTTTTTCCCTTTCGGCAATGCAACATGTCGCGATATCGCGACTTTTTCTCTTTTGACCGCGAATGCAACATGTCGCGATATCGTGACACTTTTCTCTTTTGACCGCGACCATGCAACATGTGATATCACGACACTTTTTCTCTTTTGGCCACGATCATGCAACATGTCGCGATATCGCGACACCTTTTCTCCTTTGGCCATGAAACTACAACATGTCGCGATATCGCGACACTTTTTTCTTTTGGCCACGACTGCAACATGTCGCGATATCACGACACCTTTTCTCCTTTGGCCATGAAACTGCAACATGTCGCGATATCACGACACTTTTTATCTTTTGGCCGCGAATGCAACATGTCGCGATATCGCGACACCTTTTCTTCTTTGGCCGTGAAAATGCAACATGTCGCGATATCGCGACACCTTTTCTCCTTTGACCGCGAAAATGCAACATGTCGCGATATCGCGACACTTTTTCTCTTTTGGCCGCGACGATGCAACATGTCGCGATATCGCGACACCTTTTCTCCTTTGGCCACGAAACTGCAACATGTCGCGATATCGTGACACTTTTTCTCTTTTGGCCACGATGGTGCAACATGTCACGATATCACGACACTTTTTCTCTTTTGGCCGTGAAGGTGCAACATGTCGCGATATCGTGACACTTTTTCTCTTTTGGCCGTGATGGTGCAACATGTCGTGATATCGCGACACCTTTTCTCCTTTGGCCACGAAACTGCAACATGTCGCGATATCGTGACACATTTTCTCTTTTAGCCATGATAATGCAACATGTCACGATATCGTAACACTTTTTCTCTTTTGGCCACGATAATGCAACATGTCACGATATCACGACACTTTTTCTTTTTTGGCCATGATGATGCAACATGTCACGATATCACGACACTTTTTCTTTTTTGGTCGTGATAATGCAACATGTCGCGATATCACGACATTTTTTCATCTTTGTGGTGTTTTGCTTTTTTCCTTGATCTTTAGCCTATGGGCCACTTCAGTCTTCTTGGAACACATGCAAAAAAGGTGGGTCCCCAATTTTGGGGTACGTTGTGGAGCAACCACAACAAATGGTGACTCTGTTGGGAAATGCTCCTGAGCATTTTGGTGAGAACTCAACCTGAAAACACACAGACTCAAATACAAGCGTTAGCAAATATCCCAAGAATGAAACTAGACAAGAAATACATGAAGCATTAGAATTATTAAGCATCAGCTCGGTGTGTGCAATGTGCTTCATTCCCTATCATTTGAAATTGATCAACATTCCATTGTCAGTTTCACTTATGATTCGTATGCAAGGCCATGAATGATTTGTGCATGATTTGATGTATGACAATTATGCTAGAGATATGACAACCTGCTTTGCAAAGGCTCAAACCTTCTAGTTTCATGAACAAACATATTAAAAATGTCAAACCCTCTTAGGACCAAATATATGTATACTGAATTAATTTATTAGATCCCAAAGTTGGTTATGCGTCACTACCATCTTGAACCCATGTGCAAGTGTAAGTGAAATCATAGCTTTGGGGAATAGGATTCCCAACCTAAGCGAGATGGGAATTTAACCCTATCCTTGCTACTCTGATCTGGAGTTCATTACCTCATCTTGAACAAAATGATTTAACCTATTATGGATGAAATTGTCAAGCTAGCCTGTCCGTTTGAGCAGTCAATGGTCTTGCTTTTAGACAAGACATGTTGCCACGCATGAGCATACTCCACTACCAGTCAGGCATCTATAGCCCCGGTGGAGATCAACCCCATAATCCAGGATTTGACTTTACTTTTGATTTCTTGAACCTTGGGGATGACTACCCATCCTTGCAAGGGACATGTAGTACGATCCTTCCAATCCAATATCAATGATGCAAACAAAAAAAGTAGAATGAAACATATTCGCTTTGGAATTTCAAGTTCTTGATTGGTCAAAATAGAAGCTTTGGGGAATCGGATTCTCAACCTAAGCGAGATGAGAATTAGACCCTATCCTTACTACTCCATGAAGGTCAAATCAGAGCTTTGGGGAATTGGATCCTCAACCTAAGTTCGATGAGGATTTAACCCTATCCTTACTACTCTGATTTTAGGCTTTAAGCACTATAGGAGTGGTAAAAACCACTGCTTTAAGGATTATGTTGCATGATAGGACAGACACGAAATACTCCTTTCGCCTCACCTTTTCTTCCAAGTATGGTTTTGACCATTTTGCTCAAGATCCTCTTTAATATGTGTAAAACGTGCTTGGTTCAAGATAGTTCGGGCATCATTTCCCAACCTTAGGATCCTTTTAATATATGTTATGTAATAACCCTAAGAGGATTCGACACCTTTTCAATGATTGTATATGAAATGAAGATGCAACTGAGATGAAATGTATATGCAGTGTGGAATGTAACATGAGATATGAATGCATTGCTTCTTTTGAAATGCGGATGGATTAAACCACCTACTTTGCCATAATTTATAAAACCGACAATTTCATGCATCACAAGTTCCAAACGATATTCCTTAATGTGTTTGCGATATTCGTGGAGCTTTCTGCAATACAATTTCGATGTTTCATATTCTCCTAGTCTTAGTTAACATTCATAAGGACATAAGTTGACATCTCGTTTTTCTTTATTTATTTATTATATATTATTATTATTTTTTTTTTCAAAAACAAACCAAAAATGTCCAAAGGACCAACACACAAAACTTAAAACCAAAACTGAAATGCAAACCCAACATCACAAACCAAAAATTATATACAAATGTACAATATGGTACAAGATGATGCAAAGCTTGGACTATCACTTTCCCGGATCCCAAACATGATTAGAACATTTCAAAAGACATATGACACAATATGTATGCCAAATGTTGTAGGAATCCAACAACAATAAGATCAAACCAAGCAATGCAAAAAAATTCAACTTGCCACGCTCACCATACCAATTTGATTTAGTTCCATTACCAACACCATAGGTGAGATTCAAATCAAATTGATTAGACAATGATTGGTATTCAATTCTATCTTGTCTATTCTTTAAAATGTAAGTCTCATCATTCCATTCATGATTTAGAAGTAGGCTTTCTTTATCCAAAATGAAACTTTGTAAGTAAGAGCCTATTTCTAAACATTTTAAAGCCAATTCATTTTCCAAGTTTGTCGGCCAATCAAATTTCTGCAAACATTTGCAAGCATCTAGGATATTTACTAAATGGGAATCATTAAAAGTTTTTATCCTAGGTTCAAGAATTAATTGTTGATGAATTTGATTTAGCAATTTAAGTGCATCAACTTCTTTTTCATTCATTAAAATAATGTTATCAAAGGTGTGGTTAGAAATTAATCCTTGTTCTTCATTCACCTTCAATGGCATTTCATCATAATGTAGCACTTGTTCTTTCTCCATGATTTGTTTATCAAAGGCACCAAACTTAGGTACCCAATTGAACACATGTCCATCCCTTTCAAACCATAAGTCTTGTCTATCTAGGGGTGGGTTAACTAACATATTTCCATGATCAATCACTTGGGTTGTTTTGGGTAACGTGAGATTTTCAATTGGATCATCAATGATATCAAACCCAAATGATTTAGGTTTTGTAATTTTCTCATTTTGAAATGGCATAATCGTTGTAGCACAAGTAAGTGGATCAAGATTTTCAACTTCTTTTCCTTCAAAGGAATCTAAAGCAAGTGACTCTCTTTCTTGATTCATGGTTGTAGAATCCTTATCATGTTCCAAAATTTGATGAGATTCGAATTCCTCTTCCAAAACTTTCTCAAATTGTACAAGATTTATAGTATCCTCATGTGAGGAAGCAATTGAGTTATCCTGCATATTAATTGACACAACAAGTTTGTTAGAAGATTCAGATTGATAATATTCTTCCCATTTCTTCCATGAATCATAGTAATCATCTTCCAAGTTCAAGTTGTGACGTTCAAGTACTTCTTCTTCATCTTCTAATTCATCAACCTGTTTCTCATCCAATTCATCTTCACCTTCCTTAGATGGTTCAGTTATTTCCAAAAGTGGGTTATCTCTTGAATTCAAATTGGTAAAGCTATCATAATCCAAATTTGTAACCCATGATTCAATTTTATCACAATTTGGAAGGTGTGGATCCTCTTGGTCATCACTTTCGAGAACATCATCCAAAGTGTCTTTCGAGAACAAGTGGTGAAATTCGATTATGTCTTCAACTTCATTTGTTGATTTTATTTCAAATTCATTTTCAGCCACTTGTGATGACTTAGGAGCTTCTATAATGGGATCAATTTTTGAATTCCGTGTCATATAGTTGCTCCAATCCTTTGTAAGTACATCTGCCCAAATCATATCCACATAAGTTTGTTCATCCAAATCCTCCTTTTTGGGTAATGATTCTGGATATTTATTTTCCAAAACAAGATGGTGATTATTTGATTCCAACTTCTTGTTACCCATCCATAGAATTTCTTCTCCAAAATCTTCATGCTCTTCAAGACATTTCGAATAGGTATTCACTTCAACGTGAGTCACCCCAAAATATCTTGTATCATTTGAAGAAGCATAACATGAAATATCATTAAGATCGGCATTATGAATTTTCTTCCTAGGATGATTTGGATGCATACATTGATGTGCTCGTTTTTGCGGTGGAACATGCCTACATACCTTCTTAACCACTTTCTTTTGCTCTTTTACTTCCGATACGAACTCTTTGGGTTGAGTGGTAGAAGTAGTAGGATTAGTTGGATTGATATCCATGGACAATGCTTGAACATTTGTTGCAATGGTTCCATGAGTGACCACATGATTCTCTAACTGAGGCATAGTTGGATGGATGGAAGCACTTGTATAAGCACACGTGGGAGCATAAGTTGGTATGGTAGGATAAAGTTGATTGTAGGGAAAAACATTTGATATCAAATTTTGTTGTGTCCATGCTTGATTTACCATCGAGGTTTGATTGCAAGCCCCTAGTTGTCCTACCATAGTTGATTGCTCCATTCCATAACCTTGTGGCCTCAATTGTTGATCTACAATCATAGCTTCTGTGTAGGCCGATGCAAGATCGATAACCAAGGGATTCATCCTAACAAATATGGCAAACAATGGATCCAATGCTCGAAAGTATATTTGAAGAGCACCACTTTCCTCAATAGTATAGGGAGAAATTAATCTCGCATGAAGCTTTCGAAACCTCAAGTTGAAACTTCTCACTGGCTCATTAGGTTCTCTTTTGCAAGAAGCAAATTGTTGAAATATCGTGAGAGGATCAATGAACAACCTAAATTGATTGATAAACTCATCTTTCAATTGAGTCCAAGATGTAATAGAACCAGTGGGTAAATTGATGTACCAATCATATGCCACCTCATCTAGGGTTCCAGGAAACATTCTACATGCCACATCCTCATGTTCGACATTCCATCTAACTAGGATATCCACATAGGCTTGAATATGTTCCTCGGCTAATGTTGGACCATTGTGTTTAAACTTGGGCAAATGTTTTTCTACGTTCTTGGGTAAATCATGAAAATCTCCACTAATGTTCAAAGGATTAGCATGTATCCCATACCACGTTCCTACAGTTGTAGCCATTAATGAAACTCAAAGAATAATTTCAAAACCAATTTGTTAGTCATGAATAAAAGAAGGAACCATGACAAAGCAATATTCTAAAAATGTAAGTTAGTTTCTGATTCACCAGATCGCATATGCGCAGGTGAAGAGCATACTCCTAGTGTTGTAGGCTTTCTGATTCACAAGATCGCATTACACGCAAGTGAAGAGCATAATACCGACAACAGATACATTTTAGACAAAATAATTCCTTACAAATAATCATGAAATGACTAGCAAATATCAAACATGTAACGTATGAATAATCATGTTAGCATCAACCAAGAAATGTATCCATTAAAATCCGATAAAAGTAATTGCATGGAGACAACCTCGTTAGTCAAGACCAAAATTTTTCAAAATCGAATCAAAACACATTATTCCTGTATGAACAATCAAAAGCGTTAGAACAATGCATAGCAATTCATGTCCTCCTTTTAACAGTACAAGGTTGTATTGTTAAAAGAGGGCTACAGATAATAATCAATAGGGCATGAAATATTCAAAATTTAAATCCCTATAGCATTTAAATCACACTCAAATAAACCAATTCAGGCCCTCCTTCTAGCGCCAAAATGTTGAGTGGTATTTTCACACATTTGTGAAAGTGCACTCTCCTTTAGGATTTGGGTTCCAAATCCCCTCTTGCAAAGAAGTTAAACAAACAACTTCTCCAAGGTCTCCGCTATATTAGCATTTGCATATGTGTATTAGTAATCTTGACTAAAGATATTCACTTTAAATGCTTGGAACACCTTAGTGATTGCAAGTAACTGTAAACAAGGGGCAATGTTGGTTTATTTTACCATGAAACTTTAGTGATTGTTCATTGAACCAAAATAGAGCAAATGTGAGTTGGTCCTCATATGACCACGATGTAGTGCTTAAGAAATGGAAATTTGTGAAAATGCCATAAAACATAACTCCTTCAATGAAATTGGAATTTTCATGAAGGGAATGTCATCATAGGCTCATGAGTGCAAAACAAAACTGAAAAAATGAAATTTGACCTTAAAATGGAAATTTTCAATTTTCGGATTTTTTTAAATCTGTAACAAAACAGCAACTTCGATGAATTTTTAAAAATACTAAACAACTCCGAAAATGAAATTTCAAATTGCGTATTGGAAGTATGAAGTATAACCTACGCAATGGTTAAATTATTTTTGGATTTTGAAGTTTTTTTAATGTTTATTTTAATGTCTGAATATTAAAATAAAGTTAAAATTTCTGGAAATAAAATGCAAAAAAAATGAAAATGCATTCAGTATGATGCTATCCTATTTCGACAAAACCGAAGATGTGAGGTTTCCATGCATGCAACCTAACCTATTGGACCTGCAAAACAAGCACAATCCGGATAAGCTAAGTGCTGGCTCCTAGGGTTTTACATGAGGTTTTCAGATTTAGACATTCGCATGAAGCAACCAAGAAACTTGTATAAAACTCCATTTACAAGCCTAAAATCTGAAAAAGGGGAAAAATAGACATTTAATCTTGCATGCAGAAAATGACTCCTTCTTTCTTGCCCATAAGATGCAACTTTCTGAAAATTTTTGTATTAAAAATTTATCATTTTACAATAACAGAAGTTTCTGGTTTTCCCAAACCAGTCAATGGAAGAAAAACAGCCCAAACAGGTCCAGAATGGCCCTCTTGCCTTCAAATCTGTAACTCTGCTCGTGGCAGTTTCCAACCCCTCTGGCCTCTTTGAATGGCGTATTTAAACTTCTGAAAAATTGTTTCTCCTTCCATGACGGTTCGTTTCATTTTTCGATGGTTGTTCGTTTCACCTTCCCTGACTGTTCGTTTCACCTTCCCTTGTATGCGTGTGTTTCGGTTTCCATTTTGTGGTCCTTCATCGCGAAAATGTAACATGTCGCGATATCGCGACATTTTTTCTTTCTTCTCTCTCTCTTTGCTTTGAATCATGAAAACGCAACATGTCGCGATATCGCGACACTTTTTCTTATTTTGGCCGCGACCATGCAACATGTCGCGATATCGCGACACTTTTTCCCTTTTGGCCGTGACGATGCAACATGTCGCGATATCGCGACACTTTTTCTCTTTTGACCGCGACCATGCAACATGTCGCGATATCGCGACACTTTTCTCTTTTGGCCGCGACCATGCAACATGTCGCGATATCGCGTCACCTTTTCTCTTTTGGCCGCGATGATGCAACATGTCGCGATATCGTGACACCTTTTCTCCTTTGGTCGCAAAATGCAACATGTCGCGATATCGTGACACTTTTTCTCTTTTGGCCGTGACGGTGCAACATGTCGCGATATCGCGACACCTTTTCTCCTTTGGCCGCGAAAGTGCAACATGTCGCGATATCGTGACACTTTTTCTCTTTTGGCCGTGACGGTGCAACATGTCGCGATATCGCGACACCTTTTCTCCTTTGGCCGTGAAACTGCAACATGTCGCGATATCGTGACACTTTTTCTATTTTGGCCGCGATGGTGCAACATGTCGCGATATCGCGACACTTTTTCTCCTTTGGCCGCGATGGTGCAACATGTCGCGATATCGCGACACCTTTTCTCCTTTGGCCATGAAACTGCAACATGTCGCGATATCGTGACACTTTTTCTCTTTTGGCCGCGATGGTGCAACATGTCGCGATATCGCGACACTTTTTCTCTTTTGGCCGCGATGGTGCAACATGTCGCGATATCGCGACACTTTTTCTCCTTTGGCCGCGATAGTGCAACATGTCGCGATATCGCGACACCTTTTCTCCTTTGGCCACGAAACTGCAACATGTCGCGATATCGCGACAATTTTCTCTTTTGGCCGCGATGGTGCAACATGTCGCGATATCGCGACACTTTTTTCTTTTGGCCGTGATGGTGCAACATGTCGCGATATCGTGACACCTTTTCTCCTTTGGCCGTGAAACTGCAACATGTCACGATATCGCGACACCTTTTCTTTTTTGGCCGCGATGGTGCAACATGTCGCGATATCGCGACATTTTTTCTCTTTTGTGGTGTTTTGCTTTTTTCCTTGATCTTTAGCCTATGGGCCACTTCAGTCTTCTTGGAACACATGCAAAAAAGGTGGGTCCCCAATCTTGGGGTACATTGTGGAGTAGCCACAACACAGCATAGGGGCAGGAACGCCCAAGGTAGGTATTTTTCACTTTCTCAGCATTTGTGAATTTGGGGAGGGTTTGAAATGAAACTTTTTGCATTTTAACACCGTGAAACGAGGGTGGGGGTAGAAAATGATTAAAATTCATGTACTATGTGTAAAAATGGCCAAATGGGTATCCATAAATGCGGTTTATTTTTTTTTTACTTTTTGGTGCATGGGAATGCATGTAATGCATGTGATGTGGAAAATGGGTGGGAAAATGTGCATGGGGGTGAAAATTGATTGATGGGACATGCTAATGGGCCAAATGGGTATCCCAATATGCTTTTATTTATTTTTTGATCTCATTTTGATTGCCTCATTTTGCATGTCAATAGGGACGATTTTGACATGGTTTTTTACATTTTGACATGTGTCTGCTTGTTTTCTACATGAGTGTTTGGTATGGCTGGAATCAGCATGAAATTTTGCACCTAGCCATGCAATTTTGTTCGAGTTCCATAGGTTCACACGTTTGGGGTGCGAACCGTACGGTTCACATGTGTGGGTGCAAACCCAACTTTTTTGGATTTTTTTAGATTTTTGGGATCTAGGTTATGCTTGGTTTTGTCAAATTCATGCTTTTTGATCAGTTTTTGCAGGTTTTGTGGAATTTTTCATATTTTTTTGGTTTACGTGTGAATGAAATATGATATGGAATGCAATGTGTGAGTGGGAAACAAAATTGAACATATATATACAAAAATAAAATTTCTATCTAATAATACATAAGAAAAAGTAAAAAAAATGCATGCATTTATGTTACATTGCTATTTATATGGAATATGTATAAAAATGTAAATAATATTGTACATGTGGTGTGTGTGATGGCAGGTGAAGATAATATTTACACACCATCACCTTCAGACTTGTAGGAAGGAATTGGAGGCTCTATGGAGAGAGGTTGATGTGGAGTGGCTAAAGACACTGGGATTGTATGGTGTATGGGTGATGCATGAGGTTCATGTGAACCACACATATATGGTCGCATTATGTGAAAGGTGGGATCCTGACATGAACACCATAACTTACCGATAGGGTAGATGACGATGACCCTGGAGAACATCTATTGGATATACAGATTATCGATTGATGGAGTGATAGTGATGGTGGCAGGGAAGGAGGCACAGGATGGCATCTTTGAGAGGGCCTTTGGAGCGCGATGGCGATAGGTGGAGGCGAAGAAGGAAGTTGATTATATGTACTATTGGAGGAATGGGAGGCTCTCGTTGCACCATGCGATGGCGATGTTACTAATAGCGAGTCATGCACTACCAGATGCTTCAAGGGTGAAATTCCCCTCGAACATGATGGGGATAGTTTATGACATGGTATAGGTCGGGGTAGTGTATGCATAGGTGCTTGCGTTGTTGAAATAGGTGTATCGTGAGCTGCACGAGATGGTGAGGACAGACAGGACTAGACTGAGGATTCTTCCATTGCTACAGATATGGATGTGGGAGCACACCACTATTCTGAGACCTACATATTTTCCATATGAGGCGCACACTCGCGAGGGGGATGAGGTACCCTATGCCATGAGGTGGAGGGCAGATGTGGAGAAGAATATGAGGGAGTGCGGTGGTGATTTGATGTACCATAGGGGGGATCTTGAGCGAGTGAGGATGGAGCACATTAGGTGGAGGCCATGATGAGGAGGGCCTAGGTGGGGTCAGGATGCAGTAGAATTGGATTGCATTCAATGTGGTAGGTGGGTGGTAGGGAAGTACTCGTCTGAGGTTGAGTACTTTCATTTTCCAGGGTACGATGGCAGTTCAGATTGGTTTAGGGGTGACCTGAGACCCCTATGGAGATTTATAGGGTAAAGGGGGACAGAGGACCACGACCTATAATTCCACCACTAGACATGATTTTGGATGAGCCGATTGTTGTCCCAAACGTGGACAATGCAGGGAACATGCCAGAGTAGGATGTATGGTGGTCAAGACAGATCTGGCAACCAGAACGCAGTGTGGTAGATGAGTAGGTGGATGTAGCAAGAGCTCTACCCTATGTAGGTCTACCAAGAGGGGCAAGAGTAGGGTCACCAGTACAGGATGTGGAGGATTAGGAGGATGCGAGATCACCCGAGTCGACTGAGGAGGAGGAGGAGGAGATGGATCATATGGTTAGGTAGGTGAGACCACGACATGATGACCAGGATAGGTTGGTGAGTGATAGTGGCGTAGGGTCATTAGCCAAGGGTGGTGAGGAGATGAGGGTTGGGGTGGAGGAGAGGGAAGACATCCCTTTGATGGATGTAGATGCGGTGGTTTATGAGTGGTTGGTGAGGCCGATACAACCTCGTCAAGAGGGTAGTGAGGAGATGGGGGTTGGTGTGGAGGGGATGGAAGACATTTCAATGATCGATGTGGATATAGAGGAGTATGATTTTGGGGGAGATGTAGCAGTGGATGGAGAGACTGAGGGTGAGGTGGTAGCATTGAGGAGAGAGATGAAGAGGCTGAAAGATATGCTATTTTATAGGGAGACAGATTGGGTGATTGATCACTCAACCTTGGAGTAGGATAAGAGAGAGGTAGAGGTAGACCTACGGGTCACCTTGGAGGAGTGGGATGAGGCTAGGGTGGGTTGGCAGCTAGCTGTGGAGGAGAGGGATGTTGCATAGCGGGAGTGTGGTGAGATGCCAGCTATGCAGGATGAGAGTAGGATGGGTTAGAAGCTGGTTGTGCAGGAGAGAGATGTGGCACGATGGAAGTGAAGGGAGATGTGAGTTGAGCGAGATGAGATGATTGAGGCTGCAGAGTAGGCACAACAATGGGTGGATGAGGTGAGGGCTGAGACGAAGGCTGTGAGAGCTTGTCATGTTTCCAAGGTGGCTGAGCTGGAGCATACTGTGCAAGAGGTGTTAGCCTCAAAGGTATGGGTGGAGCAGGAGATTGAGGGGTTGGGGAATGTGGTGTCACAAATGGAGGTATCACAGAGGGATGTGGCACTGTTGAAGATAGTGAATGCGAGGTTATTGGCTGTGAATGCGAAGGAGAGATGGAGGAGGAGCAGGTGTGAAGAGGAGTTGTTGGTTAATGGATTGGATATCCTGACGTATTCTAGATTGTTGGCTTCATCGCAGGCACAATCGTAGCAGAGCATACCATCAATTGGTGGGAGGGCTCAGGAGATAGTGGTGCATGCAATATCACAAGCACCAGATAGGATGGGGCCACCAGCGTCGATGGAGAGGGTAGGAGTGGCAGGATTCAGAGAGGCAAAATCATCATAGTAGGCTGTAGGAGGATGTTCGGTAGGTGAGGGGAGTGGTGAGACATCAGGAGGGTGGCAGTCGTGAGGGCCTATGAGAGCAGCTGGTGCGTGATTTTTTGGATTTTTTTGCAAGCGCTCAGGAGGAGTGAATTCTTTTTTTGGGGAGATTTACCTGATGATGGTGAATTCCTTATTGTAGTCGTATGGTAGTTTTTTGGATGGTGATTTATAGATATGGATATGTGATGATGTGCCCGTAAGGGCCCACACATTTTATTGTAGCCTGATGATGGTGGTGTTTTTTTATATACACATATACATATGAGATTCTGCGGCACATGTGTCTATTTACATTTTTTGTGGTTGTGTGTTTCTGCTTATGATGATGCATGAATGATGTGAAATGCAATAATGATTAAGTACATGTGAATGTGATATCTTAAATTCATAAATAAATTGGTATGGATGTTATGGAATAATGTAGCATGAGTTGGTAATAAATACATGATATAACAATGTAAATGTATTGCTTAGGGATAGCATTTGCATATTTACAATAATTAGTTGATGTAATCTAGTCCGTTATTTCAACGAGGGTGGATATGAAACATGTCATGAGTAGATTCAAACACTACAATTTATAAAATCAATCCTATTGCATTACTGAGCAAAACTTCTTGAAGCACTTGGAGGCTATCTTAGTAAACAAGACCTCAATCCTGGACTTGTGTGTGGAAAGTGAGGTTCATTTTACCATTTTGGAATAGGGTGGGTTATAACTGCATGCCAACTTAGCTTGTATGCTAGCTCATTGGTAAAGACCTGAGGACTACAAGGATTCAATCGGGTAATACTCTTGATGTCTTTGCTTTTGTTTTCTACCTCATATGATATGACTATATTTGTGTGGGTAGTACTCTTTTCTCTTTTGTTTCTATTTTTTTTTGGAATACTTGCTCAGATTAGATATAGAGCAAGGGATTTTTCTTGCTTTTGCTTTTCTGGGATACTTGGTTAGATTAGGTATAGAGCAAGGAATTTTTCTTTCTTTTGATTTTTTGGGATACTTGCTCAGATTAGATATAGAGCAAGGGATTTTATTCAAGTGGGGTGAGCTTTTCCTTTTGTCAGCCCTTCGATTCATGAGGAATCATGTGAATGATGTATTAAGTAGAGTGATTTTTTCTAAGCATCAACTGGCATGCAAGGTAATCAACCCCGTGTCCAGAATGTTATTAGTATGTAAGACTTGCAAGTAAGTCCAGGAAAGAGAACAAGGCGACCAAGGGAAGTCTAAAATTATTTTTGAAATATGCCAACTTTGGATGGTGGTTGATTATAAGACTATGGGCGAAGCAATCAAAGCATAGATCTAATCTTGTCTCCTGAAAAGGGGATGTGGGCATCACTCTGGTATTCTAGCATGTGCATGTTTAATTCCCCAAAAATGATATTTACAATGAATATATACAAATGCCTATGTGATTGCAACGAAAGGCATGAATTTATGTACAAGGTTGCCACAGTTTTATGGATAATGTACTGGGGATGTAAGTGGAACGGATTGTGAAAAGGGAGAAGAAAATGAAGAAGAGGAGAAGAAGGGAGAAAAGAAGAAAGAAACCTATCAAAGGTATGTAGTCGCTCGAAGCGCGACCATACAACATTGATGAGTAACTTAGTGGAAATGGATTAGAAGAGAACAAAGAAATAAAACCTATCCAAGGTATGTTGTTGCTCGAAGCGTGACCATACAACATGGATGGGGCCCAAAAAGAAAATACGATAAAAAAGAAAAGGAAGAGAAGAAGAAGGAAAAGAAAAATAAAGAAGGGGAGGAAATGCAAGGTATGTAGCTACTCGAAGCGTGACCATACAACATTCATGAGAGAGGAAAGAAAGGAGATGAGAAAGAAGAAATGAGATAGATGAAGTAGTTATAAATGTACATGCAAGTTGACTTAGTACCACATAATACCAAAAATGATGATGTAGTTATCATGTGGTTTTGTGTTTTTGATTTTTTTTGTTTTTGTTATATACATATGTACAAGTGGTGAGGAGCTTCAATGCCTACAACTAGGCGTAAAATTCTCGCAAATGAATAATGTTAATGGGCTCAAGTTCAGCTATGCCTTCTAGTGTGACCAAATGATATGCCCCAGATCTAAACTTATGAGTAACCATGTAAGGGCCTAGCCATTAGGTGTAAATTTGTTGCGGAGATGATGCAGTTGGCTAGTAATTTGTTGGTTTTCCCTAAGGACTAAGTCTCCAACTTTAAATTCATGTTGATGTACCTTGGAGTTGTAGGCATGTCGAATACGATCTTGATAAACTCATGTATGTTCAATCATGTGAATGCGACGTTCATATAATAAGGTTAATTTGTCAAGTCGGGCTTTATGGGTTGTATTATCATCAATGAACTCTTGCATGGACACTCGTAAAGATGGTATTTCAAGCTCCAAGGGCATGATGGCCTCAGCGCCATAGACAAGATAAAATGGGGTTGCTCTAATTGGAGTGCGGATACAGGTACTGTAGGCCCATAGTGCTAACGGTATTTGATTGTGCCAATCATGGTGTGACTCTACAACTATTTGGCAAAGAATGGTGCAAATGGTTTTATTTGTAGCTTCTGATTGTCCATTACCTTGTGGGTAGTATGGAGTAGAGAAGCTATGTTGGATATTGAATTTTTCACATAGTGCACAAACATTCTTATTTTTTATGGGAGTACCATTGTCTGTGATGATTTTGTATGGGATGCCAAAATGAAAAATAATGTGTTGAGTGATGAAATCAATAATTTTGCGATCGGCCGTTGGAACTAGAGGAATGACCTCCACCCATTTTGTGAAGTATTTAGTTGCTATAATGATGAATTTATGATTGGAAGATGATGCATGTGTGATTTTGCCGATGAGATCCAAGCCCCATTGTGAAAAAGGCCACATTGACTGAATAGGTTGTAGAGCCTAAGAAGGTAAGTGTGTAAGATTGGCATGATGTTGGTATTTGGTACACTTTTTGGCATAGGCATAGCAGTCATGTTCCATTGTGGGTCAGTAATAGCCCATTTGTAAGATGTGTTTGGTGATGGCCATGCAATTGAAATGGCAATCAAAGGTACCGTCATGAGCCTCTTGAGTAATGCGTTGGGCTTTAGATGGCTCAAGACAGTGCAATAGTATGTCATTGTAACTTCACTTATAAAGGATATCACCTAGCAATGTGTAGCGAATAGCACATAGTTTAAAATCTTGTTTATGAGTATGAGTTAAATTAGGTGGTAGGATACCGAGCTTGATGTAGTCCTTAACTTGGGAAAACCATGGGTCATGTGGTGTAGCTTCGATGATATTGATGCCATCATCACAAGGAGGAGGCTTGTTGGAAATGGCAGAGTAGAAAAGGGTGTGAATGGACACATGAGTGGTGTCAAAAAGTGGGTTTGGCGAAATGAGCGAGCCTAGGGAGGCCATGGTATCGGTAAAATGGTTTGTGGAGCATGGGGTGGCGGTGATGTCATACCACTCATATTGAACTAATAAACCCTCAGCTACTTTTTTATATTGTTACAATATTGGGCAACGACATTGCCACTCTCCTTTGATTTGATTTACAATGAGGAGGGAGTCTCCAAATATGTTCAGGTGATGAATGCGCATAGAGAGTGCTTGCTTTAGGCCAAGGATAAGAGCTTCATACTCAGAATTTTTGTTTGTGCATGGAAAGCCTAACTTGAAATAAAAGGGGAGGGGCTCCCCTTGTGGTGTGAAAAATACTATTTCTACACCCCAACATGTGTGCATCGGGAGCCATCAAAGAAAAGAGTCAGTTTGATGGTTGATTCAGGATCTACAGGTTCTTCAACTTCGCTTATATGAAATATTGTGTCATCTGGAAGTTGGATAAGCAATGGCCCGTTACTTGGTAATGGGGCCTCAACCAATTGATCAACAATGACTTGGTATTTGATGGATTTTTGGCTAATGAATTCAAGATCGAATTTTGTGAGGAGCATGATCCATTTGGTCATGCGACTATTGTGGTAGCTCCTACCCATCATGTAGCGAAGTGGATCGGGCAACTACGTAGGTATTATGGTTGATCATGTAATGTCATAGCTTTTGGATGGCAAAGACAACAACGAGATAATGTTTTTCCATGTAAGCGTACCACATCTTGTAATTAATCAATGTACGACTGATATAGTATACAACTTTCTCTTGGTCTTGTTTGTTATTTTGAGCAAGAAGTGTGCCCAATGCGACATCAGTAGCAAAAATTTACAAGTGGAATGGATTTTTGGGATGGGGTGGGATGAGGACGGCTGGAGATGTGAGGTATGATTTGATGTCATCAAATGTGGTTTGGCATTTGCTATCCAATTTAAATAGGACCCCCTTTTGTAAGAGATGATTAAACGATTGACATTTATCTGAAAGTTGGGCGATAAATCATTGTATGGATTGGATTCTTCCTTGTAAGCTGCAAAGTTGCTTGAGGTTCGTAGGGGGAGGCATATCAAGAATACCTTGGAATTTGGTGGGATCTACTTCAATGCCTTTTTATGAAACAATGAAATCCAATATTTTTCCAGTGGTAACACCAAAGACACATTTCTTTGGATTTAATCGGACATTATGTTCCAAGAGGTGATCAAATATTCGACGTAGGTCTTCAAGATTTTGACTATGAGTTTTGGATTTTACTATGAGGTCATCCATGTAGTCCTCAATAGTTTTGTGCATCATATCATGAAATATGTAGGTCATGGTGCGTTGATAATTTTCCCCAGCGTTTTTGAGACCAAATGGCATAACCTTGTAACAAAAGTTCCCCCAAGAGGTTGTGAAAGAAGTCTTGTGTTGGTCTATTGGATTGACACGAATTTGATTATAACCTAAAAAATCGTCCATGAGTGACATTATTTCATGTCCAACTGTAGCATCGACCAAAGTGTCGATATTAGGGAGTGAAAATTTTTCCTTAGGACAAGCTTTGTTAAGATTCCTAAAATCAGTGCAAATGCGGATACCCCCTTTGGATTTTTTGATGGGAACCATGTTTGAAACCCACTCAGGGTAATCGATAGGTACTATGAAATCAACATCAAGGAGTTTATGTAACTCCTATTTAACCATAAGTGCAACGGTGGGATGCATACGACGCAACTTTTGTCGGGCAGGTTTGACAATGTCATCCAAGACAATGTTGTGCACAACGAGTGATGGGTCAAGGGCAGGCATATTTGTATATGACCATGCAAACACCTTAATGTAGTATCAGAGGAAATTTGTATAGAGAACATGATCTTCTTTGGATAAACTGGTAGTAAGATAGACAATGTGAGGGTTTTTTGGATCATTACCAATGTCAACTTCAATGGTGTCCTCGAGAAGCATGTGAGAACCGTCATGAAGTTGGGCGGGTGTAGGAATGAGGTGGAGGTTTTTGATGGACTCACGAAGCTGGAATTCATCATCTAGATAAAGATCTGTATGATTGATCCATGGTATGTGAGGTGGGTTGGTCGGTAAAGGTGCATTGGCAGAGTGAAGCATGTGTGGTTTCGAGAGGAAGTCGGTAGCGAAAGGGGTTTCAAAGACATCATCGAGAGTGATGAAATCAAAGACAGGAGGTGGGGTGTAAGTGGGATGGTTTAGATATCATAGCGGAGCATACAAATCAACAAAAATCATGTTGACCAAGGTACCAGATATAGAAGATGTAGGTGATGAGGGTTGGGATGAATAAGAGGAGGATAGCAATGAGTCTAGAAAAGCTTGATTTTGATCAGGATTTAACACCACAGGTGGTGATGGGGAATGAGAATGCGGGACAAAATGTGGCAGCAAGTCTTAAACAGGGAAGAATGGAGTAGTCAATGGTGGCAAAGAAGGGAGATATTTGGGTAAAGGTGGATCAGCTATAAGTGGTGGATTGAGGGATAGGGAGTGGAAGTGGTGATCAAGGGTTTTGACTTCATGGGAAGAGAGTGGCTCATACAGTGGGGATGGTGGAAATAATGTGGAAGGAAGATCAATTGTGGAATGTAGGGAAGAGTTGTGTGTCAGAGGATTAAGTTTAAATTCCTCATTGGGCAAGAAGTTGATATAATCAAGATTCAGATGCTGAAATTCATGCTCAAGTATACTGATTGCTGGAGACTTGTAACCAATGTCAGATCGGTCAGTAGGTTTACGCGAGGGAGGATGAATGTAGGTGTGACTCCCTATTCGTATTTCCCAAGGCCATAACCATGCCAGTTATACATACGTAAATAATGCAAGGAAAATTCTAGATTGGACATGTGGTCAATGTTACTGTAGAAGCAGGTTTGTTGGGGTGGAGGTGTTGGAGGATCGACGGATGAGTCAAGTCTCCCATATAAAAAGTTTGTGCAATTTTCGGGAGGACCTAAAGGAATCACTACCCAAATAGTCAAGGGTATACCATAAGGGCAGCCAAAGTCCTGGGTGGATCGGATGTTGGATGGAAGGAACCAAGCGTTGCTAGTGTTATATTCATCAGGACCTGGTGTGGTCATAAGTATGGATACATGAGGAGGGGCCGTATGCTCAGGTGGAGGGGAGGACCCCTGAGTGGCGTGGTAGATGATGGGACTGGTGTAGGTGTATTGGCATGGGAAGGGGCAGAAGCGAAAGTATCAAATTAAGCTAACTGGTCGTCAAGTTGAGAGGCACAATGTGTCCACTCATAGCATTCAACAAGTGTGTTAGTGATTGGATGATTGGCATAGGTGAGTTGGAAAGTGGGTATGGAAGCAGTGGTAGGTGAGGTAGAAATGACACGCGTTCACACCAAGCAAGGTACAAAGCAGTGGGTAGACGTAGGAGGTGTGGGAAGAATTGGTGGATTGCTAGAGGAAGATGGAGTGGAGGGTGTAGCAAAAAATAAATGAAGGGAGTGGCATGAAATGTGAGGAGGGTTGATGAGAAAATGTGGGTGTTGGTTGCTTGGAGGGAGGTTGAGGTGAATTCGAAGAAGTGGAGGTAATGTTGCTTGGATTAGGTGGTGGGGAGGGGATTTTGAAGTGGATGGGTACGTGTTATCAAGGTACCGGCATGGAGTGGGGGTGAATTGAGTGGATGATAATGGTGGACCCGGTGGAAGAGTGATGATATTGCAGAATTTGAATGGATCATCGTCGATGGGGATGTAGTGGACTAGGCCATTATGGACATATTTTATACAATGATGGAGTGTGGAAGGGACACATTGCATGTCCCGAATCCAAGGGCATCCTAATAGGATGTTATACTGCATATCGCCTTCGATAACATGGAAGAGAGTGGAAATGGTTTTAGCACTCGCCTTGATGGGCAAGACAATTGTACCAACAATAGGTCACATAGAGCCATCAAAGGCTCAAAGGTCTAGGGATGGAGTAGCAATATGGGAAGGGGGAAGGTGAAGGTGGTTCAAGATAGAGGTAGAAATGATGTTGATGGAGAAATTGGTATCAATGAGAACACGCTTATAGGTGATGACATTGATGGAGGCTTGAATATGTAATGGAGGATCTGCTCCCTCGCCTACAAATTCTATAATTTCATGGTCATGGAAGCTGATAGAAGTTTGGAGGTATCTCTGAACATTGCCAATGAAGTTGGCAAAGGCGTCTGCATTAATAGTCTCCAGATAAAGAGAGTGGAGGATAGAATCAAGGGCTTCATGATGAGGTTGGGATTGTTGCAGGAGGTCATAAATGGATAACCTTGTAGGGTTGGTACAAAGCTGGTGAGAAAGACTACCACATATGGTGATGACATTGCATGGAGAGGGTGGGAGAATTGGTGGTGTGATGATTGGTGTTGTGACCGATGGGGGTTGCAAGGTGGAAGGTTTTTGAGTGGCTGCAAGGGTGGATAGCATTTATTACGAGTGGCGATATTGATCATACCCACGAACCCTAGCTGAGAAGGATCTTGATTGACATGATTAACCTGGCATAGATCATTTTGAGGTGGATTACCCCCATGATCGGGTAAAGGATTTTGATATATCCCCAAGTTTTGATTTTGTGGTGCAAGGGAGTTTGAGACCTGAATAGTGCCTCGATCGATAAGGTCTTGGACAACATGGTGAATGATGCGGCATGAATCAATGGTGTGGCCATGTTATCGATGATAATCACATAAGGCTTACAAATTGTAGTACCGTGGGAGAGGATGATTGGGATTGAGAGGTTGTACATTTAGCAAGTGGATGAGACCTCCCTCAGTTAATCGATGAAATAGAGTTGGCATGGGCTCAGATAAAGGTGTCCAATTACATGGAGGGCGAGGTGGACATGGATTGCAACCTTGGTATGGAGTGGATTGTGGTGTGGGGTTGATTTTTTATGGAGTAGAAAGAAGTGGAGGATTGGCTTGATACTAATTTTGAGGAGATCGTGGGGGAGTGGGTTGTGGAGCTTGCAAAGATGCCACTTGCACTGGCAGATATGGAGAATTGATAAGAACCTAATTGGTTTGAGGTGTTCATGTGGTAGGTGGTACATATGGAGGGTGATTGTAACGGTAATTAGTGGGGTAGGGTGGTTTTTGATGCAACTTGATTTTTCCCGTATGGACCTTGATGTCCTTGATAACTTTGGCTTGGGAAATAACTTCCTCAAATGTCTGACTCTGATGTATTTGCAAGGTTTGGGAGATTTATTTATGAAAACTCTTGATGAAGAGTTTGAAGAGATCTGAAGGTGGGAGAGGGAAGGCGAGATCATGAAGGACCACTCTCCAACGAGCGATAAAATCAGTAATAGGCTCGTCGTCCCACTGATGCATACACATCAAACAAGGTAAGCTTGGTTTTGATGTTGATGGTGAAATGTTAAAGAAAAATGTTGGCTAACTGCTCAAATGTATACAAGCTATGGTGAGGTAAATGGTTGTACCAATCTAATGCTTGACCTCCAAGCGACATGACAAAGGTACAAAGTATAAGGGTATCACTTCCGTGCAATTGATAATAGGCAAAACGATAATTGTTCAGGTGCTCTCTAGGATCCTCCTTTTAAATTTATCAAATTTAGAAATCTCAAATATGTAAGGATAAGGATGGTAAGAATAGACGGGTGAATCAGTTCATTGCACAACTCATCATATGTGGGTTTTTGAGGCCCATAACCTGTTGTGCGCAAATCCAATGCATGAAGTTGCTCCTACATGGCTTGAAATTCACTAAAAAATACTATGGTGGTATTCGATGAAGCTGGAAATGGGGTGATATTATGGATGGAGGTAGTGGTTGTGATGGCGGTTGTGAATAATCGAGATGGGGTGGATATTGCAACTTTTGTTCCTCCTACATATGATAATAGGCAATCTAATTTGGGTCAGGTGTTGGAATGTTCTGATATTGTGGGACAGGAACCTGAGATGGATAAGGTGAGATGTAAGCAAAGTGGTAAGCTGGTGGCTGCTACTGTGGTTCATAATATCTGGGATCTTGTTGGGTAGGCATAGGTAACTACTGCTGCTATGCATATGGATAAGTCAGTTGTGCATGAACAGTAGTGGTAGAGGACCATGTGGGTGGTGAGGTGAAGATAGCAGGTGGTGTAGAAGCTGGAGGTGGAAGGGATCCTGGTGTGGTGAACGTGGAATGGTGGGAGGATAGAGGTAGAACCAATGAATATGAATGGGTTACTGTAGGAATGGAAAGAAGGGACTTTGGTTGAACCGAATATCGAGGTGGATAACCTTGATAAGAAGGGTTCAACGGTGGGGGGCGAAAGGAAGGTGGGGGTGGTAGGTGAAATGATGATGAAGGGTCGATGAAAGGCCATAAGAGGAGAATGGTGGGTAGCTAGTGGGTGGATAGGAAGTGAACTGTGGTGTGCCTAGAGGAGGTTGTGATGATGAGGATGCTTGCTATGGATGAAACTGCATCGAGGGGTGAGATAAATCAAGGGATGTCACCTGGTAATACTGATATGGGTGCAAATAGTGTTGTGCTGGGAGCAAGGAAGATGGTTGGGATGACGGTTGATGATTGGATGAAGCCTGTTGGGATAGTGAAGTGTGGGGTGAAGGTGCGATAGAACCCATGGATGAAGGGGGTGTGGATATCATACCAACTATCTGTATGGATCTGCAATTTTGACAAGATCAAGAGATCTATAATTTTAGGGATCTTTTCTTGATTTTGATTATGATTATGATATTATGACTACCCCCTCAAGTGACGAGTTAATGAGGGTAATGACAATGAATAAAGTAGCGAGGTCGCTTGACCACAATTAAGGATCTACATAAACTTAGATTTGAGCATTTAATTACTTGGCTAGGCCTTAGTTCAACTTATGATTACAACTGTTAATAGTAATTGCACATTTCTATCCCATGGAGCAGTCGAGCTGCAATAGCCTTCTTAGGGAATCAAAATGATACAATGCCTAATTAGATTTATGTTGAATCAATTTGTCGATGATCTGCTAAAAATATGTCATAGGATAAATGACATGAAACACCTCGTTCCCATGGAGCGGTCAAGCCTTGAAGGCCTTCTTCGAGATTGAAAAGAAGCATATCAAATCAACGATGACCATTTTGTCCTAAATGTCCTTATGGTTATTTACTCATCTCATTGAATTGCATAAAGCGTTATTCACTGCAACCGTCGAGTGTATAGGGTAAATAACTGAATACGAGGTGCATTTGGCTTTTTATTATTTAATGTTTTTTATTAATTTGAATTTTTAATTGATCCTAGTGTTTGAAAATCACCAAATTTGTTAAATTGATTGCTCTTATTGAGATGTTGATCCATTAGGAATCACTCATTTATCATTTAATACCATACCACGATGGGATTTTAATGCATTTAATGCTAGTTGTAAACTGTGTGCATGGGCTACAGCTAGAAATTTCAAATTTGGGAACTGCAGATCAGACCTACGATCGGGAAACCCTAATTCTAGGACTGCGATTGTCAATAGCAGTCCAAATAAATTAGGCAAAAGTATATAAATTTATTCCCATTTAAAAATTTCATTATTATTCCTTGAAAGCGATTTGCAACTAGAGAGCTCTGAGAGGTGAGGAAGCATTACTAACATGAAACGCTGTTGAAACCACTTATAACAACCTCACACACATCCCAATGGCAGACCCTTCACATCCTTCATCCAGCAGAGGGATCGGTGTGGGAAAGGTAACTCTAAATCGAGTCCTCGCACTCCTTACCAATTTAAAAATCGCATTAAGAAATGAGCTAAATTTACCTCATTAAACTGTTGGCAAAGAACCTCACACTAGTTAGGCTAGATTAGGTTTAATTTTTTTGGGTTGCCAGGCTAGGAAGTGACCCAAAAAAGATCACCTTCCTAGACTGTATTTGGTAGATGTGTAGTTGTCAACCGCAATGGGATTTAAATTCCAATGATCAAATTTTGACCGCATGCGGACCACATATTTGACCCACAGTTCCACACCTGTTGAAAAATTTTCAAATTTTTTTGATATTTTTTATTTTTTTTAGCAACGTTTTAGGTTTTTTTTACATTTTTTAAGGTTGATTTTATGTGTTTTTGAGTTATTTATTAGTCATAATTTTCCTTATACCTTTTTTCTCTACAAAAATTGACCTCTAAATCCAGGGAGTCAGACATCCTCCGCACCCTCCATGATCAGCTCACTGACCAAGAGCGGGAGTGGTTTGGTGTGGTTGGCTTCGACTATGTGCTTGATCTACCCATGATCTGGGTAGACCAAGCATACATGACTGCATTAGCCCGACGCTGGAATATGCGGACCAAAACATTTCACCTGCCCATAGGTGAAATGACTGTTACATTGGAGGACGTCTACCAAATCTTTAGGATCCCGATCGATGGGGAGCGCATCACCTCCACTCCTTTCACCAGCAAGGAGGACATTCTTGATCACATCTTTAGTGACCTTACCAAGGATGCCTAGGGTAGGACTAATCGTGGGGGTGTCCACATAGGATACTGGTAGGGCGATGACATCTTCTCGATATGAGAGGCCGTATTTATGTATCTGGTTGTCCAGATTGTGCTTCCAGACTCCTCGGGCATGAGGATCCCCTAGAACCTCCTAGCCATTGTTAGGAGAGTTACTTAGAGTTCAACGTGGTGACCACTGCTCTTAGCCTGGGGGAGCACACTATTGACGCAACTAGACCATGAGGTGTATCAGATTACCCATAGGATTCGGGTATGTATCTGATGCAGCTTACTTCTTCAAATCTGGGGATGGCAACACATCCGGATCAAGCAATCAATAGACTTGCCTCTCATCATCACCACTATTCTTGATGCTCGTTAGTGCTATGCGGTATGTTGGCCCCGTGAGGAGGAGGGGTTCCAAAGCAGGACTCACGCTGGAGACTTGGACCATTACATCCTTATATTTGCATAGCTCCGAGCAGATGACATAGAGTGATGCCCGTACATAGATTACCCCGTGTGATAGGAGGCTGACGAGCGACTCTATCAGGTGAGGAGGGATAGGTGGTTACTTAGCCACAAGGCTAAGATTCATGAGTATCAATTCTACTCACACATTCACCAATAATTTGGTATGGTACAGGATATTCAGACACTGCCTATGATCTATAGGCACCTAGTTCTAGGGAGGGATCTATACTGGATCGAGCCAACATCATTGGGGGATGAGGAAGATGACTTCCAGGAGTCATGCGTGGCTAGGGATGGAACCACCCTAGCATATGATACTTGGTGGTCCCTTCTACAATGGCATGGAGAGGGACCCCTTGTTCGGAAAGATTACGATGTTGAGGCTGATCTATATGGGCGTAATGTGCACCAGTAGATCAAGGGTGGATGGGGTGCAAAGAACGTAGTAGGGGACGCTCTACAATTTGAGGCTAAGGAGGCCATATCAGAGGAGGGCGAGGCATCTCCTGACAATGAGGTGGGGCAG
Organism: Wollemia nobilis; assembly: GCA_028583015.1. NCBI lineage: Eukaryota > Viridiplantae > Streptophyta > Pinopsida > Araucariales > Araucariaceae > Wollemia > Wollemia nobilis. The sequence goes on from JAQPPZ010015413.1 coordinate 1,306,187, forward strand.
TTACTAGCTTAGGTTGTTGACCTTCAAAGTTAGGTTGGTAGGTTGCAGACCTAGTTGCGACATAGGGATACCACTATCGCCATGATATAGGTGAATCTTAGACATGGACAGAGCCATAGGCGCAGCTATGAGGAGTAGAGGCCTATCCTCAAGGCACAACTCACTATAGTATACACAGAGATCCAGAGGATCACTATCGAGCATGATATAGCATGAGCCCAGCTGGATATTGTGACCACTAAGAAGGATATTTTGAGGGTATCAAGGGGAGATCCCTCGTCTACAAAGGTTGTCATGGTGCCTCCCACAGCACCATCATCTTCATTACCAAGAGGTCGTGACCCCATGGCCGAGATCAGACGGCTCACTTCCCTCGTTGAGGAGAGTAATACTATTCAAAATGTGAGGGAAACTCACATCTCTCAGCTGGAGGGCCACATCAGGCTAATAGGTGGGGATTTTGTAGAGGACATTTATTTTACAGGAACCCAAAGGAGTAGCTTTAGGACCAAGACTAGGGAGACAGGATAGTCTACCATCAGCTCAAGCCACGGGATACACAAGACTGATAGGAGTCACAGGTCTTCGAGTACTCATGGTGCTAGCTCGTAGAGGACTCATAGGGATGGCGGAGGCGAAGGAGGTGCCTCACAGACTGGGGTTCAGGCCACACTTAGTACAGATCTCAAAGATATTTTGGTGTACTATTTTTGAGTGTAAGGTCGAGGACCTACACAGTTGTAGCCTACAAATATTTTTGATGTATCCTTGATGTACTCCTTTTGGACACACAAACACACACACACACACACACACACACACACACACACACACACACCATATATATATATATATATATATATATATATATATATATATATATATATATATATATATATATGTGATTGATCATTTTGGCTCATTATGTGTACTTGTTTATTTTTAATTTTATGTTTTGTTATGCACATGGATGCAGATGTTTATATTAATACTATGCTTATATGATGTGATGTATGGATGACAGGCACTAGATAGCTATTTTAATTTATGATGATGATTGTATGCAGTGATCTAGATGCTTGGATGTGCAGTTTATGATGGATGCATATGGATGTGATGTTTACTTTTAAACGCATATTTAATTTTGCTCTATTGCATGCATTTAATTTATGACAATGTCACGATATGTTGGTGCAATGTATGTAATGCATATTTACACGATGATAATCTAATGTAAATGAACGTGTATGCTTCAATTACTTAAAACATAAGAATGAATGCAATATGTGTTTAACAATCTAATCGATGACACCACAGAATGTATAAAAATCATGAATGTAATTGAAAATCCTCGTTACAAGAATTTAATCAATTAATCACCTATTTATGAAATGCAATCATGTGAAGCGGTATTGTGTGAACGATATAATATGTCACTCGATATTCCTTTTGCAATTTGAAAGATATGCACAATATAGTCAGTGGCCATCTAAATATCATTTTTTATATTCATCCGACATCTATCCCATATCATGAAAACTTTATGCTCAAATGTAAATGATGTATCATAGATTCGATACTTTATAGTATGATGATTGAAATGACTTTATTTTATATGGTTTGTGATATTTTATATTTTGTTGCTATTAGAGAAATTTTTGAGGTTTTCCATGAGACTCAAACACCCTAGTAGACTTATCAAAAGTTGTATACTGACCAAACTAGAATTTTGAATGTAAGGCTTTTGCTAGGATAGGCCTTAACTATTCATTATCCCTATGTGTGCACATGAGTATTTAAGATAAGGCATAAGCATACCCTGATGTTAAGCGGGATTCTTTTAGCCCATTGCTAAGATAGGGGATGCTCAAATGTTTATCCAATCCTAGGTTTAGATTTCAGTTGGACTAAGCCACTAGGTGATACATGACACCTGAAGCTAGCTCTTTCACATTCAAACATTGGTCTGTACATAAGCGAGGTGCTAATGCATCAGACATATTATCATACGTAAGGTACAGTAGTGTTGAAAATTCCATGGATTCAAGTTCACTCCCCTCTTTTTTTTTCAATTTTTTGGGATACTTTCTCATATATAATTATGTAAAGGATTCGATTCCACTTTGACTTTGAACTTTCTTTAGATCTTCATTTGATATTCATTTGAACTTGCTTTCTGATCTTCATTTGATCTAGATTTGAACTTTGATTTCTAATCTTCATTTGATCTGATTTGAACTTTGATTTTTGATCTTCATTTGATCTTAACTTTCTGGAATTTAAATTTGATAATTTTCTTCAGAAACTTCCCTTTGGGGACTTTACTTTTGGGGGAACTGTTTCTAGGATATCGATTGAGTGTATCGATCTATGATATCAATATGGGATATCAATCTGGGATGTCGATCTATGATATCAATCTAGGATATCAATATTGAGGATTGATGTGGGATATCACTTTGTGATATTGCTCATTTTATCATAAAAAAGGTATTATGGGTGGGGAATAAACTTATCATTTTGCCAATTGTCGATATTTTCCAAATTGTCCGCACAGGGAGATAAGAAAGAATAACTCTTTTCACCTCAAGATACCTGATCTTGTTTTGTGGCTTTCATCTTCCCCTAGGCCTTATTAGGATTTTTTAGTTTGTTGATTAGTGATAGGGTTTTGATATGCTAAGGTCTATACTAACTAGACCTCAACTACAAAAGCAAAGCAAATTTTCTATCAACTCTTGAGAAGACCTCTAGGTATGGTTGATTAACTGGAAAACCCTAGTATATTCTTCATAACAAAAAAATGGGTTGTGATAAAAAAACACGATTACTCACATGAATTATGGATTATGATAAATGCAGAAGTGCATGATTTAAACACAAACATGGTATCGTTTGTAATACTAACAAACACAATCCATCCTACTACGAAATGCAACGGATGAAGAATACCTATATGTACTATGATGCAGTGAATGCAAGTGTAGATGCAAATGGAAATGCAAAATGCAAATGCAAATGTTTTTGGATTTTATGTTTTACCAATTTTTTTGGATTTTATTGATTTTGAGTCTTTATATTTGACCAAATGACGAGTACATGCCTTTGGAGCCTTTAAATTGACCAAACAAATTTTTAGAAAACCCCTGGAACTTTTAGGTTGACTAAACTACTCACGAGAGAGCTTGGGGCCTTTTACGATGACCGAGCAGTGTTTGGCAAACCCTCGGAGCCTTTTTGGGTTAACCAAAGGTTTGAAATACCTTTGGAGCTTTTTGATTGACCAAACTACTCACAAGAGATCTTGGAGCCTTTTAGGATGATCGAGCGATTTTAAGCAAATCCTCGGGGCCTTTGGGTTGACCAAGCGATTTCTTAGAAACCCTTGGTACCTTTTTGGGATGATCAAGTGGTTATAAGCAAACCCTCGGGGCCTTTAACTGACATGACCAAGTGGTTTTAGGAACCCTTGGAGCCTTTTGCTATTCTCTCAAGCATAAAATGCCTTAATATGGATGATGTTGAGAGGTTCAGGCTCTTCAACACCCCCTAGCGACGTTAGGTGATAGGTATCCGGACCAATATTTTTAGATATGATATAAGGTCCTAGACAATTAGTCATGAATTTGTCTCGCATATCAGGTAGCAAATTAGAGTTCTGTTGGTTCTCTTTTAACACAAGATCCCCAAATTCAAAGTCTCTCTATTGGACTTTAATATTATAATTTTTTTTAGTCACTCCTGATAAACACAGAGATGCTCAAGGTCATTCATGCGATGTTCATCAAGTAGCGTCAATTGATCCACATGAGCTTGTCGTGTCATCATCGATGAACTCTTTTAATGTGACGTGCCCCATATACTAGTGAAAATGGAGTTCCCCCAGTGGGCGTCTGAATGCTAGTCCTGTAAGCCCATAATGCAAGGGGCAGTTGTATATGCCAATCCTTGTGGTGTTCATGTACCGTATTTTTCAATATAGCCACTATTGTCTTGTTTGAGGCCTCAGCTTTCCCATTTGCTTGCGGATAATATGGAGTTATAAAACTGTGCTTGATTCTATACTTAGACGTCAAAGCTCTCACAATTTTTTTCTTAAATGACGTTCCATTATCCAAAACTATCTTGGATGGAATCCCAAAATGACATATGATATGCTCAAGTATAAACTCTGCTATGCAAGCTCCAGTGGTCGTTGTTAAGGGTATTACTTCCACCCACTTTTTGAAATACTCAGTAGCCATGATAATAAATGTATGTCTACCCGATGAAAGAGGAGAGATCTTGATTATAAGATCTAATCCCCATTGAGCAAATGGCCAAGCCACTTGGATGGGCTATATGGCCTGCGATGGCAAGTACGTAATATTAGCATGATGCTGACATTTAATGCATTTCTTGACATACACATTGCAATCCTTCTCCATAGTGGGCCATTAATAACCCATTCGAAGGATGCGCTTGATGATGGCCATGCCGCTGAAATGGCCATCGCACGTATCGTCATGAGTTTATGAAATCACCCACGATGCCTCTTAGGGATCTAGATAACGAAGGAGAACTCCATTGTAGCCTCGTCCTCCTAGCAAGATATTTAGTCATTTTTTTCTTGAATGTGCATTTTGTGGCACACAACAATCCCTCTAGGACCACACCAAGTTTTAAGAAGTCTTGGATTTGTGACATCCAACTCTGATAAGCTTCAAATTCGACTGCCAAGATGACTTGCTCCCCCTGCATATCTATATTTGCAAATGTAGACCGGGAAACAACCTTGTGGTGAATGATGGTGCCACTCCCCGTCAGACTCTAAGAGTTTAATGACCCCCAAGGTGCCTTCTTAAGAAAGTCTTCAGCTCTGAAGAACCATTCAGCTTTTGGTTCTACGCTAATCATGTTAACTGAATCTTTATTATCAAAGGTTGCACGTTCTGTTGTAGGATGCGAGAGCGTATTAACATGGATGGTAGTGAAATCCACAAACATATTTTGAGGGATTAAGGATCCCAAAGATGCCATGATGTCTGCAAACCTTTTTTATGAACAAAGGATTGCTTCGATGTCATACCATTCCAACTTAGCCAAATATGTAACAACAAGATATTTATAAGATTTTAGTACGGGACATCGACACTGAAAGAGCTCCTTAACTTGGTTGACTATGAGCAAGGAGTTGCCAAAGATGTTTAATATTTTAATGTTCATGGAAATGGTTGTGTGGAGGCCCAAAAGTAGGGCTTCGTACTCAGTGTTGTTGTTGGTGCACAAAAAATATAATTTAAATGACAAGGGCATTGGAGCTCCTTACAGCATGAAAAACACTATTCTTGCACCACCCCCTTGCTCGCACTTCAAATCGTCAAAGAACAAGGTAATGTCAACATTATTCTCTAGTTCTTCGATTTTAGGAGCTTCGGATACGACGAAGACCGCATCATCCAGAAGCTCAATGGTAAGAGACCTTCTATTTGATAGTGGTGCCTCAGCCAGTTGATCAGCTATGACTTGTCCCTTAATGGACTTTTGGCTTATGAATTCCAAATCGAATTCTATCAGTAGCATGATCCACTTTGCAGTACGTTTAATATGATATGTCTTGCTCATCATGTACTGCAAAGTATTTTGTTTTGATATTACATATGTTGTATGACTTAGCATATAGTGCCATAATTTACTGGTAACAAACACTATTGCTAAACATAGTCTCTCCACATATGCATAACCTAACTCATAACTCACCAAGGCTAGGCTAATACAATATATGGCTTGTTCTTCACCTTGCACGTTCTTTTGGGCTAACATGGTCCCTAATGCAAAGTCGTATAGCAGAAAAGGCACATCTAGCCTTGGTGGAGCTAGTACTGGCGGCATCGCCAAGTATTGCTTTATTTCAACGAAGGTTGTCTGGCAGTCCTTGTCCCAGTTGAATGGGACTCCCTTATGTAGCAGTTGATTCATGGATCATCATTTATCCGATAATTGAGTGATAAATTGTTTCATCGATGCTACTTTGCCTTGAAGGCTCCTTAATTCCTTAATATTTGAGGGAGGACGCATCTCTAATATAGACTTGACCTTCGCTGGGTCAACTTCGATTCCTCATTTGGAAACGATGAATCCTAAGAGTTTACTTGAAGTTATGCCAAACATGCACTTCTTAGGATTCAACCTAACATTATGCTCTATCAAGCGATCGAAGACCTTCCTTAGGACCTCTGCATGTTCTTCACACAACAATGACTTGGCCAAAAAATTATCGATATAATCTTCTAAAATATTATGCATGTAGTCATGAAAGATATATGTCATGGCCCGTTGATACATAGCACTGGTGTTTTTAAGGCCAAATGGCATAACTTTATAGCAAAATGTCCCCCATGGCATTGTAAATGCGATTTTATGTTGTTCTTCAGGTTTATCTGAATTTGGTTATAACCAGAAATTATGTCCATCAGGGAGAGCATCTCATGACCTATAGTTGCATCCACAAGAGCATCAATATTCAGAAATAGAAATGAATCCTTGGATGTTGCCTTGTTTAGGTATCTGAAATCTGTACAAATATATATTCTTCCATTAGGTTTTCCTATGGGCACCATATTGGATACCCATTCCGGATAGTTGATGGAGATTACAAACTCTACATCCAATAGCTTTTGTAGCTCATATTTCACCATTAAGGATAGTATTGGATGCATATTTCTAAGCTTCTGCTTGATTGGCTTATTTGACAGATCTAGCAAAAGGTTATGAGTAACCAATTTCAGGTCTAGACCTCACATATATTTGTACATCCAAGCAAAAATATTAGGTCTCTCTTTCAATAGAGGAATGAGGATAGCACGCTCATCTAGAGTGAGACTCTCTCCAAATTTAATATTCTTTGGATTGGTGTGATAATTACTGATATCCACATCGAAGGTTTCCTCTAGTGACATGTGTGATCCCTCCTCAAGTTGATGAGGTGTAGGGATCAAATGGATGTCATCAGCTGGGTTGATAGGTTCCACATCGAAAGCATTCTCAACATGATAGACATCATAAGCACGCTCTGGTAGATGCGGTCCCATGAATATTATTTCATGGTCGCTATCATCACTATCCAAAAAAATCGTATAATAAGTTCGTATATACGATAATGTCAAGAAAATTGTCTCTGCTTCTTCTTCCAAATGATAAACGTTAGGAAGAATCTCTTTGATAACATATACTAATTTTGTAGGCCATAGGTGACGTGCATGTGAGGGCCCTAGGTAGGCCCCATCAACTTCATCCTTAGATTGATCATCATTTGAGGATTCATTGTCTGCATCATAACTTGGTCCACTTATATTGGAGGTGGACTCCTCTCCATCTTCGCTATAAATATCTCCTGACTCGAGATAACCTAATATGACGGGGTTATGCCCCTGCACACCTGTGTCATCGATTGCATTATGAATTTGGTGACCCAGGTTGCCTCTAGGGTTTTGCTCTGCTTCACTTTGCTCTAAGAGCCTTTCATGATGTACTTCAAGTGGCTCAAAGGTGACAATAGATACCATCGGGTTACTCCTCTAGAAGCTGGAAGGATTAGGATGATATGGGTTGAAATCCACATCGTCCCCCAAACTAAGGTACAAGCGATCTAAATATACTACAAGCAAATCATCTTGTCCTTGTATCTATAAACCTAACCCAAACCTATCAGTTGCTAGCTGATAATGCGGCTTGAGCAAAGTCCTACATCCTTGCTCAAAAAGACCAAGGCCATACCCATGCCAATGATATAACTCAAAAATGCGCATGGAATATTCAGGGTTGGATAGGTAACGAACATTCACTGTGAATGGTTCACCGTCATCTTCATCCGTGGGCGATCTCATAGGAAGCTAATCCATCCCAGCGTAGATGAAGTTAGTCTGATTGGGTGGCTCTCCCAATGGCATTACTAATCCAACCGAAAAATGATGAGCATCCGGTCGGCCCATCTCTTCTACAGTCTCTAAAATTGGTCCAAAGGTGACATTCTACATAATATACTCACCTAACCTTGTGTTGACCAGATGAGTAGTCACCTACAGTGCGGATGACCCTATTGATGATGAAGGTGAGGCAGGCTGAGGTACCTCCTTGGCTTTGTCCTGGGCTTCCACCACTTCCATGGGAATGGTAGCCTCATTGGCAACTAGTTCGGGCACATGCTTCTTCTCATTTTTGCTCATTTTTACCTTTAGCTTCTTGTCGTCCTGAAGAATCGCTGATGTAGTCAATTTCAAAGAAGTTGCAGTAGTGTGCTCAGATCTGTGCAATACAGATATCGATGGTTGAGCACGCACTATTTGTTTACCTCTTGGATTTTTAATCGATGATGTTGATCGAAATTCTAGGTGCATTTATGGGAGTATGAAACCCCTAGGTAAATCAACGAGGTTCATGAACATTAAAGGTTCTTTGTCTGACGACACTATGTGAACCCATCCCTCATGAAGATATTTTACACATTGATGTAATATGGAGGGAACGCATCGCATTTATCGAATCCAAGACCTCTTGAGTAGGATGTTATATTGCATGGCACATTGGATCACATAACACATCACGAAGATGGTCTTTAGGCCTACCTGAATAGGTAGGACAATTATGCCAACAATCGAGCATAGAGCATCGTTAAACGCTCTCAATGTGAATGTGGTGGGCACAATATGTGACTTGGGCAGCTTTAAATGACTCAATGTCTTGGTCATTATTATATTGATCGACAAACTAGTGTCGATCAAGACCCTCTTGAATGGCATGTGATTAACACATGCGATGATATGTAATGACGGGTTAGTCGTATCTGTAGGAACCGTCCTAATTTCATGATATTAGAATTGGATCATAGGCTCTTAGAACTGTTGAACATGTTCCATGAAATTGGTGAATGCTTGAGCATCTTGGGACTATCCCTTGATGGACCTCAGAATGTCCATGAGAGTCTCCATGTACCTAGGGGACTGTTTTATCAGCTCATAAATAGACAACTTTGTAGGAGTTTTCTGCAGGTTTTGGATCAACTTACTCCGTATGGTCACCACTGGTCTCGTTGGTGGACCTAGAATATTATGAGTTGGTCGTTAATTTGGCATAGCTTGTATCTTGATGGGAGCGCACAGTTGATTTGGTTGCTCATATCTCCCATATTTGGTAACAACATTAACCATACCTACGAACCTCTAGGTAGGTGGTTCGACGTGCACTTGGTTGACCTGGCCAACATTGTTGTGCGACACTTCATGGTCTGGCAATGGATTTTTATAAATCCCCATGTTTTGGTTATTGAGCACCAATAGATTATGTGGCACTACAAGCTCCCCTTTATCGATCATGTTTTGCACCATATGTTTGAAGGTCTAACATAATATGATGTCATGGCCCTTCATGCGATGAAAAATGCAAAACATATCATCTTGATACCCCTTTGGCTTGGGTTGGTTAGGATCGATCAACTTAACCTAGGGTAACCTGATTGTCTTAGCCTCACATAATTGATGGAATATAGATTTCAATGATTCCATCAAAGGTGTGAATTGATGAGGCGGGCGTTGTTCCTTATTTTTGCCCTTATAATTATTCTTGCGCTGCTCATACTATGCAAGAGGAGGTTTGGCCTAATAGTTCTACTTTTACTACCCCTTATCCTCTCTCTAGAGGTTTAGCACCACATAATTTACATGGGGTTGCTTGCCCTGTTGTTTCGTGGAGCTCTTCTTGTATCCCTCCTTCCTGTTCTTGAGCTTCAAGTTACCTTCTTGCAACTTGATATCCTCAATTACTTTGGCTTGTGCCAAAGCTTCCTCAAATATCGCGTACTGCTACAGCTACAACAATAGCGAGATGTGCTTGGCACAACTCTTAGTGAACATCCATGTCAGTTTTGTAGTAGGAATGGGGAATGACAACTTTACCATTAATCTCCTCCACCTTTTTTTGTACTCTAAGATTGGCTCATCATCGCGTTGAGCTAGCGCAGCCAAATTGGAAATGTTAGCTTACTTCTTGATACCAAAAGAAAAGCGTTAGCCAGCTGCTCAAAATTGGTGATATTGTGCTTCTTCAGCTAATTAAACCACTCTCGGGTTGGGCTTGAGAGGGTTGTGATGAATGTACGCAAAAGCAACACATCGTTGCTTGCAATTTGGAAGCACACATTCAAAAAGCTTGTGACATGCTCTTGCGTGTCTTCGTCACATTTGAATTTATCTAACTTTGATATTTCAAAATGCTCAAGGTATGTTGGAGTAGGCACCGAGGGGTCCAAAGGCTTGTTATGAATCTTGCTCAATGTAGGATTCTGGAAAGCTGCGCCTTGCCTCTCGATTACTTTTACCTTCTCAACTAAGGCCTTATAGGCCTGTGAGGATAGAAAGTCCTCCTCCCTAAGCTATCGTGAGGATGGTCTCAAAGGTACATTCTTCCTCTATTGAGGTGGAGGACGTTTCTCTCCCTCCTCCTCAACCTGGCAGTCTTCAAGATACTCTTGATTGTGTCCATCTCTCTCTTCTTCCTCATATTGTCTTTGCCTCTCCTCTTCGAGCAACGGTGGTCATTCTCTCTGTTGGGCACTAATATGAGTGTGAGCGTCTCTGCGCTCCTGATGCATAACGGCTTGTGAAAAAGCCTTCCTATGAATGCGCTCTCCATGCTTAATGTGTGTGTATAAACCAACCCTGACTAGCCTATCCTCTTGTTCTACACGCTCCTTTTGGGTAAGGATGCATTCCTCACACATTCACTGCTCATATAATCTTTGTCTCAGGAGCCTCTACGCCTGCAAATTCTCATCTTCAATGCGTTGTATCTCTAGGCGAGCATCCTCCAATTGATCTTGGAGGATTTGTTGTCTATGCTCAGATACCAATCTATGTGATCTATCAATGTGATCAATCGTAACAGGCCTCTGGTATGTATGCTATGTGCAAGCGACCTTATGGGTTTTGTACCCATCTGACTTATTTGCGATGCTTTTGCCTTTGTCTATGAAGATGACATTGGCGTCCTACTGAGCCCTATGTTGTGTGCCACCATGTGTGGATGGTGGATGTGTAACATGAGGGTGCTTGTCCTAATAGAGCTCCCACTACGCTTACTTTGGGCATGAGTGGGCGGAGCCGAAGGCTTTTAGCCTAGCTGCTCGAGGACACTACCTAAACCATAAAACTATCTAGATCGCCACCACTCATGTGGTGGTGTACCATTGGCTTCCACCTTTGATATATCAATAGTGATCTTGTGAGGTTCACTATGTGGGAGAGTGTGAATAGGCATATGCTCGGAAGAGGCCCTGTCTACATGAACCCCTAAATGGGTGGATCTCGCTCTTGTCTATACTCTGAAGGTGGAGCCATGGATCCTCTTGTAGACCTAGTATGTAGGGGTACCAGCTTGGACCCCTGTATGACATACTCATCGATCGATATTGTAGATGCACGTGCACTGCGATCTCAGTAATGGGCTCCGAGTGGAGCACCCTCGTGCTGAGAGGCTCAATGGGTTCCCCTCGTGTCGAATTATCTCATCTAATGCTTGTCGAACGACATTCAGGAAGTGCATGTGGACGAGGGTTTGACACATGTGAATCTGTTGGGGCTTGGTCATTGACATCAGGCTTAAGCATTTTTCGACCACCCCGTGTCTCCACCATGGTGCACCTAGTGTCTAGATTTACTTTTATTATGCAAGCAAGGTATACAATGGTGATTATATTTGAATTAAGTTTTAAATGTGAGCCCTAAAACTATTTTATGTTTTAGTGATTTGTTGTATTAGTATTAAAAACTCTTGTCGTTTTTGAAAACTTGTTGAATGATAATCTCAGTTTAATTGGATTTCATCAGTACGCTCGTAGCTCGACAAACTGGATGAGAATCCAAGCCACGTAAATCCCCCATGTGTGGCAATGAAACTCCACACCTGGACAAGGAGCACCGGTCCTACTAGTCCCTCACCTGTTTTCCCCCAGTTAGCGTTATACCCTCCGAAGAGAATACATGCAAATTTTCTAGGGTATGAAAGGTTCTTGGGACTGGCCTTGGTCTAGAACAATAGGTACATGGGATTTTGGCCAACGGATGGAAATCACCTCCACCATCATTGAACCCTACTAGTGGTTGGATGTGACTCCCAACTCACTAGCGTTTAATTGAAACGTGGTGTGTGTGGTACGTTTTAATCTTTGCATAGAAAGTAAAATTCATAATACAACATGAATGATTATTTCCTATATGATATGCAAAAAGAAATGTTTCATTTCAGAGAATGCATGCTATATACTATATGACTTTTTGACAATGCAAATTACAATGATATAGCCTCTAATTGGACCTCAAACATGCAAAACAACACACAATTTAAACCTAGCACGCTGGATTCTAGGGCGGACTGCACTTAGAGGCCCGTTGTTCCTAGCAGTGCCTAGCCAAAATTTTGGAAAAGAAACCCTAAGGACCTAATTTGTTTTATGTTCTTTTTATCTTTAATTATCTAGGTTTCAAATTGTCTATTCAGGAAAATCATAGAGAAGAAAAACAAAGATAGAGAGTGTCAGAAGGGCCTACCTCAGGTCCTCATATGATCTAGCTTTTGACTCATGTTTTCTGTTGTGTCTTCTATGAACCGCATGTATGATATGCATTTCAAACTGTAGATCGCATCTTGAAGCCGTGGGCCAACAATGAGACCGTAGTTGTAACCTGCGGTTTGCACCTGATATTAGAAAACACAAAAATTCAGATATAAGATGCTAAAAATGCGAAGTTCCACCGTGATCACCATCTGTGACCAACAAAACGGCTTCACACCTATGCTTCCTACTACGTAATATAAACTAAATATACAAGAGAAATGCATGAGAAATTGATAACGAATGATAAAGAAGAATAACACTTTTATTCCATTAAACAAGCCAATTCCAGTTACAAATACGTCCCTCTTAGGGATACTGATTTGATACTATTATTACATTAGGAAAATCATATGAAATCCCTCTCAAGGGTAAATGTGAGTTTCAAGCCATTCGGGGTGACACGAACTGCTCTAGGGTGGAGTTGACCCTCTTCTTCATGTTGAGGAAGGAATTGGATGATTGAATCTCCTTAAAATCTGCTTTCCTGCGATCAAGAAACAACACAAAAGCATTAAAAGCATAGGCAACCTCTCATGATGAGGCCCTTTAAAGGATATAAACATGAAAATGCCATACCCACTAATGAAATCAAGAAAGTTAATAAAACATGTTAGACATATTCAATACTCATAAAGATTACTTGAAACATAGAAACAAGGAATATAGCTATCAATCTAATGGATTAATTGCATAAAATGAAGCATTAGAACATGAAATTAAGCTAATTATGTCCTACTTGCCATAATGAAGTAAATCTAATGAAAACCCTAATTCTTTCGATCAGAATCTCTATAAATGCTAAGTAAACTACTAAAATGCTTAATATGGTCTAATAAAGCACAATGCAAAATAAATAGTAAGGAGAGTTATCACCAGTTGCAAATCGTAGCTCTGATGAGCAGTCTGCAATGTACACCATGGCTTTCAGCCGCAACGAGCAATAAAGTGGTTTTGCTCCAAATTAAGGGTTGTGGGCTTGATCCTCCTTATCAAATTGATGATCAAGGATCACCTTGGTGTCCTCTAACTGGATTAGCGGTTGAATTATGTAGTTGGGCCTTCGTTTTACCGAATTTGCATTTATTGGCGTTCCATGTCATGAATTGTCATGATGCTTGATTAGTTAACAAGTGGATAGCAATTAATTTCCCTCTCAATGCACTCAAGTGAGTCCAAAATTTGACAGGGCTTCGCTTCTCAAATGCACTCTCTCTCTTCATTATTTGCCCTAATTTTGAGGGGTACTTATAGGACTACCCTAGGGCTAGGGGTGGCTTCATGGAGAAGCCAAGATCAAGAAGAGGTAGTTGGGATAGTTGGATTGGAAGCCTCTGGAATCTTTTGTCCTTCAACTACCTTCTTCTAGAACAAATGGTTGTTCCAACCGATTTGGCTCGGATGAAGGCCAAATGAACTTTAGTTTAGACCGCAGGTCACAACTGCGGCCTAGGTTGTGAACCATAGGTGTCAGCAGTAGTTCAGACTGCAGACCGTAGGTCTCAGCTATGGTTCAAACTGATTAGGCCAAGAAGCCCAAATTGAGTGGTTAGAACCACTGATCTATCTTGGAGTCTGTCTAAGATATTCCATATGGTATTGTAGCATGTCCCATATGAGTAGTCGTCTTTGACATGACGTATTTTAGGTGTCTACAGGTAACAACATCAGGGATGATCTAAGAGACAACTGGGTCAGAATCATCTCCCAAAAGTGGATGGGAGGAATGCTCGAGGAATGGATGGGTGGTAGAAGGTGAGGTAGGTGGGGTGAACTCTTTTGTCATCATAACTAGTATAAGACAACCAGAAGGGGTATATATGACATTCTGGAAGTATGTGGATGGAGGATTAGGAGGGGAGAGATCTTCCAAAGAAGGGGTCTCCTCAAAAGTATCATCCAAAAGGTGAGATGGAGCGGAAGATGCCATATGAAACATGGGACTAGCACTGGGGGTGAAAGATCCTTTTAATAGATTAGGTCAAGCTCGGGATGAAACCTGATCAGACATGAAAGGTGGATTTGTGGTCCGAGAAGAAGAGGCCCCTACAGTAAGGACAGTCCACTAGGTAGCCTCGATAGCACGATGAAGTGCTTCACGCATCTAACTATGCGTAACCAACATAGTAAAACCAACATCGTAAAATGTGCAACAAGTGGAATAACAGTCAACAAGTGTGAAATCTGAACTCAAAAATTGTATGTGATTGACCGGGGTACTTTCTGGTGATAAAAAAAAGGTTCACAACTGAGGGGTGTGGACCAATTTGGTTTGCACTCTAGGAGTGTGGACCACTCAGAATGGAAAACAAAGGTCTAAAATGTGTAGTATGTGTCTCTGTGTGTTGTATGTGCAATCTGGAACCTGAAAAACAGGTTCGCACTCTAAGGGTGTGGACCAAAAATATTTGCACTCTAGGGGTGCAGACCAACCAAAAGTATAGTAGAGAGTGAAATATGTGTTATGTGTACCCTCTCTATGTTGTGTAGACCTGTGTGAATCAATATGGTAGCCTGAATGCTATATTTTTGGACATAATCGTACGAAATAAGCTTGAGTGTAGGACAATCACGCTAGGGGGCACAAATCACCTAAAACCAAGTTGTGTGGTGAAAATCGTGGTAATGAAACTGTGGAACAATCTGTAAGTGAGTTAGAGCACGTTTGATGTACTTTTGTAACCACTTTTCCTGAGACTCAACAAAAAGCAAAAGTTCTTTCTTTTTGGTTTTTTTTTGTGTTTTGATGATAGAATATACAACCTAGTAGCAAAATCTAGGTAGTGGGTGATCTTCTAATATGAATCAGGTATGTCGTAGCACAAGATCTTTTGCAACGCCAAAAAGCGCACAAAATAGAAATATGTTTCCAACATGTGAATGAAAACCTAGATGTATATGGTAAAGTAAAATGATATCCAAAGTGGGAGACTCAAAATGCTCTAATGAGTCAAATAAAATCTCACGAAGAGAGGTCGCGCTATCAATGTGGTGCTACTGACATACCCATGATTTCACTTAACCCTCGCGTTTAAGGCATCCATAGTAACGATCAACTGCACCCACTAATTATTTGAAAAGCCCTATGGTAAAGGGGCTTTCTAAAACTACCCACTCTAAAGGTACCTTCTAGTGATGAATTTTGGATAACCAACACTCAAAGTGGGAAGGATCGATCGGGTATTAATACCGAAATGATCCACATGGGGGGAAACTATGGTGACTAATTCGGAGGTGAGCCAGTGGAGAGTAATCCCAGACCTCACTGAACTCTGGTGTTGAATTGGTGATGAAATCTAATTCGGGCTGGAGATGAAACCCAGCTCCTTACACCATTTAAATGGAACGCGAGTCTGTGGTGTTTGTTTGTGCAGTACTGTTTTAGAAGCTAAATTAAATACCTTTTCAAAATAAAATATGCTATGAATCCTTTTGAAAATAAATCTATTTACTTGGTTTGGGGTGCAAAAACAAATTTATGCTATTGATTTGTGAAATGGGAAGATAATTAGGTGATTTGCACAAAAGCAAAGTTACTCTATTGATTTTCAAAAGGTAAATCTAGTTAATTGCTTTTAAAATGGAAATGACTTGAAAATAAATTACTGGAATTTGAAGCTATACTAGAAAGCAAATGAAAATCCTAGCTAAAGAAAACAAGAACATATGATGCTGGTGGAATGTGTAGCTCAACGTGTTATATTAGCTTTAGAAGAGAGAAAAATGAGAGAATTTCACACAAAACCTGCGTCCAGGTGAGTGTAAACGCCTCCAACATACCCTCTGGTCCAAGATTGTGTAATTTTGGAAGGTTCACACTCTTTGGATGCGAACCTATCTTTTGGTAAGGATTTCACACTCCTACCATGTGAACCAGGATTCAAAGACAGAGCTGACTGGTTTTGGGGTCCTAGCGATGATTTTGATGTCTCTGGAGTATTTTGAGTATAGGTACTTGCATAGAAGAGTCCAAAAACCCAATTTGAGTGTAGCAAGAAAACCAAAACTACAAAGATTACGTATATTCTTACGGTAAGGAAATGACAGATAGTCAATTAGCTACTGATTTGGTGTTGAAATATACAAGGACAGTTTAACCTTGCATACATCATGGCAAAAGATAATTTGTGGTCTAGGTATGAGGTCACACAATCCCCAGGAACATAAGGCTCTTAACCTCTCTTGACTTACCTTGTCGTTGGTTGTGGGTTTCTAAACCAATACTTGGGTATCAAGTAGTAGTTTGAGGCAATTTTGAGAATTCACACGCCCAAGTGTGTACTCACTACTCTCTTTGTAAGCTCACTGGTGCACTAGTGAACCTTTTGTGGTTTGTCTTGAGGTGTCTTTCAAGGCATTTTTTTTTTTGTGGTGTTATTCAAAGATGACAACTACCTGCCATACACAACATACCATAATTTTTGTTAGAAGGCGTAAGCTTATGCTTGGTGGAGGTCCCACCGGGTGTGCCAGAATGAAACTATCAAAAAGACACTATAAAACTTCATTCAATATTATAGGATAGACTGCATTTGTATTGATAATCATAAAAGGGTTACAAGAGGTGATATCTTTTTACAATCTTGTCTTGAAGGCTACAATGGGGCCTTCCCGTAGGAAGCACTCTCATATATGATACAAAGACAACAAGATTTGTCCTTTTGGGTTCCTCTATGTAGGTGGGCTCCTTGCTCGTGAGCCACCACTTGTTGGAGATGTTTCTTTGAGATTTTGTTGGAACTGTATAAACCTGTAAAATCCTATTAGTGCGTTGGTCTACCTCAGTCAAACCCCATAGTTATGAAGACAAAAGACTCATAAAAACTAATCAAAACATGAAATAAACTGCTAAAAACAACATATAACAAGAAAATAAGCTATTCTTACCTGTTTGAGTGGTTTTGGTGCCTATTGGAGAGGTTCGCACTCCTAGGGTGCGAACCGGGTGGTTCGCACGTGTGAGGTGTGAATTGGTCCTTTTTTGATCGGATTGCTCATATGGCTTCTTTGGATGCTCGGGATTGGTTGTTGACCTGCAATTTGTCTAACTCGACCTTTGAAAATGTACTTTCTGGTGGGGTTATCAACCTATCTCATTCACAAAATAGTGTTATGAAAGAGACCAGGTGATTGTGATGTTCGTATGATGGTTGTGTAATGTATGTATGATGGATGCAATGGCAGTAGTAATTTTGGCAGAGTTTTGGTGTGCATAAGTGAGTTGTTTTGAAATGGTGAAAATGGTCTTCTATTTATAGAGTGGGCCAAGGTGAGAGAAAGGGGATGAGGTGTCCCCTGTGAGGTGGCAATGGTGAGGTGTCCACCAAAGAGGTGTCCCCTGAGGTGTCCTGGGTCATAAGTGAAGTTGGGTGAGAGAATCCCTCACCCATCCAAAAGTAATGATGATTAGAGATAAATATCAATTTGCAATTAATATTCACCTTTATGGAAATATCTTAGCATTAAACAACCATTTTTATGTGCAAAAGTCTCCATCTTGCATTAATGACCCAGGGGTGTGTGAGGTGGAGAAATATCTAAGTGAGAGGTGGTAGGGCTAGGATAGGCTAGGCTAGTCAAAGTAGACTAGGTGAGGTGAAATAATTAGATTAAATCAAGGTTAGATCTAATTAATTAGGGAATTAGCCATAAAGCACAATTTGACCAAAATGTTGACTTTTTGATCATAAAGTGGTTTTTGACCATGGTGAGGATTTTCAACCTTAGTTGAGTTGGCATGAGGTCGCATGAGGACCTAGGGTTAAGCGTAGAAAAGGGATTAGCTAGCCCAAAGGGGCTAATGATAATGAATAGTGATTTTAGCCAATTTATGCAATTTTTCAAGGGTTTTGCAAGTTAATTGACCACGAATATGGGGAGAGGGATAATGTGCGATTTTTCGGTGTCTACACCTGCTTCAAGTCTTCTTACAAGATTTGCTCACAACTCACAAATTTGTTCTCAATTCTGCTCAAGACTTCTCATCACTCATGCTCAAAATAGCTCACAAAGCAATCTCAAAACAACTCATAGCACATGCTCAACCAATCCCAAATCTTGCACACAAATGAGATTTAAAAAAATGTTTGTATCTCTTTTGAAAATGCTTTCTTCAACTAGGCAATTTAGACATATTCTACCCAGAATTCTTTCTAGAACATATAGAGAATAATATACAATATAATTTCACAATATTTTCTTTCCAATATCACTCAAGCCCAATGCACAAATTGCTTCACAAAACTGGTCTCTAAAACTTGCCCACTCACATTCATTATTACTCAAAATAATGCCCAAATGCTTCACACAATAATTCAACAATGCTGCACAATTTATTCTCAAATACTAACACAAAATTTTCCAATATCTTTCAACAATGAAGCACACTTTTGTTCTTAACCCCTAGCATATGTGTTTCCAATCTCATCCATCAATGGAGTTCAAACACTGAATCATAACTTATTCTACAAACCCTAGCTCAAATAATTCCAACAATGCACATATACAATCCTTATTTCTCCACCTTAAGATTCAAAAATATTTGCTCAACTAAACACCTCAAAGAAGGAATAATGTCACCATACCTCTTAGCTTGCTTTGATGAAGATGAGCCCTCAAAACCTATCTCAAAATATTCTATCTATCTTATGCCATTTCAAGGGTTAGTTAGCATAACACTTTTTCAACCATCCACATGAAAATATTTCCTCAGAAAATATGCACAAAAATATTGCTTTACAACTCCTTTTAATTTTCTAAGACAAGGCTTTTAATAAATGAACAACATCCTTCAAACTTTCTTTCACCATGCAAAAATACACACAATAATTAAACCACAAAAAACCTTATAACTCCTACTTGTAAAGGCCATAAGTAATTTTCAATATTATCAACCAAAACCCTAAGTTCATACAACAATTTTAATTCCACTTTCATACACCTTATACCTCCAATATTTCTAAAACTTATTTTATCTTTATAAAGCCACACCTGAAATGCACACAGTATTTTGATTTCAAGAGATTCAACCTTATGTCTCCCTAAATCAAGCAATATGCACACCAAACAATGCAAATTATAACCTTATGCCTCCCTAGGTCAAGCACTATGCATACCTTAATTAAAAAAAAAATTTCCTTGCCTCAAGTGCTACCATTGTGACTCGAACCTCCACCTTTCACTGGCCTATGTCCTAGCGCAAGGTAGTTAACCACATGGGCTAGCTGCTCACTTGGAATAGATCATGCACTGCCTTCTCATTAGTTCGCTTCTCCTTCTTGAAACGTGTGCGCTATGATTTTTCTTCTCTCCCTGCCCATGCAAGCTTTCCCCAAATACGAATCTCGATTGGTGCGTTCAACCTTAGCTTCACCTTCTTCGATGAATGGTGCAAACATTTTTACATATCTCTGCCTCCACGATTTTCATGCTCGAACGAATATCAAATGGTGATCTTTCTCCACCTTAGGCCATGCAAATAATTTGCCTTCTTATATACGTTTTCTTACCCTTTGGAACTTTGACATCGACGCTTGGAATATAATTATATTTTTAAATTTAAAACCTTTTGACGCCCAGATTTTAAACCTTTTAATTAATTGTAATATTTTAAATCTTAATATATTTAAATATTATAAATTAGACTTTTCACCTTTGGGCCTCTTTCTCACAAAATAAAGTCGTCTTTTTCTTTGCAAATGCCACCATGGAGAACTATTTAAACCTTTTATTTTTCTTGCAAATGCAATCATGGAGAAATAATTAAAACTTTTCTTTTTCTTGCAAATGCAACCATGGAGAACTAATTAAACCTTTTCTTTTTCTTGCAAATGCAACCATGGAGAACTAATTAAACCTTTTTTTTTCTTGTAAATGCAACTATGGAGAACTAATTAAATATTTTCTTTTTCTTGCTCACAAAAACATGGAGAATGCTTTTGCCTTGATAATTATTGCCTCATGTACCCTTTGAATATATTTACCTTGCACTTTGATATTTCAACCTTGAAGGTGTTTCTCAACTATTTCACCTTTGACATCAATGACAACCAATGTACTCAATATTTCCAACAGGGTTTGAACCTTGGACCTCCCAAAAAAGGCCAAAGCCCTTACTACTGTAGTAAGTGTGCAACTTAAAATTTCGACAAGTTTATACAGATTTTTATGAGGGGTCTTAATCTCCTCATATTGAGTGGGATGTGAACCTTGGACCTCTCAAAGAGAGGCTAAATCCCTTATCACTGCAATAAGCTTACAATTTATTACCTTATGTAATATTGAATATATATATATATATCATAAGATAACTTTATTCTAAGAACATATAAAATTAAACTAATATAAATTATATTAGCTATTCCATAACAAAATATATAATCATTTATAATGTTCTTAAAATTTTAATTTTAAGATCTAAAATAATAGCCATTTTTATGGATAAGATTTATCATCAATAATAAATTTTAATACATTGTAATAAGTTTTTTTTTTCAAAATAAAAAACCACATCTTTTACGAAAATTAACATCAAGAAGTTACAAGCTTACTACAGTGGTGATGGCTTTGGCATCTCTTTAAGAAGTCCAAGGTTCAAACCTCACTAAGTATGAGGAGACCAGGTTCCCTCATAAAAACATGTATAAACTCATTGAAAAAATAAAAATTAACATTAAAAAAATATTTTTTAACTTTTAAAAAAAGCCCCCAATTCAACTAAAATATATATTAATTATGATCATATTAATTAAAAATATTAAAACATAAGGAATAAGAAAAAGTACACATTCATTTCTAAAACTCTATGCAATGTGCTTGCATAAGTTTATATGCATATATTTTGAAAATAATATAAATATAATCACTAGCAGTTTATGCAAGACAACGTCAGGGCACATTATTCCATATGATATGATTTCTTTCATGTAATAATCATCAATGATCATGATTGGTAAACTTGTGTTTCGTTAGCGACTTTGTTTCCTAACCCTTGTTAATGTGGGTTAATTTGACTCTCCATGGGGTGTGTTAACCCACACACTTTTTTCTTAAATCATTGTAGAGGCTTTTATCTTAATTTAATGTAAATTTACTTTTTCATCAAAAATAATAATGTAAATATATATTTATTATTAAATTAATTTTAAGGTTTAAAGTATTAAATATATTATATCTTATTGGTGTATAAACTTTAGATCCAATTTATCTTTATTTTATTAAAATGAAGTTAATGATAAATAAAAGTTGTGATTATATTATTTTTAAAGGTTTATTAGTAAAATAAACTATACTTATGGCATTTGTATTGTACTATCTATTCAATATATTTTCATCTATTCTTTCAATTTCATATATAGTTTCATACATAGTAAGCTATGTGTGGCTTCTATTGGGGTCGCTCCTAGTAAAATAACAAAGCATTATATTGATATCTTTAAATTTCTCTTAGATTAATTAAATTATATCTAACTTGTTTTCTTCTCAAAATTATTTTTTATTTGTCTTTCTATTAAAGGTATTTTTCTTCTTTCTCATATTTTTAATGTTTATGCAATCAACTCTTCCATATCATTTTTATTAGAAGATAAAATCTCTTTCATCTCGTTGCCTTCTAAAATTTAAATTTTGTCAAGGTGAAAATCAACACCACAAGTGACTAAAATATTTGCTACTTGATTTCCTTCTTTATAAATATGTTGACTATAACAACCTCTCAATTCCTTAATACCTCTTTTTTAGGGGTCTTATTCATGCCCATAATATTCCAATATATATTTTCATCATCACTTTTTGTTTTTATTTGTGGGTTTTCTATATTTGCTTCTCTTTTTTCATATCAATATCCTATGAGTTTCATTTTCTCTTTTTATTCCCACTAGTACTTTCATCGTATCAAATTCTTTGATTTTTTTTATTATTCATAATGATACTTATTATCTAGAGGTTTTTTTTCCTCTAAAGGATCTAAAGTACCAGGAATGACATCAAAAGCATATTCTTTACATTACTTTGGACACCCGAAATGGTGTTCCTCCATAGTAATTACCTTCTTGTATTTCCCTAAGAACCTTAAATTGCTATGAGCATCCTCCATATTTCTTCACATATTTCTTTTAAAAATTTCCTTCACATCTTTCTTTGCACCTTTAATTCCTTATAAAGGAGAACTTGCACATTGTACTTCATCATCCCTTGTATCCTTGTTTCTTCTAACAATTGATATGAGTGAACTACAATAGCCATTGTCACCTAATGTTGCAAATAGGCTTTTTATGTCTCCTTTTTAGGAGTGAAATATCCTTGATCTAATCTATCCTCCTCATCATTTCATTTCATTACAAAAGATGTGATAGTACATGCTTTTATTACAATACTCCATGGGCTACAAGAGAGGTTCATAAAAGTGGGATATCCCCTTTACAAAAGTGAATACAATAACACCCAAAAGGTCTTCTAAACCACCTCAAAGGATGGGTGGGTTTTGAATTCTTGAATTCTTGACCACCCTTGGTTGTATACACCTCCACAAGCCCTACACACAACCAACAACAAGGATTGGCAGCATCTAGAGGGCCTACCTAGGTTAGGCCCGAATTTATGAGAGATGCAAACAATAATAAAACAAGAAAACTCGATTAAAGCGTGAACATAACCTGAAATGATGCAAAACACAAAAGATATTACCTTGGTTACCTTTACTGACCATTTGTTGTTGATTCGATGGCTAAAACTAGTCTTAGCAGTGGACCGCCCGGGGATAGGCAGTTCTGACTATCAACCGCCTAGGGATGGGCGATTGAATCTATACTACCCAAAATACTACAAGAACCTTAGGAGGACCTTCTGGAAGTTGTTTGGGGTTGAATATTTGACTGAATCTAGTCTCTGGAGTGGACCACCTACGCACAGACAGTTGCAACTGTGAACCTCCTAGGGACGGGCAATTGAGACATAGCTATCTAGAATTTGATGAAACTTGCTAGGGATATCTGGGGTGGTGTTAGAAGCCTCTGGTAGAAGTATGAAGCTAACTGGAGCCTTAATTTATGAGCAGTTTCACAAACAACATATGTGCAAATGGAAGCATACGATGGTCTCCATGGCTGGTTTGCAAACAAGGGGTGAGCACACAAAAGACTTCAAAAGAAATTTTGGTAAAGTTTTGGCATATACCTTAACACTCTTATCAAAATAAAGAAATGAGAGGGATATTTATAGAATTTTCCAAGGGGCAAGGATATGGTGAGATGGACATGACATGGCAACCAAGTGTCATGGGTGAGGGAGGTGAAAATATGAAAATTTCTACTTGCATGGTCAAAGAGGGTGTGTGCACCATACCTTATTAATTTACTTGGGTGAGGAGAGTCCTCACCCCACTCAAGTGGCATGTGCACACCATGCCTCATTAATGCTCTTAGGTGGGGAGAGTCCTCACCCTTCCCAAGTGGCATTAAGAGGCATGGGGGTGGTAAGGGTGCATGGGGATGTGGAAGGTAGGGGTAGACTAGGCTAGGGTGATGTGGACCTAAGCTATGGTCAAAGGGGTAGATTAGGATAATGTGCACATAGGCTAAGGGGGATGAGGGAAGTCACATGGTGACCAAGGACATGGTGTAGGAGAAGGCTAAGTGAGGAAAATGGGACTCAAGAGTGTAGATTTGATTTTTGTAAGGTTGCATGGTGTATTTTAGGATTATTTGGGGTTATTGCAAAATTATTAATTTTGGCCTTAGGCAAACATTAAATTGATACTTTTAGGGTCTACATTTGCCTATTTTTGTATCATGTTGTACGTGGGCACAATGCAGTGCAAAAACACATAACACCGGTTAATTGGATTGGCAAAGGGCAACATTGGGTGATGATATATGATGACAAATAAACCTGGTATTTGGTGCACTGCAATGACCACTTGAGGAGGGAGACAAAATATTGTCTCGAATCAGGGAAAATGTAGGATGTCCCAATAATGGAATGGATGAATGCCTTTGAAACTTTACCTTCAACAGACTATTGAGACCATTTGGTGGTAAGTTAACCAGCCATTTGTAGTTATTATCACAAAACTTTGATCAATTTGTAAAAGTGTGATCGATGAGTAACCATATAGTCACTAGCATGGGGCGTACCAACTTGATTAAATTGGAATTTGAGTTGAGAAGAGAAGTTTTGTTGTTTTCCCTAGCAAAGAATGTTTAATGTTATCCTTTGGCAAAGATTCTTGGACACATGTGACTCTAGGATTGGGTGTTTGGATATTGAACCTATTTTGTGATAGAATTTTATGGGATGTGTCTACCACCTCAAGCAATGAGTTGGTGGATGAAAAATAAATGACAACAACAAAGCACTTGACAAAAAGTCATTGCGCAAGTGAGAAATGGTAAAGAACTAAGCAAAGGTGAAATTGATTAGTTGAAAGGTTTGAGGTGTAGACCAATTGGTTTGGTGAAATCTCGTAAGGGGGATGGATGTCCAAGGTTCAAATCTTGGGTCTCACCAAAGTAAATACTTTTTCGTATTCCTAGTGCTTTCAGTGGTGTAAAATGTTTAAAATGATCTGACATGGTGGTTATAGGGGTGGACAGTGCGGATTACCATGGCGGCTATTGATTCTGCCATGTTTAAAAAAAAAATAGTCAATTGAAGAGAGCAAAATTTGATATTTTTCAACCATCTAAAGGCAAGTGGTTGGCAATCATCCTAGGTGGTCACCAATCGTCCGGGATGGTCACCAATGTGACCCATGTGCAGTTTTTTTGCATTTTGGGGGACCAAATAGTATTGGAATATAGGCAAACCTATACTTGTTGGAAAGCTCTTTTTGAGATTGATCCAATAGTGGTGGAGATTTGATAGGGGAAAATATGGCTCAAATATTATCATACTTTTTGAAGCAATAAATGCTCAAGTCTAGGTATCTGAAAGGAAATTTTGGTTTGGTTGGTGAGAGGGTCGATTAGGGGGAACTGATGAAAATTGATGAAAAGTGGACAATGTTTAGTGTCTATAGATATGATGAACAAGAGGGGAATGGAGAAACGGTAGGGAGGCAACAATAGTTATGGATTGGTCTTAGTAGTTGAGGGGCCACAATTTTGTATATTAGTGGGTTATAAAATAATTAGGTATGATGTTGTATGCAACGATATGTAGCCTAAGGACAATTTTGGTGTAGCCTACGGGCACTGATGATGATGTATGTATTATTTATTTGCAATAATATATATATTTATATCGTTGATTTGTTATTTTGTATGATGTGATGCATGTGTGTAGATTATTATGATGTGTATTAGTGAATGCATTTGATTAGATAGATATATTATGTGATATCATGTATGTGAGATGTTGATGTGATGGATGATGATGTGCTTGGACTCGTGTGTTTGGCTGATTACATTTTTGATATTGGTTATACGTTTCATAATCAAAATTAGTTTAATTAATCAATGATAATTAATAGTCACAATGACACAGTAACATGACTTGAAACATTATAATCACAATGAACACATTTAGGACACGTTAACCCAATAAATAATAAACAATAGCTTATGATAAAAAACATGAACAGAGACTTTAGGATGTATGTACAATGAATGATAGCGAGCCAAGATGTTTGCTACCCAAATTCCTTAGGGTTTTTAGATCCTAGAAGTATCTCAAGAGACTCAAACACCCTAGTTGCACCAATCAAACTTATCTAATGGTTAATCAATATCCCTTAGAGACCTAGACCATCCTAAAAAAGATCAATCCAATTATAGACTGACGTAAGTGTAATGATGTTCTTTACCCCAATTTTGAGTAGGTTTGGACTAACCAATTCTAATACAAGCCAATATAAGCTAGCTCATTCATGAGCGTTTAGAGGTTTGTATAAAAGAAGGTTGTTAATGCAATAGACATATCACCACGCGTAGAGCATACTCCACTGCCAATCAAGTGTCTATAGCCCTAATGGAGGGTATCCCCATAATCCTTCGACTTAGCTCCACTACCAGCCAAACATCTGTAGCCCCAATGGAGGTATCTAAAATACCCGACGAACCAATCTATGGATCTCTTTTGCTCATATTTTTTGTTTTTCTTTTTTTTAACATGTAATTTGGATCCTTGAGTTTGGATTATGTGCATGATAGGATGAGCAAGAATTTTTTTTGCTTCATGGCAAGACCACTCATGGCATTGTCTTCCATAGACTTAGAGTTTGATTAATGTGTGATATGTGCTTTTGGTCCAAAAGAGAACTCTAGCTAGTTGGGGGAGATCAAAATCTCCTTAGAACATGACAACTTTTAAGTTGAGTGGAACACTAGGTATGGCCCAATGATGGAAGGGGGCAGTACCTTTTAACCTTGTCGTTGACCAATTATTGAGGTTATTTGGTTTGGCAAGTTGATCAACCATGTGTTGGTATGCTCATGATTACTTCAATCAATTAGATAAGTGGGCTCAATTGGACACCTCGATGAAGTGTACACACATGAGGAACCATACAGTTACATGCCTAAATTGTATAAATTGGATTTGATTAGAGTTTGTGTTGAGAAGAAAAATTCTACATTTTGCCCCCATAGAGAAGGGTTAATGATAATCGCAAGCAAGGTTATTGAACAGACACAAATTCCAATAATGATGGTTTGGATATTGATCATGTTTGTGATAACATTGATAAGCTAATGTCATCTTTCTCAAGTGATGAGTTAAGGTGTGATGGGGTGTGATTTGGGATTATCGTATATGAGGGTGGTTGGTGATAAGAGGTGGATGAGCAAAATATGATTGAGTAGGAGGAAGATATTAAGGAAGAATGGAGTCATTAGGAGGCCACATCGATGATATGGTTGACTTGGGGTATCTTGGATTGTTGGGAACGAGATTGATCATGCCAACAAAAGTTGGGGTTAGAGGGGTAGGGGGCTATCGACTATTAATTCCCTGTGATCAATGAAATATTTGGACAAAACTTTGGAATATTGACAATCATTAATTTTGTGACCCATTTGATGATGATAGATGCAAAATTGATGCTATTTATACCATTTAGGTTTGGTTGTGTTGTATTTCTCTAAATGAGTGTAAGGTATGAAAATTACTTTTGCATCATAGAGCTTTTGAAAAATTGTTGACAATGGCTCAGGGAGGGGAGTTCAATTGTGAGGTGGATGAGGAAGACGTTGAGGGTAATTTGAATGTTGGGAAAAGGAAGGTGGAGTGAGGCCTTTGGGTGACTCGACTATAGCTCAATATTTGTGAGTCGGTCAAGGATTTGCTGCAATTCAGGTGGAGATGAAGTTGGAGTTGTCATGATAGGATTGGGTTGGTTGATGATGTGGTCAGAATCAAGTTGATAGGGATGAGGATATGAATAAGGGAAAGGTGGAGGAGGAGGATAGGATATAAAGTGATTTTGTGAGCCATAGGTTGTGTGAGCCATGTAGGATGGAGGGTGGGGTGTTGGGATAATAGGACGAAGAGATAGAATTGGAAGAAAAGGTGGGAGAGGTGAGGTGAATTGGTGTGAGGACGAAGTGGTTATCTCATGAGAGCTCTTGGTTAGAGTGGTGTGAATGGTCTAAGGCATTAGACCTTGGTCAAAATTTGAGGGTCCAAAATAATTTACAACACTCAAAATGAAAATAGGTGGATAGTGAATATGGTACCAAGAAAGGTGAGTGGCACCTCCTTTGAATGGGTTGAAGAAGTTGCAGAAGTGTGAAGGATCAACTCAAAGTGGTCCATAAGAGGGAACTCATGATCTCAATATTGGATTTTGGTC
Organism: Wollemia nobilis; assembly: GCA_028583015.1. Classification (NCBI taxonomy): domain Eukaryota; kingdom Viridiplantae; phylum Streptophyta; class Pinopsida; order Araucariales; family Araucariaceae; genus Wollemia; species Wollemia nobilis. The sequence continues at coordinate 1,334,617 of JAQPPZ010015413.1, forward strand.
AAGAATATAAGCGACTAGAGATAGAACAGAAAGTGGGTAAACAGACAAGATAGAAAGGGGATTTTGTAAGATGACTCTGAACTATGAACCACACCTACCTAGGTGATCATGTGTTGAACCGCACCTATTTGGGCAATCCTATAGGGAATTGTTTATGCCTAGGCGATTGACTCCAAAGATAATTTACAAGGGTTGCAATGATAGAAACAAGTGATAAAAAGATGGATGGTTGATATTTTTGGTATTTTTTCTAGTTTTTATGACTATTTTTTGGGTTTTTGGAATAACGTTCTAACTAAACAAACAGAACAAGTAGACAAAAAATAAATTATGATTATGATTTGCTTTGTTGGTTATTGTTGCTTAGGTTTTTTATCTTTTTTAAGTTTTTTTTCATGTTTTGATGTTAGCTATCCCTAAAAGCTACAAAATATGGATAGGGTGAATTTCTTAGATCTTTCTTCTTTGTAGATCTTCATGATGGCTTTTTAAGCATTAATACTACAAGGTGTGTCTATGCACACTCCCCGATATACCTGAGAGTCTATGGGGAGAAGCTAGGCATAAATGGCCAAAAATATTCCTAAGACGAGTATGGCTCCGGGTATCCTGAAAGGCAAAAATACCTCCAATACTATTTTTAGAGGATATAAGAGGTAACATTATCTATAACCTACAAAAACCCAATTGGCTTTCACTTCACCCTCTATCGGGCTTGGTCAAGAACAAAAATTGTGCACCCACTGATTATTTAGCCCCATGAGCAATGGCATCTAACCTCAAACTACCCCGAGCTAGTCCCAAGGATAGTTATCTTTCCAATGACGAAATTCAGAAAACTATGTTATTTAACTATGGTTTCTAATGGGAACAATGTTGAAGATGAAGTCCAACGTTACTGATTGGTTTGCAAAATGTGTTGTGTAAAGTGATACTTTTTTATTTTTCTTTTCTTTTGGATATGCCTAACTAGGATGCACAAACAAGACTAACCTAAGGATGCACAATGCAAATTTTTCCTATGCTAAATGCAAAGAAAGCCAACATTAATTTAAAACGCTCTTTCTCTTCCTAAGATGCAAGGAAGCAAAAGACTTTGTGAAAGCAAATACTATGCTAAGGAAATGAAGAGGCAAGACTTAAAAACAAATAACTTTTTGAAAACAAATCCTATGCTAAAGAAAGCAAATTGCAAAACATGAAAGTAAATCTATCCTAACACAAGCAAATTACAAGACATGAAAAGAAAGAGATGCTAACAAAGCAAAGAACAATACTGTTGGTCCGGCTTTCATGCACACCCCGGGAAAGGATGAAGCAGGGAAGCTCCAAAGACACCCACGGGACGAATCCCACTCGCTTTAGGATCTAGCTGGTTATCCAAGGTGCGAGTTACAGAGTTGGGTCGAATGGCTATTCACTCTTTTTCACTTCTGGAATAGATTTCAATATGGTGCTACTCGTTACCTTACAGGGGTTCTTGAACTTGTTCAATAGTTGCGAAGTTGTTTATCGATTTAACTTGAATTCTTGATCTAGATCTCATGGGTCGACAAATTTAAATAAAAGACAAACAAAGAAAATAAAAATGGATCATTCATCGAAAACAAAGAGAGGGTAGGGTAAGGCAGAAAGAGAAGTTTATCAAACATCAAACTGTAAAACCCAAACTGTCAATTTTATCTATGCTACTAGCTTCACAACAGAACAAATCAAAGAAGAAAGTGTCCAGTCAGTCTAAGATCACTTTCAACTAAGAGCACAAGGCCGAGTGAAACAGATCTAGCAGAAAATTATAAATCCAAGGGCAGCTGGTTAAAACTGGTATCTTTCACCGGCAGCCTAGCTCACACGGTGAAGACAGAGCAATTAGAACAAACTTACACCGAAATCTGTAATTTCCCCTAGCGAGACAAGAGAACAACTGAAGCCTAACGACATATTTAAACTTGATAATGTCGGATTCACGACATATATCTAACAAAATTTAAATGTAACGGATAACAAAAGAAGATACACTTATCACACTCTGCAAAATATTAGGCTCCCGGCCATGCTATCACGGAAAAGCTAAAGCACATCAACTCCAAGTCCAGAAACAAAGGATTTCACAAGATTTGCAAGAAATTGCTTATAAGCCTTTTATTTCTAAGTCTCCGCCTCTCGCAATTACATTGAGAAGAAGTATTTATAGATTCAAGACAGACCCTGATCTTTTCAGAAATATCTTCTTCTCATAACTGCAAATTTTATCACATCTAAACCCTAGGACCCGGGTTTTACAATAAAAGCTCCTTTTAAGACCAAATTCCGGATAGAACTTAACCCTTCTGCAAATCTGTGCAGTCAACTGCCATAAATGGAGAAGATAAAATCTAAAGCCACTTGCATTCATCCGCAGCTGCAAATAAATGCCTCCATTAATTCTACTGGTGAGCCGAATGAGTCACCACCTCTCTCAGATCTAATCTCCGTAAAGCCATCCCTGTGTTGAAATTGTCTTCATGCTATCAAGTCTGCAATAAATTTGTCATTGAATGTTCTCACCGACAGCTTCTCTTCTAGCATGGCGGTCCTTGACTAAATTTGCACTTTAACTTTGTCTTTATGGCCTTTCCCGGTTGTCCCGCAAGTGCCAGATGGAATCCTGCATGAAAGACAAAAAGATTAAATTAGTACTTTAAAATCATTAAATCAAAGCTTAAAGCATTAAAATCAGATTAAAATCAGCTAAAAAGCTTGCATGTCGGCCTTGCTGCGTCTGTTACGTGCTTTGACACGTGTCGCTACCCCAGGATGCACTTCTCTCCTACCGCAAAAATGAGACATGTCACGATTTCGCGACATGTCGCGAAATCACGATGTCGCGAAATCGCGACGTCCCCAGCGCTATGGCAACTTGTCTCTCTGTCGGCCGCGAAAACACATGTCGCGACATGTCGCGAAATCGCGCCTCCTGCTAGCGGCCGTACATCTTCCTTGCTTCCTGTCGTGATTTCGCGACATGTCGCAAAATCGCGCCTCCTGCTAGCGGTCGTACAACTTCCTCAAAACGTGCAGCGCGTCGCTACCATTCTCATCCTTGATCTTCGAAACATGCAGCGCATCGCTGCAAGCTCCAGCCCGCGATTTTGAAACATGCAGCGCATCGCTGCAACTTTTTACCCCTGATTTGAAACATGCAACGCATCGCTACAATTTTCTCCCTTCACCTTCGAAACGTGCAGCGCGTCGCTGCAAGCTCCGGCCCGCGATTTTGAGACACGCAGCGCATCGCTGCAACTTTTTCTCTCGACTTGGAAACATGCAGCGCATCGCTGCACCCTTTAGCCCGCGATTTTGAGACGTCAGCGAATCGCTGCAACTTTTGGACTTAGCCACTTTTTCTCCTTTCCAGCCACGAAAATGCGACATGTTGCGATTTCGCGACATGTCGCGAAATCGCGCTTCTCCGTACAACCTTCTTCTCTTTGTCGCGATTTCGCGCATCTTTCCTTGCTTGGCCTTCTTCCCTTGTCGCGATTTCGCGACATTTTTCTCCCCGACTTTCTCTCTCCTCATCCTGCAGCGATTTCGCGACACTTTCCAAAAATGGAAAGTGTCGCGATTTCGCTACACATTTGCGACTTAGCCGATTTTTCTCCTTTCCAGTCGCGAAAATGCGACATGTCACGATTTCGCGACACTTCCGAAAATGGAAAGTGTCGCGATTTCGCTACACATTTGCGACTTAGCCGATTTTTCTCCTTTCCAGTCGCGAAAATGCGACATGTCGCGATTTCGCGACATGTCGCGAAATCGTGCTGGTCCGTACTGATCTCTTCTCTCTCCTCCGGCAGACAGCGATTTTGTGACACCTTCCAAAAATGGAAACGTCGTGATATCGCGACACTTCCAAAAATGGAAACGTCGTGATATCGCGACACTTCCAAAAATGGAAAGCGTCGCGATTTCGCGACGCATCGTACCATTATGCCTTCTCTCTCCAGATTTGTCGCGATTTCGCGACATGTCGCGAAATCGCGCCTGTTTTCTTACTTGGCCAATTTTTATGCATTTTCTCTCTCCTGCCGCGAAAATGCGACATGTCGCGATTTTGCGACATTTTTCTCCCCGGATTTCTCTCTCCTCATCCTGCAGCGATTTCGCGACACTTCCAAAAATGGAAATGTCGCGATATAGCGACACTTCCAAAAATGGAAATGTCGCGATATCGCGACACTTCCAAAAATGAAAAGTGTCGCGATTTTGCTACACATTTGCGACTTAGCTGCTTTTCTATTTTCCTGTCGCGATATCGCGACATTTTCGAAAATGGAAGTGTCGCGATATCGCGACACTACCAAAAATGAAAAGTTTGATTTTTCAGTGAATTATGCAACTGTTTTCTGGATTTTCTCGATACCGGTGCAAGATTTTCTTAAGCATGAATGATTTCTAGCATGCAAAAAGTGAATTCTTGGATAACACAGCTAGAATGCAAGAAAAAGCACAACTTTAAAAAGGAGGCAAGCAAAATTGGATTTAAACCTGAAAATTATCAAGAGGGTCCCTGCTGCAAAAATGAAAGTTCAGAGTTTTCAAAGGATGAAATCTCATTTTTCAGTGGGGGTGTGTTGTTTCTCAACAAATACAAGAAAAGAAATCTATGCCTACGAAAGCAAATAACAATGAAAGAAAAGAAATCTAAGCTAAGAAAAGCAAAGGAAAGTGCATGAAATGAAAACTAATCTAACAAAGCAAAGCAAGGCAGGAAATCAAAAACAAGCCTAAGAAAGCAATGACAAAACATAAAATGAAGACTAAGCTAAGAAAGCAAGAACAATACATGAAATAAAAACTAGACTAAGAAAGCAAAAACAAGACATAAAATGAAAATTAAGCTAAGAAAGCCAGAACAAGACATGAAATAAAAACTAAGCAAAGACAATATATGAAATAAAAACTAAGCTAAGAAAGCAAAAGCAAGACATGAAATGAAAACTAAGCTAAGAAATCAAAAACAAGACATGAAATGAAAACTAAACTAAGAAATCCTGAACATGCATGGAAGGAAAATAAATGAAATGAAATCTACTCTAGGAAAGCAAGAAAGTACATGAAGTCAAATCTAATCTAGAAAAGCAAGAAAATACATGAAATGAAACTAATCTATGAAAGCAAGAAAATACATGAAAAGAAACCTAATCTATGAAAGCGAGAAAATACATGAAAAGAAACATAATCTATGAAAACGAGAAACTACATGAAAAGAAACATAATCTACGAAAGTAAGAAAATACATGAAAATAAACTTAATCTGTGAAAGCGAGAAAATACATGAAAAGAAACCTAATCTATGAAAGCGTGTAAAAGCATGAAACAAAACTATTCTAGGAAAGCGATAAAAGACATGAAATGAAGTCTACTCTAGGAAAGCAATGAAATGACATGAAATGAAATTCTATTCTAAGAAAGCAATAAAGGACAAGAAATGGAAGTCTAATCTAAGAAAACAATAAAAAACATGAAATGAAAACTGCTCTAACAAAGCATGTAAAATGATGAGGTTTGTTGATCTAAGGTGACTTACCCACTTTTGATTCCCAAGTTTGCATGAAGTGTAATGGAAGAGCATACACGAGATAAGGGACCTTTTAATATGGTATGATATGAGATTGATGTGTTGTTTGTTGCCTTAGAAGGCATGACGCTCTTTTGGCCTCCAAGATTACCTTATGGCATGAGGAGGGAGCATACAAGGTCAAATCTTCCACTTAATGTGATATGTGGTTAGAGTTCGTTACTTTAGAAGGAACGACCTACTATTGATCTCCAAAATCACCCTCGGGTGCGAGGAGAGAGCATACATAGGCCAAGTCTTCTATTTAGTGTGATATGCAAGATGTAAATGAAAAGGAATGTGTTATGAAGCAAATGCAAATTCTTAAACCCCAAAAGCTTCATCCACCCTTTTGATCCTCAAGATCATCTTTTGAGTGTGAAAGGAGAGAATACGGATAAGAAGATAACTTTTATCTATTGTGATTTAAGACCAAAAGCAATTATATTTGCAATTAAAGAAACATGCCCTATATTTCATTTGATTTCATAAAATTAGACTTAAAGTAGGACACACAAACACCTACCTATGGTCCTACACTTGTTGGCATCTGACAGGGTCTCTTGTTCAAGTTTTATTACTGAAACTAGCTTTGTTACCGCAACCATAATACCTCAGGCAGTTTCGTGTAGAACCACCTATCCTTGGGTGGTTGAGTGTAGAATCACCCATCCCTAGATGGTTGATCTTGGGAGGGTTTTCTAGTTGGTTGGCTCTAATGTATCAGATTCTTGTGCCTCAAGGGACAGTCTAATAAATTATCCTACAAAACCCGACAAACAAAATAGTCAAATAGATTTTGGGATGCAAAATAAAGGAAAATGAGATGCCAAAATATCAAAACTAACTAATCAAAAGGGGTAAAGAATGATTTGAAAGCTATTAACAAAAATCCAAATGTAACTAGCCAAAAAGCATCAAACTTGTAAAGAAAGCAAGAATACAAAAAATTAAAGAAAAGTGATTGAGGGGAAAGGTGACATACATTTGACACCAAATTGATTGATGATTAGGTGGTAAGGAGTCATACACACCTGAAATCGTTGTGATGGGTTGCGTAAAATCAAGTACCTAATTGTTGGGTCATGATTTGGAGTGAAAACAAGTGAACCGCCCATGCAGGGACGGTCTAGATTTCCAACCGCCTTGGCCCGGGTAGTTGAGATTATGAAACACCTAAGGACGGGCCATTAGGATGTGATAGAGATAGGGGACAAAATTAGATGGGTCTTGGTATGAATGGTTTTTGGATAGTTTTTGCGTAATTTTGAGCCTAAAAAAAGTAGACATAATGCAAAAAAGTAAGCAAGATGTGCAAAATGCTAAAATAACACACAAGGCAAATGATGAAATGAAGGAAAATAAGAAAATGATAGTTTCTACAACCTACAAAATAAAAAATGTTGAGTGTGGTCAAGGTTGGAAGGTCCCACCATGATCGCCAAAATGTGGTGTAGAAAATGCATCATTTTATTTCATTACAAAATATGTGATAGTACATGCTTTTATTACAATCCCCATGGGCTACAAGAGGGGTTTACAAAAGTGGGATATCCCCTTTACAAAAGTAGTACAATGACGCCAAAAATATCTTCTAAACCACCTTAAAGAGTGGATGGGTTTTGAATGCTTGAATGCTTGACCACCCTTGGTTGCATGCGCCTCCACAAGACCTACACACAACCAACAACAAGGATTAGCAACATCTAAAGGGCCTACCTAGGTTAGGCCCGAATTTATGAGAGATGCAAACAATAACAAAACAAGAAAACTTGATTAAAGAATGAACAAAACCTAAATTGTTGCAAAAACAAATAGAAGATATTACCTTGCTTTCCTTTACTATCTACTGCTGATTTTATGGTTAAAACTGATCTTAGGAGTGGACCGCCCAAGGATGGATGGTTCAGACTGTCAACCACCTAAGGACGAGCAGTTTTGACTGTCAACCACCTAGGGATGGGTGGTTCTGACTGTCAACCACCTAGGGGCGGGCGATTGAGTTTATACTACCCAAAATATTGCAAGAACTTCAGGATATTTTAGAAGCTATCTGGGGTTGAATATTTGATTGAATCTGGTGTTTGGAGTGGATCGCCTGGGGACGGAGGATTACAACTTTGATGGGCAGTTGAGAACTGGCTACCCAAAATTTGATGAAACTTGCAAGGGACCTTCAGGGTGGTATCAAAAGCCTTTGATAGAAGTATGGAGCCGATTGGGACCTTCATCTATGAGCAATTTCACAAACAACATATGTGCAAATGGAAGCATACAATGGTCTCCATGGCTGGTTTTCAAACAAGGGATGAGCACACAAAAGACTTCAAAAGATAATTTGGCATATATCTTCACACTCTTATCAAAAAGAAGTGAGAAGGGTATTTAAAGAATTTTCTAAGGGGCAAGGGGGTGGTGAGATGGGCATGACATGGCAACCAAGTGTCATGGGTGGGGGAGGTGGAAAATCTAAAAAACTCCACTTGCATGGTCAAAGAGGGTGTGTGCACCATGCCTTATTAATTTCCTTGGGTGGGGAGAGTCCTCACCCCACTCAAGTGGCATGTGCACACCATGCCTCATTAATGATCTTATGTGGGAAGAGTCTTCACCCTTCCCAAGTGGCATTAAGAGGCATGGGGGTTGTAAGGGTGCATGGGGATGTGGAAGGTAGGGGTAGACTAGGCTAGGGTGATGTGGACCTAAGCTATGGTCAAAGGGGTAGATTAGGGAAATGTGCACATAGGATATGCAAACAGGTATTAACATGGAATGAAATTCCAATCATGGAATATGCCACTAGACTTGCATAATCACATTAACCGATTAGAAAGCAAGAGGGCCAACCCCCCACACACATGCTTAAACTCGATGTTAATAAGGGTGATGAATACCACAAAGTGGGACCAAGGACTTGCACCTTTAAACCTATTACCCCATTGGCAAAGAGTATGGCAAGTGTTGGGGTTTATAAAACACTCAAGTCCCATAACACAATTAATGTGAAATTATTTACAAACACACACACACACTACACTCACAAGGTAGACATGGATTAACATGGAACAAAATTCTAATCATGGAATATGCCATTGGAACTGCATCATTCAATGATGTGTACATAGGCTAGGGAAAATGAGGGAAGTCACATGGTAACTAAGGGCTTGGTGTAGGAGAGGGTTAAGTGGGGAAAGGGGGCTAGAGAGGGTAGATTTGATTTTTGTAAGGTTGCATGGTGCATTTTGGGATTATTTAGGACTATTCCAAAATTATCAATTTTGGCCTTAGGCAAACATTAAATTGACATGTTTTAGGTGTCTACACCTCTACCACACTATGATCTTCTTGCTTCATCTTGAAGTTTGTCTCATGACCAAAATTTTCTTTCTCCATCATTTTCACTTTGCAATATCTTGTCATGTGTCTAATCTCATAACATCTACAACATCAAAATGCAATGTTCTCATAATCCACTTATTGGTCCCATCCTCTTTATTCAAACTTAATCTTCATGGATCATAGCAAAGGTTTTGAAATATCCATAGAAACACATATCGATGTATAAACAACATGCTTTGCTTTCTTAGGAGTTAGTCCCTCTTGGATGAACTCCCCTAGGGTACTGCCAATATTCTTTAAAACATCTTTATTGATAAGCTTGTATGGAAGTCCAAAAAGCCTAACTCACATTGATTTTTTTTTTTAATAGTTTATATCTCAACAGAAAAATTCTCACTCCATGCTCTTAAATATAAGTCATCTCTCCCCTTAAACCATGAGCCACCATTGATTAGTTTATATTTGATTTTCGAGTTGAAAAAAGTTTAGGAAGAGAAGTCATGGAGTAATTTGAATTCAATTCCCCCTTCCACTTGATCCAATTCTAAATATCAAAGAAACATTGGCCAGTATCCATGGAAATTACATATTAACCCTTTGCTTTTAAGAACCTTCAACTTGATCCAATTCTAAATATCAAAGAAACCTTGGCCAGTATCCATGGAAATTACATATTAACCCTTTGCTTTTAAGAACCATTATATCATGCTTGATTATCTCACTCTTATAAGCAATTCTAGTGTAACATTTACTTCATGGCTCAGACTTGCCATATATTTGCTCTTCCTCTTGTTTCCAACTTGTTCATTTATAGTTCCAACAAGGCAATCCATAATTCCACTTGGCAAATTCAACTATAATCATTTTGCTTTGCCATATGTTTGCTCTTCCTCTTACTCCAAGTTGCCCATCTATAATTCCAAAGACGCAATCCTTCCAATTAGTAACTTCAGTTATAATCATTTCGCTTGTTCAATTCATGTATATAGCTTGACTACTCATCTATTAAGTATTAAATTGGTTTATTAATTATAACTCATTCTTTTTGTAATTCAAAATTTAGCATACTAAAGATATATAACAATATGAATAAAATTAAACTAATTTCAATCAAGTTATGATGGAAGCTTAGATAATTAGCAATTTGGTTTTATGTTGTTCAAACTTTGATATATTAGATTGTAGCTTGGATTTTATAGAAAATCTTGTGACTATTACAGGAAAGGAGCCCCAAAAAATGCCATTTCATTTTAATTAGGAAAAATGTTAACATTTATCACTTCTACATTGATGTGATGTAATGTCATCAAGTTATGATGAAAGCTTAGATAGTTAGCAGTTTCGTTTTATGCTAACCAAACTTTGATAAATTAGATCGTAGCTTGGATTTTATAGAAAATATTTTGACTACTAGAGGAAAGAAGCCCTATAAAGCTTATTTAGGAAAAAATATTAATATCTATCACTTCTACATTGATATGATAAAATATTAATCTTATCCTTAAATATTAAACACAACCTAAAAATTGTTCCATCCTTAGAACTTGGAGCACAAGAGAAGTACCTATGTAAACAATCTAACGTTTTATAAATAATTTAATTAATTTTAAATTACAAAATAAAATTAAAAAACTATTACTCTTGAAAATTAATTTTTATAGGGTGTATAGTTATCCATATAACTATAAGTTGCAAGCTTATTGTAGTGGTAAGGGCTTTGGCCTCTCTTTGAGAGGTTCAAATTGATTTAAACCCTACATTATGAGAAAACCAACGCCCATCATAAAACCTTTGTAAACTCATTGAAAAAAATTATCCATACAACCATACAATAAATAAATCTCAAAAATAACAAAAATAAATAAATAAAATAAAAACAAATATAAATAAATCTAATTATAACTATAAATTAAAAAACAAACAAACAAATTCAACCCCAAGAATGTTTTTCAAAATGCTCTGTTCAAATATTTAAAACCTATCGTTACACAACATATCGTCGTTATACAACATATTCCAACCAATGCCATCTTATATCCATAATAATAATAATAATAATAATAATATTAAAGAAACACATAAATAAACTTCACAAAACATCGACCTTATAAATAAAAAACAAACAAACAAATTCAACCCCAAGAATGTTTTTCAGAATGCTCTGTTCAAATATTTAAAACCATCATTACACAACATATCATCGTTATACAACATATTCCAACCAATGCCATATTGTATCCATAATAATAATATTAATGAAACACATAAATAAACTTCACAAAGCATCGACCCTCCCCTCATAGTCCATTGAAATCTTATTAATACCAACATATTCCATCCTCTAACAAAATAATAACCATTTAAGTCTTCTATTTTCCGAGGGTATTTATTCTGAGCCCAATATGATATATCCAAATTTTAAACTCAATAAAGTCTATCAAGTCTTACATTAATCCTATTCATGTTCAAATCTTTGGTGTGTTCTAAGCCCTTCTAGTACTGCCAGCCACATAAATTCAATATTCACATCTCAATTTTAAGCCAAAATTAATAATAAAATATTTTAATTTATTAATTTTATATCCCTACACACCTATAAAGTTATCCCTAATTCCTAAGGTGTAATCCATCCTTAAATTTGATTTTTCATTTTTTTGCATGATTTAAAAATTTTAAAAGACAAACACTTACTATCAATCAATCTTTTTAATTATGCTGTAACTAAATTAAAAAAAAAAAAAAAAAAAACAAAAGAATCCGTACGCGTAGCGAACAATAGGCGGCAATTCTTACTTGCATCCAAAAAAACGGTGCATAAAAAAGTCCGCATCTCTTTACAATTGGGTTTGGTGGGTAACTGAACAATGTCGGTACAATGAGTGAAAAGAAAAAGAAACCGATGCGTACAATTTTGCCATTTACAAGAAAAGAAATTATGAGAAGCACAGCTGCAGTAATGCCCTTACCTTCTCATGTCATATCAAAATTGGTTTTTGTGCAGAGAGCTCACCAATCACTCGCCTTGAGGAGGCCTGAGATAGCACACGATATATGCCCCGAATAAACAAAAGCATAAAAGAAAATATAGAAACCCCAGCCCCAAAATCAAATCCGCGCAAAATGTGTGGACTTTACTTGCCATGACGATCGAGATTCCTGACGCTGAAAGGAATTCGCGCCTGCACAAGGACGAGAAAACAACTTTAAAGAAGCAGCAGCGGCAACTGTATCTTATCATTACTGCGCCGTAAACGAGGCGGCAAGACAGGAAAGCTAAGCTAAGCTCTTCACATGTCGGCATTAAACTTACATTTCCTCTTCCTCTTGCGTTTGACTGGTTCTTCCACTGCTTCCGGCGCCAGACTGTGAGGTTTCGGTTTCGAAACCCGCTCCGAACACGAATCTTCTTTTTCTGTTCCAGCCTTCTGCAAGGGAGTTTGAGTTTGAGTCTCCATGTCGTCCTCTTCGAACAGTTCCGGCGACCAGTCGCAGAACGACTTGTCGAATTTCATGGCAAAATCCAAATCCTCGTGCTTGTATGGAACTTCGAGAGAGGGAAAAACATAGTCCGGAGCGTCCAAGTCCGAAAATGAGGTCCAGTCCGCCGTCGAACAAAGAGTGCTGCTTTCTTTGAAAATATCTTCGTTCACCAGGCCGTCGAGGTCGAGGAACTCGTCGAGCACGAGATCCTTGAAGCTCGCGGAAGAGGAGGTGAGTGTTTCCTGAGAGGGAAGCTTCTCCTTCTCGGCATGGATTCCGCTTTCCTCGCGGTTCAACTCCTCGAGAAGCTCAAGAAACGAAAGGAAAGTCGGCAGAGGGACCGGCTCTGCGGGGTCAATTACAAGAAAAGACATAAAAAGAGAAAAAGACTAAAAAACATGAAAATATGCAAAGAAAACGTCAAGAAAATGAGGCTCGCTTAAACAAAGAAGACAAAAGACCTAAACAAATATGAATATATGAAAAGAAATGACCGAGAAAAAGAGGCGAAGATTTAATTACCCCGGGAAATTTGCTGCGTTTCGACTCCATGGACAGTGAGAGAAGGAACTGTGGAGACGACAGTGGCCCAGGTGCACAAGGACATGGCTACTTTAGCTTTCTGGATTCCGACCGGCTCGTTGGCTCTCAGGAGAGAGTCCAGTCCTTACCAAATATCAAAACCTCGGTCAAATTCAATAAATGCTTTACAAATACCTCATCTCCTCCATTAAAATACTCATGTGACAAAGCAAAGCTGTAAAGATGAAGTCGCCACAGGCGCGCTCCGTAGCAGCGTCAAGTCATCAATATCAACACCTCGGTCAAATTTAATAAACGCTTCAGATGCTCCATTAAAATAGTCAAGACACAAAGCAAAGCCGCAAAGACGAACTCTCTAACCGCCGTTAATGTCGGCCGTCTCTGAGAGGGACTTTATAAAAGGAGGATCTCAGGAACGCAAAGGTCGGACCGATAGAGTTCTCAGGCTGAGGATGAACATGAACGTGAATGGAATTTTGTCCACCGCTTGGCACACAGATCGAATCCCACCGACTCCTGGCATCCTCCTATCCGCCGCTGTCATTTCCCACGCATTGTTGGCATTGGACGGCGAAACAAAGTCTTCTCCACTTTCCTCGCCTTAAGATCGTGCTTAGCCTTGCTAATCCAAATTAACAAGCAAAGAATAACGGTATAATGCCTACCTTTTTCCTGCTGCCGCCTGTCTCCCCCAGCCTTTCGGCATGGAAAGCCGAGATAAGTATTTAAAGGCCTCAAAGAAGCAACTGCCTCAACAGAAAACGAGGACAAGGACTATTATTATCGTGATTATTTAAAATTAAAGAACCTCGCGGTACATCGTTCTTTGACGCAGCACTCCATGGAAAGCCAAGAATTGGCAATTTTTAAAGGACAAAACAAAAGAAAAAGCACAGAAGGTCGTACTTGCCGGTCTCCGTTCTGCTTTTCTGCATTTTCTGCTAATCTTGACCTCCTCGCCTTCAAATTCAAAGGAAAAAACAGCAAAACAATCAGATTTCCCTCTCCTATTATTCTTCATTCGCAGTCCTCCGTCATACAAATCTTTCCTGCACTATTTCACTCAATTCTTCCCCGGCAAAATCATTCAATCCCTCTCGTTTAAAATTTTAACAACAAAGAAAACTTTACCAACCGATTCTGCTGTTCCGTTTCTCGCCCGCAAAACCCCGTTCGGTTCAAATTTGACAAACATAGAAACAGCTCAACAATATTTCTACCGATGCCGATTTTTCCTTCATTATTCACCGGTGCCGCCGCCTCTTCTTCCTTTCTCTGCCGCTATTCGCGCAATACTTATGTCCGCCAAGATTTCCGAGGCAGGAAAAAAATGTCTTGTCTGTTGACGTGATATTTATGCAAAGGCGGCTGGGACAAGAGATTCCAGATGTCTTTTTCCCGCTGATCTGGACCGTCCATTCCCCAGACGATTCCTCCAAAGTTTAACGTGTGCACGTTGATGTGGAGGTGTCGACAGAGACCACTCCATTATCCCTCCACTCCACTGCGCATACTATCGGCGATTATCTCACGGCTGAGTCTTTTTTGATGTCACGTGGCATGATCAGAACCGTTCAAAAGCCATGGATGGCTGGATCTTTGGGATGCATGTACGTGGTCTTAGCGATGGACGCTTGTAATTGATTTATTTGGTCTAAGCTTAGACTTTTATTTTTGTTTCTTTATAATAAAAAATTAAAGTGGCACAAGGGGGGCCAGAAGGTTCTCCTCCTTTTGATTTAAATAGAAATTATTAAAATTAAATACTAATAATACACGGTTGAAGTATTCAACACAAATTTTATAATTTTATTAAGTATGATGTAAAGTATAACTATTGGGGTATAATGGCACCTATCCTCTCCTCTCCCATTCCATTTAAACTTGAGTTTCTAAATTTATAATTATTTTAAATATATATTTTTAAAAGATAGATAATAATTATATACTTAGTTTTATTTGGATTAGTTGAGCCATTATGTATCTCAACTAGTTCACAATATTATTAGGTGTTTGTTTTAAATTTTTTGAAGTTTGACCTTTAAGTTTTAATGATTTAATAAATTTAAAAGATCAAATCTTACCAAGCAAATACATGTAATTGTCAAGTTGATATAGTATCACTATCTAGATGTAATATAGATGAAGATAATTTCTAATAACAAATGGAGTCCGAGAATAATATGATTTATTATTACTTTAGACTATAGAGAGTCTAGGTTTAAATAGGAGATAAAATAGAACATTAAACAAGATAGTAGCAAATAACGCTAACTTACTAACAACTAACTACGTAGTCAAATTGACTACGACTAACCTAGGATATTTAGATAAATATCCAAAAGGTAAACAGTAAAGAGTAAAAGGTAACTAACTTAGTAGTAAAAGTAAATACTCTTTTACCTAGTGGAGTAAATGGTAAATATCCCAACTAATGGAATATTACTCTAACATCCCCTCTTATTACATTATTTGGGTAATACATACATATCCCTCTATACAACAATATTTGGGTGAAGTATATAACTGCCCCAATACAGTGAAGAAGATGTTGATCTGCTGGTTCTTTGCTCTGTCACAGTTCTCTGGTTGCTCCTAAGCAAAAAGTGGGTTATTCCTCACTTTGTCTTCACGCCAACAAATGTCCTTATGGTAATCACATCATCCAATTGAATTGCATGGGTAACCAGCCACTGCAATCACTAGGTGTAGTAGAATAGATCACTTCATACAAGGTTCATTCATTTACAATATGAATTTGCAAAAGATAAGGTAGCTAAGGTGTCGGTCGTTGCCAAAAATGCACCCTTATAAGTTCCCCCTTCTTGTTGCAAAACATAGTGTAATTAATTTCTGAAGGAAGTGTGACTAAGGTGTCGGTCAAAGCCGAAAATGCACCCTTATAAGTCATCTTCCCTATTTACAAAAAACAGTGAAGAAAAGAAATGGATATCCCCCTCAATTGCAAAAAGTGTGCAACGCAAGAATGTTGTGAAGGATTTTACAAATATTGCCTCCTAGACAAATTTACATCACAAAAAGTCGCTCCTCTTGTTACAAGTACTTCAAACACCTAGAATTTGCTATTTATGAAGCCTAAAAGAGCTACAAGCACCCCTTATTTGTAAGGTCTTCAAACAAAATACTTATGCTATTTATGAAGCCAAAAAGAGGAGAGAGAGAAAATGGTGCTTTTGCCCAAGGGACACATGTGTTTTCCCTCTACAAAATTGTTTTAGCAATTTAGCACTCCTTGTGCTATCTTTGAACCAGAAACAAAATTAGAATGAGACACTTCACTAGAAAGATGGCTTCTGTGATGTGCCTTTGCCATTTTAGTTTTGCTTGTTTTGAAACCAACACTGAATGGTGTCATGGTTTTCATTTTTACAATTTGTGCAAAACTATGCTTTCTAGGCAAATTGATCAAAAAGTTCACCAATTTGTCCTTTCTTGTTGTAAGTACTTCAAGCATGATTGCTATTATGAAGTCTAAAAAAAAGTTTTAATGTTGATGACTTGGACTTTTCTGATTGCCTTTACAAGTTTTATTTCCCTCTTATCAAAATTGATGTTTGAAGGAAGAAAGGAATTATCCCCCCTTAGTGCAAAGGATTGCAACTTTTAAGGTTCCTTATTTTCAAAAAACTTGTTCTTTCTTTTGATTACCCTAAAAGAGTACCAAAATATAATTCACTCAAACAAATATTTAATGGCACCTGCCTTAACTCCCTTCAAGAAGGATGAAAAGTTTGAGGAAATTAAGCCAAACAAATAAGAGTGAATTAGGGGTTTTGTTGATTTTAGGAGAGAATATCTAGTAATTTTGGCTTTAAATCTGTGAAAGGATTTACACAAATTTGTGAAATTTTGGGGTTTAGTGTGTTCTTGATTCTATGACTTATAATTGCAAAAGAAATAATGCAATAATCAAACAAGAATGCCCACAAAATTCTTATCACCTAGGTGTCGGATGCAACCGAAAATGCACCTAATTTGCCAATAAAGGTGTTGAGTAAAATCGAAAATGCACCTTTTAATTTTTGCAACAAAATGTGTGTTTTGTGTTGTGCAAAAAATGATATTTTTATGTCTCCTACTTTGTTTTCCAATTTTGCAAAAGAAGTACAATGTTGTCTTCTCCCTGAATTTTGCAAAATTAACAATTTTGAGAAATCCTTCCAAGACAAGTTGACACACGACCCGCATTTGGAAGGCTTCCAGAACTAGTCGACACACGACTTAGTTTTTTATGGACCAAAGGTTACAATTACTTCTCAATTTTTTGCAAAAAAGAATGTGCAATTTTATGTCTTATATCCCCCCTTGGAGAAAACAAATGCACACTTTGCCTTTGAATTTTACAAAAAAAATTGGGTCTCCTTGTGTTACAATTTGGCAAAAAAAATTCATGTTTGAACCTTTATTGTATGCTAAATTAACAAGGTTGAGAAGAGTTTAGGGTTTTCTTATTTGCAAAAAAAAAAAAGTGCTCTTCTATGTCTTATATCCCCTCTTGGAGAAAACAAAAGCTCTTTTTGATTTGTTTGCAAAAAAAATCCTTAATTATTTATTTTAATGCAAAATTTGAATAAATCTAATCATTATTTAATTAATAATAAAATTTAATTTTGTAAAAAATCAATGTAATTAAAAAAAAAATTGATTTTAGACAAAATATATTAAATTATTAAATAAAATGATTAAAAAAAAAAAAATTACAAAAAAAAAAAAAAAAATTAACCTTTAATTTATTTCTTGCCGCGGGCTCCTCGTGGCAAAAAATATTTTTGCCCCGACGGGAGTCGAACTCGCGACCTCCCGTCGGGCAGCGCCTTAGCGCTGGCCCCTCCGTCGGTCGGGCTAGCTGGCCCGACGTGAAGGGAAGGGAATGATATTCCCTTTCCCTTCACTCCTCGCGCGGGCGGGGAAAAATGTGGGATTTATCCCACATCGCCCGCGCGGGGGATGTTAGGGGGTATAAAAGGGCTTTAAAGCCCTTAGAATATTGACTGCCTTCGGGCAGTCACCCCGCCCTCTTTTTGGTCACTGCCACATGGCACGGCCAGGTCAAGTCAGGTGGCACATGGCAGTCTGCCACGTGTCACCCACGTGTCAGGTCCAGTGACATGTGGCTTGTCCACCACGTGTTGTGTCCATCTTTGTCCTGCTATCGTCCAGTGGTTTTTCGCCACTTGTTCGATCTCGTCCACATGTCCTGTCCAGGTGGCGCTTGCCACGTGTCCTATTTAGTGGTTGTGCCACGTGTTGTGTCTGGTCTAGGTCAAGTACAGTGGTTGTTCACCACGTGTCGTCTGGGTCCAGTCCAGTTAGCACCTCGGGGTGCATGCCAAGGTCAATGGTTGTTCGCCACATGTTCGATCTCGATCAAGTCCAGTGGCAGTAACATGTCAGCACCTCGAGATCTATGCCCGAGGTCGAGTCTATGTCAGTGCATCGAGATCTGTGCCCGAGCGCGTGTGGGTCCTTCGGGTCTGCGTGGTCTGTTAGGTGCGTGTGCCATGTGTTGTGTCTATTTCAAGCTAGGGCGCTCCTGCCCTGGCTCTTGTCTGTGGTCACCTTGTCGATCGTCGAAAATCGAAGGGTCGTCTGCCCTCTCAAAATTTGATCGTCGGACGATGGGTCAGCTCAGTCACTGCCTTGGGGAGGGCACACCTGCCCTCCTTAGGTGGCCGGTCGTTGGAGTTGTTCCATTCGATTGCAAATGGCCACCTGCCCTGAGGGTGTCGGAGACTCCTCTTCGATCGCCTATTGAAGGGCCGCCCAGATAATGTGGGCTGCCCCACATGACCTTGTCAGGTCTGACGGCTGCAGGTGGCTATCAGATATGATAGTCCGCCTGAGCCTAATGGACCCGAGGGCGCTCTTGCCCTCTGGTTGTGTCGTCGATCATCGGAGGCTCCTCTCCGATGACGGCGATTGACCCACCAGGTGGGTCGGGGGGGCCGCATGTGGGCCTTCTACCCACTATACGGGGGCCGCGATTGCAGTCACGTGCAGATCTGTGCAGACGCTCCAGCTGGGCACTCCTGCCCATAGGGGCCGCATAGTGGCCACCTCAATTTTTATGGAGATACCACATTTCCTTGAGAAGCGTGTTGTGTTGCTCAGGATCCTCCTTGGGGTCCTGGTTTCAAGATTTGTGCCCCTGGGGTTTAGTCAGCTCCGCCTTTCTCCCAACGTCGCAGGCCTCTCAATCGCCCGCTCTGATGCCAATGATGACAAATGGAGTCCGAGAATAATATGATTTATCATTACCTTAGACTATAGAGAGTCTAGGTTTAAATAGGAGATAAAATAGAACATTAAACAAGATAGTAGCAAATAATGCTAACTTACTAACAACTAACTACGTAGTCAAATTGACTACGACTAACCTAGGATATTTAGATAAATATCCAAAAGGTAAACAGTAAATAGTAAAAGGTAACTAACCTAGTAGTAAAAGTAAATACTCTTTTACCTAGTGGAGTAAATGGTAAATATCCCAACTAATGGAATATTACTCTAACAATTTCAATCCCATATATAATTAATTATGTCGGATTTGGAGTCTACAGTTTTAGGAATTAGTGTTTAGGGTTTGGGTTTAGGACATGGGAGTCTATAAGTAGGTGGGTGCATTGAACTAGAATAAACAATTTTCTTGATAAAATTAGAATAAACAATGTATAATAGTTTAAAAACTAAAAAAATGTCTACCTACAAATCTTCAATTAGTTTCTTTTTCAAAAGACTCTTGTTTACTCTAATTTTCTAGAAATGTTTATACAAATACATATATAAATATATAAACAAAAGGAACCTATAAGTTGTAAATTTATACATCAAACATGATTTATTAAAGAATGATTACACAAAAGAAGTTCAAAAGTGGTGTATAAATACACCTTTGGTAAACAAATATAAATCCCAATATACAAAAGATACCGTATTATTTGCAAATATAAAAAAAAAAAACATAGATCAACCTATACAAGATGTCATAAATGGGCACATGTCTCACTACAAAGGTGTCCCAAAGTAATAGACCAATAGGTCTATTATGTGAAATCTATAAAATATTAAATATACACATTGTATATAAAAGATATATGAATAAGTAGATGGATGGATGGATACCTCTCCACCAAGAAGATATATATCTTATTCAAAGGTTATATTATGAAGGGTCATAACCCTTAATATCCATCCCTTGTTAAATGATCATTTAATAGGTTATTAATAAGGTAGGTTATACATATATGATAATATTAGGACCTAAAGAGATATAATTGTTGAAATTCATAATATTTTTTAGAAACAAACAAAAGCAATCCATCCACTCAAATCTTTCATAGAAAACATAAAGAGACAAAAGAAAGAAAAAGATACATGGATATTGGGGGTGGCCATAGGCACCATAATTTTATTTTATTTATTGTAACATACTCACACACACCTGTTTACTCCCCATATAAATATTAATTATTATTCATAGATAAAAATACACAACACTCCGATATAAAAATAAGAATTATGAAGGGGTATTTATAACAATACCAAACCCCCAATTACATCATAAAGTTTAACCTAAGCTAATATAACAAGAGGGTTTTAGGTTAATTACAAGTTATAAAGTGGGTTTAACTATAACAAGGTTAATTTGGTCTATGGCACTTACATAATAAAATATTACAAACAATCGTTGTACAATGAAATGTTCTTAGGCTTATCTAATAAATCATATAATGTTGACCTTGGCCATGAATCGGACTACAATTTCAACACCCTATCATAGTTTTAACTAAGGGACCAAGGAGATTAGACATTAGTAACAATAATATCACCCCCATAATGGATGCTTTATTGGGCCTTTGAATTTTGTGGTAGACTCATATGGATCCTCCCCATCATCTGAAATCTACTACTACAAAAATATTTTCTATACAAGAGTCCCATTAGGCTAGACCATAGTCACCACTGCCACTATTTTCACTCCTATACACATCCAAAAAATACTTTTTCTAGGACTTCAAATGAAGTAGAGAAGTCAAGACCACCACCTCATTTAATCTTCCATTGTTGTATAAGGTATATCTTGAAGGCACAACTTTTCCTCTTACAACATACATCGCCATATTTAAAAGATTCCTCTTGCTCTTGGGCTACCCAATTTTAGTCACCAAAAGAAACTTTCATGAAGCTGCTTAAAATAAGAGTTGTGACAAACTTCGAAGAGTATCTCTATAATAAATAGAAGAAGAAAGAGAAAATACTAGATCTTCATGAATAAGCTAAACCAATCACCAAAAGGAGAAAGAGGGATTGACTAGAGCACATCTTAAATTATTTTCTTGCAAGCCTCCAAAAGACTTAAAGTCTATTGTGAATATCATAAATCCATCTATATCTCCCAAAAAATTGGGCAAAAGATTAAAATTTGAACAAATATATAATTGTATCCATTAAGATGAGTAATTGGGGCTTTATGGTATATATTACACAATCCTACCATTAACACCATAGTAGATCTATGAACTAATGTTACGAGTGCATAGAGCTCAAAAAATTGTACAAATTGACAAAAAAAAACTCAAGACTTTTCTATATCTAAATGTTATGGCCTTTAAAAATTTTACCCCAATGGACCCCAAAAATTAAAAATTGAATCTCCAAACCTTAGAAAAAAAGGTTAATCATGCTATCATTTGGCGATTCATGATTTACTAGTGCTGTCCACTTTTGTTTTGCTAACATGACCCTCTTGAACTACTACAACTATGACACGAGTTTTTCTAGTTGGTTGGATATCAATATATATAACATTTTGTTTGCCAGATCAAACTACCATGTCAACTAGTGGCGTCATCTTTCATCCTCAACAAAATATTTTTGAATGACAACGAAGAGGCTCAAACCTTAACCTTAGTCTACAAACACAATGCACTAACCAACATGACCACTATGCATTTAGGAGATAGAAGATAGCCACTTTTATGTCTCCCAAACCCTCCCATGTGAGTATCCCTTGGGCATAGTTCCAAAAACCATGCATGAGACTTTAATGCTCAACTTGCTCTTCCTAAGACATATTTGCTAGCCAATCCACCATCATGCACAATGGTGACCAAAAAGGAGTTTCTCTCATAGAAGTCACATGCCCTTCTCTTAGTAGTATACAAAAGGTAAGTCTAGAATCAAACGTATGACCTGTCATCACTGAGGTATGGTTGAAGCCACCACACCGATAAATCTTTGAAAGGAAAAAAGGAAAATATTTTTGGTAAAGCCCTATTTGCTATCGAAAATCTACAAATTGCATCACTTGTTTGTAGCAAAAGAGCACCTGCTATGAATTGAAATCGAGTGTCTTCCCACATGAGTACCTTAAACAACATTCCATTGGCTATGATGGCCACTTCAAACTTCACCTTAATATGTGCCCTCCATCCATAAAAGGTACCACTACGTGCTTGTCTTTGCTTGGGTGCAAATACAAGGTATGCACACGAGAATCGTGATGATTTCAAATTCAAAAAATTGTGTGCTCTTTTCCTCTCTAAAGCAAAGGCCATAAGCAATAAATCTCTAGAAATCAGGGATGAAATAATAAAAAATATAGCTTAGGAAGAAATAAATGCAAGAATCTTCATTTTACTTAGATAAACAGATTAAGGAAGAAAGAAGACATCATTTTTTTCTTCTTTCTCCAAAAATTTGGAAGAGGTATCAGAGGCTTCAAAGAATAATTTGGCATGACCAAGTGAGGCATCTTTATACCCTCTTTGATACCATATTAGAATTCACAATATTTTCTAGAAAAGAATAAAAGCATTCCATCCACTCAAATCTTATATAGAAAACATAACAATATGAAAGGAATAAAAAGAGACAAAAATTAGGGGTGCTTGTAGGCACTATAAATATTCACTATTATCCATAGATAAAAATACACAACACTTTGATAAAAAATGAGAAGTTTAAGGGGGTATTTATAGCAATACTAAAACCCCAATTATATCACAAATTTATAAAGTGGATCTAACAAGAAAGCTTTAGGATAATTACAAGTTATAAAGTGGATTTAACCATAACGAGGTTAACCATGGCCCATAGGGATTACAAATAATTAAGATATTGTACATTGAAATGCCCTTAGGCCTATCCAATACATCATACAATGTTGACCTTGACCATGAATCATATTTTAATTTTAATAATAATAAGGTAGTGGTTACGTCCACTACATGCCCCCTTATTGACAAAATCTTGATCTCAAAGCATCATAAAATAATTTTAATTACCAATAAAAATATTATTTTTATGAGTTTATTCTTTATAGGTTCCTTAAAAAAAAAATCCCAAAAAAGATTGACTTTTCCCTAAAACACAAGATGATATATGATTATATGGACAATGTAAATACTAAGAATATCATCTCATTAAATTAGGACTAATCCATCTTGGATTGATCTTGATAAATTTAAAATTTGAGTTAGGATCTTGTGAGAATTTTCTTCGATCTAGAATTCATAATTAAGTTCAAAAAATTTGAATATATGATTGCTTTTGATAAAGACCAAAGTCCTTTTGTATTCAGAGGTGATCTTGAGGTTGATAAACAATTTTTAATGATAATAGATGTCATGTTTAGGATGTCTATAAGGTTCATATTTAAAATGATATATAGGAAAATTTGAGAACCAAAGCTTATCTTAGGTGTATCATTAGTTCTCTTCATAATAGATTTCATTGTATTATTACTAGTAGCAAAATTGCCAATATGATTAATATCACCTATAGATGTTTATTAATGTAAATTTGTATTAGAATATAACCTTAGATTATTCTTCAAATCTTTTATTTCTTTAAGCAAAACTTGATTATGATTCTTTAATCAATAAATTTATTTATTTCTATCGAATAGAATCCTACACAAATATTGTGGATTTTTATGGCTTTATTTTTCTTTTATAGAAGTTTTACTTTGCCTTGATGAAGTTTCATCTTATTTTTTAATATATGGATCTCATAATTTTTATTTTAGCTTAGCTTTTAATGATACAATTTCATCTTCTAGACTTGCTTTCTTTGATATATATTAACTCATTTTTCTAAAAACATCTTTTCAAGCTCACCCAAAATTAAATCTTCTTTTGTTAATGATGATTCAATGTCTTTCCATCGTTGTTTTGCCTTGTATGTGAAATATAGCTCCATGAAAATGCTCATCAATGAATGATTTTCTTTATAGGTATTCAACCATATCTTCTACATCCTCCTTTCCTAAAATGGTAGGAGCCATAATTGTAGCTTCATTATTTGTTTAAAATTTTAGATATTGGGTTGTACCCTTTCAAATATTGAATCACACTTTTTTATCTATCGAATCAAACCCTTTTACTATGGTGTTGCAATATTTCATATCTCAAATTGCACCATTTTTTACCTTGGGATACACTTTTTATCATCAAGTCACACTTTTTTTTTTTTATCTCAGGTTGCATCTTTTTCTACTAATATAACACATTTTCATATATTGTATTGCATCCTTTCATATCTCAAGTTGTACCCTTGTGTATATCAAGTCACACTCTTTTGTATCTTATCTTCGATTGCACTCTTTCATATGTCAGGTTGTACCCTTTTGTATCTTGGATTGTACCATTTTTTTATAGGTCACACACTGTCATATCTAGGGTCACACTTTTTCATATCTAACTCACTTTTTGTATCTCAAGTCACACCCTATTGTATCTTAGATCTCACCCTTTCGCTCTCGAGTCATACCCTTTGGTATCTTGGTCACACCCTTTCACTCTTGGAAAATATCCTTGTAAAAAAATTGCTTTGATATATTTTCATTGATAAATAAGCTTTAAATATATTTAAGTTTTTCCAATATAGGTTATAAAAAACTAACAAATTGACTTTCAAATTCTCACTAATTTAGTGATAATCATAACTTACTAGCTATACAAATAAGACTTTCTTTTAAGTGGTTCTAACCACTCAATTTATTTTGACCTTAATATAATTTATCACATCCTATGATGTAGTAAATCCTAACATTCCAACCTTTATCATATCATGCTCCAAAGTAGGTTAGGAATAAAAATAACTTGACTATAACAAACACAACAATATAAATAACCATACTTAATAGTTTATCAAGTACACTTAGGGTATGAATAGAGACACACTCAACTATTTGTAATAAGAAATAGTGGGAATATGCTTCTTTAGTGGGAATGACCTCACTAGACTCTTAACTAAGGATAGGGACAAATCCAACTATCCATGGTCCTGATAAAATTTTATAAGAATACACACATTATCCAATATCAAAGTTGCAAACAAGGAAACACACTACTTTTTAAAACTCTTGTGACTAGGGAAACACACAACCAATCACACACAATCAATATGATTGGGCCTTATTGATTTACATCAACTTGTGAATAGGGATAAACTTAACCATTCACAAGTACAACATGGGCCTCCACTTAATACATTACACAAAATTTTAGTGGGAATTACAACCACTTTAAACATCCCCTTATGAATAGATACACACATAACTATTCACAAGGACCAAACTTGAATTAATTAAATAAATATATTTATCCTCACTATCCTTGTGGAAAGTATCTTCTTCATCTACTACAAAAACACATTCTTTATTATTTTATTTACTTGAAACCATAACCTTATTTATATTCAACTTGCCATCTATCAGGTCCTTGACTTGTTATATGTAGTTCATCATTTTATGACCTCATTGTTGTAGTAGAAGCACACAAATTGATCATTGGATTAAGGAATCTT
Organism: Wollemia nobilis; assembly: GCA_028583015.1. Classification (NCBI taxonomy): domain Eukaryota; kingdom Viridiplantae; phylum Streptophyta; class Pinopsida; order Araucariales; family Araucariaceae; genus Wollemia; species Wollemia nobilis. Next base: position 1,360,412 of record JAQPPZ010015413.1, read on the forward strand.
ACTATTTGGCTTTGTCTTTACAAACAAAATATTTTTCTCATTAATCGGGTCATTTTTCTTAACTCAATTTTCTTCATCGATTAAAGAGAAAATTGCATCTTCCAACATGGGATTAATTTCATTCAATGTGAACACAATATTATCATAAGGAGTAGGCATGTTGTTTAAAAAAATAGCTCTTACATCAACATTATCTACCTTGGCATTTATCCCACCTAACTAATTCATCAAGAAATAGAACTTTCTTATGTGTTGGACAACATTATTGTCTTACATCATCTTTAACACAAATAGTTTCTACTTAATTTCCATATTTACTCTTGATGCTTGTGATTCAAATAATGCACTGAGAGCATCCCAAACTTTTTTTGTGGTCTTTGAGAGATCTATAGGGTGTAGGTATGCATCGAAGAACCTAACTCCAATAATTCTTATTACTCTTTGATATTGTATAGTCTACTTGATTGCCTCATCATAAAATTATAGTATTGATGTGATTCAATTTATGACATGCCTAAGATATTTTTCAATTAGAATCAATAGAAGCTTGAATTTCAATTATGGAAATCTTTTCCTTCAAACTTTCAAAAAATACCTTGTCCATGAGTATTGAATGAATATAGGAGTGGACTTGGAATCTTAGATAATGCACAACTAATGAGAATTATTTATAAGGGTGTTAGGTAACACTGATAATGTACCCTTTTATGACTATGACATGGACTAGTTAATTTTACTCAAAATCATGACCTAAAACATTATACCAACATGAATTTAAAATAGCGTAAGATTTTTAAAATATTAAAATTTAATAAATTACCCTTTCTACATATTAAGTAACATTGGAGTAAACAACTATCCACTAATGTGATTGCAAATATAGTCATGGAACCAATTCTTTCTAATCTATTTGAATCAATAATTCAATGGTTTAGACGACACCACAATCTGAGGTTGTATGAATAAGTTATGACCAAAATGGCATGTGTAGATCAAAAAACATGTGATTTAAAAAAAATTAAATCTCTACATGGAAATGGCCCATGATGTGCATATGACTACATAACACTTCAAACAATCAAGTTGTCCATGTAGTATAAATATAAAGTTGTAAAATGAATTCCATTTGCAATGAAAATTCTTGCTATATTTGTAATGTCAGGACTAAAGTACATCATACAACTATCGCTGCAATTTATGCATCAATTTTTTTTTGTTGCTTCATTAGTTTGAATTGGAAAATCTAATGTAGCTCGTATCCATTTTTATTGCTCTAAATGCAAATGTAAATGCAAATAAGCATAATACATTTTGAATGCTACGTTTTATTACACCAAACATTGCAAACATCCCTATGTAAGTAGAATCCAACTTTTAGGAAGGCTTTATCCTCAGATTCTGCTATAAAATATTTATTCATTTAACTATTTTACACTATAGCATCCATCAAAAGATCCACTTTTGTTATTACTCAAGTACAAGAATGTGATGATTTCAACTAAATATTTCTAATAATTTATTTTAGCTATGAAATATCATAAATTCTTATGTCATGGTCGAGTATTGTTAATACACCATTAAGCTTCACTTCGTACCAAAAATAAGCAATGATATGGTAGAATATATGTGACTTGCTTTGTTACCAATATAGACAAACTGATTTGATATATTTTTATTGATAAAGAATCTTTAAATAAATTTAAGTTTACCCAACATATGTTATAATGAACTAACAAATAGAATTCTAAATTCTCACTAATTTAGTGATAATCATAACTTACCAACTACACACATGAGACTTCCTCGTGAGAGGTTCTAACCACTTGGTTTATTTTTATCTTAATATAATTGATCACATCCTATGATGTAATAAATTTTAACAATACTTTAGTATCTCAGTTGTACCTTTTCATATTTTGAGTCGCACCTTTTCATATCTCATGTTGCACTCTTTCTTATATTAAGTTACACCCTTTTATCATAACCCTTATGTATCTCATGTTGAGCTATTTCGTAACTCAAGTCACACCCTTTTATATCTCATGTTGAATCCTTTTGTAACTCATGTCACACTCTTTTGTATCTCGGGTCACAATATTTTGAATCACTTTCTAGCAATTTCTCTAGTGAAATTATCTTATGGAAATTTTTCCAGTGAAATTATCTTCTGGAAATTTTGCCAGTGAAATTATCTTCTGGAAATTTCACTAGCGAAAACATCTTCCTGGTAGTTTTGCCAGCGAAATCATTCCCAAGAAGTTTCACTAGCGAAATCCCTTTTCGATCAAGTTCATAGCCAAATTACATTCCAAACAAGTTCGCCAGCAAAATTACTTTTCGATAGTTTCTTCAACAAAATTTCATCTTTGCCCTTAACATCAACACAATTACTTTTTTAGGCGAAATTGCTGGTGAAATCCATTTTCGGGTGAAAAAGTGATGATCCCAGCAAAAACCCCTTTTTGGGCAGTAGCTGTAGTGAAATCAGTTTTCAAGCGAAGCTCCATTTTTGCCAGCGAAAGCCTATTATGGGTGAAGTCCTGGCGAGGAGCGTGTTCGGGCAAAAATTCAAACAAAAATCAGTGAAAGTCAATGAAATTCCATTTTTAGTTCACAACCTAACACAATTCCATTTTACCCATATTTTTAGCAAAAAAAATTTTTTTCCTAATGCCTTGGTGAAATTCATCTTTGTCATTTCCCCTCTGGGCGAAATCATTTTTGAAAAAGATCAAAGACTGGTAAAATTTATTCTTGGGGTAAAGAAGTTGACATTTCCAGAATTATTGTTGAAAGGTTGTCAAAATTAAATGCTACACTCTTGACTCTAGTGTGATCTTACTATTTTCAAGGCATTGCCATGAAGACGAATTTTGCTAATGATTTCATCTAGGTCCCAATACACCATCTCCAAAAATTGCTCGTTGCTTTCCAATGAGCCACCAAATTGATTCATTGCTATTGCCGAGGAGAGAATTATGATCGACCAATCTATCATTTTACATCATTTTTATTTTATAAGCATTTAATTACAGAGGTGCAACCCCCTATAAATATTAAGAAATTTGATATAAAAAGGAGGAACATTCTAATGAAAATATATTTGAGTTTAAACTTCTTGAATCAAAAGACTTTGACTCTGGTTCTTGGATCAATGGTGTATGTGATAACTTTTTGCCTATCATTTATATTATATTCATGCATTTGTTAGATAGATCAAATTCTACATTTGAATTTAATTTTTGATGAAAAAGTGAATGTTGAAATGCTAATTGGAAGTCATATTTGCAATCTGTGATTGGTTCCTGTATTGTTATTCCTGTTAAATACTAGTTAGAATTTGACTTGGTTATTTAGCTGTTAGTTCATCTCCACTCTATGTTTCTGGCTTACAGCCATATTTCCCATCTCTTTTTGTTAATTTATCTCCTTAAGCTTTATACCAATTTTTAGATTAGTAAGGGAACCAACCCTCTCTGGAGATTGGTATGAGGGACATCTCTTTCCTTTGGCATTTCAATGTTGGTCAGGTCTAGAGCACATATTTTTATACTTAGGCAGGTTCGTGACCAACAGAATCAAATTCAAGCACTCTTGGTGTTTGAGCAAAATTTTTAAAAATTGAGTGCTCTTTTTTTTAATTCAAATTGACATTGGATAGCGTTGCTGGTTGTAATGTTGGATTTGTTGATCAATTTTCCTAATTCCTAAGGCAATTAGTTCTTTGGCTTGGGCGGGAACCTTCATTTCAATTTTATTTTTAAATCCTTCAATTTAATATAGAAATGTTGTTTATTTTAGATCCATAGGATCCAACTCAACTTGGTTTTTGGATTCTTGAATGCAAGATCAGTTTATGTCAGATACAAGATCCAAATCTTAAAATTTGGTTGCTTTCAGTTCAGGTTGGGTAGGAACCACCTGAGCTTGGTTTAATTTATCTAAATTTTGGTCTCCTTTTCCCTTGGGTGGGTCAGACCTTCCTGTGTTTGAAGTGGATATCTACCAGAAGCTCACACCTAAAATAAAGAATAATGCACTCAAAATAATTGCTTCATATTATGCATAAAGGGCATTTAAATAGGCAAGAATAATTGGATGTTTGGATAAGAACATAACTATCAAAAATCTTATCCAATGTAAAATAAAAACTATAACATGTAGAAAATCTTATCCATAGTAAATTAGAAACATTGTGTGTCATTCCCTATCATTCCTCCCCATCGTAAGAGCATTGGGCTCCAATGTGGTCAAAAGGGAAGGAAAGTCATGAACCATCTGGCTATGAGAGATCCATCGGGACTGATGTGGTAGCTGTCCTTGTTTGGCCACAAGGTAGGAAGTCGAAGATCCCTGGTGAGTGTGGTACATCTTGGTGTCAAAAATATGATCATTCTCCAAAGGAAAATAGAATTCAGGTACAATATCAGTAGGATGACTAATGACAGGGTCTGTATCCAATATAGACTCATGGTATGATTAGATAAAGTCAATATTGATGACATCATGGATGCCCAAGCATGTTGGAAGATCAAGCCAAAAAGTATTCTCAAACCCCTGATGTATAATAGTGTATGGCCCAAAGCAAACATGTTTGATCTTACTATGGGCTATCCCCTGGAACCTACGATGATCAAGGTGCAACTAAAATCTATCTCCCACATAGAAATTATGTGGAACACAATGTTTATCCATGGCTTTCTTTTGCTGCTGTTGGATTTTCTGCAAAATGTAAACAATATTAGAGTGAAATTGTTGCAAATGGTGATGAAGGAATGGGCTTTGTCTTGCTATTTTTTCATATGGATTCTGATAGGAGATGGAAAGGACAAGGGTAACTCATAAGGTACTAAGGGTTGAAAACCTAGATATACTTCAAAGGGTGAGTGACCTGTGGAGGAATGGACAACCCGATTATATGCATGCTAAATATGGGTAAGGCTCAAATCTCATTTGGTTGGAGATGAATGGTGAAAAATGTGAAGACTTTGGACAAGAGTATGGTTGACTACTTCAGTTTGACCATCGGTTTGAGGATGAAAAGTTGTGGAAAATTTAAGAGACACCCCTAAAATTTTCTACAAGGATTGCCAAAAATGACCAACAAAATGGGAATCATTGTCAGAAATAATACTAGTGGGTAGAACAAAGGAACACCAGATAGTATCAAAGAAGAGTTGGGGTAAGTTGGCAGTAAAAATGGTTTTACGATAAGGGATGAACTTAGCCATTTTAATAAAATGGTAAATGACGATAAAAACATAATCATGTTGATGGAATGTCATAGGAAAGCCACTGACTAGATCCATTGAAATACTTTCCCATGGATGAGATGCAATAGGTAAAGTCATGCTGAGGTTGATCTTCCTATTGGATGGCTTAGATTTGAAACAAGTGGCACACTGTATCAAATACCTCAAAATATCACGCTGCATGTGGGGCCAGTAGAAGAATCTTTGCAAGTGATAAATAATTTTATGTTTGCCAAAGTGTCCACCATAAAGGGTAGAATGTACCTCCTTAATAAGGGATAACCGAGACTCATAGGGAACACAAAGTTTGTCCAAATGGTAAAGTAAACCTTCCTTAAGATGATAATCTTGAAAAGGGGCTAAGTTTGAGGAGGAAGGATGCTACAAATGTTGAAAAACTTTGGCAAAGTCATGGTCATGAGGATACAAAGAAGGCCAAGACTAAAATCCCAAGTGTGAGGTAGTAACAATAGTTAAAGCATAGGAGGAAGGAGGACGACTTAGGCAATCAACCACAAAATTTGTACTATCCTTTTTGTATTTTATGACAAGGTGGAATTGTTGAAGGTAAGAAGTTCATTTCATGTGGCGAGCTTCTTGGATTTTATTCTAAGATTGGAGAAATTGTAAAGGCAAATGATATGTATGAACAATGGTTTCTTTACCTAAGAGGTAATGATGCCAGTATTTTATAGCTTGGACTAAGGCATAAAGCTCTTTGTCATATGTGGAATAATTTTTCTTGGCAATGGAAAAGGACTCAAAATGATAAGCAATAGGATGACCATTTTGTTTGAGGATAGCACCAAGGGAAAATTGAGAAGCATCAGTTTCAATCTTAAAATGTTGTCTAAGGTTAGGAATAATGAGAATAGGAGCAAAACAAAGCTTATCTTTCAAAGTAGAAAATGCATGCGAATGGGCAGGAGTCCAATGGAAAACAAATTTTGCCTTCGTCAAATAATGCAAAGGAGTAGCAATGGTAGAATAGCCTGGAATAAACTTGTGGTAGAAGTTGGCTAGGCCAAGGAAAATCTGTAACTCAGTGGCATTGGTAGGAGTAGGCCAATTAAGGAGGAATTCTAATTTGCTAGGATCCACTTGAATACCTTACTCATTAATGAGAAAGCCAAGATAGGAAATAGAATTTTGCCCAAAAGAACACTTAGGCAAATTGGCATATAATTGATGTTGTTGAAGGATGAAAAGAACATGATCTAGATGCTGCAAATGGGCCTCCCATGTAGGAGAAAATATGAGAATATCATCAAGATATATGATTACATATCTATCCAAACAGTCTCTGAAAACTTCATTCATTAGCCTCATGAAGGTAGCAGGAGCATTGGTGAGGCCAAAGGGCATAACAAGCCATTCAAAAAGACCCATATTTGTTTTGAAAGCTATCTTCCATGTATATCTAGCCTGGATGTAGACCTTATGATATCCAATTTTGAGATCAATCTTAGTGAAAAAATTAGCTCCCTAAAGTTGGTCTAAGAGATCATAAATACAAGGGAGTGGATATCTATTTTTTATTGTGATTTTATTAAGTCCTCAAAAATCAATACAAAGATGCCAAGTGACATATTTTTTTAGAACAAGAAGAATAGGAGAGGCACACAAAGAAATTCTAGGTTTAATGAAACCTTTATCTAGCAGTAACTGAATTTTTTCTTTATTTCATCATATTGTAAAAGTGATTGCCTGTACATGGGGGTATTAGAAATAGGTGTAGCTGGAACTATATCAATAGTGTGGTTAATGGCACTTTCTAGAGGTAAATAAGTGGACTCTTGAAAAACACTTTGATATTTGTGCAATATGTTATCAATTGCTTTGGGTCTATTGGATTTAGAAGTTGTTGCTAAAAAGTACTTATGTTGTGGACGAATGAAAATGAGAGCAAGTACCTGTGTTTGATTGGCTGCTTTACATGCTTGTCTACAACTAAGCAATAGATTATTGGAGTGCTTGGTAGGTTCTTGAATCGAGTGAATGAGGTAGTGCTTATCATCTTGTTGCAACATGTATGTATTTTTATAAGCATAATATGTAGCATGCCTATCATATTGATAGGGCTTACCAAGCTAAAGACCATAAAAATCCATTGGGGTCACATCACAAGTGGCCTTGTCTCTGAAATTTGGATCAAAATCAAATGTAAGAATGCATGTGTGTGTAATTTGTGAAGGGGTTGCACTATCCCTCCATCCAAGAGAGTACATATGAGGATATGGAGAAGTAGGGAGCTTAAGCTTATCAATAATGGATTGCACGATCAAGTTCTTTTGTGAGCCATTATTGATGATACATTCGATTGCAAAGTCATGGCATAAATGAGCACACGTGACGAACATATTTTCATGGTCTCGAGCATCAGAATGATGATTCATTACAAGATTAGTTTTCCTTTCAATTATTCATATACCTTATCTTCACCAGTAATATTGATGGGGTTATCATTGGTACCCTCATCAGACTGTAAAAACAAGGTCTATTTCTTCTGCAATTGTCTACATTTCGATTTAAGATGCCCTTTTCTTTTACAATAATTACAATTTTTTTGAGACTTAGTATTAGAATAAGAAGAAGAAGAAGCAACATGAAATGTATTCTTAGAAGTAGAGGACCAAGGAGTGGGGTTAGGAGAAGAATAAGAAGGGGGAAAGTAAGAAGAGTTTTGTCATGCCTGTTGTTGAGGACGAGGCGATGTCTTAGAACCTCTTGAAGGGTAGCAGTTCCCCTTTTGCTGTGCTACAAAATTCTCCTCTACCAGTTGTGCCTATTTAAAAACATCATCAAGAGTTGTACAAGAAGTGTACTTGATTTCCTGATAAAAGTGTGGGATAAGACCACTTTTGAACTTAGGAATAAGAGAAGTAGTGGGATCTAAAATACGAAGCAACACATGTAATCTATTGAATTGATGGACATAGTCTTGAACGAACTGATTCTTGCCCTAGCGAAGGTAAACCAATGGTTGAGGAGATCATCATCATAGTTGAACGGATAAAAGGTGGCCTTCAAGTCCATAATCAAAGCATCCTAAGTTGAGATGGGGATCTAAGTTCCTTGGCATTCGATAATGAGAACCTTAGCCATACCAGAGAGTTTGAGCTTGGCAAATGGAAATTTTTCATCATCTGGGGTTTGAGTGAATTCAAAAAATGTCTCCATATCTAAGATCCAGGTATGTAGGACATCAGGATCCCTAGAGCCTTCGTAGATTTTGAATTCACATTTAGGAGAATGAGTATGAGAGGGGGAGGAAGAATGTGATTGGATATCTCTAACAATGTCGGCCAAAGAAAGAACTAAGGCAGTAACCTCAGCTAATTTTTCTACTACATTGGTAGCCATAGGTCTAGGTGGAGCCAGTGAAAGACTATGATACCCACAAAATGAAAGATAACAAGCTATTTTTTTTTTAACTCAAGGCTTGTTTACATTAAAATCTAAAAGCTTTGAAAAAGTTAGAAAAATTTATCGATAATTTTTTTTTTAAGAAACCAAACCTTCTCCTTTTTTATTTTCTTTTTTTTAACAATAAAATCTAAAAATCTTTAAATAAATAAATATACATATGTGAAGAAAAATAATATATATATTGATAAAAACCTTCTTTTTTTAAAAAAAATTATAAAGGAAAAGGCTTTAGCCTTTATACCTCCACAAAAGGAAAGTAGACAGCGGAGGTAGTGGAGGCGCACATTCACATGCATAGAAGAAGAGAGTGGTGACTATGACAGGCAAAGCGAGCACAGTAATCGAGGTAGGTAGTGTTCATGATAGAGGAGCATGATGATCAAGGCAATCAAAGCATCAATGAGCGGCTAGGTCTGTACATCTGAGAGCCACACTCGCTAGGATATAGTAAAACATCAAGCAACTTGGATCTGGATGAGTCATCAGAAACATTAGGTTCATCGGTGAATCCAACGGGTATGGGGAGCTATGCAGAGTTGGTATGTGAACCACTAGGCAAAGAATGTCCACAACCTAGGCACTGAGCCAAAGCAAAGACGTGTGATCAACATAAAATAAAAATGGAACTCGAGCCGATATAGGGTGTAGAGAATTTCAAACAATGTCAGGTAATTTGGAGACCATAGTGGCAAATAATGAAAACTCATTTAATCTCCTCTGAATCATGTCATTGTTGTGACACTGCTAAAAGGTCAACATGGATGAGGATCCTATGTGGCTGATATCCATGGTTGCTGAGTGGAAATAGGCTATAGCAGAGGGCATGCGAGAACATGGCTGTTGAGGTGATTTAGTGTGTGATCAAGGTAGAAAGGACCGAAGACAAAGGGGAGAAAGGTCATGGCAGAGGTAATACTTAGTCAAAGGCAAAAACAATATCACTCTAAAAGTTTTGGCTCTAAAACCAAATGATGTGGATGTCTACCATAATCTCACATCTAAAACAAATAAGAATGAACTCGAAATAACTACTTCATATTATGCATAAAGGGCCTTTAAATAGGCAAGAATAATTGGATATTTGGATAAGAACATAGTTGTCAAAAATCTTATCCAATGTAAAATAGAAACTATAACATGTAGAAAATATTATCCATAGTAAATTAGAAATATTGCATGTCATTCCCTATCAGTGTTTCACCTTGGTTTCTCTTTGAATGTTTTTATTATTAGATCTTATGTTCGAGGACCATTTCAAAATTCCTTCTGTAAAATGTTTGGGGACCCTTTCAAAACCCCTTATGTAAAAGGTTTAAGGATCCTTTCAAAACCCCTTCTTATATCTAATAAAAAAATATCAACTATAGATGTTTCTTTATCAATAGAATGTATATTCATATTAGAAGACAAATTTTGATGATTCTTCAAATCTTGTAATTTAAGCAAAACTTGATTATGATTCTCTAATCAATAAATTTATTTATTCCTATCAAATAAAATCTTACACAAATATTGTGGTGGATTTTTACTTTATTTTTCATTTGTAGAAGCTTTACTTTACCTCGATGAGGATTTATTTTATACTTTAGTCTATGCATCTCATCATTTTTCTTTTGATTTAGCTTTTAATGATACAATTTCATCTTCTAGACTTTCTATATTTGATATGTTTTTAGATAATTTTCCTAAAAACATCTTTTTATACTTACCTAAAGTTAATTATTCTTTTGTTAATGATAATTCAATGCCTTTCCACCATTTTTTGCCTCATATGTGAATAGAACTCCATGAAAATAATCATCAACGAAGGGTTTTATTTATAGGTATTCAACCATATATTCTACATCCTCCTTTCCTAAAATGGTAGGAGTAGGAGCCATGATACTTTAGATTATTTATTTGTTTTAAATTTTAGAAATTGGATCGAACCCTTTCAAATTTTGAATCACACTCTTTTGTATATCAAACCATACCCTTTTGTTATAGGCTTACACCCTTTTATTATGGGGTTGCACTCATTTATATCTCAAGATACACCATTTTGTACCTCAAGCTACACCTTATATTATCAAGTCACAACTTTTTGTATCTTGGGTTGCACCATTTTCTACTCGTGTCACACATTTTCATATCTTAGGTTGCATTGTTTTGTATCTCAAGTTCTACCCTTGTGTATCTCAAGTCACACCCTTTGGTATTTTATCTTGGGTTGCACTCTTGCATATGTTGGGTTGCATCCATTTGTATCTTAGATTGTACCCTTTTATTATAGGTCACACACTTTCATATCTAGGGCCACAATTTTTCATATTTAACTCACACTTTTTTGTATCTCAAATCACATCCTTTTGAATCTTAGATCTCACCCTTTCACTCTTGAGTCATACCCTTTGGTATATTGGTCACACTCTTTCATTCTTGGGCAATATCCTTGTAGACAAATTGCTTTTATATATTTTTATTGATAAACAAATTTTAAATACATTTAAGTTTTCCCACATAGGTTGTAACAAAATAATAAATTAACTTCCAAATTCTCACTAATTTAGTGAGAATCATAACTTACTAACTACACAAATAAAACTTTTTCATGAGTAGTTCTAATCAATCAATTTATTTTGACCTAAATATAATTTATCACATCCTATGATGTAATAAATCCTAACATTCCACCTCTTATCATATCATGCTCCAAAGTTGGGTAGGAATACTAATAACTAGACTAGAAAAAATACAACAATACAAATAACCATATGATAGACTAGGGCACACTCATTAGTTTATCAAGTACACTTAGGGTACGAATAGGGATACACTTAACTATTCATAACAAGCAATAGTGGGAATGGATTCACTATGTTGATTTTAATAGGAATGGCCTCACTAGACTCTTAACCAAGGATAGGGACAAACCCAAATATTAATGGTGCTACAAAAAATTCGATAAGGATACACACATTACAAGGAAATACATTATTGTTTACAACTTCCATGACTACGAACACATGTAATTAATCATAGACAATCATTCTGATTAGGACTAACTAGATTACATCATCTTGTGAATAGGGATAAACTCAACCATTCACAACAAGTGTGGCATGGGCCTCCACTTAATACATCACAAAATTTTAGTAGTAATTACAACCATTCTAAACATCCTCTTATGAATAGGTATACACATAACTATTCACAAGGTCTAAACTTGAATCAATTTAGTAAACATATTTCTCCTCTCTGTCCTTATAGAAAGGGTCTTCTTCATCTGTTGCAAAAAAGTATTCTTCATTATTTTCTTCACTTGTAACCATTGCCTTGTTTATATTCAACTAGTCATCTATCAGGTCCTTGGTTCATTGGATATAGTTAATTATTATATGGTCCCGTTGTTTGTAGTAGAAGCACACAAATCGATCGTTGAACGATTGATTCTTACTATTTTGCTTCTTCTTTACAAAGAATACTTTTTTACCATTAATCAAGTCATTTTTATTAACTCAATTTTCTTCATATATCAAAGAGTAAATTGTATCTTCCAACATGAGATTAGTTTTGTTAAATGTAAACACAATATTATCACAACTAGTATGCATATTGCTTAACAAAATAGCTTTTACATCATCATTATTTACCTTGGAATTTATCCCACCTAGATGATTCATCAAGGAATTGAACTTTCTTATGTGTTAGACAACAATGTTACCTTCCATCATCTTTAGCCCAAATAGTTTCTACTTAAGTCCCATCTTTGCACTTGATTCATGTGACCAAAAAAATGCACTAAGAACATCCTAAACTATTTTTGTGGTATTTGAGAGATTTATATGGTGTAGGTATGCATATGATATTATTGTTGTTTGATCATTTGTAGTCCACTTGGTTACCTCATCAAAATATTGTGGTATTGATGTGGTTCCATTTATGATCTACCAAAGATATTTTCCAATTAAAATCAATAGAAGCTTCCCCTTTTGTATATGGAAATCTCATCCTGAAACTTCTCAACAACAATTATCTTGTCCATGAGTATTGAGTAAAAATAAGATTCTCCCCCCTTAATAAATTTTTTTATAAGGGTGTTAGGTGCCACCAATAATTAACCCTTATATTACTATGACATGGATTGATTGATTTTACTCAATAAAACCATGACCTAAAAATTATACCAAAATGACTATTTAAAATAACATAAACTTTTTTAAATTAAAATTTAATAAATTACCCATTCTACATATTAATCAACATTGGATTAAACGATTCTCCATTTAAATAATTGTAAATATAATCATGCAACTAATTCTTTTGAATTTATTTGAATCAATAATCCAATGCTTTAGATGACACTACAATATAAGGTTGTATGAAGAAGTTATGACCAAAATGGCATGTGTAGGTCAAGAAAACACATGATTTAAAACAAAATTAAATCACATGTGCATGTGGCTGCATACCACTTCAAATAATCTTGTCATCTACATAGTACAAATTTGAAGTTGTAAAATAACTACCATTTACAACACAACTTTTGGCTATATTTGCAATGTCAAGACTAATGTACATCATCCAACTATGGGTGCAATGTGTGTAATAATTGTTTTCTTTATTGCTACAATAGTTTGACTTAGGAAATCTATTTTAGCTCATATTCATTCTTATTGCTTTGAATAAAAATGAAAATGCACCTAACACATTTTAAACGTTACCTATTCTGACACAACATTGCAAACATCCCCATGTAAGTGAATCCAACTTCTAGGAAGGCCTTATCCTTATATTCTGCTATAAAGTATTTTATTTAGTTATTTTACATTACAATATCCATAAAGAAAATCACTTTTATCATTACTCAAGCACAATTATATGATGATTTTAACTTTATATTGTTAACGATCCATTTCAGCTCCGAAATCTCATAAATTCTCATGTCATAGTTGACTTTTGTTGATACACCATCAAGATTCACTTCATAGTAGAAATATAATAGTGATATAATATAATATATGTGAATTACTTTGATACAAATGTAGACAAACTACTTTAATATATTTTCATTGATAAACAAGCTTTAAATACATTTAAGTGAAAGCGAATAGCAAATATTAACAAATAATATTAAGTTGCAAAGTTTAAATAGTACATAGGAAGCTAAGAATAGCCTTAGGAATAATAATAAAATATTATCCCTAATTAATGCTAAAAACTATGTGCTTAGCTAATTAAGCGCCTAACAACTAACAACTAACAACTAGCTAGGTAGGTTAACATAGTCAAGTTGACTACAGTTACCCAGTCACCCAGTTACCACTAGATATTCCAAACAGTGAATATCTACGAGGTAAAAAGTAAAAGTAAATGTAATAATGTATATTTTACCATGTGGTAAATAAAATCTACCTAGGAGAATCTACTAATTACCAAATGAGGTAATAATCATAGTTACTATAGCATAGTAACTCTAACATCCCCCCTTATTACATTATTTGGGTAATGTATATAACTAGCCCCAATATAGTGAAAAAAATGTTGATATGCTGGCTCTTGCTCTGGCTTAGGCTTTGTCATAGTGCTCTGGCTGCTCTAAGAAAAAAAGTGGGTCATTCCTCACTTTATTTTCACATCAACAAATTTCCTTATTGTAATCTTGTCATCCAACCAAATTGCATGGGTAACCAACCATTGCAACCACTAGGTGTACTAGAGTAGATCACTATATACGAGGTTCATTCTATTACAATATGATTTTGCAAAAAATTTGATAAGGTAGCTAAGGTGTCATTCGTTGCAAAAAATGCACTCTTATAAGTCCCCCCCTTGTTGCAAAACATGTTGTAATGGAATTTCTGCAAGAAGTATGACTAAGGTGTCGGTCATTGCTAAAAATGCACCCTTATAAGTCTTCCTTTATTTTTACAAAAGTTGTGTGAAGTAGGAAAGAAATGTTTATCCTCCCTTAACTGCAAAAATATATGCAACTTATAAAGCTTTTTAAGGCTTTTACAAAGATTGCCTCCTTGTCAAATTTCAAAAATTACACCACAAAATCCCCCTTCGATTACAAGTACTTAAAAAAAAAGTTTGCTATTTATGAAGTCTAAAAAGAGGTACAATCACCCCTTTATTGCAAGTACTTCAAACAAAAACATTTGCTATTTTATGAAGCCTAAAAAGAGGGTTGGAATGGTGCTTGCCTAGGGTGACAAATTTATTTTCTTTACAAAGTTGTATGGACCATGAGCACCTTGTGTGCTCTTTCTGAACCAGAATCAGAATCGGAATCAAACACTTCACTAGCAATATTACCTCTTTGTGATGTGCCTTTGCCATTTTTGTTTTGCTTATTTTTAAACCAACACCGATTGGTGTCATGGTTGTCCTTTTTAAAATTTGTGCAAAACTTCTTTTGAGGTTGCTTTCCCTTATCTTTTGAAGATGATCCTCCCTTTTGAAATTTTTCTTTCTTCTTTCTGTAGCGACCCAGAGACGCACGCACCGCTCTACTCTACTTGCAGTATTGTACCCAAAATGAAATGAAAGACCATGAAAAGCATATAACGCAGAAATAACAAAGATAGATCCTTTTATTAATATTGAAACTCGGTTACATGTCGGTCCCTCTTAGGGATACCCATTTTGATACAATATGGCTACAAGTGGGCAGAATGTCCCCCTTTGCAAAAGGGTGGTGCACTTTTAAAGGCTTCCCGGTTTTGCACATAGAAATGTATGAGGGCTTACAGATGCCTCCTTCTCCAGGTCTATTTCCTAGAGGGATCCCTTTGCTCGTGTATGCTGCTAATTTCATCCGATGAACCTGTGGCCCTGTGAGCAATGAAACAACAACACACACTTAGATGTCCGAGATTGCCTCCCCGGATGAGGTTGTTAGTAATAAATATATCAAATTAAAGGAAATGGATGACTAACTAATGCTATGAATGCTAAAAGATGAAATGAAGCTATGCTAATGATATACTAACAGAATAATGAAACTAATGTCTAAAACCCTAAGCTAGGCCTGTGGGCCACTGTCCAAGACAGTGGTCGCTAAGGTAAATATTGCTCTCTTTGCCCCAAAGCTATGGGTCAAAGCCTGTATTATATGTTGAAATGGTGGTCGCTTTTCTCAATGTGTTTGAATATCTTTTGTATGGTAAACCCTCAAATGGGCTCCTCAATCCGGCAGGGCTTTGCTATAAGAAAGCTCTCAAAGTCTCCAAGCTCTCCTGCTCTTAGGCCTGCAAAACCTTGTTATAGTGTATAAACCCTAGGTCTTAAGAAGCCCTAGAATTGTAAATGGCTCTTGAATAGTGTAAGCTCTCTAGAATGTATATGCTAGTGCTCTCACGTTTGCTCCTTATATTGGGTGTGAAGCCCTAGGTCTATGTTGAAACCCTAGGATTGAATCTCTCATGCGCACTAGATGTTAGCATGAGAAGATTTTGTCCTCTTTCTATGTTTGGAGGCTAATTAATTAAGTCTAAATGCAGACTCAAGTCTCCTATGTGAACTGGCCATGAAAGGGAATGCAAAGTTACTCCCGCTCACCTTTATTGCATGCAGACTGCCACTTCTGCCCGTGATTGGGCATGTTTGTTGGCAAAATGCTATCTTATGGCTTAGTCATTGTCGTCTATAGCGGCTAAGATTTGGTCACTATCAACTATAGTGACTAATGTCTGGCCACTCTAAGCTTGAGCGGCTAAGGTTTAGCCACTCTAGTCTTGAGCGGCTAAGCTTGGATGGGCTTAAAATGCCCCATATGAGTGGCAAGAGCCACTTTTGATGCTTGGAAGGCCCAAGATATAGTCATATGGCCTATGAATATGCCTATGTGAGTAGTTCCCTAATCATGACATGTTTTAGGTGTCTACAGATGCCCCTTTTTACGATGCGCTATGTGGAAAACACAACGCAGAGCAAAAATGTAGACTAATCTATTTGTAGGGTGTATGGTGATCAATAGTCTGATCAACGCTGGATGGCCCAACCATGCAAAATGGTGCACATCCCTTTGAATCATTGCCTCAATGTTCGAAGGACTTAGCTCAGTGGCTTGGACATGTTAAATTACACTCATTCCTCAAACTCAATCGGGTAGCGTCAGCTGCTACAACAGTTTTGAAGGGTAGGAGAGCTACAATTGAAAATGTCATGTCTACTTATGTTCCTAACAAACAAAGGAAATTATGTGATTGTTGTATGCAATGATTCGTAGGACGAACATGATTTTGCTATGATCGGGTGATATTTTGTTGACTTTGATTATGATTATTTTGAATATTTGAACTACCTCCTCACACAACGAATTGGTGAGGAATGGGCGATGAATGAAGCGACAAGTCGCTTGACCATTTTGACTAATTTGGTTCCTTTCTAGCATTTGTTCTTTTTAATGGGCAGAACCCCATCCAAGGGTGATCCCAATTGTTTGTGATAATCATCCATCCTTATCCCGAGGAGCGGTCCAACTATCAATAGCCTTCTTAGGGAATTAGGATGAGTGATTCTATTTATGCCCATATTGCATCACTTGTCTTAGTGTTTTTGATGTCATTAGGGAGCTAGGATGAGTCCTTCATTTCCATGGAGCAGTCCGACCATCTTGGTCTTCTTTGGAATTGAAGGGTGGCACATCGTAATTCCAAAATGAGATGTTTTTTCCCCAAGTGGCCTTATGGTAACCTACTCATCTCATCAAAATGCATGGAGTGTAAATCGCTACAATCACCGAGTTGATAGAGTAGGTGACTGAATACGAGGCCTCCTTGAGATTGTGCTTTTATGTGATTTTTTTGTTATTTTGAGCATTTTGATGATCTTAAACCATCAAAGTGTGTATATTTGATGTTTTTGTGGGATCCCTCAAGGAGGAAGTCCTTTATTTTGATCTGTGGATCTGGTCGCTATCAGGTCCAATGGCCTCTGAGTTCCTGCCTGTGGTCGTTGTCGCCTTGAGCGGCCAAGAAGTTCGGGCCGCTGACGTCAACAATGGCCAAGGCATAATTAAAGAATATAAAAATTATGTTTTCTAGGGTTTGACCTTTCACTTTCACTATTTTGAAGATTCACTTTGAGAGCTCTAGTGTGACAATGATGGTTGCGACTTTGGAGTTTACTTGGCGTTGAGGACATGGCTGCGCAGGGTGAGACATCAGCTATTGGAGGAGCCGGAGCTTCTCGGGTATTTCTCTTTTTCTAAACCCTAACCCTCTTTTCTCTTGTCTGAGTAAAACTGAACCTCACTAAGTAATGGGTAAAATGAACCTCACTAAACCTATTGGTAATGAATCAAACTCCATAGCTAGGCTTAGCTTACTTTTTGCTATGGTGGGTTAGTCCCCATTTTTGTTTTTGTTGCTTTGCCTTGGTAGTTTTTGGCCTAGGGTTCCCAAGTTTCTAGTTGTCAGCCATTGATGTTTCAAGGTTTCTATAAATTTTGCTTTGAAATGGTTTCTGAGTGAGGGTTTTCGCCCCTTCAATTGTGCCCCTTTGTTGATTTATTTTTCTATTAGTGGCTTTAGCCTAGGGTTCCTAAATTTTTTGTTATTCACTCATTGCTGCCATGTTAACCATTTTTAAACTTAGCTTTGATATGATGTCTGAGTGGGAATTTGCCTTTATTTTTATTTTTTTCCCTCCCATTTTGACTTTCTTATGTTATTTTTGCAATATTTTGATTTTTTTGTTCTTTTCTGGCCGAGGGTTCACGGGTTTGCCATGTCGCCCCTCGGCCATTGTCACTCAGAGCGGCCGATTATGAGCCGTTGTCGCTCAGAGCGGCTAGGTTTGAACCCCAACGGTAAAAAATTTGACCATTGGGTCTTGGTCGCTACTATCTCCAATGGCCAGGTTCCGACCGTTGTAGGTGACAACGGCTAAACCCTTAGCCATATTTTTTGCATTTTTATGATTTTCTCAAGACATTTATTTGACTTTTTTTGAAATTTTTGGACTACCTCTGAACTTTTGTGCTACCTGACTATATGTATTTATCCTTCATTGTTCATAATTAGGAGAGTGTCAATATTGTTATGCTTTATTTTATTTATGCCTTAGATGCACTATAGTTTATGTTTTATTTTCCTTTGTTATTAGATCCTCACTGCTCAGGCTCGAGACCCGAAGCTCCTGCTTGACCTACTTCCTAGCTTTGATGACATGGACTGGGCGTGGTTCAAATCCCATGGGTTATAGTATGTCATTAGGCTACCTTACATCATGGCAGATCAGGCTTACCTTACAACCTTGGCCCATCATTGGGACCCACGGACTAATACCTTCCACCTCCCGACCGATGAGATGACCATTACGTCGGAGGATGTATATAGGATCTTTCAGATTCCATTTTATGGGGTGGCCATTGTCTCTTCGACCACTAATGATCAGGTGGTTGTTTATGCTCGGGTGTTTAGAGGACACTCTATGGAGGCCCTCTAGGACACCAAGTCCGGAGGAGTATCTATCAGTCATTGGTATGAGGAGCATGTTTTTACGATGAGGCATGTCATATTGTTGATGGTTATCAACAATGTTCTTATCCTAGACTACTTGAGTTTGAGGTTCCCATGGAACCTTTTGGCGATGGTGTAGGATCTATTGGATAGTGAGGAGCCTATCATCTATGCATGGGGTAGATCTCTATTGGCTCAGTGTTATGATGAGTTGTACCACATCCATAGATAAGTACATGTCAGCATTACCTACAACTTGCTCCTATAGGTTTGGGGATGGGAGCATATTAAGGTAGATCACCCTAAAGGGCTCCTCGATCGAGATCATAGTGATCGATGCTCGAACACAGTGCTATGCTTCTAGATGGGCTCGAGAGCATGAGGAGTGCAAGAGCCACACTTTCATAGGGGAGCTATCCCATTACACTGATACTTTTACTAGAATTTTGGTCGGAGATGTCATATGGTACCCTTACCATGAGTGTCCTACTTGGGATGATCCAACTAGCTTTACTACCAGGACACGGCACGAGTGATGGCTCGTTGGCCATAAGGTTACCATCCAGGAGTATTTCTTCTACTCTCAGGTTCTTCATCAATATGGGTTATAGCAGGATGTGCCACTAGTACCATTCTTATATAGGCACCTCACAATAGAGAGGGACCTACCTCCATGATAGATTATAGAGCTTTCAGATGAGGAGGATGCCCCAATTATTGATCCTAGAGTGGCTAGGGGAGTTACAGAGGCATACACTCAATGGTGGGGGATCAGATGTGGCATGGTGATGGTAGCCTAGGTCATGAGGATGATGGAAGGGTGATGGTGCAGATCCGATAGGATGCAGAGTCCGAGCTAGGACCGAGGTATGGGGCCAGCCAACAGAGCAGGTGGTAGTGGAGGATCCTGATGTTCTTGAGGAGGAGGAGTTAGAGCCCGAGGAGAGAGACTCTCCTCTGAGAGCATAGCTGCATGAGGTCGAGGCTGAGCTTCAGGCGACTAAGATCTAGGTACAACAATGAGATGCTACCATTGAGCAGCTCACAACATAGATACAGGCTCTATAGGCTACTATTGGGGGTGGCGATGCTAGGATGCAGTTTGTTGTTCCTCCTTCTACACCACAGGAGGTTCCAATGGCAGGTTTAGGAGTAGATGTGGGACATCTTTAATATTTATTGGATGAGTATGAGGAGTGGATCTAGGGACATGTGGATCACATCACCATTCTTTAGATGTAGCTTAGGAGGCATGGGATTGTCCCTAAGGAGCCACCTAGTGTAGGTGGTTCGTAGGTCAGTGGGCGCTCTACCTTAGGGTAGTCTTCCACCCATCCTAGCCAGAGGACCCAAACTCGGACAGAGAGACCAACAAGTTCACATCATTCGACTCACAACACCGCCATAGGGGGAGGTGGCACTAGAGGAGGTGATGCAGGGGGCACAGGCCCAATATTTGATTGATTATGGTGCTTTTGTTATGATTCATTTTTGAGGTCGGCTTGACCTATATGACTATAGCCCTATGGGCATTTTTGTACCTTTTATGGACTTGACACACATATTTATATGATATCTTTACATTATGACTCATTATGTGTATCATTAGCTTACCACTATTTTTGTTATTATTTTATTTTATGATGTGATGTGATGATGGTATTATGATGATTTGATGTTTATGTTAGATGATAGATGATATTGTGGATGTTTAGATGGATGTTTATGTAGATGATCATATGATATGATGTGATGTATTATGCTTTATGGTTGTATGCAAATGGATATTGCCTATATGTTTTATGATGTGATTTATGATGTAATGATGGATGATTTGGTGTATATGTTATGGATGTAATGTTTTTGCCAAATGCATGTTTATTTTTGCTTTAATCGCATGCATCTAACTTATGTGATGGTATGGTATGAATGAACATGTATGCTTTAATCACTTAAAACATAAGGAATGCATATGATATTAACAATATTAATGGGTGATACCATAGAAAGTAAAAAAATAATCATGAATTTAAATAATCACTCTTATCATAAGAATTGATTAAGTATTCATATATGAGATGTAATGGTGTGGAATGTATGTATTTTCTTGATAAGTTTCTATAAATTAAAATATATAAAGTAGTCAGTGGCCGTCTATATACTATTTCTAATATATATGCGGTATCTATCCTACTATATTAACACCCCCTAATTTATAGAATCTTATAAAGAAATTTATGGTATGATTGATGATTTGATTTGTTGCTATATAAGATTTTTGGGGCTTTCTTGAGATTCAAACACTCTAGTTACCCTATCAATTATTGTGTATAGCCTATCAAGACTTTTGAAAGTAAGGTTTTCATCATGGACCTAGATACTCATTATCCCTGTGTGTGCAAATGAATATATTTAGATAGAACTCAAATATTTCCTTCGATGTTAGGCGGGATTCTTTCAGCCCATTGCTAAGATCGGGGATCCTCAAGTGTTCATCTTATCCTTATGTTGGACTTAGTTGGACTATACCACTAGGCAGTTTTGGTTACCTATAGCTAGCTCATCCACATTCAAACATTGGTCTACACAAATGCATAGCTTTTGTGATAGACATATCATCATGCGTAAGGATTTCTCCTTCCAGTTTTATGTAATGTTGAGAATTCCAAGGATTCAAGTTCCATTCCCTTTTTTTCTTCATTTTGACTTGGGATACTTGCTCGTGTTTAGTGATGAAAATCACTATTTATTTTGAGCAAGGGATTCTTGTAGTGATGATAATCACAATTTTTTTTTTTATTTTGTACTTTTGATCTTTGAACTTTTGACTTTGGATTTATATGTATAAATTTTTGATGAAATTTGATTTTTGCTTTGCTTGGGATTTTTGCTTGTTTTGATAGAAGCAAGGGATTTTTGGGTAGGGTGGAACTTGTCCTTTTGTCAATTCTCAGCATTTTTGAACTGGTTGCACAGGGGGATAAGCAAGGATGATCCTTTTCGCTTTAGGTAACCTAGCTACTTTACGACTTTCATCTTTCCCTTGTACCAACTAGAATTTAATGTTTGTAATTAGTGTTGGGATTTTGAGATATGCTAGGCTTTGTTACCACTAGACCTTACTCTCTACTAACCAAGATGGTTTTCCACAAAAGTTGATAAGACCACTAGGTATGGTTGAATAACCGAAAAACCCTAGCATATTAATGTATAGCAACATATAATGGTTGTGTTGAAAAACACAATTACACACATGTATTGATGGATGTATGGATTTGTGAATGATTTATGATACAAATTGTGGCATCACCGGTAGGATTATGATCATACCTTATGCAAATGTAATGGAACTAAAAATATAATGCAATTATGTGGATGCAAGATATGAGATGCAATTGTTTTTGTATTTTTGATATGTGACCAAAGGGCTTATTGTGCCTTTGGGGATTTTTGATTTTTGACCAAGTAGTTTGAAATACCCTTGGAGCATTTTATTTGAATTTGACCAAGCGATTTGAATACCCTTGGAGCATTTTTTTGACCAAAGGTTTAATACCCTTGGAGCATTTTGATTTGATTTTGACCAAGTGGTTTGAATACCCTTGGAGCATTTTGATTTGAATTTGACCAAGCGGTTTGAATACCCTTGGAGCATTTTGATTTGATTTTGACCAAGGCGATTTGATACCCTTGGAGCTTTTGATTTGATTTTGACCAAGCGGTTTGAATACCCTTGGAGCATTTTGATTTGATTTTTACCAAGTTTTGAGTACCCTTGGAGCCTTTGATTTGATTTTGAATTTTTTATGTTTTTATGATTTTTTGTATTTTTGACATATTTGAATGTTTTTGTATTTTTATGATATTTGAATGTTTTTGTATTTTTATGTATAGAATACCTTTAAGTGAATGATATTGAGAGGTTCAGGCTCTTCAACACCATCTAATGATATAAGGTGATATGCTCCAGGCCCAACTCTTTGTGAAATCATGTAAGGGCCTATCCAATTTGCCACAAATTTGTCTCGTAGATGCGATGGTAAATTAGAATTTTGTTGGTTTTCTTTGAGCACAAGATCCCCAACTTTGAAATCTCTTAAGTGGAATTTACTATTGTAAGCTCGTGCTAGACGATCTTGGTAAACATGAAGATGCTCTAAAGCATTGACTCGACGTTCATCAAGAAGCATCAACTGATCAAGGTGGCCTTGTCGCGTTGTATCATCATCTATGAAGTCCTTTAATGCTATGCGTAGAGTTGGAATTTCCAACTCTAGTGGCATGATGGCCTCAGTGCCATATACTAGTGAAAATGGTGTTGCCCCAGTGGGTGTCCTTACACTAGTTCTATATGCCCATAATGCCAAAGGCAATTGTAGGTGCCAATCCTTGTGATTGTCTTGCACTATCTTCCTCAAGATGGAGACTATTATTTTGTTTGAGGCTTTTGCTTGCCCATTTGCTTGTGGATAATAAGGTATTGAAAAACTATGTTGAATATGGTATTTTTTCATTAAAGCATGCACATTTTTGTTCTTGAAAGATGGCCCATTATCCGATATTATCTTTGAAGGGATCCCAAAATGACTTATGATATTGTGGAGTATAAACTCCATAATCCTTGGTCCAGTTGTCGATGTTAAAGGAATCACTTCAACCCATTTAGTGAAGTACTCAATGGCCATTATGATGAATGTGTGTCGGCCTGAGGATGGGGGTGAGATCTTCCCTATCAAGTCTAGTCCCCATTGCGAGAATGGCCATGCTTCCTGGATGGGTTGTAAGGCTTGTGATGGCAAGTGCATCAGATTTGCATGATGTTGGCACTTAGTGCACTTTTTGACATACTCACAATAGTCTTTTTCCATGGTGGGCCAATAATAGCCCATTCTCAAGATACGCTTAACAATGGCCATGCCACTGAAATGCCCTCTGCATGTACCATCGTGAGCTTGTGAAATTGCCCAAGATGCTTCCTGGGGCTCAAGACAACGGAGTAGTACTCCATCATATCCTCATCTGTAGAGGATTTCTCCTAGAAAGATGTATCTTGTTGCTTTCTATTTAAATGTATACCTTTTAGTATGTGACAGACCTAGTGGTACCATTCCTAGTCTTAGGAAATCTCACAGTTGGGAAAGCCAATCCTGATAAGCTACAACCTCTATAGAAAAGATGGCATGTTCCTTCTATGTTTCACTAGTGAAAATAGATTGAGAAATGACCCTATGGTGTATGGTAGTGCCACACTCCACAGGACCCTGGGAGAGCAAAGACCCCCAAGGTGTCATTCGTAAGAAATCTCTAGCTACAAAGGACCAATCTTGACTTGGCTCAATGTTGATCATGTTGATTGATTCTTGATTGTCAAAAGCTTCATGATGTATTGCTGAGTGTGAAAGCACTTTCACATGAATGGTTGTAAAATCAGCAGATAGATTTTGAGGGATTAAGGATCCCAAAGAGGCCATGGTGTCCACAAATCTATTTGACGTATGAGGGATTGCCTCGATGTCATACCATTCCAGTCGGGCTAGGTAAGTGTCAACAAGTTCCTTGTAGGTTTTTAGGAGTGGGCACCTACATTGGAATAGGCCTTTGACTTGGTTTACTATGAGCAAGGAGTCACCAAAGATATTCAATATTTTAATGCCCATTGCTATGGTTGTTTGAAGTCCCAAGATCAAAGCCTCATATTTCGTATTGTTGTTTGTGCAAGGGAAGTCTAGTTTGAATGATAAGGGCAATGGAGCACCCTACGGTGTGATAAAGATAATCCCTACTCCGCCCCCTTGTTCACACTTTGAACCATCAAAGAACAATGATATGTCTCTTTCTTTCTTAGGTTCTTCAAGTTTTGATGGATCTGATAATGCAAAGACCGCATCATCAGGCAACTCTATAGTGAGAGGCTTGCTATCCTGAAGAGGTGCTTCTACTAATTGATCAGCTATGACTTATCCCTTAATGGAATTTTGGCTTATGAATTCTAGATCAAATTCTATCAATAACATGATCCACTTTGCGGTACGTGTATTGTGATATGTCTTGCTCATCATGTACTGCAAAGGGTTTTGTTTTGATATAACGTAGGTCGTATGGCTCAACATGTAGTGTCACAACTTTTGAGTTGCAAAGACCATCGCTAAACACAACTTTTCGACATACGCATACCCTAGCTCATAACTCACCAAGGTGCGACTAATGTAATATATGGCTTGCTCTTTATCTTGTGCATTCTTTTGGGCTAACATGGTGCCCAATGCAAAATCAATAGCCGATATATAGTAAAAATGGTATGTCTGGCCTTGGTGGAGCCAATACTAGTGGTGTTGCTAGATAAGTTTTGATCTCTATAAAGGCTTGATGGCACTCTTCATCCCAATGAAAGGGGACTTCCTTACATAGCAACTGATTCATGGGTCGGCATTTGTCTGATAATTATGCAATGAATCTTTTGATGGATGCTATTTTGCCTTGTAGGCTTCTTAACTCCCTAATGTTGGTAGGGATGGCCATTTCCAATATAGCCTTTACCTTTGTGGGATCAACTTCAATGCCTCTCTTAGAAACAATGAATCCCAAAAGTTTGCCAGAAGTTATGCCAAAAATGCACTTCTTAGGATTCAATCTGACATTATGCTCAATGAGGTGATTAAAGACTTTTCTAAGGACTTCGGCATGCTCTTGCCGTAACAAAGATTTGGCAAGTAAGTCATCCATGTAATCTTCCAAGATCTTATGCATATAGTCATGGAATATGTATGTCATGGCCCGCTGATATGTGGCACCAACATTTTTGAGGCCGAATGGCATTACTTTGTAACAAAATGTTCCCCATGGAGTAATGAAAGTAGTCTTATGCTGATCTTCGGGTTTAATCTGGATTTGATTGTATCCAAAAAATCCATCCATTAGGGAGAGCATCTCATGACCTACGGTGGCATCTACAAGAGCATCTATGTTTGGCAATGGGAATGAATCCTTTGGTGTTGCCCTATTCAAGTCTCTGAAGTCTGTGCAAATACGAACTCTTCCATCGGGTTTCCCCATGGGCACCATGTTTGATACCCACTCAGGGTAATCAATAGGAACTATGAAAACTGCATCCAATAGTTTTTGCAATTCATTCTTTACCATCAAAGCGATGGTTGGATGCATTTTCCTCAACTTTTGCTTGACTGGTTTCTTCATGGGATCCAATGAAAGGTTGTGAATGACTAACTTTGGATCTATCCTAGGCATGTCTTTGTAAGTCCAAGCAAAAATATTTGGCCTCTCTTTTAGGAGAGGGATTATGATGGCTTGTTCCTCTGGAGATAGACTTTCTCCGAACTTGACTTTCTTTGGTTGAGTAGGATCATCACTGATGTCCACCTCGAAAGTCACTTCTATAGCCATATGTGACCCATCCTCTAGCTGGTGAGGTGTGGGTATCAAATGAATGTCATCGGTGGGATTTACAGGTCCTACTGTCTCAGGATCCAAACCGGTATGGAACACATCATATGCACAGCCTGGTGCAAAATGAAATGGTTGTAACATCTCTTCATTAGGGAAAATATCTTCAGGCTCTATGGGTGAATCGACGTGATCCCAATCAATAGCCTCTACATCAAGATGCAATGATTTGGCAAGATCTACTGGATTATGAAGTGGAGTGGTCAAATCAATGGAGATCATGTTTATGGATGGGGTGAAATCTCCAGGACCACATGGGTGAAATATTTCCTTAGGGGTTTCTCCATTATACTCACGATGAGGTTCTAGCAGTTTTGGGATGAATGGATCTTCCCTATGAGGCATGTGAGTGGTTGGATTCCCCTATGCACAGACTATGGAATGGGGTCATTTGGCTCAAGGAGCTCTTAGAATGCAGGTGGAGGGGGATTGACCATGCGATGGATGGCATTCAAGTCAACAGGTCTCCCTAAAAATCATAATCTAGGGTCTATGGCTCGAAGGGCTGCTTCTCATGCTACTAAATTATTGACTTGCCATAAGTGGTGAGGCCCTAGATATGCCATTTTAGTTTCATCCTCAAAGTCATCATCACTTATCCAGAAACTATTAGCATTGGTATGTGGCCCTAGGATGAGGGGCTCATGTCTTGGCCCTAAGTAGGCCATCTCTATTTCATCTTCATATTCTTCATCACTTATGAAGAATCCATTTGTATTAGTATGTTACCCCAAGTCATGGGGCCATTATCTTGCCCCTAAGTAGGCTCTCTCTATTGAGTCCTCTGACTCATAGTCACTCTCATCTGATATGTACCCACTCTCATCGTGGAAGGACCAGGTAAGGTTTTGTAAATAATGAGGCCCATGATAGGCCAAACTCTCTTGTGTTTCATCATAACTTGCCACATATCCATTTTCTTCTTGCTCATCATCCCATGAGTTGTAACCTTTCTGGGTGGCATCAATTGAGGATTTCGGATGATAAGTTTCTAGTGGTGGTATGTTCACTATGGCCACTTGTTTGTTGCTCAGATATGTTATTCTTGGGGAATGATAAGGGATGAAATTGATGTCTTCTCCTAACCCCAAGCTTAATCTATCTAAGGCTACTGCTAGAGAGTCATCTCGACCTTCGATATAATAGCCTAACCCAAACCTATCATTTGGGAGTTGATATTGTGGCTCATATGGCTGCCTGCACCCCTGCTCATATATACCAAGACCGTAGCCATGCCAATGGCAGCGTTCAAAGTAGCTTAGAGAAAACTCAAGGTTAGAGAGGTAATGAACATTAATAGTGAATAATTCATCATGATCCTCATCTATATCCAATGATTTATGGGTGTAGTCTAGGCCAACATAGATGAAATTGGTTTGGTTTGGAGGGATTCCAAGTGGAACCACTATTCCCACTGGTGGTCTTGGGTCCTTTGGTCATCCCATGTCTTGTGTCAACTCAATGATGGGTGTGAATGTTATGTTCTACACAAGGTATTCTCCTATCCCTGTACTTGCCAAATGTATGGTTGTATGTGAGGTGGATGACCCCACGGATGACACTGGCGAAGCGGGATGGTAATCACTATCCTCATCGTGATCCTGAAGATCTTCTTCTTCCATAGGATTTGGTGTTTCTACAATGGCTATAGTTAGCATTTCCTTAAGTTTTCTTTCCTCAACCATAGGTCCCTTCAGCTTCTGATTTTCTTTCTTTTTAGATGTTGATGGTTGATTAGAAGCATTGGCTTCTTTGTGCGCAAGATGAGGTGTTGATGTGCATGGGTCTTTTCTTACCCCTTTGTCTTTGTTATCCAATTGTGTGGTTGGAGATGAAGGTTCTACATATAGGTGGGTAGAAGGAATCACAAATTCTCCTGGAAGGTCCACCTGATGGACATATTTAAATGGCTCTTCATCAGCCAAAACCACATAGACTTTGTCTTCATGCACATACTTAACACATTGGTGTAAAATCGAAGGCACACACTTCATGTCCCTTATCCAAGGGTGCCCTAGGAGGATATTGTATTGCATGGACCCATCTAAAACATGACACATCACAGGGATGGTCTTGTGCCCCACCTTAATGGGTAGGACTATCGTTCCCACAGTAGTGCATAAAGCATCATTAAAAGCTCTCAATGTGTAGGCTCCTAGAATGATATTAGATTTGGGGATCTTAAGGTTCCTAATGGCGGTTGTGGTGATGATGTTGATTGATGAACCTGTATCGATCAAGACCCACTTAAAAGGTAAATCATTGATTGATGCAACAATGTGCAACGGAGGGTCTGGTAAGGTAGTGGATATTGTCTTAATCTCATGATCATAAAATCGAATTACAGGTTCTTGGCATTCTTGTACTTGCCCCACAAAATGGGTGAATGCATTTGGATCTTGCGGTTGGAGCTCAATTGACCTTAAAATTTCCATCAAGGTCTCCCTATGCTTTGGGGACTATTGTATGAGCTCATAAATGGATAGCTTAGCTAGAGTCATTTGTAAATTTTGCTCAAGTCTACTTCGAATAGTCACCATAGGTTGAGTTGGTGGGCCTGGAAGGTTATTTTACCCCTACCTTTGCCTAGGTGCTATTGGGACATTAATAGGAGCTACAAGAGGTTGTGGTTGACCATACCATCTACTCCTAGTGGCTATGTTGACAATTTCTACCATCCCGACACACCCATGGGTAGGTGTATCAATTTGGACTTGATTGACTTGAGCGACTTGCCCTCTAGGGGCCTCATGGTTAGGCAACGGGTTTTTGTAGATGCCCATATCTCTGTTATCGGGAGCCAATGGGTTGTCCACTTTTAGTTCTCTCACCTCAATCATATTTTGTACTTGATGTTTGAAGCCAACATAAACTTCGATATTATGCCCCGGTATCCTATGATAAGGGCAAAATTGATCTTCCCTATATCCTTTTGGCTTAGGATGGTTGGGATCTATAAGAGGTATATCAGGGAATCTGATCTTTCTCACCTCACTCAATTGATTGAAGATTGATTGCATTGATTCTATCAATGGTGTAAAATAGCGAGGGGGCTTGCATTCTCTATTTCACCCTTGATTATTCTTTTGATCATAATTGGCTAGTGGGGGTTGTGCTTGATAATTCTATGGTTGTTGTGCACCCCCATCCTTAGGTGTAGCCAATGCAACTTGATTGACTAGAGCAGGGTTGCCCTGCTTTTGTTTATATCTATCATTTTTACCATTTTTGTTCCACTCCTTCTTGGCTCGGAGGTTAATGGTTCCCTCATCTACTTTGATGTCCTCAATGAGTTTGGCTTGTGCCAAAGCTTCCTCAAATGAAGGATATGGCTGAAGTTGTAATAGGAGGGAGATGTGTTTGGAACAACTCTTGGCAAACATCCGAACAATTTCTTCTGTGGGAACGGAGAATGATAACTTTGCCATGACTTTTCTCCATCTATTCCCATAATCCATTACTGGCTCATCATCATACTATTTTAAATTGGCCAGGTCCGATAGGCTTACTTTCTTCTTAGCACCAAAGGAGAAATGCTTTAAGAAAGCGTTTACTAGTTGTTCAAAGTTGGCTATGCTATGCTTGGGCAATTGGTTAAACCATTGGGTGGTTGCGCCCAAAAATGTCATTATGAATGTTCTTAGCATAAGAGCATCATTGTCTTCAAGATGAAAACATGCATTGATAAAATTAGTTACATGCTCTTGTGCATCCTCTTCACCTTTAAACTTCTCTAGCCTAGGCATCTCAAAGTGCTTAGGATATGGAGGGCTAGGACTCGATGGACACAATGGTTGGTTGTGTATCTTGCTTAATGTTGGTTGGCTCCCAGTGGCCTCTTGTTTCTCAAAGGCTTTCATATTTTTAGCAAGCTCCTGAAATGCCTTTGATGCACGGATTTCTTCCTCTTGTAGCCCCACTCTTGGTGGAGGTGGAGGTAGCTCTCTATCTATTTGGTTTGTTCTATTTTCTTCCCTCCTATGAGGGGATTCAAGATTGTGATCCTGGTTTGTTATGTTTACCCTTTCCCCCCTAGTTGGATTTCATTCATGGTTTGGTGGGGGGTTTCATTGTGGGCTCTCTTGTCTAGCGCATCTCTCTTGAGGTGAGTCAATGCATCTAGTTCTTTGGTGGTCACCACCATTGGTTTGTAAATTGTTAAGAGCTAGCCACTCAACTTGCTCTCTTAGATGCTGCTCATGTTGGTGCAAGAGTCTTTCTCTTTGTTTATCTTGTTCAAGAGCTTCCACTAGCTCTCGCTCTTTGCGTAATGCATTTTCTAACCATCTCACATGGTCAACTTGTATTGTCATAGAAGACTCTGATTGGCCTAACTCTGTTCTTGTAGTTTTGACTCACAAATTCCTTGAAGGAGTTTTTGTAGTGTCTTTGCTAGCCAGGGTGACTTGTTCTATGTATTGTTGAGTGTCTCTATGATTAGATTCTGTGTGTCTACTATGGGGTCACCTAGAGGCACCCCTAGGCTGAGAGGTATGCTTAGAAGTCACGGTTCATGAACTTCCAGATGTAGAGTGTTCTATGGCTATAGTTCTTTGAGTTGACCTTTGATGAAACCTATCCAACTCATCTAATTATCTTGTCTTCCATGGCTGATCTCATGGGGTGCCATTTATACCAATGAGGTCATAGTCTACTGGAATCCTTCCTCTTGTGTGAAGGATATCTTCTGTTTGGTCCCTATGACTTGATGTAGCTCTAGTTTCTTGCCCTTCAGTGGGCAAACCCATTTCATGTGTTTCTTGTGAAGCTTGAGGTGTTGCAACTCTTGTTTGCCTTCTTGATGATGAAGGCTTTGTGGTGACATGTTTTCTCCATGAGGATGGAGATGTAGCAACCTCATCATCCCTATGTGAAGAGTGAGTTTTAGAACCTTCTTTGTGTCCATGTGAGGAGGAAGCCCTTGAAGCTTCCTCTCATCTTTGAGATGTTTTTGTGTGTTTAGAGGAGGCCCTTGAGGTCTCCTCATGTCTCCTTGATGAGGATGGTTGTGAAGTTTCCTTTTGTTTATGTGACTTTGTTCCATGATGTGGTTCCCTACTTGGGGTTTCTCGAGGAGAACCCCCAATGGTTGAGTTATCACCCCTTAGACTCATGGAACTACGTCTCACGGTCTTACGAGTAGGTCTTTCAATGTTACTATGGCTTCGCCTAAGGGTATGAGTTGCCTCAGATTCCCCTTCGATGTCAGACCGAGTGTGTTTACTTCTTGTTTTAACCATTTTGCTTATGAATTAGTCTTTTAGATTGCACTTTTAGAGGTAGCCAAACAATATCACACAAATGTTTATCTTGATTAACAGATTATGTGTGCCCTATACTTGTTTGTTGTATTTTGATGTGTTGTTCTTTGCTTTCTTGTTCTTGTTTTGGATTTAGAAAGAGGAGACTCACTCATAGTGGAAATCAAGAACACCCGTGCCAAACATGATTTTCTCAAAAGAAGCTAGGGTACACCATTGAAGTCCCAGTGGGGGGTTCGCCTAGCTCTTCCACCTTGAACAAGATTGTTCCAATGGTGGGAGACAGTTTGAACATGAGTATCTTAGTGCCACTATGAAAGAGTTCTTCAATCCATTTCTAGGAGAATCTAGGGGGCAAACCGATGGAAGGAGATGAATTCCAATGTCACCGAACTGAATTGAGGGTTGGTGATGAAATCCAACTCCCCAATGTTTAAATGATACGTGTGTGTGTGGTGTTCATTTTAAGCTTGCATAAAGTAAAGTGCATCATATAGCAGAAATGACTCTTTCCTATTTGCCTATGTGCAAAGATATATTTCAATATTTCAGAAAGATGCATGAACTACTATGATTTGTATGAACGCACTTTATTTCGTGCAAATATGGCCTTCTTGCAAGGCCTCAAAGCAATCAAACAACATACAATGTCTAGCACGTTGGATTCTAGGGTGAAATTTTCAAGCATAAGCCATTGTTCCTAGCAATGCCTAGTGGAAATTTAAAAGAAGATCTAAGATGTGCAATACGCTAGTTCTTTCTTCCCATATTCTTTCAATTTCCAAACATAAATGTGCTTTAAGTTCGCTATTTTATACACACATAAGCAAATAGAAAACTATAAAATATCAGAGAAGTTGTACCAACCTCTAATCCAGCTCAGAGAACCTTGTTTTTGTCCTCTATTGCTCTCTAGTTTAGTCGTTGTTGATCAGAGGGGCTGATTTTTGGCCGTTGTAGCTCAGAGTGGCTAATGTTTGGCTATTGTAGACAAGAGTGGCTAATGTTTGGCCATTGTAGCTTAGAGCGGCTAGACCTACACGTAAAACTAAGTTAATATTCAGGTAAAAAATGAAAAATTAGTGGGGGTCCCATCGTGATCGCCATATGTAGCGACCCCGGGATGCACGCACCGCTCTACTCTACTTGCAGTATTGTACCAAAAATGAAATAAAAGACCATGAAAAGCATATAATGCAAAAATAACAAAGATAGATCCTTTTATTAATATTGAAACTCAGTTACATGTCGGTCCCTCTTAGGGATACCCATTTTGATACAATATGGCTACAAGTGGGCAGAATGTCCCCCTTTGCAAAAGGGTGGTGCGCTTTTAAAGGCTTCCTGGTTCCACACATGAAAATGTATGAGGGCTTACAGATGCCTCCTTCTCTAGGTCTATTTCCTAGAGGGATCCCTTTGCTCGTGTATGCTACTAATTCCATCTGATGAACCTGTGGCCCTGTGAGCAATGAAACAACAACACACACTTAGATGTCCGAGATTGCCTCCCTGGATGAGGTTGTTAGTAATAAATATATCAAATGAAAGTAAATGCACAATAGATAATGCTATGAATGCAAAAAGATGAAAATAACTATGCTAATGATATACCTATAGAATAATGAAATTTATGTCTAAAACCCTAAGCTAGGCCTGCGGGCCACTGTCCAATACAACGGTTGCTAAGGTAAATCTTACTCTCTTTACCCCAAAGCTATGGGTCAAATCCCATATTTGATGTTGAAATGGTGGTTGCTTTGCTCAATGTGTTGAATATCTTTTGTATGGTAAACCCTCAAATGGGCTTCTCAATCCAGCAGAGCTTTGCTATAAGAAAGCTCTCAAAGTCTCCAAGCTCTCCTCTCTCGTCCCTGCATAAAACCTTGTTAAGTGTATAAAAGGTCTTAATAATCCCTAGAATTGTATATGGATCTTGAATGTGTATGCTCTCCAGAATGTATATGCTAGTGCTCTCAGGTTTGCTCCTTATATTGGGTGTGAAGCCCTAGGTCTATGTAAAAACCCTAGGATTGAATCCCTCATGCATACTAGATGTTAGCATGAGAAGATTTTTGTCTTTTCTATGTTTAGAGGCCAGTTAACTAAAGTCTAAATGCAGACTCAAGTCTCCTATGTGAACTGGCCATGAAAGGGAATGCAAAGTCACTCCTGCTCACCTTTATTGCATGCATACTGCCACTTCCACCCATGATTGGGCATGTTTGTTGGCAAAATGCTATCTTATGGCTTAGTCGCTGTCATCTGCAGTGGCTAAGATTTGGTCGTTGTCGTCTGTAGTGGCTAATATCTGGCCTCTA
The DNA here is from genome assembly GCA_028583015.1 of Wollemia nobilis. Classification (NCBI taxonomy): domain Eukaryota; kingdom Viridiplantae; phylum Streptophyta; class Pinopsida; order Araucariales; family Araucariaceae; genus Wollemia; species Wollemia nobilis. The sequence continues at coordinate 1,394,587 of JAQPPZ010015413.1, forward strand.
GCCGCTCTAGTCTTGAGCGACTAAGCTTGGATGGGCTAAGGATGCCCCATATGGGTGGCAAGAGCCACTTTTGATGCTTGGAAGGCCCAAGGTATGGTCATATGGCCTATGAATGTGCTCATGTGAGTAGTTCTCCTAAGCATAGCATGTTTTAGGTGTCTACACTTTCCACCCTGATTGTTCGAGTAAAACACATTGTTCAACACTACATCATTTTGGAGTTGATTTGCTTCCTCTATTTGAAGCAAATTGACTAACTCCATAAAGGTGACTATTATTTGAGATACATTAAGGGATGTTATTAACATCTTGTAGGATTCTGGAAGAGCCCTCAATATTACTAAAGTTAGGATAGTATCTTCTACTTTTGCTCCTAAAGCATTCATCTTTGACTTCAATTTTACCACTCTATAGAGGAATGACTCTACTATTTCTCTTGACTTTATATGGAGTGTATATAGTTGATTATGAAGGTTTAGAATAGTTGATTGATTCTTGCCTTCAAAAATGGTACTTAATGTGTCCCATGCATATTTACTAGTTTTGGCTTCACTTATGTGAGGTTGGATTTCATCAGTAGTAGCTAGGAGAATCAACATGAGAAGATGATTGTTATTTTTGTCCCATGCTTTCTAATTTGCTCCTGTTGATGTGGGTCTTGTTTCAATGCCATCCACTAAATCCCACATTTCCTCTATAGTCAGAATGGCCTTCATATTGATTTTCCATGTTGAATAGTTAAAACCTTTAACCAATTGTGTATCATTTAGGTATTTTTTGATAGTTGCCATGATGAAGATTCTATAATTTGCACCAAGATGATCTTTCTTTCACTCTTAATTGGTATTTAATGAAACCTGCTTGAAAAACTCTCTTTAAAGAAAGATGATCAGTTTGAGGAAATTTAAGCCAAACAAATAAGAAATGAACACTCAAAATGATATTTAATGGCACCTACCTAAAAATCCTCCTAAAGAAGGATAATTAGTTTGAGGAAATTGAGCCAAATAAATAAGAGTGGATTTAGGGTTGTATGGAGAGAATATCAATTTTTAAAAATGGCTTATACTTGTGCAATGAATTACACAAATTATTGTGAAATTTTGGGGTTTTGAGTGCTCTTGATTTTGATGACTTATAATTGCAAAGAACAAGAAATTAAATGCAATAATCAATCAAAGAGTGCCCACAAAATTTTTATCACATAGGTGTCGGATGCAACCGAAAATACACCTAATTTGCCAATTTGAAATAAAGGTGTCGAGTAATATCGAAAATGCACCTTATTACTATTTTTTTGCAACAAAATTTTGATTTGTGTTGTGCAAAAATTTGATATTCTATGTCTCCTCTTGTTTTTCAATTTTGCGAAGAATGTGGCATAAAATAATTACCTTTCATTTTTATGTCGTAAAATAAACAAGTTTTGATTTTTAAGTGCTCCTCACTTTGTGTTACAATTTTGCAAAGAAATACAATTTCTTGTCTTCCCCCATTTGATTTGCAAAATTAAAAAAACAACACTCCTTTCAAGTCAAGTCGACACACAACCCGTGTTTGAAAGGCTTTCCAGAACTTGTCAACACATGACTTGGTTTTAGTGGACCCAAGTATTCAAAGCTCACGACGGCTGAGTGGTTTGCAAAATATAAAATGTGCAATTTATTGTATTATATTTCTCCTTGGAGAAAACAAATGCACACTTTGCCTTTGAAGTTTACAAATTTGGTGTCTTCTAAAGAAATTTTAATTTGCAACAAGGGGGAAAACTTATAAGGGTGTATTTTCGGTAGTGATCGACACCTTAGTCATACTTCTTGCATAAATTACATTACAACATGTTGTGCAATAAGGGGGGAAGACAAGAAATTACACATTTTATTTTTTGCAAACCACTGAGCCGTCATGAGATTGCAAAAAATAAAACATGTCTTCCCCCCTTATTGCAAAATATGTTGTAATGGAATTTTTGCAAGAAGTATGACTAAGGTGTCGATCGCTGTCGAAAATGCACCCTTTTAAGTTTCCCCCATTTTTGCAAAAAAAAGTTGCAAATTAAATTTTCTCTAGAAGACACCAAATTTGAAAACTTCAAAGGCAAAGTGTGCATTTGTTTTCTCCAAGAAGAGATATAGTACAATAAATTGCATATTTTATTTTTTGTAAACAACTGAGCCACCGCAAGATTTGAAGACTTGGGTCCTCTAAAACAAAATCATGTGTCGACTAGTTTTGGAAAGCCTTTCAAATGTGGGTCGTGTGTCGACTTGACTTGAAAGGAGTGCTACTTTGTTAATTTTGCAAATCAAAGGGGGAAGACAAGAAATTGTATTTCTTTGCAAAATTGTAACACAAAGTGAGGAGCACTTAAAAATTGACTTCCAAATTCTCATTACTTTAGTGAGAATCATAACTTACTAACTACCCACATGAGACTTCCTTGTGTGTGGTTCTAACCACTCAACTATTTGTATCTTAATACAATTATCACATCCTATGATGTAATAAATTCTAAGAATACTTTAGCATCTCGGTTGTACCTTTTCATATTTTGAGTCACACCCTTTTTTTATCTCTAGTTATGCCATTTTATTATTGTTTTGAACCCTTTTAAGGCCTTATAAAAATATTTTGGCATTGATGTGGTTCCATTTATGATGTACCAAATATATTTTCCAATTAGAATCAATAGAAGCTTCACTTTTTGTATATGGAAATCTCATCCTTCAAACTTCTCAACAAAAATTATCTTGTCCATGAGTATTGAGTGAAAATAAGATTCTCCCCCCTTAATGAAAATATTTATAAGGGTGTTAGGTGCCACCAATAATGAACCCTTATATGACTATGACATGGATTGATTGATTTTACTCAATAAAACCATGACCTAAAAATTATACCAAAATGACTATTTAAAATAACATAACATATTTTAAATTAAAATTTAATAAATTTCCCTTTCTACATATTAATTAACATTGGATTAAATGATTCTCCATTTATATAAATTTTAAATATAGTCATGCAACCAATTCTTTTGAAGTTCTTTGAATCAATAATCCAATGCTTTAGATGACACTGCAATCTAAGGTTGTATGAAAAAGTTATGACCAAAATGACATGTGTAGGTCAATAAAAAACATGGTTTAAAAAAAAAATTAAATCACATGTGCATGTGGCTGCATACCACTTCAAAAATTCTTGTCATCTACATAGTACAAATATGAAGTAGTGAAATAACTACCATTTGCAATGCAACTTTTGGCTATATTTGCAATGTCAAGACTAATGTACATCATCCAACTATGGGTGCAATGTGTATAAAAATTGTTTTCTTTATTGCTATAATAATTTGACTTAGGAAATATAATGTAGCTCATACTCATTCTTATTGACTTGAATAGAAATGAAAATGCACCTAGCACATTTTAAACATTGTCTATTCTAACACTAAACATTGCAAACATCCCTATTTAAGTGAATCCAACTTTTAGGAAGGCTTTATCATTAGATTCTGCTATAAAATATTTTATTTAGTTATTTTACATTACAATATCCATCAAGAAAACCACTTTTATCATTACTCAAGCACAAGAATATTATGATTTTAACTTAATATTGTTAACGATCCATTTCAGCTCCAAAATATCATAAATTCTCATGTCATAGTTGACTATTGTTGATACACCATCAAGATTCACTTCATAGTAGAAATCTATAGTGATATGATATAATATATGTGACTTACTTTGATACAAATGTATACAAACTACTTAAATATATTTTCATTGATAAACAAGATTAAAATAGATTTAAGTTTTCCCAACATATGTTGTAACGAACTAACAAATTGACTTCCAAAATCTCACTAATTTAGTGAGATTCATAACTTACTAACTACACACATGAGAATTCCTTGTATGTGGTTATAATCACTCAATTATTTGTATCTTAATATAATTATCACTTCCTATGATTTAATAAATTTTAATAATCCTTTAGCATCTCGGTTGTACCTTTTTATATTTTAAATCACACCCTTTTTTATCTCTAGTTATGCCCTTTTATTATTGTGTTGAGCCCTTTTGTATCTCATGTTGAATTCTTTTGAAACCCATATCACACCCTTTTATATCTCATGTTCAATCCTTTTATAACTTAGGTCAAACCCTTTTGTATCATAGGTCACATCCTTTTGTATGTGAAGTTTCACCCTTTGCTATTTCTAGTCACACCTTTTCATATCTTAAGTCACACCCTCTCAAATAGATAATTGTTAAATATTTGAGTGTGTATGATAAAATATTAATGATAATTGATTTAAAATATCCACTTGAAAAAATTGCCATAGGCATAAATAATTTTGGCTACGAGTAAAAACTAATATAAGCTACAAACCTAAAAACTTCGGGTCATTGACTAGAAGTTTAGTCATATGTTCAAGAGCATGGCTCTAATACTACTTATAATTTATCGATTAGTCTATTATATAAAATCCATAAAGGATTTAATATACATTGTGTATATAAAAGAGATATGAATAAGTAGATGGATACCCTCTCTACCAAGAAGATATATATATATGTATGTATGTATGTATGTATTATCCAAGAGTTATAAACCTTCATACCCATTGTTGGGAAAAAAATTGGTTAGTTTTCTACGTTTAGATTCATTGACTCATTTAATTTGTCAACTCGGGGTAGCTCATAAACTTGTGAGCAACCTTACAAAATATATGCTTGTAATTTCTTCCAATCAGATGAGTCCCTCAGATTTATAGTTTGGAGGGTTTTGGTGTTTTATTGGAGTTCTGATTTAGTTTTCAAATCACTAATGTATCCTACATTATCAAAGACATGACTAAATTATATTTAGAAATTGAAACTGCACATTTGCTAGAAATTATAGCAAAACAGAGAAAATATCAGAAATTAAAATTAAGCTACAAGAAATAAAACAAAAGTAAAAAGGATAAAAAAAGTAGGAAAAATATAAGGTGAACACTGTTGATAGTGGGTCCATGATTCTAGCAAGTTCTACACGCATTAAATCATTCATTGGATGCAAGTTGATTTAATAAAAAATGACTCAAATATTTTATTGAAATTGCAACAAGATATGTATAGAAAAATACAGGATCACGTTTTTAGGGGTGTCCTGCATATTTATAAGATATATGGCTATGCCTTGTTATATATTGGAAAAAAATCAAAATTTTAATTCTATTTTACAACAATATGCATGAATAAAGAGAATCAAGTAAAATATCAAGCTTTTAGAACTATTTCAGCGTATTCTGTTTTATCAGAATATGCATGATATTTGCTTACTCGATTTACATAAATATTTTACATAATATCTAAAAAATAGATAGTTTATCATCTTTGACATTGTCCCTGGTCCAGATCCAATGCTGAAACTCCATCCACATCTTTTGCTGAAATCGTGTTCTGTTTTACTGACAACAGGGTTGTGCTGGAATCTAGATTTAATGGGAGTCAGGAACCATTCCTATAGAAGATGGGAATTAGGTGCTAAAACGAGAATCAGACACCTAATGGGAATCAGGTGCCTGATAGTCAAGTGCCAAATTGGATTCGAGCGCTCGATAGTCAAGTGCTAAACAAGAGTTGGGCGCTTGAAAAGAAATCGAACGCCTAACTTAGTTCTTCCATTGGTTTGCTACAGATGCTTTACTTTTACCATCATAAAATTGAAAGTGCTAGTTTTGGGTGGGACCTTGATGTAAACATGCTAACACATAGCAAATTCTATGAAATCTACACAAAATGCACTTAGAAACAAATATTACAGAACATGCACAATAACTGTTAAACATATATAAAATTTGCATAAAAACACATATTTCTATTAAAATAAATGCCATAATATATGGAAATTTTGTACAAAAATGAGCATTTTCAAGGCTCATCATCCCCCCATGCTTAAGGGTTAGCATGTCCTTGTACCAATTTATACTGGTAATTACTAGTTTTATTTACAACCTTCCAATAAGCCCTGACTATTTCTTTCCTCTTATTTGCAGAAACCATAACTTTTTCCTTATCCTTGGGTTTTTGCCCTTTCAGTGCTTTGGGAGCGACTGCCTCCTATTCCTACTATCTCTAGCACTTGCTAAGCTGAATTGGCTGACTTGGACCTGCCTCTTTACTAGGATGTTCCCTTGTCTAGGGTACCTTTTCCTTCTCAATTTTTAAGTAGTAACCAATAAAAGTAGAGTTATCCTTCTATAATGTGGGCTCTCTCATCTTCTAGTATTCATGGTGAAGGGGTAAATGTTCTCCAACTGGTATTACAGATTCATCAACAAATAGAATTATGGATTTCTCAGCAACCTTGGTTATGGGTAGATTGGCCCCCACTGAGTTAATTTTAGCATTATCCTTAGACTGCTCCTTCCATAGGAGGCATTTTGCTATTGGTTGCTCGGTTTACATGTGCTACATGACCTAACAGTCCCATATTCATGAAATATACCTTCATCTTTGAAGGTTGATTACCTATTGACCCATATAAGTCCTAGAACTATGTTGGTTAGGCAACTTTGATTTTCGGCCGAGGAGTTTTGGATACCTCTCTAGCCTCTTTCCTAGTTTCCTTTATCATTATCTTAGAGGATTTATTATACTCATTTTTATTTGCTTTGATGTCTACCTTGATTTGTTCAAACTTTTATCTTTGCTTATCAAACAACTTCAAGGTCTCTACCCATTCCTCATTGGAATTCATGCTCAATTCCTTTAATTGTACAGTCCTTGGTCTGGCACTGGGTCTTTGTTGAGATACCCTTATAGCCTTCCTCTTTGATCTTAAATTTTTGGGATGTCTCTAAAGACCTGTAGGTATATCCAAAGTAGGAGGATTTTCGTCTTTTGCTACCTTTGTTGTTGGGGCTTCTGTTGTAGTTGTTGAAGTTTATTTTTCTTTCAAAAGCTGTTTAGGCTTAGTTCCTGCATCTCGCTCTGGTTCCTAGTCTACAAAATAAGTAGATTCTTAGGATTTTATAACCCCTTTATCCTCCTCTCTAGACTTATATAAAATTTGAGGCTCTTCAGCCTCAATCTTATCTTCCTATTTTTGTCTTATGTAGATTTTACTGATAATTGAGGTTCTTGGACCTCAATTTATTTCTCCTAGTTTACTTTTGTATCTGCAAAGGAAGACGATGTTGGGGACTATCCTGTTAGCGTACTATTGTTACTATTGTTTTGTCCTTTACATTATTTAGATGACTGTTACAACTATGTAACAGATCTGTTCCGTCGGTGTTCTATTCCCGGCTGCTGTAATCTGTATTTATACCTGCATTACTGAATAATACAAATTGATCCGTATTTGAACATGGTACCAGAGCCAGTTGGGTGAGAAGGTTGCTGCGCGTTTGTTTTTCGGAACGCATTTTCTTTTCACCGCATGGCTGGGAGCAGGAGGCTGTGTTGCGACATCTGAGCGACTGTGGGATTTAAAAAAAAAAAAAAAAAGCGACAGTTGCGCCCACGCAGAGCACAGTCGGCAAGGGAAGCGCGACGAGCAGCCGCGCGCAACCTGTGCGCGACGCACAGTCTGGAAGAGTCGCGACCCGCGCGAGCGCGACGAACAGCCGCGCGCAGAGTTGCGACCCGCACGCAGACCTGTGCATAACGCACAGTCTGCAAGGGAGGGACCCTCCCCCCCGCGTTGGCGGAGACGGCGCGATTGCGCGCGTCCCCCAACGTCACCCCCCCCACCTCCCGAAATTAAAAAAAAAAAAAACGCCCCCCGACCCCCCCTGCGCGTCGCGCACGGGAATTTCAAATCCCGCGCGGACGCGGGGTATAAACCCCCCCGGTGTGCAGCGCGATTTGCGCCGCGCCCTTCTCCCCCCCAGCCCGTTTTTTTTGGGGAGAACGAGACGAAATTTTTTTTCTCACCCCGTTTTCGAAATGTTTTTTTTGGGGAGAACCAGACGAAATTTTTGTTCTCACCCCGTTTTCGAAATGTGGTTTTAATCCGAGACCCGACGACGAATTTAAAAAAAAAAAGGAGAGCAGCAGGGAGGAATACGAGCGGGGAAAGCAGGCAGTGGACCTGCGCGGACGGGGAGCACGAACTGGGGACTGTGTTCGGTTGAAAAAGGAGGGTTCAACTGATCCTTTCGGATCAGCCCGCTGGCTCACGTGGTCGTGAGCCGTGCGGTAAGGCTCAGGGAGCCTGTAGGTCGGGGGTTCGAATCCCGTCGACTCCCCCCAAGGTATAAATTTTTTTTGCAAAGTCATTTTTAATTATTATTTTTTAATTAAAATTTTTAATTTTAATTTTTTAATTATAGTTTTTTAACTTTATAAATTAAAATTTTAATTTTAATTTATTTTTTATAAGTTTTAAAACTATACAAATTAAAATTATTTATTTTAATTTTAAATTTATAATAATTATTAAAATGCTTTGTTAAAGAACGCTTTTTTTAAGGGGGGATATTTTTCAAAAATCAAAGGGGGATAGTGAGTAATTTTTCAAAAAATAGCAATTTGGCAAATTGTAAAAGGTGCATTTTCGGCTGTGACCGACATCTTGTGGGTTATTCTTGTGGGCATTTTTTTTGTTGTATGTTGCATATTTCATTTTTGCACTATAACATTAAAAATTAAAATCAAACCCACCTAAGTCCCCGAAATATAAAACCCATCTGTGCAATTTATTTGCACTGCAGCATTCGGTATTTGCGATAACTCTGGCCAGCACTTACAGGTAAAGTTGTCGTGATTTGGCTACTGTATCCGTCGCCTAATATAGCTGCTATAACGACGTCTGAGCTTGTTATCTATAAATCATCGGGGAGGAATAAGTACGCCATTTTTGCATTTTTTACTCCATCCACTACCCTTTATCGCACTTGTGTTTAGGCGTAAATCCTGACGAAGATTCTTCAAAGTGTTTAGGGGAAGTTACGCCCCATGCATGAGAAGAATCTTCTATGGTAGGTGCCATCAACAAGGCGATTCCCTTTCAGTACCGCTTATGTTCCACGTATCGTATGATCTCTAAAAATCACCTATAGTCTCCCTCACGTAAGGGCGGGTGATTTTTGTTGATCTTTCTAAATACCTATAGTTTCCCTCACGTAAGGGCGGGTATTTTGTACGGTATATTGGCCTAGCAAAAGGTATATCGAAAGGGGGACCAATTGGTGATATAAGGAACCTTCACTATGGTCGCTGTTGCAAAATTGATGACTGATCCGCATCAGTTATTGAAAGGTCCAAATTATACACCATGGAAACATAAGATGAAGGCAATTCTCCAAATGGAAGATTTGTGGGATATTTTTACTTGGAGTAGCAACCGAGGCCTTCACCAACAGCGGGATCCACGGGTCCTTCGACGAGATCAGATAGCTTTTGAAAAGAAAGACAGTAGAGCAAAGGTGCTCATTTTGTTTGCTGTTTCAGATGAAGTGCAACCTCATATAGTTGATAAAGCAAGTGGTAAAGAGGCATGGGATGCCATTAGAACCATCTATGAGGGGAAGAATGAATCCACAATTCTTCATCTTCAACAACAACTTCATAACCTGAGTTTGAGGCAGGGTGAAACAGTTGAACTCTTTCTATGCAGAGTGTCTGAGTTGAAAGAGAAATTGAGTTCTCTAGGAGATACTGTGGACGAAAAGTTTCTCATTTCACTTGTGATGAGAGCTTTACCTTCTTCATTTAATATGTTGATAACCTCCATCTAGGTGTCCCAACGACAAATTACCTACATCGAGTTGGTCAATCTGCTTCAACAACAGGAGGCACGCCAACTTCACAAGGATGATTCTTCCAATACAGCCCTATACACCAATAGGCAGGGTTCTAGGAAGAAAGGTAATGGGCAAAAAGGAGGCAACTTTCAAAAAGGAGGAAATTCTCAACAGGATACGAAAGGAAAAGGCAAACAACCTCAACAGAAGAAGAGGTGGTGCAAGATCTGTGAGAAAGACAACCATGACACCAACGAGTGTTGGCATAAGAACAAGCAGAAGGGCCAAAAAAAACCACAAAATAAAAACAAGCAACCCCAAGTGAATGTTGCTGTTGAAGAATCTGACTCAGATTCTGAATGGGCACACAAGGTGCTCATGACTACCACAGATTCCACATAGAGGGATCCCATTTGGTATGTCGATTCTGGAGCTAGCAAACACATGACTGGCAACAGATCATGGTTTGAATCATTTGAGGCTAAAGAGGGCAAACCTGTCACAATTGCTGATGATAAAACCTACAGGGTTTAGGGAGAGGGTATAGTTTTAGTCACTCTTCCTGATGGCAAGTGTCAGATTGACAAAGTCCTCTATGTTTCGGGATTGGCCAACAATTTGTTGTCAGTGACACAAATCCTGGACAGAAATATGGTTGTCAACTTTCGTGTTGAGAATGGAAAGAAGTGTTGTACCATTACCAGGAAGGGTAAACAGATTGCAACAGCTTCTTATAAGCATGGCTTATTTGCACTAGATGTTATCTCTAGTCCACATGTTTCCATGACTGTCTCTACCAAGGAGGCAACTTCCCTATGGCACAAGAGATATGGGCATCTTAGTTCTGGCTACTTACTTGAGCTCAGCAAGTATGATATGGTAAAGGGTCTTCCTTCCCTTTCTGCCACATTGCTAGTGTGCTCTGACTGCTTGGCAGGAAAGCAGCATAGAGTACCATTTGAGAAGAGCTCTACAAGAGCACGAAAACCTCTGGAGCTAATTCACACCGATCTATGCGGTCCTTTCACACCCAACAAGTGTTGGAGGGAAGAGGTACTTTCGAGTTATTCGTAGATGACTACTCACGAAAGATGTGGGTTTTCTTTCTCAAACTGAAATCTGAAGCTTTTGCATTCTTCCAGCAGTTCAAGAAATCCGTTGAGAAGGAGTCAGGGGCTTCTATCAAAACCCTCCGCTCAGATCGAGGGGGAGAGTTTACCTCTAATGAATTTTTTGCATTCCTAGATAAGCATGGGATCAAGAGACAGTTAACAACTGCCTATACTCCTCAGCAAAATGGAGTTGCTGAGAGAAGGAACCGTTCTATCATGGAAATGGTTCGTTGTATGCTCACAGGAGCTACTCTTGGGCAACAATATTGGGCAGAAGCTGTCACCACCTGCAGTGTATCTGTTGAATAGGGCACCCAAAAAGGCCCTAAAAGGAATGACTCCAAAGGAAGCATGGAGTGGTCGAAAACCCTCCATATCTCATCTACGTATTTTCGAGTGTCAAGCTTTCATGCACATACCAAAAGAGAAAAGGAAGAAACTAGATGAGAAAACACTGAGATGTATTTTTCTTGGATATTCTGAGAACTCTAAAGGATATCGGTTGATAGATCCTTTGACCAAGAAAATTCATATCAGTAGAGATGTTGTCTTTGATGAAGCTTTCACATCACAGAGCACATCTAATGTACACCAAGATATTGTGGAACCTAAGGAAGAGGAGATTCCTTCGTCAACACAGACAGGAGGTCCTTCTACATATTCTTCACCACCACCGAAGAAGAATCCTAAATGGTGTACAAATACAATCAGAGATGCAAATTTATCCACTCCTCCCAATTTGAATTTGGATAGACCTCATACACGCAGTATGGCTCAAAAGGAAAGAGAAGCTAGAGAAACTGGTGAGGTTGATGATCTTTGTCAATCTTTTGAGGAACTTTCTGTGACTCCAAGTACAGAAGTTGAGGATATGGATATTGATGATGACAGGGCATTCATGTCTACCATAGATAGTCTTGAACTCGCATCAGTGCAAGATGCTCTCGGTGAGCCTTAGTGGAAGGCCGCTATGGATACAGAGTATGAGTCTCTGATGAAGAATAAAACTTGGAAGCTTGTTGATCTACCGCATGGAAAGAAACCTATTGGCTGCAAATGGGTATACAAAGTCAAGTACAAGGCAGATGGAACAATTGATAAGCATAAGGCCCGTCTTGTTGCAAAGGGCTATGCTCAAAAGGAAGGCATCGACTATGAGGAAACTTTTGCACCTACTGCTCGGATGACCACAATTCGGGTTATGTGTGCTATGGCAGCACAATATGGGTGGAAATTTCACCAAATGGATGTCAAAAGTGCCTTTCTAAATGGTGATATCCAAGAAGAAGTCTATATGACTCAGCTTGAAGGATTTGAAGTGGAAGGCCAACAGCAGAAAGTTTGCAAATTGGTAAAATCCTTGTATGAGTCCGAAACAAGCTCCTCGAGCTTGGTATATAAAAATGGACAATCACCTAATGCGGCATGGATTTAAGAGATGTCCGTCGGATGCAAATCTCTATTTCAAGAAACGAGGGTTACGAGATAGTGTTGCTTGTACTCTATGTGGATGATCTGCTCATTACAGGGAGTTCAGAAACTATGATCTCTAATGTCAAAAGAAACTTGTGCAAATATTTTGAGATGATAGATCTCGGACTTCTCCATTATTGTCTTGGTCTGGAATTCAGCCAGAAGGAGCACACCATCAAAGTGTCTCAGAAAAAGTATGCCAAGACATTGCTGGATAAATATCGCATGACTGACTGCAAGCCAATGGCAACTCCTATGGAGAATGGACTTCAGTTATCGCGATATGATAAATCACCTCAGGTAGATGGTACTCTCTATCAACAGTTGATTGGGAGTCTCATATATCTGACCAATACTAGGCCAGATCTCGTATTTGCTCTCAACTATCTTTCGAGGTTCATGCAGGAGCCTAAGACTACTCATTGGAAAGCAACAAAACGTGTTCTTCACTATGTCCGTGGTACTATGGAATATGGCCTAGAATACAAGAGGAACAACAAATTCTTCTTGCAAGGATACACGGACTCCGACTATGCTGGATCATTTGATGATCGCAAGTCAACTTCTGGATACATTTTTCATCTGGGATCCGGTCCTGTCTCTTGGCACAGTAAGAAGCAACAGGTGGTTGCTATTTCATCAACAGAGGTAGAATATCGCGCCACACGTGAAGCTGTGTGCGAAGTGATATGGTTATGTTGCATTCTGACAAGTATGGGCCATCCATCAAAATCTCCAATACACTTGTTTTGCGACAATCAAGGTGTTATGAACCTCGTCAAGAATCCAGTCCATCATGAAAGAACAAAGCACATTGACACACAATGTCATTTCATTCGAGATGAAGTTCCAAAGCACCGAATTCAGCTTTAGCACATTCCCACAGATGCTCAAGTTGCAGACATTTTCACTAAGGCACTTGGACGTGTCAAATTTGAATTGTTTCGTAGCTCACTTTGTATTGCAAAATAATGTAAGGGGATGTTAGTAGTCTAGTATAGCTATTAGTTATTACATTACCCAAATAATGTAATAAAGGGGGATGTTAGCATACTATTGTTACTATTGTTTTGTCCTTTACATTATTTAGATGACTGTTACAACTGCGTAACAGATCTGTTCCACCGGTGTTCTATTCTCGACTGCTATAATCTGTATTTATACCTGCATTACTGAATAATACAAATTGATCCATATTTGAACATATCCCACATCAACTTCAGGACCCTGATCTTACCCATGTTTTGTAGAGTAAGCTAGTGAATGGGGTTGTTCAACCTTAATTACTTTATTTGTTTCCTACTCTACTTTTGCATGTGATTTTAGGGTTGATTCTTTATCTGCACTTTCAATAATGATTGTAGGGATTTCTGCTCAAGAATTAGGGCTTCCCTGTGTAGACATATTTCTAGAAGAATCCATTGATTGGTCTACTAGCTCATATTTTTGGTTATAATTTCTTGCATCTGACCAAAAAGAGCCAAAGGAGAATATTTTCTCCTCAGAATCTAGAGAGTTAGTGGGCACTTCCATAGCCCAATCATTTTGCACTACTGCTTCTACCTTGGTTGGCTATCTAGCCCTAGTTTATTGGGTATGCAGTTGCAATTTTGATATTAAAACTTGTAGCCCAATCATTCTAGCTCATCATCTGATGAGCTAGAAACCACCATAGATGCCTTCGTCCTTCTGGTTCTGGTTTTGGTAGAAACTGGCATGAAAGTAGGGCTTAGTGAATCATGCCCTGCCTCATCATCAAATTGAGGGTCAATAAGGGGACAAATGCTATCTTGCTTCCTCATAAAATTAGGGAAAATAAGGGATGAGGCTTGTCCTTCTTCTCGTGTATTTTTCTCAGGCAAGGATGTAGGCACTGTCTCTACTTACTCTATCACATTATCAACTAATTCAGTCTATTCTAGCACTTTCACTTCTTCCTCTACCCTTAGAATTGCATTATTTTCCTCAAATTCCTTAACCATAACATTTTTGTGACTCTGCATATCGCACCAAGGTTAAAATTAGGCCATGGTGAGCCAAGTTAGATGTTATGTCTTCCTAGTATTGTTTGGCCTCATATTTGAGTGCACATGCAAGGTAATGGGGGATATTGATCTTGTCCCCATGTAGTATATGGTTGAGGAAACAAAAATTATTAGAGTTGAGCTTGGAAAGCCTACCCATACAAGTGAAGAACCAGGAAATTTTCTCAAAAATCACCCTCTAGAGCTCGGGGATGTGCTGCTTGGGCAAACTAGTGCATGTCAGGTACTAAGTTATATTATCAAAGAATATTTGGGCACAAAGTGTGGGGTTGTCCTCCTTATATGTACATTCCCCTATTTAGGAAAGGTCTATTACTATGGTAATATATTCTTCAATGACTAGAATTTTCAATCCCTGCATATGAACAACTCCATCCCTCATGGATGCTACAAACTTGTTAGCTACCTCTACATCTTGGTTTTGGCTAACCATATGGTAGTAGTCCAACCATACTATGGCATCAAATTGCATTCGTATGTCCTCACTAATACCTGAACAATCTGTAGGCTCACTCTTTTTCAATATTTGTTTGATCAATTTTCCTCCCATGGCAAATTTTAGATTTCTCTTTGCTTTGAGTTTCTATCACTTGCAACTCTATTATTTTCTTGCATAGAGGTTTGCCCATACATGGTTTAAATTGCTTGCATCCCTGAATGTAGACACCTGATTACTGTAATTAAAAATAATTATGGTTATTTGTGCAAAATCTCATTACAATGTGTACCCGATTTTTTGTAGAGGATGACCGTGAGTGTTTTTCCCAATCAGAGCATGGACACATGAGAAAAATACCAAGTGGAGAGAGATGGTTGGCTAGTAATTTTATGGGGGTTGTGCCAGCATTATTTTCTAGAAATATATGACTATGAAAATAATAATATATAAAACAAAAAATTATGCACATACCCGTATGATGTTTCATGCATGTAAAATATGCAAATACTCGTGGTGCACTGGCATTGACTTCTTGATGATAACTAAGCATTCTAGAGCAAAGAATGATAGGCATTTTTTTCATGCGATGAATTTATCTTTGTTTTAATTGGTTCTTGGTTGCTGCCATTTGATTCCTTTAAGAATTCCTACACATTTTAAAAAAAAGTTAGAAAAACATGTCTTCTTGGGACAACAAACATCCCCTCCTCAAAAATTGTTTGCTGGTGACTTTGGAATGTGCACAAATCTTCAACAAAAAAATTAAAATAATTTTATGTATTGAAGTTTTAACTTTTACGCGTGAGTGGAATGCTGACGTGGCTTGAGCTACTTCCTAATGCTGGAGTTTATTTTTACAAGGCACAAAAACCCATGAAAATAGAAAGCAGGAACCTTTTGCTGTGTGGAAATCAGATGCCTTTTTTCTAATCAAGGTACATAGGTACCCAAAAAATAGAAAGTAAGCACCTTACCAATCGGGCGTTGTGCTTAACATGGAAAGCAGGTGCCTTTTTATGGCAATTGGGCACCGTATGTAAAGTAAAATTTATACAAAACTTAAACTTTACATATATATATTTTTATATGTTCAGGAGATTAGATTTCGCTTTCCCAAAAAGTTGTAAGTCAGGTGCCATCTCCTTGAAATATAAGAACCAGGCATCGATCTTCCAAAAAATGGGATGCATGATCCTTTTCCTTGACATACTAGGATTCAAGTGCCTTGTACCGTACAAATAGGAATTGGGTACCACCTTCTCAAAATATAGGAATCAGGTGCCTTCTTTTGTAAAATGGGAATCGAGTGCCATTTTCTCTAAAAACTAGGAATTAGGTGCCTTTCTCATAAGAAAATGAAAAGCAGGTGCTCCTCCTTTATTTCAACATCTACTTGATATGCCCACTTATGTACGCTTAAGTTTGATCAGGTCTTTAGCACTCTGGTTGAATAACAAGGACAAAATAAATATTTGCTACCTAAACCAGTAGTTGGGTGTTTTATTGTCCATAAAAACCAACCTAGACACTCCTGTACAAATTCAGGTATAGTATCCTCCTTTCTAAGTGGGGACAAACTACTCCTACTACAAACAATTCTTCTAGAATGCTGGGAAGACATAGGTTCATGGATATTGTGGTTGTTAGGCCTAGGTTTCCTAGGCTGCCTAACAACTGCACTCAAGGCATCATTCCTACAAAATGGAAATATAACTAAAAAACAAAAAATTGAAAGAATAATTATTTTTTGGACCATGTGGACAATGTCCATATATTATTGACTCAACTTAAAATCAGAATCATCTGGGGTCTCCCTCATGCCTAATTTGGACTTCATCATGTATGTTTTAGACACATGATATGGACGCAGACGGTGACCATTGACTGTTAATGTAATGTTACTGCCATTAATTGTTCTGATCCTAACAACTCTATTATTGATAACTTCAGTTACTTCATATGGTACCATCCAACACTGCATGAGGTTGCCTTTACTTTCCTGGAACCAGGAGTAATATAGTAATGCCCATTATCCAACTTTGAGCTGTTTTGACCTGGTGTGGCAGTCATGCCACTTGAATCTTTTTTTTTGGATGCCCTCTAATATTTGTAGAGCATCAAGACGGTATTCATCCAGCTAGTTAATCTACTGAATCCATTTCTTTTGTGCATCATCTAGGTTTATATTCAACTCGATTGCATTTCTAAGTGTTTTCACTTCAAACTCTATAGGCATCATATCATTCTTCCCATATACTAGCTGGAATGGTGTGAAACCAATAGTAGTCTTCTAGGTGGTCCTCTAGGTCCACTGCTTATGATAATCTAGTGGTCCAATCCTTCATATGTTGTTGTACTATATTTTTTAGGATATTCTCCAATTCTATGTTGGTTACCTCAACTTGCCCATTTGCTTGTGGGTGGTAGGGAGTGGTTTTATTATGCTTGATTTTATATTACTGCATGAGTTCTTGAATCTAATTTGAAGTAAATTGAGGGTATTGATCAATTGTGATCTTTCTTGGGACCCCAAATCTTGTAAAATTAGATGAATGCAAAAATTTTTCTACAATATTTTCTTACCTGCTGACTGTGGATTAATGATTTCTATGAAGTTCATACTCCATTTATCAAATGGCTCTATGTGAACATGTGGTTGGAGTGGCATTTCATCTTTGATAGTAGGTCTGTCCCTCCTTTGACATTGATCACACTGGCTCACATGCTTGGTTGCATATTTGAATAGTGAAGGCTAGTAGTAGCCTACCTGCAATACTTTGAATGCAGTTATTTTCTCTGAAAAATGGCCACCAAAAGGTTCATCATGGCAAGCCTTCAGTATTTCTAATATCTCATTATCAACAACACACCTTCTCATGATCTTATTAGGCCCTATTTTAAATAGGCATCCATCAATCCATAAGAAGCCAACACTTTTCTCAATTAAAGTTTGTTTCTCACATGGTCAAAGTGTAGGGGATACTTTACCAGTGGCTAAATAATTAGCCATATCTACGTACCATGGTATCTGTTCATTCAGAGCAAATAAATGCTCATCTAGAAATTTATCATATGTAACTGCATGATCTGGAGGTGTCAACCTGGATAAGAAATTAGCTATCATATTATATTTATCTGGCTTATCTACTATTGTCACATCAAAATCCTATAGAAACAACAACCATATAATAATTATGTCACTAATCCCAGGTTTGTTTGTCAGGTATCTGATAGCTGAGTGATCAGTATGTACAAAAACCTCATATCCTATGATATAACGACAAAATTTGTTAAGAGCATGTATGACTACAAGAAATTCCTTTTCTATGATAGTATAATTTAATTCAACACTTGTAAGGTATTTACGAACATAATAGATGGCATAGAAATCATCACCATCCTTCTATCCTAACATTGATCCTATTGCATTGTTAGATGCATCTGCATATATGTGAAAATGTATGGTCTAATTTGGACCTCTCAATACTAGAGTAGTAATCAGTTTTTCCTTTAAGGTGTTAAATGCTTGTTCACGTTCCTTTGTCTAGATAAACTATATGTCCTTTGATAACAATGTACTCAAGGGTTTATCAGTTTTGCTAAAGTCTACTATAAACCTCCTATAGTAACCATCTAATCTCAGGAAACTACGAATATCCTTGTTTTTTAGGAGTAGGGTTTTGCATAATTTCTATCTTCTTCCTATCTACTTTGGTCCCATATATAGAAATATGATGTCCTAAAACTATCTCTTCTTGCATTAGCATATAACATTTCTCATTGCTTAGGGATAGGTTAGTTTCTTCACATCGGTTAAGTGTTTTCTCCAAATTTTCTATGGTTGTTTCAAAAGTTTCACCATATATAGTGAAATCATCAATGTATACCTCCACATTTTCTCCAACCATGTCAAAGAATATGCTCAAAAATACCCTCTAAAATGTTGCAGGTGTATTGCACAGACCAAAAGGTAAAACTATGTAAGAAAAATTCCCCTAAGGGCAAATAAATGTGGTCTTATCTTGAGCTTATTCCTCTATTTGAATTTGATTATATCCACTAAATCCATCTAGGAAAGAAAAGTACATCTTACCTGAAAAGGTTTCAAGGACATGGTCTATGAAAGGTAAGGCGAAGTGGTCTTTCTTAGTTGCTTTATTCAGAAACCTATAATCCACACAAATTCACCACTTGCCATTTTTATTGGGCACCACCACCAATGGTGATACCCATTCACTATCTAAAATGGGGTATATGAACCCAAATCTAAGGAGTTTTTGAAGTTCAGCTTTGACAATTTCTTTCATAGCTGGATTCATCCTTCTCTATGGTTATCTTACTGGTTTAACCTAGTCTTTGAGATATATCCTATGAGTATAGGTTTTAGGAGCTATTCCTCTCAAGTTCGAGTACTCTTAAGCAAAGGCATATTGATATTTTACCAATGTTTCTTTTAGTTTGATTTGTTGTTCAACTATCAACTTGTCATCTATGTTCAACACTCTACCAGGTGCAACCTCTATTTTATGAATATGGTGGTACTTTCCTCCCACTAATGGTAACTCAGGAGGAGGACATGAGGTTTATCCTTGGAAAAAGTGTGATATCACCCTATTATCATCACTCTCATCCTCAAACTACTCAAGTGTCTTGGATCATTGATAGACCACCAATATTCTAATTTTTATTTTTAGGTTCTCCCAACAATTTTACAGATTGTGCAGGTGGATGGATGATCAATTTTTTTATATTCTAACCATAAAAAATGGTCATTTGGCCATCTCTATAGCTTATGTAAGCATAAGCTATTTCCAATTAAGGTCTACCCAATATTAATGGATATCCACACAATCCATACTTGGATTGTAACACTAAGAAATTTGTTGGATACTCCCATGCATCCACTGTAATAGTGATATCCTCTAGCATTCCCTCTAGGAGCATTGTAGACCTGTCTGCCAACTATAAAACAATATTGGTTGGCTTTAGGTTAGATAGTTTAAGTTTTTACATGGTTTCTTTGGGCATGACATTAATAACAGCCCCCAAATCTACTAATGTATTGGGTAAAACATAACCCTCTATTTGTATAGTTAGGACAAGGCTTCCTAGATCTGAGTATTTTTGGTTGTAGGTGTTCCTTAACATAAGATCAACTAACTAACCCACAAAATTAATTGAATTTGTAGGTTTTATTCCTGGTTTCTTCAGGCACAATTCTCTTATGGCCTTACCATATATAGGAATATATCTGATGGTCTAAAAGAGAGGGATTGTGACTGTCAGGTTCTTTAGACTAGAGAGAATATAAAATTTTGATTGTACTAGATTTCTGGTTCCTACAATATTTGTGGAAAAGGTAGAACCCCTTATTTTTTATTTATAGGTGTTGATTCTTCTTCTACTTCTACTATAAGAGGTGATTCCTCTTTTCCTAATTCTATGTTTTCCTCCTCTTCTACCAGAGGAGTGACCTCTACACCTACTTGCTTTCCTGACCTTAATTGTATTGGACTACAATATACTTTAATATTGTACATGGGATATATCTCATTATCCATTTTATAAGTTGGTTGTTGTTTTTTATTTGGATTGGATGTAGGCTGTGCTCGCAATTGAGCAAGCTAAAAATTAGGAGGAGCTGGCAGGGTTGGCTATAGTGGAACTGAAGTGGCATGTTGTGGATTTTTATTCTAAGCATTCTGGTTCTTCCACTGCTGCCCAAGCTGTTGGTATTGCATCCATAAATAGGGGTTGTAAGAATTTACTCCTTAGAGATACTAATTCCAAGGTTTTTGTCCCCACCAACCCATATTGGGTGGTTGAGCTTGACCTTGGAACTAAAAATTGTTGCCCCCATAAGATGGCATTCCTACTGACATGTTGTTTCCCATAGGAGACTACTGCCAGTATCTCCTATTATCTACAAAGTATGTTTCTGCTACCTTGGGTTCCTCTCTAGGTTTTGATAACTACGGACACAACTTTTTTGTGATCCTTTGAACATACAACACACAATCAAAATTTGTTTTTAGGACATTCATTTCTAGGGCATTTTACCCTGCATTTAGGATAAAAGTAGGCTAATGCTGCCTCATTTTATTGCTTTTTTTCTGAAGCATAAGTATGTCCAATTTAAGATCCAAAGATGATAACATCTCGCTCTTGAGGTCTTCAAGCATATTTCCTATTTCTGTTTTAGTGACAATGGTTGATTGTTTGATATTTCTAGGGGTCAACTTACCTTTCCTTATTGAAACATTTTGACACAAATTCCGAATATCATCCATATGATGTTGATAAATATCCCCTCAAAAAATCATGTTTAAGGCTTCCAAATATTTATTTGTAAGTCCTTTTAAGAAAATTATTCTTAAGGACCTATCTCTTAGTTTTGAATGGGGTGATATTTACAAATTAAAGCTAAACCTATCCCAATATTCCTCCACAGATTCCTCTTCCTTTTGTGTCATATCTAGGACTTCTTCCCTTGCATCACGTGCTCTACCAAAATCCTAGTACTGATCTAGGAAAAGTTTCTTTAATTCTTCCTAGGTAGTTATCCGTTTATCCCCCAAATCGATGAACCAACGTAAAGCTGAATCATCAAGAGTGGAAGGAATTAACTTTAGTATTTTCCCATCAGCTATATAATCCACTGATCTACATAGGATATCAAATTTAAAGAAAAATGGATCTAGATCTTCTATTGGTAGTCCTTTAAATATTGGAAGGTGGGTAGGGGAGATATATTTCATCTTGTGGTCTCTTCCTACCTCTCCTATGGGAAAATTAAAACTAGTGGATGCTTCCTTTTCATCAACCATCTTGTCTGTGAATAGGGTATCTACATCAACTATGTTCAAAGTATCTTTCAAGGCTTCTAGTTCATTTCTATTATCATGCAAAAGGATTACTAAATATGTGTTTGATATAGTTCCTTCTCTAACTGCTTGCTAGCATTAAAAGTTAAATAAGTCTTCCTCAAACTAAACTCTACTTATCTTAGATCCTTCTCTAAGATTTTGTTGATTTATTTCAGAAGGATCCTATTAAAATACTAGATGTTCAAGCCAATACACATGTGGAGATTATGGAGAAGAGGTTTCAGTATCAGGATCAGGTATAGTTGAATTAGAAGACTTTTGAGAAATGTCTTTATTTTTAACAAAATGACAATCTGATCCTTTATTCTTAGGCAGACTCATACAAAGCTTAAAATGGAGGTTCTATATGTAGCAACCTAAAATACTACTAAAATTCTTCCTTTAGAACAAGAAACTACAATAGGTTACTCCCCAGCAACGATACCAAAATATTGGGTAAAAATATTGGTTAGTTTTCTACGTTTAGATTCATTGCCTCATTTAATTTGCCAACCTGGGGTAGCTCGTAAACTTGTGAGCAACCTTACAAAATATGTGCTTATAATTTCTTCCAATCAGATGAGTCCCTCATATTTATGGTTTGGGGGGTGTTGGTGTTTCATTGGAGTTCTAATTTAGTTTCCAAACCATGAATCTATCCTACATTATCAAAGACATGACTATATTATATTTTGAAATTGAAACTGCACATTTGTTAGAAATTACAACAAAATAAGAAAAATAATAGAAATTAAAATTAAGATACAGGAAATAAAACAGAATTAAAAAGGATGAAAAAATAGGGAAAAGATAAGGGAAGAACACTGTTGGGAGTGGGGTCATGCTTCCAACAGGTTTTGCCCGCATTAAATCATTCATTAGATGCAAGTTGATTTAATAAAAAATGACTCAAAAATATTTTATTGAAATTACAACAGGATAGGTACAGGAAAATTTGGGATCACATTTTTAAGGGTGGCTTGCTTATTTATAAGATATGCGACTATGCCTTGTTACATATTGGAAATAAATAAAAACAATTATTTGATTTTACAACGGTATGCATGAATAAAGGGAATCGAGTAAAATATCAAGCTTTTTAGACTATTTCAACGTATTCTGTTTTATCAAAATATGTTTGATATTTGCTTTACTCGATTTACATAGATATTTTACATAATAGCTAAAAAATAGATAGCTTATCATCTTTGAAATTTTCCTTGGTCCGGATCCAATGCTGAAACTCCATTCGCATCTTTTTCTAAAATCACATTTTATTTTACCAACAATAGGGTCATGCTAGAATTTGGATTTAACAGGAGTCAGACACCATTCCTATAGAAGATGGAAATCAGGCACTAAAATGGGAATCAAACGCCTAACGATAATCAGACACTCGATAGTCAAGTGCCAAATGGGAGTTGGGTGCCTGATAGTCAAGTGCCAAATGAGAGTCAGGTATTTGAAAATAAATCGGGCGTCTGACTTAGTGCTTCCATCGGTTTGTTGTAGATGTTTTGTCTTTACTTTTACCATGATGAAATTGAAAGTGCCAGGTCCAGGTGGGACCTTGATGTAACATGCTAACAAACAACAAATTATATGAAATATACACAAAATTCACTCAAAAACAAATATTAAAGAATAGACACAATAACTGTTAAACATATATAAAAATTTACATATAAACACATATTTCTATTAAAATAAATGCCACAATATATATGGAAAGCTTGTACAAAAATGAGCATTTTTCAGGCTCATCACCCATCCCTTATTAAGTAACCATTTAAGATTTTATTAATAATATAGGTTATATATAGTAAAATATTAGGACATTATATAATATCAATATATTATAAGAGATATAATAAGGTGGTGGGTAGGTCCATTACACCTTAGCCTAAGAAGTGTATTATTATGTATTCCAACATATAAAGGTAATTATAGCCAAGAAAGTGAAGATTACACATTCCTATGTCCCCCCATAATTTAAAAAGAAGGGTAAGGAGATATGACATTACTAAATATCCTCCTTAATGGAAGTTATTGTACTCCATTACAGTATCATAACCAAAGTGAAGGTAGAATCGGATATATTTCCTTGAATAAATTTACAAGTTGATCTATCATATACACCAGAAGAATTTGACACTAAGACTAAAATTTCTTGATCTTGTACATTTATAGCTCAATGCGTTGATGCAAAAATAGATTCCAAATCAATTGAACGATACCTTGAATATTATAGCAAAGGGCGATGATCCCATTTCTATGAAGACCAAATAACTCAAAAAACATAAGTAGAAGCTTCTTGGTATGAATGAAAACATAATAAATTATTTTTATCAAATCAACATAATAGTTTGCTTCCACAATATTTAATACAATATTTTGCTTTTATCCAATTCAAAACAATATAAAAGTTAAACTAATAGCATCTTACTTCTTGGAACACTAATAAATGTGTTCAAACCAAGATAAAATAAGTAGGATTTCTCTTATTGAGATAAATAGCCGAATCTATATCAAAGAATCCCTCAAATGAGTGGAATACCTTATCACATACTTAATGCCATAGCAAATAGTACCTCAAATGAAGCTCCTTCAAATGATTCTCACGAGTTTCAAAATTAAGATACAAAAAGAAGAATGAGTAATCTAAGTACTTAGAAAGAAATAGTGTAATCCTAAAGTAGTCATATCAAATGACGTATGAGGTTATCACTTTGTATCCTTGTTAGATTTTACAATACTTACTAGAAATAAATACAAGCAAAACATTCACTTAATTTTATAAAACATAATTTAAAGAAGTGATGTAAAAACAACAATAGACAAAATAGTATCTTGGTGCCCTTCAATACTCACACAAATGATCATAGTAAGATCACACTAATACAATTGATTGGGTGATTGAGGGGTATTAATACCAAATCCTCAACAATCATAATTTCACAACCCATACCAACATAACATAAGGCATAATGGTTAATTATAAGTTACTAAACCCTTTCCTATTACACATTAGGAACTAAATGGATTTAGTGAATGTTAACCAAATTAAAGGTTTAACCATCAACCCATAGGGCTAATTACATCAAATAATAGTAGAGTACATTACATAATGATTTTCCATATGTTTTACACATGATTGCATCATGTAATGTTGGCTTTGGCCAATAAGGTCAAATTACATTATTTCTAACAACCCCCATAATTATAACTAAGGGCCAAGGGGATATGGCATTATTGATGATATTTTTTCCATATCCATCCTATAATGGATGCTCTTATAGGCCATTTCACATTGATAATCACATGAACAATCCGAATATCCCTCATCATTTAGAAGTTTACCCCTAATTACTTTGATATTTTATTGCCTCATGTACAATTTTTGTAGAATATCCTTTTCTTTCACATTATCCACATGAAGGCTTATTCTTTGAAGACCTAGACTTTCCCTTGGGATACTTAGCCTTAGCCTTCACTGGATTGAAGTCCTTATTATAACCTTATATTTGAGGAAGCATACCATAATTCTTCATTGCAAACTGAAAATAAAAAAGAAGATAAAAGAGAGCTTAAGGGTGGGAATTTATTTCTCTATACTAATTGAAACCATATGAATTACTAGTTCAACACTTTGAAAGGAAAAATTACTATTAGCAAGAATAAATCTAACAAAATCTTTAGTTGTTTTCATTGTGCCTCCTAAAGATATTATATCTACATATAAGGGCTTGAAGTGTGATGCATAGGCCTCAATATCATTAATAAATATATAAGGTAATAATGCCTATTTCCTTCTTATTAGCTAGAATTATTTCATCAGTATGTTTCATTGTGTCATCCTTAAAAATACCATATAAGTTATTTCTTCTCAACAAATTGTCATTTATACGACCCAATAAATATAATTTCACATAAGAAACATATGCTAATATATTTATTTCACTCAAAAGGATCTTCAATTACTTAAATTGACATCACCAATGCAAAGAGCTTGAAAATCCATGTAATTGAAAAAAGAGTCTTGAAATTATTCCATATACAAAACTTATGGCCTTAGGAAGTTATTTTCTATGAGCAATAAAAATAATTAAAAAATTGAACCCTTCAAGACTAAAAAATGATAAACCAAAATATATCACCTATCATAAATTGATAAGGGACTTTTTGCCTTTGTATGTCCACCTATTTACCACTTTGTTATCTCAGTGAAATCTGAATGTCACTTGTCTTGGTTTACCACTTAAAGTTATATTTATATATACAAAAATAAATTAGTTTTTCCTTTGTCAAATTGCCATGTTGGCTACTACCTCAACCAACCTAGAATTGGGAAGAGAAACATCAAAGAATAAGTAATAGGCATTGAACTTGAGACCAAAATATGAGGGTTTACCTAAGCTAGCCAAGCTAGATGACTATCCTTACCCAATCCTTGAGAAGAGAGAGGTATCATCACCCGTAGTGGTGAATGTTGAAGTAAAACGAACAGTATTCTATTGATTAGAACCAGTTTAAATAATACATTGAGAGCCCAGATTAGCTCGTAATCCTAGGATCTAATCAACAACTTAGGTCTTCAAATAAAAAATAAAAATAGACCAAATATTATTATGCTAACAATAGCGTAACTAACCTAGGTAGTTAACTAACTACCCTATCAACATAAATAAAGTAATAATAAGAATTACTATAGTAAATCTAACATCCCCCCTTATTACATTATTTATGTAATTTAAAAAACTACTAACATCCCCCCTGATTACATCATTTGGTAATACAAAGAGAGCTGCGAAACAATTCAAATTTGACATGTGCAAGTGCCTTAGTGAAAATGTCTGCAACTTGAGCATTGGTGGGAATGTACTGAAGCTAAATTCGGTGCCTTGGAACTTCGTCTCGAATGAAGTGACATTGTGTGTCAATGTGCTTGGTTATTTCATGATGTACTGGATTCTTGACAAGATTCAAAACACCCATGTTGTCACAGAACAAGTGTATTGGAGATTTTGATGGAAGACCCATACTTGTTAGGATGCGATGCAACCATATCACTTCGCACACAACTTCACGTGCGGTGCGATATTCTGCCTCTGTTGATGAAATAGCAACCACCTGTTGCTTCTTGTTGTGCCAAGAGACAGGACCAGATCCAAGATGAAACAAATATCCTAAAGTTGATTTACGGTCATCATATGATCCAGCATAGTCGGAGTCAGTGTATCCCTATAAGAAGAATTTTTTGTTCCTCTTATATTCTAGGCCATATTCCATTGTGCCACGGATATAGTGAAGAACGCGCTTTGCTGTTTTCCAGTGTGTAGTCTTAGGCCCCTGCATGAACCTCGAAAGATAGTTGACAACAAATACGATACCTGGCCTAGTGTTGGTCAGATATATGAGACTCCCAATCAACTGGCGATAGAGAGTACCATCTACCTGAGGTGAATCATCATATCGCGATAACTGAATTCCTGTTTCCATTGGAGTTGACATTGGCTTGCAATCGATCATGCGATATTTTTCCAATAGGGTCTTGGCATATTTTTTCGGAGACACTTTGATGTAGTGCTCCTTCTAGCTGACTTCCAGACCAAGACAATAATGGAGAAGTCCGAGATCTGACATCTCAAAGTATTGACACAAGTCTCTTTTGATAGTAGAAATCATTGTTTCTGAACTCCCTGTAATGAGCAGATCATCAACATAGAGTACAAGCAACACTATTTCAGAACCTTGTTTCTTAAAATAGAGGTTTGCATCTAACGGACATCTCTTAAAACCATGCTGCAGAAGGTGATGATCCATTTTTATATACCAAGCCCGAGGGGCTTGTTTCAAACCATATAAGGATTTTACCAATTTGCAAACTTTCTATTGTTGGCCTTCCACTTCAAATCCTTTCGGTTGAGTCATGTAGACTTCTTCTTGGAGATCACCATTTAGAAAAGCACTCTTGACATCCATTTGGTGTACTTTCCACCCATATTGTGCTGCCATAGCACAAAGAACTTGAATGGTTATCATCCGAGCAGTAGGTACAAAAGTTTCCTCGTAGTCAATGCCTTCTCTTTGAGCATAGCCCTTTCCAACAAGTCGGGCATTATGCTTATCTATTGTACCATCTACCTTATACTTAACTTTATACACCCATTTGCAGCCTATGGGCTTCTTTTCGTATGGCAGATCGATAAGCTTCCAAGTTTTGTTTTTCATCAAAGACTTATACTCTACATCCATAGTAGCCTTCCACTGAGGCTCACCAAGAGCAACTTGCACTGATGTGGGTTCAATATCATCTATGGAAGATATAAACACCCTATCATTATCAATATCCATATCTTCTATATCTCTCTCTGGATCTACAAAAATTTCCTCAAAAGATTAACATAGATCATCAACCCCAGTATTCTCTGTTGCAGCTTTCTCCTATCGAGCCATGTTGCGAGTACGAGGCCTATCCAATGTCAAATCTAGTGGAGTGGATAGCTTAGAGTCTTTGATTGTATTTGTATACCACTTTGGATTCTTCTTCTGAGGTGTAGAAGAAGATGAAGACGGACCTCCAACTTTTGATGAAGGAGATTTATCAACCTTAGTTTCCACAAGGTCTAGGTATACATCTGATGTGTTTTCTGATGTGAAAGCCTCATCAAAAACTACATCTCTACTGATGTATGTCTTCTTGGTCAAGGGATCAATCAAACGATAACCATTAGAGTGCTCATCATACCCAAGAAAAATACACTCCAATGTCTTCTCATCTAGATTCTTCCTTTTCTCTTTTGGTATGTGCATGAAAGCTTTACATCCAAAAATGCGTAGATGAGAAATGGAGGGTTTCCTACCACTCCATGCTTCCTATGGAGTCATTCCTTGTAGAGCCTTTGTGGGTGCCCTATTCAACATATATACTATTGTGGTGACAACTTCTACCCAATATAGTTGCTCAAGACTAGCTCCTGTGAGCATGCAACGAACCATTTCCATGATGGAACGATTCCTCCTTTCAGCAACTCCATTTTGCTAAGGAGTATAAGAAGTAGTTAACTGTCATGTGATCCCATTTTCTTTCAAGAACTCAGAGAATTATTTAGAGGTGACTCCCCCCTCGATCTGAGTGGAGGGTCTGTATAGAAGTCCCTGACTCCTTTTCAACAGATTTCTTGAATTGCTGAAAGAAGCCAAATGCTTCAGATTTCAGTTGAAGAAAGAATACCCACATCTTTCATGAGTAATCATCCATGAATAACTAAAAATACCTCTTACCTCCATAAATGTTGGGAGTTAAGGGACCGCATAGATCGGTGTAAATCAACTCCAGAGGTTTCTTTGCTCTTGTAGAGCTCCTTTCAAAAGGCACTCTATGCTGCTTTCCTGCCAAGAAGTCAGAGAAAATTGGTAAAGTGGTAGAAAGGGACGGAAGACATTTTACCATTTCATGCTTACTTAACTCAAGTAAGTAACCAAAACTCAAATGTCCATATCTCTTGTGCCATAGGGAAGTTGCATCCTTTGTAGATACTGTCATGGCTACATATGGAGCAGAGATAGCATCTAAGGCAAATAAGCCATGCTTATATGAAGCAGTTGTAATTTTCTTACCCCTCATGGTAATAGAATAACACTTCTTGCCTCCCTCAACACTAAAGTTCACAACCATATCTTTGTACAGAATTTGTGTGACTGACAAAAAATTGTTTGCCAATCCTGGAACATAGAGAACTTTGTCAATCTAACACTTGCCATCAAGAAGAGTGACTGAAATAGTACCTTCTCCCTAAACCTTGTAGGTTTTATCATCAACAATAGTGATAGGTTTGCCCTCTTTGGCCTCAAAAGACTCAAACCATGATTTGTCACCATTCATGTGCTTACTGGCTCTAGAATCAACATACCAGATAGGATCCGTCTGTTTGGACACTGTGGTAGTCATGAGAACTTTGTGGGCTCTCTCAAAATCCATGTCAGATTCTTCAACAACAACATTCACTTGTTGTTTGTTCTTTTATGGTTTGTTCCGGCTTAGCTCGTAATCCTAGGATCTAATCAATAGCTTAGGTCTTCAAATAAAAAATAAAAATAGACCAAATATTATTACGCTAACAATAGCCTAACTAACCTAGGTAGTTAACTAACTACCCTATCAACATAAATAAATTAATAATAATAATTACTATAGTAAATCTAACAGTGAAGGAGTGGCCCAAAAGCAATGCCTTCTCCTCAAAGTAAAATAGAGGACCTAGATTTGAACCTTGCACCACACAACCAACACCTTATAAATTTTTCTTATTTCCACTATCAATCAAATCAAGTGGAAGAAGAAAAGAAGCCTCTCGTTGGAAAATAATCTTATAGCTTATAAACTCAATAAATTAATAACCTTTTACATGCTCCAAGAAAAAGGAGATAGATTTTGAACCTTGACCATCCTAAAGAATTTCTAGAATGACCACTTGATAACTAATCTACGCTCTCATTATCAATAGGAGAATCTCTACCTTGATAAATCCAAAACCCATGAGCACTTGGAGAAATCATGAACATCCCTATCCTAGGTTCTAAAAGGATAATGTTTAGAATCAAACCATAGACCTTCTAAAACACACGAACACCCTTTGACCAACACATCGTGCCCCATGATATGGTGATTGGGATTACCATGATGCTTCTCAAAGACACAATTGGATTATGTTCCCAAGTAAAACTAAGGGGAGGGAGCTTTAAACCCATTCCTCCTTGTATACAATGACCAAAATTTTGTGTATTGGCCATGAAGGAAAACAAACTTATTAAGAACTAAATATGTTGTCCTCTTTGAAGATATAAGCCATCTATGCCAAATTAAAATGAAGAAAAAACAAGCGATAAAATCAAACCCATGACCATGAGGATAGAATAGAGCATGTACAAGCCAACTGAAAATAAATTCAAAATCCCAAATGGGCATTATTTGGAAAAGCTTTACCCAACACAAATGAGTATTTTCCAAATCCCTTGGAATAACGCACACTCTCCTTCAAAGGAGTAGGAAATTCAAACTTGAAATTTAAAAAATGTCTACCTAATGCTTAAAGAAGAAGAAAACACTCTAGATAGTGATCTAAATGTTTAGAATGAGTTTGTTTATGATTATTATGTTATTAAATATACCTTATAAAGCATGAGTGATTATTTTCTCTAATAAAAAAATAGAAGCTTTAGGATAATTTCTTCATATGACCAAGTGATGACACTCCATATCCACTTTGATACCATACTTCCTAAAAATGAAAATAAGTAGAAAATCCACTCAAATATTATACAATAGAATTTAAATAATCAAAAGAGAAAGAACAGTGGATGAAAAAGTAGAAGGATATCCTTAAGAATCCACATAAATCATCACAATAAGGATTATATTAATAGATGGATCAGGTGGTTTAAGGATATTTATATCAAATCCTCAATAATAATAATCACATAACCCATGTTGACATAGCATAAGGTTTAGATTAATTACAAGTTATTAAACCCTTTCTTATTATACAATAAGTATTAAAGGGGCTTATTTAAATTTAACCATAGGCCCTTCATGCTAATTACATCAAATAATAGTATCGTGTGTTGCATAATTATTTACCATAATATTTACACGTGATTATATCATACATTGTTAGCCTTGGTCAATAAGGTTAGATTACAAAATTTTCAAAAATATTGACTCATTAAAGGTAAACTTCATGCAATAATCAGGTCATCAATAAAGAGCATAACAAGAAGTGCGCTATCATGGTGATTCATCTCAGTTCTATATAATCCACACTAAATAAATAATGTGTGTGTTTGCTCATACAATAAAAGTGGTTTGAAATGCATACAATGACTATTCTAAAGAAGCAATCAAATATCCTAAAAAGAACTCTGAGTTGATTTCAATAGAGAGTGAAAAGTACATCGCTAAAGAGAAGTAAAGTTAGAATAAGAAGATAGGGTAAGATCCTAAACAAAATCACAATCAAAAAAATATTCATGATATAATCACTCTGAGTAGATTTTACATCCTTAATACATCAATAAGAAAAGAGAGACATATTGAATAAAAGAATCAAAATAAGAATAATCCATAATTTGGAGAATAGACATAAAATAAGGATGTAATAGCCATAGGGCCACATAGGTCACTATGGATTAAATATAGAGTATAAAATCGCATTGAGTAATGTACTAAAGTATGTGTAAGTAACATTGCCCATAAATAATAAAGTTAGCACAATTTATAGGAGTTTTTAGATCATGTATAGACAACTCATGTATCTCAAGGAATCAAATTTGAGATGATCCAAACTTTGATACCAAAGTATAGTGGGTGAATCAAGTTAACATAAGTAGAAGAAGAAGAGGAGGAGAACCAATTAAGGTTGTACATGTGGTTAGTCTCATTATAGTATCCTGAAGTAACCACCTTGAAATCATTATCCATGTCCTTGGTAACCCAACTATCTAGTCATAGATCATTCATCTTACTGGTGTATGGTGTCGATATATATATATATATATATATATATATATATATATATATATATATATATATATATATATATATTAGAGGTTAGGTCCCATGCTTGAAGAAGGTTATCATAAAATATGGAATCACCAATACTAATATCGTCATTGCCTAAAACCTATAAAAAAGTTGTCATTGATAACAAATTTACCTATGATATAGCCAAAGAGCAAATGGCAATGCTTGATCATGTGGAATGAGGACCTAGAGTTAGCAATAAAATATTCCACATAAGTATAAGATCAATATGTGGAATGCATGCATTATGAGTAGCATCTACCTCATTATTTTTATGATCAATGACATCATTATTAAAGTTAACATTTTTAAACATTGCTTCATTTTTTAACATCGAGTAAGATAAATTTTGGAGTAGTGGTATTTTTGTTTACAACACTCACAAAGAGCATGCTTTTTCTTTGAAGACTTAGATTCACATTTTTAGCCTAATTCAAAATTTTAGCTTTGTCATCCTTTGATGCTAGTGTATGCTTAATATGATCCCAACCAGTTAGAAATTTTTCACAATTTCTAAGTGCAACCTCAAGGTGCATTAAAAGTGCAAAGATGTCATCAAGTTTTGGCATACTATATCCTAAAATAACCATAAAGAGTAAATGCAATAGGATAAATAGGGTCATGAATCAAGGGAAGAGATTAGAGAGGACAACCTTCACATATTTTGGATATTTTTCTCATGCCACAAAAAATCATAATGTCTACCCTTAAATCCTTGAACTTGGCAATTTAATCCTCAAAATTGAAAAGATCCCATTTTAAGACTAGTGAGCTTGAGTCCCTTTCGACTAACTTCTATATTCTTGAATTTTCCAAACAACCTCTAGAGCTTCTTCCAAACCTCCATTACCCCTGAATCTTATTCAAAGTGGAAGAAAACATTAGGTTCAACTACTTAGGAAAGCAGTATAAGAGCCTCTTCTTTATCCAAAATAAATTTTCATCAAGAATGGATATCATCTATTCCTAAAAACAACCCATAGTTTTTGTTTCATAGTAAAATTTTCATACGATTAACCTAAGTACTATAGTATCATCTATTCAATCATATAACATATGACTTTGGATCTGTTGACACAAAAACAAAAACAAGTAGACCAAAATATGATCATCACTATAAAGAGCTTAAAAAATTGTACAAAGTAGAAATGGACAAAATTGAGTTTTGGATAATGAAGTTATGGCCTAGATAAGTTTCACCTAAATAATATATCCAAGGCACAAAAATAAAAAATAAATATTTACATTTCCCTTAAAGTAATGGATTGTGCTAGTTGGCATGCAAGAAAAAAGTCCTAAGAATACCATTAAAAAACCAACATGGAGTGAGGATCACTCAAGTTAAGTCATGTGATAAGAGAGGGTCCATAAGAGGGTCAAGCAAGAATAGGTTGGGACATGGCATGAGAGAATCTAGGTCCAAATTGGATAGAAAGGATATGTGCCCATGAATTCCAAGGTGAAAGTTCTGAAATTGGGGATGGGATTTGAATGTAAGACTTGTAGGATGCGAGAGACCTAATCTAGTCAAGTTATCCAAGTTGTTGTACCCACTCCTTTGAAAAATACAAGAAACCCCCAAAATAGAAAATATAAATTATGTCTTGGATCAAAAGAAAGGGTCAAGCTCAAAAGAAATGGAAATTGAACCCATGACCCCATCTATATTAATATTCAATAAAATTTCTTTTGATTATACATGCTAGTGATACTCGTGGAAGGAAAAAGGGGACCACATAATAACAAAGGAGCCTCCATGTTGTGCATGATCTAAGAGGGTTCCCAAGGCATGGGTATACAAAAGCTATATGTGCCTTAGAAGTGCGAAGATCATGAGGGTTAGGGGTTGGAAGTCAATAAACACATGAAGAGAGAGGAGTGAGAGGGGATGTAGGCCCAAATTGTCCAAGTGACCAACTTGAGTATATAAAATTACCATGGAATGGATTGCATTGGAAAATATAATTTAAGAGTCATTGTTGAAAAAAAAAAAAATCCAATGTAAATAACAAAATGTGGGGGCAATTTATTTTTCTAAAATTAAATTTTAAAAATTTAAAAATTAAAGCAAAATTTCTTAGTTAAAAATGGTCCAAAAGGAATACTTTGAAAAAATGGGTGAGGATAAACTTTTGGCAAAAGATCTTGCAGATCCCCATGAAAAACATCAAGAAAATAAATTTTGTATGGAAGACTCTTGATATTGTAAGAAAAACTACTATAAAAGAGAAAATATACAAAAGTAACTCTATCACAATATGGTACAAAAATTGCTCTAAAATTTTAAATTATCCCAAGGAATATTGTGAACTAAAAAAGAAAGTTAGATTCTATGATGCTATTAATTTTATGCATAAACTATTTACTACATCGAGGATGACCAAGAACATTTAATAAAAATACAATAAGATAATATTCTAGAATTTGAAGAATTTATAATAACCGTTTAGAGGAATATAAATGTATGCACCCTAATTGTCAAATACTTGCATATGATCATGAATCCAAATGAGGTAAACTTGTACTATATGATGGAAATAATAAAATTTTAAATTCCTAAAAATAAGCTAACTTGAGTAACATGAATTCATACTTGCATTGGTACCATAGAGAAATGCACAATATATAAATAGAGGAACAAGCATAACCAACACATTATCCAAATAATTAGATAGATAAGAGAGAAGCATGAATTGATAATTATATCCTTGTACACCAAACACTATTGATTAAAGAATTATCAACATATTGGAATTCATAATATTCTCCAAAAAAAACAAAAGCAATCCATCCACTCAAATCTTATAAAAAAAACATAAAAAGGACAAAAGAAGGAAATAAAAGACACAAAAGTCGGGGATACCATAAATATTCATTGTTATATCGATGGATAGCATTCACAACACTCATATATAATTGATGGAGTGGTGGGGGTATTTATACCAATAACAAAACCCTAAATTACATTAGAAAGTTTAAACTAAGTTGACATAACATGAGGGATTTAAGTTTAATTACAAGTTATAAGATGGTCTTAACCATGACAAGGTTAATTGTGGCCCATAGGGCTTATATAATAAAATATTATAATAAATTAAATACATTGTCTATTAATTGTCCTTAGGCCTATTTAATATTATATCATGCAATGTTAGCTTTGTCCATGAATCATATTACACTTTCAACTTCCCCTCATAGTCTAAATTGAGGGCCAAGGAGAGTAGACATTAGTGAAAATAATATCTTTCCCCATAATGGATGCTCTAGTGGGCCTTTGTAGTTGATGTAGATCCTTCTAAATACTCCTTGTCATCTAAAAGACGTCTATCATTCTTTATAAACTTAGCTTCAATCCTTTGTAACTTTAGCAAATAGTTCTTCATTAGATGTCCTCTCTTGCAACATTTGCAAATGGTTTCAACTTCTTTGAATACTTAGCATAGCCCTTGGGGCCCTATGGCATAGCCTCCTTCGGTTTTAATTCCTTTACATAAGTATGTATTTATGAACCACTGCCACAATTCCTCATTCCCACTTGAAAATGTATTGGAAGAGAGAAAAGTTGATCAAGAGTAAGAGTTTTTTGTGATTTCAATAACATAGGAATCATATGAACCATGAGGTTCAACATATAAAAAGGAGAGATATTAGCAAGGAAAATATTCACACATTCTATATCATCTTTCTTTTACCTTGAAAAAATACAATATCTACTCTTAATGCCTTAAATATAGCGATATAGTCCTTAATGTTATCAAACTCAACCAATTTGAGAGAAGAAAGCTATAATTCCAAGCAACTTACTTCAATTGTATTTAATTTCCCATTATATGCATTTTTTATGATACCTTAATAGGTTTACTTTCCTCTTTGATATAAAAGTAATTCTAGATCAATCAACAAGGAAAATAGGCCAAGAGATTCTTCCTTTTGTTAACAAGTTTCTTCATCAAGGGTTGTTACTTTATATTCTTGAAAGATGCACCATAGGTTCTGACTTCATAATAGTCCAATAATTTGGGTTGACCTAATATTGTAATTTTATCCATTAAGATGAATAATTGGAATTTGATGATCCATCTTACACAATCCAACCTATAAAACCATAGCAAGTTCTTGAAATGATGTAACCAATGTGTAGAGTTCAAAACATCATGTAATTTAAAAAAAGGAGGATCAAAATACTTCCATATGAAAAATTTATGACATCCAAAATTTTATCCCTAATGGACCTCAAATATGTAAAAATTAAATGCCCAAACCTTAAAGAATTAGAAACCAAATTCTTCATTCCATTTGATATCCTATGAGTTGCTAGTGTCTTCCATTCATATTTACCACTTTAGGGCACCTGAGTTATTGTAACTATGATAAGTGACTTCTTCCATTTGGATGGGGTCTTATATATACAAAAAATGCTACAATATGTGGCATGACATTGTGTCACTTTGTACACCATGTTAGCCTAAAATCCAAGTGATCCTTTTGTAGTGTAAAATAGCATTACTA
The DNA here is from genome assembly GCA_028583015.1 of Wollemia nobilis. Classification (NCBI taxonomy): domain Eukaryota; kingdom Viridiplantae; phylum Streptophyta; class Pinopsida; order Araucariales; family Araucariaceae; genus Wollemia; species Wollemia nobilis. The sequence goes on from JAQPPZ010015413.1 coordinate 1,431,358, forward strand.
GAAATCAAACCTGGGCCAGTCAATTCTAAAGTCATCGCTCTATCCAGACTATCAATACTTGCATTGGGACTTATGATGCAAGATCTCCAACAAAAATGTAAGTAAGGTGATTTAAAAATTTAACTCTAGTAGGATTTGAATTGCCAACCTATAGTTCCTAACATGCTTCCTCTAGCTAGTATGGCTACTACCATGTGTTTATTAAATCTTTAGACATGTCCTTGAAGATCATGATTTGTTTTGGTATTTATTAGAAGATATTTGCAAAAAGGGTATGGATGGGCTTTAAAATTTTGACCTTCCTTCATCTACATCCAAGCAGGAGCTCTAGTGATTGGGTTGTCATCCTTCTGTATTTGTCATGATTGAACAAAATGTTATATTTCTACCTTTTCTATCAAAGATCAATGAGCAAAATGGGTTATATGAATTGAACCCCAGATCTATCCAAGCAACACTCTTCGTATTTCCTGTGCTATCCACCTTAGCCACATCTTTTGATGCATCATTATACATATATTTTGGCTTGATAATGCACTCGAGAAGAATCACTAAAAATGAACAAACATGAATTTGTGTCATTATTCCTACTAAGGAACTAGTGGAAAACAATTCAAATTCAAATTCAAAAAATATTGTACTTGCCACTTTGAAGAAGAACCTTGATTCCTTTGGAAACTAGAGAGTTGAAGAAAAAAACAAATATTAAATTTAGATAAGGGTTTTAATGACAACAAAGAAGGAATAAGAGATAACAATATTTATCTAGAAGGCTATAAGAAGAAATGGTATAAATAAAGATAAATACTTCTCATTGCTTCTTGTGCAAGAAATGCTTGTGAAACTTTGATTAAAAAAAACCACCCTAAAGATCAAAAGAAGTATTAGAGGGTCAAAGTTGAATTTTTGCATGACCAAGTGACACTGCTTCGTACCCACTTTGATACCTTTTTATAATTAACAATATATTCTAAATGCAAACAAAAACAATCTAACTACTCAAATCTTATATAGAAAGTGTAAAAAGATAGAAATAACATAAGAGAAAATTGTTGGGGTTCTTGTAGGCACCATAAATAATCATTGTACTATCTATGACTATAATTTACAAAACTCTGATATAATAGATGGAGTGGTAGGAGTATTTATACCAATATCAAAACCCTAAATAAAATTAATAAGGCTAACCTAAACTGACATAACAAGAGGAATTTAAGATTAATTACAAGTTATAAAATGGGTTTAATCGTCAATAGACTAATCATGGCCTATAGGGCTTACATGATAAAATATTACAAATAATTAAATATGTTATATAAATTAAAGCCTATTCAATATTACATCATACAATGTTGACCTTGTCCATGCATCATATTACACTTTCAACACATTAACAAATATGAAAGAAGTTGCAAAATTGTGTATAAATACATATTTTGCACAAAGAAAAAGCTTGATAAATATCATGATGATATATTATTAAATGAATGTAATGAATAAGTATTTTTTCTAATACAAAGTTAATTGTAGGTGATAAAGTATAGATTACATATTCCAATATACAAAGATAATTGTAACCAAGGAAGTGAAATTCTTACCTTTTTAAGTCAGAGATTAAAATGGAGGTTTTTGGACTTTTCGAGTTTGAGACGAAAGACATTGCGTACGACTCTGCAAAAGGCACTGCAAATGATTATGTAGAGAAGACATATAATTGATACATGATGATAGAGATTGGAGAAGCTCATTGTCTATTGAAAGCTTGCATTAAAGTTTATTTCCATGACAAAACCTTGAAAGGATTGTTAGTGATTACACCCAACATTTTTCTCCACACTAATGGGATTTGTTACCAGATTGAAATTATTGGGCCGACTGAGACTTTGAATTACGGGGAGGAAGGCATTAATGAAGTAAAAGCTTACAATAAAAATACCTCTTCGAATATTTGAAATACTCCTATTCTAATTTTAGGAGTTTATAATATTTTAAGGAAAAAATAGGGCCCTCCTGTACTATTTTTAGGGCTTTTACCCATATGTGGAGAAGTTGTGCATCTTTTAGTATTTAGAGTGAATATTTGGGACAATCATCGCCACGACAGGCCCAAATCTATAGTGGAGAAGCATTTGGGTAAAAAAAATAGTTTTCACGGGATGCAAGGCTTTTATAATGGACGAAACTCCATCCCTCAATGCTCTTGAATCTCAAGTTCCTTTAACTCCCCTTGGGAACCTTTCAAAGAGTGAGTGGAGCTTACCATAGGGATACACTGTTGATCCAAAAAACCCTAATCTAGCAACACGTTGATTGCATGCAAAGCATGGTAAGCCATTTTTAATTGGTCTTCATGATTCCTTTGCTAAAGTAGCTAATGACTTGTCTGAACGTACTGTGATTTTATTTTTTTACAAGGGATACCACTTGAGATTTATTTTCTCAAATGGGTTAGGGGGGTTTGGGAAAACACTAGAAGTTGGATAATTGAGGTTATTTGAGGGTTGGGAAGGGGGTACATAGCAGTCTCCTTTGCAAATCTTGAACATACCAAAAAACCCTCCAATACGAAACTTGGGTTATTTGTGGGTAAACTTGTTATCTACAAGGCTGGTCTTTGGATTTTCATCCAAAGGGTCCCTCTAGGGCAAAATACCCTCTTTGGATAGAGTTGCCATTTTTATCTCTTTCATGTCATCCCTTTCTCAATAAAATTGTTGTTGTTCTTGGTAAGGTTTTGTGGTCTCACCCTATGTTAGAAAAATTGTCTAATTATAGAGTGCACCCTTGTATTTGTGTAGAAATAGATATTTCCAAGCCATTTCCCCCCTTCCTTGACCTTAATTGGTTAGGTTTCCATGTTTGTCAACCTCTTATATACCTAAAATTACCTAATGCATGTTTTTACTATAGAGAAGTTGGATACTTGATCAAAAATTGTCCAAAAAATAGCTAAAAAGGAACAAATGGAAGTGACCACTAAAAAAATTGCAAAAAAAATCCCAACTAATGGCCCTCATATGGAAACTACAACTGAAAATTTAGCTGATAAATTCCCTACCAATGGCCCTCAACACCCCCAGTTCCTAAAAAACCTTCTCCTTCTTAGGTCATTCCTCCCAAGAACCCTCTTGCCTCATCCTCAGATCTTGCTAGATTCGTCTCTCAAGTTGGTCAAAATAAGGTTCTTGCTCAGCAAATCCATTTGAAAAACATACAATTGTTGCCAATTAGTGAAAATATATTCCACTCTCTAATTCATGAGGTCAATCAGCCTCTAAATCACCCCTCATGAATTTAAATATTCTATCTTGGAATGTTAGGGGGCTCTCCCTCCCTTATCGTAAGTTTCAAGTTCAAAAAGTAGTTGTTGAAAATCATATTTATGTTCTTTTCCTTCAAGAACTGAAAGTCACTGGTCACACTCTCACCCATTGTATGGACATCATTGGTGGTGGATATGCATCTGCATTTTCTACTTCTCATATTAATGGTAAAGGAGGTGTTGCCCTTTCCATAGCCAAGCCTCTTTGTTATACTATTCTAGACCATGGTGAAGACCCTGCTCACTGTTGTGTGTGGGTTAGATTGGCTCTCAACTATCAGGTTATTGGATTCTATTCTATCTATGCTCCTAATGAAACTCCTAGTCATATATAGATATGTGGGAATTGTTAGTTGTTTCTCTCCCTCCTACATAATGGATCCTTGGAGGTGACTTTAATATGATTAAGAATCCTAGTGACAAAAGTTGGATTGGTAGTAGACCCCTTTCTAATATTGAATTTGGTAGTTGGTTGTTTTATCATAATAATTTAGGTGTGCATGACCCTCTCTTTGGTAAAGCCTCCTCTCATAGAGATAATTGATTTATGTGGTCCAACTATCGTCAAGGTTCTGCTAGAAAGCTTGTTTGTTTGGGTAAATTTTATTTCAGTAATTATTTCCTAGATAAATTCTCCATCCATGAGCAAGTTCGTGTCCTTCCTAACACAACTTTGTCTTATCACCTTCCTATATTATCTTCTATCCAAACTTCCTCTATCTCCCTTAATTCCATGCTACTTCATTTCAAATTAAATGTGTCCCACCTTGATAGTCCTACTTGTTGTCACCTCGTAGAGCATGTCTAGAATATATTTTCTAGACCAACTGATAATACTGGCTGGATCAAATGGTTTGAAACAACTATTTTCAATATAGTTTCATCCCTTATATGGTATGGGTGCTCTATTACCAGGAGGAAGAAGATTCAAGAGAGTCTCATTCATAATGATATCTCTCATCTCCGTTCCATGCTTATAAAAGACCCTACTAACACTATTGTTCAATGCGATCTAGCTAATGTTGAAAATCTAGCTAGATTTTATGATTCTTATCATGCTAGACGGGCACATGTTAGATCTCATCTCAATTAGATATCCTAAGGAGACAAGGGAACAATTTTTTTTAACTACCTTAGACATAAGAATATTTTAGAAAGGATCACTGAGTTGGAGGACCCTTCAGGTCATTCTATTTTCGACTCTAAAGAGATCATGAATCTTTTTAGAGCTCATTTCTCTCAACTTTTTACAGCGGAGCCAAGGGATAACATCCAATGTATATGTGAAGGAACATATTCCCTCCCTGGTAGATCCTATTATTCAATATCAACTTGAATATTCTCTTTCTATGAACGATCTATAAACTACCCTTTTTTCTATGAAGAGTGACAAAGTTGTCGGCTTGGATGGTCTCCCAATGGAGTTTTATAAAAAAAATTAGCATATTCTTTCCTCTGATTTGCATCATGTTTACCTGGAAGATCTCCATAATGTTTCCCTCAAATATTATATCAATGTAGGGCTTATCAAGTTGATTCCTAAAGGTACAAATCATAACCAAATCTCCAATTAAAGACCTATTACCCTCCTCAGTACAAGATCATAGCTAAAGCTATAACATAAAAATTTAAAATTGTTGCTCAAGGGATTATTTGCCCAGAACAATCTGCTTTTCTTAAAGGATGTTATATTTTAGATAATATTATGATGGCCTAGGAAACTTCACAATGGGATATCGACTCCAATCAATATGCCCTCTTAGTTAAGTTAGATTTTGACAAAGCTTATGATAGAATTATATGGGATTTTATTCTTAGCATGCTTTCTTGGCTTGGTTTTGGTCCAAAATTCTGTAATCAAATTGGTATGCCCTTTGGTGATGCTTCAGCTTGTGTTCAAGTTAATGGAACTCTTTCCCCCTCCTTCCCTCTTCAACAGTCTATCAGATAAGGTTGTCCCCTTGCTCCTTTTTTGTATGTTTTGGCTATCGATGCTCTTGGTTATCTTCTTCCTAAGGCTCATTCTGATGGTCTAGTTCAAGGTATTAAGCTTCCTGGGGATAAACATGCTCTTAACTCGCATTTTGTTGATGATTCCCTTCTTTTTCTTAAAAATACCCAACAAGAGGTGGATACAATTAAAGATATTGTTCAACTATTTTGTGATGTCTCTGGATATTGTATCAACGATTCTAAAATTGAAGTCTTTTATACATCTTCCTCTCCTCATGGATGCAACTCCTCGATTGAGTGGAATATCATCCCTCATGGTATGTTTGTGCATTACATAGGAATTCCCTTTGGGATTAATCTCTTCTAAAGATGTGTGGAATTGGGTTATGAAAAGACTTCAAAAAAATTTAATGCGTGCTAGCTCGATTTCTTTCCTTAGCAAGAAGAATTCAAGTTGCAAATAAAATTATGAAGGCCTCTCATGTTTATTACTCATCTTGTTGGATGGCCCCCAAGGTAGTCTATAACAAATTAACTCAGGCCATTCTTAAAATTTTATGGACCAAATGGGAAGGGGAGGTGGGAATAACTATCATCTCATGGAAGCTTTGTACTCAACCTAAGGCTTTAAGAGGTCTTGGCATAATTGATCCTCTTACCCAAAGCAAAATTTTGGATGCTAAATGGGTTGCTAGAGCCATCATTGGTGATGAAAATTGGAAACACCTATTTTGTTACAGAATCTTGCTAGCTACTCACAAAGATAAATGGAAAGAAACCCCATGGGAGGATAAGGTCCTTAATGCTATTTACTTTACAGTTAAAGGATCTATTCTAGTTACCCAAAACTGGAAACCTTGGCAACCAGTTTCTCATTTATTGGCTTGGAAGTCCGACTCCTTGAGACATGGTTTGAGCATCGGTCTAAATAGTCTTTGGTGGAATAAACTTATCCTCCATAATGATAAACATTTAGCTTTATGCAATGATATTCAAGGTCTAGTTTTTTCTAAGAAATATATTAATAGAACTAAAGATATTTGGGATCCGGATAGCTGCTCAATTCTTACTTGGAACCAAATATACAATTATTATTCCCTTCCCTTTAGGTTCAAAGAGTCTTATGGCTTAGTTGTGGCTTCCATACCTTGTGAGGTTCTTATAAATTTGGGAACAACTGCCCATAATATTTGGAATGACTAGAGATGACATAATGGTCATAGAATCTCTTCTATTACTTCTAGTTGGTTATACAAAAATCTTTTGTGTCCCCCTTCTTTAGACTCTAAGCTCAATGTCAAGTGGCAAGTGAATTTTACCAATACCCAATGGTAGTTTCTTGCTACTTAAATTTGGAAAGCTCCTGTTGAATCCAAAAATCAACTTCCTGGATGGTGAATTCTACAGAAAAAAAATTCCAACTTTTGAAAGTTTGGCTAGGATTTTACACATTCCCCCTCGATGCAAATTTTGTAATTCTTTAGAAACTCTTATTCACTTGTTTTGGTTTTGTGATATGGCTAAACAGTTTTGGGATATCTTTTAAATTTTTTTTCTTTCTTTCACTAGATCTTGGAAGCTTTCACTACTTGGTTTTTCTTAGCTAGATCAGTGCCCCAAACTCTGGGATGTTTGTAGACTCATTCTTCTCAAGCACATTTGGAAGTGCAGATGCAAAAATGTGTTTACTGGATCTACTCCTCCATGGGATATAGTTTTAGCAAATTTGACCTTTGATCTTTTGTTACATGTGGAACACATTCATTTCCAAGTCTATGAAAATTCTAACACACCTCAAGATGTTATTGATAGACTTCATCAACTTTCTCATATGATTCGGGATCTTCAGAAGGTCCAACAAAAAACTAAAAAGAAGACAATTAACAATGAGGAGCAAGTTCATATTTTGATTCCTTGTATTTCTTCTTTGAAGACTTCAAAAGATATCACGTAAGACATGTCCAAAATTTCTTCATATAGCAGACTTTCCCATAGATGAATGTTGATATCTAGTGTATTGTAGCAAGATATAGCTATAATATTTTTTTGTTGATATTAGCTTCTATTATTATGTATATTCAGTTATAGATGCTTTATTCCTGATCTATTTCATTTTGTTTTTTAACTAATGAACAATATTAGCATGAAAATATTGTAATGTTCTATTAATAAATTAATATAATCTTAACTTTTTCTAAAAAATATAATTAAATATATTGTGTCAAAGACGGTTTAACTTAGAATCATTTAACATATAAAATGTCATTTAAAATATTTAACAACTAATTTAAAGAGAATTAATAAGTTAAAGTAAGTAGGTTAAAAAGGGATAAAAATGCTGGGAAAGGGAATGAACATCTTAATTATGAAAGGTTGATAAATGTTAAAAATATGAGTGGTGTATTAGAAGAGGGAGGTGCTTTAAAAATTTTAGGTTATAAATTATAAAAACAGAAGAGGTATTGTAAAAGCTGGTATAATGGTACGATAGGTTTGAAGTTTAAGGTTTTAGATATTAATGTTTATTAGTTGTGTTAGGGGTTAAATTACGGGGGTTAATGAAAAGTACAAATATACAATCATGGACAAATGGGCGTAAACTAAATAAAATAAATCATTGTTATATTGAACATAGTATGGGTATGAACATAAACTAAATAAAATAAATCATTGTTATATTGAACATATGGTATGGGTATGGACATAAACTAAATAAAATAAATGAGTATGGGTATACATCTAATTTTATTTAGGTTATGTAAAAAATCTTTATAAACTTTAGTGTATTGAATGAACATAAAATTAATGAGATTTTAATTATTTAAGGAATTAAATAGTTAATGAGATCCTAACTATTTAGGGAATTAAACGGGATAATTTTATAGTTAATTTGGCTACTATCAAACAATTTATTCTTTTCAGGTTAAAAAATGTTAGAATAAAGCACAAGTAAAAACAAAGTCAATGGGACTGGGCTATTCAAGGAATTGAATTTGGAAAGCCCATTGACAAGCACTCGGTCGCTATTAGGAAAGCCCATTGACAAACACTCGGTCGCTATTAACCTTCTTATCCCTTTCGGGTTAAAAATGTTCAATTAAAGTACAAATTTTTGAAAGGAGTTCTAGTCGCTTGTACCAAAGTTTGAACTTGGATTTTTTTATAAAAACCCAAAGACATATTAGTAAAATATCTCTTATAAAAGATACACATAATAATGGATGGAATATTTTCGAAAAAAATTATAAGTACTAAAAATTACAATTAAAAACATTTTCAATAAATATGAGTAAAAGTATAAATTTTAATAAATTAAACGGAATTAGTCTGAAAAAAATTCATTAAACTTTCTTAAAAAAATTCAAATTCAATTAATGAATAATTGTAATATATTTCAACTTAAACAAATTAAAGTGAATTTCCTATCATTTTATACCTATACAATTTATCTTGATTTAATGAATAATTATTCTATTTTTAGTAAGCCTTCATGAAAATTATAAACTAGTTGAGCAAGATTCCTCAGCAATTTTTCAAGTGTATGATTTTACTGTCCATGGTGGTAGAGATCATAATTTATTTAGAGTAAGAACCATATTCAGTTGATCTATATTAAATATATTAATTAGGTTGAAATTTTTAAATAAATAAATATAATATTAATAATAAATTAAATTTAAAAAAAATATATTTATTTTTTAATTTTTAATTAGTTTCTATCTAAAAATATTTATTTTTGTTTATTATATTTTTTTAAATTTTATTTAATTTAAAAATATTTATCTATTTTATTATGATTTTTTAAGTTTTGTCTAGCTCTCACCTTCTTAAGATGGAGCTAAAATTTTAAGTGAATTGTAACATGGTATATTGTTATAAAAAAAATTTGTTTTAAATATAACATCTAAGTTGTTATTTAGATGTTGTTTAAAATATAATATTTAATTTATAGGTTAGATGTTTAAAGTTAATAATTTAAAAAATATGGTAAAAAGGATGAAAGAGTTTGAGAAAAGGGTGTTTACAATAATTATAAAAAGTTGATAGATATTAAGAATAGAATGATATCTTTTTGTTTAGGTTTTTTTAATTAGTTATATGGAATTGAAATGGTCTTACTTGTAATACATTATAACTACATAACGGTATTACAATGATATTTTTGTTAATTATACATGTATCATTTGACAAGACTCAAACATTGGTTTTCTTAAAATTCAAGGTATCTAACCAACTGATCCCATGTCATTTTTTTTTTTTTATGTTTTATCTATAATATTGAAACCTTGGTCTAGTGTATGAAACTTTTGTTCTTCACCACTTGTCCTAAATCCCATGGACAAATGTTTTTTTTTATAAGTTAAAATTTTTATTGAAAACAGGTTTTGACAAGATCCCAAAACTTGAATACAGTAGAACTGATTACAACAGAAACAACATAACAGAGCACACCTGCTCAGCGAATAATATAAAAGAAGAGGACGTAGCCTCACAACTAAGAGAACAAAATGCCCTTACGTAAGTAGGAAAAACAGTAAAAGAGATGAAGCCTGAGCATACCAAAATAACACTGAGACCATTAGGCCTGATCTTTATCTTAATAATCTATGTCTTTGAGTTCATCCTTCATTTCATCCTTGCCGTCATCCTCGTCATTGCCTGAAGCAATTGGAATCCCACCACCATCCTTAAACTTATCCGTGGCAGTATTCTTACCACCATCTTCAGCAACTTTTTTGTTGAAGAATAATATATTTAAAGTGTTGTAGAGGTCAGTAAATTGGGAGATACAATTGGTAATGAAATTGATGATGTACTGTTTGAGACAAAGGTTCAGATCATTATTGTCTTCCTCCTCAGAATCAATGATTAGAGTTTTCTTCTGATGCATAAGTTTTTTCATCCAAATTGAGGATCTAACTCCCTCTGGTTTTTTTGGAGACTCTAATTTGATTTTCTTGGAGTCCTGGTATCTCAATTTTTTAACAACCTCTATAGTAGCCCATTTTTTAGTCGATATTATCGAGGAACAGGACACAAAGGGACTAGTTTTGGACTGACTTGGCTTGACATGGATGGTGCTAGGCTTACCTTTGCTAGTATGAGCAACAAAAATTGGGATGCCTTGAGGGCAATGGATGAGCCAATGATTGTACAGGACCTTGTCAGGGTCGTCAACAGTGATGAAATCCATAATGGGTTTCATCACACTATTCCACAAAATGGGAAGCGTAGATCTCTTCATACCCATTCTAGTATGTTTGCAGAGCTCTTTGTCCTTGATTTGTTTCAATTCAACCTCCCATTTGTGCTTTTTGTGCCTTATGGATCTTCCTCTCATCGACTGGCCAATTAATTCTGCGAGAACTTTGGCATCAACTTCGAAAGAGAAGCCTCGAATGAGGAACTTACCATTATCTTAGGAATCAAAGAAGACCAAAGTGATTTCATAATCAACCCTATAAAATTACCTGAAGAAGGGCATGAATTCTCTTTCATAAAGCATGACTTTGGTAATGGGGTCGATATCGATTGAAAGGGGCTCAACAAAACTCATGGTGAATAGTTTGTTGAACAATGAGAAAGGACCGAACAAGGGGGCATAGAGATGATAGGAGTCCAAAATGGGAGAAAAATTAGACTCGTAGAGGTTACTCATAGGTAGAGGGAAAGACCTACATAGGATGCAGATCCAAAGAATCTGAGAAGGACTGCAGATTATGAAAAGTTGAATCTTGGGTTGGAAAGAAAAAGTAGCATAGAAACAGACAACAACAGAGGATAATACAACCTCATTGGGCCAAAGGGTAATAAGGTGGAGGGTAAGGTGGGGAGAATAAAATAGGAAGGACATCAAGGAACGAAGGGTGTGAAAATGAAGATACTAGATAATGATGCAAGGGTGTGGGTGTAAACAATTGGATGACAAAGGGTATGAGTGAGGGCAACCAAACGAACAATGGATGGCACCTTGAAAAAAGGAGAACATGGTGTGAAAGCTTTGGAAGGCACAAGAGATGAGGTATTTGAAACATGAGGTAAAAGGCCCAGGGATCAAAGCGATGAAAAAGATAGAGAATAAAAGGATCTCGCAGATTTTGAAGGTCCCTAAGACCAAGAAGGTACAAGAACCGTTGGGGACTATTCGAAGAGGAGATAAGAAATTAAAAAAAAAAATTAACTACATCATTGATTGAAAGAAAAAATATCTGGGTCCACGATGTCAAAAAGTTTTCATGGTAAGCCACTTGTCCACAACTGTAGGCTTAAAACATTGATACCGAAATTGGCCAGTTTATCAACGACTTTGTTGCTTTCCCTGAAAGCATGTTGAAACAATATCTCTTGATGGCACTATCCTAGAATTCTTGCTTCCTCTATACAATCCTTGATCCTCCAAGCAGTCTTTTGATTGTTCTTTATGTAGTTAATGGTGTTGAGAGAATCTCCTTCAACCATGAGCCTTCCAGGGTAGGATTTAGCAAGAAGCAAACCTCTCCACTTGGCCCTGGCTTCCGCAACTTGATTAGATTGAATTCCCAAGGGTTCTGCAAAAGCCAATATTACATTTCCTTTGTGGTCTCTTAGGACATCACCAACATTTGATTTGCTAGGGTTGCCCTTGGTAACCCCATATAAATTTAGCTTGATCCAACCTTGAGGTGGAGGTTTTCAAGAGAACTGGGATCTTATGTTAGGAATAGGTTGGGGTAGGTTTTCCACAATAGGTAAATTCAAATATCTGCTTAGGGAGGATTAAAAAATGGAAGCATGAAGATCTAAGAGAGGAATAAGAGCAAAAATTTTAATGGAAAATTTGAGGATTTTAAGGGCAATAAGGTCGAGGATTTATCAGAAAAAATTCTATGGTTTATTTTGTGCCACAAGAAATGGTGAAGATAGACTTGCCAAAGGAATTTGATGCGGGGATTATGGAAAGGGTTCAACCATTGGATAAAGAGATCTATAATAGAGAAAGGTTTGACCCAAATAATGTGGAAGGATTGGAGGATATTGTTAAGGATAGTGGGTGAAAAATGATAGGAAAGGAAAATGTGGTGGGAGGAGTCCCAAGAAGCAAGGCAAAGGTAGCATCTATTAGGAAAGATGCAACCTTTTTTAATCAGGTTATCAGTAGTGAGTATATTATCTCGAATGGATGTCTAAGCAAAAAAAGGAATTTTAGGAATGAGTGACTTGGGCCAAACAAGGTGGTAAGGGAAAATATGATCCTCAAGAGGGAGTAGAAAACTATAAGCAGACTCGACAAAAAACTCTCAACTTTGTGAAAATTCCTAGAAGACCTGATCTTTAGCATTACCTGAAGGGATAATAGTGGAATTCATGAGGAATTACAACTTTCTGGATTCATCAGGTCTAGTAATACTATTAATAACCTTCCATCGTCTCCTGCCATTGAAGGAGCATAAAAATTCTAACACTTTTGGGCCAAAATTGTTATCATTGACCACTTTTAGGCCAACAAGGTCGGGATCATTGATGAGAGGGTCACTTCTAATCAATTTGTCATTCCAAAAATTAATCCTGAGATCATCACCTAATCTCCATTGCAAATATTTTTTGACAAGAGCTCTGGTGTTTAGAGTTGACTTTCAAAATGTTGATCCTATGCAAGGAGCCATGTCGCTAAGAAAATATGTTGCCTACAAATATTTTCTTTTAACAATGGGAACCCAATCATTTTCCACATTAGTAATTAACTACCAAGCTTGTTTGGCCATGAGGGTAAGGTTTAGGAGATGGAATCTTCTAAGGCATGATCCTCCCTTAAGCTTTGGCATGCAAAATTTTCCCAGGCCACTAAATGAAAATGATGCTTGGGATCAGTATCAAAAAACAAAAAGGTTTTTTGGATTTGTTCAAATCTAGAGCAAACGGCTACAAGGACTTTGAAAATAGACATAAAATAAACTGGGATGCTCTTAAGGGTGGCCGATGTAAGGGTGGATTTGGTAGCTTGTGACAAAAAATTACCTTTCCACATTGATAAATTTATTTGAAACCTTTCTATCACATTATTCCACGTTGAAGTAGAAGGTTTACCAACAAAAAGAGGAAGGTCTAGATAAGTGGAAGGAAGGGAAGAAAAAAAGCACTCAAGAATTTTGGAAATTTTGGCTTACCTCTGAATGGGAGTATTAAAAAATATATTTTGCTTTATTGAAGTTAATTTTTTGACTAGTAGCTTCTTCATATAATAGCATAATATACTTGATGACTTTGGCCTCAAAAATAGAATCAGATGTGGAAATGATTGTGTCATCCATGAATTGTTGGTGGATAACAGGATTGGTTTGGGTTGCAGCTTTAATTTCTAAAATTAGGTTATGTCTAAAAGAAGCTTTTATAGTTCACCCTAGAGCTTCAACAACAATTATGAATAACAAGGGGAGATAGGATCTCCATTCCTTAAACCTCTATTACTTTTAGAATAACCAGTTGCAGATCCATTCACAAGAATAGAAAACCAGAAATTAGAAATGCACCCTCTGATTAACTCAACCCACTCAGTGTAAAACCTAAATCTGAGCAGGATGGCAATGAGGAAATTCCAATTAACTCTATCAAAATATCATGCATATCCAACTTGAGGAGAAACGTGGTTTCTTAGTTATAGATACAGAGTGCAAGGCTTCATGAATAGTGATGGTTCCATCCAAAATGGATCTACCCTGAATTGAAATTCCCTGGTAGGAGTCTATGATGGTGGGCATAACATCCTTCATCCTGATGGCAATATATTTGGTGAAGATCTTATACACTACATTGTATAGACTAATGGGTTTAAAGTTGGTAATATGCTTAGCATTAGGACTTTTAGGTATTAAGGCAATGAAGGTGGAATTGAAACTTCGAGGGATATACTTGGATGATTAGAATTATTTAACAGTAGAGCACACATCACAACCAATAATATCCAAAAAAATTTGGAAGAATCACGGAGGGAATCCATCAGGACCAGGGGCTTTATCTGGATCCATGGAAAATAAAGTTTGCTTAATCTCCTCATTAGAGAAAGGATCAATGAGTTTAGCATTGGCCTCATCATAGATAGATCTAGGAATATGATAAAGCATGGAATCCTTAGCAAGGTCTGATCCATTATTGCAATCCCCAAGAAGAGAAGTGAAATATGAGATATCTTCATCTTTGATTTCTAGGATATCTAAAGTTGTGGATCCATGAATTCTCACCAATTTTTTGATTCTGTTGATACTTTTGTTTCTTAAAGTAGAGGCATGAAAAAATCTTATGTTTGAATCTCCTTCTTTGAGCCATAAATCTCTAGACTTTTGTCTCTAGAATATTTCTTCACAGACAAGGATGTTATGATATTCAACAAGGGTTGTTTTCTCTTCAGACCTGATTTGATCATCATAGTGACCATTCTGAATCTTGTTTTATATTGAGGTTAGTCTTTCCATGATGGTCTGTTTGCTTTCAAAGAGATTTCCAAACACCTCTTTGTTCCATATTTTGAGATTATCCTTTACCTTTCTCAATTTTTGGGTGAAACAGAAAGAAGGTCATCCTTGTTCATCCTACTGCCAACACTCAGCGATTCTATTTCTAAAATCAATATGTTGAATCCACATTCAAATATCAGACATCAGATATTTGCTTGTCTTTATCCACTGATTTTTGAAGCCTGATGTTGAATCCAGTTTCAAGACATCAGTACAAAGATCAGAATCTTCCACACTCTTGTTACCCCTACACTGCTCTATGGCTATGAAGTTTGGGGCCCTAGCCTCAGACAGTTGGGTTAATCTCATATTGAAAGGGTCCTCATCTCAATATTGTCCAAGTTTATTCATTCCAAAAGTATTGTTCCACATCCCATCATTCTAGCTGAGTTTGGTGCTCGTTCGTTGATTACAATAGTAATATTTCTTGTTGTCTTTTTACTGCGTATATTTCAATGAATGTCGAACATGAGAAGATATCCATATTTAGCACTACAATCCTCAATATAGTTGGCAAATCAAGGGGTTAGGAATTGCTAGTATGCTTAGACCACTACTCTACTTCAATATCTTGGCCTAGACATCATGAGACCTCCTCCTACTAAAGCATCAATCAATGCACCATACTCTAATAAGGATATTCGAGATGATATTTACTCAACATATATAAAAACTACTTGGACTAATCCAAAGGAACCTCTTTCATCAAAACTGCTCCATTACTCTCACTTTTATCTCTAACTAGAAAATGGATTGATCACTACTCCAAAATATAACTTGATACAAATTTCACATAGCCTCAAGTTTCCTCTAGCTCAGCTACAAGTTTGCTCCCACCAAATGCATATTGAGATAGATCATCACCTCCTCAGAGATCAGCGTATTTGTAGATTGTGTAGTCTTGATGTGGAATCTGAGGAGCATTTCATTTTCACCTATCCTATCTACTACAAGATACGAGGTAGATATTATTTCTTATTCAGAGACACCCATACACTAAAATATTGGATTAATTATGAAGATCAGAGATGCATTGCCCTTTTCATTTGGGAATTATTCAATCTCAAGAAAGAACTACTTAGTAACAGGTTGTAGAAGATAACAAGATCTCGACTTATCACTTCATTATTCCAACCTCTAGAGGCCACGACCAGGAAGTGTCAGGGTGATAACAAAGATACAACAAGATCAACTCATCGTTGAATCCAATAAAGAATATCCACAATGAAATCCAACTCTTACATAAATCACTTCTCTTCAGCCTTGAATGTTGGGAGTAATTCTTGATCCACAAATTTTGTATATCATATGTCATCCTGTTTACTATTTTTCTTACTTTATTTTCTTTGGAGCTGCATTAGGCACTCCCATTGCTTTGTATATGTCTTACTTTATAGTCCTATTGACCTCTTTTGATCATCGATGGACATTAATACAAATTCAAATTCAAATTCAAATTCAAATTTCTTCGAATCTAAAAGGATTGTTAAAAGGATTGTTTTTATCTACCTCTAGTAAAAAGGGACAATGATCGGATCCAAATTTAGGTAAAGAATAAAGATTTGCATCACCAAAAAAATATATTACCTCTTGGGAAAGAAAAACTATATTCAAATTAACCTGAATGAGTCGGTTTCCCACTCTTCTATTACTCTAGGTAAAATTGACATCTTTGAGTTTGATATCATTGAGGTTATTTGAGTCAACAAATTCAAGGAAGTCTTCCACACTTTTTAAAGGGTATCCAACTCCTTTTTTTCGGATGGGTATAAATGAGAAATGAAATCTCCCGCTATAATCCATAGGAGGTTATTGAAAGAATTTTTAAATTTGGTCAGAGTATCCCAGAATTGAACCCTTCTAGAAATAGTATATGGAGCATAGATGTTAGTCAGAATCCAGGAGCAATTATTATATTTATCATAAAACATAACACTTAACATTCTATAAATTGACTAGATCAATCTCCCTTCTAATTTCCTTGAGCCCTATAAACACATAATGCCTCTAGAAGAACCTCTAGCAGGGCTGAACAACACATCAACATTCTTCCACATTTTTTTAATAGCATGAATTGAGTTATGATCATCTAATTTGGTTTCTTGCATTAAGAAAATTGTTGGTTTTAATTCTCTTCTCAATGAGCTAACTATCCTTTGTTTAGTTAGCCCATTGAGTCCTCTCACATTCCATGAGAGGATTTTCATTTGGATATTTTGAGTACTTTTCTATCCCCCTTTCCCGAAGGTTAGGGAGGTTTGGAACTTTTCCCTTCAACTTTGGATGTGACTGAAGGAAATAGTGTTTTGTGAATGTCGTTGGCTGTCTTCCTAAATGTCTCTTATCCATTGCTCATTACTTGAGATTCTGCCTCTCTTCTTGTCACTTACACAATATAAGGGTGACTTCATGGAGCTTCTATTCTGTTTGGGGCTAAATTTGTGAGGAACAAATTGCATAGCCACAGGGCTTGAGATTTCTGCAGTAGCTTGATTCTTTGCCAGGCAAAAATATTTAGGGATAGTATTAGAAGGCCTAGGATTAGAAGGAGATTATATTCTAAGAGGAAGGTTATCCATAATATTTTGGTTTTTGAATGATTCAGGAAAGTGGGATGACCCGGATATTGCTAGAGAGCCAAGGCAATGAGGTAGATCGATTTTAGATTTTGGGTATTTGATGATTTATTCATTTTCTATCTCAAACAGAGACGAATAAGAGAGAATGTGAAATTTAGTCAGGATATTAAAAGTGGAACATACTTCATCTTTACTATCCAGAGGGAGGGAAGAGGCAGATATTTTCTTGTCTTTATCCATTGATTTTTGAAGCTCCTGAGGCGGTCTCCTTTCTTCTGGTTCCCTAATCTATATTCCTTTGTTGCTCTAGTTCTGACCATATTTTTATGGTCTAAAATCCTTTTTGAATCCATTGTTCCTGCCATTCTGGGCATTAGGGATGGGGTCTTCTTTCCATGAATTAACCTTTTACTTTTCTTATTGGGATTTCAGAATGGGGCATTAACTTCTGAGGTGTTCTTGATTTTTGTACTCCACACAGAAGGTTGGCTTGTTTTCATACTTCAGGGCCTATTTGCGATAGTAATATCCATACTCCAAATCCACAAATGTAGAAAATTTTGAATCCAAGTTTGTTTTTACACAGATTCTAGCAACCATCATATTTGTGTGGGCTAGGGTAGCTCGGTCAGTGGTAACCAGGTCCCGAAAAACTTTTGCAATTCCTTTGAGGATATCCTCATGCCAAAAATACCATGGGAGGTTCGGGATACAAACCTAGATATGAGCATAATTTATGCTTTGGATGTCTAGATCAAAGTTTTCCACCCATTTGCGTAGAAAAACACTATGACGACCCAGGAACCAGGGTCCCTCCATAAGGATTCGACTTGTATCATCATGATTTCTAATTCGAACACCAAAGAAGCCCCTAGAAAGACCAAATATTTCCATGGAACCAACAGGTTTCCACTTAAGGTGAGCCCATTTTTTAATGGTTTTGAGGACAGGACGACCCCCATTGAGTTTTCCAACAAAGGAGAAGGATTCAAAATAATATTCTTAGGGACTTTGATTTTTGTCCCAATAGGGTTAATAGAGGATGAATACTCTGAGGAGCATGATTTTCCCCCATTAGAGATTTTAGCAAATGAAGGTTTGGCATAAACAAGGCTATTGACAGTGGTCTCATCTGCTAGGGGTCCATGGGTGATAGAGGGATCAATAGCAGGGGATCCATGAGCAACAGAGAGATTATGAGAAACAGAGAGATTATTAGCAAAGGGTCTACAAGCAATACATTTGTCAGGAGGTACATCCTCCCATGATCCCTCCACTTTTTTGAAGGTGCCATCATGACCATTCTATCCTTGCTTAGGATCTCCAAGAGGATTCTTAGCAGAATCATCCTTAGAGCCATCCTCCTGAGCTCCAAAAATTTGAATTTGAGCCTTCCTACCCTCAGTATTTTGAAAATTATGAAGCCCGTCTGAACAATGAATACAATAACCTTTCTCCATCATCGATCCTCCAAAATCATGCCTATGGATTGTTTTTGGAATGATGTGACCCCCATAGACAAATGTTAAGGTTCACCCATAGGATTGGAATTTTGGTTTATGGTGGAAAAATATTCATCCCAACCAATTATACCAAGCCTCATGGTTACCCTCATGTTTACTTTGATCTCATATATTTGTCTATTTTTTACCTTTTTAGGATACAACTAAATATTTAAGTGAATTATAATTGATTATAATGTTAAAAAAGGGTTCTAACCTAAATATCATTTAATATATATCTAAATTATTTTTTAATTGTTTATATAGAATTGTAATAGGCCCTATCCATATTACATCATGACCATATAGTGGTATTACAACAAGTTTGGCAATTATGCATGTATTGTTTGGCAAGATTCAAACCTAGATATCCTCCTTGAAAGTTGAAGAATATAACCAATTGAGCTAATGACATTTGATAGCATGTATCTAAGTTCTCACTTAAATGATATTTAAAATTGTAAAATCTAAGTTATATCTTATACGTTTATAAAAAATTACATACTTAAAAATGGTATATTAAAAAGGGACGACATGGCTAGAAAATGGAGGGGTTATGTTAATTAGTATAAATTGATAGTGGTTAAAAAGATAAGGGATGTGTTACAAGAAAGAGATATGATATAAGTTAGAAATGGGTATGTTAGTTTGATATTTAAGGATTTAGGTATTAGTATTTGGGGTTTAGGCTCAGTTAATAGAGAATGAGGATTTACAGGTAGGGTATAAATAATATGAAACATTTGATGACAATTAGCAATCTATACGATATTAAATCAAATTTCCATAATAAAGGGAGTGAGAGGTTGTTATTGAATTTCATGTTCACATGATGGCTTTATTGATGAAGATCGGAATAATGATGTCATCATCATTTGAGAAGGTTTTGTTTATTAAATATATCATGATTATTATGATGCTAGGCTTTAAACTCCATATTGTGTTTTTATTTTTTTGTGTTTGATAATGATATTGACCAATAATATTATGAAGATTGTAAAATATTTATTCATGTATGTCTATTTAGAATGTTCCAAAAACGAGACTACAAATAAACATGCAAATGTCCACCTATAAAACCTCTACCTTAAATTCTTAACCCAAACCATAAGCAGTAACCCATAATATGTTAGTTTTTAAACTTAATTATACACCTCCTTATAACTTGCATCATCTTTATCCCTTTTATCATATCTTGACCCCATTTCTAATATCCCCATTTGAAACCTACAATTACCAATTTAATCCACTCACTTTCTTACTTTCCTATAACATACACCTCATTTTCTCGTGTCTCATTAAATTGCAATCTAGTAATGTATAATATTGGATTGGTACAATAGTGGCACTTTATTATGTATAGTGCTAATGTGGTACCTAAAATTCATGATGTTATAATGGGACTACATTTCTCTCCCATGAATATATTTAAAATTAGGCTAATGGTACCAACCCCATGCAAACTATAATACTACATCACTAAAATGTAGAAGTGTCAAAAATTTGAATGGGAATCAAGATAGACAAAACATCAAAGATATTATTTTGGATGGAGGGGTGTTAAAGGATAAGCAACATATTATCTAGTCCTTCTATGATTTTTATAAGACTTTATAGCTTGAAAGTTTCTTCTAAATTTGTAGAGAATAATAAAACCCAATGTATTAAAATTTCCCCTAATAAATTTATTGATTTGGATTAAATTTTAGATGACCCTTTGATGTTGGATGCAACTAGAAATGGAATTATTTTGATGAGTGATGTTAATCTCCTAATTAGGTGGGTTTCTCATTCAATTTTATAAGAAGCACTTTTATGTTTTAGCCATAAAAATATTACAATTATATCCATAGTAAATCTCATTTGGAATCAAATGGGGGTATTTTGGTGGGGAGGCCTCCTGATCTAGGTAGGAGGACCCTGTTCCAAATTCCTTGTTTTCCCATCCTAAACCCTATTGCACTTTCTGATCTGTTACAGGATAATCCTGGAGCCTTCCAGGTGGTGTTTCTCATCCTGATGAAATTGTTGGAGCTTGGTTGGACTATCCCTACATTTTTCCACTATGGCCTTCATTGGTGGTCGATTTTAGGTGTCTCAAATCAAGATTTGAAGTTTTGAAGACTATCCCAGTGGTCCTTTTGGCTTTGGGTGGGGCCTGTGCTTTCCTGCTTACTGTTGGTTTGTTTCCTTGCTCTATTCTTGGGTTTGACATCTCAAGGGGTTCCCAATTTTTTTGGTCTTGCTGTCTGAGCTTGGGGTTTTCTCTCTATATTTTTCTTGGCCTAGGGGCCACGATTTTATCTCCTACAGTTGAGTGGATCCTATTTATAGCTGGTGTGGGCCTCCAAAGTTGGGTTTGGTGTCTATATTGGGTTTTCTATGGTTCCTCTTTGTTGGATATTTTGAGTATATAAGTTGTCATTGATGTCAAGAGTGAGTGGTCATTGATGTCAAGATTTCAGCATCAGTTAGTGGCAGCTTCAGTGGGTAACATCAGTTTCAGGTTCTCCAGTTTCTGTTGATCAAGACCCGATTTCAGGAGATCATATGTGGACCAAAGTGCAAAAGAAGATGCCCAAGTAAATAATATTATAATATTATAAAAGGAGTTTTTAAATTAATTAATATAATTTTTATTATAAATTAATTTATAATTTAATTTACTTAACCTAAGTTATGTAAATTAATTATGAATTAGTTTTAATATAAATAATAAAGTTAATTTATATTAATGTTTTAATCCAAAGGTGGGTTACTAAAATCATAATTCGAATTACTAAAAATGCCTACGTGGAAGAAAAATCAAATCGTGTATAAAAAGAGGGATCCACCCACCTTAGAACTTACCATGCATTCGTTCAAAAATTAATGTGAATTGCTTGCGACGCGTACTACAGTGAAGTGGAAAGAGTAGTGGACTTTGAAGAAATCAAAAGGCGCACAAGGCATAAGGTGGAGGAAGTGCTTTTTCCTTCATGTGGGAACTATAGCCCACGTGGTGGGCTCCCAAGTGCTAAGACGCTTAGGTCTTAGGGAGACGACGGATCAAATCACGCTGAAACCCCTTTTTGGGGAAAGCAAGGTATGCATTAGAATTTAGGTGCCGAAAATTTTGAAAGTGGTTGTTGAAAATTTTAAAATTAATTTTTGAATTATATTTGGTTTATAAGGTTGCATGGGGAGTTATAAGGGTTATGCAAATTAAATTTTTTGATGTCATTTGCTTTAATGGTTGGAAAGAGTTGTAAGGTATTTGTGAAGTGTTGGATATTATTTTAAGTTGGAGTTTATAAGATGTATCAAAGAAATTATTTTTCATGTATGGTATGATGAGTGTTATTTTTAAAAGGAAGCAATAAGGCATAAATTGAGTTGTGATTATTTTGTGTCTAAGGAATATTTTAGAGAAAGTGTTGAAGTGATATTATTGTGCCTAACCATTGGAATTGGAAAGAAGGAAATTGTGATTGAGATGGGTTTTTCTAAAGGCACCTTTACATCCAACAAAAGGTATGGGCATATTCTTCCTAGTGAGTAATTGTTGAAAGTTGTGAAATAAAAGTTGGAGTGAAAAGGATTGTTTGGTTAAGCATTGCTGAGTATGTTTTTAATTAATGCTTTAAGGTTCTCTGGAATTGAGAGTTTTTGATAAAACCTTGTTGTTGAAGTGATTAAGTTGAGTGAAGAACTTGAACTAGGGTTTGCAAAGAACATGAGTATCATTGTTATGTGAGATTGGTTGATAAGCATTGTTGGAAATATTTGAGTGAGTATTCATATGTTTGGACTAGGATTTGTGATCAAGGATTATTTCATTAAGTGATTGATTGAGTAGAGTTGGTTGAGCCTAGTCAAGTGCATGTGTGAAGTGATAGCTCAAGTTCTATGAAACAAATTGTTCTATATTCTGAATTGATTTGAGAGAGAGTTTAAGTGTAGGTGAATGTGAAGCATATTAAGTCTCTAACAATTCTATATATGTTTCTGTTCTAAAAGAGTGAGTGAAATTTATTGAGAAATAAGGTGAATGTGAAGCATATTGAGTATAACAATTCTCTATATATTTCTAAAAGAGTGATTAAAAGTAATTGAGCATTGTGATGAGTGTGAAGCATATTGAGTCTCTAAAAATTATCTATATGTTTCTAAAAGAATGATTGAAAGTGATTGAGAATTGTGATGAATGTGAAACATATTGAGTCTCTAACAATTCTCCTCGTGTTTCTATGATATTGGATAAGTTCTAGTGAGGACTTGTTGAGAAGATTTGGACAAGTTCTAGAGAGGACTTGTGGATAGATTAGTGTGAGCTTTTGTGGAAGCTTACAAGGCAGATTTGAGATAAGTCTTTAAGAGGACTTGAGAGCAGAGTTGATTGATGGATTTGTTCAAACCTTGAGTTAAGGTTTGGGGCAGATCCAACAGAGTTGATTTATGATTAAGTCAAGCTTTGAGTTAAGGCTTGAGGATAGAGATTAAGGAAAAATTTATGCTAGACTAAAGGATTGTGTTTAGTGCAGATCAGCAAATAGATATTGAGGATATATTTGTGCTAGACCGAAGGACTATGTTTAGTATAGATTCGAGGATATATTTTGGTGCATATTTGAGGACAGGTTTGTGCCAAACCAAAGATAGAGATTGAGCAAATTTGTGCTATATTGAAGGACTGTATTTAGTTTAGATTTGAGACAAAGCTTTGAAGGTGACAGAGTATAGAGTATGAAATTCTCCAGTGGATAGAGATCCATTATCCAGGGTAGTGAGTATGAAAGTCTCCAGTGGATAGAGATCCATTATCCAGAGCAGTGGGGGCAATAGTTCTTCTAGAAGATCACCAATTAGAGCTAAGGAGAAAGTAGTTCTCATGTGGATAGAGATCCATGAACTTGATTAGGGGATTGGTGTCTCCTTTGGATAAAGGTCCATAAATATTGTAATAAGGAAACTAAAGAACACAAGCTTATACTGAGAGGGGGGGGGGTTAACAGTATAAGACCACTTTTAACTATCAATACAACTTTCAAACCATTAACATGCAGAATAAGATAGCAGTAGTAACAACAAGAAAACAGTGCACAAAATGCAATCCACAAAGAGACACAACAATTTACGTGGTTCACCCAAGGTGGGCTACTCCACGGATAAAACTTTCCTCTAAAAGTTATATCAAAGTCCTCCGGGAATCCTTCCCGATTACAATGTTTATGAGCCTCAGCTCAAAGGAGACACCTTCCCCTAATTCTGCTTTGCTGGTGATCCTCTAGAAGACCTCTATCTCCTTTGCCCTTAGCAAGTGGAACTCTATCCACAGAAGACACCTGTCTTCCCCGCTCCGGCTGGAGATCTCTCGTCCTCAACTCTGTCACCGCAAAGCTGGTCCTCTTTCTCGCACCAAACATAGTCCTTCGGTCTAGCACAATTGTCCTCTTCCTCTTGTTCTTTTCTGCACTTGGTTGAAAACAACTTTTCACCGTCTCGTGCAACTACAAGACAGTCTTCGCAATTTCTGACAACACTATCTTCTCAACTTCTACGCAAACACAGTAGTGCAATCTTCGCAAAATGCAGCAGCACTATCTTCTCCACTTAGCTTCTGCTTTGTTGCACATCCACCACAACGTAGTCTTTGCACACTTTGCTTTCTTTACACAGTCTGTGTAAATACTGCAGCGCTCGATCGCACAAACAACTTATGCGCCTATGTGCAGCCACAACAGCACCCTCTTCGCACCGTCTGCTTCTCCTCGATCGAACTTCTTCCTCCACTCTGCTTCTGCGAAAGTCGCACTTCAAATGCACACTTTGATCGATTCGATACGACTGCTCTTTGCGCACAGCAGACTTCACTTGCACAAATTCGACACACACATTCGATACTTGAAACTCGAAAATAGTCCTCCTTATATAGCAATAATTCATGATTAAATTCTTGATCTTAGTCGGCTGTATATCCTTGAAACAATCGTCGGTTGCACAACCTTACACTTCGTCGGCAAAGGTTAACTTCGTCGGCTTCAACCGCCTCTGCTGTTCTGTAGCTTTTCTAGCGTGAAACTCAAACATGTCATGATATCGCTACGCCTTTGTCTGTCGTACACCTTTTATTACTTGCTGTCACGAAATCATGACACTACTGCCTGTCGTGCGCCTTCTTTGGTTTGTTGTCGCGAAATCGTGACACTACAGCCTGTCGTACACTTTCGCTAGCTTGTTGTCATGAAATCGTGACACTGCAGTCTGCCTTACGCCTTGCTTGAGCCTGTTGTCACGAAATCGTGACACTCCCTGACTTTGTTGACGTCATCATGATTCTTGTCGTGAAATCGTGACGCTTTAGTCTGCAAGGCCTTCCTCGCTGCTCTTGTCGTGAAATCGTGACACATTTGCTTTTGCTGACGTCATCATGATTCTTGTCGTGAAATCATGATGCTTTAGTCTGCAAGGCCTTCCTCGCTGCTCTTGTCACGAAATCGTGACACATTTGCTTTTGCTGACGTCATCAGCAACTCTGTCGCGAAATCGTGACACTTCTTGCTTCTTCAACCTTTCCTCGGTTTGCACTAGCGAAAATGGAACATGTCGCGAAATCGCGACGCTTTCTCTGCCTTAAGCTCTTTTTCCCCGACATGTCCAAATCGCCCCTTAGCCCCCCGGAACATGTCACGAAATCGTGCGCTTTCTGCCTTAGAGCTTTTTTCCATTCTCGCACGAACATGTCGTGAAATCGCGACGCTTTCCTCCTTAAGCTTTTCTCCCGCTCGCGAAACTGGAACATGTCGCGAAATCGTGATGCTTTCTGCATCCGTACAACTTCATTGAAACTTGTCACGAAATCGCGACACTTCCTGCAACTCAACTCTGCCAACTCAACTTGTCGCGAAATCGTGATAGTTTTGCCTGAACTTTCTCTCTCCTCAAACATGTCACGAAATCGTGACAGTTTTGTCGACTTTGCCTCTGCCTTCTAGCATGTCGCGAAATCATGACAGTTTTGCCAACGCTTTCTCTCTCCTCAAACATGTCACGAAATCGTGACAGTTTTTCCAGTGCTTTCTCTCTCCTCAAACATGTCGCGAAATCGTGACAGTTTTTCCAGCAGCCTGCAACCTTTTTCTAACTTATCTTTTTCTGGATTTTTGGCAACTGGGCTACTTTGATTTTCTTGGAGACTTACTGACCAGCTGAAACCTTCAACAAAACACATACTTAGACAACTAATCAAATTGCTTCAAGAACTCCTTGACATCAAAGACAACAACTACCAAGAGCTTCTTTGACATCAATGACAACAACTATACTTGAGCAAAGGCAATGTACTCAAGATACCCAAAATTGCCAACAATCTCCCCCTTTGTCATTGATGGCAACCCTTAACTAAAAACATATCTCAAGAGCCAAAACTGAACCAACTGATCCATCAACTGAGAATTCTGCAATTGAAGTTTTTGCTCCCCCTGACTTGAAGCTCTTCTCTTCACTTGAAGCACTTCCCCTTACACATATCTCTCCCCCTTACTCAAATCTCTCCCCCTTTGTCATCAATGGCAAAGGGTCACCTTTGGGGTTTGGGACTAAGAATGAGTCTCTTAGCTTAATCCCTCCCCCACCTTCTATTAAGGTGATTTAAAATAGGGTTGGGAGTGAAACTCCCATTAGACACTCATCATCATTAATGTCTACTATTTCTTTGCCGGGCCTTCTCTTGAATTCTTTTTCCACATTGTTGTTCTTGTTACTGTTTTGATCCTCGGACCTGTTCATACTGCTGTTCCTGTTCCTTTCATTATTCCTATTTTTCTTCATACCTTGATCCTTGAACCTGTTCATATCACTTTTCTTGTTTCTGTTGTCATTCCTGTTCTTATCCATGCTTTGATCCTTGGACTTGTTCATACTGCTATTTCTGTTCCTGTATCTCGGAAGATCAGCTCTACACTGTCTAGCTAGGTGACCTTCATTGTTGCACTTATAGCAAGTAACAATATTATTTCTTTCAGGCATGGTTGTTCTTTGAATCCGCCTGTTCTGATTAACCCAGTTCCTGTTATTTCTCTTACAAAAAATTGCCTTGTGCCCGAATTGTTGACAAGAGTAGCAATATCCTTGAAAGAAATTACATCTCCTGAAACTGTTATTTACTTTCTTCACTTGAGTCATGCAATGTACAACCATGTGACCAAATCTGTGACACGCAAAACATGTGCCATGAAATTTTCTTTTATTCGACTTCATGGGTCCCGAAAACTTCTTCTTCTCAATCTGAATATCGTTTTCTATTTCTGCGTATTCATTACTCACGGACTTATGGTCTGAAGTACTTTCTTCATCAGAGCTCTCTTCCTTTTGAAATCTCTTGCTGGATTCCCCAACCTGTTTCTTGTGCGGCTCAACAAAACCGAGACCTGTTTTATCTGTTGGATTTCTTTGACTTTTGATGAGAAACTTAACCTTCTTGGAGCTATCCTGAAATCTGTAGAGCTTATCCTTGTAATCTTTATTTTCTTCTTTCAGAGAAGCCATTTCCTGTTCTAACTCACTATACTCCAGAATTTTAGAATCCAACTCATTCCCGAGTTCTTGTGACTTAGCCATAGAGACTTCAAGATTTTCTATAAGTTCATCTCTCTCCATACAACATTCATCTAATTTAATCTTGAGTCTATCATTCTTCTTTCTTTCCTTTTTCAAAACACTAAGAGCATTATTGAGTTCACATTCAAGATCCTCTATTTGATGGCACTTTGAATTATCACGGCCTTTTTCAGATTTCTTATCACTAGAGGTGCTACCTTTTTCAAAAACCATACATGCATCTTCATTGTAGTTTTCTGAAGCATCCTCATACATACTAGCAGCCAAATCATTATTTTTGCAATCATCCTCAAGGTGCCCAAAATTTCCACATCTAAAACATTTCATGATAATGAATTCATGTTTCGGTTCTTCCTCTTTTTCTGAAATGAACAACATCTCATTTTCATCATCACTAGAAGAACTTTCACTATCACCGCTAGAACACTTACTTGCTTTGTCTAAGTAGAAGCTCTTCTTATTCTTGTGAGAATGCCTCTTTCCATGATTGTTGTACTCATCTTTGCTTTTCTTGTGATTGTTGTACTCATCTTTGCTCTTTTTGTAATACCTGTATTTTTCAGAATCCTTGCTCTTAACATCCTGTATATCTTCATCACTTTCATTTTTGGAAACAAGTACAGTCAGTAGCATAATGACCAAATTTCCCACAATTGAAACATCTTATATTTTTCTTGCTTTTGTGCTTTCTCGAAAACTTGCCTTTCTTGCTATAATATGCCTCTTCCTCACTAGAAGACTCATCACTTTCTTGAATCTGTTTGCCCTTTGATTTCTTGGTAGCTTTGAAAGTCGCCTCTTTCTTTACATCAACTTTCACTTGAGTTCTCAACTCAAATGCTGCAAGAATACTATGGAGCTCATCCTTTTTCAATTTATCTAAATCTTTAGCTTCCTCAATAGCAGAAATCTTTTCACTAAATCTATTAGGAAGGGATCTTAAAATCTTATCACACACATCATTTTCAGCAAGTTCAAGACCTAAGTCTTTCATAGAATTAACAACTTCATCCATCCGGAGCATGTAGTCACTAATCTTTTCATCATCATTCATCTTGAGTTGTTCAAACATACCTTTAAAATGTCTCAACTTGGCCTTTCGAACATTTGCATCACCTGTATGAACAACCTGCAATTGTTTCCACATTTCACTAGCTGTCTTGCAGTGAATAACTTTGGTGAGATCTCGCCTTTTGTAAACCCTTCAAGATTGCATTCATGGCTTTTGAGTTGTTGTGATGTAGAAGCCTGTCTTCTTTAGTGTAAGGACCATTTGCAGGAATGGTGTACCCATCTTCAATAACTTCCCATACCTCATTACCAAGTGCCATTAGATAGACTTTCATTCTTGCACTCCACAGGCCAAAATCTGATCCGTCAAGAATAGGTGCTGCATTGCCACTCGAGTAGTCCATTGTGTTCTTTGCAAACTTTTCCTTCAAGCTGTTAAACTTTTCGAAGGCACTGGCTCTGATACCAATTGAAGAACACAAGCTTATACTGAGAGGGGGGTGAACAAGTATAAGACCACTTTTAACTTTATCTATCAATACAGATTTCAAACCATTAACATGCAGAATAAGATAGCAGTAGTAACAGTAGTAAAACAGTGCACAAAATGCAATCCACAAAGAGACACAACAATTTACGTGGTTCACCCAAGGTGGGCTACTCCACGGATAAAACTTTCCTCTAAAAGTTATATCAAAGTCCTCTGGGAATCCTTCCCGATTACAATGTTTATGAGCCTCGGATCAAAGGAGACACCTTCCCCTAATTCTACTTTGCTGGTGATCCTCTAGAAGACCTCTATCTCCTTTGCCCTTAGCAAGTGGAACTCTATCCACAGAAGACACCTGTCTTCCCCGCTCCGGTCGGAGATCTCTATCCTCAACTCGTCACTACAAAGCTGGTCCTCTTATCTCGCACCAAACACAGTCCTTCGGTCCAGCACAATTGTCCTCTTCCTCTGTTCTTTTTTGCACTTGGTTGAAAAACAACTTTTCACCGCTCTGCAACTACAAAGACATCTTCTCAAATTACAGCACTATCTTCTCAACTTCTGCAAAAACACAGTAGTGTAATCTTCACAAAAGGCAACAACACTATCTTCTCAACTTTGCTTCTGCTTTGTTGCACATCCACCACAACGCAGTAATCGCACACTCTATTTTTACATAGTCTGTGTAAATACTGCAACTCTCGATCGCACAACAACTTATGCGCCTATGTGCAGCCACAACAGCACCCTCTTCGCATCGTCTGCTTCTCCTCGATCGAACTTCTTCCTCCACTCTACTTCTGCAAAAGTCGCACTTCGAACGCACACTTCGATCGATTCGATACGACTGCTCTTTGCGCACAATAGACTTCACTTGCGCAAATTTGACACACACATTCGATACATGAAACTCAAAAATAGTCCTCCTTATATAGCAATAATTCATGATTAAATTCTTGATCTTAGTCGGCTGTATATCCTTAAAACAATCGTCGACTGCACAACCTTACACTTCGTCGACAAAGGTTAACTTCGTCGGCTTCAACCGCCTCTATTGTTCTGTAGCTTTTCTAGCATGAAACTCAAACATGTCATGATATCGCTATGCCTTTGTCTGCCATACACCTTGTATTACTTGCTATCACGAAATCGTGACACTACTACCTGTCGTGCGCCTTCTTTGGTTTGTTGTCACGAAATCGTGACACTACAGCCTGTCGTACACTTTCGCTAGCTTGTTGTCACAAAATCGTGACACTACAGTCTGCCTTATGCCTTGCTTGAGCCTATTGTCACGAAATCGTGACACTCCCTGACTTTGCTGACGTCATCATGATTCTTGTCGCGAAATCATGACGCTTTAGTCTGCAAGGCCTTCCTCGCTGCTCTTGTCATGAAATCATGACACATTTGCTTTTGCTGACGTCATCATGATTCTTGTCACGAAATCGTGACGCTTTAGTCTACAAGGCCTTCCTCGCTGTTCTTGTCATGAAATCGTGACACATTTGCTTTTGTTGACGTCATCATGATTCTTGTCATGAAATCGTGACACTTCTTGCTTCTTCAACCTTTCCTCGGTTTGCACTAGCAAAAATGGAACATGTCGCGAAATCGTGACGCTTTTGTTGCCTTAAGCACTTTTCTCGCAACTGGAACATGTCACGAAATCGTGACGCTTTCATCGCCTTAAGACTTTTTTGCCAACCGCTCGAAACCGGAACATGTCACGAAATCGCGATGCTCCCTTAAGCTTTTCCCCCCACATGTCAATCGGCTTTCCTACTAACATGTCGCAAATCGCACGCTTTCTGCATCCGTACAACTTCATTGAAACTTGTCGCGAAATCGTGACACTTCCTGCAACTCAACTCTGCCAACTCAACTTGTCACGAAATCATGACAGTTTTGCCTAAACTTTCTCTCTCCTCAAACATGTCGCGAAATCATGATAGTTTTTC
The DNA here is from genome assembly GCA_028583015.1 of Wollemia nobilis. Taxonomy (NCBI): domain Eukaryota; kingdom Viridiplantae; phylum Streptophyta; class Pinopsida; order Araucariales; family Araucariaceae; genus Wollemia; species Wollemia nobilis. The sequence continues at coordinate 1,462,262 of JAQPPZ010015413.1, forward strand.
CGACTTTGCCTCTGCCTTCCAGCATGTCGCGAAATCGTGACAGTTTTTCCAACGCTTTCTCTCTCCTCAAACATGTCGCGAAATCATGACAGTTTTTCCAGCGCTTTCTCTCTCCTCAAACATGTCGCGAAATCGTGATAGTTTTTCCAAGCAACCTGCAACCTTTTTCTAACTTATCTTTTTCTGGATTTTTGGCAACTGGGCTACTCTGATTTTCTTGGAGACTTATCGACCAACCTGAAACCTTCAACAAAACACATACTTAGACAACTAATCAAATTGCTTCAAGAACTCCTTGACATCAAAGACAACAACTACCAAGAGCTCCTTTGACATCAATGACAACAACTATACTTGAGCAAAGGCAATGTACTCAAGGTACCCAAAATTGCCAACAAAAACGATTCCCAAGAGATTGATTGAAAAAATTTTAGTAAAATATTTTATCTATGGAGTAGCCCACATTGGGTGAACCACGTAAAATTGGTGTCTCTATTATATGTGGTGATTTATGCATTGCTTTGATTACTACTATTGATATTGCTATCTATACATTGCATAATATTGATTGGGAAAGAAAAGTAAAAAATGGTCTTATACTATTCACCCTCTCTCTCAGTATAAGCTTGTGTTCTTCAATCTCCCTGCAACATCTTTTTGGCCTTGTGGGGGGCCATGTGATTCTTGCACTGTTGTAGGCATTCAGGTCCATAGATTTCCTGTGGATGGACAGTTGGTGGGGCTGCTTTGGAGTGCCATGGTGGTTTGATGTTCGGGGTTCTCTTGCCTGTTGTTGTGATCTTCGTCTCCTTCATAATGAGACCTTTGTGCCTAAAGATATCTCTCCTTGTTGCTTGTCCTTTTTCCAAGCTAGCCTGATGCCTTCTTTAATGGGTGTTTTTCTTCGTTATCACGTTCCTTCTTGGACGGGTTATTTTCTTCCAAGATTTTTAGGTTTTTCTTATTCCTTTTTGGATGGGTTTGTCTTCTTATGGATTCCCCATGCCTTCCTGGATGGTTTTGTCTTCTTATGGTTTCCCCATGCCTTCCTAGATGGGTTTTTCATTTGCTGGATTGTTCTCATACCTTCTTGGATGGGCTTCTCCATTTGTTGTAGGTTTTGGTTTTTTCTAGGTTATTTTCTAGGATTCAATTTCATTTCAAGTTGAGCAGGATGGCATTTTCAAATCATGCCAGCTAGTTCTCCATTCGCTGGTTGTTATCATGTCTTCCAGGAAGGCCTTCTGCATTTTCTATAGGTTTTGGTTTTTTCCAAGCAATTTTCTGGGATCCGATTTCATCCCAATTTATTTTCTTTTGTGTGGGATGGCGTTTTCAATTCATGCCAGCTGGCTTTCTTTTCCTGGGTGCTTTATTTTCTTTTGTGAGATTGTCCTGTAAGGATTGTATCTTGGCTCTTTTGTGGAGATCCTATCCCTAACCCATTTGTATAATATTTTGGGGTTCTTTCAAAACCCAATTATCAATCCAAAAAAGAATTATATCCATAATCCTTTGAAATTGATACTCTTTGCCCTAAAATTAAAATAGACTTCATTAAGCTAAGTCTAAAGGCTAATCATAGAATATTGGTTTAGGATGTAAGGCATATAACCTTGTTGAATGTAATGTATAAAAATTTATGCAAAGTTTTATCCTTTAGAATTATAATTGTTTATCTACAACTATGTCAAATTCATAATTTGGGTTTATGAAAGGGAAATATATTTTATATAATATGATGTCTATTTATGAAAATATACAATGAAATGCAACTCAATAATTTTAAGAGATATTAAAAGATATTATAATGGGATGGAATGGATTTTTATTAAAAGCATGTTGAGCGATTTTGGTTTATAAAAAAGGTTAATCTATAAAGTAAGAACATTGCTTAGGGATGCTTAAAAAATGGTTAAAGTCAATGACTTACCTAAACCTAATTTTCTTCATATATCTATATGGCTTCTTCTCTGTTTGTGATTGATGCATAAGCTATTCAATGGATCTTAAAGGACTCTTCACTAGGATCTAGAGTGAAAGATATTCTACTCTCGAATAGTCACAAAATTATTGAAGCCCTCTTTGTAGATAATGTTGTTCTTTACCTTGTGTTAGACAAAAATAAGATTAACAATTTAATGTACAAAATAAATTTTTGATGCTCTAATTTTGAATCCAAATTTGGAGAAATACTTTATGGTTGTCCTCAAGTAAATAGATTCTTAGTTGGTTCAAGGCTTGAGGATGGGAAATCATTAATTAATAAGATTATTAAACATTTAGGCATTTGTTTTCCCTAGTTATCTCTTTTAGGGATATATGTGATTGTATCATGTTAAAAGTGTCCAACAAAGATAAAAAATAGAATGGAAAGTTCTTGTCTATTATAGAGATATTTCATTTTCTCATGTTGATTTTTCATATGGTGTTTGTTTTTTATCCTATATTCAAAAAATATTTTTTGACTATTATAATAGAATTTAGAGAGTCTTTCTTCAATCATGTGATAGGGGGAATAGGAAGAGACATGTTGCTATTTGGAGCACAATTTCTTATACTATAAATATGGAGGTATGCATCTCAAGAATTTAATATCATACTGGGGTGTTGTAGTATTCAAGTGGATTCTTAGATTTTATACATGGAAATGGTCCTTGGTAGATTCTTATTCATAACAATATTTTCTCTCCACTTCAAAAAATAAAACAGTGGTAATGGTTGGTAGGCATTTGGCATAAGTTGTTTGGTAAGCTAAGGGAGGTCACTTAGTAAACTTACTTGAAATACATGTGTTCATAAGGTTCTAAATAGTACACCTTTTTTTTATCAATTTACCATTTATCCTTATTTGAGTATCCCCTTTTACTTTACCATCCCTAGTTTTACCAATTTACTAGTCAAAGAATTATAAATAAAAATTACCCTTTGTTTGCACTCACATGATATTTTCCATATCTTATAGGTGAATTTAATATTAACCCATTTATATGCTTAATATTTATATTTATTTAAAGGTATTGGGAATAACTTAAATAGTTTGCGCATAAATATTCCTTTCTTTTCCTTGGAAAGAAGTATCAAGTTTTTAGATCATCTAAATGCAACTTGGTAGTGGATATTATACCCTTGTCCTTGTTTAGCATTTGTTGTACCTTAACATAGCATAAGAGAGATCTTGATAATTTCAAGATATTTGGTTATGTATTTGGATGTGAGTTGAATGGGATAGGTAAATGGCCTTTCTTTTTAAGATCTATCTAAGCACTTGTATAACCTAGTTTATTAATGATATTTGGCATGTCTCACTTCTTGAAAAATTGGATTATTTGAATATAGTCGATCTAAATTTAAATATAGATTATAATCAATTTCCTGCTTAGATCTTCTTTTTTTTTGCTTGATAATAAGGGGTTGTACTTAGGTCCCCATCCTTGATAAATTACATCTCTCTTCTTTAAATCTTGAGAGTTTACAAATAGAAACCCTTCTCATATCAATTGAGATGGTATAGCTAAAAACCTACATCTTTTTACATAAAATGTCTAAATTATTGATTTTCATTTTTTGTATCTTTTTAAATCTTTGTATGAATACATTTACTCCAAAATTTAGCATATTTCTTGATATTTTCCTATAGAAGCCTTCACAATACCAAAACTTAACCTCTACTATCTATGCCTTGCATCTTAGTAGAGTAATATTTCTAGAACATCGCACTATCAAAGTTCGCTTTATCAAATCTGGATTGCTAGTTTCCTTCCTGAAACACAAGTGCAACCACAAAAATTATAATAAATAGTCTAAATGAAAACACATTATTGTTACAAAATAAAATAGATATTACAAATGGAAAACATTAAATTAAATCTCAATCATTAATTGATTTAGGCAATCAATATTTTTGTCAGATTCAACTAAACGTTCTACTTCCTCTAACCATGGAAAGGAGAATTTAAATTCACGGTCCTCAATCAAAACCCTCTATTGGCTAGCTTATCTTCACATTTTTTTCCTTCCCTTAATATATGTGTAAATCTGATTTCTTAAAACTCTTTAGCAAGATCTAGAATTTCCACAATTATCTCTAGTATGTTCCATGGAGCCTTTGCTTTCCTCAAAATTGTATTTATTACTATGAGAGAATCACCTTCCATCCATACTCTATTCCATTTAATTTGTTTATATATTTTTAACCCTTCTAAATTTGCCCAAGCTTCAGCTTCATTATTTGTCTTAAATCCACTATTGAAAGCATAATGAGACAAAATATCTCCTCTATTATTTCTAATTATTCCTCCTCCTCCTGTTGGTCTTGGATTTTCTTTAGATGCTCCATAAAAATTCAATTTAACCCACTCCACATCTGGTGGTTTCCACTTTATATTATTTACCTTATTTTTTCTTCTCTTGTACCCAACATATTAATTCTATTTAATGACTTGACTCCATCTATTAATACTCCCTACTTCCAAATTAGGAATTGGGTGAGTTGATAGGGTTGGTTTAGACTCCTCTATGGCTAAACATATTTTATTTTTCATTACCTCTAAACTACTTTCCTTTCCTTTAAATATTCTTCTATTCCTTTCTAGCCATATAGTCCAAAGTATTGTATCTTTTGATATCCCATATTGTCTGTAAAGCCTCACTTTTATAAGTGTTTTATCATTGCTTTAACCAATCTTCAATTCTTCTATTCATCACCATGCATTTACCAAACATATTAAGAATCCATTGCGAGAGAATCCAAACTATTGAGCAATGTCCCAAGATATGGTCAATACTCTCCTTATTATAGAAAAAACATTGAGATGGGCCATGAAAATCCCTTTTCATAAGGTTATCCCAAGATAAAATTCTTCTTTGACCTATAAGCCAAACAAAAATTTTAACTTTAGGAATGCTTGGGCTATCCCAAATATCTCTCCATGTTCTAGTGATATTATTATTATGTTGGTGTTGAACATTATATCCACTTATTATAGTGTATTCTACCGAGCTATTCAACTCCCAAATCAATTTATCCTTGGCACTGCTTGGAATATTCACAGTTGTTATATTTCTACTCAATTTCCTCCTAGCATCAATATCTTGTATACTTGTAAAAAAATATTATTTCCATTTGTATCTTCCTTCTCGATCCTTGTACAAAATATTTAAAACCCTATCACCGTATTTGTCTTAAAGCAATCTTGTCCAACGTTTCAAAACTAGATCTAAATTGAGTTGTTTTTTATCACAAGTATCCATCCAAATAGAAATTTTTTCTCCAGTTCCCACCACCCATCTTAAAAATTTAATCATAAGATCAATAGATTTTTTTAACCCTTCCAAAGAGCAGAATCATTTGGAAGAGAGAATGCAGTAAATATTAAACTTGGGTTACTGGGATCAACATACTTAGAATAATTCTTGCCCATTGTATTTGACTCTCTTTGTACAATCTCTAGATAACTTTTCCCCTAAGAGCTAATTATAATTCCAAAAGGGTTGTGTCATATACAAACTATTGATGGGTGATGTTATCGATGTTATTACTAACCTTAAGTCCACTTATAAGCCCATATTTGTAAGCCTTCTTTAATTTCCTACTCAAAAATTCTGCCATAATAATGAAAAAATAAGGAGATAGAGGATATCCTTGTCTAAGGTCTCTCTTATATTTAAAATATTATGTCACTAACCCATTGACCAACAATGAATAAGAAACTGTAGAGACACAAGATTTAATCCATATTACTCATTTATTCCCAAAACTAAACTTATCTAAAATTGCAAAAATAAAATCCCATTTAACCCTATCATAAGATTTACTAATATCAAGTTTTAAGATCATAGCTTTCTCTTTTATTGAAGCTGCTGAATGTATAACTTCATGAGCTACTATGATCCCATCCAAAATTTGTCTCCCTTTCATAAATCCTCCTTGCTCTTCTAAAATTATTTTTTCTAACAATGGCCTTAATTTGTTCACCATCACTTTGGAAATAATCTTATAAGCCATATTACATAGGATTATCGGTCTAAAAGAGCTTAGATATAAATTTTATACATTTTATATAATTATTTAATTTGTTATTGGTAGTAAATTTCTTTTTATAATTTGAAACTCTATAAACAACCATGTTTTTAAGGGTAAGAAAACAAAGCATACTAACTTCTTCAAGAGTTGATTATCTCTAATGCTTATTTTCTAGTTGGATCAAAGGTTGCTCATTAGGATGGTAGATGCTTCCTTCATATTAGCCAAATTCTACAAAGAAAGATACATGGTACAAGGACCTTGACTATTTTATAGATTAGGGATAAAGAAGGATTTTAAATCTTTTAAACCTAGAAATGTCTAATACACCTAACAAAGCATACTAACATCTTCAAGAATTGATTATCTCTAATGTTTTTTTCTAGTTGGAACAAAGGTTGCTCATCAAGATGGTAGAGACTTCCATCATACTAGCTAAATCATGCAAAGGAGGAGATATGGTAAAAGGACCTTGATTATCTTATAGATTATAGATAAATAAGGATGTGAAAGGTTTAAAACCTAGAAATATCTAATACACCTAATAATCTAGTGCTTGAGATCCCAAATTTTGGGAATGAGAAAACATTTCAATGTCATAAAATGAAATGTTATGGCAAAATAATAAATGGATCTAATCACCAAGCCAAAAATAACCTAAAAAATCTTATAAATGAAGCTTCACTCAAATACTTGTATAAGATTTTGGGAGGAAATGTGATTGAGAAAATCAATATTCTTTTGACCAAAACTACTATTGAAGCAACAAAAGAATAATTTTCCAAAAGAATATCTTTAAGTATCTATTGAAATTCAAAATTCTAGTCTTATTTCTAGGGAAGTGAGTCAATAGATATCTTGTTGGATATGTGATTCAAGGTTTTGACACTGAATGTGATTATTAGATTCATATAAATAAACCATAATGTAAGATAATAGAAAATTATTCAATTTTACAAAACTTGATGAATCCATACAATGTTAGATTGGAACTTGTTCTTTGCTTTCAAATTTGGGGTAAAGTCCATGAAAATTTGATAACCACAAGGGATTCATGTTGTTTGAGATGTGGATTGAAATGATCTAGCTCCTTTATTGATATGGAGGATCCTACCAATGTACCTAAGAAGAGGTGTAGGACTTGATACATAACATTCAAAGGCTTATATGTTTACTTTACGTTCATATATATTTGAATGATGCTATATATTTTTTAATCAAATGTTTCTAGCCCTACAATGTTGTATATTTTTGTTTGAATTGGTATTTTTTGGTATGCTTGAGGTCCATTTTTATTTGGTTTCTAGTTTCATAATAGACAAATTCAAGTCATTGTTTTGATTTGACTTACTTGCCTTGATTAATTAAATTATAATAATATTTAATTTATTTTAAAGTTTCTTTAATTATTTGTGGGAGCTATTGGAATTGACTTATCATAAACTCCTTTGTCACATTAGGTTTGGATCTTCAGTTGTACCATTCATTTTTCCTAAAATTACAAAGGATTTTATAAAAAAGTATTTTTTGTTTGTCTTTGAATAAGATGTTCTTTGCAAGCTTTTTGATTGCCTAAGGATGACAACTTCTGATGATGTTGATTTTTCTAGAATAATACTCCTCCAACAAGGTAGTTGAGGATTGTGGATATTTTGGGATGTAATATTGGGTCTCTCCCTTCAGCCTATGTAGGGATGCCAATGTTTTTTGGGGATCATTCCTGTGGGAACCAATTGTGGAACGTGTCTAGATATAGATTGCAAGAAGGGGCTCTCTTGAGCCAAGCAGGAAAAGTGTTGTTAGTTAAGGCCACCCTTCAAAGTATCCCGATATATTTCCTTTATCTATTTTGAATCTCGGGTAAGATTATTGAAAGAATAGAATAGATCCAACACTCATTTCTTTGGTCAAGAGCAAGTGAGAAAAAGAAATTTCATCTAGTGGCATGGGACCAAGTATGCAACAAGAAGGAGGAGGGTAGTTTAGGCCTTAGAATATTGAAATCCATGAACAAATATCTTGTTGCCAAGTAGGGTTGGAGACTGGTTCAAGAGGAGAAAGTGGGATGGATTGATATTATCAAAGCCAAATACCTAAATGATGGGAAGCAGTTTATTCAAGACTCAATACCCCTCCAAGGTTCAACTTTCTGGTCTAGCATAATTTAGTGTAGATAAAATATTCATAGAGGGGGTAGGTGGTTTTTAGGAGATGGCAAATATGTTGACTTCTGGAGTGATGTGTGGGTGAATGAGGTTCCACTAGAGTCAATATCAGAGTTGGCTTTAGTCAAACCAATTATAGATCATTTTTTGGGGAATAAAGTTTGTGATTTCATTAAAAGGATTAAAGATCATCTCTGATGGAAACCATTTGACTTCCCAGGACTTTTGGTGGAGGAAAGGAGGGGATTTGATGAAATTTTCAATATCATTAAAAGGATTATAATTATTGGAAGATAAATTATGGATAGATTCATCTAGAAATAAGAAAAGGATGGTAAATTCTCTATCAAAACAACTTATTTACCAGCAGATGGTCCTTCTAATCCTTGGTTTTTGACAGATAAAATTTTGCTGAAAGGACTGAATTTGAAAATCAATATTTTCTTCTGGCTACCTGTACAAGGAAATTTTCTAACTTTAGAAAATCTCAAAAAAATAGGTATGATTTTACCTAATGCTTTTTTATTATGCAAAAATGCAGAGGAATCCCTGCTCCATCCTCTTTTCAATTGTCCTTTCTCGTAGGAGGTTTTCAACTACTTTTTCAAATATTTGAACATCTAATGGGTGTTTTTGAACAACCTAGAGGATGTGTTGACCCAATGGGTTTCTCCCTTCCTATATCTCCACCTTCATTGGTTTTGAAAATTCAGCATTCCTCATATCTGGTGGTGGATTTGGAAGGAAAGAAACTCAAGGGCGTTTAAGGATGTTGCTCATTCATCTAAAGTTATGGCTTTGTAGGTGATTTATTTTTTCATGGAGAACATTAGAACCCTAAATTCAAATTTTTGTGACTGCAAATAAATAATGATCAGTGAAGATATATCTTGGATTCAATGCCAATCCTCAATCATTCAGACCTATTGTACCTTTGGACAGAGCCAGGGTTAAGTGGGAGCCACCTCCAATTGGTTGGCTGAAGTTAAATTTTGATGGTGCATCTAAAGGGAATTTGGGTCATGTAGGTATTGAAGGGCTTGTAAGGAACCATGATGGCTTGATAATTTTAGCCTTTGTTGATAATTTGGTCCATCAAACCAGTCACTTCACCGAAGCCAAGGCCCTGTTCCAAGGAGTTTCTCTTTTATATTCTGTAAGTTGCAGGAAACTAATCATTGAAGGGGACTCCCTTAATATTATAAATATGGCAAGAGGGACTCAATATCCTACATAGACTATTTTGAACCTTCTTATGGAAGTTCAGAGATACATCCAAAATCTAGAAGAGGTTCAGTTTAAGCATACATACAAGGAAGGTAATCATGTGGTCGATCTATTGGCTAAAACATGAGTTATTCATAATGGTTTAGTGGTGTGGTGGATAATTTCTCGATGGATATTACTTCTATCAATAATGACCTCATACATAATTAGCCGCTCTAGTCAAGTTATCATTGATGACTTGGCTGCAAAACTTGGGGACACTTGTTAATTTTGGGTTTTCACATCAAATTCCATATCTCCAAGCTACTGTTTCCTCATTGCAAACCATAATATCCAATTTAGAAGAAATTCTTGCCCTAATGGGCTGGCTAGCCTAGGAAAGCAACGACCTCATGGGGGAGAATGGGACTGGTGCATGGCTCAATTCATGGTTTAGGTCCTTCTACTGATCTGTGTTCATCTAGTTATCTCTAACATCCTGATTTAGTTTTAATTTGTTTTAAGTTTTAAATTATGTATGGTCTTACCTATGTATTGGTTTGGCTTTAGAAGGGGTAACTCCTCTGATTGGTCATTCCTCGATTATTACTAGATGTAAGTAATTTTAGCTTCCTCTTTTTGGGAAGGGCTTTGTCTCTTTTGTACAAGGTTTGGAGATCATTTCAAAACTCCTTTGTCCATCCAATAAAAAAAATGAATAATTGCATCAAGTTACAATTGCTATCAAAATTTATTATTTTCCCAATTCTTCTACCCTAGCATTTGCTATAAATATTTTAAAGTCTTGTTAAAACCATAATTTTACCATATATTATATATAAATTACAAAGCAATTGTTATTAGACCAAAGGTCAATGAATGACATCAACAAATAGTACATCAAGAATGATCATGAAACTCGTAAATTTGTAACCACTTGTTTATTTTCCAATTTGGATAAAACATCTGCTATATAATTTTTTAGAACAACTACTAATCAACTATCTTTTTATGAAATAATAATACAAATTAGAGAAGGGAATTCTTCTATGCAAAACCTTCTCAAGTAGTACAAGTTTCCTATCTATCCATGATCTTAAGATGTAAGATAATCACACGTGCAATCGACAAGGTTCAAGATGACAATACAAGTTTCAAGTTTTCTATGAGGTAACACATTCTATGATGATGTCTTATGATAGCATCCCGGATTGTATGACATCATTCAATTGTATGGTCGATCCATTTTTACAACAAGGTCAGATTGTATGGAAAAATTGAACCAACCTGTACAATATTGTTTAATTGTATGGAAATGATTAGTTGTACAACAACATTACAAGATGACCAAGTCAAAAATATTATTATGACATTCTTCAAGATGACAACATATTAGGCATAAGATGACAAAGTTTGTGATAACAATATCTATGAGATAATAATATCTTAATTCACATTATAATGAGGTTCTAGATAATAACACTTAAGATTATAGTCTTGCATAAGATGGTAGCAATCTCTTGTGATGACAATTCTATGAGATAACAATATCTCATACATAAAATAACAATATTGAAGACTACATATCATTGAGATGATAATATCTCAAGTTGAAAATCCATGGTGAAGACACGATGGAAACTCTTTAAAGTGGTAAAGTCTTATAATGACATCTTTCACATCAGCACTAACTTGTATGACATTTTTGTTTCTTCTTGAATGGTGTTACTCCTTGGGTTTAGACTGCAATATAGTTCTTTTCCTATAGGTCCTACAAACAACAATCTATACCATCTATAGCATACAAGTTAAGGGCTTAAAGCTCTCACTACTCAAACATACCCACACAAAAGAAACTAGAAACATAATATAATTTTATTACCAGTATGCTCATAGGCTTACACTAAATATTCACTCTCTATACCACAACAGTTTCTTGGTACATCTTATACTTATTCCATACTCGTACAATATAAAAAAATCTTGTTGTGTCTATCTTTTTCTCTACACGTCCTTCCTTGGCTTCTCTTCCTCTTATATTTCCTACATTGTTTTCTTCTTCTTCCCTACCTAGAATTTCTCCTTCCTCTTCCCTGCTCTTTCTCATCTCTTTTTATCTTCCACTTCTTCCTCCTACATACCATTCTCTCTTTAACCTCATTTTGTAAAATGAGTTTTGTGTCTACAAGTGATAGTTACCATGAAAATTACTCAACACCTATCCATAATTATTTTAGCTATCTATTCTTTGTTCAGATGCTCCTACCTCATACTTTTTGGGTAAGAGTAAATATTCCATGAGTTTCAGCTCATGAACATGAATTATTCTTCCAAGCCATTATCATTTCAGCTTGTTTATCTCAATAAGGCCAACTTTGATGTCTTGTCATAGCCTTCCTCTGAGAACTAAAACTCCTCTTATAGAATACACTCAACACTCATTTCACCTTGTCCCATTCCATCACATCCATCCAACCATAATCAACATGCATTTTGTATGTTACTTTTTTTTGGTGACAATACCTTTTGTTAGTGTGATTATGTCCTCCATAAATATCACAAGGATATCTGTTACAACACCTTGTTGTTATATATTCATATCATTCACACTAATTGCAACAACTCATCCTAGGATCTCCATCCTCTTTACTGATTGCTCTTCTCAAAAATTTAGTCTCACTACTTCTTGCTTGACCTGCAAGCCAAGGATTTCATTCTTTGGACTTATATCTAACATTATGGATATTTTCACACCTTTCCCATATATTTCCAATCCTTTACCAATATATCACAATCTTCTCATTAAATTAGATCCAATACCTTTGGTGTACCTTAAAAGCACTCAATCTCTTCATCCTCACTATGTTCTTCAACAATATGGTCTTAATCATTGACTTGATGAGGTTCATATTCATATATTATATCTTTATCTTTTCTTTTTCTTTATCTATAGTAGGAATTGCTACACTCTCATCTTCATTGTAACTACTACTTGTAACCTAATCTATTTGTTCTCTTCATCATGTTTATTATCTTTCTTATGTCTACCTTTTCCTACTCATTCTCCATTGGTATCATCCTATAAGTTGTCTTATTGTGTAAGCTCGATCTAGGACTAAAATATATGTGATGACCAATACTTTTGATAGATGACAACCCATCATTTAAAATAATATCTACATATTATTTCAATGAATCCTTCAATTCATGTGTGATTTCAACCAAATTTTCCACTATTCCTTATTTTGTGAGTTTAGCGATGAGAGCAAAACATGCTTCCTCCTTCTTCATTACCTTGAAGGATTGTTTTTTATACCCAGACACACTGTAGGACTGTTATCCATATTTTCTTCTTTATTATTCAATGGATTAATGTGTATATCTTGTCATCCTTAATAGTGTAGGTGTACACCCTACGATCATGCACTACCTTTTTATCAAACTACCATGGTCTACCCAATAAAACATGACAAGCATCCATAGGCATAACATGACATAGTATCTCATCTTTGTAAGAACCAATTTGAAATATTACCATACATTGTTTAGCTATCAAATTTTGATGTACCCTTTACAACCATGAGACTCCATATGGATTTAGGTGTTTAATCTTCTTCAGCCCAAGATTTTCTACCATATTTGTAAACACTAAATTATATGTACACCTGCTTTCCAAAATCACCTTGCAACATTTACCTCGTGACTATTGGATCCTTAAATCCAGCATAAGGTATACCCCTAGTTTTAAACTTCCAAATACTTCATTGGTTCATTGACTTTTAATAAGCTTAGTTTAGTTTATTGGAATATTTCATTCACAAGGTTCTTTATCTTAAGTCTTATTCAACAATTTAGATTCCCTTTTCCATGATAAAAATATCTAAGCTCAAATTGATTTGCTAGATTCTTCATGTACAATTTTAAATTTATTTCTTGTCCTATCTAGCACCACCCATTTTAAACTTCATTCATATTCCCCAATCATCTACCACTTGTGTTAGTCCACATATATCAAGTCAAATTAATTTTTCGATAGTCTTCCTTCATATAGGTCCTCGCTAAAAAAGGTCATACATATAAGTTGATCACTTTTTCCTATCATCCATAGTTTGCATTAATCTATGCATCTTAATTCAATCAAAATGATCAATAATTCCTTGTATACAAATAAATCTCCCCCTTTGAATTTTTTTAGCATGTCTTTACCTAAAAATCATCTATATTCCATCATCATCTATGGTCAGCAACCATCCTAGGATCATCAAAGAAATCTGAGTCTTCAAAAATTTTCCATCAATTATCTCATGGCCTAACATAATAAATGGCTTGGAAGAATTTGTGAAGATAGATCAATGGTCTTAGTATATCTACAATTGGTAACAAGCTACGCATCCTCCACCATGCCTTAATTTGAATGCGATCTCAAATCTATGGTTTACAATGACCAGTACAAAGTGCATCAATACTCTAGATTTCTTTAAAAAATAATAAAGTAATCCAAGAAACATCAAAGAAAAATCTATGGCTATGTTGATTTGACCTAACAAAATTGGTGGCCCATATTGCCCGATGAAAAGTTGAATTTGATATGTCACCACATGGTCTAAATTATCCAAAATATCTACAATCTATGTTAATTCAATGATGCACATTGATGGTTTATATAGAGTCAAATTAGATTATGTGTCTTAGAAATTGGTTAGACCTTCATATATGATCCACAATAACCCATGTGTTACCCATATAACAAAGCCACCAACAATCCTTATCAAGTGCAATCCACGAGATGAGATCAACAATTTGCATTAGCCTGGAAGTCTTCATCAATGGTCTGCATTAACTGAAGAATGTTCAACATGTCATTAAGTGATTTAATCAAATAAAATCAATGGTTCACAACACCCAATGAGAATATCTTCAATGGTTGAGCTTCATTCGATAAGTCACTGTGAATTGATTGGTTATTTCACTAACATATTTGATGCATAGGATTTTCCTTGCCAAAATCTAATGGTTCAAAAAAATCCATGTTGAGCAAGGAAAAGCTACAATACCTTGCTTATAGAGTTCATAGTCCAAATATTCTCCTCACCTAATATGGATGGATCTGATTGCATATCAAAATGATAAATATTGTAGGTAAACGGGTAAGATAGAATTAGTGGTTTGCATTACTTCAGGTATGTTGATCTATGATATGCATTATCCCATGTATCATCAATAATAGTTTCATTTAGAGCACTGCTAGTGAGATAAAATCTATGACCCGCATCAATCTAGGATTCGTCATCAATGACCCACATCAATTGAATAAAATTCAATGCACTCTTAAGGGATTGAATAAAAAAAATCAATGGTCCATGACATCTGATAAGATCTTCAATGGCATGGATTTAGGCAAAGATTCAACCAAAGTTGTTAGCAGAGCCTCCATGTATCAATATAAAAAATGACTCATCACTTTGATAGGACTTAACGACTAAGATTCAAGGCCCATAAAAAGCATAGATGCACCAGATTAAAAGACATAAATAGACAAAACCCATTTTTATTATTGAACAATGAGAAAATACATTTGACCACCAAGATTTGATTTCCAATGAACATTGATGGTCCAAAATATATGATGAATTAGATAATATATGAAGGTGGCCCGCCTACGATCAAGATCGGTTGTCATAATTTGATCTATAAACATGATTAATCTATAAGCCTAACATATAGCAAAGCTCCCTTGGATGCATCAACATTTTAAATATAGTGTCCATGAGACTCCAATAACCAAGATTAATTCACAAGTGATCGATTGTAGTAGCTTACATTTAATTTTGTCAATCCGGGCTAATCCAGGTTAGATTTAAAGAGTAGCAACCCAATATAGATTATACCGTAGTAATTAATACTAAGCTTAGTTTAGGTCTCTTTCTGGTTTCATGTGTTGCAGAAATTAAAGTTTACGAAAAATAAAATAAAATAAAATTAAATATGCAATTTATGAATTATTCTAATGTGGATCCACATAATTAATGCATTATTTATCTATTATAATTTCTAATTATATTTTCATGTAAATTAATCTTTTAATCTAATTCTATCTACCATGTTAGTGGGGGGAAGAGATTTAGGGACTAACCTTTCGAAGTGGGCCCTACCTCTGGAAGGTTAGTGTTAACCCCTTCCCCTATTTTCTATTTTACTTTAACTTCAATAATCTACTCTCATTTAATTAATCTAATTCTTAATTATTTCATATATTTAAATATGAGAAGATGTAGGAAGATGGTCAGAAGATGTAATATCTAGGATAGGAATTCTAGTGTCCTTAGGATATTCAATATTTGCTTTCTAGATCCAATATATCAACGACAATATCAACAACAATAATTGCATCATCAGGAATGAGTGAACTGAAGTTTAACGGGTGCGGCAGGAGTGAGGGTTTGAATTTTATGGGCAAGAATCTCAGCCAAGGTGGTAGAGGTAGAGCAGGTATGAAACGGGTGGGTGGGAACCTCGAGCATGGATCAAGAGAGGATCCAAAGAAATGTGGACATGCTGTGGTATATTTTGAGGCGGGCATCACGAGGGGGCCCGGCCCTCCTCAGAAAGACCCCAACAAAAAAGTTATGAAGGACAATGCGGGTCCCAAGAAGTGGTTGTCTTTTGTTGAGACTCTTAGAATAAAAATAAAGGAGGTTCTCTCTCTTCCATCCCTAGTTCCAATAAATAATAAAATTTTGACCTCAGCAAGTTCCATGAGCCCTTTTCTTTCAATGGAAGAATTCTCCCTGGTAGGCAAGTTTTTGGGAGGTAGGTTAGACATGGAGACTATCATGGCTTGGGCAACGGGTAAATGGCGACCGATAGGCAGCTTGGAGTTGGTAGCTCTAACTCAAGGGTTCTTCATTATCCTTTTTAACAATATGGAGGATGATAACCGCATTTTAATAGGATGTCCTTGATTTTTGGGGAAAAGGAGCCTTTTTATCAGACGATGGGGTGAAGATTTTGATCTTGAAAAGCAAAATATTAACATTACTCGTATTTGGGTTCATCTCCCGAGTCTACATGCCCAGTTCTTCAATGAATATTGGCTACAGGGCATAGCCAAAACTATAGGGGACTTGATCTCCATTGACCATGCGACCTTGGCCAGGACAAGGATGAATCATGCATGAATCTGCGTAAATGCTAATTTGGATAATGAATTGCCAAGGTTTGTGGAGCTAGATTATGGAGAATACTATTGAAAACAACCAGTAGAATACAAGAATAGACCGAAATTCTATGTAGAATGCAAAAATCAAGGACATCTATGCAATCAATGCCCTAACCTAGCAATGAATAGAGAAAAGCAGAAGTAGGGAATGCTAGATAGAGGAAATTTGAGGAGTTTCCCTGGAAGAGGAGATTTCAATCAGGCAAACTATGTCTACCAAAAAATAAAAGAGAGGGTGCAAGGTACCAACAAGACAAAGTAAAACAACAGGTTGTTGGCAACCAAAATACTCAAGTAAGTTCCAATCCTCTAGTTTCAAATAAATTTTCAATTCTATCCAATATGGGAGTAGGAGGATTATTGAAAGACATGGAAGCCCAGAACCTTTAGGTTAACCTTTCTGACTCTCTATAATCCCCATCCAAGTTAGGATCCTCAAACCCTAATACTAAAATTACTGTAAACCCCATGGGCATCACAAATCCAAACCCTAATACCTAATCTCTAGAATCCCCATCCAAGTCGGGATCCTTAAACCCCAATGTTGAAAATACTTCAAGCCCAGTGGGCATCCCAAATACAAACCCTAATGTTGAAGAACTTAGGAAGAAAGTTGAGGCATTGGAAAATAAAAAATATCATATCCCTAACATCATCACTAGGATCCAGGTGAATCCTACTGAGGGGTCGTCTCGCAAACTAAGGGAATACAAGAAAAAGGGAGAAGATTTGGATGTAGGGGTGGAGATATGTGAAACTCTTCAGACTGAGGAATATGACAGTCTAGTTCTGCAACAAATTGCCTCCTCCTAGTTTAGTACTAAACAAACCAGAAGCACTGTGAAGTCTCCTATAGATTTTGACAATGAAAAAAGAAGAGGGAGAATATCAAATGTTGAGCAGCAAAAAATTAAAACTGATAATGACATTGCCAATGGAAAACAGAGAACCTTGTTTCCTGTCATGGAATGTGAGAGGCCTCAAGGGAGGGAGAGAGGAATAAATACTAAAAAATCTAAATGAATTTCCTGTCATGGAATGTGAGAGGCCTCAATGGCCTGCCCAAACACGGGGAAGTCAATGTAATAAGAAATCAAGCGAATCCAACTATTATTATGTTGCAAAAAACAAAAACTGATGAGATTCAGTCAAAAAAAGTAGCAAAAAAAAATCTATAATCAAGGGGAGATGGTTTGCAAATCAGCCAGAGGAGCGTCTGGAGGCCTTATGACTTTGTGGGATCCCCGGATAGTAGAAGGCACCATTATCCAGAAATATGACAGGGTTCTTAGTGTTTTATTTAATGAAATAAACAACAACAGGTCATGGATCCTTTCAAATGTTTATACCCTGAATTCAATTCAAGGGAGATCTCTACTATGGGAGTACTTAGGCAATATGAGTGAAATCTTCCATAATATCCCTTGGATTATGGCTGGGGATTTTAACACTCCTCTTTACTCTTCAGACAAAATGGGTGGAAATGGACCACCTATCAGGAGCATGGATGAGTTCAATGACTTTGTGAACTCCAACATGTTTATGGATGTAAAACTTAGAGGAGTGAATTATACCTGGAGTAATCGGTGGATAGGGTGTCATCTCATTCAATAAAGGCTTGACAAGTTTTTCTATCAAAGGAGGCTACAACTCTGTTCGGTGATTCTACCCTACAAGCCCTTCCTAAAATTACCTCTGATCATAATCCTATTTTTTTGGAGATCCCTAACTCTCTGTCCTTCAAGAAACCTTTCATATTTCAATCTATGTGGATCAAACATTCCAGTTTTAGAGATAACTTAATTTAGTGGTGGAAGCAGCCTATCAGGGGTAGTGCAACTTTTAAACTTGCTGGCAAATTAAAGTTTGTTAAGGAAAAGCTTCAAACTTGGAACAAAGAGGTCTTTGGGAACCTCTTTGAAAATTAAAAATAGTTTTTTGAAAGTTTGAAGATAATTGATCAGAGGATTCAACATGGTGATGCTGATGAAACTACTAGACAGGAGGAACAAACAAAACTAGTAGAGTTTCATAGTATTTTGGCCTGTGAGGAAATCTATTGCAGGTAAAAATAAAGGGTTCTTTGGTTGAAATATGGATATTCAAATTCCAAGTTTTTTCACGTCACCATGCTTAGAAACATAAGCAATAACAAGATAAAAATTTAAAAAAAGTAGATGGTTCTATTACTCAAGACTTAATAGAAATCAGAAAGGAGGCAATAACTTATTTCAATTCTATCCTTGGTCAGGAATCATAGTGCAATGAGGAGGCCAAAGATATTCTCTTGCAATCCATTCCTAGCATAATAAATGAGGATATAAACCTTAAGCTTCTAGCTCCCTTTTCTTATGAGGAAATTAAGGAAGCCTTGTTTAGCATGGAGCCAGACAAAGCCCCGGGACCCGATGGCTTTCCCCCTCGTTTCTATCAAGATTTTTGGAACATCGTAAGTGAGGATGTAATTTCTACTATCATAGAATTCCAAGCAAGCAATCATATCCCAAAATGTCTCAACTCTATTTTTATTTATCTAATTTCTACGAAGCAAACCCCTGAATCTATGGATGACTTCAGGCCAATCAGTCTGTGCAATGTTTCTTACAAGATCCTAACTAAAGCCATTGCAAATAGAATGATAGATGTTCTGCCCTGCATCATAGATCCATGTAAGGGAAGCTCTGTCTAGGGTAGGTCAATCTTGGATGGAGTTATCATAGTTCATGAAGCTCTGCACTCTGCTCATAAGACTAACAGGTCTGTTTTTGCCCTCAAGCTTGATATGAACAAAGCATTTGACAAACTAAATTGGGACTTTTTGATTGTTGTCCTCCTTAAGTTTCATTTTCACCACCAATGGATTAATTTGATCAAATAATGCATTTCTAAAGCATGGTTCTCGATTATAGTTAATGGAATAACTAGTAGTTACTTTCAAAGTTGTAGAGGAATTCGGCAGGGGGACCCTATCAGCCCCATGTTATTTATCATTATGGCAGAAGCTTTAGGCAGAACCATAAAAATTCTTGTAATTCAAGGCTAATATCAGGAATCAAGGCAACATCTCTCACTAGGGTTGTTTCTCACCAACAATTCATTGATGATACCCTTCTATTGACTAAGGCATCGGTGGTTGAGGCTAAAAGAATTAAATACATCCTGTAGCTCTACGACGATGCTGCTGGTCAGAAAGTTGATTTCAGTAAAAGCAAGTTATATTTCTTGAACACCCCCATTCAGATTTAAGGAAGGATTGCATAAATTTTAGGGTGTGATATAGTAAACCTCCCCACTTCATATCTTGGTCTCCCTCTTTTCATTGGTTCTCCGAGAGAGTCAATGTGGGACAGGGTTATTGAAAGAATTCAAAAAAACTTGTTGGATGGAAAGGTCATCTTCTATCTCAAGTAGGAAAGTTGACCCTCACTAAGGCCTCTCTTCAGAGCATTCCAGTCTATTTCCTCTTCGTTTTCAAATCCCCTATGAAATTTTTCCAGAAAATTGAGAAACTCCAAAAAGAATTTTTATGGATTGGATCAGAGGAGAAAAAAATGATACACCTTGTAGGATGGACCAAAGTGTGCAGACACAGGGAAAATGGGGGCTTAAGTCTGAGGATAATTGCTCATATGGATTTAGCTTTACTAGTTAAGCAGGCATGGCACCTCATTTCTGGTGAAGAAAATGAATGGAAAGCTATCATCAAATGAAAGTATCTTCAAAATATGAAATTTCAAAGTGACTCAGTTCCAATCAGAGGTTCTTATTTTGGAAAGTAATTCTCAATTATAAGGAAATCATAAAAAAATATTTAAGATGGGTTTTAGGCAATGGTGAGAGGATAAATTGCTAGAATTATAGGTGGGCTAAGGACGAACCACTGATGCAATATCCTAACTTAGCCCAAATCAGAGATATCACGAAAGAACTCATTGGCAAAAAAGTCTTTGATTATATGGTTGAGGACAGAGGCAGAATAAAGTGGAAACAAATAAGGATTCATGGATTTCAAGCGGAATCAAATGATCTTTGTAACATTCTTGAGCAACATTTTATCCCCATGAGACCCAAGGAAGATCAAGTGACCTGGGCTCCTACGAAAAATGAGCAGTTCACTATTAAATTAGCTTACAAGTTTCTACTTGATGAAGAGGATTTTGTCCTCCAAAAGGACTTAGTATGGATAAAAAATTTAATTCCAAAAATTGTAGTCGTTTCATGGTTGGTTATCCAAGGAAGAATTCTAACCATTGATAATATGATGCGTAAAGGTATTTGTATCACTAACGTTGTTATCTGTGCAGGGCTGATTGGGAGACCATTTATCACATTTTTCTTGAGTGTCCTTTTCCTTGATTGTCCTAAGTGGGGTTTTTTAGGCCTTCAATATTTCTTGGGTTAAACTAGCCATCGTACTTGATTTGTTCGTCCAGTGGCCTTGCCCCTTTTCAATCCAAAGACTTAGATACATGTGGAAAATTTGTCTCAATCACTATCTTTGGTAGGTGTGGTTAGAAAGGAACCATAGAGTCTTTAATGAGTCTATCCATGATCATCAAACTATCATTGCCAGGATCCTATCATTTTCCAACGAGAATGTGAACCTTATCCCTTTTGATATTCGTAAACCTCATCTACAGGAGACCACGATTGCTCAATATTTAAGCTTAACCTTGTTAGATGAGTTTGTGCCTAGGGTAGTCAACCCCAGAGCCAATGTTAAGTGGTCCCCACCTCCTACGGGTTGGTTTAAGATTAATTTTGATGGAGCGGCTAAGGACAATCCTGGCAGAGAAAGCATTGGTGGCATTTTGTGAGATCATAATGGGAATATGATGCTTGCATTTTCTGAATATTTGGGAACAAGGATGAACAACGAAGTTGAAGCTAGAGCTATGTGGAGAGGCCTTCAAATGACTCAAGACTTAGAAGGCAATTTGATCATAGAAGGAGACTCTATGCATGTTATAAATCTCCTCAATTATTGGAAACACCTCCTTGGAGGATTAAAATAATTGTTGAAGAGGCTAGGATCCTTTTCCTGGTGAATAAGCTCCTCTTATTCAAGAAGAATGCCAAGAATGATAGTCGAATTTACCAACAGGGAAGGCACTATAAGTTTGAAGGCTATGAGTATTCCCATCTCTTTTTTGAAATGAACTCACAATAAAAATTATCCGAACTGTCAGTCTTGGTGGATGTTGCTTGGAAATACCACAAAGACTAATGGAGACAGTCACATGTCAGATAACATGGCTCCTAGTCGTCTTAGTAATTTGAGGTTGGTTGATAATCACAGGGCAGGAAAGAAACGACAATATAAGACTTCGAACCAGAGCCATGTGGACCACCAGATAGCCAACGCCATAAATCTAGCCAGCAGGTTCACTTCTCCAAGGCTGATTGGCCAAGATGGGATGTGGTCCCAAAGCATGTCATATACAAAAGAAAGCAATTACCAAAGAATGATTAAGAGTAACTGTTAATACAAAGCTTGTTTGTGGATGTTTTTTTTAGTACTCTACTATGTGTGTCTATAGCTTTTCGTTTCTCCACTGTTTTAAGGAAGGGATCTATGTCTATTTATTTTTTTGTAATTTTGATGCAGGTGTGTTTTCTCGGGGTATACCCAAAATGTTGTATGGTAATTTTCTTTTTGATAACAGACTATGTGTCTTACCAGATGTAATGGCTTTGGCGGTATGTAGATTTTACATATATAGGATCCTTAGTAAGGACATGTTCATCAATAGCCCTGGGCTGATTTTTGTAAAAGGTTTTGGATCAACCTGTAAAACCCGGTATTAATGCTATAGTATCTTATCTACCAAAAAAAAATCTTAATTATTTCATAATTACAAGAGAATAAAATAAATAAAAATTACCAAAGCAAGCAAAATATAAAATAATTATAAAACATGGTTATCATATCCTGAAGAAAATAGCGTTGCTGCTTTATTATTGAAAATCAAACGTACATGGTTGCGCATCCAACTTCCAAAATTACATACAGAAGATTACATCAAGAATAATCACAGATTACATATATTTCTCCATTAGCTTGCCATCCCCCTTCAAAGGTCTCGTATGCAAATATATATTATCACTCAAAAAATTCCGAACATAACTCCTCGTATTTCTCCCATAAGGTTTGGACTTGATACACAACAACTATGTTCTTATTAAGAATAAAGCTAAATTAACACATCTCCTAAAATACTTGGACTTAATATATATATATATATTTATGGCTTTAATTTGCAGAAATTAAAGGAAAACAAGAAATACAAAATATTATAATATAAGTATTATAAATATTATAACCTAGCTCTCCAGAAACAACTTATAAATATCATTGATGGGTTCAAGTTCATCAGGTGTCATGTAATGCTCTTCTTCAAATTGAAATTTGTCTTTCAAAAATTGGATAAAATGTGCTACAGTGATATGATCAACTTCAAAATTAGACACATAAAAATAGAGTTCGTGATAATATTATCGGTATAAGACTGCCCTAGGAACTCTATTGAATCTTATTCTATCAGTAAAGACAACCTCTTGGTCTTCTATACGAGATAGAAATTTATGTACTACCACAACATTTTCAAGATAGTCTTCAAAAGTGTATATGTTAGAGGAAATGATCGCTCATTTATCTACTAGCCATCTATGGCAAGCTCTCTAAAGTTCATGATAGAAGGATAAGTTATCAAAATCCAGGATTCTTTCTATATCAAACCTCATAATTTGTCTAAGTTTAGGTGCTCTGGACTCAATAATGGTTAACCTTCTATCCAATTCGTCACAATGTGCTTGAGATCTAAATCTAGGACCTCTAACTAGAGTAGAAATTTCTATGGTTGCTAGTTGAACACCAACATTAATCAAAACACCATGTCTTCTATTGTAATCTACCATCTAATGGATTGATAAATCAAATGATTTAAAATTTTAAGTTCTCTCTCTCTCTCTCTCTATATATATATATATATATTTTTTTTTTTTTCAAAATATTTTTAATGTGTTTCACGTCGGGTTCACCAAAGAATGTAGGTCTAAAATTTTCGCACCCTTACCTTCAGGCAGATGGATCCGCGCCCGAAAGGGGGATGGGAAAAGGATAGGTCTACACCTCGGATGGAGAGACACTTTGAATCATGCCCTCTTTGGTGATTTTTCGATGGATGGTGGGTTCACCAGGAAGCGTTTTGGAGCAGCTTTCATGCCTAGGCTAGGAATGAATTGGATGTATTCATTTTAGTTTAAAAACACTTCAAATACCTAGGTTGGCCAGAATGAAGCTAAACTATTCTATATGCAAATTATGATTTATATGCAGACAGAAAACAGAAATAAACTCTAAATGCAATGCTTGAAAGGAAAAGGAAATATCTTACCCGGTTCTGGATGTCTGATGAAGGTTCGACTTTTTGAAGTAGTCCAGATCATCTCTAATTCTACAAATTCATCTGCAATTGGACAGAATCACATGCAATTTTGCAGGTTCGTCTGTAATTGCACAGATTCATCCGAAATCGGATAAAATTGTCTGAAATGAGACGAAGTCGCCTGATCGATTTTATCAAAAACCTGCAATAGAATAGATAGATGCCAAAACAAAGGAAAATACAATGCAAAATGCTATTTAAAAGGATAAAACATTAACTAAATGCTTAATTGATCCTAGAAAATCTGATAAAATCTGAAATAACGAAATGCCCTTATGTTTTAAGTGGAATTGATCCTAAATGCAAAATATAATTAAGAATGAGGTAAACACCATATGCAATATATAATAAATATCTAAACTAATGTAAATTGATTAATTGAATCACTAGGAAATGCAAACCTCAAATCTTGATTGCCCCCAAGAGGAGTACAATCAAGATCACCTGAAATGGTACCGGATCATCTCCAATAGAGACGAGATCATCTCTAATTTGAACAGGATCACCTATGATAATCCAAGATTCCTCTGACTGATGAAAAATGAAAACCTGCAAATGGATTTGGAAAACTTATGCGAATAATCAAATTTCAAGATGTTCTAACAGGGTATGGATCTTGGGTCACAGGAAATCGATCAGCCAGGGTGGGTTTAATGGAAATCAAGGTTTAAATAGGATTGAGGGGGGACTTAGGAGGTTAGGATTCATCCCAATCTAGGATATATCCAGTGGAACATCCTCCAATGATGCAGATATGCTTTTGCTAAGCTAGGAATAGGAGTTGGAATTGTTTCCAATTATGAAAATTTAGTTTTTGATCAAAATTGTCTGGACGTTCGGTTCTAGACGATCTCATCCAATTGGGGACGATATCGTCAAATTGACGATGATATCATCCAACCACCATAATTGCCTCTATATTTAGTATGAAATACGAGGCAGGTGGTTAAAAGGTGGTTTTATGATTGATTTTCAAATTATTACCTTAGGGTAAATTAAATTACGTCAATTTTAGGGTGTTACAGTTACAAGTCAAAGTTGATTTGGCTCCCTCATGCGAATCCTATGGTTGCAATGGCTAAGCTCCTCAAGGTGGATGGCAAAGGCAACTAGGATCTCCAAGGGCATCAAAATAATCTGGTTTAATTTTGATAGCATAATAGTAGCTTCACATCTCTTGTTGCAAATGAGTGAAAATGAGGAATATTTATAGTAATTCGGTGAGGGGAGGAGGAGGGGATGAGGAAATGACATGGCAATGAGGTGGAGCTAATTTGGAACCAAGTGGAGGATGGAAAATCTAAGGTAAATCTAGGGAGGACACATGGAGTAATGTGCACCCTCTCCATTTAATAGTCTTGGGTTGGAATATTTCTCACCCACCCAAGTACCAGAAATTGACCTAGGGAGTGATGATATGTACATGGATATAAGTGTCTTAGGGGATGCCCATGGAATTTAAAATTACCAATAAGGTGACATGGAAGCTGAGAAGGACCAAACCATTAAATATGCCAACTTAATTCTTTTTTACTTGGGGCTTTTCATTGTATTTTTAAATAATCCAAATTTGGAGGGAAAGGGATGGGAAGACAAGATGGATTAAATGAGAGATTTAGGTGAGGATTTTTGGTAGACCTAGGGATTTGATTAGGATTTTTAAGAGAGTGCACATCTCCTAAAGATTTGTATGAGGGCTTAATATGGTAGTAGAGGCTAATGAGGGGCTTGATAGGGTAATTATATGAATAAGAGAAATTATGAGAAATTTGAGGTAAGAGGGAGGAAAAAATGAGGAAGATTGGGTAGAAATTAGGAGATTAGAAAGGCTAAGAAAGAATTAGAAAAATTAAACGAAGTAGGGGAAAATTAGGGAAATATTAGGGAGAATTTAGGAATTAAATGGGAAAAGGAAATTTTAGAGGGAAATTCGAGGACTTAGGGAGACCTTAGGAGGACTTCGGGAAATTAGAAGAAATTAAAGATATTAAAATAGAATTAGAAATCCTGGAGGGAGGTTACAAGAATTTAGAGAAACTAGGAGTTAGAGGGAAATTGAGTTGATTGGAAGGGAAGCAAGATAGGTTAGAAGAATTTAAAAGGATTATGAGGATTTAGGAGGAGAATTAAAATTGGAATCTAGAAGAAAAATGGGATCAAAAAAATTTAGATAAATTAGACGAACAACTAGGAATTTTGAGGAATTTGAGCGCATTGAAGAATAATTTGAAGGGATGATGAAGGTTTTATGGCAAATTAGGATCTTGGTGAATTTGTATAGATTTGAGGAGTGTTTCAATGGTTTTTATGGATTGGTTATGCGAATGACTAAAATTTGGTATCTACACAAACAAGAGAAGGAATCCTCCTATGAAAAACCTTCTCAAGCAGCACAAGTTTCTTTTCTATCCATGACCTTAAGAGCCATGGTAATCACATGTGCAATCAACAACATTCAATATGACAAGACAAGTTTTATGTTTTCTTTGAGGTGATAGAGTTTACAATGGCAATGTTATATAACGACTTCCTTGTTTGTATAGTTTATCTATTTGTATAACAAGACTAAATTATACAATAGAATTAAACCAAATTGTGCAGCATTGTTCAATTGTATGAAAATGATAAGTTGTATGACAACATTATGATATGACCAAGTCAAAAATATTATGATTATATCCTACAAGATGATAATATCTCAGGCATAAGATAACAAGGTTTGTGATGGCAATATATATATATATATATATATGTACCACATTGGGTACATATTTAGATTAGGAAAGTGTCTTAGATTAGAGTAAGATTATTTACTTTATGCAATGTAATAAATGCACAAGTGTGCAAATTATTTTGGCAATATAAATGTGCATAGTTGTCCATGTGCACATGTATCATAGGATAGGAATATGAAGAGTCATAGGAAGGGTGAAGGCCAATAATGATCCATATGAAGAGTCACATTCCATTATATATGTGTGTATGTGGGTGTGAAAGAAATATAGAGTGAGACAGAGAGTGGCATATACAGTTGTAATGGAGAGTGAAGAAGTATGATGTATTTGAGGTCTTTATTAAATAAATATTATATTTTCATGAGCATTTATTAGTGGTTTATATGAGTCATTTCTGAAGTTATTTATGAGTTTTATATGCTTAGTAGTTTGCCATTATCATATATTTTATATTGTAACTTTATATTAGATCTTTTGGTTACTTTATTTGAAATATTTAGCATCATAAGCTAACAGTGGTATTAGAGCCACAACAAGGTTTCGTATTGCATAGGTTTTTAATTGCAAAGGATATTTCTACTGGTTAAGGAAAGACCTGTAAAGTTGAATAAATTACCTCTAGAAAAAAAAATCAGAGAATATAGGATTTTTCATTATGTTGAAGGAAAACCAGTGAAAGTTGAATATTTACCTATTTCGAGAGCAAATTTGGAATACAAGGATATTTACAGGTCTTGAAGATAGACCTTGAAATTGAAGATATTAAAAGACCCTTGAAGGAGGTCCTATTAAAAATGTTTAGAGAGAAGAAGATTCCAAATTATGTTATGGCTAGATTCTTTCCATAGGGTTGAAGGAAAACTTGTGAAGACTAGGACTCATCATAGATTTAGTTCCACTATTTTTGGGAATAGCTAGTGAAGATTATTGATTTTAGAATTTGGAACTTTGAATGTATTTGGTTATTATTGTCTAAGTTTTTATTGTAGAATATTAGTTCTCAGAAGTTGAGAAGCTTCCTACAATGGATATAGAAGAATTTCACCTTCGATTGCCTAAAATTCTATATGCTTTCCTTGTGTAGAGATTAATTCTTTGTTGTAGAAAAATGGACATTGAAGATTAAAAAGGTCCAAGAAAGAAGGTCCATTGAAGATTGAGGAGAACCAAGAAGGAGGTTCCCATTGAATATTTAAGATTGTAAATTAAAGACTGCATATTGAAGTTTGAAGAGACCTAAGAAAGAGGTCACATTGAAGAATTCCTAAATTTGGAATATTGAATATAGAGTAGGACTACAAAAATTTTCTACTGTAGAGTTGATAAGCATCAGATTTTGGAGATCCAAGAAAGTGATCTCGTTGTAGAATTTCCATAGTTGGAATATTGAAGAAACCAAGGTAAGGTCTTATTAAAGTTTTCTTAATTAAGAGAATTTGAGTAGTTACAAAATTAGAAGACCCAAGAGAAGAGGTCTCAAGAATATTTTGGAGAAGAAGAAAGCTAGAGAAAGCCTCATTGCAGAGTTAAAAGATCCAAGATAAAATGTCTTAATAATATTTTGGAGAAGAATAAGAAGGCTAGAGAAAGCCTCATTATAGAATTGAAGTAGTGGCCATTGGAGGAGATTTGAAGAAAATTTCATGTTAGATGATTGCAAGTAGGATAAGCTTCTGATAAGAGGAATTTGGGACAATTTTTACCATCTGAAAACAATCCCAAAAGGAAAAAGGATTTGGCAAGAATTTTGTCAAATTTTGAGAAGGTTTTTGAAGACCTCGAGACATTCAGATTTTTTAGAAGAAGACAACAAACGAGATCAGATTTGAAGTTAGAATTTGGCAAGAAGCTTGAAGAAAGAAGAATAATTGAAGAGGTCAAAAGTTTGAGAGATTTGAGGACAGCCATGAAATTTTGAAGGTTGATTTGTAAAAGAAGAAATTTGATGATTTTCAAAGGAGAAATTTAAAGGTCTTAGGATAGAAAATTAAAGAAGCATAGAGCTGCAATTTGGAGAATTTTTGGGAAATTTTGGATAGCCAATTAAAGGAAGGCTTGACAGTAAAATAAGGCAATAAATTTGAATATTCTTGGACATCAAAGGATCAGATTTTGTAAGCAGATATTTGAGAGGTTTGAGCTGCAAATTTGGGCAGCATTGGAAAGAGAAAAGTGAGTTGCATTTTCATAGATTTTAGGGATATATTTGGAAGATATTTGGATAGGAAAGCACAGAAGGATTTATAAGCATTTTAAAAATGATTATTGCTGCAAATTTGGATAGCAAGAGGGCAGCATTTATAGCTACAAATTTTAGAATTTGATAGCATACATTTGAAGGAGAAATAAGAAGAAAAAGTTACAACATGAAAGCTGATTTTTTGGGCAGCAACTAGAGTTGAAAGTTAAAAATTTTAGAGCAGAAAAAAAAAGGGGAGTATAGCTACAAAATTACATAAATTTAGGACAATATTATATCAAAAATAAAAACAAAAAATAAAGCCATAAAAGGTGTGTATATTTGATGCTATAAAACGTATTACTTTACAAGTATTGAAAGTAATTATTATAAGTTCTTGAAAGCATCATTTTTAGAGCTGTTAAAATCTAGCAAAAGGAAGTTTGAGTAAAGTGCCTCAATCTAAAAAGAGATACCATTATTATTTTTAAAAATCTACAAAATAGAACAAGTATTAGAGTTACAAAGTGATAAAAAGGAGTGATAAGGAAAATATTATATGTTGTTTTTACATAACAAAAAGTGTGCATTAATTTTAATTTATATTGAGGCCGAATAGTCCTCAAAACAAAGGTAAATTTAAGGTTTCTAAAGACACCGAAATAAGCATCAAACTTGTAGAATATGTTGGTGAAGGAAACCATCAAAAATATTGGTAAATCCACCAAGTAAAGCACCACCGAGTTGCACAAGTTGATCACCATAAAAAATTGCAAAGGTGACATCAAAGCATAGGGAGAAAAGCACCCAAACATTACCTAGAATAACAACCACTGGATAGAAGAGGAGCCACCACAAAAATGGGAAGATCCACCATGGAATATCCACCAAAAAGGAGCACCTAAGTGAAGTAAAGCCACCATAGAAGAGCCACCTATAGAGGAGTACCTAAGTGGATACTAGCCACCGTGGAAGAGTGTCTAAGTGGAAGAGCCACCATTGAAGAAGTTGAAGCACTATTTACAAGCCCAAAAATGTAAACAAAAAATAAGACAAAGTTTTGGATAGTGAAAATGCATTAAGGAAGACCAAATATCTATGGTTTGTAACCACCAAGAAAGGAAGCATAAAGAAAGCATGTATACCATTCCTTGCAATGTTGCACTAGTCTATTGAGTATATTATATGCATAGCCAAGTGTCAATAGAAATAAAAGAATGCAGTTAAGGGAGTCATAACATCAAAGAGCACTCAAAATTCACCCATAAGGTTCATGAGAGTTATAATATTGTATTTTCCACTTAGCACAAGGAAGGAGGAGCACTTCCAAGTCTTTGGAAAGTTACAGGTTACATTAGAAGAGGATAAGAAAGCATTTTTGTGGCACTTGTCAATTGTCTTGCAAGATTCCAAACGTTACCAAGGAAGACCAAAATTTTTTGGAATGTCATTTATTGCATGAGAAGGAAATACGTTGGCATAGACTCATTTACTACAATAGAAAGGAATACATTGGAGTTGAAGCACCTTGACTAAGTTGAAGGAAGTTGACCAACCTAAGTGGAGCGCTCATTTTTCAAAGAAAGTCTAGATTTAGCATCAAGGAGGAAGCACCTCAATTATTAAAGGTAT
Organism: Wollemia nobilis; assembly: GCA_028583015.1. NCBI lineage: Eukaryota > Viridiplantae > Streptophyta > Pinopsida > Araucariales > Araucariaceae > Wollemia > Wollemia nobilis. Next base: position 1,492,871 of record JAQPPZ010015413.1, read on the forward strand.
TTTATTATTTTTGGAATTGATTTATGCTAAGTAGGAGTTATAAGGATTAAAGGAGAATTATTATCTAAGGTTAAAAGTATTTTATTGGAGAGATAAGATTTTTTGAATATTATTTAAACCTTAGAAATCTAAATATTGCAATTTGAAATATTTTATAAAGTATTGAAGGCTCATTCAAAGATTGAAGTATTTATATTTGAAGTTTTGTAATTTGAGCATTTGAGTTTACAAAACTATTTGAAATATTTGCAATTAGACAAGTTTGGAGGAATAAATTATCCTACATAAAATTAGGAATACAAAACTTGCAAATATTACTTTATGGAATTTCTAAATTTCTAGAGTTGGAGTTATAATGAATCCAACATCAACATAGTTTTATGAAATTTAGAATTGAAGAATTATATTGTTGAATTTGGGAGATAAAAGGAATTCAACATAAAATATTTAAGCAAAAGAAAAATTGCATTGATAGTTTAGTCTCTAATTCAAAATTATAAGAGACATAAATTTGAAGATTTGCAAGATTTGAAATTACATTCAAATCATTGATTGATAGTAAAGTTGCTACTTTTGAAGACTAGAAGTTTAAAAAAAATTGTAAACTAGGGAGACAAAAGGTTTTCAACAATTGAAAATTATCCTTGGTCTATCATTCAAAACTAAGGATAAACAGATAATAGAAAATTTAACTACATCAATTAAACTAGGGAGATATAAGGTAGTCTATCCATAACAATAAATAAGTTATTTCTTTCATAATCTCAACTACTCAAAGGTCCTAATTATACCTAAGATCAATACTGATAGTAGAAAAGCTTTGGGAGATTGTCAAAGGAGCAAAATATAAACCTACTAAAGATGATAGAAAAATTTTAAAAAATGAGGAATATGAAGCAAAAGCGCTTATGATAATAAATTTTGCAATTACAGATGATATACAACCATACATCAGTTCAACAGTAACTTCTACAGAAGCATGGAATACCTTAGCTAATATATTTGAAGTGAAAATTAAAGCCACAATCTTGAATCTACAAACCCAATTGCATTCTCTAAAAGTCAAGAGTGGAGAAAGTATAGAACTAATTCTAAGAAAAATGGCAGATAAAAGGAAAGTTATTAACCCTAGAGAGATAGTAGAAGATAAATTTCTTGTCCAAGTTATTTTGAACACTTCCAAAAAGCTACAAGCATCTAGTCACATACTTACAAATTCTAAGTAAGGATACATCATTTGAAGAGTTAGTCAATATACTATAGGAATATAAAGTAGAGAATTCAGTTAAATATGAAATGAGTAACAATGCATTAGTCTCAAAAAATAATTCGCAAGGAAATGTTGCTTCAGTTTCAATAAACAAAACAAAATAGAACAAGAGATATTATCAAGTTTGTAAAAAGAGAGGTCATAGTACAAATTACTATAGATTCAATCCAAGGAATCAATATCAAGGAAATTAAACAAACTCAGGAAGTCAATCAAATAGGTTGTCTCAATAAAGATAATATCATAACCAATATAGACCACATTAGAAACAATTTTAGTGTCAATATAATAAAGCTCAACTACAATATAGAGAAGGAAATCAAAAGGGGCACTTAGCTCAACAGATACAGAAATTACAAGTACTAGAAGATACTAAAAGAATATAAAGCTAAAGTACTCTAAAAAAATATAGTATTTTATTAAGATACTAATCATTTACTTGATCAAGATACAAACATGAAGCAGAATGAAGAAAGTGAAAAAGAAGAGCAAAGATTCAAGAAAGAAGATGAAGACCATATTGAAGACTAAAGTCTTAAATAACCAAATAATGTAATACAGGGGGTGTTGGAATATATTACATTATTTGGTACATGCTAATGTACCACCTTGGGTACATCTTTAGATTAGGAAAGTGTCTTATATTAGAGTGAGAGTATTTACTTTATGCAATGTAATAAATGCACAAGTGTGCAAAGTATTTTGGCAATGTAAATGTGCATAGTTGTCCATGTGCACATGAGTCATTGAATAGGAATATGAAGAGTCATAGGAAGAGTGAAGGCCAAGAATGCTCCAGATGAAGAGTCACATTCCATTATATATATGTGTGTGTATATGTGGGTGTGAAATAAATATAGAGTGAGACAGAGAGTGGCACATACAGTTGTAATGGAGAGTGAATAAGTATGATGTATTTGAGGTCTTTATTCAATAAAGATCATATTTTCATGAGCATTTATTAGTGGCATTTATATGAGTCATTTTTTAAGTTATTTAAAAGTTTTATATTATTAGTAGTTTGCCATTGTGGTTACTTTATCTTAAGTATTTAGCTTCAAAAGCTAACAACGCTTGAGATAATAGTCTTGCATAAGACAATGACAATCTCTTGTAATGGTATTTTTATAAGATGACATCATTTGATACGTATAACGACAATGTTGAAGACTACATAACATTGAGACAACAATGTCTTGAGTTGAATGGTAATGATGCAAGACAAGATGGAAACTTCTTAACATGGCAAAGTCTTATAACAACACCTTTCACATCACAAATCACTTGGAAGACATTTTTGTTTCTTCTTAAATAGTGCTACTCCTTGGGTTTGGACTCCAATAGAGTTTTTTTTTTGTAGATCATACAAAAAAATCTATACCATCTACAACATACAAGTTAAAATCTTAGAGCTCTCACCACTCAAACATACCCACACAAAAGGAATTGAAAATAAAATATGACTTTATTGCTAGTGTGCCCATAGGCTTACACAAAATATAAATATTCACTCTCTATACCAAAATAGTTTCTTGCTACATATTATCCTTGTTATAGACTCATGTACAATAGATAGAAACCCTACTATGACTATTTCTTTCTCTATATGTCCCTCCCTAGATTATCTTTCATACGTCATTTTCTTATTCTTAATGTTTTGTCTCCACTTATTTTTACTTCCATTTTCTCTCCCTTCCTCTTCATTTTCTTCTCCCTTGCCTATTGTTTCTTCTTGCTTTTCCATACTCTTTCTCATCTATTTTCCTCTTCCACTTCTTCCTCTACCTACCGTTCTCTCTTTCCCCTCCATTTTTGAAATCGGTTTTGTGTATGTAGGTGACAGTTACCGTGACAACCACTTGAAACTTGTTCATAATTGTTTTAGTTATTTGTTCTTTGGTTGGATTCTCCCACATCAACTAGATAGGGAATTATTATGTTTTGGTATATATAAATCTCAAACATTTATCCCATATAGGGTTAAATAGTCATGCCTATATAGTTTCACTTGATAATAATCATGATAAGATAGATAATGCTAAAATAGTGCTATGTATTTATCCATTAATTCAAGGGCCTAATTGTGTGGATATATATATGTAATTTATATTGAATTTTACTGATATATGACTTCCCTATAGCTAGAAATTGTTAAAATATGTTCAATGGTTAGATATGATATATTAGTTGGAGTATTTTTTAATATTAATCACTTGTATAATTTTCCTATTAAATACTACAAAAAATTACTTACAATAAATAGGTCCTAGTTGGATTGAAACTAGGATTGACTACACCTAAACATAGTGTCCAACTATTAACAAACTACACATTCCTAAATATAGGAATATTATATGCCAACCAATACAAAACAAAACTTTATATAAAAGTTGTCATAAAAGAGTCTAGTTTCTCATCTTCTAAGGTGTTAGTTTAACATTTTTTTAATCAATCATAGTTTGTGCTCTCATTAAAAGAAAAACATTTACTTTATAGCTTAAACAACTAAGGAGATAATATTCTAATTCTTGAAAATGGTGAAAATTATCGTTCTTAATAGGTATATGAACATAAAGATACTTACCAAAGCTCTTTTGCAAATGAAAATTAATATTTGACATTAATTTATACTTGAAATGTGTATAATTTTCATTTCATATCAAGGATATGAATAAGAATACTAGATAATTAATGAAAATGTTTTAAAAAAGGTGGAAAATAGCCACCAAAAAAAACTTAACACATTCTATGCTAAAGCTAAATTTAAATGGCATGTAGGCCAATCTTATTTGATTTAAAAAGTGATTTTAATTTTATTTATCAAGAACCAATTATTAGATAAAATTATTATTTACTCAATTTAACTAAATATACTTAGATCAAGATGCAAGCTTACTAAATATACTAAAAAAAACAATTAATAAATAAAAGAATTTTTCCTTTCAAGAAAATTAGCAAATAAAATATTAAATGGTGTTAGCTTTAGTGGTTAAAAATGTGATTTTCCAAAAGGAAGACCTAGGCTCAAATATTTTTAGACGATATAATATTGCATGTGTGGTTTGTTGAAACACCATGGTAACATAGTCATAAATTATATAGATGAAGATTATTTCAATCCCATATAACTAATAAAAATAGCAATAAAGACTAGTAAAAGAAGTCAATCAACTTCATTATAATCTCTACGTTTGACAATATAAGTTATTAATTGATGATTCTAGTTTAGGAAGAGAAGATATGTCTTCTCTCCAAAATGATAGTTCTTTATCCATATTGATTCGAGTAGAGCAAGGGCCACTCGTGTCCTTTTATCCATTGGTACCAATACCCAACCAATGCAAGTGCAAAAAAAAGACTACACGCTCAAGTGCTACCCTTTTTTTTTAAAAAGGGTAAAAATTTATTAACTCAGCAAAACATCCAAGATACAAAGAAAAATAAGCTATTCAGACATATCAGCTCTCAATAAAGAAGAGGGAGATTGAGAGCAATCAGAAGAAAGTTGAGACCAATTCTGAACATCCCAATCATCCTGAAACTCGAAAGCCCATTTAGCTAACAAATACACTACCCCATTCCACTCTCAGGGAATATGCACAAAATAAATGAACTTCAAGTGAGCAGAGATATTGAGAATTTGTCGAGCAATCCAACTCAACTACCAACTCCCATGAAGACTATCCCCAAAATTCAACAAATTTATAACAATCTGAGAATTAGATTCACAAACAATTCGACGCCAACCCAAAGCATACCCTTGCTCCAAAGCATATAAAATTGTAAGGGCTTACATGAAGTTATTAGAATAATATCCCTTAAATGAAGAGAAAAAAATTGGACAGTACCACTACTGTCCCGTCCCACACCACCAATACCAACATTACCCGAATTATCCTGGGAAGATCCTTTTGTATTAATCTTCAGCACTCATGGAGGAGGCGGATTCCATTTATCAGCCCTCTGCACCCAATTACTCTGACCCATCCATCTACAAGAGAATTAGGACCAGGACCATTAACCAAAAAACCTAATATTTCCATGATCTAATGTTCTGATTGGCCCATGGGAGAAATAATTTTATATTTTGTAGACACAGTTTCTTGGATCAGTCGCAAAATCCTTTTCCAGACCTGAGAAGCAGTTAACTCCTTCCCTTGGAAAATTTTGCGGTTCTGTTCAAGCTAAATCTACCAAAAAATGTACGAAGGACCAATGCTCCACCCAACTTTTAAAAAGAAAGCCCCTATAGGATGTCGCCCCGTACTCCTCCAAAAATAAACTACAGATGAAGCATGCGAATAAGGTTGATTTCAAACTCTCTACCAATAATGCCAGAGTTGACGAGTAAAGTCGCATTGGAGAAGTAAATGCCCAACAGACTCCTCATCCTTCCCACAATTATAGCATAAAGAAGGGGCAACAAAACCACGCTTTTGAATTGTATCCCAAGTAGGACACTGATTATGAGTAGCCAACCACACATAAAAACTACACTTAGGCCAAACATACTTATTCCAAACTTACTTCCACCACGGGAACACATCCTTCCCAATTCGTTGTCGATCCAAAACACAATAACTAGCAACAACCAAAAATATCCCTCTATTATCCCTCCCCCATGCTAACACATCATCCCTAGCCACAACCAAAATATGGATCAGTTTCACCCTCTCATCCATAGTGCCACCAGCAGGCCATTCTCGAGGATCCTTCCACTGGAAACTAACGATCTGACCAAAGGACTTAACAGTTTTGAAATATGCCACCTTCACCCATCCAGGATCCAAAAAGCATTGAGCAAGATCTTGAATATGGGAAAACTCACTAAAGATAGGAGAAAATATATCCCAAGAATCATTCCAAAAAAGAGCTCGAGACCCAGTATAACAAATCTAGAACAACCCCTGCTTAACCAACTCTGCACCCTTCTTTAGAGTATTCCAAACAAATGATCCTTGACCGGTCAATTTGTATCTAGGAATCTCAAAATATTCAACCCCCCTAAGATACTTGTGGGAGATAATCTTGGCCCAAGTTTGCTCCTAATTGCTACACCAATGCCAATACAACTTAGCAGCCAAATAGGTCCTAAAAATAGAGCTTAGGCAGATACCCAATCCCCCTTCCTGCTTCGGTCGACAAATAGTCTTCCAATTAACAAGACTCCATTTTTAGGAATCGAGATTACCAAACCACAGGAATTTCCTAGAAAGAATCTATATCATGAAGAAAACTTATCGAAGCAATTTGAATAAGGCATCTTTACACCGGTAAAGCCTAAAAAATTGACTTCAAAAGTAAAACCCGACCAGCAAAATTCAACCATATGTGAGTCCAATGACTAACTCGACTATGGAATCTATCAAGTATGTTAGTCCAAATTGACCTAGGTAGAGGACCAATAGAAATAGGAATCCCCAAGTACGCAAGGGGAAGAGTCCCAACGTAAAACCTGAGAATCTGAGCAATTATAACTTGAATCCTGGGATCCGTATTGAAAAATAAAATAGTAGACTTATGCTCATTAATATTCTGACCAGAGACAACCAAATACATATCCAACGTGTATCTAAAGTTGGTGGCTTCATGAATAGATGCCACACCCAAGAGAGCAGTATCATCAACAAACTAAAGATGAGAAATAGCCGGCCTACTAGTCTCTCATTTCCACCCATGAATAAGACCTTGGTGAACCTGATCTTTAATAAAATGATCCAAACCTTCAACCATAATTATAAACAAGTAGGGAGATAAAGGATCCCCCTTCCAAAGACCCCGGGAAGCATGAAACAAAGAAGAGGGCTCCCTATTAATTATGATAGAATATGAAGGAGTCGTAATACAACTCATAATCCACTCAATCCAGGAAGGATCAAATCCAAAGGCCAAGAGGATTTTGTGAATAAAAGACCATTTCACCCTGTCATAAACCTTCGCCATATCCAACTTCATAAACATAAATTTATTCTTAGAAGTGCTCATGGAATGAATAGCCTCAGAAGTAATAGCCACCCCGTCCAGAATCTTTTGACCAGCCACAAAGCCACCCTACTCATCAGGAACAACTCTATCTAGCCAAGGCTTGAGACGCTCTACAATCATCTTTGTAATAATTTTATACACCACATTGTAGAGATAAATAGGTCGAAACTGATCAAAAGAGCTAGCCCCCTACCTTTTAGTAATTAGAACCAAAAAAGTGGAATTCAAAGCTTTCAAAAATTGATGGTTATGAAAGGACTCAAGAACAACCTTCAAAAGATCAGATTTAATAATTTCCCAAAAGTGTTGAAAGAACTCAACAGGGAATCCATCAGGCCCCGGAGCTTTCCCAGTATTCATAAGAAAAACTACCCTTTCGAGTTCGTCAATGGAAATAGGTTGAATAAGACAAGTATTGATCTCTTCTAAAATAACAGAAGGAATACAATGGAAAATAGTATGATCATCAGCGTGATCCACACAAGAATACTCAGAATATAGGGAATAAAAAAACCAAACAGCTTCCTGAGAGATATCTTGATAAGTAGACAACTAAATACATTGAGAAGAAATAATCAAAGAACTACCATTGCCATGTCTTCGAGCCTTAACAATGTTAAAGAAAAAATCTATATTTCTATCTCCTTCTTGTAACCATTACACTCTGGCCTTTTGCTTCCAAAAAATTTCTTCCCGAAGATCACTCTTGAAGCTCATGCAAAGCTTCAGACTCCTCCTGTAGATTCTACTTCGTAAGCCCATGATCTCTGATATGTCTGGTGATAACATCAATCCTACTTTGGGCCAAAGCTTTAGCCTAAAATAGATTTCTGAAACACTACTTGTTCCACTTTTTGAGTTGAAATTTCACAAATTACAGCCTTTTAACGAAAGAGTACATAACAATATCGTAGGAAGGACAGCCCTGAATCCACTAGACTTTCATCAAGTCGTACAAAGAGGGATTCCTAAGCCACATTAACTAAAATTTAAAACTTGGATGATGACCCATTCCTTTTCGAGAGATAGCAAGTTTAATAGGCCAATGGTCCGATCCCCTCTAGTCAAGAACCTCTAAATTTATAACCCAAGAATTGCTAACCCAATATGAAGAAGTAAGAAATATATCCAACCTCTTAGAGATCGAGTTAGAATCACACCGCCTATTCGTCCAAGTGAACACACCATTCATCGGCTTAATATCTACAAGATTAAGAAGTTTAATATTATCATTAAGGAGCCTAGAGGTAGGCCCTAAAGTACCCACACCTCCTCGCTTCTCATCAATACTAGATATAGCATTAAAATCCCCTGTCATAATCCAAGGATAGAACGAAACCAAGGCCCGAACACTTTGAATATGGTTCCAAAGCAACACCTTCCCAGCAAGATCCGAGGGGGCATAAATGTTGGTTAATAAAACCACTTCTCTAGACTCATGGCAATAAGCTATCATAGAAAGAGTTGACTTATTCGAGACCCACCAAAGAGGAGTAAGCTTATGTGGATTCCAAAGGCTAACAATCCCCCCAGCACTACCCATAGCCCCAACACACTAACAAAGACCTCAAGCCCAGAGTTTCGAAGCAATACTAAATAAACCCTCCACCGATAATTTAGATTCTTGAAGAAAAACATCTGGCTTATGCACCTGCACCAAATATTGAATAGCTTTTTAACGAGGTAAGCTATTCAAACCTCTCACATTCCATGAAAGAACAATCATTTAGAGAGAGAAGAAAAGTGAGACTCCAGGGGTTTAACCACCCCACTCTCAACCAATGTTTCTCCCTCCATATGAAGTTTATCTGCATCTTTCTTCCTACCCACCTTAGCCAAATTCACAGGGGCCCCTTTTTTTAAGGTCTTTTGGAGCAACCCTAGAGAAGGACCAGGCTTGGAATTCTTTCCTCTACCAGTATTCAATAAATCAACCAAAATAGGATCATCCCCTTTCACTCCATCATGTCGCACCTTCAAAACAGGAACAATTGCTAGGGCAGTGTCCAAAGAATTATCTGTTACTTCCTGTTGCCCATTATGGTCTAGCACCTCAGTCATATTTTGAGCATCCATATTCAAATTACCATTCATTCCTTCATCAGGAAATGCCAATTCATCCAAGGCATCAAACTTATTATTTAAGCCATCCATTTGTCTATCAGTAAAGGTTCGCTTCAACCCTTTTCTCTTATTACGAGTCTTAACCAGAAAAAATCCTTCTTTATCCGCCCCACTAACATCCATGGGACCACTCCCCTGACCAGGCCCAGCATCTTGCGTAACTGACTTCCTACCAGAAGATTGCAGATTTAGATTTTTAGAACTAGATGATTCATTCTCAAGCATTTTAGGGCATTTACGCTAAATATGCCCGTACTTATGACACAACCGAAAATGGAAAGGAAGAGTTTCATAGTCTAATTTTTGAATCCAAGAAAAAGACCCAACACATATTTACATAGAATCAGGCATAGGCTTAGCTAAATCCAACTCAACACAAATACGGGCACATAAGACTATATTTTTTTTGAAGTTTGCTAAGACAGTCCCACCGGTTTGCCTAAGAATAATGCAATCATGTGCAAAATATCCGTCCACCAAAAATCTAAAGGCAACAACAAAATACTAACCCACATAGGAACCCAAGAAGGAATATCCTCAGTCGGATTAAAACCCATGTGCCAAAGTTTAATAAACAGGCCAGTCTGGTTGTAAAAGTATGGGCCCCCCTCAAAAGCCCTATTTCGGTCTTCCAAGAAAGAAAACACCACCATAAATAAATTATTACCTCCCCTCATTATTTCCATGTTGCCAAAAGGGTTCCAAGTACTCCTTGCCCACATTTCAAATGCCAAGAAAGGGATGCAAATACCCAAAAATTTGCATATTAAAGCATGATTTTGCATGTAATCCACATCCTCTACAATTGACTCAGGCTAAATCACAATAACAGGCTGCTCCCCAACCCTTTCCAAGCATCCATTAACTCACTTTGCACAAAATCCTCCTTCCAAAGAAGGACCACCTGGGCCTGAAGAGTTATCATCCATATTATACCAAAAAAAATAAGAGCTCGAGCCACGAAGGGCTTCCTTAAACGAGACATTATTCTGGAATTGGATACCTCTAGGTAAAGCCATGACTATCCCACACTCGGATCAGGAAAAGACACTCTCGTGCAGCAACAACCCACCCCAAAAACTGATAAAATACCCACCCTCATAATCAGAAAAATCCACCGAATCAAAAGGAGAAAACTCCCTCATGCAGGTACTTGCAAAGGCATGCAAGCCTGTGCGAGGCTCACGTGGCGGCCAACATCTCCATCGCTACTTGACTCATTTATATTATATCATGATCATCTTATTATCGCTCAAGTGCTACCCTTCAATTCCATGTTATTGTCTAGTTTCAAGAATTATCAACCCTTCATCTAGCTTCAATCCTTAGACAATAAAACCAAGTGTTAAACTAGTGTTAGGCATGGATGCCAAAGCATCCATGTTGATGCCAAATACTAATGCCAATTAACTAGTACCAACATCAACATCTAGCACATACGACAAAGGATCATCATTTTTCAATGTGTTGGTAGCCAACACTTCACCTAGCTCCACATAAACACATGCAGAGAAGAATTGTATGAGTCACCATAATGATTGTTTTATAAATTTTAAAATATGAGTCATATTTCTATACACCATATAATATTATTATACATTTTGTATATAGACTAGTTCTTTAGTATAAATGGATCTCTTACTAGCGCTTTCCTGGTAACAACACATTGAAATTTGTAGAATTAGGAATAGTTTTTTTGTTTGTTGAAAGCAAATAATAACAACCGAAGCATACAACTAGGGGCACATTGAGGGCCACCCTCCTTGTGAATCAAACTTGGGTCTCCATAGGAGATCCCAATGTCTTTACCATTACCATTAAGGTGTCTCTATAGGGACACATGAGGAATAGTTTAGAAATCAAGATTATGTAAACTAGGTGAGAATTAGAAAAATTTCACATTAAGATTTGCTAAACACCCATTACATCTCATCATTTACATTTTGTCATTGATATCTTGGTGTTGAATTGTTAGAATATGTGGTGGTTAATATTCATTTAAGACCGTGACTGACTTGTGTATTATGCTCTTTATATAATCCCTTTAGGCCCTTGTACACCTTGTATAGATGAATAATTTGTAATATTTTATATTTTAGACCAAATCTTGGTCACTTAAAGGTCTCTTATAATTGGTATAAATATCCTTTCCTATCAATCATTTTGCTATTGATTGGAGTGTACTTCTATTTCCTTTAGTGAGATATTATGGTGTCTACTGACACTCTTTTACTTTATATGTTTTCATTCTATGTGTTATTTCTATATTTGTGAGTAATGTGTTGTATCAATTTAATTTTGGAAAGTATTATGAAATCCAATATGGTATTAGGGCAGGTGCAAATATTCATTATTCGATTGTTTATCTTTGGCAACTCATCTTCTATGACATTTTCTAAAGGAAAACATTATTTGGGAGCAATTAGAAGAATTTTCATACACCACCAAAATTTTGTTAAAAAGGTTCTTGTTGAAACCTTATGACTTGGATCGTGAGAATCTCACTAATTTCTAACAAATTTGCTCTAGGAGAAATATTCATAGATAAGTTCCTATTTCCTCTCTCGATACTCAATCCAATCTCTTCTTTTTTATCTAACAAGATAAATGCCCTAAATACATAATTGAGTTTTTTTAGGCTCCTTGAAAACCTCATTTATCTTTTATAAGGTTAAAAAAAAAAAATTCTTTTTCTTTTCTAGCATTTTTATCTAGATGAAACACAAATGAGAGGATAGTTTGTATGTTTGCTGAAGAAGAAAAAAAGAGGTTGAACGCTTTATAGTACCATCATAAGCTAGAGAACTCACGGATAGACTTTCATGCATACACAAAGACCTTCAAGCTGCTTGACAAATTTATTAAAATGGTTTAGTGATATTTTTGTTACATTAGCGTAAGAGGGCGGCCTCATTGGTTGCATTCAAGAAAATTTATGTAGGAAAAACCATTTCAGGTATGAATGACCTATTAGTGTTTTAAATTCTTTGTGAAATTTTAGAAGGGATCCTAGTTCAACACTTCTCCCATTTTGCCTCTAGGTTATTTATTTTATTATGATAAACATTTGCTTTCTTTCCTTCTAAATGTAAAATTTAAAATTGTAAAATAATCTAAAGGATATTCCTATCAAGAACAAAAAGAATGCACCTCTTGTATTAATGCATTATGAAGGCATGTGGTTAGCATTAGGTTATAGTTTCAACATTAAAAGTATTGTTCATATTACATGCTCCTACAACATTATATTTCAAGGAATAGTTTGTAAGAAAAATTTTAGTTACTATTCAAATTTTCCCATTATCCTGTTGATTTAATGGTTTTTACACGCGATTTTCTACAAGGATATCATGGTATATCCTTGAAGAAGTAATGTATTATTGTATTGAGTTTAATAACATTATTTCTTTTACCAAAATATGGTAGCAGAGGTTTGTGAGCTAAGATTAGAGAGGAATTTTCTGAAGCATTGTTGGTGATTCTAGAAAGTCTCACAAGATCTAAAGACTAAGGAGCACAAAAGTGTTGTTTCATATTGATGATTGTGTCATTCCAAAGAAGTAATTCGACACCATTTTATAATAACATTATTTCTTTTACCAAAATATGGTAGCAGAGGTTTGTGAGCTAAGATTAGAGAGGAATTTTCTGAAGCATTGTTGGTGATTCTAGAAAGTCTCACAAGATCTAAAGACTAAGGAGCACAAAAGTGTTGTTTCATATTGATGATTGTGTCATTCCAAAGAAGTAATTCGACACCATTTTAAAATTTATTTATTTAAATTTTGTTGCTTTCAGATAAATCCATTGAACGATTTTTTTTTTTAAATATTTGAAGTCTTTTAAATAGACTCGGTGTGTGAACGATTTTTTTTAAGAAATTATTTAAAGTTTTTTTAAAATGGACTTGGTATGAGACATGGAAGGTCTATTTTAAATTTGATTTAAATCTTGTAACGAACGAATATAATTGAAAATGAATCATCGGTGAAAGAAGATGTTATTTTTCAGCGGTTGGTTGGTTAGAACTAAATGCACTACTATATTTGAAATCAAATCTGTGCAGATTTTGTATGTTGAACAGTTGATTGTGAAGTGACCTAAATGCTATCAGTTAAAAGAAGGGCAACTAACTTTAATTATCAAAGGATATCTAAAATTCTAGCAAAAGAATCATTTGTTGCAGAGGTCTGAGCAATAAAATCTATGGGAGCTCGAGGAATAATTTCGAGAAAAAGAACTACACTTGAAGAATGCCAAGAGTAGCAATCTTGTCGTTGGAAGTTTCCTCAGACAGCTTAGACAGCTTCTTGGAAGGCCTCTCAATCTTGTAACCTGTGCAATACTCAGACACAGAAGATGACCCTTTAACCTCTGCAAACTGCATAACGGGTTATAACGGGTAAAGGAAGAAAATAAATTTATTTTTTTAAGATAAAAGTTGAAGTAGAATTTTTTTTTTTTAATTTGGTTAGTGTGACAAACTACTATTATTATTTTTATGAGGTTAGTGTGAAAAATTCTTACAACCAATACGCAAGGAAAATTATATTTATTAATAAAAAATTTAACACAAAGACGCTGCACCTGAATCTTTTAAAAAAGAACTAAAACCAACATTTACTTATGAAGTTTAAGCTGGAGATTATTTATCAAAGGATGAGCACCCACAATATTTCATGAACATGCTAAAGTGTTCTTCTTAATTAAATCAAGATAGATGAGGTGCCTTCGAAACAGAAAGCACATCTAATTCCTTTTTAGCTACAAATTGCAAGGAAAATTGATGGACAGCACATCAAGTACTAAAAATTTTACACGAGGGTGTGGGTTCAAATAAAATTAGAAAGTGCTTATAAAGTTGAAATATTTTTTAAAAGAGAATATATTGCATTCTTTTCAACCGGGAGTTATAAGGTTATATAAAACATTTAATTTTTAAGGAGTCATATTAAAAAAAATTAAAATTAAAAATGATTACTTTTAAGATTTTTTTCAAAATTTCAATTAAAAAATTTTAATTTTATTTTATGGAAGAATAAAATGAGGATTGTTCTTGTGGTAGAAAAACTTTGGCATAGGTTGTTGTCTTCATCTACAATTTTGAAGAAAGCTCAGACTATGAAGGAGGTTGTCATCGGGTGGTAGATCTATTATGGTTGTCGTTTGATGATAGTTGAAGATCCATCTACAATTTTGATGAAATCTCAGACTATGAAGGAGGTAAGCATTCCTCTTTCTTACATTTAAATTTTCTTTGGAAGAAGTTTGTCGACTGCAATCATGAAGTGCATGCAATGAAGCTAGGGTTTGCAAAGTGAAGCATAGAGGAATTAAATTGAAGGGGTGAAAGGATTTACTTTGCTAGGGAGGAATATTTCTATGCATGTGAACAATAGTTTGAAGAATTTTGTTGGCTAGAATTGTGGAGTGCACACAATAAAGCTAGGGTTTACAAGTGAAGCATAGAGAAAAGTAAAAAAACACAAGTGATAGTATTTTATTTTTCCTAAAACTAGAATGTGCTCAGATCTATTCATGTGAATAAAATGAAGGTGGGTCCAGTTCTTGACTGATATCTTTAAAAAATGACACAAGAAGCATCATCATTTTTTAAAACCGAAGTGCGCTCAGATCTGTTCATGTGAAGAAAATGAAGGTTGGACAACTTACTTTCTAGATTCGAAGCATGCAAAAGGTGAAAGGAGTTACTTTGATAGGGAGGAATATTTTTGTGCATGTGAATGGTTGTTTGAAGAATTTTATCGGTTGGAATCATGAAGTTCATGCAACAAAGCTAGGGTTTGCAAAAGGAAAATATTAACTTTTGTTTTTATTTGGTATTTTTAAAATGGTAGTATAGTTTGGGAAATTGGTTTCTTGTTTTGATGGAGAATGAAGAGGAATGTTTGGACTTCTCAGAGGACCCCTTTGAGGGGCAACACATATTTTCAACTCCAAGGGCCAAGGGTCCCATTTCTGGACAAGACTTAGAAGTTGAGAACTGGGGGTCCTTGGGTTTTTCGAGTGGCCAGAATAATACTGTAGGTTATCAGACTTTAGTGGACAGAGGGGAGTCTATGTCAAAAGGTTCAGATCAGGTTGGTTGTCCTATTGACTGCTCACTCTTAGGTGTCTCAGAACACTCTACTCAAGTGATGGGTCTAATGAATGAGCAAGCATTTCATTGTGGGGAAGAAAAACTTGAGCAAGCTACAAACAACCCAAACTCACTTTGTCTGACAGAGTTTCCTTTGTTTGGTTCTAGTTTTATTGGTAAAAGTCTTGATTTAGAGGCTCTAAGTGGAGTGGGTTCAAACTTTCAATCAGCACAAACTTCAACTCTAGTTACTAAAGTGTGTAAGGCACATAAAGTGGTTAAAAAGAGAAGGTCAAAGATCATAATGGTACTTGGGGAAGACCTGAGGATGGAACAAGTTTTGGAGTTTTTGAGGAAGGCCCTTATTGGAAAGTTTCATGGACGTCAAATAGTTGATAATACACTAAATGAGTGGTTGCAGAAGGTATGGGTCCCAATTTTAGGATATGGGCCAATTTTTCACTTACTTGCCAGAGGATGGATAGGTTTCCTTTTTCGATCTGAGGAAGATGCACAGAAAATTTTGGGAGGTCGTTGGTATTGGGGGTCTTCTTTTTTGGCTTTGAAGGCTTGGATGACTTGCTTTGATCCTAGGACTGAAGTTGCTAGGAGAATCCCAATCTGGGTAAAACTTCCAGGTCTGCCAATGGAGTTATGGTCAGAAAGAGCTTTGAAAGAGATTGGAGATTCATTAGGTAAAACCTTGGATATAGATATTTCTTTCAAATCTAGTGTTTTTTGGTTTGTAGCTCGGGTTTTGGTTGAGATGGATATCAGTGAAGGCTTACCGGACTGTATGGAGATAGTTGTGGGGAATACAATTCATAATCAAATCTTGGACTATTTGAAGATTCCTTTTAGATGTGTTCGTTGTCATGTTTATGGACATATTGCTAAGGAATGTTCTCAATATTTCACACAGAAAGTATGGAGGAGAAAACAAATGACTAGTGGGGATTTCAAGTCAGCTAACAACAAACAAGAGATACCTATTTTTAGAGCTCAATAGTGCTCCTTGATTTGGCACAAACAAGCAAAAATAATGTTGTTGAACCTAGAACCAAAACTCTGGAGAAGGAGGAAGAAATTTTGGGCCTAGCTTTATCTCCATTTCATTGTTCATAGGTTGTTAGAGAAGGAGACAAAATCATAAAGAAAACTATGAAAGGATTGGAACCCGATACTATTAAGTTTGTTGGTCAGTCATCTAAGCCTTATGACAATTATTGTCCAATACATGTGGAGAATAATCTGGACTTAGGTAATAAAGAAGTTTGTACACTTCCTTATGAATCTTCGAAGAGAAGTCCCAGGGACAAGGAATTTTCTAGGATTTTGGACAATGGGTCGACAACCTCAAACACATTGAATAGGGATTGTGATCCAAATATTTTTGCTATTGGGGGAAGTCTTTTTGACCTATCAAGTGAATCTTCTAGGGAGGTATCTATTTTAGGGGATGGTTTGGATACGGGCTCCTCTTGCAGATATTTGTTACATTCTAGGAAAAAGGAATCCGAGTTGAGAACTTGTGCAGTTGCTGGAAGGTTAGGGTTAGGTCTGGACCTTATAAAGGAATCTTCCACTTCTTCAGCAGGTAGGAAATATTTTTTGTTTCATGCACAGGAGAAGGCATTGAGGGAAATTCAATAGGGTAAACAAAAATCTATCAAAGGGGTCCTTAGAGTGGGATAAAACCCCTCTAAGATGTTTAAATGATCTTGTTATCCCTTAATATCCGAGGTCTTGGCAGTCCCTCTAAAAGACTTGCCTTAGCCAAGCTGGTGGAAATTCATAATCCGGATGTTATCCTTCTACAAGAAACCATGGGGGCAAGTACAAAAGTCATTGAAGGGTTGAGTAAATTGCTTAGGGACTAGGAGTTCTTGGCTCTAGATGCTACTAGAAATTCAGGGGGTGTTTTGACTAGCTGGAAGAACTCAATATCCTTAATTAATTCTTCCTTTATGGTTTTAGGCTTGTGGATAAAATTCATTTTTAAAGACTTGGGTTTGAGGTTATCAGTTATTAATTGTTATGGTCCCTATGAAGATAGGCAGGTCTTCTGGGATGATTTTTTCTCCCAAAGGTGTGTTAGGGATGAAAGAGTTATCATTGGTGGGGACTTAAATTTTACTATGAATAGAAGTGAGGTATGGGGAGAATATGCAAGACTTGATAGACTTGTAGATTACTTTAGACATAAGATTGAAGAAGTTGGTTTAATTGATTTGGAACCAATAAAATTAATGCCTACATGGAGAAATAATAGAGTTGGGGAAGTTGGGATCTCAAAGAGGTTGGACAAATTTTTGATCTCAGAGTCATTATACAATGAAATAGACAAAAAAATGGTCATGGGTTGAGACTGGAGGTGGCTCAGATCATTCTCCCATACTTCTTCAATTAGAAAGTCAAGAGGCAAAACCTACCAGTCCTTTTAAGCTCAATCCAATTTGGTTGGAGGAAGAATATTTTCAACAACTGATTAAAAAAGAATGGATTGGTTATGACCAAAGTTCTAGGTCATCGACGAGTTTTCAATTTGTTGTTGCTTTAAAAAATTAAAAGGAGTTGTGTCATATTGGATTGCAGTTAAAAAGGAGAGTATGGATAGAGATCTTAAGTTGGTGGAGAAGGAAATTTTAGAAATTCATAAAAAGAATGAGGTTGGTTTGTTTAAAGAGGAGGAGAAAACAAGACTGGTTGAACTTGAAATTAAGAAGAACAAATTCTTGGAGTGGAGGGAAGTTGAATGGAGAATGAAAAGTAGAGTTGTATGGTTAAAAAAGGGGGATGAAAATACTAAGTTTTTTCATAATTTTGCTAATCATAGGAAGAAGGTTAACACTATCTGGGAGATGTAGAATGAAGAAGGGGTCCTCATTAGGAGTTTTTTTGAGTTAGCAAATTTGGGAGTAAAACATTTTCAATCTATCTATAAAGAACCTGATAGAGTCAATATTGGGAAATTTTAAAGTTAACTACTTTCTTCCCTAGTTTTGTGATAGAGGAGGACAATCAGTTACTTATGAAGGAGGTCACAAAGGAAGAATTGAAAGTTGTCTTGACTTCTTTCAAAAAGGATAAAAGTCCAGGGCTTGATGGATGGCCTGTGGAGTTTTTCCTAGTTTTCTATGATCTTGTTGAGGAGGATCTTCTCAGAGTAATGGAGGAAGTTAGGTTGAGTGGTCAGGTTTTGGGGGCTTTTAACTCCACTTTTTAGCTTTGATTCCCAAAAAGAGAAGCCTAAAACCTTTGATGAATTTAGACCTATTTCATTGTGTAATTGTATCTATAAAATCATTGCAAAGATTATGGTTGTTAGATTGAAGAATATTTTCTCTAAAGTTATTTTCCAGGAGTAGTTTGGGTTTATAGTAGGTAGACAGATTCTTGAAGCCATAGGAGCTGCACAAGAGGGCCTTCACTCTATTAAAACTAAAAATCTTCCTGCAATGGTCCTTAAACTAGATCTATCTAAAGCTTATGATAGAACTAGTTGGTTGTATCTCAGATTGATGCTCTTACATGTGGGTTTTAGCTATCCGGTAGTAAAGTGGATTATGGGATGCATTTATTTTGTATCTTTTGTTGTTCTTATCAATGGATCAGCTTCCAAATTCTTTAGACCCTTGAGAGGACTAAGACAAGGATGTCCTTTATCTCCTTTACCTTTTTTGTTGGTTGTTGAAGGATTGAGCAGAGCTATTTTGGATGCAAAGAGGGTAGGATCCTTGTCTAGGATCAAAGTGGGGGTCCTTTATTTATCTCATTTATTATTTGTTGATGATGTATTTTTGTTCACAAATGGTAGTTTAAGGGAAGCTAGAAATTTGAAGAAAATCTTGGACACTTACAGTATTGCTACCGGCATAGAGATAAATTTTCAAAAATCCTCTATTTGCTTTAATGGTCTAGAGTAGGAGACTAAATAAGGTCTAATTAGACTTTTTCCTTTTAATATCTTAGATTTCCAAGAAGACTTTAAGTATCTGGGTTTTGTATTGAATCCAAATACTTGCAAGAAGAAATATTGGGGATGGATTTTAGAGAAGATTGAAGTTAGGATTAACCATTGGTGTAATAGATGGTTATCTATTGGTGGGAGATTAACACTTGTAAAGTCGGTTCTTGAGGCAATTCTTGTGTTTTGGTATTCCTTGGCCTTCATTCCTAAAGGAGTTCTAGAGAAAATAAGAAAATGTTGCTTCATACTTTAATAAGTACTAACTTCTCTTTCTTCCATATGTTGCCCTCTATCACTATTTGATTTTTCTCTTCTTCTAGAGAATTTTCCCCTTCCTCTGGAATTTTTTTTTTTGGTATTAAAATTTTCTTCTGCCTTGAGTTCATATTTATATGCCTCCTTGATTATTCTAATTTGAAGCAAATCAATTTCATCTTGTATGGATAACCTTAGCACATTTATGTATCTCACAACATAATCCTCATCATCTTCAATATGACTAGCCTTTATGGTCAACTTATAGAATTCTTTTTATACTCTTTTACTTTTAAATATTTTTGCTTAAGGTTATAGAGTCTTATAAACAATGCAATTTGATAATCCATAGGTAAAAAAATAGATTTCAACTTGGACACAAATTTCCCAAGTTTAGATTTTATCTTTTCCCTTTCGTTATCTCTTGGATTGGACATGATCCCATAAAATTGAAGCATGTCCTTTTAGTATAGTACATGTAAATTTGACCCATTTCAGATCCTCCATAGATTCATAGTCAAATAATCTCTCCATGTCTATTATCCAATCAATCAATTCTTTTGGGTTTAAATTTTCATTGAAATTAGGAGTATCCATCTTTGGTTTACATCCCATTTTTTAGATTACCTGAATCAATCATTACTCTAGTTATTCTCCTTGTTATTCATCTCAAGATTTTGCATGACCAATTTTCTCTTCTTAACTATCACTAACTTCCTCACAATGAACACCTCTTTTATGGGTAGTCTCAATTATATCTAGCTTAGCAGTGATTCCTCTCAGTATTTCAGCTATATCCTCTAGTTAGGGTCCCAAACCATGCAATCTTGATCTTCTCCATTTTGTCGTCTTCCTCCAAAATGTATCACAAAATTTTACTTTAATACCAAAGATACAAACTATAGATATGAAAATGCACCATGCAATAGAAACAAGCAAAGATGATATGTATTACCAATGAATAGTTTTTGAATACAATGTGACCCTTTAGAGGGTATTTTTACAAATGTTATAGTTCAATAACAAAGGAGGATGACCCCTTTTACATCAATGAATTTTGGTGCAATATCCCTTTTCATACCATAATCAAGTTGTGGGTGGGTTTGTCTTGAGCCTCTTGGATCACCCTAGATCTCTGTCAGTTGCACAACACCTGCACACATGCTCACAAGATTGAGTCAGTAATATCTTATGGGCCTTCCTTATATGATATCCTAACCAAGGTGAATAAAATAAAGCTTTACAAAACTCATGAGCATGACTACAAAACTTTAGTGAAAGATCATAAGACTTGAAAAGACAATATGTTATGCCTTTGTTACCTACCTGCTATCTGGAATGTTCTATCTATTCTTATCTGAGTAGCCACCAATAGTGGTTGTTTTTGGGTGGTTGTAGGTGACAGTTGAGACTGTGTAACTGTCAATGGTAGTAAGGTTGGCATGGAAGATGGGATCGCATACTTTTATTAAGAGATTCTAGTGGTGACTAGTGTCCTCTGGTACAAGTATTGTGATTGAGTATCAAATGATCTAAGAATAGTTACAAGTCAAAGATGATTTGGCTCCTTCATGTGGACTTCATGGTTGCAATGGCTAAGATCCTCAAGGTGCATGGCAAAGATAACTAGGATCTTCAAGGGCATTAAGACAATCTGGTAAAATTTTGGTAACATAACAGTAGCTTCACATATCTTGTTGAAAATGAGTGAAAAGGAGGGCAATTTATAAGAATTTAGTTATGGGAGGGGGAGGGAACAAGGAAATGATATGGCAATGAGGTGGAGCTGATTTGGAGCCAAGTGGAGGGTGGCAAATCCAAGGTAAATCTAGGGAGGATACATGGAGGAATGTGCACCCTCCCCATTTAATAGCCTTGGGTGGGGTGATTTCTCACCCACCCAAGTGCCATAAATTGGCCTAGGGGGTGATGAGATGTGCATGGGGATAAGTGTGCCTTGGGGGATGTCCATGGAATTTAAAATTGCCAAAAATGTGACATGGAGGTTAAGGAGGACCAAACCATTAAATATGCC
Organism: Wollemia nobilis; assembly: GCA_028583015.1. Classification (NCBI taxonomy): domain Eukaryota; kingdom Viridiplantae; phylum Streptophyta; class Pinopsida; order Araucariales; family Araucariaceae; genus Wollemia; species Wollemia nobilis. Next base: position 1,514,610 of record JAQPPZ010015413.1, read on the forward strand.
AATTTAATTCATTTTGACTTGGGGATTTTCATTGTATTTTTAAATCATCCAAATTTGGAGGGAAAGTGGATGGGGAGACAAGGTGGATTAAATGAGGGATTTAGGTGGGGATTTTGGGTAGACCTAGGGATTTGATTAGGATTTTTAAATTAGAGTGCATATCTCCTAGGGATTTGGATGAGGGCTTAATATGGGATTAGAGGCTAATGAGGGGCTTGATTAGAGGAAATAGATGAATATGAGAAATTTGAGGGGAGAGGAAGGAATAAATGAGGAATATTGGGTGGAAATTAGGATATTAGAAAGGCTAAGAAAGAATTAGAAGAATTAAACGAAGTAGGGGAAAATTAGAGAAAGATTAGGGATAATTTAGAAGAATTAAAGGGAAAAAGGGAAATTTAGAGGGAAATTAGAGGACTTAGGGAGACCTTAGGGAAATTAGAAGAAATTGAGGAAATTAAAATAGAATTAGAAATCTTGGAGGGAGGTTAGAAGAATTTAGAGAAACTAGGAGTTAGAGGGAAATTGAGTCGACTGGAGGGGAAGCAAGATAGATTAGAATAATTTAAGAGGGATTAGGAGGATTTGGGAGGAAAATTAGAATAAATTACTAGAAATTAGGGAAATTGAATAAAATTAAGCAAAATTGAAATTTAGAAAAAAAATGGGATCAAAGAAATTTAGATAAATTAGACAAACAATTGGAAATTTGGAGGAATTTGAGTGCATTGAAGAAGAATTTGAAGGGATGAGGAGGATTTTGTGGCAAATTAGGGTCTTCATGAATTTGTATAGATTTTAGGAGTGTTTCAATGGTTTTGATGGATTGGTTATGCAAATGACTAAAATTTGGTGTCTACATAAACAAGAGAAGGGAATCCTCCTATGGAAAACCTTCTCAAGCAACACAAGTTTCCTATCTATCCTTGACCTTAAGAGCCATGGTAATGACACATGCAATCAAAAAGTTTCAAGACAACAAGACAAATTTCAAGTTATCTTTGAGGTGATAGAGTCTACAATGGTAACATTTTATAACAACTTCCTTGGTTGTATGGTTAACCCATTTGTATAGCAAGACAAAATTTTACAATAGAAGTGAACCAACTTGTGCACAATTGTTCAATTGTATGACAATGATAAGTTGTACAACAACATTATGATATGGCTAAGTCAAAGATCTTATGACGGTATCCTACAAGATGACAATGTCTCAGGCACAAGTTAACAAAGTTTATGATGGCAATATCTATGAGACAACAATATATTAATTCACATGATGATGACATTCTAGACAATAACACTTGAGATAATAGTCTTGCATAAGACAGTGATAATCTCTTGTAATGGTAGTTTTATGAGACGACATCATCTCATACATATAACGACAATATCAAAGAATACATAACATTGAGACAACAATGTCTTGAGTTGAACGGTGATGGTACAATACAAGATGGAAACTCGTTAATGTGACAAAGTCTTATAACAATACCTTTTACATCAGCACTCACATGGAAAACATTTTTGTTTCTTCTTAAATAGTGGTACTCCTCGAGTTTGAACTTTGATAGAGTTCTTGTACTAAAAATCATACAAACAACAATCTATACCATCTACAACATACTAGTTAAAATCTTAGAGCTATAACCACTCAAACATACCCACATAAAATAAATTGAAAATAAAATATAACTTTATTACCAATGTGCCCATTGGCTTACACAAAATATAAATATTCACTCTCTATATCAAAATGATTTCTTGCTACATTTTATCCTTGTCTAGACTCATGTACAACAGATAGAAACCCTACAATGACTATTTCTTTCTCTATATCCCTCTGTGACTTATCTTTCCTACATTATTTTCTTATTCTCAATGTATTGTCTCCACTTTTTTCCTGCCATTTTCTCTCCCTTCCTCTTCATTTTCTTCTTCCTTTCTATTGTATGCTCCCACATCAACTAGATAGGGAATTATTCCATTTTTGGTATCAATATAAATCTCAAACATTTATCCCATATAGGGTTAAATAATCCTTCTTATATAGTTTCACTTGATAATAATCATAATAATATTAATAATGCTAAAATAGGGTTATATATTTATCCATTATTTTAAAGGCCTAATTGTATGGATATATATTTAATCTATGCTGAATTTTTTTTTATTAATACTTCTTATACACATCCACTGCAGGAATTGAACCCAGGTCACATCACCACCGATATTGCAAGTGGCGTCCTTACCAGTAAACCACATTCACACAAATATTTATGTTGATTTTAACTAATAAATGACTTCCCTATAGCTAGAAATTGTTAAAATATGTTCAATAATCAGATATGATATAATAATTGAAATATTTTTCAATATTAATCACTTGTATAATTTTCCTATTAAATACTACAAAAAATTACTCACAATAAATAGGGCCTAGTTGGATTGAACTTAAGATTGACTACACCTAAGTAGAGTATCCAACTATTAACAAACTGCACATTCCTAAATATAGGAATATTATCTGCCAACCAATACAAAACAAAACTTTATATACAAATTTTCATAAAAGTGTCTAGTTTCTCATCTAATAAGGTGTTGGTTTAACATTTTTTTTAATCAACCTTAGTTTATGCTCTCATTAAAAAAAAATGCATTTACTTTATAGATTGAACAACTGAGGAGTAATATTCTAATTCTTGAATAGGGTGAAAATTATCGTTCTCAATAGGTATATGAACATAAATATACCTGCCAAAGCTCTTTTGCCAATGAAAATTTATATTTGTCCTAAATTTATACTTGAAATGTGTATAATTTTCAATCTTCATATCAAGGAAGGATATGAATAAGAATCCTGGATAATTAATGAAAATATTTTTAAAAAGGTGGAAAATGACCGCCAAAAAAACTTAACAGATTCTATTCTAAAACTAAATTTAAATGGAATGTAGACCAATCTTATTTGATTTAAAAAGTGATTTTAATTTTGTTTATCAAGAACCAATTATTAAATAAATTGATTATTTGTTCAACTTAATTGAATATATTAAGATCAAGTTATAAGCTTACTACAGTGGTAAGGTCTTTGGCCTCTCTTTGAGAGGTCTAAGGTTCAAAACCCATGTAGTATGAGGGGACCAAGGCCTCTCATAAAAGCCTGTGTAAACTCATTGAAAAAATTAATCAAGTGGTATTAGCTCAACCGGTTAGATTCCTCAATATTTAAAGAAGAGACCAAGGTTCAAATCTTGTTAAGAGATTTATGGATAATATCCAAGTTTTGTTGTAATACCATTATGTGGTGATGATGTAATACGGGTGGGGTCCATTTCAATCTCATATAACCAATTGAAAAGGAAAAGATTCCTCAATATTTAAAGAGGAGACCAAGGTTCAAATCTTGTTAAAAGATATATGGATAATATCCAAGCTTTGTTGTAATATCACTATGTGGTGATGATGTAATACGGGTGGGGTCCATTTCAATCTCATATAACCAATTGAAAAGGAAAAACTGAATATACTAAGAAAAACAATTAATATATAAAAGAAATTTTCCTTTCAAAGAAAAATTAGCAAATAAAATATTAAATGGTGTTAGCTTGAGTGGTTAAAAATGTGATTTTCCAAAGAAATACCTAGGCTCAAACATTTTTAGATGATATAATATCAAGTGTGGTTTGTTGAAACATCATGATAACATAGTCATAACATAATATAGATGAGGATTATTTCAATCTCATATAACTAATAAAAATAACAATAAAGAGTAGTAAAAGAAGTTTACATGGGCCTAAGCCACACCATGGCAAAGAGAATCTACGTGGACCTGAGCCTCACCATGGCGGAGAGGATCTGCGAGATCTGCAAGGGTTTAAGCCTCACCATAGCACCATAGCAGAGAGGTTCTGCATGGGCCTGAGCCTCACCATGGAAGAGAGGTTCTGCTTGGGCCTGCATGGCATGATGAAAGACCCCCACTTCTATGTTCTTACTCTTTCTCTCTCTGAGTGGGAGGCCTCCCTATCCTTCTTGGATTTTACCCTTTGAGATCTTACTATTGGTTTCCTATGCTAGTCAGTCGGGTGTCTCTCTACGAAATTATTTGGTCTTTCCTATTCTCTTATTCAAAACAGGGAGAGACCTTGTACCTTCAATGATTGTTGAGTCATACTTCTGCTATCAGATCACTTCGGTTGGTGGTTGTTTGGTCTTTTTACCTGATAGTTGTTGGGGATAGTTGTTGGATGTAGGTATTTTTTTGGGGGTTCTTTCCTTGCGGTTCTTTTACGGTATTTCTCCTTTTCTTATTAGACTTCAAGGGGATACCTTGGGCTTAATTACCATGGAGGAAGGAATTTGTTGATGGTCCCCCTATCTGGTGGGATCTCCTAGTTTTTTTTATTGCAGGGGGTGGACCAACTAATAGATCAATATTTTTTGTCTATATCGGATCCCAAGGTTCCAAAGCCCTAATTTTTTATGGGATCTTCCTTTTTATTTAGGTGTTGTTTTAGGTTGGTTTATCTAGATTGTCCTCTTCATTTAGTCCTGAGGTGGTTTGGACTTTAGTGGAATCTATGGGTTTCGAATGCTTACTCCTGGGTTGGAATATGTTTCTATCATCGATGTCCTCAAATATTATAGATCTTCTTTTCTCGGTTGTTTTGTTATTTTTATTCACCCCTTAACAGGGTTCCAAATGTTGGTTGGATTGCATGTCAGAGGAAGGCAGGGTTCCTTGGCTGGATTTTCCTGTTGAGTGAGTTTGTATTATTTTCTGAGCCCTCCTTGGTTTTTACAGTTTTAAAATTTTGAGCACTAAGGTTTTTTCATTCTATTTATTTGAGTAGGGTGAGCTTTGAAGGCTTTGAAGCAAGTGGAAATTTTAGTTTAAATCTTTCTGCTTTTCTTTTTGTTGGATGATTCAAGGATTTTCAAATATAAAGAAATTTTTTGTGTTTAATTCCTCTTATAAGTATTTTTCAGTGCCATACCTTTGATTTTTTGTTGTTTCACCCAAAAAATAATCCACCTTTCCGCTAGGTTTTGCCCTCTGAGATCTTATTGTTGGTTTCCTATGCTAGTTAGTCGAGTGTTTCTCTATGGAATCCTTTGGTCTTGCCCCTCCTTTGATTCAAAATAGGGGGAGACCTAGTGCCTTCAATGTCTATGGAGTTATACTTGTGTTGTCTGGTCACTCCAACTGGTGGGTGTATGGTCTTTTACCTTATGATTATTTAGGATATTTTCTAGATGTGGGTTCTGTTTTGGGGGCTCTTTCCTTGCAGTTATTTTATGGTATTTTTCCTTCCTGATCAAAATTTAGGGGGAGACCTTGGTCTCAATGACTGTGGAGGAAGTAATTTTTTGATGGTCCATCCATTTGGTGGGGGATCTTAGTTTTGATGGGTTGTAGGGGGTGGACCAGTTGATAGATCCAACTTTTTTGGTTGTGTTAGATCCCAAGGTTCCAAAGCCCTATTTTTTTAATGGGATCTTCCTGTTATTTTCTTTTAGGTGTTATTTTGGGCCAGTTTATCCAAAATATTCTCTTCATATGACCCCAAGGTGGTTTGATCTCTAGCAAGATCTATGGGTTTCATATTCTTTCTCTCGGGCTAAAAGATGATTCTATCATCAGTGTCCTCAATTGCAGATCTTATTTTATCAGTTTTTTTATTATTATTATTTACCTCTTGATAGGGTCCCAAATGTTGGGTCGCGTATCAAAGGAAGACAAGGTTCCTTGTTTTGTTAATTGTGAGGTCTGAGGGCTTCGAACCAAGTGGAAATTTTAGTTAGGGTGATTCAAGGGTTTTCAAATTTAAAGTGAAAATTTATGTTTAATTCATCTTGTTGGTATATGTCAGCATCATACCTCTAATTTCTGGTTGTTTCTCCTCACATCATGGTTGCAACTCATTAATGGCTGGACGTGGTTTGCTAGTTCATCAGACTCTCGCTAGGCGGGAATTTTTTATTTTCAATTTTTGGTTGTAAATCTTGGTGTTTTTTTGCTCAGTCTCTCTCGAGCGCCTCAAAATTCTCGGTGTTTTATCCTTTGGTGCTCTTTTCCAAGTTTATTTTTTTAAATGTAGATATGATATAATTTTTTGTTCCACTTGATGGTTGATCCTCTTATCGAAAGTTGAATTCAATCTAATTGATGTTCTTCCTTTGAGCTCATTAAATACTCTTTGGATTTGTAATGGTTTGGGATCCTTTCCAAAACCCCTTTGTAAAGGTTTGGATACCCTTTCAAAATCCTTTCTAAAATCTAATCAAAAAAATAAGTCAATCAACTTCATTATAGTCTCTATGATTGGCAACATAATTTATTCATTGATGATTCTAGTTTAGAAAGAGAAGATATGTCTTCTCTCCAAAATGATAGTTCTTTATTCATATTGATTTGAGAAGAGCAAGGGTCACTCATGTCCTTTTGTCCATTGGTACCAATACCCAACCAATGCAAGTGCAAAAAAAAGACTACATGCTCAAGTGCTACCCTTCAATTCCATGTTATTATCTAGTTTCAAGAATTGTCAACCCTTCATCTAGCTTCAATCCTTATACAATAAAACCAAGTGTTAAACTAGTGTTAGGCATCGATGCCAAATCATCCATGCTAATGCCAAATACTAATGTCAATTAACTAGTGCCAACATCAACATCTAGTAACATATAACAAAAGATCAACATCATTTTTCAATTTGTTGTTAGCCAACACTCCACCTAGCTCCACATAAACATATGTAGAGAAGAGTTGCATGAGCCACCATAATTATTATTTTATAAATATTAAAAGGTGGATCGTATTTCTATACATAATAATATTCTTATAAATTTTATATATAGACTAGTTCTTTAGTATAAATGAATCTCTTACTAGCGTTTTCCTATAAACATTGAAATTTGTAGCATTAGATTTTTTTTTCGTTGAAAACATTCAATAACAGAAAAAGCATACAGCTAGGGGCACATAAGGAGCCACCCTACCTATGAATCAAACTTGGGTCTCCAATAGGATATCCCAATGTCTTTACCATTGGGTATCCCTACAAGGACACATGAGGAATAGTTAGAAATCAATATTATGAAAACTAGGTGAGAATTAGAGAAACTTCACATTTAGCTTTGCTAAACACCCATTGCATCTCATCACTTACATTTTTTATTGATATCTTGGTGTTGAATTGTTAGAATATGTGGTGGTTTATCTTCACTTAAGACCACAACTGACTTGTGTATTATGCTCTTTATAAAATCCCTTTAGGCCCTTGTACACCTTGTATAGATGAATATTTAATAATAATATATATTTTAGCCCAAATTTTGGTCTTTCAAACTTGACTTAAAGGTCTCTTATAATTGGTATAAATATCCCTTCCTATCAATCATTTTGTTATTGATTGGAGTGTAATTCTATTTCCTTTGGTGATATATTTTGGTGTCTACTGACACTCTTTTACTTTATATGTTTCCATTCTATGTGTTATTTCTATATTTATGGGTAATGTGTTATTTCAGTTTAATTATGGAGAGTATTATGAAATCCAACATGGTATTAGGGTAGGTACAAATATCCATTATTCGATTGTTTATCTTTGGTAGTTTATCTTCTATGATATTTTCTAAAGAACAAAATTATTTGGGAGCAATTAGAAGAAATTTCATACACCACCAAAAAAAATTTAAAAAGGTTCTTGTTGAAACCCTAGGACTTGGATTGCAAGAATCTCACTAATTTCTAACAAATTTGCTCTAAGAGAAATATGCATAGATAGGTTCCTATTTCCTCTCTCGATACTCAATCCAATATCTTCTTTTTTATCTAACAGGATGAATTCCCTAAATACATAATTGATTTTTTTGAGGTTCCTTGAAAATCTCATTTATCTTTAATAAGGTTTTCAAAAAAAAAACATTTCCTTCTCTTTTCTAGCATTTTTATCTAGACGAAGCACAAATGAGAGGATTGCTTGTATGTTTGCTAAAGAAGAAAAAAATAAGTTGAATGCTTTACAGTAGCATCATACACTAGAGAATTCATAGATAAAATTTCATGCATACGCAAAGACCTTCAAGCCACTTGAAAAATTTAATAAAATTGTCTAGTAATATTTTTGTTGCATTAGTGTAAGAGGTTGGTTTGATTGGTTGCATTCAAGAAAATTTATGTAGGGAAAACCATGTCAGGTATGAATGACCTATTAGAGTTTTAGATTCTTTGTGAAATTTTAGTAGGAATCCTAGTTCAACACTTTTTACCATTTTTTTGGTATAAGGTAGAGGTGGTTATAAGGTCCACAAACCTTTTACAAAGTCAAAATGGGCTGGTTCTAGCATCAAGCCCGTATAATCAAAATACAAAATGGATCTTTCTAAGACTCACATTAAGCCATACTTAGAGTCCACAATCCTATACTTGTCGCTTGACTATTCAAGATAAAACAAAAACCAAACAACACCTAGCACTTACTAACACTAGGTTGCTGTACTGTACACTTGTCACCTCCCAGGCCCCAGCAAATGGGATGCCTTTTCTGCCTAATTCCATCTGTCGGATTACTCATCATCAGCCCCTCCGATCTCCTGATGCTCTAACAAGTTTTATCTTAGCTCTTCTCTAGCGACCAACACCAATAGTTCTTGAGGGAAGTTATCCTTCCAAATTTGCATCTCCCCAACGAAACCGCAATATTTGCCATTAGATCCGCCGCTCGGTTCCCTTCTCCGAAGGTGTGTTGGATTCGGGCATTAACCAAATGAGATTTATGAATCTTTGCTTCTAGGATAAGCTCCAATATGGTCCAGCTGGGGTCTTTATCCTCCTTAATTGCCTTGATTATATTAAGCGAATCCCCTTCAAAGATAACTTCCTTATAACCCTCAAGTCTGGCAATTCTCATTGCCCGCATGCGAGCTCGGGCTTCGCAAAATGATTTGTTTGAGTTCCCAAAGGCTCTGCAAAGGCAAGGACCACTTTTCCTTCCTCATTTCTCAAAACTCCTCCCGCTCCTGCAGCCCCGGATTTCCTTTTAGCTGCCCAGTCAAAATTAAACTTAACCCACTTTTGTGTGGGGGGTATCCACTTGACACCATCCCATGGGTTGGTTGTAATGTCTAGGTCTGGAAGTTCCTCTCCCCAGCTTCGCAAAATCCTCCTTTCCCTTAGAGACATGGTCTCATTTTTGAAGAAGAAAGTTTTCCAGTTTTCTTTCAAAGCTCTGATTATTTTATTACCACATAACCCGGGATCTTTCTTACGTCCTTTAAATACTCTCTTATTTCTCTCATTCCATATCCCCCATAAAAAATGGGGTAAGCCGAGCTTCCGAGCCAAGTCAAAAGCTTTGCCCGGAAGGGGGAAGCCCACCGTATGCGAAGTCGGACATGCTATTTGGACAGACCCAATCTATATGAAATTTGGACGAGATCATTTGGAAGATCGTACAAGAAAAATCACAAGTTAGAAATATATGACTTACGGATTCTATCGCTTTCTCACACAAGATACATCGATTGATGAATTGGAAACCTCTCCTTTGCAGATTATCTCGTTGTCGGGATCTTATTTTGAACTCGCCAACCAAAAGAAGAAAGCTATTTTTGGGGTTAAATTATTTAACCAAATAACGAAGTCGGAGTCCGACCATTGAATCCCGAGTGGATTAACTTATAGGCGCTTTTACTCGAATAGATCCCACTTGTAGTTTTGCCCCAAATTGCCTTGTCTCTTCCTCCCCCGGGAATGATCGGGAACACCCTTAAAGCATCATTGAGTTTGGTTAGGGCCACCTTCTCTTGCTCGACAGATTATGAACTCGTGATTTTCTTCCAAGAAGAAGTTTCCGTGCTACGACAATAAAATCCCCTACTTTTCCTCCCATTTCCTTCGAAAGTTTATGTTGGAGGACCTGAAGGTCTAAGTTATCTTTCAGAGGGGCCTCTTCCAACCATGGGTCTTTCCAAAAGTCCACTTGTCTTCCATTACCAATTCTCCATCTGATGCCTTTCCTGACTACCTCCCGACATTCGAGCAAACAATTCCAAAAATAGGATCCTCTAGGAAGATTATCGACTTTCAGGAAGTCCCGATTATTTCGATATATTTTGCCTTAAGAAGTTTTACCCATCCCAATTGATCATTATTGATAAATCTCCATACCGTTTGCCAATCGAGCTTGATTCAATTCTTTCATTCTCTTTAACCCCAGGCCCCCCGATCCTTGCTTGCACACACCGATTCCATGCTACCAACGAAATTCTCTTTCTCTCCTCCGAACTTGACCACAAGAAGTTGCGTTGAATTAGCTCCAATGTAGCTCGGACCTTTGCGAGCATTCTAAATAGAGACATGCGATAAATTGGAATGCTCTGTAAAGTAGTTTGAACTAATAAGGCTTTTCTGCGCGGAGCCGAGAAGGCTGCCCTTCCACCCTCGCTAACTTTTTGGAGATCCTGTCAATGATCGAGTTCCACAAAGTAGCCTTCATTCTTCCTTCGAACATAGGCATACCTAGATAAGTTCGTTGGTAGAAGCTCCTTTCCACAACCGAAGAGGTTAGCTATTCTTTCCTCCCTCCCACCAGGCGTGTTAAAGAAATAGATGCTACTCTTCTTATAGTTTATGTACTGTCCTGCTTCTGTCTCATACTTGGTTAGAATTCTCTTCAACTTCCTAGCTTGAGGCACCGAGGCTTTGGACACAATGATTGTATCATCCACAAACTGTTGGTGAGACACTGGCCCTGTTGTTGAGGCTGGTTTAAAACCTTCCAATTGACCATCTGCCACCGCTGCTGAAATGTTCCTACCCAATGCTTCCGCTAAAATAATAAACAAGTATGGAGACAAAGGATCTCCTTGTCGCAACCCCCTTTCACTCTTAAAGTAACCGGAGGGTGACCCATTCACCATGACAGAAAATCTTGTAGTAGAGATACAACTAAAAATCAACTTAATCCACTGGGGAAAGAAACCAAACTTACCCAAAATCTTGGTGAGGAACCGCCATGAGACCCGGTCGTAGGCTTTATTCATATCAAGCTTTAGTAACATACCTGCTTCCTTACTAGTCACCATTGAATGAATAACCTCATGAATTGTGATGATACCATCCAATATTTGTCGCCCTTTCACAAAGCCACCTTGGTTCATATCAATGATGAAAGGAAGGATAACCTTCGACCCTATTGGCGATTGTTTTTGTGAGAATCTTCATCGAGTGTTACATAAACCGATAGGGCAAAAGCCTGGAAAATTCCATTGCTCCCACTAGTTTAGGGATGAGAACTAAAAAAGTAGCATTAACTCCTTCTGGGATTTCCATGTCCTTTTGAGCCTCAATTATAGCTTCCACTACATCATTGCCTAGGATATCCCAAAACTTCTGGAAGAAAGCTGCAGGGAAGCCATCCGGTCCTCGGGGAGCCGTTACCATCCATGTCAAAAACGACCTTCTTGATTTCCTCCTTTGTGAAAGGACTAAGTAAGAATCCATTAAGATTATCGATTATGAGGGGTGGAATGGCTGCCAACAGAGAGTCCTCTTCTTCAATAGTCGGATTTACATCTTCTAGCAACGATTTAAAGTACTCAACCGCTTCCCTCCTTATGTCTTCCATATCTTTGGTGTTAGACCCATCGGCCATCTTGATCTCCTTAATTTTGTTAGTACTCCCGTGGCGAAGAGTAGAGACATGGAAGAACTTTGTATTTCGGTCACCCTCCTTTAACCAACGCTAGCCTGATTTCTGCCTCCAAAAGGTTTCTTCAAATCCTAGCATCGTGTGGTATTCGGCTAATGACTCCCTCTCCCGGTTTCTCGGATCCTCTCGTAAGTCGCTCTGACTTCAACTTCTCCCGTAGTTCATTGATCTTGTCTTTTAGTTCTGCCTTTTTAACAAAAATATTGCCAAAGGAAGTTTTGTTCCACTCTCTAATGTTAGCCTTCACATTCCTTAGTTTACATGCCACTTGGGCCAGTTTCGAACCATTATACTTTTTGTCCCACCATTGGGCAACCGGATCCTTGAGATCCCGATGTTGGAACCACATAAGTTCGAATCGAAAGGGTCCGATGTATCTTTTCTTAGAGTCCTCCCCTGTTTCCCACGGAATTGGGTTGTGATCGGACCCGATTCTTGGGAGTGCCGTTAATGAAGAGTCCCCAAACCTCTCCAGGCATTCTTGAGAAAGAAGAAACCTATCTAATCTTATCCGAATTTGGTTTTCCTTCAATCTTTTGTTAGACCATGTATAGGAGAATCTACGCGAGTCCACATCCATCGACTCATGTTGCTCAACAAAATCTCTAAACTCGTAGATATCAGCAGTTATTCTTTGAGAGCCCCCCAATTTATCTACAGGATTAAGGTAGCAATTGAAATCCCCCGCCACAATCCAAGGGTAGTTGGGGACCGTCTCCCTCAATTCAGCTAGCTGACTCCAAAGAACCCTTCTCAGTCCCTGTCTAACCGGAGCATATACATTCGTTAAGATCCACTCTTCCCGTGTGGTTTTATCCACACATAAGAGACAAATAAACCAACTAGACATCGGAATCACTCTACTATCAATCACATTTTTGTTCCACATAACCAAGTAACCCTCCTCGTTGTTCCAGGTGGCCTCTTGGCCTACTACTTCGACTTCTCGCCAAGTCCTATTCTTAAAAGGAATAACTCTACTCTCCTCCATTTTAGTTTCTTGCGGTAAAATCATATCCGGTTTGTGTTCTTGTCTAAGAGCATACAAAGCTCTTATTTTTGTAGGATTACTCCCACGAATATTCCATGAAAGGATCTTCATTTATGGGCTTTGGATCCTCGAGCCTTCGCCCCAAAGAGCAATACTGCTTGAGTGCCATCAGCCACTCCTCGCTCTGCTTCTTTTTGCCTTAAGGCAGCATTGCTAGGTTTCCCTCTTCCTACCGAACCATATCCCCATACATCCGCTCTAGGTTGAAGTTCCTTGGGATTCACTTGGCTTCTAGTAACCATCTTGGGTAGGTCGGTCTTGGTATTTGGGGTAACAATCTGCTTTCCGGGTTAAGCTGGTCTTTTTGACAGTGGAGATGATTCCGTGCTCTTAGCTTCTTGATTAGTAGATTCTTTTTCCCTGCTTTGGGGTTACACCGATCTTGGTGGTTCACCTCTTCCTCCCGAGTATCCTTGCCTCGTATTATTAGTTTCCGCTCCTTCCTCTCGATTTTTCTCCTCTAAATCCTTCTCTTGAGTCTCCTCTACCTCAGATTCCACTTCTTGGCTGTCCATCCGATCTCCCTTCAAATGATTTAATGCATCAAAACTATTCTCCACCGGGATGTTGATCTCCTTGGAATTTCTTCCCATAAATTCCTCTCGCAGTACATGGGACCACTTCCACCGAGCCTCCATAGGCCTCCCGTATCACCCAATCAAACTTACTTGCCCCGGGGCGTTGATCTATGGGGTTCTTTCCTTTGTGATTTGGCTCGAGGCTTGCTGTAACATCTTAGGAGCAGAGTTGAGCTTGAGGGTTCCCATCAAAGGGACCGACTCCCCTGTGAGAGGGTTTCGGGGCATAGGAATTTTTGGGAGGAGGGTTAAAACGTTGCCTCTTGCTTACAATAGGGTGAACAGGGTCTCTGATATTCGGATTTCGAGCTCCACATCCTTGAGGCCCAGGTTGGGTAGGAATGGAGATCTCAGGGGGAGGGATATTATTCCGGGTTTGAGGATCGGTATTTTGGAGTGGGGGCTGGTTCTTGGAAATGCAAGTGGATACCCCGGTGCCCTACCTTCCCACAAACACTACACTTAAAAGACATATTTTCATATTCAAATACCTGAGTATGAAGGCCAAACATAGACGACAAAATAATGGATTTAGGGAGCTCTTTACTCGGGTCCGCCAACACACACATGCGAGCGGACAGGAATCTTGTTTTGCTCAAGGTTGCGGGATCAATAGCTATTAGTTCTCCAATCTCCGTAGCTATCCCAACCAATATTTGTTCGTTCCAAAAAGCGAGAGGTAATCCCGGCATCTTAACCCAAATAGGAGCCAAATCCAAGCACTCGAGTCCCGGGGTTGAAATCGGGGGACCAACGCTTCAGATACAAGCCCCTTTTCCCAAAAAACCAAGGACCTCCTTGGAGAGTCCTTTCCATGTCCTGTTCACATTGAAATGTCACCAAAAGAAAACTCTTGGGTAAAGCCTTAATCATCATACCGGCCCTTGGCTGCCATTTTTGGATGGCCCATCTCCTTATGACTTCCATGTCAGGCCTCACCCCCATAAATTTAGCCACCAAAGATGTTCCGCCCTCCATAGCCACATGCCTGAGCTAAGGAATCCGGGACGTGCAACCTACCATTGACAGATTTTAGATTAAAACAAGAGTCGGATAATTTTTGCTTACCGCGAAGAGCATTAAGATATGAAGGTCTCCGGTTGCCAGGTTTCTCTTTGTATCCTTCTTGGGTCTTCCTTTGATCCCGACGCATAGAGTCCTGGTCCCCCTCAGAGAAATCTTCAACCGCATCCACCCAACGCCCTTGGACCGGTTCCAATAGAACTTCCTTGTCCACATCCTCCGCCTCGGGGGCTCGCTATCTCGCCAGAGCCCCCACCTGCCGCGTCTGCTGATCTGCCCTTTGAAGTCCCACACCTAGGGTTTGATGCCCCTAGACCTCTCGCTCCTCCTCCTTGCTGCTCCATCCGTCCTCACTTTTTACCATTTTACCTCTAGGTATTTATTTTATTATGATAAACATTTGCTTTCTTTCCCTCTAAATTTTAAATTTAAAAATTGTAAAAAAATCTAAAGGATATTCCTATCAAGAACAAAAAGGATGCACATCTTGTATTAATGCATTATGAAGGCACATGGTTAGTGTTAGGTTATAGTTTCAACATTAAAATTATTGTTCATAGTACATACTCCTATTACATTATATGTCAGAAAATACTGTGTAAAAATATTTTTAGTTACTATTTAGTTTTTCCCATATCCTTTTAATTTAATGGTTTTTAAAAGGATATTCTACAAGGATATCATGTTATATACTTGAAGAAGTAATAAATCATTGTATTGAGTTTAATAAAAGTGTTCTCTTTTACCAACATGTGGTATCAGAGCAGAGGTTTTTGAGCCAAGATTAAAGAGGAATTTTTTGAAGCTTTGTTGGTGATTCTAGAAAGTCTCACAAAATCTTGAGACTAAGGAACACAAATATGTTGTTTCATAATTGTGTCATTCCAAAGAGATAATTCGACACCATTTTAAAATTTATTTATTTAAATTTTGTTGCTTTGAGATAAATCCATTGAGGGATTTTTTTAGAAAATATTTGAAGTATTTTTAATAGACTTGGTGAGAGGTGTACCCAAAATAGAACGTCTAAGAATTTTTTTTAAGAAAATATTTAAAGTATTTTTAATATGGACTTGGTATGAAACATATCCTAAAGTGAACGTCTATTTTAAATTTTATTTGAATCTTGCAATTGGACGAATATAATTGAAAATGGATCATCAGTGAAAGAAGATGTTATTTTTTAGTTGTTGGTTGTTTAGAACTAAATGCACTACTATATTGAAAATAAAATTTGTGAGATTTTGTATGTTGAACAGTTGATTGTGAAGTGACATAAATGCTATCAGTTAAAAGAAGGGCAACTAACTTCAATTATCAAATGATATCTAAAATTCTAGCAAAAGAATCATTTGTTGTAGAGTTTTGAGCAATAAAATTTGTTAGAGCTTGAGGAACAATGTCGAGAAAATTAACTACACTTGAAGAATGCCAAGAGTAGCAATCTTGTTGTTAGAAGTTTCCTGAGACAACTTCTTGGAAGGCCTCTCAATATTGTCACATGTGCAATAGAATTTTCCTGATACAGAAGATGACCTCGTAAGCTATGCAAACTACATAACCAGACATAGAAGGTAAGGGAAACAAATAAATTTATTTTATTAAGATAAAATCTTAAGTGGAAGATAAATTTTCAAAGGATAAGTGTCCACAATATTTCTTCAACATGCACTTGCAATATTTCATAAAAAAATTTTAAGCTCGAGATTATTTATCAAAGGATGAGCATCCACAATATTTAATGAACATGCTAGAGTATTCTTTTTTAATTAAATCAAGATAGATGAGGTGCCTTTGAAACAAAAAATTCATTTAATCCCTTTTTAGTTACAAATTGCAAGGGAAATTGATGGATAGCACATTAAGTATTAAAAAATTTACACATGAGGGTGTGGGTTCAAATATTTTGAGGAAGAAAAATAGCCTATAAAACTAGAAGGTGCTTACAAAGTTATATTTTTTTAAGGAGAATATATTGCATTCTTTTGAATTAGAAGTTAAAATAGTCTTTTGTAGACACGAAAACCTAGCCACTTTTTGTCCATCCTAGTTTTCTCGCCATTTCCACCCATTATTCATATATATTTATTTTATATATTTAAATATTAATATTTTATATATTATATTTTATATATTTTTAATAAGTATATGTTTATATAAGTGAATTTATCCTAGCCATCCGATTTTGCTTAATCCTATCCATCCAACCATAATCAATCCATGGTACACCCTAGATTTAATATCCATCCTCTGATATGCTTTTATCTCAACCACATGATTAGTATCGTTGAAACCCTAGCATGCATTAGATTGGACTATTAATAGGATCCATTTTGATGGCTCAACCCCTAAGAAGTGGCCCTAAGTCATTTTGTTAAGATATTTTTATCCTCAAGTTCCTTGGAGTATCTGAGTACTCTCACCCCCTTGCGTGCCATATCACATGTATCCATCACCGCCCCTCTCACCAAGCTAAATATTCTCCTACAGACTTTTCCTTCAGTCGTCGAACGCCTTCGGGCATTCCCTATCACCATCGAGCATCTTCGAGCGCTTCCTCTCCACCACCAAGCACCTCTGGACATCCTCCACCATTCTCGAGCAAGCATAAACATTTTTTACAGTCGCTAAGCACTTGCAAGTGTTTTACACTAGATTTCTAAATTCCTGCTAGCCCTCAGGTGATGCTAGGGCATCATCACACCAATCCACTATAATAGACTACATCAGATCAGAAAACAATAGATAAGCAAGGTAAATCAAAGTCATTATTGTTATATTTTATTGTGTTGTTAGAATCTATTCACATTTTTTTATTGCATAGCTAGGGTTTAGTCTTGATTTTTGAGGGTCTCACATAGTGGAGCCCTCATTGTTATTACTGACTCATTTGCTATTTTCTTCTGTGCAGATCTGGTAGTATTACACTAGCATTGAACAACTGCTTAAGCTGGAGTGGTCCGACATCGGATAACTAGAAGCCCACTCATTTTTTTTGGGAGCAAGGACGCATTTGTAAGATACCACCAGCATTGTTTGCTAGGGTTTCAAATAACCCTAGCTATTGTAAAACCTGTAACAAAGAGTTCAAAGATTCTTTATTGTAACAATAAAATTTTGAGGCTCCTCCCATTAATAAAATCAGTCATTGTGCAATATCATCTTCTTTGAGTTCAATTTATATCTTGTTATTTGGTGTTGTATTTTTGTCTTCACACCTTTAAAATTGGAAGATTTTTATAAAGTTATTTTTTTTTAAATGAGGACTATACTTGTGGTAGAAAAACTTTGGGATATAGTGTTAGGATATGAACCACGTCGTAAAGAACCTATTGCACAAATGAAATTTGATAAAAAAATATAATAAGAGCAAATTATAATTATATTAGGCATTAAAAATGAAATTCAGTCTTATGTTAGTAAAGTTAGTACATCAAAAGAGGCATGGGACATCTTATGCATGATTTTTGAAAGTAGAAACCAAGCAACTATTTATCACCTATAGTCACAATTATATACATTGCAAATGGTAGACAATGAAAGTGTGGAGTATTTTCTTATAATGATAGTAAAATTAAAGGAAAAATTAAAAACTTTGGATGAAAGAATTGGTGATAGTTTGTCATGTGCATAAATGTTCATTTTGTATTACAATTGAAACTCACAACTTCACTAAATATTATTGATAAAATCTACTTTAAGAAATGCATAAATACAATGCTTATTTGATTATATATTACAAGGATTTGTCTTCAATATATACATACATGAGACTCTTCATATGCACATGACTCTTGACCTTTACACTTACATAAATTCTTCATCTCCTCATACTCACAAGAGATCTAACTCTTCATATTTCTCTCTTACATAATAATAAATCTCACATATTTACATAAAGATAAAGTATCTCATGATTTCTCATAACTCCTCACTTCTAGACATAACTCTTAACTCACATAACTCACACTTACTAACATGACACGTATCACACATAACTCTACACTTATTTATTAATAACATGACACCTACTATAGACTCAAATATTAAACACACACTCTAGAATATTTACATGACTAAAATATTTACATGGTCCAAATAATGTTTGAAGGTACAAATACCTCCAACATTAATGACACACAAAAAGGACAAAATAAAGGATAATAACTAGTACATAGACTTTAGAGCTAGTAATCATATGATAGGAAACATACACTAGTTTGATACTTTTCAAGAAATAGAGGGTTGGCCAGTGACAATGGCAGATAATACAAGTTATCACATAAAATAAATAGGAACTATTTCTATCAAGTTATCTTTAACCAAATGCATTATTATGAATGTGTTATATGTTCCTAAATTGTCTAACAACTTACTTTATATTGCTCAAATGATGGATAGAGGAGTTTTTGTTGATTTTCAAGTAGTTAATCGATATAAAAAATGTTTTCTCTCAAGAAAAGAATAATTAGAAAGTATTGCATTATACAAATATGTATTACTTGCTTTAGATGTTGTTACATCTTCATATCTACTTAAAGTAATACAAAATATAATAAAAGGGGATAGATCTCTATGGATAAAAGAGCAAGAAAGAAACTAATGAATCAAAACAATTTAGAGGAAACAATAGAAAAATAAAGCAAAAATTTTGATACATAAGAAGATGATGAATATATAGTGCTTAAAACTTGGTTATAAATTGGTGCTAAGAGAACTAATGGTCCAAAATATTTACAATAAATCTTTCAAGAGGCTAATATGAATATCTTCACAGCACTTAAGATCTATTAAAGTCTTCATCTTGACAAAGTAGTTAACAAAGACATATCTCTTACACTCTCTACTAATTTAGTAAAAATTATATACGTGTCACTTAACACTCTTGATATATATAAAGAGAATAATGTTAGCTTTTGATGAGTAAATACTCAAAATAATATTACCTCAAGATCAATAATACAGTTGCAATATGAAAGATATAATTATGTTGATCAATCAAGCATATAAACTCATAATCAACTATATAATAACTTAAAGAATGCTAATGACAAATGCTCAAAAATACTAATAAATATTTACTTAATGAAGAGCTCAAAATACATCATACTACATCACCTTCCATTGCTTACATAGGTGACTCTTTCTCCTTCGCTATATCTCTTTTACATCAATACATCCATATATATATAATGGAATGTGACTCTTCATATGGAGGTTTCTTGGCCCTCACTCTTCCTATGACTCTTCATCTTCCTACTCTATTGACACATGTACATAGGGATAACTATGTACATTTATATTACCAAAATATTATTGCACACTTGTGCATTACATTGCATAAAGTAAATCCTAATCTAAGACACTCTTTCCTAATCTATAGATGTAATGGTACATTGGTATGTACCAAATAATGTAATATATTCTAACACCCCCATGTATTACATTATTTGGTTATTGAATACTTTAGTCTTCAATATGGGTTTTCATCTTCTTTCTCGAATTTGTGTCCTTCATATTGTAGATACTCTTCATTTTATTCAAATTAAAAAATTTCATCATGTAGACTCTTGTATGGTGTTGTGTTGTTATTTGATCCTTGTAGAGACTTATTATTTTTTCCTTTGTTCTTCATATTACAAGTCTTCATTTTTGTCTGGTATTTTTTCTTTGTATTTGATTTCTGTTTGGTGTTCTTAATATAGTCAACTGTTAGATATCCTTGTTGAGCTAGAGCCCCAATCACCTCTTTAGTCCATATTTTTTTTCTTGATCTTGATCTTTGTGTACTTTTCTTTCCTATGCTTCAAACTTATATTTGTTGTTATCAAAAGCTTTAAAAATAATTCTTTGAAATAGGCATTGTAACTTAAATGTTAGAATTCTTTCAAAACTCATGTAATATTCCTTTATGTAATGGCAAATGTAATATGAGTGATATCCTCTCCCACAATATGTGCAAGGATTTAAATCCCAAAAATCAAATTTTTTATGGCCTTCTTTGTTACAGTAAGTATATTTCAAGTTTTTTTGTGTTGTTTTGAATACCTTGACTTCATCTATTTTCTTGATCAACTGATATAACCATGCATATATTGTTGAAGCAATTTTACTTTTTCTTATTTCATATACTTGTATAAGGAATTCTTGTCCTACATGTTTTGCTAGACTTTGAGAGTGTTCACTATGATTGTCTTCTATCATATTGTTAGAATATGTCTCTAAGGTATTTCTTCTTATTGGGCTAATTTGTGATTTTTCAAGAATACTTTAAATTCATATAGATTATTTTCTTCTATCCACATATTTCATGTTTTTATTGCCCTTTTAATAAATTATATCTCTAATCCAAGCTTATTTATTGAATCCTATGTATTTAATAAGGTCTTCCATTGTTAAAACTTTAATCCTTTGAGGTAGACTTCCGTATGACTCCCTGGTCTCAATATAGTCCTTTTAATTCTATGTTTTGTAGAACTCCTTTTATCTCCTTAATTTTTGAAAGATAATGCAATTTAAAATCCAACTCTATCAATCAATGTGTGATTTGAATGCAATTTCAACCCTTTACAAATCTTCAAATATCTAATAATTTTGAACTTAGAGATTAAACTTATCAAATGCAATTTATCTATGTAGAATTCCTTATATCTCCCAACTCTAGAAAATTAATATTTGCAAAGTTGTGTTATCCTAGTTTGATGTAAAATACCTTTTTTCTCCAACCTTAGTAATTTTATAAATATTCAATTTGTTTTGTAAATCTAAATATGTAATTTTACAAAACCCAAATATAATGCTTCTTCAAATATGATAGAATGTTTCAAAATGTAATATCTAGATTTTTCTAAGGTTATATAATGCTTATCACTCCACTAAAATCTTCAAACCATTTAACCTTAGAATATATTCACTTTATTCCTTATTCCTCCTACCAATATAAACTTTAATATAAAAATATTATGGTAAATGTTACCTTAATTATTCAAGTGCTCCTCCTTGACTTGCTAGGCACTCCTCCTTCTGGTTAACTTTTGTTGGACTTGATAACAGGTGTTTTGAATGTGCCTTCAATGCTGTTGCTTCACTCTTGCTACGAATCTACCTTTATTCTCTTACATTGGTAGCTATATGGGCACTTTTGTCCTCTTGTATAATATGCCACTTATATAATACATTATAGATACTTCTTGACTTCACTTAGGTGGTGCTAACATTCTTGTAAGATGAATGGAAACTTGGCACAATATTCCTTGTGTTGTTTGGGTGTTATTAATCCTTCCTTAAGCACTGGATGGTGATTTAGAGTGTTGATCACAATTCTTTCTTGGAGATGTACATTATAACTATGTGCCAACTCTCACCCTTGTTTCAAATGGTAATATTCCTCTTCCTTGCTTGGGACAAGTGTTACAGCCTTCTATGCATGCACTCACTTCTCCAATGTATGAAATTTCAAGACTATTCCAATGTATTTCTTCTTCACTATTCCTCCAATGTATTCTTACTTCTTTATAATAGCAATTGATGTTGTTTCTTATCTCTTTGGATAATTATGAATTCATCCACAATTGGCTCTAGTTGTGACTTCTTTAGAGCACTCCAATGGTGTATCTATCGTGCTTCTTTTTTAGCAGTTTGATCTATTGGTAATATTCCTTTGATAATACACCATGTATTTGCATTCTACCTTGCTTTGTGTAGATAGAATTGTTGTGCTACGTAGGATTTATGTAGGGTAATATTTTGTAGGTTGTAGTTGACATCTTCTAGCTCTTTGGTTGGTCGATTCCTAATACTAATGGCTCTTTTCTTAAGCACTTTTGTTAGTGCTTCTTTCCTGCAAATGGGTGGGTGTTGATGAATAGCTTACCCCCTGTTATCTGTTGCTCAATGGTGCTTAATATAGTGGTGATCCACACCACTCTTTTAGTGGGTTTCTTCACCACTTTGGACTAAACATCTATGTTTTTAAACACCTAAAATATGCCTTTAAATTTGGAATTCTTTGCTTTCCAAAATATACTGTATTTTGAGGGATATTCTTCCTCACAAACATAGGATAAATCTGCTCTTAAATTTACTTAAAAAATAGCATATACTATGTACTTATTACTCCTTTAAAAAAAATAACTAATGTTGTTATAATCTTGTATATTTCTCTAAAAATAATGGTGTGTAATAGTGTCTTTTCTTTGGCTTAATGACACTCTAAAAAACTTTCCTTTTGCCAGCTCTAAATAGCTCTAAAATTTGATGCTCTAAAAAACTCTTAATAAGCACCTTCAAAATATCTGCAATAATACTTTATATGGCATAAAATTTATCAAACCTTTATATAGCTAATTTATTTATAGCTTTTTGTTTTGTATTTTCTGTAATGCACCTTTCTTTTGTTCTTAGTGGACTCTTCAATTTGTAGCTATAGTTGCTGCCCAAAATTTGCTTTCTTCTCCTTCAAATATGTGCTACCTATCTCTAAAATTTTCAGCTCCAAATGCTGCTCTTTCACTATTCAAATATGCATTCAATATCCTCCTTAGGTGCTACTAATAATTCTTGAGCTTTGATATCCAAAGCTATTCCAAATATGTTTCATAAACTCCTCCAAAATGCAGTTAGCTTTACTCTTTCAATGTTACTCAAAATTATAACTTAAACTCCTTTGATTACTGCTTAAAAATTTTGATTTGGTGATGTTCACGAATTTCTAAATCTACTATTATCCTTTTTTTCAAGCCTTCTCTTAGTTGGCTATCCAAAAATACTCCAAAAGCTTCTCCAAAGCTTTTCCAAAATGCAGATCTATGCTTCTACAATTTGTTGTCCTATGACCTTTTGTCTTCTCCTTCAAGAATCAACAACTTATATTTTTAAAAATTTAGCCTATAAAAATTTTGTGGCTACCTCTAAATATCTCTAAACTATGACCTCTACAATATTCTTGCTTTCTTCTAACTTCTAGCTAAATTTTGACTTCAAATCTGACATCTTTCTCTATCCTATTTCACTAGAATATGGATGTCTTGATCTCTCCAAGATCTCAAAATTTGATAAAATTTGTACCAAATCCTTTTTTCTTTTAGACTATTTGTCGTATGGAGACAATTATACCAATCTCTTATAGTCAAGTGCTCCTTCTACTTGCAATCTTCTACCATGAAATCTACTTTGAATATCTTATAATGGTCACTACTTCAGCTTCTGCAATAAGGCTTTCTCTTACATTCCTTCTTCAATGAAATATTCTTGAGACCTTTACTCTTGGGTCTTCTAATTCTGCAACCTTCAATTCTCTTAGTAAATGCTTTAATAAAACCTTACTCCAAGATCTCAAAATTTGATAAACTTTGTACCAAATCCTTTTTTATTTTAGACTATTTGTCGTATGGAGACAATTATACCAATATCTTATAGTCAAGTGCTCCTTCTACTTGCAATCTTCTACCATGAAATCTACTTTGAATATCTTATAATGGTCACTACTTCAGCTTCTGCAATAAGGCTTTCTCTTACATTCCTTCTTCAATGAAATATTCTTGAGACCTCTACTCTTGGGTCTTCTAATTCTACAACCTTCAATTCTCTTAGTAAATGCTTTAATAAAACCTTACCTTGGTTTCTTCAAATTTTTCAACTATGGGAAATTATTCAATGAGATCTCTTTCTTGGATCTATATATTGTTGCTTCTATCTGAAATAGAACCTTTTGTAGTCCTTCTATCTTCTATCTTCTATCTTCTATCTTCAATATTCAATCTTCAATATTTCAATCTTGTAATTTCTTCAATATGATATCTCCTTGGATCTTTATCTTCAATATTTAATCTTCAATCTTCCAAAATTTGGAAGTTCTTCAATGTGACCTCTTCTTAGGCCTCTATATTTAGTCTTCAATATTCAATCTTCCAAAGCTTGGAAGTTCTTTAATGTGACCTCTTCTTGGGTCTTTATCTTCAATCTGCAATCTTGTAATGAGAAACTTATTCTTGGTTCTTCTCAATATTCAATAAGGTCTCCTTCTTGGACCTCCTTCAATTTCTACTTTTCTATAACAAAAAGAAAGCACATAGACTTTTAGGCAATCGAATATGAGATTTTTCTCTATCTATTATAAGAAGCTTCTTAACTTCTAAGAACCAATATTTGGCAATATAACTTAGACAGTAATAATAAGATGTATTCAAATATCCATAAATAATAATCTTCACTAGCTATCTTAAAAAACTAGTGGAATCAAATCTATACTGAATCCTAGTCTTCACGGGTTTTCCTTTCAACCTTGTGGAAAGATTCTAGCTAAATAATAATCTAGAATATTTACTTTCTTATCAAGATTATCAATAGGACCTCTTATAAGGGTCTCTTAATCTCTTCAATGATAAGTTCTATCTTCAATATCTTTTTATCTCCTTCTATTCCAATTTTGCTCTTGGAATATGTATATCCTTAAATATCACTGGTTTTTCTTCAACACAGTGAGAAATGATATCTTCTCTAGTTTCTCTTTTCAAAGGTAACTCCTTTATCTTCTCTGGTTTCTTTTTCTAGAGGTAATTTATTTATCTTCTCTGGTTACTTTTCCAAAGGTAATTCCTTTATCTTCTCTAGTTTATTTTCTAAAGGTAATTCCTTTATCGTCATTGATCTCTTCTTAACCAGTAGAAATATTCTTTGCTTCTGATCAATATTATGACTTCTATCAAACAATCCCAAAACAATGATTTTTGCATATAGTGGCACACAATGGTTGATCCATTTTACAAATACGTAGCAGGATTCAGATTGATAGTAGCAATGGTGATCCCTTATGGCTCTAATACCATTGCTAGATTTTTATGAGTCAATACTCAAAATAATATTACCTCAAGATCAATAATACAATTGCAATATGAAATATGAAATATATAATAATTATGATCAATCAAGCATATAAACACATAATCAACTATATAATAACTCAAATAATGCTAATGGCAAATGCTCAAAAATACTAAGGAATATTAATTGAATAAAAATCTCAAAATACATCATACTACATCACCTTCCATTGCTTACATAGGTGACTCTTTCTCGTTCGCTATATCTCTTTTACATCAATACATCCATATATATATAATGGAATGTAACTCTTCATATGAAGGTTTCTTAGCCCTCACTCTTCCTATGACTCTTTATCTTCCTACTCTATTGACACATGTACATAGGGACAACTATGCACATTTACATTTCTAAAATATCAATGCACACTTGTGCATTACATTGCATAAAGTAAAACCTAATCTAAAAAATTCTTTCATAATCTATAGATGTACCTATGATGGTACATTGGTATGTACCAAATAATGTAATATTCCAAAAAATAATACGTAACAAGATGAAAATATTTCACAAATAAAGAATAAACCATTGATGAAAAATATTGTGTGATACACGTAATCTTGTTATAAAGAAATAAATTGCTCATAATACAAGTATTATACATACAAAGGACTTCAGTTGTGACAATAATGACTTACAAGTTAAAACAAAGGACTTCAGTTATGACAATAATGACTTATAGGTTGTTCGAGAAAGTAGTATTGGAGCAGAGAATAGGTGTTTCACTAATATTGTATAGATTTATGACAAGCATAGTCACCATAATGAACAAGTAGAAAAGAAACTACAGGTTAATCTTATGACACAATATATGTATTCTCTAAGTAACAAGTGTATATATTGTCATAAATGCATATATACATCAAAAACTATTGGAATACTCCTAAAGGAAATTATACAAAAATCTAATTAAGTTATAGATGGATAAACATCATGGAATGACATCATCTAAAAGAGATGTTTCTTATACACTATAAAAGTAAACCCAACATTTTGATCTAGAATTAATTCCTAGAGATGATGAGAGGTCCAATTTATCTCCAGATTCAAAGGGTAGTTATTACATTATTTGCTTTCTCAAGTAATGTAATAAGGGGGGGTGTTAAGCTATAGTTTCTACAATAAAATTATTGCTCATAATACATAATCCTATTATATTATATGTTTGGAAACACTATTTAAAAATATTTTTTGTTACTATTTAGGTTTTCTTGTTATCCTATTAATTTAACATTTTTTATGAGATTTCCTACAAGGATCTTATGTTATATAGTTGAATAAGTATTGTATCATTGTATCGAGTTTAATAAAGTTATTATATTTTACCAAAATTTAGTGCACAGACATATGGTGTGTATTTCAAATTTTAGGCTCTTGGCGTACATGGGAAAGGAATATGGTCAAAGGGATTCCTTAAAGAAATCACCATTCTCTTTCTACATTGTATTAGTTCCCAAGGCGTTATGGCTAGGGAAGCCTTCTATAATCCTTAGGATCTATATATTCCAATGTTCAAACCCCTCACCCTCTATATTTTTGATATGTATGAAGACATCACCCCTTGCCTAATGATGTTATCATCCATGATATGGCTCTATGTAATTATGTGGCACCCATTGATGATGTCACCTCTTTACCACTACACATGTTGACATGGCACCCTTTGATGATGTGGTACTTTCTAATGATGTGATACCCTATGATGATGTGATAGTAGTGATGATATAAAATATGATGATGTGGTACTAGTAGTATAATGCATGATGATATCACATTTGAGGACATGATAGATGATATTGTAGCTGACATGGCATGCAATGATGTGGTAAGCAAGGTGACATGTATACCACATTTATGGCATAAAATGGGTTTTAATAATTAGATTATACACAAAAGCAATAAACTTGGTGAGTTATAAACTCCATAGTAAATCAGAGGGCAACACATGGTATGATCTAGTTCATTGATACATTATCTAGTGGCCTACATAGCCAATGCCTAGTTGAAAACCCTTGCATAGAATAGTGATATGTGGTAGCTAGATTAATTGCTTCTCTATATAGTCAATACCCAATTGGCACCCCCTTAGATACTCACACAACATGTGATGGCCTCCCATTCACTATAAGTACTAAAATAAATATTTAAAATGTTAATGGTTTTGAATGCACTTTGTGTGATTTTAACATTAAATTTCTAGGGGATATAAATTTTGCATATAGAAGCATTTTGAACCCATTTTTTTTAATTACATGATTTTTAAGCTCATTATATTGGCAATGTTATTTTTTATCATAAATACTCATGGAATTTTGATTTGAATAGGAAAATTATGGATCAAGATGTGCCCTTGTTGAATGGTTCAAACCTATCACTTGTAAAATCAAAAGTGAAGCTTTGCTTCAAAGTAAAGGGTTGCTTAAATATGTGAAGCAAATCCCTCAAAGTACTAATTCTAAAAAAGAGTTTTTAATGGATAAGAAGGGTTTTTATCTTTCTATGATAGCTCTCCATGTTGATAATATCTATGACACTTATGTTAGCAACATTACAAATCCCAAGAAAATACTTGATAAATTTCAAGGTTTATGTGATTGCATTGATTCTACGCATATAAATAGATTGGAGGAAGATATTGATACCTTCACTATGGTTCCTTTTAATACTATTGATGATTATATAAATTGGTTCAAAAAGTTAGAAAATGATATTTGCATTGCTAGAGGAATTCCAAAGGATAAGGAAACTATAATGATGGTAAAACAAATATCGAGCTTCTCAATATTGTGTTTAATCATATATTTAATTCATATGAGATAGTTGTATTTGATATGTTTCATGTTTACTTTCTAGATTATTCTCCTCCTCTAGTTGATGAAATTTTCAAGTGCCCTATTCACCACCAAGCTTGGATATAATTATGTAACAATAATCCTCTCACCATTTAGGATCATGCAAAAGTAGTGAACAAGACTAAGGTTGAAAAAAATAAATCAATGTGAGAAGAAATCTAAGAATCCATATTGCACTTTTTATACAAAGGAAGGACACAATGCAATTTTTTGTTAAATACAAATAAAAAATCTTGAGAAACCATCCATAAGGGGTGTGTTGATGTTGCTCTCTTCTATGCTCAAAATGAGGATGATCATGATGGTGAAACATTACAAGCACATGTAGTTATCAATTTGGTATATTTAACATCCACTACTTTTTATGAGTGAATTATAGATTTAGGGGAAACTTGACACATGACCAAGCACCACCACCTTCTAAATGACTATAGCACACAATATTCTAGAAAGAATGTTATCACTAGGGATGATTCTTCCTTGTAGGTAGTAGTTTCCGGTGAGGTCAATATTAGTTCTTCCTTGTTTGATGAAGTTCTTCATGTTCTAAGTATGGGCCCCAACCTTTATATATATCATATCACCCATACAAATTAAGAAGGTAGAATTATGGCTTGATCGTTGTATGATCAAGGATATTGATAATCGATTCAAGATAGTTTCTATAGGGTATTATGATGAGTTATAATATGTACAATTTTGTTGAGTGATCGAATCCTCGACATATGATGTTAGTCAGTAATGACATCCTAAACTTGGGTGTGTTGCCTATGGGTCATTGAGATATGAGTTGTCATGATATGATTATTGGGATTTCTCCTATTTCTCTTCTTAATGGTGTCTATGAGAGGTGTGTTTTAGTAAAGTATCATAGAGAGTCATTTCCAAAAGGGATTTTTAAACATGCCATATGACCCTTGGGGCTCATTTATAATGATATTTATAAACCCATGAGTACACTTTATCTCTTTAAGAACAAGTATTTTCTTCTTTTTATTGATGATTATTCTTTATGTATAGGTGTATATTATTCATACCAAATATGAACCTTTGATTAATTTCAACGACTTCAAATCACTAGTGTATAATTAGTTCAAACAAAATATCAATTGTCTCAATATAGATGGAGGAGGTGAATATGTGAGCAATATCTTTTCATGTTTCTTGTCTCTTAATGGTATTACTTTTTAGAGGACTATCCATTACACTTTAGAGTAGAATGGAATAGTTGAGTGGAATAATATGGTGATCATGGATATGGATTGATGTATGCTATCTACTAAGGGGATGGAGCCCAAGTTTTGGTGTAAATCAATCACTTGTGCAAATCATATCATCAATGCAATTCCAATCTAGGTTGTTGAAAGGATGATTCCTCTTAAATTAATAATAGGTGAAAAGCCTTATATGTCCAGCTTTTACATCTTTGGATCCATAGCATGGGCCCATATATCCAAATATATTCAAAATAAAAATGCATTGGAGACTCATAAATCCATTTTTATGGGGTGTTTACCTTCAAATCCTATCATCTTTGTCATCCCAAGAGACATGAGGTTCTTATTCAAAAAGATGATATTTTTGATTAGGTTCTTCCAATATCTCCTTCAAGCCCTCTTCCTACTCTTTTAGTTAAAAATCCTCCAATATCTTTGATTATCCATAGGAATCCCTTAGATATTATCATTGGCACCATTCTACTTGTTTTTACCCCTTCATTCTCCATGAAGACTACAGCTAATTGTATTGATTTATTCCTCTTCAAATAATACCTTTTCCAACACCATCAATGTTTTACTCTAGGAGTCATGATAGTGATCCTTCCAAGCCTTATGCAATAGTGATGGATGTTGAGGTAGATTGTGAGTATGATGTGGATGTTTTAATTTTGGCTTTTGATGTTGCCCCTTAGAATGTGATTTGATCTTTGATGGTTTGTATAACACCCAAGTGGATTTAGAATCTCCTTAAAAATGTGTAGCCCATTTTCTCTATGGAGCATCATAGGAAGGATCATTCTTGGGCCTTGATATTAAAGTTTATAATTCAAGATATCCTCTCATCTATTCTCAGTATAAAGGTTGACTAGATTGGGAAGATACCAGGCTTGTTGAGTATGAATTTTTTATGAAGAATTAGATATGACCTCCTCTAGAAGGGAATAAGGTTATTAAGTGTAAATGGATCTATAAGACTAAGTACATGTCTTATGGTTAGGTGGAGAAGCACAAGGTATGCCTTGTTCCTAAAGGTTTCTCTTAAGAGGATGGAATTGACTACTTAGAAACATTTTTCTAGTTGCTAAGATGGATTGTTTTCATATGATTCTATCCATAGTTGATTCTTATGGATGAAAGGTACACCATATGGATGTAATGAGTGTATTTATCCATGGTAATATTTAGGAGGAGATATACATGCAATAACCTCTTGTTTTGAGATTAAAGGTTCAAATCCTTTAGTGTGTTTTCTAACCAACTCCTTAAATAGGATTAAGAAAGCTCTATATTATTGGTATGAAAAGATTCTTTCTTTCTCAATTATGGATTTTGGAAATATTATATAGAACTTGATGTTTACATCAATCATCAATATTATCATACATTGGTGATTGTGTTATATGTTGATGATATTTGTATCATAGGAAACTCACTCTCTTTGATTTAGGAGATAAAGCGACAACTTCATGATACATTTTAGGTGGTAAATTTGAGGAATTTGTATTACTCCTTAGGTATTTAAATTGATAAGACTTCTTCGTGGATAACCATATCATATCCCAAGTATGCCTTAGATATGAGGTAGATACTACTTTATGTCATTCCCTTATGAGAGGTGTTTTTTATGTTATCCACAATCAGTATTTGTATTTACTATTAACTATTTTTTAAGTAAATGCAAGCACCTTAGGAGATCACTGGATAGCATCCAATTGGATCCTTCAATACATCATATGTATATATCAAATGGATATTCACTACTTAGTTGATGCACCTTCTATTTTGAGAGGTTTTAGATGCAGACTAGGTTGGTGACTTGCATCAACGGTGCTTCATTACTAGGTTTTTCTTCAATCTTGATTTTGACCTTATTTATTGGTTGACAATATTTCTTTTGTAACACTTAAGAATTAAATTTTATTCTATGCAAGTGACAAACCATTAGAACTTAGTGCAAGAGAAATTGTGTATGTTCATTACTATCCCTTAAACCATTATGAGTCCATGTGCTTGTATTCACAATAATCTTGCTAGCAATGCAATTAGTTCATCCAAAAGTATATATAATAGTTTGATGATCTATTTATTTTACTATGCATCAATATTGACAAGAATCTCAAGTTCTCAAGTACTTCATTGGCATTCTTTATCACATATGCTTTTGTGTGGAGTTCCTTCTTTTTGACACCTTGGTGTAATATTATCAATTTAGGACCAAGCTAGAGGAAAGGTCTCAAGTGAAGTAGAAGAATCTTGTGCCACCAATATGTAAAATACAATAGGTACCACTTTGCATCCACCTATTTAGCATCTTTAATAATGTTATGTATCAAGACCAAAGATTCACCCTATGCAACAAAAATTAAAACTCCTAACTTTTAAATATAAAGGAAAGTAGAAGAAATCAAGTAAAGTGGTGTAATTGTCATAAAACCCATACTCATAGTGTACAATAAAATACGTTAGTTGTTGTTGGCCATTTTGTCTTCATTGGGAATTTTGTTCGAATTTCGTTCAAGATTTTGAGTTCAATTTTTGAATGTAGCGACAGTATAGATTTGCATCTTTGATTTCTATATGCAATGATTTAAATAATTTCCTATTCGCCAAGTCCTAATGTATTTTGGAAAACTTATTTTGAATTTATTTCCTTATAAAATTCATGGAGAAATGTCTGCTTGAATTTTGAAAAGATGGAGAAGATAAAGGCCCAAATAAAAAACTTGACAAATTTGATATGTATTTATGTTCGCCCCAAGAAAGAGGCGAACATCCCATTCGCCCTTGAAAGGGGTGAATGAGTTCAAAATTTCACAAAGGCAAAAGAACAAAAGAGCAAGGTCGCATTCATCCTTCCTTAGGGGCGAACACATTGTTCATCCTTCTTAGGGGTGAATGCGCATTGGCAATGTGTGATGGTGCACGTGCCTGAAAAGAGACTCAAATTAGGTTCACCCTGGTTGAGGGGTGAACATGCCATTCGTCCCTCCCATGGGTGAACCAACATATAAGGCATGGTAAGGTTGCATTCGCCCTTCCTTAGGGGTGAACGTGTTGTTCGCCCTTTCAAGAGGTGAACATGTTTTATAAGAATGGTGCACTTGCCTTTTCAGTTTGCAAAAGGGTGAAACAGATCTCGAGGCAAAAGTGAATGTGGATGAACAGAAAATTAGTCAAGAGCATTTAATTAATGATGCCCTTAGTTACTCAATTGTGTGGATCACGAAGAGGAAGGCAAGGAGAAACAATTTTTCATGATTTCCTATGCACCAAAGGCGATCAAAAAAATTTAATATCTTTTTGCAATTTGCGCACCCTCGCTCCCGAATCGCGAATTTTCAAGAATTTGTCTTCTCAAGAGGATGGATTTTCAAATAATTCGAGGAGGATTTTGCTGGTTGTGTCTTTGATCTCGGGACATCTTATTTTCTTATGTATTAAATGAAAGAGGTGAAAACCTCTATAAATACTAGGCAAGTTTCATTGTAAAAATAAAGGAAGGTTAGACATTTTTGCGAGAGATTTCTCCAAGCTCTCTGCATTAATAGAAGGCATCAGACTTCTAAATTTGTGAGTGATCTTGTGTATGATTACTTTCTGTGTTGTGTGCTTCTATTTTCATTCATCTATCTGGTTTGTTGTTGTATTTAAATTCTATCATTGGATTTAAAGTTGCTAATGAGAAGGTGAATGTTGGAGTACCATTTTGATAGTTGCTATGGTAATATTATGAGCCTATATTGTTATGTTTGCTTTCATAAATGCTAATTTGTGCTTGTTTTTTTTCTTGCTATTTAGTCTAGCAACAGTCCTGCACCTCGGCCTGTGGCCATATTTCCCATTTCTTTTTGCATTTTCCTAATTTTTTTCCTGTATCTTTAGTCTTTTACCAGTGTAGGATTTAGTTCGAGAACCAACCCTTTCTGGAGATTGGCACGGAGAACATCTCTTTCCTCCAGCATTTCAATTTTGGTCGTATCTAGGGCACATAAACATAGTGTTTATTGATTAGGCAGATATTTGACCAACATTTTTTGGCACACCCGGTGGGAAATTAAAAATTCCACTTTCAACAATTTTAGATTTGGTGTTCGCATTTTTGCTTGAGATTAGAACATTTGGTGACCCAATTTTATCCAGAACTCTGTAAGTGTGAGGGCGACGAAAGTTGTCTTTTATGAATACAAGATCGAAAGCCAAGAATCCTGATAATCAAATTGAGTTTTATGAACTAGATATCTAGAGGCTATGATAGCATCTTCAAATAGCCATTTTTTGATGGACGTCTTCACTTCCTCATATCTCATCCATACCATCCTTTTCGTCTTCCCAATTAGCTGGTACGTTTTTTGCTCCCGTAAGTCCTATAAGTACCACCACCAATTTTCCTCAGCCTTTGCCTAGTACAACCGCTAGCGCTTCGTAGCCTACTCCCCATATTCCCATTTACATGGCTCAAAATCCCCCACCACATCAACAATAGCTTCCAAGGTAGTTTCTGGTATGGAATAGCTCAGAAGCGCTAAATTTGCAGGCGCAAATCCAGTACCTCAGGCTACTCTAAATGCTTTGCCAACATATGATGGTACTGGAAAGACTACATATGAGCATATTCAAGATGTGGTCTCTCTTGCAACTATCCATGATATAACTGATGAGAATGTAATGATAAAACTTTTGGTTTTGTCACTAAGAGGAAAATTGTTATATTGGTATCGATCTTTGCAACCTGGTACCATTACTTCATGGGATCAATTGGCAGGGTTTTTGATTAATAATTTCCATGAGCAAGATGATCCATATTTGTTGCTACACTAGTTCACCACAATTCAAAGACATCCGCAAGAAGAGCTTGTAGATTTTAATGTTTGATTTACGTGAAGCTGGCAGATGGTTTGAGATGGTTTGCGATCGACGCACAAGTAAACAATATTTTATTATCTTTGAGCACTCAGTACTAATATTGGTATGGTGGTGCATCAAGCCAATGTGACCACATTCCCAGATCTGTACACATAAGCTCAAAAGGCCAAATTGGATTTGATTGTTGTAGGTAGGCTTCCTCCAAAGGCAACAATGCGTATTCTCCCAGATCTCCCACAATATCTTTACTCTAATGCATTTTTGTAGCCTATGTCATCGATGTATCCAGTCCCTTCATAGAATTTGGGTCCCCCTCAAGTAGCCCCTATCCTTGTCCCACAGTCATCTGCTATGAGCTTTCCATAATTTCCTGCTTTTTTAGTACCCTCACAGCCTTCATCCGTTTCTTTTCCAACATTGCCAGCACCTCCAACCCCTTTACCCATGCCTGTGTCACAAGCACCATTTCCATTGCCAGCATCGACTCTTTCACCCAATACAGATCCCTTCACAGCTTTTTTACAAGAGGTAAAGTTCAATAATTCGACTTTGAGGATGATATCCAATGAGTTTACAACTGTGAGGAAAAGCAAGCTAAAGCTGAGTTTCAATCAAGAATATTTCAGACTCCACCAATCACCCAAGAACAAGCGTCTACCAATAGGGGACCCAAGAAAAACATCACGGTGCAATTAAATGATGAAGTTAACATGTTCGAAAGAGCATATTGGTGTTCTACGTGCAATGATCCTCATGGTGAAGATACATGTATGGTGCATTTGAACTATGTTCAAACATTGGTAGAAATTTCCTCGGGAGGGCAAGTTAATATGATTCGAGAAGTGGAGCATAATTGTATGATGTCGTCCTTGGAGGAAGTTTTAGTCCTCACTAGGTCTGGAAAAAATCCGATGACTGTTGATCCCGTAGAATTGCAACCTTTGAAAGTACCTGTAGAACCAAAAGTATAGAAAGAAAAGCAGGCATCCCCGGTAAAGACTCCTAATGTTAGAACCAAAGGACCTGATGTTGTTAAGTTGAAAGATTTGTTACCTAGGTAAGCACAAAATAAAGTGCAAGCTCAGCCTTTGACTTTGCAACCCATGGTGATTATTCCAATTTCTAGCAAGACAAGAAAGCAATCGAAGGAGAGGCTCAAGTATCCTTCGTTGACTAAAAGGCAAATAGTAGAAGCTATGCAGTAGTATCAAGATAAGTACGAGCGGCCCCTAGAATAAAATGTCTTGGTTGCTCATAGCTACAGTATTGTGGAAGAAATGAAGAAAATCCTAGCAAGTATTAGCATGTACGATGCATTGCAGTTACCTGGGCATATTGATTTGTTGCAAAAATCCTTGAAGACTTCCAAGGACCAAAAGAAGGATTGTTCACAATAAATCTTGGCTCAAGTGCTCCCCACTTCAGTGACAGGAAAAAATAGGCCTCCCTCATTTTATTTATCTTTGAGAATGGAAGGGTGGATCGTGCATAATTGCATTATTGACTCTGGTGCTGCAACTACTATCATGCCAAAGGCAGTATGTGAAGTAATGGGAATGGAGTATACAAGGAGTAGTCCGAGAATGTTACAGTTGGATGGAAATCAAGTTAAAACTATTGGAGTAATCAAGGATATTCCAATTGTTCTCCATAGCATGCCACAAGTTACTGTCATATAAGAGGTGGTGGTTTTTTATTTAGAGCCCTATTTTAGCATGTTCTTTTCAAGAGAATTCACAACTAAGCTTGGAGGTTATCTTTCCCTCGATTATTTACATTTGGAGATACCGTTCAAGGGAAGGCGAATCCGCATTCATAATAAGAAGCCTTCACCTTTTCATATTGAAAAAATAGAGGAGGCAGAACAAGTTCCAGGTGCAGTAAACATGATGATCGAAGAATTGGAGGAGGTTGATCTGGTTGAAGAAGCAATTGATGATTGGAAGACTAGTTTCTATTGACAGACTTCAATGCTATGATTGTAACAGATATTGTTTGTTATTCAATCCAGAAAATAGAGCAATCCAAAGAGAAAGTCCTTGAGTCCCCACAACCTATTTCGCACTAGTTATGAAAGTTGTTCTTTGATGGCGCTCGATGTAAGAATGGTGCAAGAGTAGGCATTGTGTTGATTTCTCCTTAGGGGATACAAAAAACTTACTCCTACAGATTGACCTAGAGTTGTACAAATAATGCAGCTGAATACAAAGCGTTATGCCTTGGCTTGAAGAAAGCGAAGAAGTTGGGAATTGAACAGCTATAGATTTTTGGTGACTTTGAGCTTATTGTCAATCAAGTTACAAATAGATGTGTGTCGAAGCAACATTACTTGAAGGCTTACCGCAATAGAGTGTGGGATCTTTTGGAAGCATTTAAAGCTTTGAATATCCAAGAAATTCCTCAGAAACATAATAGACATGCCGATATTTCAGCTTCCTTGGGCGCTAATTATTCTCCCACTGAGCAAGTGGACTAAAATCCCAAGACAGTGAGGATAATTTACAGACCTTTCGTTCCAAATAAGGGCCTCTATTGGCAGGTGTTTGATAATGATGAGAAAATAGTGAATTTTCTACTCAAAGAGGCTGCTAGCGTAGAAAATAGAATTCTTGAGGAGGAAGAAAATGAAGGAATGATTCAATTAAGGAATAATAGTATTCCTAGAGGTTTGATTTCACTAGAAATCTTGTTTGATCAGAGTGATAGGGCTGATAAACATAGGATTAAGGTGGATGCAAAGGATTATAGAGAATTGCAGTTAGAACTAGGAAAGATCATTAAGATTGGTACTGATTACGAATCAGATGAGATTGAAGGCATTAGAATTTTTGTGCTATGAATATCCAGATATAGTAGCATGGAGTTATCAGGACTTGAAAGGATATGACAAGAACGTGATTTAGCACACTATTAAGCTACAAGGAGTTAAGCCTTTTCGGTAGACGCAGTGCCCTGTTAATCCCAAGATCGAAGTCCTCATGAATGCAGAATTGTTAAATATGCTTGAGGTGAAGATCATTTATCCTATTAAGCATTCCACCTGGGTGGTGAACCTGGTTCCTGTAGGGAAGAAGAATGGAGACATATTGTGTGTTGATTTCCAAAATTTAAACCAGGCATCACTCAAGGATCATTATCCTCTGCTTGAGATAGACCAGATTCTTCATGTTGTGGCTGGTGCTCAGAGATTCTCATTGCTAGATAGCTTCTCCGGGTTGTTGTGGCTGCTCCACAACTAGCCCCAAAACTTGGGGACCCACCATGTTAATTTTTTTTTTTGTGATTATTGGTCATCTTTGAGGGATGGTTGTCGAAGGTTCCATGCCCATGAGTTTGATTTGTTAATTCACTTTGTAGGGTAGTGCCTCCTTTGTCTGTCTTCGAGGTGATTGGGTGTTAGGTTATCTTGCTCATTGAGATCTTGAAAGTAATTTTAAAAGTTTTGTTGTTAAATCGAATTTCAATATTTAAAACTTTTGAAATATAATTGTTCCCTATTCTTAAAAAAAATATAAAAAATAAATAAATAAATAATAACAAAAATAAAAATAAAAAGAAAAAATATATATATTTATATTTATAAATATATAAATTTAAAAACAAAATAAAAATTTAAATTTAATTAATTTAATATTCACATATTTAAATTAATTAAATTTAAATTTAAGTAAATAAAATAGATGTCAATCATTAATATCAATATTAATGGTCATATTAATAATAATATTTATATTATTTTATTAATATTATTATTAATATTACCAATACCAAGCCACATCCAATAAAGGCTATTATAAAGTGGATATGCAAATAAATAAATTAGACCTTTGGTCTAGAGCCTTATTCGTTTGTGCTCTAGATTGTGGATTTTGATTTATAAAGTTTTGGTTTTAGAGTTTTACTTAGGTGTTAATCATTTTTAGCATTGTTGGGTTAAAGTTTATAATCGTGGAATATCTAAAGCATTTTGTTAATGTCGTGCAGGGTTGGAAGAGGCTACGTGCGTAATGAATGCCATGCAAAGCAGGGACCCGCATACCGAGGTAGTGCATATCGATGACGAATGAGAGCGATCCAGCGACGACATTGAGGGCATGGACATCGTCGTTGGGGAAAGTTGGTACTATCGAGTAGTGACACGGCTAAGAAGACAGATTTAAATGTGGTGATGGGGCTTTAATCGAGCGTCGAGAGTACATACCGGACTGACGTCAACGCGGCACCAAGGACATCAACGGAGGAGTTCCCGGTGATTGGAAGAGTTTCAGCGAAGTCACGACGAGCGTCATATCGGATTCATCAAGAGTTTGTAGAGCGCGGTCAGACAGAGAGAAACGTCAGGCTTGTCAGGACTTGTAGAGCACGACCAAATGGGCAGAAACACCGGGCTCGTTAGGAGTTTGCAGAAATCAATGTTAAAAACACTAAACTTTAAATTTACCTATGGGGCGTTAACCGAGAGGAGACCTAGGTTCCAATTCCACGGGTTTGTCCATGCACAGATAGTAGCCAAGTTCCGATTCCTCTGAGTGGTGTGCCAAATTGATGACGACGGTGCAACCCCTGTGCGTCCGACGGTCCCCATCTCACGCCGGGTTACCATGTACTGTGACGGTGGAAATACTGGGAGCCTTCGTAGATAGTTTGAACCCTACCAGCTGTGCTAGTAGTTACTAAAAATCATGATTGTAACCATTGCTTCTATATATCAAAAAAATATATATATATTTACCCATATAAGCATGACCATCAGAGTATAGAGTCTTTGTTTGACATGGTATTGGGACAGGATTAGAGGAACGTCGTTGTGTGTTTCGAGCCTCCACAGTGGTCTCAACAGAGAAATACAGGAGGGCCTTGATAGACTGCTCGTTATTGCTATGAGTGTAGCGATAGGGGCCAAATCAAAGTGGTTATAGGAAGCATGAGATAATGG
The DNA here is from genome assembly GCA_028583015.1 of Wollemia nobilis. NCBI lineage: Eukaryota > Viridiplantae > Streptophyta > Pinopsida > Araucariales > Araucariaceae > Wollemia > Wollemia nobilis. Next base: position 1,553,737 of record JAQPPZ010015413.1, read on the forward strand.
GCTTCGAATTCGCATTTCACTTTAGAACACCATCCATAAAAGGGGAGGGCACAAGGCTTACGTGAGATGTAAAATATAAAGGTATTTAATTTATTTATTAAATGTTCATAAGCATGTTTAAAATTTTATATTTTATAACGTAGAGTTTTGAAGTTGCCTTTTGGTAAGGGCCTCGAAACTTTGCATTATTTGATATAAAAGTTTAAGTTTCTTTATTATGTTTTAATAAAAAGTTTTTAAAACTTTATATTATAAGACCCTAGGGAGCTATAAGGAGGTCTTAGGAAAGGATATTCAAATTTTGATTGCTTTATCTTTGTTAAAAAAATGGATTGGTAAGAAAAAGAAAATAAAATATAAAGTTATTATTTTATATTTTATTTTCACATTTTAGTAGAGTTTAATACTGTTAAAAGATTTTAAGGTTCATTAAAGGAAGCTCATTTGTTTGAACGGTAATGTTTTCATGACTTTAAGGAATTTAAGGAAGGGGAAGTTGAAAGAATTTGGATTTTTACTTTCTTTAAAAATTAAATGAGGCCATTATCACAAGAGGCTGGAAATTTGTGTAAACAAGAGAAATTTTCGAAATACAATGCTTTCATTTTGGCAAAAGAAATCTTTGTGAGCAAAACTACAAGGACAATATATCTAAGACTACTGCTTTTACTATGTATCTTTTCTGCAATTGTTTTGACTTGTATCTATTTGTTTATGCCATTAAATGGGTTGCAATAGGTGAATGTCAAATATATTGCAAATATATTTTTATCCTTTGAGTCTCGCACTTGGTCTAATCTGATTGTGCTTGTGTTGTAGGTCTATTAGATCATTTTTTCTTAGAATCTATCTCTTAACTTGGGGTTTTGCAGGGAGCGATTTACTAACCAAGATTGAATGTCATCTTTATTTTTTCCAGCTAACCTCGTAGATTTGTTTTTTTGTTTTCTGCATTTAGAATAAGTTTTCAGTATTCATTTTAGTTATATATTTTTTTGATTCTGGTCCATTCCATAATTTTTGTCATTTATTTTTTCATTCTGGTTCTTCCAAAATTTTTGCATTCTATTGTTTTCTATTCTGGTCAGTTCTAAAATTTTTGTTAAGTTTACATTATGGTCCTTCTAGAATATATGTTTATTATTTGTTTTTCAGGTTTGCATTTCATTCTGGTCCATTTTCCAGAATTTTCTGTTTTATTTCTGGTTCATTTGTTTATATTCTGGTTCATTCCAAAATTTCTGCACCTCCAAATACATCAATTTAATTTTTAGATAAAATGCTGGTTTAGGAGGGCTACTAACGTCAAATTCACACTAAGGTAGATAAAGCAAATGAACGCTAACTTACTAAGTTTTGCTAACACCAAATTCTAACATAGGGATAGCGAAACATTTATAATGAAGATAAAATGAATCCACTAACTCCAAAATGAACCACACATTAAAGATACGTATTCTAAAATGAAGTGGACCATTCCATGCACTTTTGTATTTGAAATCTTTTTAATTTGAAGATAAAAGTCGTTTACTAACTGGGATTCAGGGTAGATCATACTAATATCAAGAGCACTAAAAGAATTAGTTTTTTGCATTTTAGAAGATTTTTAATTGCTTAGCATTGTTTGAACTATTTAAGGCCCCTTGTTAACTGTCACTTGCAAGTGGGAGTTCATTCTGGTACATATTTATTTTTGTTTCAATTTTCATTAATCACATATATTCACAAATGTTTATTTACCATAACCTTGGATAAATGGGTGATTTCACCTAATTTCTTTGCAAGAGAGAGTTTTCAATTCAATACTCTATTTGTGGTGATCATTTTGCAATAGGGAAAAATATTCACTCAACATTTTGGTGCTAGAAGGAGGACCTTCTTTATTGTTTTGCGATTTAGATCTTGCTAACGGTTAACGTGGTCAATTTTATTTCCACCTTATTGTGCTTGTAGGTACAACATTATTTCAGTTTATTTTGAGTTGTTTTTTAGAAGCCTTGTTAGGATAGTTAAGTTTCCCAAGTTGGACCCATCTGAGCATATTGCTACTAGTTCTAAAACTACCAAGGAAACTATCGTTCAAAGTCTTAATCCCAATTACAGGAAACCAAAAAACAAATGTCAAGAGATCAAAATCCCACCTAGCATACTTGACCTAGGGTCACCTTTAGGTTCAAGTACACCTAGTGGGTCTCCACCCATTGTTTCCATTATGACAACCACATCAAGTGTATCTATCCCCATAACTTCAACAGTTTCTACTGTTCTCGTAGGATCGCCACTGTTGCATAACATACCCCAACAACAACAACAACCCACTCTTTGATGCAATGTGCAAATTTCTCCCTTGAATATACTTGGGTATATCCATGACTTGCCTAGGCATATTGAAATATCGCTACCCAAGTTCATACATGATGGTCTCGTTACTACTGAAGAGCATGTCCAAATTTATAAAGATTACATGTTTAGACATGGGGTCACTCATGAAGACGTTACGTGTTGAGTGTTTCCTAATAGTTTGGAGCATGTGGCTAATGAGTGGTACAAAAATTTATCCGTAGGGTCCATTACTTTGTGGGCCCAATTGGAAGTTGCCTTCATTAGCCAATTTTGGTTGTTGTTAGATCCCTCTATCATCTATAATTTGTTTGTCCTGTAAATGATTACCCAACGAGCCCATTAGGACATTCAATGCTAGGTTCCAAAAGCTATACATGAATGTAACTCGCCATTTTGTAGTAGATGTTGTTGTGGCTCTTCAATTATACTTTGGAGCTTTAGACCCTTTAACATCCTTATTTTCTAGAAGAAATGCTCAGGTCACAACCCTTGCCTTGGCTTATGCCGAAACTATGACCCTTGAGAAATAAATGAACTTGCTAGGAGGGGGGTTGTCTCAATGGCCTGGGATGGGACAATATGGTCCATACAGTCAATTCGCCATGATGAATCAGGTAATGGCACCACAAGTCCCAACAACGAATAATTTCCAACAACCGAGTCTATTGATGCAAACGTATTCACCATTTCCTTCTTTGCCTAACACATCCACTCCACCACCAGCCATGTTGCCAAACAATCAGATGACCATGCCAAGGTTCAACATGCTTAACAATCAGTTGACCATGCCTGGATTCAGTGCAATTAATACCCAAAGCCCAATGGCTTATCCTTCGATCACACCGATTCAAAGTATGAATCTTGGATGGAACCAAAATACTCAGAGTTAAGCCATTATGCCCGTTCCATAAGTGGCTAATGTAGGAAAGGCATTTGGACCCAAAATCACAGTGCCCCAACTGCAAGGACCTGAAGCCAAGATGAATAAGTTGGAAGAACAAATGGCCAAGTTTACAATCAGCATGGAAAACATGAATAAAATTCTGGCATAATCCTTCGGACATAACCGACCTCACAACCACAAAGGAAAGGGGCCATACAACACACATCCGAATAATGGACGCGTACCCAACCCAGTAGCCAATCAAGCAGATGTTTCAGAATATTACGGTGAGATAGAACCCTGTGATGATGAATTGCCCCATTGTTGCCAAGGAAAGCAAGAGACTTTGTTAACTAAATTTTTCCACATCCAAGAAAGTGAGGAAGAGGAGGATGTATAGTTCTTAGGAGAAGAAGATGAAGAGACTTTGGAATTCCAAGCCACAATACGTTTTGGGAAAGGAAATCATTGGTATTATACAAGAATCTCTAAGGATACCAAAACTTCCTCCACTCCTCCAAACAACCCATTACTGACTCTTGATGCAAAAGGTGAGGTTAATCCACCTCCTCCACCAATTGTAGAAGTGTCCAGGCCGGTAAAAAATATGCCAAATTAAAAAAAAAATTGTTTGTGACTTAGAAGAAGACAAAGAAAAATAAGGCTAATATATTGTTATTCGAAGTAGCTAAACTTTTGGGTCATGAGATAAGTTCACCAAAAAACCCACATAGTCAAGCACATGAAGCCAATGGTGTTGAGTCTCAACTGGTTCTGAAAAGGGAAAGACGAGAAGTACCTCCCTTTCTCATAACCATTAGAATCACAGTAAAAAATTTACACAATTGTCTGATATATTCAGGTTCTTCGACCAACATCATGTCACTGGAAGTTTGCCAAAAGTTAGGACTCACACCAATCCCTTCTACGAGCAAGGTGGTGCAATTGGATAGATCTATTATGGACGTGGTTGGAATTTTAAATGATGTCCTTATTTGGATTAACTCAGAACCTAGGGTTCAACATTGTTGTGGGCCAAACAAGGTGAATGGTTTCCTATTTTTGTCACATGCCCGTGCATTTAATTATCAACCCAGGGAGCTTCGTAAACTTGCGAAGAGTCGAAACTAGGTTACAACAATACCACTGGAGGGTGAGCCTACTAATCCTACGTTTGGGGGGTGTTTTTGAGATGGTTGTCAATCATTCCCGCACTCCTCAATAAATTACGTAAGAAGAACATAAATAAATATACAAAAATAAATCTAATGCACATTCCTGGAAATAAACCTACTGCGAGATACTAAAACTAGTAAATTAATGAACGTTCTATGCAAGCAATAAACTAATAAATAAACAGAAAGGAAATGGGGAAGAAATACTGGCTTGGAGTGGCCCAGGCTCCAGCAACTTCTTCCCGATCGAACACGCTCTTTTAGAACTTCTGTAGCTGAAATATATTTATCAACGTATTACAATGTCACTCTTAAGTATTTCTATATCGCTATATATTCTCAGAATGATCTGCGTGTGTTTATATAACACACCCACAGAACTTCTGTTACAGAAGTGGTTACAACAGTCGATTCTTCCCAGACTAAATTAGAACAGTCTGGCGAATGCAATCGACGTTTGGCATTCTGTTTTGATGGCGGCGTGTTCGTTCGACTTGTGCTTTGCCTGGCACCCGTAAGATGTTTTGATACGTTGGTGCTATCTCCAATTTAGCTCTGCATGACACAGAGCTGGACGCACCCCCTGCTTCATCCACGTCCTTCGAGTCTGGTCAATGACAAAGAATCAGTGGCGCCTTTCGACTATAGGGAGGCGCTCCCATTCAGTTGGCGCCTTTCGACTGCAGGGAGGCGCTGATATTCAGTTGGCACCTTCCGACTGCAGGGAGGCATTGTCTTTGGTTTGGCGCCTTTCGACTGCAGGGAGGCGCTTGCATTCAGATGGTGCCTTCCGACTGCAGGGAGGCGCCCATGTCCAATCGGTGCCTTTCGACTGCAGGGAGGCGCTTGTTTTCACTTGGCGCCTTTCGACTGCAGGGAGGCACTTGTTTTCAATTGGCGCCTTTCACGGAGCCTCTCCTTCGACGCCTGTGTTCAATTGGTGCCTTCCGACTGCAGTGAGGCGCCTATGTTCAATTGGCGCCTTTCGACTGCAGGGAGGCGCCTATGTTCTCTCCATTGACTTTCGATGAAATAAAGTGCCAGGTCCATCGAAAGGACCTCGACTGTTCCAAATCTAACTAAATCAACTGCAATTCCACAAAACATACTAAAAGCACACAAATTAGATAACGCACATAATTATATCAAATATCTATATAATCATTTATAAAAGCACGCAATCCTTATTATACAACCGCATATTGATCCAAGAAGTATGTACAAAATATGAGCATTTTTGGTGCTCATCATCCCCCCACGCCTAACATATGCCACGCCCTCGTGGCATCCAAACTATAGGTAGCCCTCAGAATTTTTCATCGTCGCCATCTCTTGGAAGATTCGGCTGCCCCTACGGCCCGAGTCTGTCTTTTCGTGTCGACATGTGAAGGTGTGGTTCTCCTCTGCCTATGGGAAACTATGGCTATTAATTGTCCCCTTCTTGTTCTGGCCGCTACTGGTGGTGGTATAGCCAGCGTTGTTCCTGTCGATTGAAATGCAGCTTCGACAGCTTGCCAGAGGTCGGCGTCTGGAGGTTTGACCATTGCCAGAGGGATATCCGAGTTATCCTCTCTGGAAGGCACTACTTGGGCCTTGTATAATCCGGCCACTTTAGGGGTAAGCCCTGCATTTTCCTTTGCAATTGCAGCGGCCTCCAATTGTGGGCCATAGACCCCCCATCGTTCCAAATACTTCCTCATCATGGAAGGCCGCCCTTGGGATGAACCATAGATGTCCCAAAACTGGCTGTTTTCTATCGGATTCATGTAGATGCCAGAATCTCCTTTTATCCTCGAAGATGCCTTCCTGGCCGCCTTGGCTGCTTTCATTTCTTTGTGCAGCTGCTCAAAATATTTTTGCCTTTCGATGAATGGTTGCATATCCCATTCATCCTCTTCTGACTCGACGAAGGTTACTTTCGCCTTCTGTCGAGCCGTCCTGGGCCTCTTTGCCTTGGCCTCTGCAGGAAATGTGGCGGCTCGAACAGGGGTCTCTTCTTTCTCTTTTGGGGACTTCTCTTCACTCCGAAGGATCGGTTGTGCTGCTATCTCCGAGGGTGATTCATCCTCCTGCCTTCCTGGTGTCGACCCCTCAGGCTCTTCTCCTTCTTCAGGCCTGGGGAGGTCCTCCGTATCCTCTGGTCTTATCTGGAGGCCTTCGTCCTGCTCTGTGTCACTCAGGACAATGACAGGGGGCATCGTAGGACTTCTGCCTTCTTCACCCCTAAAAATAGAGGATTCCTCCCCTGCCTTTGGGCTGCTCTATCGGGCATCTGATCGAATCTCCCCCGAAGAGAATACTCTTTCGACGGATGTGGGAGAGTTCGTCGGCACTGTTTCTGCCCAATCGGTCTGAGTGGCCGCCTCCTATCTTGTTGTTCTTCTGCCATGAAGTATTTGATTTTCTTCCTGCATCTGCTGGACCAGCTGCTCGAGCTGAGCGATTCTTCTATCCTTTTCCTCCAATTCCTTTTGATGCTGGTTTTGGCAATCCTCCAGAATCTGTTGTGCCATCCAGCAATCAGTTTGCCAGTTGAGCGCCTCCTCCAAGGCCGCATTGATCTGGTCGTTGCTCCCAAAAGTTTCCTCATTTCATGGGCTCTGGTTTGTTAATTCGTGGAGGGTTTGGGTGGCGACGTCTATCTCTATGTCGCTCTATTCTTCCTCTATCGAGAGGAATCACCGTAGACGTTTCCTCCTAGGAATTGGTTCGTCTTCACCACCAGCGGGTGGCGCTCCTTCCTCCTCATACTCGGGCACTAGGGAATGCCCTCTATCCTCTATGTCTGCGGGTGTCGGTGACTGTTCTGCCCTTCCTATAAAATAGGGCAATGCTAATTGCCCGATGTTTGCTATCTCCTCTACAGGGGATGCTTGCCCTAGTTCGGCAACCGCATTGTGTTGCTCTATTTGGCCGCCATCGCCCTCTGTGTCACGGTTCTGTCTCTATGTTTCTGCATGGCGGACCAATGCCGATATCAGCCCATGGTGGGCTAGGGCGGACGGTGCCCCCTTCTGGTACCGAGCCGCTTCATCCTTCAGAGTAGTCGCCAGATAGAAGGGTATATTTATTTTCCTCCCATGCATTAGGTGATTGAGGAAGTGCACATGATTGATGTTCAGATGCGTATACTTCCCTGTGCATGTGAAGAATCGAGCAATCTACTCGAACATCTTCCGTATATCCATGGGGAGACTGCTTTTGAGTAACCCCTCTCTTTCTATCTGCACGTTCCCTCCTGGCAGTAGTATTTCGGTGTATAGCTTTAGCACTCCGCCCTTGTATGCACATTCCCCTATGAGAGGCAATCCAGTCGCCTGTGAGATGAACTCAGGGGTGACTGGAATTTCCACCCCTCGTACTTGGGCCGCATCGCCCCTCAAAGAGGTGGCGAATTCCCTAGCTGCCTCCACATCCTGGCCCTGACTGACCAGGGTGCAGTATTCGAGCCACCCCTCGGCTTCGAATCGAGTCTTCACTGCCCCTCTAATTCCATCAGTGTCACTGGGTTCGTTCTTCTTGATCGCGTGGTTCCTGGACCTTCCTCCCATGGCGCCTTTCGGTGCTGTATATTTTTCTGTCCTTCCTGCTGCAGGAAGGTGCCTTCTTATAGAAAGGATGCCTAACCCTAGCAGTTATGGAAGGCACCTTATCATTGGCACGCGATTTCGACGATGGGGGGATACGATCTTTATGGCAGTTGTATTTTTTTGGTACTACGTATTTATAAACAATTATATAAAAGATTTGATTTAATATGCGTGTACCTGATTCGACATTCCAGTTGTCATGGCAGCTGTTGATTTGCTGACTTGTGACACAAGGGAGGGGTATTTGATGATGCTTATACGTGTGATGCTCTATTCCGCTCGAGGCATCCGATCGATGTAAATGCTGCATGCGAGAGGCATTCTTTGGTACCTTCCCCATGTGGATGGTGTCCATGTAGCGCCTTTCGGTGTTGTCGATGCTCGTCTTCGAACGGATGCGCCTTTCGATGCCTTCTGATTGGTGGGAGGTGCTCTTGCCTGCATGCGTCTTCCCAATGTGGGAGGTGCCTCCTCCTAGTTCGTGCCTTCCCAATGTTGGAAGGTGTTCGTCTTGATGAATGTGCCTTCCTGATGTCGAAAGGCGTATTCGGCTAGATGCATGCGCCTTCCTGATGTTGGAAGGCGCCTTCGGCTGATTTTTTTTTTTAATTGGGTGCCTTCCTACCACGGAAGGCGCCTATTATATATATTTTTTATATATATATATATATATAAAAAATATTTTTTTTTTTTTTATCGGATGGGTGCCTTCTGACTGCAATAAGGCGCCTTCTTCTGGATGGGCACCTTCTGATTGCGGTAAGGCGCCTTCTTCTGGTCGGGCGCCTTCTGACTACAGCAAGGCGCCTTCTTTTGGACTTGGCACCTTCTTGACTGCGGTAAGGCGCCTTCTTTTGGATGGGCACCTTCTGACTGCAGTAAGGCGCCTTCTTCTGGATGGGCGCCTTCGATTGTAGTAAGGCACCTTCTAACTGTAGTAAGGCACCTTCTTCTTGCATTGGCGCCTTCTTATGGATGTAGTAAGGTGCCTTCTTGTGGGCTTGGTCGACGTAAGGCGCCTGCTTCTGGACTTGGCGATTTGATTGGAAGAAGGGTGATCAGACCTTCTCAATTTTTTTCACGCTGCCTAGATTCTATCTACGAGCCGGTGTCGGAATGCTGAGCCGAATCAGGCCTAGTTTCCTAGATACCTATCCCTCATGCTATCAGGTCCTCCACCTGCAAAAAGCAACCAAAAAAGAAAAGAAAATAAAGGCAGTTAGACGCGTTCCATGCCTGTTAGGCCCTGGGTTAGGATGCCTGCAGCTTGCATGCGGGCGTCGTCCCTACAAAAAAACACACATTAAAAACTATAACTAACTAAACAAATTGGGTGAGTACTTTCGTGCCCACCATTTCACCTGTGAGAGTTCGGTCCAGTTCTAGCAAGATGGGGTCTCCCCCACGCCTACTCTGGATTCCACCTAAAATGTTTCGGACGTATTATAGGGGCGTAGTCGGTGGCCATTGACTGTGAACATGGTGTTGCTGTCGTCAATTGTCTTGACGTGCACCGCCCCATTCTTAATGAGCTCTGCCACTTCATACGGCCCCATCCATCTCTGCATAAGTTTGCCCTTCCTTTCCTGGAACCGAGAATCGTATAACAGTACCCATTCCCCTACCTGGAACTTCTTTAGCTTGATGTGGTTATCATGCCACTTCTTCCTCTACTTCTGTATAATCTCTGTCCTCTGCAAAGCATCCAGTCGGATTTCGTCCAGCTGATCTAGCTGGCGAATCCTCTATTTTTGAGCTTCGTCCAAGCTCAAATTTAATTCTGAAGCCGTCCTCAGAGTTTTGATTTCGAACTCGATGGGCATCATCGCATTTTTCCCATAGACCAGTTGGAAAGGTGTGCATCCTGTGGTGGATTTCCACGTGGTGTTGTATGCCCAAACTGCCTCCGGCAACCGTGTGGCCCAATATTTCTTGTGTTGTTGCACGGTTTTGGTCAGGATGTTTTCTATCTCCCTGTTTGTCACTTCTACTTGCCCGTTCGCCTGCGGATGGTAGGGCATGGTTTTGTTGTGCCGAACTCTATACTGCTCCATCAGCTCCTCAATCAATTTGGAGGTGAATTGGGGCCCTTGATCTGTTGTTATCTCCCGAGGAACCCCAAATCATGTGAAAATATGAGCAAATAAGAAGTCGATGACCGTTCTTTCCTTTGAGTCCCTTAATGCCTGCACTTCCACCCATTTGGTGACATAATCCGTGCAGACCAAAATAAACCTCCTTCCCAATGAAGGTGGATTAAATGGTCCCACGAAATCCATGCCCCATTTATCAAAAGGTTCCAGATGTACCTAGGGCTGCAGGGGCATTTCATCTCGGTGGGTTGGTCTACCCATCCTCTGGCACTCGTCACACTTGCTGGTATATGCTGTCGCGTCTTTGAACAGAGTGGGCCAAAAATACCCAGCCTGCAGGATTTTGTAGGCAGTTCGCTTCCCTGCAAAGTGTCCTCCACATGGCTCATCATGACATGCCTTAAGCACTTCTGAAAACTCCTGTTCTGCTACGCATCTTCTTATAATTTGGTCCCATCCTATTTTAAATAGGAGACCATCCATCCAAAGGAATGATGCGCTCTTCTCTATGACCACCTGCTTTTCTCGGTAGGAGAGAGCAGGTGAGGTCCTTCCGGTGGCCAAGTAATTGGCTATGTCTGCATACCACGGAGTTTGTTCACTAATAGCGAACAGATGTTCATCCAAAAACTGGTCTTCCACTGCTTGATGATCTGTTGGTATCAATCTGGACAGAAAATCTGCCACGACGTTGTCCTTGCCCGGTTTATCGACTATAGTAATGTCGAATTCCTACAATAGCAACAGCCATCTGATAATTCTGCCACCAATGGCCGGCTTGCTCATCAGATACCTGATAGCCGCGTGGTCCGTATGGACGAAGACCTTGTATCCCGTTATATAGTGACGAAATTTGTTTATTGCATGGACAACTGCGAGGAATTCTTTTTCTGTCACTGTATAGTTGAGCTCCGCTCCCGCCAAGTTTTTATTGACATAATAGATGGCGTAAAATTCTTTGCCATATTTCTACCCGAGGACTGCTCCGATCGCACCGTTAGATGCATCGCAGTAAATATGGAACGGTATGGCCCAATTCGGTCCTCTCAAGACCGGTGCAGATATCAATTTTTCTTTTAGCAATTGGAATGCTTCTTCGCAATCTCCCGTCCAATTGAACTCTACGTCCTTAGAAAGTAAGGTGTGCAGTGGCTTGGCAATCTTACTAAATTTGGCGATAAATCGTCGGTAGTACCCGGCTGAACCAAGGAAACTTCTTACCTCTTTCTGCGTTCTGGGGCTAGGTAGGTCTTTGATGACCTCGATCTTTCTCTTGTCTACTTTTATCCCTTCTACAGAGAGGTGGTGTCCCAACACGATGCCTTCCTGCATCATCATAAAACATTTTTCATTACTTAGGGACAAATGATTTTCCTTGCTCCTGTCGAGCACTCTTTCCAGATTTGTCATTGCCTCCTCGAAGGTTTCTCCATAGGCGGTGAAGTCATCCATGTATACTTCCACCCCATCTCCTATCATATCAGAGAATATGCTAAGCACCGCCCTTTGAAAGGTGGTCGATGCGTTGCACAGTCCAAAAGGCAATACCTTATAGGCGAACGTTCCCCATGGACAGGTGAACGTTGTTTTATCTTGATCTTCTTCCCCTATCTGGATCTGGTTGTAACCACTAAATCCATCTAGAAAGGAGAAGTATTTTCTTCCTGAGAGTGTGTCCAAGACCTGATCGATGAACGGGAGCGGGAAGTGGTCTTTCTTAGTCGCCTTGTTCAACGCCCGGTAGTCCACGCAGATCCGCCATTTCCCGTTCTTTTTGGGGACCACCACTAATGGTGATACCCATTCACTGTCAGAAATTGGATATATGAATTCGACAGATAGAAGTTTGTGCAGTTCTTCTCTGACAATGTCTTTCATTGTTGGGTTCATCCTTCTCTGTGGCTATCGACTAGGAGTTGCCTGGTCATCTAAGTAAATCCGATGGGTACATATTTTTGGGCTGATGTCGTGCATATCTTCGTAGTCCCATGCAAATGCTTGCTGGTGCTTTACCAGAAGCTCTTCCAATTTTTCTAGTTGTATGGGCGTCAACCTGCTGTTGACGTTTAATGTCCTCCCTGATCCAACGTGTATTTGTTGGATGTGCTGATCTTGGGCGCCAGTTAACGGTGATCCAGGTGCGGAGGTGGATGATTCTCCATGGAGAAACTCCATGATAGCACCATCCTCTTCCTCTTCTGCCACCTCCTCCAAGGTCATCACCGGCTGGATTATGGACAGCTCCGTAGTTCCGTGCTCGGTGATCCTGGGTTCTTCTGTCGAGTCCATAGACTGAGCTGGCGGTGAAATGGTCAGCCTTTTGATGTTTTGCCCATTGGATATGGTCATTAGCCCATCCCGGTAGCTGATGTAGGCATCGGCTATTGCCAACCATGGCCTCCCCAAAATGAGCGGGTAACCGCCCAGCCTGGTCTTGGTTTGCAAAACTAGAAAGTCAGCTGGATATTCCCATGCACTTACTATTACGATCACATCTTCCAGCATTCCTTTCGGTGCCATGGTTGATCGATCGGCTAACTACAGCACTGTCATGGTTGGCTTCAGGTTCGTGAGCCGCAGCCTCTGCATGGTCTCTTGAGGCATCACGTTGATGGCTGCCCCGAGGTCAACCAGTGTGTTGGACAGGGAATGTCCTCCAATTTTTACGGTCGACACTGGGCTGCCTGGGTCTGCATACTTTGGATGATGTGTTCTACCCATCATTAGGTCTGCCAGTTTACCCACGACGTTGATAGTCTGGGTAACCTTCCACCCTGGTCTCCTTAGACACATTTCTCTAATTGCCTTGGTGTAAATGGGGACGTCTCGAATTGCTTGAAATAAGGGGATTGTTACCGTGAGATTCTTCAAGCTCGACAAGATGTCGAATTTTGGCTGTGTTGTTTTTCTTTGTTCCTACAGCCGGCTAGGAAATGGAGCCTCCGCTCTCTCAAGTGCTTTTCCCTCTTCTACCAGAGGTGTCTCCTCTATTTTTGCCTCCTCTTCTACCAGTGGAGGTATCTCTACCATTTCTTCCTCCTCTTCTACCAGAGGCGGAGTCTCTACTCCTAATTGCCTACCTAATCTAAGCTGAATATTGTACATATGGTACATCTCACCTTCTACGTTGTATGCCGGCTGATTTACTCTGTTGTTCGGGTTTGTTGTCGGTTGTGCTGGTAGCTGCGCAGGTCTCGCTACTGGCAATGCTGGTAAGTTCTGTTGGATGTGAGCAGGAGCTGCGTTCTATGGAGTCTGATTCCATGCATTGTGGCCTCTCCATTGCTGCCCAGGATATGGATATGGCATCCATGGCTGCTGATTCGGGAATGCTGCTGGGGGTGCGTTCGTCCAAGGTGACGGTCCCCACCACCCCATATTAGGTGGTTGAGGGGGTCCTTGGTGCATGTATGACCCTCCCCCATATGTTGGCATTTCGGTTGGCATATTCCCCATGGGGGGCTATGGCCAACTCTTCCTATTGCCTATGAAATAGGCCTCCGTGCTCTCGATCGCTTCCTGTTTACTGGGCGGTTGTGGGCACAATCGAGTTTTATGATTCAACCTGCAAACTGCGCATTCTCTGACCTTGTTTTTTGGGCATGCATTCTTTGCATGCCTTCCTCTACATTTTGGGCAGAAATAGGCTAATGCTACGTCATTTTCTTGTTTCTTCTTTTCTAAGAGCAGCGTATCCATCTGCAATGCTAGAGATGAGAGCATTTCGCTCTTCAAATCCTCCAGCATGTTGCCTATCTCTATTTTGGTGACTGAAGCAGTCGCCTTCATGGTCCTGGGGGTGACTTTGCCTCGCCTTCTCGAGTAGTTCCGGCATAATTTCCGGATGTCGTCCATAGCATGCTGATAGACATCACCTCCAGAGATCATGTTGAGAGCCTCCAGTGACTCATTGGTAAGTCCCCTCAAGAAGATACTTTTGAGGGACTTATCGGATAGCTTCGAGTGAGGGGACCATTGAAGATTAAAGGTGAATCTCTCCCAATACTCCTCGAGAGACTCATCTTCTCTTTGTGTCATGCTCAGGACCTCCTCCCTGGAGTCTCTTGCTCTCCCGAAATCCTGATATTGCTCTAAAAAGAGCGTCTTCATCTGGTCCCGGGTGGTGATGTGTTTGTCTCCCAGGCCGATGAACCATCGCAGAGCTGCATCGTCTAATGTGGAAGGAAATAATTTCAACTTCTGCGCATTTGATTTGTAATCCACGGACCTGCACAAAACATCAAATTTAAATAAAAACAGGTCGGGGTCCTCAGTCGGGTGTCCTTTGAAGGACGGGAGGTGAGCAGGGGATATGTTTTTCATTTTGGTATCTCCTACTCCCTCCTCTATGGGGAAACTAAATCCAGATGAGACTTCATCGTTATCTACCATTTTTTTAGGAAATGTGGTTTCTAATGCAGCGTTTATGGCCTTCTGGTCGTTTAAAACTTTCTGAGTCAATGCTCTAAGGTTGTCTGGCGAGATCGTCTGATCCTCCATAGCCTTCCACAATAGGGCTTCCTCTAGAGGAGTCCTTTTAAACAGGGGATTTGTGATAATTCGTTCATCCCCTTGTTGGTGGGATGAGGCAACACTCTGCACAAAGTGCGGTTCCTCACTCCAATGGACTGCTGGTAGGTCGGACGGGTCTAACTCAAATCCAAAATGCTCGGCTGACTCAGGTCCTGATGGATTAGTTCTTATAAAGCGACCGTCAGGTCCTCTTCTTCTAGAAGAACTCATGCAAGGTCAGGTGAAGGTTTCAGGGTATTGTAGGTAATCTAATTGAGACGCTTCCCCGACAACGGTGCCAAAATGTTGTGGGCCAAACAAGGTGAATGGTTTCCTATTTTTGTCACATGCCCGTGCATTTAATTATCAACCCAGGGAGCTTCGTAAACTTGCGAAGAGTCGAAACTAGGTTACAACAATACCACTGGAGGGTGAGCCTGCTAATCCTACATTTGGGGGGTGTTTTTGAGATGGTTGTCAATCATTCCCGCACTCCTCAATAAATTACGTAAGAAGAACATAAATAAATATACAAAAATAAATCTAATGCACATTCCTGGAAATAAACCTACTGCAGATACTAAAACTAGTAAATTAATGAACGTTCTATGCAAGCAATAAACTAATAAATAAACAGAAAGGAAATGGGGAAGAAATACTGGCTTGGAGTGGGCCCAGGCTCCAGCAGCTTCTTCCCGATCGAACACGCTCTTTTAGAACTTCTGTAGCTGAAATATATTTATCAACGTATTACAATGTCACTCTTAAGTATTTCTATATCGCTATATATTCTCAGAATGATCTGCGTGTGTTTATATAACACACCCGTAGAACTTCTGTTATAGAAGTGGTTACAACAGTCGATTCTTCCCAGACTAAATTAGAACAGTTTGGCGAATGCAATCGACGTCTGGCATTCTATTTTGATGGCGGCGTGTTCGTTCGACTTGTGCTTTGCCTGGCACCCGTAAGATGTTTTGATACGTTGGTGCTATCTCCAATTTAGCTCTGCATGACATAGAGCTAGAACTGCACCAGCCGCTGTCATCCACGTCCTTCGAGTCTGGTCAACGACAAAGAATCAGTGGCGCCTTTCGACTGTAGGGAGGCGCTCCCATTCAGTTGGCGCCTTTCGACTATAGGGAGGCGCTGATATTCAGTTGGCGCCTTCCGACTGCAGGGAGGCGCTGTCTTTGGTTTGGCGCCTTTCGACTACAGGGAGGCGCTTGCATTCAGACGGTGCCTTTCGACTGCAGGGAGGCGCCCATGTCCAATCGGCGCCTTTCGACTGCAGGGAGGCGCTTGTTTTCACTTGGCGCCTTCGACAGGAGCGCTTTTCACTTGGCCCTTCATAGGGAGGCGCCTATGTTCAATCGGCGCCTTCCGACTGTAGGGAGGCGCTATGTTCAATTGGCGCCTTTCGACTGCAGTGAGGCGCCTATGTTCAATTGGTGCCTTTCGACTGCAGGGAGGCGCCTATGTTCTCTCCATTGACTTTCGATGAAATAAAGTGCCAGGTCCATCGAAAGGACCTCGACTGTTCCAAATCTAACTAAATCAACTGCAATTCCACAAAACATACTAAAAGCACACAAATTAGATAACGCACATAATTATATCAAATATCTATATAATCATTTATAAAAGCACGCAATCCTTATTATACAGCCGCATATTGATCCAAGAAGTATGTACAAAATATGAGCATTTCTGGTGCTCATCAAACATCACATAGATATATTGGTGCTTAATATTCCTACCAAATATGGAATGGTATTGGGAAGAGATTGGAGTAAAAATCTGAATGGGTATATTGTAATAGATTCTTCCCATATGTGGTTGCCTTGGAGAGGAGTAGTAAATCAAATTCGGGTGGATAGTGAACCTAGAATAAAGGAGATGATAACTGAATATTAAAAACCCAATAAAATCTAATATGTTGAAACTAAGCTAGGGGCCTATAGCTTGGACATAGAAGAAGCTATCGAAGAACCTCAAAAAGAGAATTTTTCTTGTAACACTTCAGAAGAGGATAATTTGGTTTGGACTCTAAGATTTGATGGATCTAGGTCAAAGCAAGGTGCTGAAGTTGTAATTGAACTTACATGTCCTGGTAGCAAGCCTATACTTGTTGCCTATAGACTACAATTCCCAGCCACCAACAATGTGGCATAATATGAAGCGCGTATTTTCAGAATTCAATTGGACCTTAGGAAGAAATTCAAGTGTCTCAAAGTGTTGGAAGATTCAAAATTGATGGTCAAACAAGTTAAAGGGTAATATAATTTTTGGGACAAAAGATTAAGCCTTTACAATACTAGAGTTAGGGAGTTGATAGATGAGTTTGATGCTTTCAACATCTCCCTCATTTCTAGGAAAAATAATCGAATGGCATATTCTTTAGTTGTGGTCGCAAGCATGCTCAAACCTGTGGACCATAAGAAATACAAGAAGTTTTCAATTGAACTAGTGCCATGCCCCTCAATACCAGATAATGTTATTAACTTCCAAGTGTTTGATAATGACAGACATATTTTCAATTTTGTCACTAATTTTGGTATATTTGAAAATCAAGCAATTGATGAAGGTGAGAGGGGGCAAGAAGAAACATATTTGAAAAAGGAAGCAACTGGAGTGTGGAATGAGATGCCAAATGGTATGGCTTCTTTATAAAAGATATTTGATATTGGATATCAAGTAAAAAGAGGTAGAAAGGTGCCACCTCCTAAGGAAACATGTGATTTAATCAATTTAGGGAGTACAAAAAATCCACAAGAAGTATTCATCGCTAAGGCATGTACCAAGCAAGAAAAAGAGTCTATTGCTCAGGCGTTAACATAATATATGGATTGCATAGCTTGGAGTTATAAGGATTTGAAAACCTATGATCAAAACGTAATAATGCACACCATTCCCTTGAAACCAGACTCCAAACCCTTTCGATAGAGACAAAGACCAGTCAACCCTTTATTAGAGCCACTAATAGAGAAAGAAGTGAAAATATTGCTAGAAGAAAAAATCATCTTTCCTGTTAGGCATTCCACATGGGTTGCCAATCTTGTCTCGGTAAGAAATAAGAATGGAGAAATAAGAATGGAGAAATAAGGTTGTGCATAGATTTCAAGAACTTGAATAAGGCTTGCCAAAAGTATAATAACCCATTGCCTACTATCGATGAGATTCTTTAAAAGGTGAATGGGTCAGAAATGATGTCATTCTTGGATGGTTATTCAGGATATACTCAAATTTTAATTCATACAAATGACAGAATGAAGACAACCTTCACGACTAAGTGGGGAACATTCGCTTATAGGAGGATGTCATTTGGATTATTGAATGCAGGTGCCACTTTCCAATGAGCCATATATTTTACATTCAAAGGGCTTATCGGTAAGTGTATTATTATATACGTTGATGACATTCTTGTTTTCTCTAATAAAAGGGAAGATCATGTTAGGGATTTGATAAAAGCACTTCAGATATGTAGGGAACATGGGATCTCCCTTAATCCAAAAAAATGCATCTTTGGAGTAATAGAAGGTAAGCTATTAGGACATGTCATTTCCAAGGATGGGATTGATATTGATCTAGAAAGAATCTCAACTATACTAGCCATTCCTCCACCTAATAGCAAGAAATAGTTAAGATCCTTTTCGATAAGATTAACTTTATGAGAAAATTATTTCAAGTTTTGCTGAGATTACGAAGCCTTTGAACGACATGTTAAATAAGGATGTTCAGATAAAATGGACAAATGAAAATAGGGAAGCTTTCAAAAGCATCGAGGATGCTATCTCTAAAGCCCTTATTTTAATTAGTTCAGATTATTCTAAACCTTTCTATGTCTATATGTTTGCGTCAGATCATTCTTTTGCGAGTGTCTTAACCCAAAAGAGCAAGGGTAGAATTGAAAATCCCATAGCCTTCTTGAGTTCTCCATTGAATGATGCAAAGCTAAGATATTCTATCTTGGATAAATAAATGTATGCCTTATTCAAGACCATCAAGAAATTTAGGCATTATCTAGTTCACAGTAAAGTTTTTACGGTAGTTCATGACCCGGTCGTTAAGTCTATGTTTTTGCAAAATGAAACAGGTGAAAGACGGGGAAAATGAATTTTGAACCTTCAAGAATTTGATTTGGAAATCTAACCCATGAAAATATTTCATGGACAAGGTTTGGTAAATGCAATGGTAGAAATGGATCCATTGATATCATGCCAACATTACGAGGTAGATGACATAACCAAAGATAAGTGGTATGTTGATATTGCATATTTCTTGTTGTATGGTAAATGTCCATCACATTTAAATTTCACTTAACACAGAGCTTTGCATTTGAATATGCGAATTTTCTGATTAAATATGGTGTTTTGTATAGGAAGAACAATGAATGGATTTACCTTCATTGTGTTAATCAAGAAGAGGCGACCCAAGTACTTAAGGATTTCTATGGTAAGTATAGAACTGGACACGGTTTAGCCAATGCTACAGCTCATCAAATCCTCAGGGTTGGATACTATTGGCCCCATTTGTTCAAAGATGCACATTCTCATGTGAGATCATGCCACATATGTCAAGTAGCAGCCAATAGAGAAAGAAACGTTGCAATGCCATTATAGTTTGTGGTAGAGGAAAAACATTTTATACAATGGGGATTGGATTTTGTTGGGATCATCAATCCTAACTCATCCGATTCTCATAAATATATCCTTACCGCCACATATTACTGCACAAGGTAGACCAAATATATTCCTACTAAGCATGCCACTTCAGAGATTGTCATTAATTTTTTAGAGGATAATATTGTGACTCATTTCGGAATGCCCAACGCAATTGTAAGTGATAATGGTTCTGCCTTTTCTTATTTGGAGTTTGAAAATTGGGTATATGATAATATGGTAAGCTTGAAATTCTCCTCAAATTATTATCCACAAGGTAATGGTTTGGCCGAATCCTCTAACAAGAACTTGTTGTGTGTAATAAAAAGGTTACTTGAAAAGAACCCTAGGGATTGGCATAGCAAGTTAAATTTCACCCTTTGGTCTAATAGGATCAGAACCAAAGAATCAATAGGAACATCTCTGTATCATTTACTCTATGGATAGGATCCCATCTTTCCCACGAATTTAAGGTTACAAACATTGCACTTCATGAAAGAGTATGTCAAAACTAATGATAGACTTGAAGCTAGGTTGACGCAGTTAATGCATCTTGATGAGAAAAGAGATGAGGCTATGCTTCATTTCAGCAAACATCAAGATGTAGTAAAAATATGGTTTGATAAGAGGTCTAAAATAAAAACGTTTAAAATTTTAGACCTAGTTTTTTTGTGGGATAAAAGACGCAAAACTAAAGGAGATCATGAAAATTTTGATTATTTATGGTTGGGTCCATATCAAATTTTTGAAGTCCTAGGTGAGAATATTTTTTGACTAAAAACCTTGGATGGGAACGATTTGGCTTTGCCTGTCAATGGGCTACATCTAAAGCACTACTTCTAGGCTTGAAAGGGGTAGAGTCTTGTATTATATGTAAATATGCTCATGTTTTAAGAATTTTGAGTTTAGTTGTATGTTTGTATTCATTCACTTCTGATTTTGTGTTGATTTCCAATATTTGCTCATAGTTTGAAGGTGTTGGTTTTGATTGCTTTTGGATTTTGTATGTGTTGTGTTTTGTTGTCATTTATTTTAGTTTTGAGTTTATGGTGCGTTCTTGTGAAGATGTCAGTTTATGTCCTTATGAATGTTCACTAAGACCAAGAGAATGTGAAACATCATAATTATATTGCAGAAGGCTCTACAATTCACAAACATATTAAAGTATATCATTTGAAACTTGTGATGCAATAAGTTGTCAATTTTGTAAATTAGGGTAAAATATGTTGCGTACTCCATCTCATTCAACTTCATTTCGTGGTACCTTCCACCTTGCATTGCATCTCACTTGCATCTACATTTCAAAGGCAATCACTGACAATATGTCAAATTCTCTTAGGATCATTGCACAATATACACTAATAAGATCTTGAGATTGGGAACTGATGTTGAAACCATCTTGAACCAAACACAATTTGCACATGTTAATAGCATCTTGGGTAAAATGGTCAAAACCATACTTGGGAGAAAGTGCGAGGTGAAAAGAGTCATTCTTGTCGGTCCTATCATGCGACATAGTCCATAAAACAGTGGTTTGAACAATTTCCACAATACTTGAAAACCCAAAATCAGAGTAGTAAGGATAGGGTTAAATTCTCATTATACTTAGGTTGAGAATCAGATTCCCTAAAGCTCTAATTATGCCTCCATCACACCACAAATTATTGAGTTGTAAGGATTGTACTACATGTCCCCTCAGAAGGATGGGTAGTCATCCCCAAGATTCAAGAAATTTAAAGCAAAAATTTCACCATTCACTTCCATCACACCACCAGTTATTGGGTTGTAAGGATCGTACTACATGTCCCCTCAAAAGGATGAGCAGTCATCCCCAAGATTCAAGAAATCAAAAGAAAAATCATGGACTATGGGGCTAACCTCCATCGGAGCTATAAACACTTGATAGACAGTGGAGTATGCTCATGCGTGGTGACATGTATCATTTAAAAGCTAGACCTTTGACCATTCAAACGAACAGACTAGCCATGCGGTTTCATCCATAATAGGTTTAATAATTTTGGTCGAAATGAGGTAATAAAATCATATCAGAGTAGTAACGATAGGGTCAAATTCTCATCATACTTAGGTTGAGAATCTGATTTCCCAAAGCTCTGGGTACACTTGCACACACTGGTTCGGGATTGTAGTGGTTCACAACTGAGCTCTTGATCTGGTAAATGAATTCACTGCACACACGTTTGGTCCTAAGATGGTTTGACAATTCTAGTGTGTTTGCATGTGGTGCTAAAGTTTTGTATATTTGCAAAGCAATTCGTTCATATTTTAGCATCCTTGCCATACATTCAATCTTGCATAAATCACCCATAACCTATCATATGCATTCATGTGAAATTGACAATGGAACGTGGAATGGTTTCAAACGATAAGGAATGAATCACTTTGCACACACCGAGCTGATGCTGAATAATTCTTATGGTTCATGTCTTCTTGGTCTATCTTGCATTCTCTAGATACTTCCTAATGCTTGTAATTTTAATTGTTGGGTTTTATGTGTGTTCAGGTTGGGTTCTCATCGAAATGCTAGGAGCATTTTCTAGCAGAGTTGCCATTTGTTGTGGCTGCTCCACAACTAGCCCCAAAACTTGGGGACCCACCATGTTAATTTTGTTTTTTTTTTGTGATTACTGGTCATCTTTGAGGGATGGTTGTCGAAGCACCCGTGTCCATGAGTTTGATCTGTTATTTCCCTTTGTAGGGTAGTGCCTCCTTTGTCTGTCTTCGAGGTGATTGGGTGTTGGGTTATCTTGCTCATTGGGATCTTGAAAGTAATTTCAAGAGTTTTGTTTTTAATTCGAATTTCAATATTTAAATATTTTGAAATATAATTGTTCCCTATTCTTAAAATAAATAAATAAAAAATAATAATAATAAATAAATAAAATAAAATAACATAAAAAATAATAAAAATAAAAATAAAAAGAAAGGATATATATTTATATTTATAAATATATATATAAGTTTAAAAACAAAATAAAAATTTAAACTTAATTAATTTAATATTCACATATTTAAATTAATTAAATTTAAATTTAAGTAAATAAAATAGATGTCAATCATTAATATCAATATTGATATTAATATTAATAATAATATTAATATTATTTATTAATATTAATATTACCATTACCAAGCCACATCGAATAAAGGCTATTATAAAGTGGATATGTAAATAATAAATAAAACCTTTGGTCTATAGCCTTATTCATTTGTGCTCTAGATTGTGGATTTTTATTTATAAAGTTTTGGTTTTAGAGTTTTACTTAGGTGTTAATAATTTTTAGCATTTTTGGGTTAAAGTTTATAATCGTGGAATATTTAAAGCGTTTTTTTAATTTTTGCAGGGTTGGAAGAGGCCACGTGTGTAATGAATGTCAGGCGAAGCAACGACCCGCATACCGAGGTAGTGCATATCGATGATGAATGAGAGCGTTCCAGCGACAACATTGAGGGCATTGGATGTCATCATTGGGGAAATTTGGTACTATCGAGTAGTGACACGGCTAAGAAGACATATTTAAACGTGGTGATGGGGCTTTAATCAAACGTCGAGAGTACACACCAGACTGCGTCCAACGTGGCACCAAGGACATCAACAGAGGAGTTCTCGATGATTGGAAGAGTTTCGACAAAGTCACGACGAGCGTCATAGTAGGTGATGACGTGTGTTGAAACGTAGGACGTCACGGCAGAAAGGAGGCATATCTGGGATGAGCACCAGGCAATTTGAAACGCAAGATTAACGGTAGATATTTGATAATACTGGTGGGTCCCACAAATACCCACATGGCAACATACAGGGCAAATAGAACATTTACATGGAGGTAACGGATGAAATTGTCCCATCAGTGCAATGTTTCAAACGTTTGGTAGGAAGGTTTCTGGTGAAATGGACCAAGTCAGAGTGGCAACTATTCCATCGACGCAGCATGGGTTTGGACAACACGATTAGCGGCTAGCGCAATGGGAAACACACGACACTCAACAGTAACATTTGAAACGATAGGATTCACAAAGATGAAAGCATCGACACGACAGTGCAGCAGAGAACAACATAGGTATGGCATGCACGCCAAACAAAAATGTTGTCGATAAAAATATATGAACGGTAATGGTTCATGCCTTTAAGGAAGCCCATTCGTTTGAACGGTAATGGTTCATTAAAGGAAGCCCATTCGTTTGAATGGTAATGGTTTCATGCCTTTAAGGAATTCAAGGAAGGGGAAGTTAAAAGGATTTGGATTTTTACTTTCTTTAAAAACTAAATGAGGTCATTATCAAAAGGGGTTGGAAATCTGTGTAAACAAGAGAATTATTCGAAATACAATGCTTTCATTTTGGCAAAAGAATTCTTTGTGAGCAAAAACTACAAGGAGAATATATCTAAGACAATTGCTTTCATTGTGTATCTTTTTTGTAATTTTTTTGACTTGTATCTATTTGTTTATGCCATTAAATGGGTTGCAATAGGTGAATGTCAAATATATTGCAAATATATTTTATCCTTTGAGTCTCACACTTGGTCTAATCTGATTGTGCTTGTGTTGCAGGTCTATTAGATCAGGTTGTCTTAGAATTTATCTCTTAACTTGGGGTTTTGCAGGGAGGGATTTACTAACCAAGATTGAAGGTCATATTTATTTTTTCCAGCTAACCTTGTAGATTTATTTTTTTTGTTTTTTTGCATTTAGAATAAGTTTTCAGTATTCATTTTAGTTACATATTTTTTTTATTCCGGTTCATTCCATAATTTTTGTCATTTA
This sequence comes from Wollemia nobilis, assembly GCA_028583015.1. NCBI lineage: Eukaryota > Viridiplantae > Streptophyta > Pinopsida > Araucariales > Araucariaceae > Wollemia > Wollemia nobilis. The sequence goes on from JAQPPZ010015413.1 coordinate 1,577,775, forward strand.
TTTTTTCATTCTGGTCTTTCCATAATTTTTGCATTCTGTTGTTTTCTATTTTGGTCAGTTCCAGAATTTCTATTAAGTTTACATTCTGGTCCTTCCAAAAATTTTGTTTATTATTTTTTTTTCAGTTTGCATTTCATTCTGGTCCATTTTCCAGAATTTCCTGTTTTATTTTTGGTTCATTTATTTATATTCTGGACCATTCTAGAATTTCTGCACCTCCAAATACATCAATTTAATTTTCAGATAAAATGTTGGTTTAGGATGGCTAATAATACCAAATTCACACTAAGGCAGATAAAGCAAATGAACGCTAACTTACTAAATTTTGCTAACATCAAATTCTAACATGTGGATAGTGGAACATTTATAATGAAGATAAAATGAATCCACTAACTCCAAAATGAACCACACATTAAAGATACAGAATCTAAAATGAACTGGACCATTCCATGCATTTTTGTATTTGAAATATTTTTAATTTGAAGATAAAAGTCGTTTACTAACTGGGATTCATGGTAAAACATACTAATATCAAGAGCACTAAAAGAATTAGTTTTTTGCATTTTGGAAGATTTTTAATTGCTTAGCATTGTTTGAACTATTCAAGGCCCCTTGTTAATTGTCACTTGTAGGTGGGAGTTCATTCTGGTACATATTATTTTTGTTTTAATTTTCATTAATCACATATATTCACAAATGTTTATTTACCATAACCTTAGATAAATGGGTGATTTCACCTAATTTCTTTTCAAGAGAGAGTTTTCAATTCAATACTCTTTTTGTGGTGATCATTTTGCAATAGGGCAAAATATTCACTCAACATGGGTACAATCAAATTTGGGTTAAGGATGAGGATCAATACAATACAACGTTTACTACTAAGTGGGGTACATTCATGTACCAGCGGATGCCCTTTGGGCTTTCAAATGTTGGCGCTACTTTTCAGAGAGCCATGGACATCACCTTTGATGAGTTGCTAAATAAAATCATTGTAATTTATCTTGATGATATGATAGTGTTTTCACATTGTAGAATAGATCATGTTTCCTATCTAAGGCAAATATTCGAGAAGTGTCGAGAATTTAGAATTTCCATAAATCCAAAGAAGTCAATTTTCACGGTCAAGGAAGGGAAGTTGCTGGGCCATGTGATCTCACAAGAAGGATTAGTCATAGATCCTGCATGGGTCTAAGCACTCATGAAACTTTTGTTACCATCCAATAAGAAAGACTTACAATCCTTTGGATAAATAAACTTTATTCGTAAGTTTATTGTTGACTTCGCCCAATTCATCAAGCCCATAACTAAGATCTTGAAGAAGAATGTTGAGTTTAAGTGGACAGAAGCCAGGAAGTGAGCTCTTCAAGATATTAAAGAGAGGATTACCCAAGCGCTAGTGTTGATCAACCCTGACTACTCTAAGGACTTCATACTTTACGTAGTAGGTGAGAAGGAGAGCTATGTTATCATGCTAACATAGAAACAATATGATGGTGAAGAAAAGCCCATTACTTTTATAATCTAGGTTATAGCGCCACACCAAGAGAAGTACAACTTTATAGAGAAGCAAGTTTATGCAGTCATGAAAGCATTGAAGAAATTTCACCACTTTGTTTCTCAAAGTAAGACTGTGGTTTACGTCACTCATCCTGATGTTTAGAATTTTATAATTCAAGGAGAACTGGGTGATAAGAGGACCGGATGGGTCTCAAAGATCCAATAGTATGATATAGAGATCAAGCTAAAAAAATTAGTTCGTGGGCGCACTCTGTGTCAAGAGCTAGCCAAAAGCATTGTTGCAAAAATGACTAAGGCAAGACATGAGGATGTGATTTGTGTAAATAATGCATGAGGCAACAAGGAGTGGACGGAGAAATTAGTTGAGTACTTTACTTCTGGAAGGTTTCCTAGCCGCCTTAATCCTTTGTAGCGTCGACGATTCATATTACAAGCACTTAGATATGTGATGTTGCCTAACGGACTATATTATAAAAATATTTATGGTGTACTCCTTAGTTGTGTAAAACCTTCTAAGAAGGAAATAATTTTGGAGGAGTTTCATTTTGGGCTATCAAGAGGACATTATGCAGGCAGACCTATGGCTCTAAAAATTATTCTAGTAGGATATTATTGGCCCGCTCTGTTTGCTGATTCACATAAGATAAGCAAGCAATGTGATAGTTTTCAAAGATATGTGGGTCGAGTTAGAAAATGAGCATTACCAATGCATCCGATCCAGGTGGAAGTACTCTTTCAATAGTGGGATCTCAATTTTATAGGTGTTATTGATACACACTCCTCCATGAAACATAAATATATTTTTACCACAATGAATTACTTCACTAGATGGGCGAAAGCTATACCCACCAAGAAAGTTGATCAGGCAACTGTTATTTCCTTTTTAGAAAGCCTCATCACCCGATTTGGTATACCGGATTCTTTAGTCAAGGACAATGGTACTCCCTTCATCTGAGCCAAAATTACAGAATTCACCAGTAGGTATGGTATTTACTTAAAGACATATTCCCATTATTACCCATAGGGGAATGGATTGGTTGAGTCTACTAACAAAAATTTGCTACAAATTTTGAAAAGAATAATGGGTGGCAATAAGAGGAGTTGGCACTTTCTATTGAATCAAACACTTTGGGTTGACCGTATTTCAGTAAAGAAGTCTATAAAAATTTCCCTATATGCTTTAGTTTATGAAAAAGAAGTTGTCCTTCCTATCCATATTGAGCTTCCTGTACTCCAAACTTTATAGATGTTCCAAGATGAAAATGAAGAAAGTAATCCTACGGAGGTAATATTGGCGCAGTTGTTACAACTAGAAGAATAAAAGGAGTGAGCTTATCATACTTTCGTAGAACATGCTACAAAAATAAGGAAGTTTCAAGAAAAGAACAACTGATCAGAGCTTCCAAGTGCACGATTTAGTACTGAAATGAAACAAAAATAAATCTAAGCCTGGTAAACATCATAAGTTCGATGCAATATGGGAAGGATCTTTTCGAATTTATGTTGTCACCTCTTCTAATGCATTCCGACTCTATGACATGGAAGGGTACGAGCTTCCTGTTCCAGTGAATTGCCTTCATCTGAAGGCTTACATTTCATGATTTCGAATTGAAGGTAACACCCTGTATATATGTAAATATTTTTGTGTTTTCAATGATTTTGCATATGTATAAATATATATATATCTAAAAAAAAAATGATCATTAAAATATTGTTCACCCGAAAAGTGGAAATCAAGTTTGACGAAGTGGCGATGTTAAAGAATCTACGTGTTTGCCCTATGAAAGGGGCAAACACCATGTTCGCCTATCTTTAGGGCGAACGCACTTTGATGACATCATCGGGCGAAGAAAAAAAAAGATTGTGCATGGCGCTTTTGAAAAGAAAAAGGGAAAAATCTTGTATTAAAAAATAAATAAATAAAAAGAAGAAAAAACGTAGCGTTTAAAAAAAAAAAAACAAAAGAAAGCTTGCTTTAAGTTTTTTTTTAGAAAATTTATTTTTAGAAAAGGAGGCGTGCCCATGAAGTTTTAAAAAAACATTCTCCCACATAGAAGGAAGCACTTTCGCACGAAGATGAGAATCCCCCATAAATTCATAAGTGCCCAAAAGGTTTTTGTCGAAGGAGAAATTGTCAACAGCATGTTTGGAAAATTAATGCGCCCCAGGGTTACGTGGAGATAATCGAAAGAAGAGGGTACCAAATTCGAGCAACAATTTCTAAACGTGGGAGGCACTTGATTGAGCTTTTCAAGGTAGCAGTTAGAATTTATGATTGGTTAATTAACGACTATGTTGGTTTCCCTAGCAAGCTTCGGGCGCTAGGGCATGTTTTTCAATGATATTGCATAGCGCAGAGGGCACGATTTGAGGGGAATCTAACGGTGAATCAGAGGAAAGGATTTTACACCTCAAAAAGGGTGTTTGAGTAGTTTTTTGAAGATTATTTCTCTTTGAAGACGCGCCTACATTTAATTTTGTAATTACTGTAGCAGTTGACAATGCTTCTATAAATTTCAGGAGGTAAAAAAGTCAATCTTGTTTTCCCTTATTTTTAAAATTTTCTTGCTTCATTGTGCCTGATATTCTCAGAATGACATTGAGAGGGGGGTGGTGAATCAGTGTGGCTCTTTATAACTTAAAACTTTAATTCTTAAAGCCAAAACAATGAAAGCTTAAAATCACATAAAGCAAATGTAACAAGAGAGCATCACACACAACACAAGATGTACCGAGGTTCACCAGTTTTGGCTACTCATCAAAAATAGACTATTTGGACTCCCATCCAAATCCATCCTTTGCAAAGCAACAACTTTACAATCAATTTACTAGCACCAACTGGAAGGAGCACCAACCCCTGATTTATCTGCACCAACAGAAAGGAGCACCAACCCCTAATTTATTTGCACCAACAGAAAGGAGCACCAACCCCCCGATTTACCAAGCACCAACCTGGAAGGAGCACCAACCCCTGATGCCAAGCACCAACTTGGACTTCTATTCTGAATCTAGATGACTGACATAAATATGCCTTCACTTTTACAAGATCCTGACTAGTCTATTGCTTTCTCAACATTGCCCACTCTTTACCCAGCACACACCCTGCTCACTCGCCTCCTGCGCACTCTCTTCTAGCAGCACTTTCACACTCTTTCGATAGCACTTTCACCCTCTTTAAGCCACACATAATTCTCCATTCTGACCTCCTTTTATAACCATATTTTCATCTTGAAACACCTGTTCTTCTGTGACTTCCATAATCCTGCATGCATCCTATTAATATATACTTCTAAAAGTAACTCCTTTATCACATAGTAATTTGTACATGCATTCTATTAATATCTTTGTTTCTTGTGTGGGACTTTTAGTATAACTGTCGCTCGATGGTTACACTGCTTTACGGGCCCTGTAACTGCCATTATGTCTTTAATGCACTGTGCTTATTTTAGCTTGCATGATTTCTATCTGTAACTGCCCCTGTAACTGTCGCACTAACTTCAGTTGACTCTTCTTATATTGGCTGCATGATTTTCCTTTACAACTGCCCCTATAACTATCATTCTACTTCAGTTAACTATCTGTTATCGTGCTGTTGTGACCTCTCACAAAATCGTGACACTTCTGTCTCTTTGTACTCTTCTCACCTTTTACCCGTGAAAACATGACATGTCACGATATCGCGACATTTATGCCTCTTTGACCTTTTCTTGGCTGTTGACCGTGAAAACATGACATGTCGCGATATCATGACACTTTTTGCCTTCTTGTCCTCTTCTCAGCTTGCACCCGCAAAAACATGACATGTCGCGATATCGTGACACTTTTTGCCTCTTTGTCCTTTTCTCGGCTTGCACCCGTGAAAACATGACATGTCATGAAATCATGACACTTTTTGCCTCTTTGTCCTTTTCTTGGCTTGCACCTACAAAAACATGACATGTCGCAAAATCATGACACTTTCGCTGCCTTGTGCTCTTCTCTATCTTTCACCCGCCAAAACACATGTCACAAAATCGCGACACATTCACTACCTTGTGCTCTTCTCTGCTTCAACTAGTGAAAACACAACATGTCGCGAAATCGTGACACATTTGCTGCCTTGTGCTCTTCTCTGTCTTTTGCCCGCAAAAACACAACATGTCATGAAATCGTGACACATTCGCTGCCTTGTGCCTTTTCTTGCCTTGACCTCACAAAAATAGAACATGTCACAAAATCGTGACACTTTCGCTTTCGTACTCTCCTTATTTCCTTTTGTCGCGATATCGCGACACTTTTTCTCCTTGGCGCTTTTCTTCTCATCGAGTCGCGAAAACCTGACATGTCGTGATATCACGACACTTTTTCTCTACGAGCTCTTTCTCTCGAACCTGTCGCAAAATTGTGACACTTTTCTGTTTGTACAATCTTTCTTGCAATATGTCACAAAATCGTGACACTTTTTCTTTCTCTGCCTTCCTCTTTACTTTGGACCACGAAAATGAAACATGTCACAAAATCACGACACCTTTTTCTCTCTCCTCTTTTCTTCGCTTTGGACCGCAAAAATGAAACATGTCACGAAATCATGACACATTTTTATCTCTCCTCTTTTCTTCGCTTTGAACCGCAAAAATGAAACATGTCATGAAATCGTGACACCTTTTTCTCTCTCCTCATTTCTTCGCTTTGGATCACGAAAATGAAACATGTCACGAAATCGTGACATATTTTTCTCTCTCCTCTTTTCTTCGCTTTGGATCATGAAAATGAAACATGTCGCGAAATCGTGACACCTTTTTCTCTCTCCTCATTTCTTCGCTTTGGATCACGAAAATGAAACATGTCACAAAATCGTGACATATTTTTCTCTCTCCTCTTTCTCTTCCAACATGTCACGAAATCGTGACAATTTTCCTTGCGCTTTCTCTCTCTTTGAACATGTCGCAAAATCGCGACAGTTTTTCTTTCTTCTCTCTCTTCTAACATGTCGTGAAATTGCGACAGTTTTTCTTTCTTCTCTCTCTTCTAACATGTCGTGAAATCGTGACAGTTTTTCTTTCTTCTTCTCTCTTCTAACATGTCGCAAAATCGTGACAGTTTTTCTTTCTTCCTCTTTCTCTCCAAACATGTCACGATATCATGATAGTTTTCCTTGCTTCTCAACATGTCACGATATCGCGACAGTTTTCTTCCTTGTGATTTTCTTTTGATTTTTCTCAAATGGGCCACTTTTATCTTGTGGAAAATCACTGTACATACTCTGAAGAACTTCTTATCTCTAAAGAACTTCTTTACTCTTGTCCACATCATCAATTGGAACCTCTTAACTCCTGTCCACTTCATCAACTGATCTGTCTGACTGTGTTGACAACAATGACAATACTTTTGCTGCACCTTGCTCAATAATCTCCCCCTTTGGAATTTTTGGCAACACTCATGCAATCTCCTGTAATTCTTCTCCCCCTTTGACAATAATACCAAAGGGCTACTACAGACTCCCCCTAAGTCCATGCACATCATTCTCAGGCACACGTTATGACAGTTAGCAAAAATTACAAATATGAGCAAAAAGATAATCAAATATATAAATGCTTCCCCTGAGAATTTGGTCCCTCACTCAGATCTATCTTCAACTGTGTTGGCTGCTGGATCCCTATCCGTTGAGACTCTGTCCGTTGTACTTTGTCAATAGGCTCACTGAGAACCTGCTCTAGAAAGCTCACCAAGAACTTGCCCATATCTTATAGAATCATAAAAAGAATTGTTAGAGACTCAATATGTTCTATACTTAATGCTCAATCAATATATCAACTAGATCTCATAGAAGCATAAAGAGAATTGTTACAGACTCAATATGTTCTATACTCAAATCCCAATCTCAACTCAACTCAACCAATCACCTCAATGAACATCCCTTTAACACAGACCCTAGTCGAAGCATGTATCAACCAACTCTGTGTAAGCATCAAACATTGTACCACAACTATTTCCCAAAGGCCTTCTCAAAGGCTCAATCAATCAACTCATCTGAACTGTTAGAATCCTTAACTTTTGACGGTGGCAGTAAGAACCATCACCAGTACAACAATGACATACAACAATACTACCAATGATGACAATTCTCAATTTAATCACCACACTTCACGACACTTCCACAAACTATATGTACTGAAAACATACTTCGACAACTATACGACAACTCCCCGACTACTTTCCTTTCATCCTCAGATAACCACACAAATACATAGGAGCATTAATATAAAATTTTAACATTGCTCCCCCTGAGGATTTGCTGCTTGGAGCTGCTTAGTGCAGTAGAGGAGTAATCTCCTTCATCCAAGGAGACACGATTTCCTCTCTTCTTTATTTCTCCAGTATTTCTTGAACTTAGGCTGAAGGTTTTCAACTGCATCCTCATTTTGAACCTTTTCGTGAACTTGAACATTTCTCTTAGGTGGTTGTCTCTTGTACATCCTTGATGGATGATTATTTTCCTTTCTTTGATGCACATGATTTCTTCCCTGTCTTTGTTGTACTCTTTGTGTCTGATGAAATCTACTATCTTGCCTTAGATTAGATACAAAAGTTCTTGGACAAGACCTTGCTATGTGCCCATGACCATTACATTTAAAACATTGCACATGGTGTTCAACCGGAGTAACAGATGTATTTCTTCTAGCATAACTCTTTGAACTATTATTCAATCCATAATAAATTGACTTGTGACCATAATGGTTGCATCTAAAACAATAGCCATTAAAAGCATTATTATGAATAGAGTGAGAGTGATAGAACCTCTTTTGTTATGGTTGTTTTGCTGTAGATCTCCTTTGAGATTTTCTTCCTGTTGAGGATTCAGCTTCAAGCTTTTCTTGCTTTGATCCTTCAACAATGGATTTCTTCTTCTCTACAGATTTAGAAGATGAAGGTTGTTCAGCTTCACATCCAAGACCAAGCTTGCACATGGGGCTTCTTTGTTGTCTTATAATTTTATCTAGCATCTCTATGCTCTTCTCAAATTTGAGATTTGTAATGGCCTCTTCTAGTTGTTTTCTTAATAACATAATCTCCTCTTCTTTTTTGCAGCAAACAATCTCTTTCTCATTGATCTGCGACTTCAAGGCTTCTTCTATTTTCTTGGCTTTGTGAATTTGTAATAAGAGATCTTCAATATCACCCTCATATTCTTCCAACTTCTTGGACAGTCTTTTGTTCTTTTTCTTTTCTAAACCCAATTCTTCAAGTGCAGAGATCAACTCTCCTTCTAAATCTACTTCAACCTCAGAGTTTTCACCACATACTTCAGAGTTAACATCTTCTTCCTTTTTTGATTCTTCTTCTTCAAATGCCATGAAAAGAGCTTCACCTATTTCCTCTTCAGAATCCTCATCGGAGCTGTCTTTTGATGAACTGGCATTCCTGGAGATGAAACTTTTTTTCCTGAAGTGGTTGTTTTTGAAATTCAGTTTTTTCTTCTAGTCACTTCTTTCTTGGTGCGATCCTTCATCACTTTCGTCCTTCTCATTAAGTGGAAATTTAGCTGCAACATGCCCAATGCCTCCACATCTAAAACACTTAAATGGTAGCTTTCCTTTGTATTTTCCTTTTCCCCTTATTAGTTTTCGAACAAATTTTGCTTATGTTTCATCTGATGTCTCTTCTTCCTTAGATTCTTGTTTTGTTTTTATCTTTTTATGTGCTTTAAAAGAAACTTCTCTGTCTGTGGCCTTAGCTTGTCCTATTCTCATTTCGTATGCAATCAAAGAACCATGCATCTCATCCATGCTAAAAGTATTGATATCTTTAGCTTCTTCTATAGCAAAAACTTTAGAATTAAATATTTTGTGAAGAGTTCTTAGTACCTTTTTCACGATGACCACATCTTTCATTTCCTCGTTGAGTGCTCTAATCGCATTAATGATTCCATTGACTCTCATCATATAGGCCTCTATGTTCTCATCGTCATTCATTCTTAATGCTTCGAACTGAGCTCGATGTGTTTTTATCTTGGCTTCCTTGATCTTGTCGTCTCCTTCATGAATGCTCTTCAGTTTGTTCCACATGTCTTTTGTCGTTTTATAGCTCATGATCCTTATTAGTTCACTGTCCACTAAACCGCACTTTATAGCATTCTTTGCTTTAGAGTTATTCTCAAATGGTTTCTTATCGGTAGCATCGATTGGAGGTGTGGTGGGTATTGTGTATCCACTTTCTACTGACTCCTAGATGTCATATCCCAGAGCACAAAGATATGTCTGCATCCTAATTTTCCAAAATGAATAATTAGTTCCATCAAAAAATGGAGCTTTATTTGATGAAAATCCTTCACCACCTGCCATTGTGTTCCTTCCTAGATCACCTTAGCTGATTAAGCTTGTTCAGAAACTTGGCTCTGATACCAATTGATATTCTCACAATTACACTAAAAGGGGGGGTGAATCAGTGTGGCTCTTTATAACTTAAAACTTTAATTCTTAAAGACAAAACAATGAAAGCTTAAAATCACATAAAACAAATGTAACAAGAGAGCATCACACACAACACAAGATGTACCGAGGTTCACTAGTTTTGGCTACTCATCAAAAATAGACTGTTTGGACTCCCATCCAAATCCAGCCTTTGCAAAGCAACAACTTTACAATCAATTTACTAGCACCAACTAGAAGGAGCACCAACCCCTGATTTATCTGCACCAACAAAAAGGAGCACCAAACCCTAATTTATCTGCACCAACAGAAAGGAGCACCAACCCCTGATTTACTAGCACCAACTGGAAGGAGCACCAACCCCTGATGCCAAGCACCAACTTGGACTTCTGTTCTGAATCTATATGATTGACATAAATATGCCTTCACTTTTACAAGATCATGACTGGTCTATTGCTTTCTCAACATTGCCCACTTTTTACCCAGCACACACCCTGCTCACTCGCCTCCTGCGCACTCACTTCCAATAGCACTTTCACACTCTTTTGACAGCACTTTCATCCTCTTTAAGCCACACATAATTCTTCGTGTAGACCTCCTTTTATAACCATATTTTCATCTTGAAACACCTATTCTTCTATGAATTCCATAATCCTGCATGCACCCTATTAATAGACACTTTTGAAAGTAACTCCTTTATCACACAGTAATTTGTACATGCATTCTATTAATAGATATGTTTCTTGTGTGGGACTTTCAAGATAATCTGCCGCTTGACGCCTTAATCGCTTTATGGGCCCTATAACCTGTCATTTTGTCTTTAATGCATCGTGCTTATTTTAGCTTGCATGATTTCTATCTCGTAATCGCCCTCGTAATCGTCGCACTAACTTCAGTTGAATCTTCTTATATTGGCTGCATAATTTTCCTCTGCAACTGCCCCTGTAACTGTCGTTCTACTTAAGTTAACTGTTTGTTATCGTGCTGTTGCGACCTCTCACAAAATTGTGACACTTTTGTTTCTTTGTACTCTTCTTGCCTTTTACTCGCAAAAACATGACATGTCACGATATCACGACATTTATGCCCCTTTGACCTTTTCTTTGCTGTTGACCGTGAAAACATGACATGTCGCGATATCACGATACTTTTCACCTTCTTGTCCTCTTCTCAGCTTGCACCCACGAAAACATGACATGTCATGATATCACGACACTTTTTGCCTCTTTGTCCTTTTCTCGGCTTGCACCCACGAAAACATGACATGTCATGAAATCGTGACACTTTTTGCCTCTTTGTCCTTTTCTCAGCTTGCACCTGCAAAAACATGATATGTCACAAAATCATGACACAACATGTTGCGAAATCGTGACACATTCGCTGCCTTGTGCTCTTCTCTGTCTTTCACTGCGAAAACACAACATGTCGCGAAATTGTGACACATTCGCTGCCTTGTGCTCTTCTTTGCTTCAACCAGCAAAAACACATGTCGCAAAATTGTGACACATTGCTGCCTTGTGCTCTTCTCTGTCTTTCACCCGCAAAAACACAACATGTCGCGAAATCGTGACACATTCGCTGCCTTGTGCCTTTTCTTGCCTTGACCTCACAAAAACAGAACATGTCACAAAATCATGACACTTTCACTTTTGTACTCTCCTTCTTTCCTTTTGTCGTGATATCGTGACACTTTTTCTCCTTGGCGCTTTTCTTCTCATCGGGTCGCGAAAACCCGACATGTCGCGATATCACGACACTTTTTCTCTACGAGCTCTTTCTCTCGAACCTATCGCGAAATTGCGACACTTTTCCATCTGTACAATATTTCTTACAATATGTCACGAAATCATGACCCTTTTTCTTTCTCTGCCTTCCTCTTCGCTTTGGACCGCAAAAATGAAACATGTCATGAAATCACGACACCTTTTTCTCTCTCCTCTTTTCTTCGCTTTGGACCGCAAAAATGAAACATGTCGCAAAATTATGACACCTTTTTCTCTCTCCTCTTTTCTTCGCTTTGAACCGCAAAAATGAAACATGTCACGAAATCGTGACACCTTTTTCTCTCTCCTCATTTCTTCGCTTTGGATCATGAAAATGAAACATGTCGCGAAATCGCGACATCTTTTTCTCTCTCCTCTTTTCTTCGCTTTGGATCGCGAAAATGAAACATGTCGCAAAATTGTGACACCTTTTTCTCTCTCCTTATTTCTTCTCTTTGGATCGTGAAAATGAAACATGTCACGAAATCATGACATCTTTTTCTCTCTCCTCTTTCTCTTCCAACATGTCACGAAATCATGACAGTTTTCCTTGCGCTTTCTCTCTCTTCGAACATGTGAAATCGTGACAGTTTTTCTTTCTTCTTCTCTCTCTTCTAACATGTGAAATTGTGACAATTTTTCTTTTTTCTTCTCTCTCTTCTAACATGTCACGAAATCACGACAGTTTTTCTTTCTTCTTCTCTCTCTTCTAACATGTCGCAAAATCGTGATAGTTTTTCTTTCTTCCTCTTTCTCTCCAAACATGTCACAATATCGCAACAATTTTCCTTGCTTCTCAACATGTCGTGATATCACGATAGTTTTCTTCCTTATGATTTTCTTTTGATTTTTCTCAAATGGGCCACTTCTATCTTGTGGAAAATCACTGTACATACTTTGAAGAACTTCTTATCTCTGAAGAACTTCTTAACTCCTGTCCACATCATCAACTGGAACATCTTAACTCTTGTCCACTTCATCAATTGATCTGTCTGACTATTTTGACAACAATGACAATACTTTTGTTGCACCTTGCTCAACAAGGCCCTGCGTTTCGAGTGCATAGGAGTTTTCAGAAGTTTCAAAGCAGGAAATTATAGATTATCACAACATTTTATCTGGAAATATGGGCAAACGCAGTAAAGAGCCAAAAGAGGTGCAGGAGGTTGTAGAGGCAAAGCCGGCTAAGAAACAAGAAATAATTTCGAGGCTAAGAAAGCCCGACAAAATGACTATGTCGACCTGGACCCCTACGAAGATAAAATGGCCAAAATTATAGATTGTTTGATTACGCATAAGGGGGTCGACCAGTTGAGGCAAGAGGTTGAGACTGCGGTGATGCAAGGAGTTTCATTCAACAGTTAGCTCACCACGCATCATAATTCACAGCTTTCATGGTATCTTTGTTCACCCGTACTGAAGAACATAGACTTATACTGAGAGTGGGAGGTGAACAGTATAAGACTTAACCAATTAATATTTTTAACTTTAGATAGCAGTGGCATCAACACAACATTAATCAAGACAGAAAGCATCACACATTGAAAGCCCATTTTTAACATGGTTCATCCAGAATGGCTGGGCTACGTCCACAAAACATTTCTCTAAAAGTTATCTCAAAGTTCTTTGGGAATCCTTCCCAATTACAATGTTTATGAGCCTCATCCCAAAGGAGACACCTTCCCCCAATCTGAATTTATGAGCCTCTGCTCAAAGGAGATACCTTCCTCTCTCCTCTGGAAATGATCCCTCAAAAGATCAACCGCCTCTACCTCTTGCCAAGCACGTGGAACTCCTTTCCATCGAAGACCTCCCGTCCTCAATGCTTAGCCTAAGAGGCCTCTCGCCTTCTATGATCACATCGACAGTAGCTCATCTACCCGTACCAAACACAGTCGACCGGCCTAGTACAAGTCTTCCTCTGTCTATCAGATCTATCCAACACTTGAACACATCAATCCTCTACACACAAGCCTTCTCAAAGACTTGCCAAATCTATCCTCAAGTCCTCTGATAGAACTCTCAAAAACTCAGCTCACAAGTCCTCTGTTAGGACCTGTCCAAATCTGCTCACAAGTCCCCATCGAAACCTGTCCAAAAATTGCTCACAAGTCCCCATCGAAACCTGTCCAAAACCTCAGCAAGCTCACCAAGAAAAACTTGCTTAGCATGAACCCACAAAGAGAATTGTTAAAGACCCAATGTGATTCATAAACATCATAGAAGCATAAAGAGAATTGTTAAAGACTCAATATGTTCTATACTTAACTCCCAATCTCAATCTCAACTCAATCTCAATCTCAAAAGAATAAGATAGATGTAGTATGCTTTTCTCAAGAATATGAAACACAACCCAACAATTGCTAACTATGCAATATCTCATATAACAATGATACTCATATTCTTTTCACCAACAACTAGGGTTTCATCATCTCAATGCAAGTAGCAAGACTTACTAACATAAACCCTAGTGCAAAAAATACTTCCTCTTCCTCAACCAAAATTATGCATTCACCCAAAAACTCATCAATGATTTTAATGCATAAACAATCTTCAATATCCATAAAATAGGATTTACACCAAAAATACCTAGTAGACAACCTTTTCACTCCAAACTCAATTTCAAAAAATATACCATCAACAATATACATGGAAGAAGTTGCCCATACCTTTACTTTGATGAAGAAGGAGAACTCAAAATCTGTCACAACACTAACTCTCAATTTGCCACCAATTAGAGTTAGCAACTATACAAAAATATACAATAATAAAGATCCAAATTAACACCTTATTTCTCCAACTTAATAAAAACCACCAGAAGTATAATATACATACAAAGTAAAACCTCTTTACACCTTATTACTCCACATAAAAATTAAGCATCAATAAAACAATGTCAAAGCAAATATGATACCTTAACCTTATACCTCCAGCCACATTCACAACCACTATCCTTTGCACACCGCGACCAAAAGAAAATTACCCACGAAGAGAATCGAACTCGGCACCTCTGCCTTCTAGCGCTTTTGCTTAAATGCCACCGTCGTTGGGTCACAAGTGCCCAATGAAGAAATACAGTGTTGCCCTATATTTTATCTTCCTTTGATGCCAAGAATCTGGAAAACATAAATGTCTTCCTCAAGCCACATGCAAACTGGTGAGCGTTGTCCAAAACGTAACTTACTGGGCAATAGAAATAATCATCCACATAGTGCAAACAGAAAATTGTTATCCTTCATGCAATCCAATCAATCGTAGGTGAAAGCAAATTGTCGGATGTCAAAGCGCAAACTGAAAATGTAATTCGAGTGTAGTCCCAACAATTGTAGGTGAAGTGCAATCTGTCGGATGTCAAAGCGCAAACTGAAAATGCAAGAAAATACTTGGGCAACTCAATATCGATAATCAACTCTCAAATAAATACAACGTTTTCTCGAAGATCACAGAGCTACAATTTTCATTACTCAGAGTTACAATCACTTTATAAAATCATCCCCACTTATATAGCCATTTCTCCTTAACTGTTTGATGTCGATGCTCCTCCAACGATGGCAACACATTGGCGAAAGAATTCTTTTTTCTTCGTTGCTTAAGGGTTGAAAGACCCTTTAATAATAATTAAAATAATAATAATTATTATTTTATTAATAATAAATTAAACTTAGACCCTTGTCAAAGGTTTGAGTTAATTTAAATATTAATAATAAACATGGACCTTCAAGGTTTTTCAAGAAGTAAAAACCTTTGCATTAAGTTAAGCTTGGTTTTAATAAAAACCCTTAATGAGTCCAAATGGTTTTAAGAAAAACCTTTAACCTTGTCACCATGGTTTTAATAAAAACCCTTTAACATTATGAAGCTTCTCAAGATATTTTTGACATCACACTCTTTTTGATATCAACACAAAAATGCCTTTTGACATCAATGACAACTTATACACTTGAGCAAAGGCAATGTACCCAAAGTACCCAAAATTGCCAACAATCTCCCCCTTTGTCATTGATGGCAAACCTTTACTGAAAACACTTCTCTAGAGCCAAAACTGAAACCAACTGTGCTAACAACTGACCAACTATGCTCACAATTGAGAATCTTCCTTTGAAGTTTTGCTCCCCCTGACTTGAAGCTTTCCTCTTCACTTTGAAGCTCTCCCCCTTACTCATATCTCTCCCCCTTTGTCATCAATGGCAAAGGGCCACTTATGGGGCTCGGGACTAAGAATTAGCCTCTTAGCTTAGTCCCTCCCCCACCTCCTGATGAGGTGATTAATTCTGGGGTGGGAGTACAACTCCCAATTTCTCCCTTAGATACTCAAACGTATCTCTTGGAAGAGGTTTGGTGAAGATATCTGCAATCTGCTCTTTAGTAGACACATACTCTACCTTGACCTATTTGTATTGCACTTTCTCCCTTAGAAAGTGATACTTGATGGAAATATGCTTTGTCTTTGAGTGCATTACCGGATTTTTGGAAATACTTATGGCACTTGTATTATCACAAAGTATGGAGATGGGTTGTTCATGTTTGACTTTGAAATCCTCTAAGGTGGTTTTCATCCATAAAACCTGTGTACACCCAGACACTGCTGCTATGTATTTAGCCTCTGCTATAGGTAAGGAAACTAAAGGTTATTTATTACTTAGCCAAGAAACCAAACTCTTTCCCAAAAAGAATGCTCCACCACTACTGCTTTTCCTGTCATCAATACCACTTGCCCAATCTGCATCTGTATAAGCTGTGAGGGTTAAATCATCACCTTTGGGGTACCAAGGCCCAAATTCCATAGTGCCCTTCAGATATCTGAATATCCTCTTAACTGCCATAACATGAGAATCTTTAGGAGCTACCTAAAATCTTGCTACCAACCCAACTGCCTACATGATATCTGGTTTGGTAGTCGTAACATATAATAAACTGCCAATCATTGATCTCGTACAACCTCCGATCTCGCACTGGAGATTCATCATCTTTACTCATCTTACATCCTGTAATCATTGGAGTACAAACTGGTTTGCTATCCATCATCCCAAATTTCTTCAACATTTCTTTGATATACTTTCCTTGAGAGAGAAATACACCATATTTTGATTGAGAAATCTGAAGACCTAAAAATAATGATAGCTCTCCAATCATAGACATCTCAAATTCCTTCGCATGGTGTTAGCAAAATCTTTGCACATCTGAGTATTATTTCCCCCAAAAATAATATCATCAACATAGACAACCATAATCAGCATATCATCACCTTCATCCTTAATATACAAATTGCTATCTCGCCACACCTTTCCTAAAGCCTTGCTCATGAAGATACCTGTCAAGTCTTGAGTACCAAGCCCTAGGTGCTTGCTTTAACCCATACAAGGCCTTTTTCAGTTTACATACATAGTTTGACTGTTCTGAGAGAGACACTCCTTCTGGCTGTTCTATGTAGACTTCTTCTTCCAACACCCCATTTAGAAAAGCTGACTTTACATCCATTTGATACACCTTAAATGATTTGAAGCTTGAAAGGGCCAAAAACATTCTGATAGCTTCAAGACGAGCAACAGGAGCAAATTTCTCTTTGAAATCAACACCTTCTACTTGAGCATAACCTTTGCAGACTAACCTAGCTTTATTTCTGAAAATCTTTCCATCCTCATTGAGTTTATTTCTGAATATCCATTTTGTGCCAATGACATTCTTGTCCTTAGGTCTTGGAACAAATTCCCAAGTTTCACTTTTCTCTATTTGATTTAACTCTTCATCCATTGCTTTTACCCAAAACTTATCTGCACATGCTTCACCGAAATCTTTTGGCTCAATTTGAGATAATAATGAAACATTTGTAGAATCATGTGAGGGAATGACTCTTCTTCTTGTTTGCCTCCTATTTGGATCACCAATGATCAAATCTTTGGGATGATGTTTTTGAACATATCATGAAGGATTTTTGGGAAGTAGTTGTTGTCTTTCCTCTTCTTCATCTGAAATCTCTCTGAATTCTTCTTGAAAAATTTCATCACTGAGTTCCTGGATTGGTTCTCTTATCCCTGTCTTTTCATCAACAGTTACATTTATGCTCTCTACAACTATATGAGTTATTTTGTTGAAGCATCTGTAGGCCTTGCTTATGCTGGAATATCCAAGAAAGATTCCCTCATCACATCTAGGATCAAACTTACCCAAATTCTGATCTTCCCTTCTGATGAAGCACTTACTCCCAAACACTTTGAAGTATTTTACTGTAGCTAGTCTTCATTTCCACAACTCATAAGGAGTTTTATGATGATTGACTCTAAGTTGGGCCCCGGTGATAATGTAGATCGTTGCATTGATCGCCTCTTTCCAAAAGCCATCTCGAAAGTTTTGACTCATTCAACATAGCTCTAGCCATATTTTCAATAGTTATGTTTTTCCTTTCAACTACTCCATTTTGTTGAGGAGTTCTTGCTCGCTGAATATTCTCTTTTGATTCCTTGTCGCTCATAGTATTCCACAAATTTATTTGAAGTGAACTCTCCTCCTCTATCTGATCTTAAACATTTGATTCTCTTGTCAGTCTCATTTTCAACCATTTCTTTGAAAGCTTTAAATTTTTCAAAAGCTTCAAATTTTTCTTTGAGAAAAGTAACCCAAGTCATTCTATAATAATCATCTATAAAAAGCATGATGTAGCTTTCTCCTTGAATGCTCTGAGTTCCGGTAGGGCCACATAAATCAGTATGAATAAGATCCAATGGTTTTGAAGAAGTATACCCTTTTTATTTGAAACTGGTTCTGGTCTATTTTCCATGTTGACAAGGACCGCAAATGATGTTGTGGGGCCTTTTTATTTTTGGCAAGTCTCTAAATGCTTCCTTGTTACTAATATTGACAAGATTATCAAAGCTCAAATGCCCCAATCTTTTATGCCATAACCAACTCTCATCTTCTTGATCTAGAAAACTTTTTTCATTTTTTATCTCACGTAGCATGTAAATATTGTTTGGAGTCCTTGTAGCACTATCAATGAGTTTTCCATTTTTTCATTTACTTATCTCACATCTATTTGAAAAGAAATATACTATGTGCCCTTGATCACAAAGTTGACTCACACTTGGAAGATTATGTCTTAGGCCTTCTACATAAAGCACATTTTTTGTTTTGGATTTCCCATCCAAACTAAGAGTCCCTTTACCACTGATTTTAGCTGACCTGTTATCTCCAAAACTGACTGTTCCTCTGTTTGTTTCATTTAAGACCAAAAACTTTTCCTTTTCACCAGTCATATGTTTTGAACAACCACTATCAAGATACCATTTTTCTACTTTGTCTAGAGCATGAAAAGCAGTTTGAGCTATCACTGACTTATTGCAATGCATAGCTTTGTGACCAAATTTCTTGCAGGAAAAACAATAGCCATGGAAGGCATTATGTAACCTGTTTTGATGCCTTGGATGATTGTTCTTCTTGTGACCAACTAGAATCCATCGCTCTTCAGGATGAAGATTGATCTTGCTCGAAGACCCTATTTCTTGAATGGTGATACCATCCTTCTTTTACTTTTCACACGGAGTATTCTGTCTGAGAGCCAACTTTTCCAACTTCACTCTAAGATACATAACTTCTTCTTCTAGTTTCTCGCAATCAGCCTTCCTTTCCTTTGAGAACCTCTGTCAGAACCTGTTCAACCTTCTTCCCTTCTTCAGCTAGAATTTTGAAGTCTATAACATTTTGAGAAAATTCTGATCTTGCTATATTTTCTTCTTGATATTGATGCTTGAGAACAGAATTCTCTTCCCTAAATTTCTCAAGCTTTCTCAAAGCCAAGAAGAATTCACCTTTGAGATCGAACTCAACCTCTTCATCTCTTTTTGAATCTGTATGATCCTCTGATAGATCCTTCTCTAAGCTGTTAGGCTCTTTCTGGAGAGACCCTCTCTAATACCAAATGAAGAACATGGACTTATACTAAGAGGGGGGGTGAACAGTATAAGACTTAACCAATTAATACTTTTAACTTTAGATAGCAGTGGCATCAACACAACATTAATCAAGACAGAAAACATCACACATTGAAAGCCAATTTTTAACATGGTTCATCCAGAATGGATGGGCTACGTCCATAAAACTTTTCTCTAAAAGTTATCTCAAAGTTCTTTGGAAATCCTTCCCAATTACAATATTTATGAGCCTCGGCCCAAAGGAGACACCTTCCCCCAATATGAATTTATGAGCCTCTACTCAAAGGAGATACCTTCCCCTCTGCTCTGGAAATGACCCCTCAAAATATCAACTGCCTCTACCTCTTTCCAGCATGTGGAACTCCTTTCCACCAAAGACCTCATGTCCTCAATGCTTAGCCTAAGAGGCCTCTGCCTTCTATGATCATGTCCATAGCAGCTCAGCTACCTGTACCAAACACAGTTATTCAGTCTAGTACAAGTCTTCCTCTCGTCGTCAGATCTGTCCAACACTTGAACACATCAATCCTCTACACACAAGCCTTCTCAAAGACTTGCCAAATCTGTCCTCAAGTCCTCTGATAGAACTCTCAAAAACTCAGCTCACAAGTCCTCTGCTAGGACCTGTCCAAATCTACTCACAAGTCCCCACCGAAACCTGTCCAAAAATTGCTCACAAGTCCCCATCGAAACCTATCCAAAACCTCAGCAAGCTCAGCAAGAAAAACTTGCTTAGCATGAACCCACAAAGAGAATTGTTAGAGACCCAATGTGATTCATAAACCTCATAGAAGCATAAAGAGAATTGTTAGAGACTCAATATGTTCTATACTTAACTCCCAATCTCAATCTCAATCTCAAAAGAATAAGATAGATGTAGTATGCTTTTCTCAAGAATATGAAACACAACCCAACAATTGCCAACTATGCAATATCTCATATAACAATGATACTAATATTCTTTTCACCAACAAGTAGGGTTTCATCATCTCAATGCAAGTAGCAAGACTTACTAACATAAACCCTAGTGCAAAAAATGCTTCCTCTTCCTCAACCAGAATTATGCATTCACCCAAAAACTCATCAACAATTTTAATGCATAAACAATCTTCAATATCCGTAAAATAGGATTTACACCAAAAATACCTAGTAGACAACCTTTTCACTCCAAACTCAATTTCAAAAAATATACCATCAACAATATACATGGAAGAAGTTGCCCATACCTTTACTTTGATGAAGAAGGAGAACTCAAAATCTGTCACAACACTAACTCTCAATTTGCCACCAATTAGAGTTAGCAACTATACAACAATATACAATAATAAAGATCCAAATTAACACCTTATTTCTCCAACTTAATAAAAACCACCGGAAGTATAATATACATACAAAGTAAAACCTCTTTACACCTTATTACTCCACATAAACATTAAGCATCAATAAAACAATGTCAAAGCAAATATGATACCTTAACCTTATACCTCCAGCGCATTCACAGCCACTATCCTTTGCACACCGCGACCAAAAGAAAATTATCCACGAAGAGAATCAAACTCGACACCTCTGCCTTCTAGCGCTTTCGCTTAAACGCCAGTGTCGTTGGGTCACAAGTGCCTAATGAAGAAATATAGTATTGCCCTATATTTTATCTTCCTTTGACGCCAAGAATCTGGAAAATGTAAATGTCTTCCTCAAGCCACATGCAAACCGGTGAGCTCTGTCCAAAACATAACTTACTGGGCAACATAAATAATCATCCACATAGTGCAAACAAAAAACTGTTATCCTTCGTGCAATCCAATCAATCGTAGGTAAAAGCAAACTGTCGAATGTCAAAGCGCAAACTAAAAACATAATTCGAGTGCAGTCCCAACAACTGTAGGTGAAGCGCAATCTGTCGGATGTCAAAGCACAAACTGAAACGCAAGAAATTACTTGGGCAACTCAATATCGATAATCAACTCTTAAAGAAATACAACGCTTTCTCGAAGATCACAGAGCTACAATTTTCATTACTCGGAGTTACAATCACTTTAGAAAATCATCCCCACTTATATAGCCATTTCTCCTTAACTGTTTGACGTCGGTGCTCCTCCAACGATGGCAACACATTGGCGAAAGAATTATTTTTTCTCCATCGCTTAAGGGTTGAAAGACCCTTTAATAATAATTAAAATAATAATTATTATTATTTTATTAATAATAAATTAAACTTAGACCCTTGTCAAAGGTTTGAGTTAATTTAAATATTAATAATAAACATGGACCTTCAAGGTTTTTCAAGAAGTAAAAACATTTGCATTAAGTTAAGCTTGGTTTTAATAAAAACCCTTAATGAGTCCAAATGGTTTTAAGAAAAACCTTTAACCTTGTCACCATGGTTTTAATAAAAACCCTTTAACATTATGAAGCTTCTCAAGATATTTTTGACATCACACTCCTTTTGATATCAACACAAAAATGCCTTTTGACATCAATGACAACTTATACACTTGAGCAAAGGCAATGTACCCAAAGTACCCAAAATTGCCAAAAAATTAGAGATTGTTTGATTACGCATAAGGGGGTCGGCTAGTTGAGGCAAGAGGTTGAGACTGCGGTGATACAAGGAGTTTCATTCAACAGTTAGCTCACCACGCATCATAATTCATAGCTTTCATGGTATCTTTGTTCACCCGTACACCCATGTCCTAACCTTATTCAGCTAATTGCACATTATTATGATCCTTCTACTAAGGCCATCCGAAACACCAGGAAGGAGATTATATTTACAATTACTTTGGACGAGGTCCGAGAGGCTTTTGCATGTGGGTTGAAAGCACCAAGTTACACAGTAAGCAAGAAAATTTATACAGACAAGTAAGAAGATAGGTATGTTTCCACAGTTACTATGAGACAATTCATGGAAACCCAGCTCATCAAGGAGCCATAGATGGGGCAGCTGCCAAATTTGCAAAAATCTCTTTCAAAGTTTAAGTGCCAAGACATATATTCCATGTTCGCCTGGATTTTTAGGTTACCCTTAGACAAAAAAGTACATAAATGGTAGGCAACTATGGCTCAATGTATTTGCAAGGTGGAATTTTATTCTCCTGCTGCTATAAGGCAGGGTGGAAATCCAATTTATTTTGATTGGGCCGAGTTTATTTCTCGAAGGATCAATTTGCAGTTATAGAATTTGAAGGATGAAAAGTCTGTAATTTTGGCAAGCTTCGGTGCTAGTATGGTTCTTCTTATTCCAAATGTAGCAACGTTTTTCTTTCATTTTAGTTGCATAGACTAGCAAAAAGAATGAGCCCCTACCGGTCTATAAGTGGAATCAATTGTTGATGAAGAAAGAGTCTGTCTACAGCTTTAATAGTTGGTTTTTGGGCCCTACCATTAAATTGCTTTGTGGTAGTTGTGATCGAGTGTTGCGCGACTTGAGAGATGTCGTTGTTTTGGAAGAGAAGGGCGACATATTTTTGCTCACTCAGGGCATGGTTGTTTGAATTTTTGGGTACACAGGTAAACCATTTTTGTTGCTTTATTTTGCTACTGTGCATGTTTTTGCAATGGAAGTTTTGCATCACATGGATTACGTCAATGACATATACAATGTCGAGCAAGGAAAGAAGACCGCTTGTACTATACCTTTTAATTTTGGAAGTGTAGAAGTGAACCAGGGTGGGCAAAATAACCTTCTAACGATGGTGCTTCAAGACCTAGGGTTAATTGAGTTGCCGCAGCACTGGAGATATGATCCTCTTGGTAAATTTTTAGAATTTATCAAGGCAAAGACCTTTCATTGTTGCCCGCACCCAGATATCCAAAAGTGGTAAAATAATTTTGATGGTCCAAAAATGAACTAGCATGTAGAAAAGATGTCCTCCCTTCCTCCATGGCATGATTATTATGAGCAGGAAGCGGATTATAATCCAAAGAAGAATAAAATGCATATTCCTTCTCCGGGTCTGTTTAGAATTTTCAAAGAGGCTAATCCCGATTGGATGGAGGAGAAAATCATGAACTGGTGGGTGATGTGCATCCAGTGAAGAAAATAATATGTTGATTATGGGTTGAACCTTGATACCCAATTTTTTGAGGCTTACGATAGGTTCGTCGAGTCATACCAACCCATCGTATTTGCCACTATTTTATTGCAAAGTTTTCAGCAGTTCGAGAGTGGTGAAAGTGAACCTGAGGAGGAAAACCCTACAATTGAGGATGATATAGAAGATGAAGAATAAGAAGAAGAACAACAATACGTCTTCCAAAGATGATATCAAAGAATGAAGCACCCTCAAAAGGAGGCTCCCGCACCCAAGCAGCAGAAATAGTCGATGGCACCCCCATTTTGTAAAGCAGCCAAATGGCCTAGAACTGGTGTGGCCACTACATCCACTGTTACAACGCCCATGTCTTTGGGTATTGTAATTTCAGCTGCACCAAGTTCCATAGTCACTTCTATGCCGACAGTGAATCCTTTTCCCAATTTCGAGCTCCCTAATTCATTAGCACAAATATTTCCAATGGCGTAGCAAGAGGATGAGGAGCAAATTTATAAGGATTCTTGTTGAAATTTTGAACGAAGACGAAGCTCACAATATCAACGAGTAGGAAGTAGATCAATAAGAGGAGGTAGTTGTGCAACCTCCCCCATCAGTAGAAGAAGTGGTGCTTGCGCTCCAAGGTATGTCCTCCTTTTCCTCTTCCTCCCTCTCTCTCATGGAGCATGCAATGGTTTCTTCTTTGGTCTCATCTATTACATTTTTGTCCCCTCCACTCTCTATTTCTCCATCCTTCGATATTCCTTCCATTTCATTTTCCATGGTATCCTCTTCGACTTCTACTTCTTCCATTTTTGAAATCACTGTTGCTCCTTATTTCATTCTTGCTCCTTCATACTCTATTTCTTTTAGTTTGTATGCATTAGGGTCGAATCCTTTTTTGCGTCCCCTTCCCTCGATCATCACTTCCTCTACTACTACCATTGTTATTATGCAAGTTTCATCTAGTATTAGTGTAACTACAGCCACACTTGTGTCTACCACATCATCCACCCTTTCTCTCTCTTCCTCTATTCCTGTATCCATTCCTCCACTTCAACCCATGTCACTCGTGTCTGTTGGACCTAGTCGCTCAGAATTTGTGTATCCCTTTTACACCATTTTTGGAGTTGCAGACTACCTAGATGTGCAGGTAGCTTGAAAGCAACCAGTTATTGAAAACTTAAATCAGGCACACCTGAGCTCTTCCCAATGGTTCAATAGTATACGGTGAAAAGAGGCTTTGGAGCCAGCATGTCCAATAAAGAAAGTGGTTTTCAATCTGATCTCCAAGGAGGCTCATGTGACAAAATTCACTCCGTTGGTCCAAAAACCCCAAGGCAAATTGCAACCTGAGGATTATGTTTCTAAGACCATAACTAAAGACCTGACGTGGATTGATCCCATTGAGAAAATGGGTAATATGCAGGTAGATATTAGCTCATTGTATTTTCACGGAGAGCACTATAAGGAAAAATATTCCAGGTACAAGATAAGATGCTTGAACTTGAAAACACATTGGCCAAAAGCAAGGCAACAAAAGAAAAAATGGCCACTAAAAATGAATACTTGCACAATCAAGTCAAGGTGCACTTGAAGGAGCATGATGCCACTTAGATTGAAATTCATAGTCTTCAGTAGTAGGTAGAACTCAAGAAGTAGCTTTAAGCCAAAGCCATACCTGTTGTAGGATATTTGTGTGATAGCATTAGGGACATTCGCCTTCGCTCTATTCAAAATTCAATGAGACTGGTTATGCACATGGTCAAGGTGTTGCAATACTTATGGGAAGCATGGATACAGATCCATCTTGGGCAACAAACAATTGATTCTATGGATGAATTGCTCTTGCCCTATATAGATACGGATTTCAAAATACAATCTTTGTTGAGTACCCCTTTGCACATTCACCCTCTTAGTGATATGGATTACGATTGGTCTCGGGCACGAGTAACACTATAGATCTATTTTCAGTGCATGGACCTAGTAAATGAAGGGTGGGTTGTTCTCAATAGAATTGAGCATGAGCATAACATTTCAATGTCTCATTTTGAGACTATTGACCAGTTGGGCTTTACCACCTTCCTAGATAAATGGGTGAACCTCTTTCGATGGAGAAGTTGCACGAGCTCTGGAGCGCATTCATTGAGGATACTTCAAAAATTGATACCTTGGAAGAATACCTTACTGAAGTGTAAGTTTTGCCTTTGATGGAGAATTATACACACTTGGAGTTATCTCTTTATGAATTGGCTCAATGTTCGAAGTGCCTCAACTTGACAGATGTGCAAAATCTATGCTTCGTCTATGAGTCTCTCAGCTTTTGTTGCTTGTTTACCATTGATGCTTGGCATGATGTTATTCACACTTATGAGTTTCTTTTAGAGACCATCACAGAGTAAGAAGATAAAGCAACGGAAGATGATGAAGCAGTGACAAAAGCAACAGAGGAAGTTGAACGTGCTGAAGTGCTCAAAGTCATGGCCAAGGCGAAGAGACAAGAGCATGCATAGGCAACAGCCAAAAAATGAGACGTCTACAGCAATGACGGTAGCATCTTCTACAAGGACTCTGAACCCAATGGATAAATGCCTAGGATTTCTTGCATCCATGCGAGCTGTATACCCCATGAGTCACCAAGAAATGTTGGTCATTTTGTATTCATTGGGAATTTTATTCAAATTTTGTTCAATATTTTGAGTTCAGTTTTTTAATGTAGCGACAATATAGATTTGCATCTTTGATTTCTATATGAAATGATTTAAATAATTTCCTACTTGCCAAGTCTTTATGTATTTTGGAAAACTTATTTTGAATTTATTTCCTTGTAAAATTCATGGAGAAATGTCTACCTGAATTTTGAAAATATGGAGAAGATAAAGGCCCAAAGAAAAAACGTGACAAATTTGATATGTATTTATGTTCACCCAAAGAAAGAGGTGAACGCCCCATTCACCCTTGAAAGGGGTGAACAAGTTAAAAATTTCACAAAGGTAAAAAAACAAAAGAGCAAGGTTGTGTTCACCCTTACTTAAGTGCTAACGCGTTGTTCGCCCTTCTTAGGGGTGAATGCACCTTGGCAATGTGTGATGGATCGCACACCCGAAAAGAGACTCAAATCAGGTTTGCCTTGGTTGAGAGGTGAGCATGTCGTTTGCCCCTACCATGGGTGAACCAACATATAAGGTGCAGCAAGGTTGCATTCACCCTTCCTTAGGGGCAAACGTGTCGTTCGCCCTTTAAAGAGGTGAACGTGTTCTATAAGAATGGTGTGCCTGCCCTTTTAGATTGCAAAAGGGTGAAATATATCTCGAGGTGAAAGTGAATGTGGACGAATATAAAATTAGTCAAGAGAATTTAATTAATGATACCCTCAATTACTCCATTTTGTGGATCATGAAGAGGAAGGCAAGGAGAAACGAGTTTTCATGATTTTCGATGCACCAGAGGTGCTCCAAAAAATTTAATATCTTTTTGCAATTTGCACACCCTTGCTCCCGAATCACAGATTTTCATGAATTTTTCTTCTCAGGAGGATGGATTTTCAAAGAATTTGAGGAGGATTTTGTTGGTTGTGTCTTTGATCTCGGTGCATCTTATTCTCTTATGTATTAAATTAAAGAGGTGAAAACATCTATAAATACTAGGCAAGTTTCATTGTAAAAAAAAGGAAGGTTAGACATTTTTTGTGAGATATTTCTCCAAGCTCTCTGCATTAATAGAAGGCATCAAAATTTTGAATTTGTGAGTGGTCTTATGTATGATTACTTTTTGTGCAGTGTGCTTCTATTTTCATTCGTCTATATGGTTTACTGTTGTATTTAAATTCTGTCATTGGATTTAAAGTTGCTAATCAGAAGGTGAATGCTGGAGTACCATTTTTATAGTTGCTATGGCAAGATTATGAACCTATTATGTTTTTTTTCTTTCATAAATGCTAATTTGTGCTTGGGTTTTTTTCTACTATTTAGTCTAACACCAGTCCTGCACCTCGGCCTGTGGCCATATTTCCCATTTCTTTCTGCATTTTCCTAATTTTTTTCCTACATCTCTAGTCTTTTACCAATGTAGGATTTAGTTTGAGAACCAGCCCTCTCTGGATATTGGCATGGAGGACATCTCTTTCCTTCAGCATTTTAATGTTGGTCATATCTAGGGTGCATAAACGTAGTGTTTATTGATTAGGCATATATTTGACCAACATTTGTATATAACAATGCTTCTAATACACATAAATACTAGAGAGTGATGAATAAATAGATCATACCATTTGAGCACTAGAAATTAGAGGATTGAAAATACCTCTACATCAAATATATTTGAATAAAAAAAGTGCTTGTCTAAGATCCATTATTCAATTAATGATAAGTTATTCCACATCATTATTAATTTCAAAAGTCATTTAAACATAATTGCTCAATAATTTAAGACATTTTATAATACTTAAGTTTTTAAATTGAAGTACATCCTCAATCATCTTCCTTTAGATTGCTACAGCTAAGATAGGTAATTGAGATTAAGGACGTTAGGACCCTATCCTAACATAACTATCATTATGTAAAGTTGCACCTTGGACACCTATTATGTGTGGGCTTGATATGATGTAACCTTTATTTCTATCATAAGTATAAAGTAGTAATGGTGTAAGTAGGAGAAAAATGTAACGGTTACTTTGTTGTAAGTAGTAATTATTGTAATGATGTATAGATGCTTATTTGTAAATATGAGTGTATATAAATATAGGAGTGGGAAAGAAATGTATCATCTCATATTTCATATTGTAACAAAGCTCTACTTCCAAATAGGTTTCCCCTCAAAGTGGCTTGTGATAATATAACTTTGTTATATTTTCTTTCAATGATTTTCTAAGCACTTGTGTTATTTTATTTTTGCACTGCTATTTCGGATTATGCTCAGCATTTATCTAAAGGCTCCTAAAAAGTGGTATCATAACTCTTTATAGGTTCATATTCCATAGTAATAGCAACAATTTTAATCCTTATATCTATTTTTCTATTCTGTAAACTTTCCATTTTTCTCTTTTGCATTAAAAAAATCATATATATTTTTTGTATTAGTGAATTAGATTAGAAATCCTATGTCAAGGATTTTAAAATATCATAGAAGAGTTATAGTTTGGATAATATAGATTTCTTGTAAAGTGTCTAATAAAGTAAGGGGTTCTTAGAATCCCATATCCATACCTCAAACAACACTTGTATGTGTTTGTGAGATCCCATGTACCATCAAGTATATAGGGATACCCCTAGGAATAGGAGAAGATTTTATCCATAGGAAGATATCAGTCATTTGAGTTTAATGGTGCAATGGTAAGTGGTTAGTCCCAAAAATTTACTCTCATAGTACACTTAAAATTTATAGTGTTGATATGGATATGGTGGAATCCTTTGCGGTTAGAGCTATGAGATATTGGGCCAACCACTAATCATGATAGAAGTTTATATATCAGAGAGCCCATAAAACCAGACACATCTTAGCCTAGAATGTCCCCATTAAACTTGTTTTCATTTCTTTCCCAACCAAAACCAAAATAAAATTTGAACATATTATAGAGAAGAATATTCACATTATAGACTAATAGGTCCTCAACACCACGTGTGATAGAATAGAGAATATACAATTAAAAATATAGTACAACTAATAGTACAAGTAATATATCATAACAATCATTTGTTAGTGTCAGAGAATATATCAATGGCAATATTTATCAATTATAGGAGTAGTGAGTTGTGAAAGCGGTCATTATCAATTTCTAGTCTAATAGTGCAAGAAATATCTAGTTTGAAAATCAAAGAATATGGTTAGTAGTTCCCCCCAAAAAGCGTGGAACAAATAAAATTCATCATTTTGTGGTATAGTCTATTTTTATCCTCTTTTTAAGCTAATTGTTTTGGCATACAACACCCATACACTTTTTGGGGACCCCAAATTCATCATTTTGTAGTATAGACCATTCCAATCCTATTTTCAAGTTGGTCATCCTGGTATATAACACCCATATACTTTTTCAAAAACCCTAAAGTGCTTAATAGCTAGAGGTATTAGAGCTTCCCAAGAGTGAGAGATTGGGTGAACAAGTGATACACTTAAAAGAGAAACAACAAACATTCCAATTGCTAATCTCCAAAATAGACAAATCGGATAGATTAGATGATATTGAGAGTCATATAGAAGTCCTAGATGCCAAATACTACACATTAGATAGACCATCAAGGAGTCAAGAAGGTAGTTTTGAGAGAAGATCCCAAAACACCTTTCCCAATAATATAAATCACAGAATGCCCAAGCTATAGTTTCTCAAATTTGATAGTGAGGATCCAACTAATTGGTTGTATAGGGTTAAATAGTATTTTTCTATTCATATAATTTTCTATAATCAAATATTCACAATGGTATCCTTCAACATCAATAATGAATCAATTCAATAGTACAATGGTTGGATAATATACACCCACATCTTACTTGGGCTAAATTTGAAATAAAATTACTCATCCAGTTTGGATTGAAAGAGTATGAGGATTTTATGGGAGACCTCACCAAGTTAAAACAAATGACAATCACCCATGAATATCAAACTTAGTTTGAAAAGTAGGTAAATCGAATAAGTAAATTGAGTGTAGTTTTTACAAAGTTATTTCATTAGTGTGTTAAAGAAAAACATTTATGCAAAAATAAAAAAATTTCAAGACAACAAGCATGATGGCAACAATAGGTTTGGCCAGGATAGTTAAAGATAAGTTTTTGATACAAATGTGTACCTTCAAACATCCATAAGCTCAAACACTGCTTCCATCCTAGACTTCTTCAAACTCGATCAACAAATCACCTCCAATAAAATCTCTTAACTAATAATAAATGGATGCATGAAGAGCATAGTGACTATGTTACAATTATGATGATAAATATTTTTTAAGCCATAAGTGCACACAAAAAAAACTATATTTACTTGATGTGGGTGAACCTTCCATAAAGTAATCATAGGATGAAGAGGAGCATAAATATGAAGAGCAAAGTATCGAAAATGATAGAGGAACAACCACATAATATATCAGACTATGCCTTAGCCAGTATATCCATACCACAAACCATGAAAGTAGTAGTTCATTTCAAGGGATAATGACTTATTATCGTCATTGATTTATAGTACCCATAATTTTATTGTTCTACAAGTAACAAAAATTTAAACTATTACATATAATTGTACAAATATTTTGAATTCATGGTAGCTAATGGGGGAACTCTACCATAAAAAGGAAAATGTCGAAATGTAAAGGTATGGATGGATGAATATAACCTCAAGGTAGACATGTTTACCCTTCCCTTGGAAAGATATTAAATTGTGTTGGTAACTTAGTTTCTTCATACAATGGACCTAATCATATGGGACTTTTTTTAATTATGGATGCAATTTACTGAACAAGGGAAGCAATACATTCTCCACATTCTCCATGGGATACTTGAAAGTCTGACACAACTAATCAATTTCCACTAAATAGAAAAAAAATTGAAGATCATCTCAAGGAGTGGTGGCACAACTGTTTGCAACAAAATCACTAACTATCAATGAAATAGTTATGCGATTGAATTATAGAAAATTATGGATAAACATGCATCTTTTTTTACAGAACCCCATGGGTTACCACCATGGTCAACCTATGATCATGTTATCTAGATAATCCTAGGAAGTGTACCCCAAACATTCATCCCTATAGGTACCCATATGTGCAAAATATGGAGATTGAAAAGATGGTATAGGATTTGTTAGCAACATGGGTCATTGGATCAAGTGTCAGCCTACATTCATCTCCCCTACTGGTTGGTTTATAATAAGGATGGATCTTGGTGGTTATACATGGATTTCAATGAACTCAACAAAATTATTATCAAATATAAATTTCACATTCCATTCATTGATGTTCTACCATATTAGCTTCATGGTGCTCGCTTCTTCTTAAATTGGATTTGTGTTCAGGATATCATCAAATAAGTCTAAGGGAAGAAATATTCCAAAGAAAATATTTTGAACTCATGAAGGCCATTATGAATTTTGAATCATGACCTTCAGTCTTACCTATGCACCTTCAACCTTTCAAAGTCTTATAAACGTGATATTTTAGCCCTTTTGTGAAAATCCATTCTATTATTTTTCATATCCTAATTTATAGTTGCACATGGGAGGATAATTTTTAATATTTGGACCATACCTTATAATTCCTAGTTGATAATCAATTTTATGTAAAATTTATCCAACTATTCTTTTGGAATGAAGTGGAGTACCTAGGCCATATAGTTTTGGGATAAGGGGTCAATATGGATCCAAAGAAGATCATTGCTATACAATAATGGCCAAATCCACACACTCTCAATGTCTTTGGGGTTTCCTAGGACTCACCTGCTACTATAGAAAATTTACCTAGTATTATGGAAATATTGCATCTCCATTGATAGTAGTGTTCAGGAAAAACCTATTTATATGGTTATAACCAATTGAACATACCTTTATGTTCCTCAATCAAGATATGTTATCAAATATCATGCTAGAAATGCTTTATTTCTCTAAGCCTTGTGTGGTTGAAAGTGATGGTTCAGGAAGTGAATTGGTGTAGTGCTTATGCAAGAAGGATGGTCGTTGGCCTTCACTAGTAAGGTATTATTAGGAAAAAATTTGGCCAAGTCAACCTATGAGAAGGAGATGATGGTGGCATTACATTTTGTTAATCACTAGAGGCTTTACCTCATTGGACAACATTTTTTAATCAAAAATATCACCATAGTCTAAAATACTTTCTTAAGAAACATGTCTCCATGCTTGAATAACAAAATGGAGTTACCAAACTGCAAGTATATGACTATAAAATAATTTATAAGAAGGAAAAATAAAATGTACGTTTGATTTTTATCCAGATTCAATCACAAGTCCCAATTTCCAAGATCAAATATAAAATATATGAATGCACATTCATTGAATAGTATCAATGTATACAAATATCTGATCAATATAAATCCATTTAAAATGCATAAATAAACAATGTTCAACAAAGAAACTTACAATAATATTGATCAAATATACAAGATATGTACATCATTTTTCATTACAATACATGGAGCTTTGTCTCCATAATATAACTCTTGGATATGACTCTTCAATACTTGAATATTATTTTCCTCACATATCTAGGAGATGCAAACTTTCATATTCCATACATAAGACAAACCTCTCATACCTCTTGGATTTACATCTTGCCACATTTATGTGACTCTTCACTTGCATACTTGACACAATGCACACACCTTATGACATGACACTTAGACGCATCCTACACATTGACACATACTTTAGAGAAAATATAAAACACACACCCTAAACTATTAACTCATATTCTAACATAATATTTATAATTGTACCATGAAGGTATAATAGCATGTACCAAATAATGTAATATTATCCAACAATGTAGTTGTTGATGCATTATCCCATCAACATGAGGACCAAGGTATGTTGTGTGTCATCTCAACCTCACTTTTTCAATGGATCCACCAACTTTAAGAATAGGTGATCCTTCTACCTTACAAATCCTAATATGGAAATTTCAACAAGACTCTAACTTTCATCCAGGATATGCATGGGATGAGCAAAATTTGAGATACTAAGTCCACATTTTTGTTCCTACAAATTATCTATTTTATTAATATATACTACAAGAAATACATGCCTCCCCGACTGCAATACATACTAGGTTCTTGAAGAATTATGATCAGGTTAAATGCATATTTTCTTGAGCAAGGATGAAAAAGGATATTTAGAATTTTGTGGTAAAATGTGATACTTTTCAACATATGAAAGGGAAAATTATATGTGTTGAGAAATGTAGCTTAGATAGGAACTTATTGCACAGGCTTCAGTATGAACGTGCTAGAAGTGGTTTGAGATATTTCAAGGATGATGCAGAGGATTATATGGCATAGTGGAACCCACAAATGAGAGTGGTATAATCCACATGGCACTTGGAGTTGTGTCTTAGGTTTAGATTTTCTATTAGTCCATTTTCTCTTATTATTTGTAAAGTGATAATTCTATTTTGTAATTCACTTAAGTGATTTAATCTTGACCATACATCTCAAGATGAGATGAGATCTAATCTTGACCATACATCTAAAGAGATTAGGGTTTCATTTTAAAGCATAAAAGGATAAGGTTAAGAGTATTTTACACAACAAAAAGAAAATAAGAACAATTGTTGAAGGAAAACTATAAACTTAAGGAGAAGAACAGTAAAATTATTGGCTAGAAATGCAGTAAGAGATTAGATTGTCCTATTGTAGCTATATCCTCCTCTATTCTATAATACCTATAGGTTCATATATATATTTTTCTTTCATTGTTCAATTTTAGCCATTGTATGATTGTTGCATTCTTAGAAATTA
This sequence comes from Wollemia nobilis, assembly GCA_028583015.1. Classification (NCBI taxonomy): domain Eukaryota; kingdom Viridiplantae; phylum Streptophyta; class Pinopsida; order Araucariales; family Araucariaceae; genus Wollemia; species Wollemia nobilis. The sequence goes on from JAQPPZ010015413.1 coordinate 1,611,866, forward strand.
TTTTGTCTTAAATAAATTACATATCTGATTTGTTTAGAAAGAAGAAGCATAGGCTAGCAGTCATCTAGGGTCAAAAATTCTTCATGGTATCAGAGCCTAGGTTTTGTGATTGAGATCCTCAAGGGCTTAAAATAATATATCACTGCTGGAAAGAAGAACCAACAGTTAGAGGGTTTCATTATTTTTTCTTGAAGGACTAAGCTTATTTGTAGGACACTTATTTTTCTTGGGTTTTTCATATAAAATTTGAAAGTTTGTTCACTAAATCTCAGATATAGTAGCAACTAGCCTTAGATTCAAGGATATATTGGAAGGAGCCTCCAATTTATTACCCTATAAATTCAAGGTAATGTTCTTATTGGAATATAATGATCTTTGGGATATTTTCAAGGATGTTGTGACTCCACCTACAGATTCATAGAAATTTGTAGCTCACAAAAAGAAGGGAATGAAGGCCAAGTAGATTATCTTGGATGCAGTGAAGGATCACCTAATTCCTCACATATTTGAGAAGACTACAACAGAGGATATTTTTGATGCCCTGGTTAATCTCTACCAGAGCGAGAACATAAATAAAAATATGATATTGCAAAATAAACTTAGATCTATAGAGATGACTATATCTAACATCGTTACCAATCACCTAATAAAGATCACTTCGGGAGAAGGTTGAAGACACAAAATTTATGAACGTGGTACTAAATGGTTTCTCAGCTTCATGAGAACCATTTTTCAAATGAATATATACTCATGAGCACCTTTCCACCTTTAAGAAACTATGGGATGATTTCATCTAGGAGGAGACTCATATGGAGTCAAAGACCGGTAATAAGGGTGGTGATGATAACCTAGCTCTCTTTGGGTTAACCAAGAAGGGAAGAGACATTGGAACTAGCAAGGGTAAGGTAAAGAGTGAGGAGTCAACCTCAAAATCAAGGAAGAAGAACTTGAGCAAGATCAAATCCTTCATTTGTAACAAGAACAACCATTATGCATTATAGTGTCTAGAAAATAAGGGCAAAGGGAAGTAGTAGTAGTCACAGGTAGCAGCCTCTACAAAAACTCAAATAAGCAAGTTTTCTACCAAATTTGAGGACTTATAATTGGTCTCTTGCCTTTCTATCAGCATGATTTTAGGGAATACTTGGTATGTGTATAGTGGAGCATATCGTCACATGATATCATCCCAACAATGTTTTACCAATCTATAAGAGAAAATCTCAAGGGTTCAAGTTGAGCTTGGTAATGATGCCACGTATCTAGTTGAAGGAATTGGTACCATTCTATTGGCAATAGAATCTACCTTGGTATAGATTTTCTAAGTCTACAGCACCCTAGACCCATTGCCAAGCATTGAATGTCTAAAAGAAAGAAATTTGCTTCGTGCCAAGCTCCAGTAGGGCTGGTTTCAAAAATAAAATAAAAGTGGTTTGTTTGAGATAAGATTTAGGAAAGATGCAAAAAAATAAGGAAATTATTGAAAGGAATGGGAAAAGAGGCTAAAATTCTAAAATATGGGGATTATGGATAGGAAGCGTGATACATAACTTTTGCTCGAACCAAAAGCAATCAAAACAATAGACTTTTAATAGAAACCGACACTAAATCCTCTCACCTACATAAACTCTAGGGGTGCTCTAGCATTACTCCTTCACCAATAGCTAAATCCAAAAATAGAATTCAAGTCGTATGACAAAGTGACTAACCCAACAAAAATAACATGATAGAAGGCATACACAAAGATAGAAGATTCAAGATCAAAACCAGAAGTCCATGTTTTAGAAGTAAATTTTAAGATACACAGTTGCTTTTCTTGTAGAGATTGTCCATCCTTATTTATAGTGAAAATTTTAGTTTTTATAGAGGATTATGCCTTTCAAAACATTAAGGCCCAACCACTTCTGTGATAGTCGTAGATAGATTTGATCTGGAACTGACTTAATAGTATAAACTTAATTTTATAAATAACTTAGCATTGAATGCAGAAGGTTACCCTGATCTACCATGATCGGATTGCTCAAAATGCAGCTTCAGGGTCATTTGGGTAGTCAATGGTGGTTTTGTGCAGCTTTCACTATGCTTGGGGGCCCACTTAGAGTTTCACTCCATGATTGGATTGAAAATATTTTCAATCTAGAGGTGGAGCAAAAGCATCCCTTTGCTTCATTTAAATCCTTCGAGCAACTTTACTTTCTAGCAAGCTTTCGCTCCACTTGAGCTTTTGTTCCACTTGTGGAGTGAAATCACCCTTGACCATATACTTCAAGACCATTGTGCTTTTACTTGAGTTTCACTCCCTAAGTGGAGCAATAGAGATTTTTGTTCCATTAATGGAGAGAAATCACCATTGACCTTGATTACCTTGTTTTGCACTTTGAATTTACAGTTTTCAATAAGGGGTTTTCGCTCCTCCTTTGGAGTGAAAGTATTTTGTGCCTTAGCCAAGACTTAGAATATTTCCCCCCCTTCCTTTAATAGAAACCTTCACTCCATAATTAGGATTGCACTAGTGGAGTGAAAGTGCCCCTTCCTTGCATTCGAAAGGGAAGCATACTCTATAAAAGAGCAAAAATTATTTAAGTCACTAAAAACTGTCACCTCATGCAAAGAGTGAAACGAACCTACAAAAATCATATTTTAAGCAGAAAAAACATTCACACTTTTGCATGCGAAATGACAGGAATTGTGTAGAAAAACCAGAGAAACCAAGGAAACTACAGAAATGAAAGAAAATAGTTTTGAGGTTTCATTTGGTGAGAACACGATAAACATAACAACTTATTAACCATTTTTTATGGAAAAAGAGAAGTTTTACAATGATAACTCCAAAAACTACACACAACTTAAAAATTTACAAAATGTGGTAGGAAGGCCAACATATCTGGCAGCTTGCAGGGTATTGAGCCTACCTCAATGCAAAGATCCTAGACCTTATCCTTGGGTTGCAGAGTCATCTTCACTTTTAGCATCCTCAGACTACTCATCATTGCTACTTCGTAGTTCTTCAAGTCAATCTTTTTCCTCTTATTTTTCTTGCTCACCTTCTACTTTGTGTGGCTGGGGGAGAAATATTTCTAGAGAGCTCTAAACAAATGTTGGTACACTGTGGTAACATCAACCCAGTGGTTGAGGTAAAAGGTTGGTTATTTTGGGAGCTCCTATATTAGGTAAAAAAATTCTCAATTTGCTCAATATCAGCAATATCCAGCCTCCAATCGAACTCCTACAAGCAAGACTCGATCATGGCATATTTTACCATTAAAAGCATCACTTATGAATCCAAAATTGGATCCTCCCAAGCATCAACTTCTAAGGCATTGTCAACAAATGCTTCCCATATCGGCCTTAACTCCTTGAGAAGAGGAATGGGTCCTTCATTGTTTGTAAATTTGGGGATGATAATTTGTGTGAGGGCATTAAAGTATTGTAGCAAAACATCTCTCTCCTACTCGAGGGCATCTATGAGCCTATGAGTTTCTTTGGTCAGCTCGAGTTTTATGAAGAAATATTCACCTTTTTTTTTGCCTAGGATCGATCCAGGGAGCTCATGGGAGTAAGTTGGGTATCCACCTTTTCAATTTTTTGGAGCTACATGGCTAATTCTAGCCAAAGATCAACATCTTTCTAAGCAACTTCTAAAACAAAGCTTCTAATGGCAACTACCTCTTGTGCCTCCTTGAAGAAAGTTAAAATTGTGACTCCCCACACAGCTCTTATCGAGAAATCCATCAGGAACTTTAGGTGCATCTCCTTGATGTGCTTCTTATAGAAGACGACAGTCTATGATGTCCTCTCTACCAAAAGGACCTACAACTATTAGACCTAAATGCCTAGAATATGTACCTACTAATTTGCTTGAGTGCACACCTTGGAATATTCATCGACCTTAGCCTCTAGTGAAACCACGCACTATCTCAACTGCATAGCTTTAGACTTGAGTGTTTCAAGCTATCCCCTCACCTTTGCCAAGGCCTCCTCAAGTTCAAAGTTCTTGGCCAGTGCTTCAAACAAGCATTCCTTGTAGTGCTTGCCATGAAAATATATTGAGCCCATTTTGACTTGAATGTTGCCCATCTTATATGATGTATTAATCCTTGTCATGCCCTCCATGGTATGGTGGTAAGTGTAATCAATCAGGGTCATCTCCCCCAAGGGCTTCTAAACAATGGGCCCATTCTATATCGTGTGGAGCTCCATACTTTTTGGATTGATAATCGATGCTTTCTCAGCTCGCACTAGAGTCTATACCTCCTTCCTACGGTCCCTCTTCTAGTGTGATGAGCTATGATACACCTTGTGAATTCTCTCCATAGCTACAAGGTGTTGCATCATATCCAACTTGGTGTCGAGTGGCTCTTGAACTTTAAGGATTAGCATGTAAGGTAAGAGATGATCCAAAAACTCAAGTTTAGATATTATATAGGAAATAGGAGGGGAAGCAATTATGCTAACCCTCAAGGGCACTTGGATATGTACAACAATCGAGGAGATGGTGGGCTTAGGAATTGAAACATCAAAGGAAACTAATGCCATGATAACATAGGGTGATGAAAGGAAAAATGGATTTATCTCTACGATGGTGGAAAATTTAGTGATAGGGTCTTTCAAAATATAGGAAGGAGGGCTGGAAGGTGTAGAGACTATGAAAGTGTTAATGTGAGTTGCATAAGATGCGAATGCTATTGAGGGTGAAGAGAGGGTTAGGGAAAACAAAATGCTAGAAACTATCATGCGAGGCAACGAAAGAGAAATAGAAGGGATGGATAGGCTAGAGAAAAAAGGAGCAGCGATTAGGGTTTTAGTCGTTGAGGAAATAACTTCCAGAGAGAGGGAAGAAGAAAGGGAAAAGAGTGAATGCATACCTTTGGGCTTCATGATCAAAGGAGCCAAGGAAGTGGAACGTTGTGTGTGCGTCTTCTCTCTCCTTGCATTCAATGAATACTTTAGCCTCTAAGTCAATCACTTCTAGCTCTCCTTTTTACCTTTCTAAATGCTCCATGATAGGCATTTCAAGAGCGCTCGATGGAGGGATTATAAATACCGTAGAGGAACTCATTCTAGGGGACCTTGGGGCACTCGAGTATGGTCTCTTTGTTGCGTACGATGAGAGAGATGTTTCCTTAGATTTTCTCTTTGGGAGGGTGCTCTGTTTATTTTGAGGTGATGGCCCATCCTCTCCAACCAATTACAAACCACTTAGGGCTGCTTTTCCTTTTCCTTGCACCACGTAGTTCTAGGTCCTCCACTTCATCAGGGCCTTGTGTGCTTTGAGGCATAATCTTGGAAAATGAGAAGGCCCAATAGGTACCCATGTTTTCATCATATACCATGGAGAATTTATCATCCAATGTCATTGGATAGTCAGAAAGTATTTTTTTATTGTAGACTCTCATGATCCACCACTCAGTGATCTTGTGATCCGACCAATGTCGTAGCTTTTCCTTCATCGCTTAGAACACATCCTTGGGAAGGCTCTACTCTGGGTTGACGGTTGAGTCATAGTCAACCTCCATGGTATAAAAATCATGCCAAAGTAGCAAGGGCACCATCTCATCAATGTGCCACTCCAACTTACATCGCATATGGTTATTTCACTGAGTGATGATGTCTAGGTGAGGGCAACAATGAAAATATTTCACTCTGATGAAATTCTAGAAGACGTCAAGCGAATCGTACTTCTATCATTGGGGGAGGTCAACTAACCCAAATTCATACAGCATTATCATAAGTAAAATATTCTAACCACACTGCATCACTTTGATGTCTTTGAACTTGAAGGACATAGGACATGTGTGCTTCTTTTCTCTACCTTTTCTATATGAATCATTGGTGAAGTCACATTGTCAAATGATCTCCAGGGTAAACAAGTACGACATGGCATAGTAGGGCAATAGGAAGGGTTTCTCTTTGAACCCAAAATTTTTTTATTACCAAGCCCTAGATGAGTAGGAAAATGTCTCCCAACTTCTCATCCACCACTTTATCTTTCATCTCGATGAGAACTCGCTCATAGTAGCCATAGATCAGCTCCAGTGTGGACCCCAAGAAAACTCGATTAAAATTGTAGTACAACTCATCCTTGGACAAGCCTTGTGTCAAGAGATAGATCAAAAATATATTTCTTTCTTTGCCAAACTGATTCTTGGGGATGAAGGTGAAGCATTCATGCAGGTGGTAGAAAAAATACCACGCGAGGAAGGAGCAATATCTAAATTGATCATCTCTGTAACTCTATAGGTAGGATAACAAGAGGTGCATCTACCATGCCACCCACTCTACCCAGTCAAAGAAAATTGGTAGGGTATCTGGCTTCATCTTGGATGGGAAATAGATTTCATTGTGAAAAATAGACTCTGCCATGGACACCTTCTAGTTGTAAACTATAGCATCGATAGAGAGCCCCATCACCCATGCCAGAATTGACTAAATAATATGATACATAAACTTTGTCAAGTGTTTGGGTAATTTGGTAAGCTTCCCAGATGAGGGTGCTCCTTCCAATTGCTCTCTCATGAACTAGCACATCTAAGGTGTGGGCTGATACCTCTCGCTTTCCTTAGAATTGGTGATCTTCCTGGGGAGGAAATCTGTCAAGGTTTTATTTCCATAAGAAAAAGCCTCTCGAGCAATATCATTTGTAATGAGGAACAACTTACTCCCTCTATAATCCTACACTATTCTTGTTTGAGCATCATAGAATTGTGAAATTGCCCACACAAGCTCCGGGTATGGATGCACAGACGTGCACATGTAAAAGAATAGGTGAGAGTGGTAAACTGCAGCCAACGCATTTTTAGTTGGATATTTTTTAAATGCTTTCTTGATGCATTGGCATAGTTATTCAAGGTCTTTATGCATCATCAGATAATCTTGAAGTCTAAAAAGCTTGCCTTTAGGCGACTTTAGCTTTACTAGATTTCTCTCATGCTTTCATGGCTTCTTTGAGCCATTCTGATTTATGGGTGTCATATTTTCTTTGGATGTATTCTCTCTATGTTCCCCACTCTTCTTACCCATTTTGGATAATGAATTTTTTTGATCTAAACTCTTACATATAAAAATGATCGAGAAACTACAGTACGTAAGGGTTGCACGAGAAAGCGATTGCACTGAAGTAATAGGAACAAAATAGCTCTAGCGAACCCTACTTATTATAGCACAATGATCAAATATACCACCTTAAATACCAGCATCAAGAGTTAATGTAGGTGGAGAGAGTGCATGAAAATGTGTGTCCCTTATTTACCCTCATGTTGATAGATTACCCTCTTTAATGATGAATAACAACACTAGTTAATAAAATCCTCCTTGGATCGCATTCTCCTCGGGAGGAGCGGTCACTTGGACTTTCCACGGGGAGGTTCACTTTAAAGTGGTATGGAGTGAAATGATATTCTTGGATAAATATGTATAACACCTTTATAACATTTTGCTAGGCTAGAAAATGCCTTTCAATTTTATCCCCTCCTAACATATGGCACTACTCAGATGAATGCCTTAAAAATAAATAAAAAAATAACTAAAATATTAAAAAAATGGAAGGGGAAAAGGGGGGTTTCCACTCCCTAAGTGGAGTGAAAATGGGTTTCGCTCCACTAGTGGATCGAAAGCATTATTTTTTCATAATCTGCAGTAGGTTCTTATTCATAGACTCCACCAATCCATTGCCTTGCAGGTAATAATTAGATGAGATCTTCAAATAAATATTGTACCTAATTGCAAACTCACAAATCTTTATGCTAGTGAAATGAGTGTCGTTATCATACATGATCATATTATGCATATCAAAATGAGCGATCAACCCTTGAATAAAAGAGATAACCATGTATTGGTTGGCCTGCTTAGTTGACACTGCCTCTGACCACCGAGTGAAATAGTCTATAGCAGTTAAAATGTATTTATGATTGGTTGAGGAGTTGGGGTTAATGATCTTGATGAAGTCTAAGCCCCACTGCTAGAACAGTTGTTCTACTTGAATGGGGTGGAGATGAAATAAGGTATTTTGGATTCTGCCTATGTAGTGTTATTATTTATCACAGTACTAACTGACCTTGAAAGCATCAACAAATAGGGTGGACCATTAGTAACTTGCCTTGATGATATTTAGGACCATTGGCCTACACATGAAATGACCTTCTAAAATTCCATAGTAAAACTCTTCAAGGATCCTTGATTTATTTGTCTCTCTGATGCACCTCAAGAGGACTCCATCGATATTCTAATGGAACATTCTGTTAGATGTCAGAACGTACCGATCAACGTGCAAGAAAAATCTCCTTCTTTGTGAAGCATTAAAGTGAGAACTATATTTTCCCATGTTGAAGTACTCGACAAGGTCATCCATAAAATCTATAACTAATAGGTTGGCAAGGTTGCTTTCAGGTGTAGAGTGCTCTGATTTGGGGCTTGCCACTTTAGCTGTAGCACTTCTAGTTAGTTCCTGATAGAGTGCTCAGCCTCGGACTAACTTGGTAGGGTGTAATTCAATATCAAATTTTTAGATCTTGGAGACCCATCTAGCCTTCCTATTGTCAGTCTCTCCCTAAATAACGAAACTCCTAACATTAGGGTGTACCACATAGACTATCATCTTACTCTGGGAGATAAAAAATCTAAATTTATTAAGAAATGTTATCATCGTGTGCACTTTTCTTTCGATAAAATTATACCTTCCTTCATGCAGTTGGATGATCTGGTTCAAGAACGCTATCGGATGCTCATCTCCATCCTCCCTCTTTTGGGTCAGAATAGTTGCGTAGCTTTCTGGTTCTCTAACAGTGTACAAGATAAAATCCTTTGTGTAGTCAATATTTATGAGGACTAGAGCTTGAGCGATCCACTCCTTGATTTCTTGGAATACCTACTTCCTTACATAGATCCACTTGAACTCGACATCCTTCTTTAGAAGCTCAATCATCGACTTCACCACATGGGTGAAGTCGGCTATGAAATTCCTAAAGAAGTTGAATTATCCAAAAAATTACTGCAAGGCTTTCTTGTTTGATGGCAGTGGAAGTTGGAGGAGCACTTCATCTCGAGAATGATCAACATTTAATCCCTTATCAAAGATCAAGTGCTTGAGATGTTTTCCTTCCTTCACTGTAAAAATCAATTTTTTGGGGTTGATGGAGACCCTGAACTCCTAGTATTTCTCAAAGACTTACCACAAATGTAGGTCGTGTTCCTCCATATTATGGAAGAAGACTAACATATCATCCAAGTAGATCATGATGACATGATTTAATAGTTCACCAAAAGTGAGGTCCATCACCCTTTGGAAAGTCGCTCCTGCGTTTGAGAGTCCGAAGGGCATACACTGATAGGCAAAGGTTCCCCACTTGGTGGTGAATGTAGTCTTATGTTTGTCTTCATCCTTGACCAATATTTGGTTGTAGCTGAAGAATCCTTCCAGTAAAGAGAATCTCTACACTCCCACAACTACTTGAAGAATTTGGTCAATATGAGGTAGCGGATAGTGGTCCTTGAGCGATGCTTGGTTAAGATTTCAAAAATCAATACACAAGAGAATGTCCTTGTTCTTCTTTCATACCAAGACCAATTTGGACACCCAGGAGGAGTGCTTGATTAGATAGATGATCTTTGATTCAAGCATCTTCAAAAGCTCAGCTCTCATTAGCATCTTGATCTTTGGGTTGATACGTCTCTATTTCTAACTGAAGGGTTTGATCCCTTATTTCAACTCAATTGTGTGATGGATGACATTCTTGTCATAGCCCCTCAGATCTTGATAGAACCAAACGATGATATCGGGATACTCCTTACATAGGGCACAAATTTTTTGGAGCTCCTTGGTTGTGCAATTGACCCCTACTTTGATAACTTTCCTTGATTCTAACTCTAGGTCTACGAAATATCCTTTGTCTACTTTGATCTTGTGGGCTATAAACCTATCATTCTGATCAAACAGACTTTCTAATATGATCAAACCCTTGGGGATATTATTGTTTTTCAACTAGATTAATCCCTCATGGTCTTCATCATCCATATTTTGATTCTCGATTGAGGATGCTTCATTAACCAAAAAATTGACAAGATGTTCATCATTGTCAAACACTTACCATTGGATCTTCTTATCAAGCATGGAAGGCCTATAGATCGGCCTCACCATTTTTTTCTTATGCATCAAATTATCCATCAGTGAGAACCAGGTGTCGATGGAGGCCAAGATGTCTGCAAGATTATTTCACTTTCACAAAATTTACTGGATTCTTAGTGCGGTGAAGGATTCAAGCAAATCCCACACCTTGTTGTGGTACACCTTTAGATAGTGTTGTTTAGAGGAGCACTTGTTGGTGACTTGGTTGCAGATCAATTCAGAATTCCTAAATATTTACAACTATTTGATGCCTAGATTCTTGATGAGGCCTGGATAAGCCTCATTTATAGCATGTTTTAAATAGTTAAAACTGCCTCAAACTCTTGTGAATTATCTTATATTCTAGTTAAGTTGATTTAATATGTTGTGTATTAACCGTTTGCATGATTGAAGTGTTAAGGAGATTATATTCTAATTTTTAACAGTTCTTGTATAGTTTTATGTTATCTTGTCATGCTTAGGTTGACAGCAACACTTCACTAGTCTTATTTTGATGATCATTAAGCATTAGTTTCTCTAAATTCAACAAATAGTACAAAGACTTATTACTGTGCAGCAGAAAACTAGTTTTTCCATATAAATTCCAGCCAGCTGCCAATGAATGGTAAGGCATGAAATTCACATCCAAGGAAGAATGAATACTATTGCAATATGATCATGAGGGCTAATCCACCTGAGAAATTCAACCAAAACCATTTGAATTCAACACAGTTGGTCATTTTAAAGATCTTCGAAATGAACACAATGTCTTCGGAATGAACACAGTGTCTTCGAAATGAACACAATGTCTTCGAAATGAACACAGTTTCTTCAGAATGAGAATAGAAAGCACTTTTTGACTTGTTGACTGACTTTTGGCGATGGAAAAGGGGATAAGAAGGTTGATAAATTTAAGGGAAAATATCTCCCATCTAACTTTGCCGTCCTTGCCGTCCAAAGCCACCATTTATGGAAAAGATCAAATTGATCCTCTTCTAGGATAAACCCAAGAAATTCTACAGGATATCAGGAACAACATATTTTATGTTTGTAATTAGATTTTAGGCATCTATAAAATATAGCTCCCGTCCAGGTTGAGCTATTAGATAGAGGAGATAGAAAATAAATAGGGAGATAATAGAATAGTGATTTCAGACCTGTAACAAATTTCAGTAGAATTGTAATTATGGTTCTGAAGCAATAAAAGTGCAGTTTCATTCCATTTATTTTGTTGTCTGAGTGTGAGTAAGAATTAAAGAAGAATTCAAACCTTATTCTGAGAAAAGAGGCTAGACACTTCTAGACATAGGAGGAGGACTGACAGAAAGGTTTTATTCTGACTTTGCTATAGCAGAATAAGTTGTGAACTTGTCATTTTCATTATTTTGCACAGTTAACATTCCTAGTTGTTTAATTCTTTTTCATAATATTTTTGTGATATGATTAGTGGTATTTTGGTTATTATTTTCATTCCCAGCAACTTTCCAATTCACTGCAAATTTCTATTTCCAACAATTTACAAGTTTTTTGTAATTTCCCTGCATTCTTGTTTTTGCTGTCAAAACCCTGCACAGAAGATTGACGACTTTCTATTACAGAGCATTGAAAAGATCTAGTTTTTATGCTTCATTTCAATTATTGCAAGATTAAATAGACTTTCAATTTTGCAACTATAACTAGAGTTTCAATTCTACAATTTAATTATATTTCATTCTTGCAACTGTAACTAGGGTTTCATTTCTGCAATTAGCAATTAGTTTTCATTCTTGCAAATAGATTAAAGTTCAATTTATGCAATTTAGGGGTAGAAGTGACACAAAACCCCCACACAATCAATTCCACCAATAATACCTACTGCTTCCAAATGAACTGAACTACAACCCTGCTTGAACTTTCTCTCATAAATAGCCTTGGACACCACCCTGGATTGACAAATTCATTGAGAATTAATGATGTTCTTAAAAGATAGCCCATCACTTCTTGGATTTCTTGATTCTGGGGCATAGAGCCTCATACTCTACTACATTATTCGTATAGCTCCATGCAATAATGTACAAGTAATTATTTTATTCATCATATGGAGATATAAGAGCAATACCAGCCCCAGCATCATTTTTGCATCATGCACCATTGAATAAAAGTTTCCATAGCTGATTAGATATCGGGGGCTATTTTTTAGGTTCTTTTTTTAGCCTTTTCAGGCTTGGTGAGTGAGTAGCACCCTAAATTTATACCGATGATGGCATTAAAATTGATCATGGAAAATTCATCTTCAACTCAGAGTTTGTCAAGAGATTCTTTCATATCATGTTCACTTCTTATATTTCTTCTATAATCAGGTTGACAGAGCCCGAGCCTTTCTCCTCATCTTCAAATTCTTTGACATGAAAACTGGTAGGCTTCTCATTGAAGAACTTAAATTTCTTCCCCTTGAAGGTAATTTCCAAGTGCAAGTAGTCGAGGGAGAGGTAGCCTCCCAAATTGGACGTGAATTCTCTTGAGAGGCACATACTAAAATATGGCTTGAGGTTGACCACCATGATCTCTTGGATGACTATGACTTGCAACATTTTGTGTAAGAGGATTGAAACATCTTTGATCACCCCTACCATATTTATGAGAGTCCCATCTAGTTGCAACACCCCAAGGCTACTCTAGGTATACTCCATGCCCATGATGTTGCACACCGCTTTGGGCATGATGATCATCATAGTACCAGAGTCGATCATGTAGTTGTGTACAATCCATCCTTCCATTCAAATGGAAAGGTAGAATGGTGAGGATTTATTCTTACTTGTGGTCGAAGTCATCAATGGCTAAGCAAACACCATATACGTCGGCCTACTCTCCTTATGTTAGGATCCTCCATCCTAACATTATTAGTTAGTATTAGTTAGTATTATTAATTGTTTAATTATTATATTACTAACCCATAAAGTGAACCATCGTAATTCTTCATACCTGAACCATCATGTCTCTTCATAACATGAACCATCACGTCTCTTCACCAACATAGATTTAGGATAGATATATATATATTAGGTTGGCCATCCATATCAAATAATCAAGAAGAAGAATAAGAAGCCTAGACTCTAAAGAGGGAGTCCCCTATAAGTGGCAAGGAGGGAGCCCCCTATAGCGGAAAAGCGGTTACAAGGGATCCCCCTTTAAGTGGCCTGTGATTACATTTTATATTAAATTATTTATCAAAATTACAAAATAACATTAGGGTTCTTGCATTTGGTATTAGAGCCATGTGGGACCTAGTCATGTGGAAATTTCTCAAAGATCTTCGTCAAATCACTTCCGTGCGTGAGTATCAAACTCGATTTGAGGATATCACCAAACACAAAACAGGGTTGGATGAATCAATTCTCATCAATAGCTTCATTAGTGGATTGAAAGAGGAAATTAGAATGGAGGTGACAAGGTTCAATCCCTATACCATGATGCAGACCTATGGATTGGCCAAATTAGCCAAAGATAAATTCAATACTCAACATCCATTAGGAAAAACACCTATGGGGAAATCACAAACCACTTACACCACACCCAAACCTAAACAAAATTTACCAATTAAACATCTCAGCTTTGAGGAGATGAAGGAACGATGAGCAAAAGGCCTCTATGACACTTGTGATGAGCAATTTGGATACCACCATAAATGCTCTACACTAACATTGTATTTATTGAAGGAAGTTGATCCCTATCTCTCCATAAAGCAAGCAGATGAGGTAGTTGTGTCTGAAGCAACCAGTGCACCTCCTCACCGCAATGAAGACAATGAGGTCAATGTGTAAGAAGTGATCGATGCACCAAGCAAGGATGAGGTAGACATACACGCAGTGAACAATGAAGGTCAGACATACACTCTAATAGTGAGTTCTCACCACATGGTAAAACCTATCCAAAAACAAAGCAAAAAGGTGACTGCACACTCCTCCATTGCCTCTCCTAGGGAACAACAAGAGAATGTAGAAGTTTTACCACCTCTTTTTATGCATCATTTTAAGGCATTTGAAGAACCCCAAGGGTTGCCCTTCCCTCATCATCACACATTTACTATTTTTTCTAGAAACCCCTCGCTAACACTTCAACCTTCTCGATATCCATGCCTACGGAAGGATGACATTAAAAGAGTCCAAGAACTTATGCAAATCCTTCTTGGAAAACAAAAGATAAAGCTCCTTACTTTGAGATTTAAGGACAAAGCTCTTTTTAAGGAAGGTGGCATGTTAGGATCCTCCACCTTAACATTATTAGTTAGTATTAGTTAGTATTATTAATTTTTTAATTATTATGTTATTAACCCATAAAGTGAACCATCTCAATTCTTCATACCTAAACCATCATGTCTCTTCATAACATGAACCATCACGTCTCTTCACCAACATAGATTTAGGATAGATATATATATTAGGTTGGCCATCCATATCAAATAATCGAGAAGAAGAATAAGAAGCTTAGACTTTAAAGAGGGAGCCCCCTATAAGTGGCAAGGATGGAGCCCCCTATAGCGGAAAAGAAATTACAAGGGAGCCCCCTATAGCGGAAAAGAAATTACAAGGGAGCCCCCTTTAAGTGGCTTGTGATTACATTTTATATTAAATTATTTACAAATTTACACAAGAACATTAGGGTTCTTGCACCTTATCTTTGGAAGACTTGAGAGATTCTTGCAAGAGGTCTACTTGATCGAGAAGTTGAAGGGTGTCATAAATGCTTACCTTGGTAGGGGTTTTTTTCATCTCTTCGACTATGTTGTACATCAAAGTGCCAAATTCTCCCACTCCTTTCATAGACTCATAGGTATTTTAGTATTGTTGTGTGGCATCCACCCTTTGATGCTTGGTCAATGAGGGGTATTAGAGCTTCTCTCTGGCTTGATCTCGCATCTCATATTGTGGCTGAGAAGTTGAATCTTTGGGTTGGAAACCCCTTTCTCTAGCTCATGGTGATAGGAAGTCCTTTAGTAACTCAGACTATTTTGAGGTCATCATTGGATTGGGAGCTTTCGCTAGCGACTGGGCCCTTTCACTCCATGGTTTGGGTGCATAAGGTACCTTTAGCGGATCCATTTGGATTGGATCTACCTCAATAGGCTTCTTCCTAGCCTTAGTGAGGACTAAGACCTACTCGACGAAAGGCATCATGAAATTATGACCAACTTCTCTGATCATGTTGATTTACCCATCGTAAGCACCATCGAACAATGTTTGGACATAGTTGAGATGCACCATGCAGGTTTTTCACTGTGCAAGTCGTTGCAATTGGTACACCAATAAGTTCTAGATGAACCGACTTCTTCACTTTCCAGTATTATCATATTTCTCTTAGGAGCCCTACTAGTAGAAGCTTATTCCCTAATGATTGGGGGAGGAGGAGCAAATCTCCTTGGATGGAAGCTTTTATTATTTTACCTCCTCCTCATGATAGTCATCTCATTCACCATAATCTTCATTGATACCCATGAATATTGCAACTCTTTGGCCTGATTTGCATTTAAAGTTTTCTGATGCGTGGGTAACGGCAATGGCACCAATGGTGCAGGTAATGCTGGATACGATATGAGAGCTGGGAGTTGAGGAATGATGGTTGCTTGATACTAAAGAGTGAGTACCACTTGATTCTAAGGGTTAGGATTCTATGATTTATTGGGGTACATCGAGGGTGTAATCATAGACTAAGAATATGTACTATGATACATGTTTTGAGGGAAATCTGGGTAAATTGGCATAGTCACCTTTGAAGATAGATTTTTGATAGCTATGAGGTCGACCTCAGCCTTCTTTTCCTGCTCATACAAGGCATGGAATGTATTTATATTAGCATGCTATAGGTTCATGCTTATATCCAAATGAAAAGCTCTCAAGTAGTAGAACGCAGCCTACTTCGAGGTTTGAGCGAGCCTGACGTTAAAATCTGCTACCTCCTTCTGGGGATGCCTCTGGATGGTGGTGAACTGGTGTAACAAATATAAGGGGTTTGATTGTTTTTTGAAGCTCCTTATCATATTTTCTATCAATTGGTACCATGTATTGATGGTGCTAGACGAAAGCGATCGGTACCAGTAGAGGATCTTACCTCGGAGTGAGATAACTAGTAGATTCACCATGATATCTTCTTTGGTGATGTGGTGAATGGTTTCTATTCTGGCAATTTCTTGGACATGCTTGTAAGTTGTCTTCCCATACCAATGTATATAGGTAGATCCTTCAATGTTGTGGGTGGTACTTGGTTTTGAGCTATCAAGGCTAGTGGTCCTAAGTGATTTAATACGAGAAACTATTTGGATTGAGGTTGCACCATCTAGACTGTTGGATTTGGTGTATTTGTTTGGACTGAGATTTTTTTAACATTTGGTTGAATCAGAGGATTAGTTTGAATTGGATAATTTGGAAAATTCTAGGGTAAGCTATTTGTTGTTTTGGTAGGACTTGGAGTCTACAAAGCAACAACACCTACTTGTGAATATGTCCTATATAACAGGAAATTTTGTTGGACCACTCTAGGATATTATCCCAAAGGGTCAATGTCAAGATTGAATAACTCGACTATTTCTGTAGTTTTAGCATTCCATATCGTGTACATGAAGGTGTGGGATTTTAAATTAGCATTCAAGACTCAGAGGCTTCTGATTTTAGCTGAGTCACCAAATGTTCAGATTTGACAATAACAAGATGAACATCAACTTCTTAATACTTCTTTTGACATGGAACATTTGTGTCCCACTAGGCATGCCAAAAACTGTTGGTAATCAAACCCTCCTAGGTATATATTTTCTAAGTCTATAGTTCCCTAGACCCGCTACCAAGCATTGAATAACCGAAGGAAAAAAATGTCCTCCATACCAATCTCTAGTAGGTTTGTGTCGAAAATAAAATAAAATTGGTTTGTTTGATATAAGAGTTAGGGAAGATGCAGAAAGATAAGGAAATTATTGAAAGGAATGGGAAAAGAGGTTGAAAGCTTGAAATATGAGGATGATGGACAAGAAGCATGATACACAACTTTTGCTCAAACCAATAGCAATTGAAATAATATATTTTAATAGAAACAGACACTAAATCCTCTTACCTACATAACCTCCAGGGGTACTCTAGCATTACTCCTTCACCAATAGCTAAATCTGGAAATAAAATTCACATTGTATGACAAAGTGACTAATCCAACAAAAATAACTTGATAGAAGGCATACACAAAGACAGAATATTCAAGACCGAAACCAAAAATTTGTGTTTTAGAAGCAGATTTCAAGATACATAGCTAGTTTTCTAGAAGAGATTGTTCATCCTTATTTATAGTGAAAATTCTAGTTTTTATAGAGGATTCCATCTCTTAAAACATTAATGCCCAACCACTTTTATGATGGTGGCAAATAGATTCTATCTAAAATCGACTTAACAGCATAAACTTGATTTTACATATAACTTAGCATTGAATGTAGAAGGATCCCTTGATATACCATGATCAAACGACTCATAACGCAACAAAAGTATTAGTTTTGCTTGGGGGCCAACTTTTAGTTTTGCTCCATAATTGGAGCAAAAGTATTTTTGCTCCAGAGGTGGAGCGAAAGCATCCTTTTGCTTTATTTAAAGCCTTTGAGCAACTTTACTTTCTGGATAGCTTTAGCTCCATAAGTGAACTGAAGATGATTTCACTTTACTTATGGAGAGAAAGCACCCTTGGCCATATACTTCAAGACCATTGCGCTTTTATTTGAATTTAACTCCCTAAGTGGAGTGATAGAGAGTTCCGCTCCACTAGTGGAGCGAAACCACATTTGACCTTAACTGTCTTTTTTTGCACTTTAACTTTGCAGATTTAAAGAAGGTGTTTTCACTCCCCCTGTAGAGCGAAAGCACTTTATGCCTTAGCCAAGGCTTAGAATGTTTTCCCCCCTTCCTTTAATAGGAACCTTCGCTCCACAATTGGGAGCAAAAACACTTTCGCTCCACTAGTGGAGCAAAAGTGTCCCTTCCTTGGGTTTTAAAGGGAAGCATGCTCTGTAAAGGAGCAAAAATTATTTAAGTCATCGAAAACTATCACCACATATGAAGAGTGAAATGAACCTGCAAAAATCAGATTTTAAGCAGAAAATCATTCACAATTTTGCATGCGAAATGACAGGAATTGTGCAAAAAAACCAGATAAACCAAAGAAACTAGAGAAATTAAAGAAAACATTTTTGAGGAAGAAAGTGAAAGGATATAGTTGGTGAAAACATAGTAAACATAACAACATATTAACCATTTTTTATGGAAAAAGGGAAGTTTTACAATGATAACTCCAAAAACTACACACAACTTAAAATTATATAAAATGTTGCAAGAAGGCCAACATATCTGGCGGCTCGTAGGGTATTGACCCTACCTCAATGCAAATATCCTAGACCTTATCCTTGGGTTACAGAGTCATATTTACTTTTAGCATCCTCAGACTACTCATCATTGCTACTTCGTAGTTCTTCAATTCAATCCTTTTCCTCTTCTTTTTCTTTCTCACCTTCTACCTTGTGTGGTTGGGGGAGAAATATTTCTAGAGAGCTCTAAACACATGTTGGTACATTGTGGTAACATCAACCCAATGGTTGAGGTAAAAGGTTGGTTGTTTTTGGAGCTCTTATATTAGGTAACAAAATGTCTCAATTCGCTCAATATCAACAAAATCTAGCCTCCAATTGAACTCCTACAAGCAAGACTTAGTCATGGCATATTTTACCATTAAAGGTATCACTTATGAATCTAAAATTGGATCCTCCCAAGCATCAATGTCTAAGGTATTATCAACAAATGCTGCCCATATTGGCCTTAACTCCTTGAGAGGAGGAATGGGTCCTTCATTTTCTGTGAATTTGGGGATGATAATTTGTGCGATGGCATTAAACTATTGCAGCGAAACATCTCTCTCCTACTGGAGGGCATCTGAGAGCCTATGAGTTTCTTTAGTAAGCTTGAGTTTTATGAAGAAAGAGTCACCTTTTTTGTTTCCTAAGATTGAGCCAGGGAGCTCATGGGAGTAAGGTGGGCATCCACCTTTTCAATTTTATGAAGCTACATGGCTAAGTCTAGCCAAAGATCAACATCTTTCTGAGCAGCTTCTAAAACCAAGCTTCTAATGGCAACTACCTCCTCTACATCCTTGAAAAAATTTAAAATCATGACTCCCTGTGCAGCTCTTGTCAAGAAATACATTAGGAACTATAGGTGCATATCCTTGATGCGCTCCTTAGATAAGACAACAATATGTGATGTCCTCTCTACCAACTGGACCTACAACTATTGAACCTAAATGCCTAGCATATGTACCTACTAATATGCTTGGGTGCACACCTTGCAATATTCATCGACCTCAACCTCTAGTGAAACCACGCACTATCTCAACTGCATAGCTTTAGACTTGAGTGTTTTAAGCTATCCCCTCACCTTTTCCAAGGCCTCCTCAAGCTCAAAGTTCTTTGCCAGTGCTTCAAATAAGCGCTCCTTGTAGTGCTCGCCATGAAAATAGATGGAGCCCATTTTGACTTGAATGTTCCCCATCTTCTATGATGTATTAATCCTTTTCATGTCCTCCATGGTATGGTGGTAAGTGTAATCATTCAGGGTCATCTCCCCTAGGGACTTCAAAACAATGGGCACCTTCTATACTATGTGGAGCTCCATCCTTTTTGGATTGATAATCGATGCTTTCTCAGCTCGCACTAGAGTCTATACCTCCTTCCTATGGTGCCTCTTCTAGCATGATGAGCTATGATACACCTTGTGAATTCTCTCCATGGCTACAAGGTGTTGTGTCATATCCAACTTAGTCTCGAGTGGCTCTTGAACTTTGAGGATCAACATGTAAGGTAAGATAGGATCCTACAACTCAATTTTGGATAGTATATAGGAAATAGGAGGGGAAGCAATTGTGGTAACCCTCAAGGGCACTTGGGTCTAGACAACAACCGAGGAGATGGTGGGCTTAGGCATTGAAATATCAAAGGAAACTAATGACATGATAGCAAAGGGTGATGAAAGGGAAAATGGATTTATCTCTACAATGGTGGAAAATTTAGTGATAGGGTATTTCAAAATAGATGAAGGAGGTCTGGAAGATGTAGATACTATGAAAGTGTTAAGGTGAGTTTCTTAAGATGTGAATGCTGTTGAAGGTGAAGAGAGGGTTAGGGAAACCAAAATGCTAGAAACTATCATGCAGGGCAGCGAAAGAGAAATATAAGGGATGGAGAGGCTAGAGGAAAAAGGAGCAGCGATTAGGGTTTTAGCCATTGATGAAATGACTTTCGAAGAGAGGGAAAAGAGTGAATGCATACCTTTGAGCTTTGTGATCAAAGGAGCCAAGGAAGTGGAACGTTGTGTGTGTTTCTTCTCTCTCCTTGCATTCATCGAACACTTTAGCCTCTAAGTCAATCACTTCCAACTCTCCTTTTTTCTTTTCTAAATGCTCCATGATAGGCATTTCAAGAGCTCTCGATGGGGGTATTATCGATACCATAGAGGAACTAATTCTAGCGAACCTTGGGGCACTCAAGTACGGTCTCTTTGTTGCATGCGATGAGAGACGTTTCCTTAGATTTTCTCTTTGGGAGGGTGCTCTTTTTCTTATGAGGTGATGGCCCATCCTCTCCAACCAATTGCAAACCACTTAGGGCTGCTTTTCCCTTTCTTTGCACCACATGCTTATTTACTTCTAGGTCCTCCACTTCATTAGGGCCTTGTGTGCTTTGAGGCACAATATTGGAAAAAGAGAAGGC
This sequence comes from Wollemia nobilis, assembly GCA_028583015.1. Taxonomy (NCBI): domain Eukaryota; kingdom Viridiplantae; phylum Streptophyta; class Pinopsida; order Araucariales; family Araucariaceae; genus Wollemia; species Wollemia nobilis. The sequence continues at coordinate 1,632,721 of JAQPPZ010015413.1, forward strand.
CCAATAGGTACCCATGTTTTCATCATACACCATGGAGAATTTATCATCCAATGTCATTGGATAGTCAGAAAGCATTTTTTTATTGTAGACTCTCATGATCCACCACTCAGTGATCTTGTGATCTGACCAATGTCATAGCTTTTCCTTCATCACCTGGAACACATCCTTGGGAAGGCTCTACTTTGGGCTGACGTTTGGGTCATAGTCAATCTCCATGGTGTAAAATTCATGCCAAAGGGGTAAGGTCACCATCTCATCAATGTGCCACTCCAACTCACATCCCATAGGGTTATTTTACTGAGCGATGATGTCTGGGTGAGGACAACAATGAAAATATTTCACTTTGATGAAATTATGGAAGACATCAAGTGGATCATACTTCGAGCATTGGGGGAGGTCAACTAACCCAAATTCATACAACATTATCATAAGGACAACATTCTAACCATAGTGCATCACTTTGATGTCTCTAAACTCGAAGGACATAGGACATGTATGCTTCTTTTCTCTGCATTTTTTGTACAAATAATTGGTAAAATCGCATTGTCAAATTATCTCCAAGGTAAACAGGTATGACACGTCATAGTAGGGCAATAGGAAGGGTTTCACTTTGAACCCAAAAATTCTTATTACCAAGCCCTAGGTGTGTAGGAAAATGTCTCCCAACTTCTCATCCACCACTTTATATTTCATCTCGATGAGAACTCGCTCATAGTAGCCATAGATCAGCTCCATTGTAGACCCCAAGAAAACTCAATTAAAATTATAGTATGACTCATCCCTGGACAAGCCCTGTGTCAAGTGACAGATCAATAATATCTTGATTTCGTTTTCAAAATGATTCTTGGGGGTGAAGGTGAAGCATTCATGTAGGTGATAGAAGAAATACCACATGAGCAAGGAGCAATATCTAAATTTATCATCTCTATCACTCTATAGGTAGGATAACGAGAGGTGCATCTACCATGCCACCCCCTCTATCCAATCAAAGAAAACTGGTAGGGTATCTGGCTTCATCTTGGATGGGAAATAGATTTCATTGTGAAAAATAGACTCTGCCATGGACACCTTCCAGTTGTAAACTATAGCATCAATAAAGAGCCCCATCACCCATGCCATAATTGAATAAATATTATGGTACACAATATTTGTCAAGTGCCTGGGTAATTTTGTAAGCTCCCCAGATGAGGGTGATCCTTCCAATTGCTCTCTCATGAACTGGAACATCTGATGTGTGGGCTAATACCTCTCACTTTGCTCAAAATTTGGTGATCTTCCTAGGGATGAAAGCAGTCGAGGGTTTCTTTCCATAGGTAAAAGCCTCTTGAGCAATATCATTTGTAATGGGAACAACTTACTCCCCTTGGAATCCTGCACTATTCTTTTTTGAGCATCATAGAATTATGAAATTACCCACACAAGCTCTGGGTATAGATGCATGGGCGTGCACTTGTAAAAGAATAGGTGAGAGTGGTAAACTATAGCCAATGCATTTTTAGTTGGATGTTCTTTAAATGTTCACTCGATGCACTGGCATAGTTCTTCAAGGTCTTTATGCATCATCAGATAATCCTGAAGTCTGAAAAGCTTATCTTTAGTTGACATTAGCTTTACTATATTTCTCTCACGCTTTCACGGCTTCTTCGAGTCGCTCTCCTTTATGGGTGTCATATTTTATTTGGATGTCTTCTCTCTATTTTCCCCACTCTTCTTACCCATTTCGAAATAATGAATTTTTTTTCTCTTAACTCTTACATAGATAAACGATCAAGAAACTACAGTACGTAAGGGTTGCAAGAGAAAGTGATTGCAATGGAGTGATAGGCACTAAATAGCTCTAGCGAACCCTTCTTCTTATAGCACAACGATCAAATATACCACCTTAAATACCAGCATCAAGAGTTAATGTAGGTGGAGAGAGTGCATGAAAATGTGTGTCCTTTATTTACCCTCGTGTCGGTAGCTTACCCTCTTTAATGATGAATAACAACACCAATTAAGAAAATCCTCCTTGGATCGCATGCTCCTTGGGAGGAGCACTCACTTGGACTTTCCACGGGGAGGTTCACATTAAATTGGTATGGAGTGAAATGACATGCTTGGATAAAGACATAGAACACCTTTATAACATTTTGCTAGGCTAGAAAATGCCTTTCAATTTTATCCCCTCCTGAAATATGGCACTACTCGGATGAATGGCTTAAAAATAAATAAATAAATAAACTAAAAGATAAAAAAAAATGGAAGGGGAAAAGGGGGGCTTCCTCTCCCTAAGTGGAGTGAAAAGGGGTTTCGCTCCACTAGTGGATCGAAAGCATTATTTTTTCATAATCTACAGTAGGTTCTTGTTCGTAGACTCCACCAATCCATTGCCTTGCGGGTAATAATTAGATGAGATATTCAAATAAATCTTGTACCTAATTGTAAACTCACAAATCCTTGTGCTAGTGAAAGGAGTGTCGTTATCATACATTATCACATCAGGCACATCAAAATGAGTGATCAACCCTTGAAGAAAAGAGATAACCATGTCTTGGTTGGCCTGCTTGGTTGGCACTGCCTCCGACCACCGAGTGAAATAGTATGTAGCGATTAAAATGTATTTATGATTGGTTGAGGAGTTGGGATTAATTATCCTAATGAAGTCTAAGCCCAACTGCTAGAACAGAGCTTCTACTTGAATGGGGTGGAGATGAAATGAGGTATTCTAGGTTCTTCTTGTGTAGCGTTAGTATTTGTCACAGTATTGACTGACCTTGAAAGCATCAATAAAGAGGGTGTACCATTAGTAACTTTCCTTGATGATATTTAGGACCATTGGCCTACCCATGAAATGACTTTCTAAAATTCTATAGTAAAACTCTTCAAGGATCCTTGATTTATTTGACTCTCTGATGCACCTTAAGAGGACTCCATCGATATTCTGATGGAATGGTCTATTGGATTTTAGAACATACCGGCCAATGTGTAAGCAAAATCTCCTTCTTTGTGAAGCATTGAAGTGAGAACTATATTTTCCCATGTTGAAGTACTCGACAAGGTCATCCATCAAATCTAGAACTAACAGGTTGGTACGATTGCTTTCAGGTGTAGAGTGCTCTAATTTTGGGCTTGCCACTTTACCTATAGCACTTCTGGCTAGTTCTCGATAGAGTGCTTAGCCTCGGACTAACTTGGTAGGGTGTAATTCAATATAAAAAATTTAGATCTTGAAGATCAGTCCAGCCCTCATATTTCCAAGCTCTCCCTGAATATTGAAACTCCTGACGTTAGGGTGTACCACGTACACTATCGTCTTACTCTGGGAGATAAAACATATAAATTTCTTAAGCAATTTCATCATCATGTGCAATTGTATTTCGATAAAATTATACCTTCCTTCATGCAGTTGGATGATTTGGCTCAAGAACGCTATCAAATGCTCATATCCATCCTCCCTCTTTTGGGTCAGAATAGCTGCCTAGCTTTCTGGTTCTCTGATGGTGTGCAGGATAAAATCCTTTGTGTAGTGAATATTTATAAGAACTAGAGCTTGAGCGATCCACTCCTTGATTTCTTGGAATACCTACTTCCTTACATTGATCCACTTGAACTTGACATCCTTCTTTAGAAGCTCGATCATTGGCTTCACCACTTGGGTGAAGTCGGCTATGAACTTCTTGACAAAGTTGATTTATTCGAAAAAGTACTGCAATGCTTTCTTGTTCGATGGCGGTGGAAGTTGGAGGAGCACTTCATCTCGGGAAGGATCAACATTTAATCCCTTCTCAAAGATCAAGTACTCGAGACGTATCCCTTCCTTCACTATAAAAATCAATTTTTTGGGGTTGATGGAGACCCCAAACTCCTGGTATTTCTCAAAGACTTACTTCCTCCCTCTTATGGAATAATACTATCATATCATCCAATTAAATCATGATGACATGATTTAATAGTTCACCAAAAGCGAGGTCCATCACCATTTGGCAATTTTCTCCTGTGTTCGAGAGGTCGAAGGGCATACACTGATAGGAAAAGGTTCCCCACTTGGTGGTGAACGTAGTCTTATGTTGATCTTCATCCTTGATACATATCTGATTGTAGCCGAAGAATACATCTAGTAAAGAGAATCTCTACACTCCCACCACTACTTGAAGAATTTGGTCAATCTGAGGTAGCGGATAGTGGTCCTTGAGCGACGCTTGGTTAAGATTTCAAAAATCAATACACAAGAGAATGTCCTTGTTCTTCTTTCATACCAAGACCAAGTTGGACACCCAGGAGGAGTGCTTGATCAGATAGATGATCTTTGCTTCAAGCATCTTCATATGCTCAGATCTCATTAGCATCTTGATCTTTGGGTTGATAGGTCTCTATTTCTACCTGAAGGGTTTGATCCCTTATTCCAACTCAATTGTGTGATGGATGATATTCTTTTCATAGCCCCTCAGATATTGACAAAACCAAGCGATTATATCGGGGTACTCCTTGCATAGGGCACAAATGTTTTGGAGCTCCTTGGCTATGCAATTAACCCCTACTTTGATAACTTTCCTCGATTCTAACTCTAGGTCTACAAAATCTCTTTTGTCTACTTTGATCTTATGGGCGAAAAACCTATCATTCTAATCAAACAGACTTTCTAATGTGATCAGAACCTTGGGGATATTATTGTTTTTCAACTGGATCAATCCCTTGCGGTATTTGTCATCCAGAGTCTGATTCTCAATTGAGGATGCTTCATTAACCAAAAAATTGAAAAGATGTTCATCATTGTCGAACACTTACCGTTGGATCTTCTTATCAAGCACATAAGGCCTATAGATCAACCTCACCATTTTTGTCTTATACATCATATTATCCATCGATGAGAACTGGGTGTTGATGGAGGCCAAGAAGTCCACAATCTTATTTCACTCACAAAATTTACTAGATGCTTAGTGTGGTGAAGGATTCAAGCAAATCCCACACCTTGTTGTGGTACACCTTTAGATAGTGCTGCTTGGAGGAGCACTTGTTGGTGACTTGGTTGTAGATCAATTCGGAATCCTTTAATATTTACAACTACTGTATGCCTAGTTTCTCGACTTTCTTGAGTCTGGGGTATAGAGCCTCATAATCTACTGCATTATTTGTATAGCTCCATGCAAGCATGTACAAGTAATTCTTTTATTCATAATATGGAGATATAAGAGTGATACCATCCCCAGCATCATTTTTGCATGATGCACCATTGAAGAAAAGTTTCCATAGCTGATTAGATGTCGGGGGCTTTTCTTCAAGTTCTTTTTTTAGCCTTTTCAAGCTTGGTGAGTGAGTAGCACCGTGAATTTGTCCTAATGATGGCATTAAAATTGGTCATGGAAAATTCATCTTCAACTTAGAGTTCGTCAAGAGATTCTTTCATATCAGGTTCACTTCTTACATTTCTTCTATCATCAGGTTGATAGAGCCCAAGCCTTTCTCCTCATATTCAAGTTTTTTGACATCAAAATTGGTAGGCTTCTCATTGAAGAGCTTAAATTTCTTCCCCTTGAAGGGGATTTCCAAGTGCAAGTAGTCGAGGGAGAGGTAGCCTCCCAACTTGGTCGTGAATTCTCTTGAGAGGCACATACTAAAATATGGCTTGAGGTTGACCACCACGATCTCTTGGATGACTGTGACTTGCAGCATTTTGTGTAAGAGGATCAAAAAATCTTTGATCACCCTTACCATATTTATGAGAGTCGCATCTAGTTGCAACACCCCATGGCTGCTCCGAGTATATTCCATGTCCATGATGTTGCACACCCCTTTGGACATGATGATCATCGTAGTACCAAAGTTGATCATGTAGTTGTGTACGACCCATCATTCCATTCGAATGGAAAGGTAGAATGGTGAGGATTTATTCTTACTTGTGGTCGAAGTCATCAATGGCTAAGCAAACACCATCTGCGTCAGTCTACTCTCCTTATCTTTGGCAGACTTGAGAGGTTCTTGCAAGAGGTCTAATTGATCGATAATTTAGAGGGTGTCATAAATGCTTACCTTGGTAGGGGCATTTTTTATCTCTTTGAATATGTTGTACATCAAAGTGTCAGATTCTCCCACTTCTTTCACAGACTCGTAGGTATTTTGGTATTATTGTGTGGCATCCACCATTTGATGCTTGGTCAGTGAGGGGTATCAGATATTCTCCCTGTCTTGATCTCACATCTCATATTGTGGCTGAGAAGTTGAATCTTTGGGTTGGAAACCCCTTTCTCTAGCTCATGGCGGTAGGAAGTCCTTCAGTAACTCAGAATGTATTGAGGTCATCGTTGGATCGGGAGCTTTCGCTAGCGACTAGGTCCTTTCGCTCCATGGTTTGGGTTCATAAGGCACCTTTAGCAGATCCATTTGGATTGGATCTACCTCAATATGCTTCTTCCTAGCCTTGGTGAGGACTAAGACCTACTCGATGAAAGGCATCATGAAATTATGACCAACTTCTCTGATCATGTTGATTTACCCATCGTAAGCACCATCGACCAGCATCTGGACATAGTTGAGGTGCACCATGAAGGTTTCTTCACTATGCGGGTCATTGCAAGTGGTACACCAATAAGTTATTCTATATGAACCGACTTCTTCACTTTCCAGTATTATCGTATTTCTCTTAGGATCCCTACCATTAGAAGCTTATTCCCTAGTGATTGGGGGAGGAGGAGCAAATCTCCTTGGCTGGAAGCTTTGATCATTTTACCTCCTCCTCATGATAGTCATCTCATTCACCATCATATTTATTGATACCCATAAATCTTGTAACTCTTTGGCCTGATTTGCATTTAAAGTTATCTGAGGCATGAGTAACGACAATGGTACCAATGGTGCAGGTAATGTTGGATACAAGATGAGAGCTAGGAGCTGAGGAATGATGGGTGCTTGATACTTAAAAGTGGGTACCGCTTGATTCTAAGGGTTAGGATTCCATAATTTATTGAGGTACATTGAGGGTGTAAGCATAGACTAATAATATATACTATGATACATGTTTTGAGGTAAATCTGGGTAAATTGGCATAGTCACATTTGAAGATAGATTTTTAATAGCTATGAGGTTGACCTCAGCCTTATGTGCCTACTCATACAAGGCAGGGAATATATTGATATTAGCATGCTAGATGTTCATGCTTATATTCGAATGGAAAACTCTCAAGTAGTAGAACACCGCCTGCTTCAGGGTTTGAGTGAACCTGACGTTAAAATTTGCTACCTCCTCCTGGGGATGCCTCTGGATGGTGGTGAACTGGTGTAACAAAGAGAAGGGGTTTTACTTTTTTGTTGAATCCCCTTATCATATGTTCTATCAATTTGTCCCATGTAGTGATGGTGCTGGCCGAAAGTGATTGGTACCAGCAGAGAAGCTTACCTCGAAGTGATAGAACTAGCAAATTCACCATGATATCTTCTTTGGTGATGTGGTAAATGGTTGCTATTCTAGCAATGTCTTGGACATGCTTTAAGTTGTCTTCCCATACCATCGTATATAGGTAGATCCTTAAATGATGTGGGCAGTACTTGGTTTTGAGCTATCAAGGCTAGTGGTCCTGAGTGATTTAATATAGGAAACTATTTGGATTGAGTTGCACCATCTAGACTGGTGGATTTGGTTGGACCAAATTTTTTTTAACATTTGGTTGAATCATAGGATTCGGTTGAATTGGATAATTTGGTGAATTCGAGGGTAAGCTAGTTTTTGTGTTGGTAGGACTTGGAGTCTACAAAGCAACAACACCTACTTGTGAATATGTCCTATCTAATGAGATATTTGGATAGACCACTCTAGGATATTCTCTGAAAGTGTTAATGTCAAGCTTGAAGAACTCGATTACTTCTGTATTTTTAGCCTTCAATATCGTGTACATGAAGATGTGGGATTTTAATTAGCATTCAAGACTCAGAGGCTTCTGAGTTTAGCTGAGTCACCAGATGTTCAGATTTGACAATAACAAGATGAACATCAACTTCTTAATACTTCTTTTGACGTGGAACATTTGTGTCCCACTAGGCGTGCCAAAAATTATTGGTAATCAAACCCTCCTAGGTATAGATTTTCTAAGTCTATAGTGCCCTAGACCCGCTACCAAGCATTGAATGGCCGAAGGAAAGAAATGTCCTCCATGCCAATCTCTAGTAGGGTTGGTTTTGAAAATAAAATAAAAGTGGTTTGTTTGAGATAAGAGTTAGGGAAGATGTAGAAAGAGAAGGAAATTATTGAAAGGAATGGGAAAAGAGGCTGAAAGCTTGAAATACGAGGATGATGGACAAGAAGCATGATACACAACTTTTTCTCAAACCAAAAGCAGTCGAAACAATATATTTTAATAGAAACTGACACTAAATCCTCTTACCTACATAACCTCTAGGGGTACTCCAACATTACTCCTTCACCAATAGCTAGATCTAGAAACAGAATTCACGTTGTATGACAAAGTGACTAATCCAACACAAAATAGCTTGATATAAGGCATACACAAAGATAAAAGATTCAAGACCGAAACCAAAAATATGTGTTTTAGAAGCAGATTTCAAGATACACAGCTGGTTTTCTAGAAGAGATTGTTCATCCTTATTTACAGTGAAAATTCTAGTTTTTATAGAGGATTCCACCTCTCAAAACATTAATGCCCAACCACTTCTACGATGGTGGCAGATAGATTCGATCCGAAATTGACTTAATAGCATAAACTTGATTTTACATATAACTTAGCATTGAATGTAGAAGGTTCCCTTGATCTACCATGATCAAATGGCTCAGAACGCAGCTTCGAAGTCATTTGGGTAGTCAATGGCGATTATGTGCAGCTTTTGTTGTTCTTGGGGGCCCACTTGGAGTTTTGCTCCATAATTGGAGCAACAGTATTTTTGCTCTAGAGGTGGAGCGAAAGCATCCCTTTGCTTTGTTTAAAGCCTTTGAGAAACTTTACTTTCTAGATAGCTTTAGCTCCATAAGTGAAGTGAAGATTATTTTGCTCTACTTATGGAGAGAAAGCACCCTTGGCCTTATACTTCAAGACCATTGCACTTTTACTTGAGTTTCACTCCCTAAGTGGAGCGATAGAGAGTTTCGCTCCACTAGTGGAGCGAAACCACCTTTGACCTTGATTGCCTTGTTTTGCACTTTGACTTTGCAATTTTCAAGAAGGTGTTTCTGATCCCCCTGTGGAGCAAAAGTACTTTATGCCTTAGCCAAGACTTAGAATATTATCCCCCCTTACTTTAATAGGAACCTTTGCTCCACAATTGGGAGCAAAAACACTTTCGCTCCACTAGTGGAGAAAAAGTGCCCCTTCCTTGGGTTCGAAAGGGAAGCATGCTCTGTAAAAGAGCAAAAATTATTTAAGTCACCAAAAACTATCACCACATACGAAGAGTTAAATGAACCATGACATCACCCCATGCTAAAACATTCACAATTTTGCATGCGAAATGATGAGAATTGTGCAGAAAAACCAAAGAAACAAAAGAAATGAAAGAAAATAATTTTGAGGAAGAAAGTGAAAGGAGACAACTAGTGAAAACATAGCAAACATAACATCTTAATCATTTTTTATGGAAAAAGAGAAGTTTTACAATGATAACTCCCAAAACTACACACGACTTGAAATTTTACAAAATGTGGCAGGAAGGCCAACACATTCCTTTTTTACTCCAAACACAAAATTCTTTAGACTTTGATGATGTTCTATTTGTTCTAGGTCACAAGAAGAACTTGATTTCAATTTTTATTATGGATAATAAGGGTTATGCAGTATATTTCAATAACTAGCATGTCCTTATTAGACCAAAAGAATCTAACCCAAAAATAGCACAAGTGATATACAGGTTGTAGGGTAACCTATTTGAGCCCTAGTTCACAATAGTAATAGCTTGTGTGACTTGTGGTATAATAGGATGGGTTACCTGCATCATAGAGCATTGCCTATTCTAAGGGAGATAGTCATAGGTCTTCTAGATTTCAGCATTGAGCAACAAGGAATATACAAAGGTTGCACACTTGGCAAGCATGCCAAGGTTGTTTTCCCAAATAACAAGCATAGATCTAAGGAGATACTAGATCTAGTATATTTGGATGTTTGTGGACTGATGTTAGTAGCATAAATTTTGGGTAGCATGTACTATGTTTTCTTTATTTATCATTTCTCTCGCAATATATGGATCTACTTCTTAAATACCAAGGATGGAGTATTTAGTAGGTTTTAGGAGTTCAAAGCTCTAGTTGAGAACCAAAAAAATAATAATATTAAGGTCTTAAGATCTAACAATGGGGGTGAATATAACTCCAAGGATTGTGATGATTTTTGTAAGCAAACAAGAATCAAGAGGTAGTTCATTATTCCATACAATCCACAACAAAATAGAGTTGCAGATCGAAATAATTGATCCATCATAGATGTTGTTAAGTCCATGATTCATGACCAAGGTTTGTCAATGTTTCTTTCCATAGAAGCATGAAACATAATAGTCTACATATAGAACAGGTGTTCTCATAGGATCTTGGAGGAAAAGACACCATAGGAGGCATTCACTAGTGTGAATCTAGACGTGACTAATTTTTGCATCTTTAGATGTCTAGTTTATATCTATATTTTGATAGAGAAGAGTACCAAGTTGGACCTCTCCAGTAGGAAGGGTTTATTTTCAAGTTATAGTTAGACTTCAAAAGGTTATAGAGTCTATATTCCATAATAGAGAAATATAGTAGTGAGCAAGGATAAATTTTGAGGAGGATGTTACATCTAGGAAGTCTCATGTGCCTATTCTAGTGATAGAGAATGAGGAGCAAGAAGCTTCGAATGTTGAGCTAGGATCACCAAAGACACTAGTGGTTTCTAGTTCAGGATAGCAACCTTCAAGTGAGGAGGAGGAGACATTAGCCCCTTCTAGTTATATTAGGAGACCTTGATGGCTTACACATACATTAAGGGATGCTCAAGAGTGTGTTGAGGCTCCTAGCAGCATTATTAGAGAAAGAAAACCTCCAAGGATTTTTTAAAACTACATGGTATTTATGAGCAACATCATAAATTCTTAGCCTTCCAATTTTTAGGAGGTGGCAGACCAGTAGGTTTTATGAGATGCCATGGTGGAGGAGTATACCTCCATCATGAAGAATGATGTTTGGGATATAGTACTAATATTAGGATGGAAGTCAGTTGTGAGTTCTAGGTGGCTCTACAAAATTAAGCATGTTGTAGATGGCAACATCAAGAAGTTCAAGGTAAGATTTGTGGCGAGAGGATTATCCCAGAAATAGGAAGTGGACTATGATGAGACTTTTTCTCTAGTCACCAGATGCACTTCTATTAGAGCAGTTATATCTTTAGCTTCATTTATGGGATGGTGGATTCATCAAATGGATGTAAAGACAACTTTCCTTAATGGGGTCATTGAGGAAGAAGTGTACATAGATCAACCTCAAGGCTTTGAGGTAAATGGGAAGGAGTTCCATGTTAGGTTTAAGAAAGATTTATATGGACTCAATAGGAACCAAAAGCATTGTATTCTAGGATAGATGTATGCTTTTAGATTGTGGGATTCATAAAAAGTGATGCAGATCCTAATCTATATTACATATTTGTTGGGACCGATCTGCTCATTTTGGTGCTATATGTAGATGACTTGTTTCTTATGTGCAAAGAATCTCATTGTAGGGTGAAAATCATATATGGAATTTGAGTTTGATATGGACAACAACATGGTATATTTCTTGGGTTTAGAGGTTTAGTAGAGATCAAGGGAGATATTCCTTGGGTAAGGTAAGTATGCAGTTAAAATCTTGAAGAGGTTTTGGATGGAGGACTACAAACCTATGGCCACACCCATGATCACTAATCTAAAGAAGGTGATAACTTTAGATTCATAGTTGGTAGACCCTAGTTGTATAGGAAACTAAAAGGATCCTTGATGTATTTGTTTAACACTAGATCAAATATATGTTTTGCAGTGAACACCTTGAGTTAGTTCATGGTGGAGCCAAGGCATGAGCATTAGGTAGCAGTAAAACATGTGCTTAAATACTTGACGAACATAGTGGAGTATGGTCTTATATATCTTGGATATGGTGAAGTGAGGTTGCAGGGGTGTATAGAATTGGATTGGGAGGGCAGTATAACAGACAAGAAGAGCACCTCAGGGTGTTGGTTTAGCTTGGGATCAAGCATGATATCCTAGTTCAACAAGAAGTAAAATTACGTGGCACTTAGCTCAATAGAGGTTGAATACATGGTAGAAAATACTTCTAGTTGTGAGGCCATATAGCTTTACAATTTTCTTATAGTATTTATTGATAAATATTTGGATCCCACGATGATATACTATGATAATCAAATTTGTATCAAACTATTTGAGAATCCAGTATTTCATGACAAGTCCAAACACATGGAGATCAAATATCACTTCATATGAGATAGGATTTAGAAGAGAGCAATAAAGCTTCAATATATTCCTACATATTAGAATGTAGTTGATATTTTTACCAAGTCCTTAGTGAAAGGGTATTTTGAAGCATTCAAAGATAAACTTGGATTGGTGTAGAATTCCGTCTTCGCTAAGAGGGAGTGTTGATAAATGTAGCTCAAACAGGAACTTCTTATATAGGCTTTAGTATGCATGTGTTGGAAGTGGTTCAAGATATTTTTAGGATGATGCAAAGGATGATATGGCATAGTGGGACCCACAACAGAGAGTGGGAGAATCTACATGGTACTTGGAGTTGTGTCTTAGGTTTAAATTTCCTATTAGTCCATTTCCTCTCATTATTTGTAAAGTGATAATTCTATTTTGTAATTCACTTAAGTGATTTAATCTTGACCATACATCTCAATATGAGATGAGAGATCTAATATTGTCCATACATATAAAAATATTAGGTTTAGAGAGATTATTATTTCCTTTTTAAGCATAAAAGAAGGGAAAGAGTGTTTTACACAATAGAAAGAAAAGAAGAACCGGTTGCTAAAGAAAAATTTTAAGCTTAGGAGGAGAAGAACAATGAAATTGTTGGCCAAAAATGTAGCAAGAGAGTAGGTTGTCTTGTTGTAGTTGTAACCTCCTCTATTCTGTAATACTCAGGTTCATATATATATTTTGCTTTCATTGTTCATTTTCAGCTATTGTATGATTATTGCATGCTTAGAAACTATTTTTATCTTAAATAAATTATAAATTTGATATGTTTAGAAAGAAGTATAGGCTAGCAGTCATCGAGAGTTAAAAAATTCTTCAATATGCACACCAAACACACTCTAGGATCTTCCTATTTTTAAGAGCATTTGGATAGATATTTTCATGGATTTTATTGAAGGGCTTCCCAAGTTTAGGGGGAAAAAATCATTCTTTTGGTGGTGGATCCTCTCTAAGTATGCTCATTTTATCCTCTAGCCCACCCCTACAAGGCTTAAATAGTTGCCCACATATTCCTTGATTCCATTTTTTGCCTTCATGGCATGTCAAAATCCATTATTTTTTACCATGACCCCACCTTTACTCGTCATTTTTGGTAGGAACTATTCAAGCTGCAAGATACACAACTCAAAAAAATCTCAACATACCACCCTCAAATGGATGGGCAAATAAAAATTGTCAAGAAGTGCTTATAAACATATCTATATTGCTTTGCATTTGAGCAACCAACTCATGGATCAAATGGATTTTATTATCCAAATGGTGGTATAATACTTCATATCACTCTACCACCAAGATGACACTATATTAAGTAGTCTATGGACACCCTCCACCATTTATTTTATCATACATTCTGGGAAGTTACAAGGTTCAAGTTGTATATTTCACTCTTGGGAAATGTGCTCAAATCCTCCAACATATCAAATATAATTTGGCTATGGCACATAATCATATGAGACAATAGGATAATCTACACTAATTGGAAAGCAGTTTTAATGTTGGGGATATGGTGTTGTTATGCTTGCATCCATACAAGCAATCATCATGGAGACTACATGGTCATCAAAAGCTAGCAACTAAATTCTATGGACCATATAAGGTACTCCAGTGGATTGGCCCCATAGCCTACAAGCTCGAATTACAGGCCTCATTCTCCATACATCCAATTTATTATGTCTCCTCCTTAAAGGTCATTGGTAGTCATACACAAGTTCAATCAACACTACCATATTTGGATGAAGAAGGCTTAGTAATCTTGGAACCTGAAATTATTCAGGACCAATAGATGCACACATTTTGGAATTGTATATTCATTGATGTTTCAATTCAATTGTAAGGATTACAATCAGAAGATGCCACCTAGGAGTTGCTCCATCAACTTTAGCAATAGTTTCCTCACTCAAAGGTTTGATGATAGCTTTTTGAAGGAGGAGGGCATGTTAGGACACTATTCTAACATAACTATCACTATACAATGTTGCACCTTGTGTGTGTGTGGGCCCAATATAATGTAATTTCTATCATAGGCAGGAACTAAAACTTATGTAAATAGGAGAATGATGTAACAGTTATTTTATTTTAAGTAGGAGTTAATATTATGTATAGTTACTAATTTGTAAATATGAATCTATATAAATATAGGAGTGGGAAATGAATGAATCATCTCATATTTTATATTGTAACAAAGCTCTACTTCCAAGGAGGTTTCCCCCTTGAAGAGGCCTACGATAATATAAGTTTTTCATATTTCTTTTTAGTGATTTTTATAAATGCTTGTGTTATTTCATTTTTGCATTGCTATTGTGGATTATGCTTATTTTTTATCCGAAGGTTCCTAACAAAGTACCAATACACATTTGAGTTTACAATAAACTTCACGTGTGAATTATCACATGAGGCATATTGTCTTTAGAAAATTATGACATATAGCTTGAAACAACTTATCTCTTTGACCATAAAGCAACTTATTACGCCTACTCTTAATAATTATTTTTACACATCAATGGCATGCCTTACTACATCCCTAAGTGTCTTCCCAATACAAAAGTAAGATTCATTTAAATCATTTCTTAGTCTAAAACATTTATGCCACTCATGGTTTTTCTAGAGACACTTGATCCTACCAAGAAGATGTTCCTCATAGCATAAATTCTAGTCACTTTTGCATAGTCTTTATAGATGGACACACTAATTTAGCTTTACTTTGATGTTTTCAAGAACCACAAAGAGTCTCTCTTTATTATGTTATTAAATATAAAGTTGATTTGATTCCAAGTTCATCTATTCCAAATCGTCCCCCTCTACGGTTACCTAGTTTAGGAGAATGATGAGATCTAATGTCAAATAGAGTAATTGACAACCAAAAATAGAGTTGTCAAAAAACCATATTCCTATAATAATTCAATAATGATATCACTAAGAAAGTATTGTACTTGGCACCTATGCAATGACTATTGTGCTCTCAACAAGTCAATATGAGGAATAAGTATCCACTGCCTCCCATAAATTATCTTTTGGAATAACTTTTGGACTTGGTATTTCATGAAGATTGACTCTAAGTTGGGTTACCATCAAGTTCCAATCAATCTTGAAGACATATAGAAGAAAACTTTCAAGATTAATGATGAGGAATAAAATTCTTCATTCCGTTAGATATTTAATTAAATTAAAATTTTAATAATTATATTAGTTAGTAATTAATTATTAATAATTAATAATTAGTTAATAATTAATTATAATTGTATTTAATTAATATTTCATTGAATGAGAAATTGTATTCCTCATCAATTAAGGAGGGGTTAATTAAGTTGTTGGTTATGTCCTTTAACTTGACCAATGTGTCATCCATGTTCATGTACTTGATATATAGACCTTTCATTGATCCTTCATCATGTCTGCTTGGATGGCATTCTCATATATAGTAATACATAGGAGGAACATGTTGAACATGTGAAGCAAGTCTCGGATATTTTGTGCTAGCATAGGTTTCAAGTTAACATGGTTAAATATACATTTGATTCTCATAGTCTTAATACCTACACTATATCATTCATTGTAATGGTATCCATGTAGATCTAGAAAAGGATAATTTAACTTTAGCTCAAATATTTTTTAGAATTCTCCAAATTCTACCATATTTTTATCCTTGTATCTTTACATGTATCTTACCATTCAAATAAATCATGCATGGTGGGGCATCCTTCAAATGGGCTAGTATAAAACAAACATTTGAAGAACTCAAATACTTCCAAAGCACCATTGCTTACCCTATTGAACATTAAGGCTAGTGCATCAAATTATGCACTTGGTGACATTCTCATAACATGACCACTTGTCACCTATCAACCAGAGACCTTCAATGACACAATACAATTGTACTCCGCCTAAGAAAAAGAGTTTTATTCCATCATAAAAATAATTTACCAACATCACTATCACAATAACACAAAAACCAAGATTACTCATGAGAGTTATCTATATTACATATCATATTAAAAGTGAGGAGCAAAAGCTTCCTTATAAAGGATTACTATAAGTCGATTCAATCCACTTTATGAATGTGGGATAGATCGAGATACACACTAAAGTGAAATACAACTTAAAAGCATAAAATAACCTAAAGTCACAATGACTTTATTAATGCCTAAGTCTAAAAGCTAATTGACCATTATTAATCTGATATTAATCTAACACCCTCCCTTAATGGTCAATCTACTAACCACACCAAGCTTATCCCAAAATTTTACATGTTTGTCAAGACCCAAAGACTTGGTAAAGATGTCTATAGTTTGGTCCTCTATTGGACAATACTACAACTTAATAGTTCCATTCTCTACAAGTTTTCTGATGAAGTGATAATGTATTTCAACATGTTTGGTCTACTCGTGGAAGATTGGATTCTTGGCTAGTTTGAGCACCCCTTGATTATCACAAAATAAGGGTGTCAACTCTGTTTGATGCATCTTCATATATGAAAGCATCCTCTAGAGTTAAACTGCCTCATGCTCTTCTTTCACTGCTCTTCAATATTCTGCTTCAGTCGATGAAAGGGCAATTGCATGTTGCTTATTGTTGGCCCATGTGACTGCACCCATGCTAAGGTTGAAAACATGCCCATAAGTGGATTTTGTGTCATCTACATAATCTTCCCAAATTTGAATTTGTATACTTACATAGCCTAGGATATTTGCTTCTGTTATACAGAATGCCAAAATCAAGTGTCCCTTTCACATATCTCAACACCCGCTTCGCTGCAGTCCAATGTTCTACTTTAGGCGTTGTCATGAATCTGGAAATGAAGCTCACAACATAACTCAAATCAGGTCTAGTGGTTGTAAGATATATCAAGCTCCCCACTAGTTGCCTGTATACTGACTCATTAACTGCCTTAGAGTCAGTTTTGGCTGAAATTTTCAGCCCTTTCTCCATAGGCGTAGACAAGATTTTGCAATCTGTCATTCTGAACCTGTCAAGCAAACTCCTGGCATATTTTATTTGTGAGACAAAAATATTGCTACTTGTTTGCCAGACTTCTACACCTAGGCAGTAATGTAGGAGACAAAGCTTTACTCAAATTAGATTTGATCTGTTCTATAGCACCTACCTCACTACCTATAATGATGATGTCATCCACATATATAACCAGAAGGATGATCTCATTACCTATGCTTTTGACATACATATTTGGATCTGAAGGACTCTATTGGAACCCTTGTTCACCCAAATACTTATCAATTTTAATGTACCATGCCCTGGGTGCCTGCTTCAGGCCATATAGAGCTTTCTTCAGTCTGCAAACAAAGTGCTCCTTCCCTAGAACCTGAAAACCCTGTGGTTGGCACATGTAGACTTCTTCCTCCAAATCTCCATTGAGGAAGGCACTCTTCATGTATTGTAGTTCTTCCCAAAGAATCTTCGATTTTCTTCCAACATGATATTGGGTAAAGAGGCCATAGCTATAGGTCAAATGTGCATAAATATATACTAAAATAGAGGAAAATGCTAGAAATACCTGTTCTTCCCTCCCTCAATCCATAATATTGGAGTAAGAACACCTGGATATTGGCTCTAAACACTTGTATTTGTGTCTTTTGAATGTTGATTCGGGCTATTTGTATCAAAATCCGAGCCTGGAAACTCCTCATACTCAGAATCCTCCCCCCTTTTAGGTGGAGTTGCCAAACACTTGATATCATATCATGATAAAATGGAACACATAAAAGAAACCAAGATTACTCATGAGAGTTCTCTATATTACATATCATATTAAAAGTGAGGAGTGAAAGCTTCCTTATAAATGATTACTATAAGTTGAGTCAATCCACTTTATGAATGTGGGATAGACCGAGATACACACTAAAGTGAAATACAACTTAAAAGCATAAAATAACATAAATTCACAATGACTTTATTAATGCTTAAGTCTAAAAACTAATTGAGTAATATTAATATGATATTAATGTAACAACCACTATATAATGGATAAGAATAACATCATCTATTTTTATTATTGGTTTATTTAGTTTCTTTACATTTAAAGTAATTTAGATAGTTATGATTCATGTAGTGCATGATCCACTTACAAAAAATCTACCTTATGATATGACATTTCAATGGAAAGAAGAACCAAGCAATTAAGTACCTTAGTTGTCCACCATACCAGGTGTTTTTCATGGTAACAGATGTCTATGATCATAACTTCAATGAGTTGGAATCACTTTAGATTGATTACTATAATATGTATTTTTACCATCAAGTAATGTAGGGAAAGCCAATTGTTAATTATTATCTTTTTTATGGACTTCCTTATTACTAGGTCGTTTCTAATTCATGTCAACATGCCTTGCTAACACTTCATCTACGAGATGCACTACTCCAAAATAGTTCAACACTTTGGCATTAGCAAAAAACTTGCGACTTTTGAACAATATGTCTACTAACCTCACATGTATCAAGATATAGAACTTGACATCCAATCCTATGTTCCCTACAATATTTTCAAGCCGATGCCTATGAAGTTGGGATTACCATTGCAAGTTCTTTCCAAACCTTGGAATCCATAAATATGAATTTACTCTAGGATATACCTTCAACTAGGTGATAAAGTATTCATTTTCATCATGATCAATAGTTTCTCAAGGGTGGTCCTAACAATATCATGTAAGAAAGATTTTAATATCGCTCAGATAATACATATATTATTTCTATAAGTATGATTTAACCATGACATCCTAGAATCCATTTTATGAGGTTGTGATTCCAAGTTTATTAGATTTTTTTGGCAACACTTATTGGATTTACTCTTGACATCACTGTAAATCACTTTATTACTTTCCATCTATAAATAGATGGACATTTTGATATGGTTAACAAATAACACCCTTTATTTGTTCAATAAATACTTGGATACCAGGCTAAAGAGATCACAGTCAGATGGATTAGACGTTTTTCGCAGGACTGCCCAAACTGCCGAACTCGTTTCGGCCATATCTCACTCATCCGAACTCGGATTGAGCTGAAATTTTGAGGGTAGATGCCTGAAAAACCCTAGAACGTCTCCACCAATTTTCATATCATTTGGAGCAACACAGATCCTAGCGCATCCCTATGTGTGAACGATATATTTGGCAAGCGGCTATGCGAGGGTTTCATCTCGGGTTGAGTGCAAGCAGCTCCGGAGGTTGGTTTTTAGGGCCTTCGGGCCCTAGCGGCCAATATTTTTGTGGTTTATGCTCAATATTTTAGCAGGAAATGTTGCAGGGGATACAAGATGGGTTAGAAATTTGTCTTTCAACAGATCATACTGTGAACTTGAGTGACAACGGCTTCCAATTTGCTGCACAAAAGAAAATTGAAAACCATACCTTTCCACGACGTCTAGGGCAAGGATTAAAGAGATCACGAAACAAGTTTCAAGCAAGTTGATCAAAAAATGGTTCATATATCAAATGAATATGGTGCTAAGGTGCATCCACAAAATAATTCTACTGTGAAAACCCCTCGTCAAGGGTAAGAATTTCGAAGACTCAGTCCCAAAAATGAATTTTAGGGATGCCCTTCGTGGTGGACAGCCTCAGCCCAATGCTAATATCAATATTAGGGCTTCCCATAAACCTCTAAGAATGCCTAAGATTGATCCCAGGAAAACGGAGTCAGGATGTCTTAAAGCAACTGATGGAACTCCTATTGTTAAGCTTGATATGGGTAACATTCAGACCGGCATTGAAGATTTGGAAAAAGAGGACTAATTTGTCGGTTCATGGGTTTTCATCCGAGTCTATCTCGCTTTCAAAGTCTCGGGCTGCAAAAAGCTGGAAAACTAAAGGTGAGTTACAAATCTCTATTTATCCAAATGGTTATTTTCTTGTTTTATTTGCTAATAATGAAGATAGAGAGAAAACTTTTCAAGGGGGTCCTTGGTTTTTTGGAAGGGCATGGCTTTTCATGAAGCCCCGGCATACTAAATTTAAAGCCGAAGAAGAGATGCCTTCTATAGCTCCCGTGTGGGTTAGACTCTTTGGCCTCCCTATTGAATTTTGGAATCCTACTATTTTTTCTTCAATTGGAAACTCTTTAGGAACTTTTATGATGACTCGCTGATTGTACTCAAAATTTTGAACATATTATTTATGCTCGGATTTGTGTTTTAATGGATTTTGACAAACCCCTACCTAAAAATATCACATTACAATTTGGGGAAGACACTTGGGAGCAAGTAGTGGACTATGAGAACATTCCTTTTCGTTGTAGAATTTGCCATGAATATGGTCATTTGGCCATGCTTGCCCAAATAAAATTCCTGATCAAAAGAAAGAAGATATAAACTCAAGAGGTTTCCAAATACCTAAGAAGAAGAACACTCTAAAAACCAGTTATGAAGGATCAATCAAAGTCATTTGCTAATATGTTTGAAATCCTTTCCACAAATGATGTCCCAAGTGAGGAAGAGGAAATAATGGAAACCGAAATCTTAGAAACACAATTTAAATATGAAGGGAAGAACTCAGAGACAAACCAACAAATCAAAGGTTTTCAAATAAAAAAAAGGAGAAAATTTACACAAGAAAAACAATATTTCAAATGTCAAAACTTCAAATAATGCAGGTCCCAATATAGACTCCATTGAACCATCTAGTAAAATTTTGGCTGTGTATGAGCATTCTTCAAGGTTAGAAGCCATCTCAGATTCAATTGGAATAAGTCAAGAAACAGGGAAAAAAATTGAAGATGGATTCTAATCAAAAAGTAGGTCGCAAGACCAATCAATATCATATGGTAAAAGAAGGTGAAAAGCTTGTAGAGGAAGGTAAGATTAATGCCCTTCCCAACTTTTTTAGCCCTGGTATTAATGAAGATCATCACTTGGAATATTAGAGGACTCAAAGGGAGTCTTTCAAAACAAAATGAAATTAGAAGAATGATTCAGATAAATCATCCACATCTTGTTTTCCTTCAAGAAACAAAGATGTCAATGGAGGATATGGACTTAATTGCCAGAAAATTTGGCCAACTGGAAAGTGGTTTCCCTCGCTCCCAAGGGACTTCGGGTGGCATTGCTTGTCTTTGGGACCCAAAAGAGGTAGTTATTCACCATATGGTTGGCAGTTGGGGTTTGTTGGCTATAGCTATTCAAAGTAGACATTCCAACCAGATTATGCTCTGCATTACTGTTTATGCCCCGACTTCTTTGGAGGAAAAAGAAGACAATGGAAGGATATTACTCATATTATCTCTCATTTTCCTAAAGCTTGGATCTTGATCGGAGGAGATTTCAATACCATCCTCTCTCTGGATGAGAAAAGGGGGGGAAATAGAAATTTGGACAAAAGCACCGACCTCATGAGCGAATATATTGCAAACCTCCATCTTGTGGATATCCAACCGGATAATGGCCTTATGACTTGGTCTAACAGAAGGCAAGGCTTAGCTTGTATAATGGAGAGATTGGATAGGTTTTTGCTCTCTGAAAATTTCTTAATCCATGGTCACATTCCTAAAGTGAAGACTCTTAATAATGTTGGTTCGGATCATTGGCCACCATGGTGGAAATGTGGAAAACCAATGTGAGTTTCTCTCCTTTTCGTTTTCAATTAATGTGGCTTAGAGACATTTCCTTCAGACCTCATGTGCAACAATGGTGGAAGGAAGGTAAACCTAGGCATGGGACTAAGATGTTCTGTTTTGCCAAAAGACTGCAATACATTAAATCCAAAATCAAGACTTGGAACTGGAAAGAGTTTGGGGATGTTCATAAAAAAAACATGAAGTTATTGCTCATCTTGAAAATTTGAATAAGAAAATCCGTTTAGATGGCCTCACAGAGAAGAGAAGTGCAGATGAAATTAAACTCACAACTCAGTTAGAGGAATGGGAAAAAAGAGAAGAAATCTTATGGAAGCAAAAATCTAGAATTCAATGGCTCAAAGAAGGAGATCGAAACACAAATTTCTTCCACAAATCTCTTCTAGCTCGAAGATCTCACAACTTTATTTCTTCCTTAAAATCAGATTCTGGAGATGTTGTTTATACTTGGGATGGCATGAACTCTATTGTTGTTGATTACTTTTCCAATATTTTTGTTGCTACTCCTCTTGACTCAACTTCACAACAAAATGTTCTTCAAGCAATCCCTTCTCTTATCACTTCGAGGAGAACTCTATTTTGACTCGCTCCCGTTACTATCAATGAGCTTCAACAAGTAGTTTTTAAATGCAAAAAGGGAAAACCCTGTGTCCCGATGGTTTTCCTATTGAGTTCTACCAAGAGTTCTGGGATATCCTTCATGTTGATTTATTAGAGGTGGTGGAAGAAGCCAGGAAAGCCAAAGAAATTTTGAAGGTTATCAATAAAACTTATATTACTCTTGTTCCAAAAGCTCAAGAGGTTGATCATATCTCAACTTTTAGACCTATTGCTTTATGTAATGTTCTTCTCAAAATCATTACTAAAATCATGGCAGAAAGGTTGAAGCCTCTTTTGCATAAGATTATTTCCCGGAGCAAGGGGGTTATGTGGAAGGACGTCAAATAGTAGATGAGATAGTTCTTGCTCAGAAGCCATCCATTCCATGGATATGCAAAATTCTCCTTCTATGTTCATTCGGTTAGACTTATCCAAAGCTTATGACAGAGTGGATTGGCACTTCCTTATCAAAGTTTTGAGGCAATTTGGTTTCTCTAAGGATTGGATGGATTGGATTATGGGATGTATCTCTTCGCTTCCTACTTAGTTCTTATCAATGGCAGGCCTTCTCAGTCTTTCCCAGCTTCCAGAGGTATTAGGCAAGGTGACCCGCTATCCCCTTATTTATTCATCATTCTTGCTGAATGCTTGGGTAGGACTATAACCAAAAAGAGGGAAAACAAAACCCTTGAGGGAGTTACCATTGCTCATGGAGCTAGACCTATCTCTCATCTTCAATTTGTGGATGACTCTACTCTTTTAGGTAAAGCTACTAAGGAAGCTTCTAATATTAAGCAAATCATTAGCTATTTTTCTAAGGCTATCAGGCGCTTGATCAATGAAGACAAATCTAAAGTTATTTTCTTTCACCGCTCCGCTAGACAGAATCCATGGTCTTGGATAAATTAAGATATAAGAAGACCTCTCTTCCAATCACTTATTTAGGTATTCCCATAAATATTCAAAGGCAAAAAAATAAAGATTGGAATTGGTTGTTGGACAAAGTCAAGAAGAAAATTGGAAAGTGGACCAACAAGTGGCTTTCTTCTGGGGGTAGAATCACCTTGGTAAAATCAGTCCTTCAAGCTATTCCTATTTATGTTTCTTCCGTTTTGAATATCCCAAAGGTTGTTCTTCGAGAATTGGATCAAATCACCATCGTTTCCTTTGGAGTGGTACTAAGGAGAAAAGAAAATGGGCCTTGGTGAAATGGGATACTTTATGTCTTCCTAAGAGTGAAGGGGGGTTAGGATTCCGGTCTTCAATTAATAACAACAAAGCTTTAGCTGCTAAATTATATTGGAGGATGTTGCATAACCCCAATGCTCTTTGGGCCAATAATCTCCGTGCTAAATATGCCGAGAACAAAAGTCCCGAAGACCTTGTTCGCTATCAACTTCCTACCAAAGGTTCTCCCATTTTAGCAGTTCTTAAGACTCGGTGAGGATTTGATAAAGAAAAATTATTTTGGATCATTCATAATGGTCAACATGCAAATTTTTGGACAGATTCTTGGGATGGTCACAAGCCTTTGATAACTCAGCCTTCCCGATTGGAGGCCTTGGATGGAGGAGCTTCACCGAGCTAATTGGATAAAGGTGGCTAATTACTGTCGGTACCATACTGGTAATTCAAAGGTTGGTAGATATTGGATCCCTATTGAGGACCGGCCTATTCAAATCCCAGAAAGGCAAAGACAAGATATCCAAGGCATCCTTCATATGAGATCCCTCTCTTGGTCCCATGAAAAAGATTGTTTTGGATGGAACAACACTACTAAGGGTGAGTATTCAGTTGCTCAAGGTTATTTGACCTTATGCCATAATAATCCCAACCATTCTTCCGACATATTTTCTCAATTGTGGGCTCAAAAGCTCTGGCCTAAGGTGAGGTTCTTTAATTGGCTTTTATTGCATCGTAGGGTGCTTACCGGTGAGCAACTTATGAAGCGTGGTTTTCATGGCCCTTTTAGATGTGAAATGTGTGAAGAGAATGTAGAAAATATCAACCATATTTTTATTGAGTGTACTTTAGCCTCTCGAGCTATGGAGGAGAATGGCCACTTTACTTGGCTTACAAGTGGTCCAATTTTTTTACTTTTGAACAACTTTGGAGGGATTGGCCTAATCAAGAGGGTGTTGATCATTTTATTAGGCAGTTAGTTTGGATGGGTTCTACCATTCTTCTTTGGAATATTTGGAATGAAAGGAACAACCAAATTTTTAATCAAGATAGGAAGGATATTCACTATATTTGGCAAAAGACCATAGCCAACTTAGTTGAATCAGTCCATCAACTCCTTAATCACCCCCAAAACTCCCACCAAAGATGGGATCAAGTGATGCAAATATTGAAGATTAAACCTTCTAAGGGCAACCAACTTAAAGGGAATGTGAGTATTAGTAAGATGGATAGGACTAGAAATTGGCAACCTCCTCCTAAGGATTTTGGAAAAGTCAATACCGATGGAGCCTCTAGAGGGAACCCCGGAAAAGCCAAGGGTGGGAGGAATTGGTAGACTTTCGTATGGCTCCCTGGTTTTTACTTTTGCCGAGAATTTGGGTATTCTTTCTAGTAACCTTGCTGAGGGGTATGGTATCCTCAGAGGCCTTCAGGAGGCTACTAAGGTTGGATGGGAAAAGGTGTTAGTTGAGTCCGACTCTCAACTTATGATTAATCTCTTGAAGACTCCTTCTAAGAATCATAAGGTGGATTGGAGAATAAAAAGAATTATTGAGAAGATTCAGTTAATCCGGATGGGATTTTTGAAAGTTGATTACAATCATGTGGTCAGAGATCAAAACAAGAGTGTTGATGCTTTAGCTAATTGGGCTTTGGACAAAGGTGATCTTACTTGTTATGGCCACCCTCCTATATGGTGGGCTTCTCAAATTAGGGAAGCTCTTCTTTCTATCATTTCTTTGGATGGCTCCAGCTTCAAGGTACCTAGTTTCTTCTTGTTTTTTTTTTTGCTTCTCTTTGGTTCATTCAGTTTTTTTTAGTTCCCTAGCTCATTCTATTCTTTATTTTGTTTCCTCCGTTGATTCTTGCCTTAATAGTCTTCTGGTCTAGATAGGTCATTGTTTTGTTCATTTTTTTTTTTTTTCTTTGTTTTTTTTGTTTAGTTTTTTAAGGTGGGTGGGTTCTTTTGTTTTGTTTTGTTTTTGTGTTCTTTGTGTTGTTTTTTGTTGTTCTTGTGTTTTTGTTGTTTTTTTTTTTTTTATGTTTTTTGTTATTGTTCTTGTGTTTTTTTCGTTCTTGTTCTTGGGTTTCTCTTTGTTTGTGTTATTTCGTGTTTTTATGTGTGAGTGTTTTCTATGTTTTTTGTTTTTGTTTATTGTCTCGTTGTTGGTTGTTTTTTATTTTTATTTTTATTTTATTTTTTAGGTTTTGGTTGTGTTTATTTTTCATGTTTTTTTTGGGTTATGTCTTTGTAGTGTTCTCGTTGTTTTTGTCTTGTTTGTGTTTTGTTATGTGGTTCTTGTGTTTTTCTATGTGGTTTGTGTTGTGGTTTCTTTTATCTTATTGTGCGTGTTTGGTTGTGCTTTTGTTTTTGACACACTCAAGGAGCATGTTTTTTATTTTATTTTATTATTTTTGTTGTTATTTACTTATTTTTAAATTGGTTTTGTGTGTTTGTTTGCTCCTTGAGTATGTCAAAGGTGGTAGGCCAGGTCCGAGTCCTGGGCGTTTTTGGCAGAATGGATACCCCTGCCTCCTTGGGTCTTACCCGAAAGTGGCATCCCTTTTGGGATGTTTTCCACAAATAAAAAAAAAAATTACTTGGATACCAATAGTGAAAGTACAAGAACACATGATCATATCATTATCCTTCTTGCTTTTAAGTTGGATATCTAGTTTGGATCCAAATTTTGAAGAAACGTTTATCCAAAGTATGTTGAATGTAATAGCTCCAATATAGCCACATTGGCTATCTTTATTATTGTTAGCTCAAGCCCTAGGATTAGGTTAGTCAGCCCTTAAGCATTAGGGTTAGGGTTATTGTTTGTTTATCTATTTATAGAGGATTTGTGTCGTAGTTGAGACATTCATATTTGTTATCATCTTATCTAGTGCACATATGAGACTTCACCTTCTCCAAGTGGCTAGATATGTTTCCCTCTCTAAGTGGTTGAAATTTGTACTGATTTGAAATTTGGAATTTGTTGTAATATTTTATTTCTTGCTATTGAATCTAATTATTGTTCTAGTGAATGCTTTCTTTTGCGCACTTTTCAGTTTGCTAATACTTTTGCTATTTCTAAAAGTTATTTTGTTACATCAAAAGATCAAACCACTATGTTATAGTCTCTAAACCATTTTATAAACAATGGAAGAAAAAGTATTTGTTCTATACTTGTTACCTTAAAAATGTATCCAATATTAGACATGAAGCTTCTCAATCTTACATTCCACTTTTGTTTGAACCAACAATTGTTCAGCATCCATTACCTATGATTCAAAATAGTTAAACCTAAAATCAAAGCATTAGTTGTATCTTTAAGGAACTCACACTCCTGAGAAGTTGTTTAGTTTACCATCTAGTTGGAGTTAAATGTGATGGGGACCATCCCTCCTCTAGGGAGAAATAATGATTTAGGGGAAGTGGGGATTTCCTAATCTCTCATTACCACTGAGATCAAAATCCAAAATATGCTAGGGGCAAGGGTTGTTTATGTCTTCATGACCATTAGTCTCACTATCCAATAAGTGCTAATGTAAATACATATTACACAAGGCATTAACCCTCAATTCCATGTCACTGACTAGTATTGACACTTCATCTAGCCTTTAGTGCCAAACAATAGCTCCAAGCACTAAACCAATGCTAGAATCCAATCATATGCAAAAGAACCCAATCAAACACCAAGTGCCAACGTCAACCAACTAGCATACGATGATAAAGCAAAATATTAGTGCCAATTATCAACAAATATTGCCAGCCAACACTCCACTTAGTATTATAGGAAGACATGTAAAGAACTATTATACAAGTCACCATAATTGTTCTTCTATGATTGCTAGAAGTTTAACCATCTCCACTTTCACAGAGTTCAACTATATTGTACATCATGTATATAGGCTACTTAGAATAGATGGATCTCTTGTTAGTAGCATATTGAAGTTGTAGCAATAGAAATAGTCCGACAATCAAAATTATGAAATTTCAATAAGAGTCAAAGGAACTTTTCCCTTAACATCCATAAATGCCCATGGTAGCCTTATGTTTGTATTTGTCACCTATGTTTTAGTGTCAAAGATAGCTTTTCCATTTTAGAGTATTGTATTCTACTCTCCATTCATGTTTGCATTATTTGCAAATAAAATTTTCCACTTATTTACATAATATCTTGCATTTCATGATCATCCCTTAATTGCTATTTTATTTTTTCATTTAACTTGTATGAGGAAGTTTTTATTGTGTCCTGCTTTTTTATAAGGCTCTAATAACTCATTTAGCCTCATCAAGTTTAATAGTTATCCTCTATGCTACCATTTTAGACCTGACAATATGGATCACATACAAAAGGTAGAGTTATCTTGCATTTCTTTTCTTTTGCAATGGAAAGATCCTTCAAAGAGATTCAAATCAAAATTCTTCCCAATTTATATTGCAATGAAACAAACTTTTATTAGTTCAAATACTAAAAAATCAATAACAAAAAAATTGTAGACACCCACATGGCTTGTGCTTGATCTAGACTACTTTAAAAACCCCCTAAACACTACCAAAGTCTAGATAAAATCTTTAAGAAATATGCTAAGAGTTGCAAGACTGTTAATTTTAAGACAATTGATATCGCTACAAGACAAATGCGAGGCATGGTTAGGCAATTCTAGGAATCTAGAATAGAAACAAATAAATATATAATAAAAAATGAAGGCTTAAGCAATGTGGAAATTGTTTAAACAAAGGAATACATTCCAAGCATAAGGAATAAACAACTTTAAGCCTAAATGCAATTAGCCAAGATTAAGCTTCAAGATATTTGTAAATTTAATTAGAGCTCATAAATATATAAATCCCATCGACATCATTTTGACAAGGCTGAAATTTAGCTCTTAGCCTCTTTGCTTTATAAGCTAGGAGATTTAATTCTTCAATAACCATAACAACAAAAAGTACGAAAGCACACTCCAAAAACATTAGATTCAAAAGATCTATTCACAAAAACAAGCATCTCAAAATGTCTTAGCATTTTCCACCCAAACAATATTGTGAAAAGCTTATTGATATTAAGGTTGTTTTCATAGTAAATGTCCCTCAAAAACACCAATTAAGGTGGAAAAAAATATTTCCAAATTATATGGATGTCGCGAAGTGGTGGAATATTCTCAATCCTAAAGATGATGAGCAATTTAAGATAAGATACACATTCATACAAAAGAATCATGTTTTGAGGACAACTCAAATGATTAAGGTAAATTATTTGACCTTTAAACAAGATTTTTAAGATGAGACCAATATTTTCATGAAAACTAACATGAGAGCTTATTGCCTCAATGGTCTTTGTAATCATTGGGGATAATGAGCTTTAGTAGCGAAGAAGACAAGAGTGCATGGAGATCGATTTAAGAGACAAGTTTTATTGTATCAACCTACATTGAAACGTCGTCTTCTAAGAAAAGATGGAATGTTAATAAAAAAAAGAGTATTAAAAGAATCAAGAAAATGACGAAGAACTTGAAGATAAATCCTTCAAGATAAGATCCCCATAAATGAGATTCTTCGTTACAATATCCCTATAAATGAAATTCCTCTAATTTTTGGATTTTAAACTCCAATCATTTTTCTTAATATTTTCCTCTAGTAAAATATTGAATATCAATATCTAAGTATCACATCAACAATTATAGAGTGAGCAATAATTACATTGCAACCACTTTTCCTCTAGTGAAGTGTTGAATATGAATATCTAAGCACCACATCAACAATTAGAAAGTGAGCAATAATTACATTGCACCCACTTTGGGCTTCCTAATTTTTAAAGTGTTTCTAAGAGTTCTGTTCACAACAAGCACCATTCACCAATTTGAACTAAACCTACACCAAATCCTTCTAATCTAATACATTAGACCCAACATATTATCCAAAGCCGTGTTCTAGGCTTTATGTTGTTATATTCATTGCCGTGTTCTAGGCTTTATGTTGGTATATTCATTGTCAAATTGTATTTTTTTAATGCACACAAATAATTGGATTACTTTGAGGATGCTTCGAATGCACACAAATAATTGGATTACTTTGAGGATGCTTCGAACTGTATATAATGAACAATAAAAGGTATTCCCTAATTTCAAGAAATGATTAAGAATAGGTTTTAAAATCCAGTGTGAGAATCTGCCATAGGAAATGATAGCATGTATTAGAAGAAGAGTATCACAATGAGCTAGTTATAAAGCGAGAGGGTCAACTAACTTTATACACATGTTATGACTCAATGTTAATAGGGGTGAGAAATCCCATGACTGCAGGTAGCTAACTATCCTGCTGCAACTGCAACTCAATGTTAATAGACATGAGGAATCCTACATAAATGGGACCAAGGGCTTGCACCTCTAAGCTTGCTACCCATTAATGGGTAAAAAGTTTGGAAAGTGATGGGTTCATAAACCATGGTAAAAAGTTTGGCAAGTGATAGGGTTCATAAACCATGATAAAGAGTTTGGAAACTTTTACTTTTATTAATTCTTCTGTAAAGAGTTTGACTAGTGGTAGGGTTCATAAACCACTCAAATGCTACATACTTTTATTTTTGTAGTGTAAAAGTTTTACACTATAAATTTGACCACAAAATTAAGGTACCAGACATTTTGGTCCGGCGAGCATGAATGCAATAAACAACTAGTTGTCTTTCACTTTGAAGCCTTCCGCTATATATGAATGTGGTTGTTGATTTTTTTTCTAATAGTAACAATTTGAAAATTGCAGCCCCTAATCAGAGCACCTTGTCTACGAGGTTATAGGAAGATTGGAACCGTGATTTCAAAGGCATTGCCATACTTAACTGTGTTGTGTGCAGCCATTTGTGTACAGCTCAAGTTATAAAAGCTTTGTGCCTCTATGAGGCTTAGCTTACCACACTTGAGTTTCGTTAGTATAATCCATAGTAGTCATATATTAATGCCTTCGTTTCAAGATTAAATGAATAGTTTGAATATGTTGCATGGTTGTAGCATCTTTCGTTTCAATGCAATGCACCAATAGGCCTCTTTCAGGGCTAATCTTATTGATGATTCCAATTTCATCATCGATAATAAGAGTTTGAATTGGTGATGACTTTATTGCAATTAATTGTTTGACATACCATCTGTTGGATGCATCCTTGTATTTGACACTTTCCCTAAAATGTATAGTGCTGGCACATTATTCTACATAATTTTTTATTTGACACTTTCTTTAAAATGTATAGTGCTGGCACATTATTCTAAATAGTTTTTTTTAGAGGTTTGGTTACTAGATGATGCTTTTGGACAAAGATGATGTTTTGATTGCTTTCTTCAATTGTCTTTAATTGCTATCACTGCATTGTCGTATACAAAGTGCATAGCAATGCAATGAAGAGCTCAGGTTACATTTTGCAATATTGTATCAATGAGCTGTTTCAGGTGCTACACATTTCAATTGCACATTGGTATTTGAGATATTTTGGTGTCTATGCCAGTTGAAAACATGCTAAATGTGCAAGAAGTAAATAAAAAAGCAATGTATTTTGTCATGACTATCTGAGGAATATTGAATGATTCATGAGTTTGCCTTGGAATCAATGTTGTCTAGCAGAAGGCAAAACAATGGCGCAGCTGGGCCATCTATACTTCCAAGGTGTAAAGGACAATGAAACAATATTACTCGTATGCTTAGGCAGAATAAATAAAATTGCATGGCCTATCCAGCATCAGGTATATTTACAACTTTATTATGAAGCCAAAATCACAATGATCTAAAGTGGATGAGGGACCCATTTGGTGTAATGAACCACAAATCAATTCAAATATGTGTGATTTTAAGTTCAATTTTCTGCGATTATTTTTTTGTTCTTAATTCACAAATCAGTTGTTTGGTGCAGATTTATATCCTCAAATCACAGGCTGGATTTCTCAAGATCAGTGGTACAGAATCCACAGGCCTGAATTCTCAAGATCCACAGTACAGAATCTGTTTTGAAGCTAAGTTTCATTCCTGGCTTGATGGCACACTCTCCATACATAGCTCAGTCTTGAAAATGGTGTAATTGCCCAAATCCAACCAGACTCCCAGGGAGTAAAGTATTGCAAAGATGCTGAACACACTTTCTTTGTTTTAATAAGCATATTTGTCATAAAAAACACAGTAAAATTCTACAAAACTCATTCCTAAAGGGTTGAGTTTGAATATACTTGGGGCATTAAAGTTTTACGACCATTCCCATTTTTATCTGCAGGTCCTTCAACAATCAACAGGCTGAGTGGTTAGTATTTCTTCGAATCCATGTGAGATCAGTTTTATGTTTAAAGTTGAGGATCAAATCATGAAGAATTTGTTCTTGAAATTGATTTCACTTTGCCTCCTAGCACTCAATTCAATCACGAGGAAACTATTGCAATTAAGAAATAATGGTTTAGGAACATGCTATAATGGGAATTTATTCTTTGGTGCTATGTATGTTGTTATGATTATTTGTTATTGATTGTGAGAAAATTGATTATGTAAAAGCTATTGTTGAGATTAACAGCACTAAAAAAAAAAACATTCAAGAATCAAACCTTCCACGAACAAGCAATTTGACGTTTCCCCAAGCAAAAAGGGAAATAGAAATCAAATTCAATATAAATACTTGAACACATCTAAATTTTATCAGTATTCGATGGCATCTAAAGCTGTTACTGCTAGTTGGTATCCACATTTGCTATGTGCTAATTTTCTTTGTCCTTCTGTGCATATCACTGTCATGTGTGGTCTCTATTTTCTCCTGTAAAACTCTCTCCTCTGTATCTGTACTTATTGTAAAAACCAGTAAGCATTCCATAGAAGAGTTCTTCATAAACATTCAGACTACACAATAAGGGTTGTACATACTTTTTGGGCTCATGTACTGTCAAAGTTGTGTTTCAAATACCTATGCCTATCAGGCTGTAATGAAGCGGCCAAAAGACTGTCACAATGCAGATGGCCCAGCTTCAAAACTGCTCAGTATATGTAAATTTCAAAGTGGCCAGCCCATTGGACAGGGCACTCCAAAATTACTGTATGTGAAGCATATCCTTCGCTGTCCCATGTGCTTAACATTTATATCAATAGAAATTACCCATATTTAGATACTTGTTGGTTTACAAGCAAATTTTGATTAGACCTATTTTCCACTTATAGCATAAACTCTTCTATATCCATCTTTTCTATAACAGATTCATGTCACTAAGTGGCCAGCCCAAAGGGCAGGGAACTCCAAAAATCCTATACATCAAAGAAACATATCCTTTGCTGCCATATGTGTCAACATTTATATCAATAGAAATTACTCAAATTTATATACTCGTTGGTTTACAATCATATTTTGATTAGATTTATTTTCCACTTATGGCATAAACTCTTCTATATCCATCTTTTTTATAACACATTCATGTCCCTAACCATAAAAAATTTGACATAATTCAAGGTGTCAAATTCACAGCATATAATAGAGAGACCCACATCATGTAGTCAAACAATTGCCCATGCCATAGTAAAGATCTGATGACATTCAGTCATCAAAATTGCAGAAGCCATCAACCGACATAAGCAATGAATTGCATGAATACCAAAGATAAGGACAAGAGAATCTCTACAAAACCTCAACAGATGATAAGTTATAACAATCTCACATCAAACCAATTTATAATAAAAGCAGAACATGGATATTTATGTCACAAAGATTATTTTTTTAATTGCAAATGCTGTTTCAGAAATTGAATTTATAAAGATGGCAATAGCAGGTCACTAAACTATGTTTCTTGCATAGAAACCATGTGTGAGATAATTAATGAATGCCCACAAAGAGAAATGAGTTGTATCAGAATGCAGGATTGTTACAACAGGGCATTTTATTGGTATTTCAAACGGTCTGTCTCAAACATGTAACACTAAAACTTATATCCAGATAGGTAAATTTTTTAATTAGACATTCTGCAACAATCATATAAAACACTCAACCAGATAAAAGTGCCATCTTAACAGAAAAAAACTAAAATTGATATCTAAAAAAGAATACTCAGATATTTTAACAGGGAGGCAAAATAAAACACTAGGTAAAAGCATACTCGAGTAAAATGTTGCAGATCAGCATAGATAAAATAGATGCTAAAAACATGAACAAGTGTATGGCATTTCCCAGGAATGAAGCCATATTGAATTAATCCATTATTAAAGATTGCAAAACTCTTCAGGACAAAACCAACATTATTCTAAAATTTCAAGCTACATCTAAATTTCTCCATCACTCCACTCTTTTTGGACCTATACCATTTTGACTGGCATAACACTGTTTTTAGGCTTTCCTACGATGCCAATAAACAAGACCACTTAAATCACATGCCTAAAAGGAAAATATTTTGATCCAAATCCACAATATTTTGATACTCAGCTTGTCTTGGTGTAAAAGCGAACCACAACAGCCAATCCAAGAATTGCCAATGGAACCAAAAACTGAAGAATTCTGATGACATACTCAGAAGTTTTGTCCTGGTCGTAATGTGGTTGCTTAGGAGCAGAGTATTTTGGTTTAGATGGAATTGTTGAGGCGTCAATTTCTCCAATGTAATACTGTTCCATCATCTCTCTTGCACTGTTGCTGTGTCCTACATCTTCAAAGTCATCCGTTGCATCTTTGCCTTCAAGTAAACCAAGAGAATAACGCAACCAATAGAAAATAAAAAATGAGAATCCTTTGTTTTAAGTGTTACAATGGTTAGTTCAAACTTTGAAGTACAACATAAAAAGGAATCCAAATCAACAGAAAAATCAGGAGCTAAAGTAAACTGTCCTATACTGGCCAGCATGCCATACAGCATTTTTTTGGGTATTGTTTCTCTTATGATCTTACCCTGCAATACACGCATCTAGGTTTGGCTATAAGGTTTTGGATATACAATCCAAATTTATGTCCAAAACATTGGTACTAAAATTGTGCAAATTATGTATCATAACAAGAGCAAAAGAATTATAAAGAAGCAACAATCAAAATCTGTAAACAATTAAAACCCATAGGCACCATACCTGTTGCTGACAATAATACTTCATCTCCCCCAGGGTGATCATCCATAAATTTTGTTACATCATAAACCTGAATCCAATAAGACAGTATAAATTAGCTTTTGATGGAAAGACAACGTACACAAGAATAGAATGCATAGAGTCATTAAGAACAGATATTCTAAAATATTGCTGCTATATGGTGCTTGGCATGCCATGAATCATTAACAAGACTGAATTTAAAATATTACAATGTTAATGCTAGTGCACCACAACAACAATGAAGAGTGAATTGAAATCTAAGAATATCCAATGTCAGTGCCTAAATCTGCATAGAAGAGATATCTTCTCTGGTGTCCGATTTAACTCCAGCCTTCTTTTCAAGGGTAATTGTGCACTTAAATAAGAACTGATTAGATGACAATTACTTCATCAAATACTCTTCACAGATATCATATATGTGTCCTCCATCATAGGAATATGCCACTGGAAACAACAACTTGTATAAAGAAAAAACATCATAATCAACCGGTTAGAAATTAAGAGGGCCAACTACCCCTACACATGTGCCGCAACTCAATGCCAAACTAATTTAAAAAATTTCAAATCCCTAATGCAACAGAATACCAAGTATTACTCAATACTCTTATCATACATCCAAAGAAGCAGATTCATACTTCTTCCCATGACTCACTTTGGTAACCATAAGACTTCACTAATCCAAACTAAATATTTGATAAAGTAGTCTACATAAATAACTATACAGCACAGCAATGATATCAAGAATTTTCTGGATATTGCATCAAACAATTGAAACTAGTGAAAGGCAATAAACCTAATCTGACTTCTTAGCAAAATACACCAAAAATTGTTCAAATCATTTATCCTCTTTAACGGAAGCACCAGTGACCAAAATAATAATTAATTGACCCTTCAACTAAATACAAAGATGAGCATCAGTTCCATGTGACACTATAATAATTGAGGTCCTGTCCAGCATATTGGATAGGGAACTCTACATTTGAAGTTCAATAACTAGGTCACTCGTTTGGACTAAAAGAAGTTTAAGTATCTACCTGACAAAACACATATAGTGCTTCATATTTACTATACAAGCAAATCCAGTCTATGCGCCCAAATTTTGAATAATGACAAACCTGCACTTTCCCTCAAGTTACCAACCTTGTTTAATAAATTTTAGTCACTAAAAACAGTTGATCACACAAGTGAAAGGCTAATGAATACTTAACTTTTGTAAGGAAACATTTTCCCACTTCTTTGCTTAGACACAGAACGCTGCTACAATAAGTACAGTAAATGCAATAATAAAGTATTGTACATGCGCTCTCAATGTTGCCTGTCATTGCTCCACAAATTGAAGGTACTGAACTAGTTCAGGACCGACTGAACAGAATGAGGCCGGAGCAAAGTGAAGGCCAAATGAAGTGAGGGCCTTAGCACGAACGAAGTGAGCGCAAGAGCAGGGTTTACTTTTCCTGAGTCGGGGAAAGGAAACCCGGTAAGCTCAAGCTCGAACAGAGTGACGCTAGGCACAAGGTTGTCTCATGAACAGAGTGAAGTACCGACTGGACGTAATGAAGGAGGCACGGAACGAAGTGAATGAGACAACTAAGCATAAGAGTGAGGTAGCCCAGCCCCTAGTCAGGACTTGACTACTGAATAGTGAAGTAAGTTAGCCCTCTTCATAAATTTAGCATCTTCGTCGGTCAAATATTGATGCTTCTTACGTGCCCAATCAAACGGTTCAACCTTTTTCCTGTAGTCTAAATGTATCATGTTATGTATTTGTCAACAAATATTGATGCTTCTTACGTGCCCAATCAAACGGTTCAACGGTTCAAACTTTTCAATTCCATATTAACTCAGATAGGATATGGTTGTTTCAATTCCATATTGTTTCGGATAGGGTTATTTCAATTCCATATAACCAATTAAAAAGAAAATACAGGTGAAGATATTTCAATCCCATATACCAAATCATAAAAAACTAAATATAGAATGTATCAATCTCATATAACCAATTATTAAAAAAATAACTTCATTTATGTACCTCTTTTGGATTTCAATCCTTTAAACAATATTAAATAGATTCTTTGTACCTCTTTCGTTTTCAATCCTTTGAATAGATAGTAAAACAGATTCTTGCCAATCCCTCCAAGCCAAGGTACTACTACTTATTGCATATGAAGTTTACTGTGTATTTAGTCAGGGCAAAGCCTTTTTGCAGGCAGAGACAGCTAAAACTAATGAAATTTTATCATTTACAGAGCTTGTGCAATTCCTCTTGTGATTAGGTGTAATTCCCTAGCACTTTCTACACCTAGCCATCATAACTGCCTACCTCCAAAAAATTATAGCATACTTCTCCTGCTGGAGAATGTCTCTCCAGCTTTAGTTGGAACTGCCACATCCTAATAAATGTGAGATAGCTTTTGGGACACGGACTCACCAGATCAAAAACTTAACCCCGTGCTTACCTATATTTAGTGTCACAAGGCTTGGCCAAGTTTATAACAACATCTGAATCTATGGATTTTCTACCTTAGTTGAGCAAATTCTACCTTTGACGAACATATTTGAGCAGACAACAGTCAATGAAAAATCATGTATATTACACTTTAATCCTTGTCCAACCTGGTAAATTATCCTTTACCAATGGGATATCCTAAAACCCACCAGATCACAAAGTCATCTCCCCTGGAGGGCATATAACCACATCCCAACCCACAACTACAGATTTCAGCATAACACAAACCTAAAACTCATTTGGTTTTAGACCTATTTATCCCCTCATGTGAGACACAAAGACTAATACCAGGAACAACAATCGGTGAAATATAACCAAGCAAAATCAACCTTTCAAAATCTAGTCCAAATATGTGGTCCAACAGAACACCAACATGTTCGCTGTACTTGAACAACATTGTTATACAAATTCATAAGAGAATCCAAAGATCCAGGACCTTCAGTCTGAATGGGCATACATCACATACCTTTCCAGCAATAACAAGCCAGCAATCCTTGTTGTCATTGTGCTGGGCGACCTCACCAAGCGAATATACCTTGGAATCAGAAGCCATACTGCACCTCCCCCTGTGCTTTTGCAGAGCCACAAAGTAAACCAATCAGAACACACAAATCCCTTCACAACCCAATGCTAAATACACCAGATCAACACACCCCAGTTGCTTGGATCCCCCAAAAACGTGCAGCAAAACTCAAAAAACAGGGGCTAGAATGGGATTGGGATTGACCCACCAAGGATATTCAAATACCCACCTCGAGATCTAATCACGGAACTACCTTGTTCAGAGGCGATTTGTGTAGCACACAGAACTCCGAATCAAGCAGAAATTTCGGCCACTCCCTTCTGCAGGACTCTCTAAACTGTCTCAGTCCCTATTTGTGTTGTGGGGTAGGTATTGAAATAAATATAGAGGGAAGGGTTGTGGACCAAAGTTGGTTGAAAGAGTGCACTGGAAACAGATAGGTGGGCAGGTGAAATGCATTTTAAATGATTGTGGCTTGAAGTTTGGGTGGTTCTGGTAGGTCAGGTGTTAGGTTAGATATAGAAACCCATTATTCAAACCCTAGGCTAGTCAAATTTGGAATCCAGCAACCCTCCAAATTTGAAAGATGCCTTAAAAATTATTTTAATTTACACTGGTGTTTGCATTTATATATAAAGGCCAAGTGATAAGTCTGGTTTTTAAGTTATAAAAAGTTAAAGGATTTGATCTTGGTTGTAAAGAAGTTAAGGGTGCGTTCAGGTTGAGTTTATTTTTATAATATTTATTGTATTTTTTAATTTTTCATGTATATTTAAGGTTTTTTTTATGTATATTTAGCATCAAAATATATAAATTAAATTTTAATGTAAAATGTTTTTTTTACATTTAAATTGGTATAGGTTCGAGGTGTAAATCAATTAGTTCGACCGGGGCGGGGTTCAAGGTTCAAATCTCGGGTCTCGTCGGAGTGGACGCTTGTCCGAGGTTCAAGGTTCAAATCTCGGGTCTCTTGGGATTGAACGTTTGCCCTATTTTGGCGGTGAAAAAGATTTAAAATGATTGTGGCATGCGGTTATAAGAGCTGACTGCACAAAGAACTGTGTAGCGACTTCTACGGCGGACCCAAAATACACACAAAGTACTATGTGGCGGCTTTCACGGCAGATGCAAAATACACACAAAGAACTATGTGGTGGCTTTCACAGCAAATGCCGAATACTGAGTCGACTATAAAAGTCAGACAACCTATCCAAATTCATGGCGGTACCGACTCTACCATGCAAATTCAAAAAATAATAATAATAATAAATAAATAAGTATTAAAATTGGTATATAAATTTAAAACAATATTTTATATACATTTATTTATTTATTACACCATGCTTACATAATATATATATATATGGTTTGGTAGGATTTGAATATCAATCTTATCTATCATAGTACTATTATAAAAGTTGAGAAATTATACATATATGGTTTGGTAAAACTTAAATATCAATGTTGTCTCTTAAAGTTGAACAATTTAACTATTACTATTTATTTTATTTGGTTGCATAAGAATTTTTTTTTTTTTTTAAGGAGAATGTGTACAAATTACATTAACAACCATCCTCAAGGGGTTTGAAACTTTTACTATTTATTATAAAAAGATTATTGGTTTTGTAGCTTCAAGTTTGCGGCCGGGGGTATGGGACCTCTCATAAAACTAGAGAAAACTTATTGAAAAAATAATAATTTAATTAGATTATGGCATAATTGATTAATAAATATATTCAGATTTAAGTTTTTTAAAAATTTATTTAAATAAAAGTGGAAGTTTGATTAAAGACCCAAGTTGAAATGCAATTCTTCTCTATATTATTAGATGGTGCAAACCTAAATTTAGAATTAACAAACTATAAAAGATTTTTTTTTCGATAAGTTTACACAGGTTTTATTAAGTGGAGTTTGAACCTTGGACCTAAGAGAGGCCAAAGTCATTACCATTACATTAAGCTTTCAACTATAAACTATAAAAGATATTTTAATTTGAATTTAGGTTTTAGATAAATGTTTCGTTTAAATATAAATGTATTAATTAAATTATTAAAGGTTTTATAAATTTAATATGTTTAATTATTAATGAGTATTAATTTTATAAAATAGTACAAGTGGGTTTTACATAAGACTTTCAAACTTTAAATAAGAGGTTTAATGTTTGAAAATTAATGGAAGGTAGAGTTATACACCATATTTTTGGAGTTTGGATGGATAAATATATATTAAGTAAACAACATCCTTTATGAGGTTCTTCTCATTTAATTTTGTTGATGTTAAAAACTACTTTACCTTTGTACTAGTCAAATTCATGGTTGTCTATTTTATGGAAAAGCTTTTTTAATAATGTCATTAAAAACATTTTGGATATGTGGTGTTAAGATGTCAATCCCACACTTGAATATAGTTTTGTAGATGTTAAAAACTATTTTATTTTTACCTTTAACTAGTTAAATTCATCAAGTTTTAAGGAGATCTTTTATGGTATGATTAACTTGGTTGATTCAAGGTTTAAGAGGAGACCCTTTCATGGTATGATTAGGTTGGTTGTCCATTCTATGGAAAGTCTTTTTAAATAATGTTATTAAAAACATTTTGGATGTGTGGTGTTAAGATGTCAATCCCACTTTAAAATGAGTGGTCATATGTAAAAATTTGAGTAATATTGAGGGAGATACGATCCTGTGAAGTCAACCATTCGAAGCAAGGGCAGTGACGATTTTTCAAGTCACGAAAAGCGAAATTGCAAAGTGCGAAGGATTAGGGTTTTTTCTTGAAAAACATCTCATATTTTAGGAGCCATATTCTTCGCAAAGAGTTATTTGATTCAGCTGATTCTTTGACCAACTTGTGCAGAATTTAAATAGCTTTAGAATGAGTGGTCATATAAAGGAAAAATCGAGTAATATTGAGGGAGATACGACCTTGTGAAGTCAACCATCCAGAACAAGGGTAGTGATGATTTTTCAAGTCACAAAAAACGAAATTGCAAATATTTGTCAACTTGGGTTTGGACGATGGGAGGAGCAATGAAGGGCTAGGGACATAATTTTTCAGCTAAGTTCTTTTTTCCCTTTCTTTATCTTAGAAATTGTGCATGCAAATTATTATAAAGTTTTTATCAAATATTATATTTGCTATAGGAACTTTCGGAAAATTTCATTAGATTTTGAGTTATAGTTTCCTTCCCATGGATCGATTTAAAACTATATCCTTAGAATCATCCCTAGTAGTAGAGGTTAGTGAGAAAACCACGGAGAGATCCTCATTTGTGTTGCTCCAAGATAGGGTAATTTTTGGTAAATTTAACGGGTATTGGACAGGGGCTTCAACCTTGAGAAAATGGATTGATAGGAGTTGGAAGTCTCCAAGAGTGATTCTATCCTTTTTTTCCCTAAGGTTTCTTCCTAGCCATTTTTTGTTCTAGGGAAGAAAGAGATAGAATCGTAAAAGGGGGTCCTTGGTTTATGGGAAGAGTAGGAATCTTCCTTACTTGTTTTGGTATGAAGGCTTTTCACCTAAAAATGTAAATCTATCCCTAGTACTAGTATGGGTTAGGATGTATGGGTTGCCCATTGAATTTTGGGATATGGATACCTTTAAGGCAATAGGCAACACTCTGGGAGAATTCCTTGAGATTTCAGAAACTAGAAAAGATGGATTCTTGGCTATTTATGCTCGGATATTGGTCATGATTGATATAAATAAAGCTTTACCATAATAAATCATTCTTAAGTATGGGGATAAGATGTGCACCCAAACCATAGATTATGAAAACATATCTTTTAGATGTCATGAGGTGGGGCATATTGAGAGATCATGCCCTAAGAAGAGTCTAGAAGAATCATATGTAGAAAACCATAAGATAAAATTACAAATGGATATGGATGAGGATGGTTTTCAACTTCCAAAAAATAGATCTAGACAAATAAAATAAAATAAACAAGTGGAGACCAATAAGGAAGGATACTGGAAGAAATTCCAACTCTTTTGAGGCTTTAGCCTATGAAGAAAAAGTAGATCAAAACTTAGAGGACATAGTACAACAAGTTCAACATATTAACAAGGAATCGTCTATTCAGTATGATCCTGATTTAGGGAAAAACATTCTCGATGAACCTAAGGAATGTGTCTCATAAAATTTTGAAGACTCTCTTGAAGTACCATGCACCATTTAGGAGAAAATAATTGGTAAATAAAATGTAGTTTTAGATGTTAATACCTCTACCATTAATAAGGAAATACCAGAAAATGAGTAGGACAAGTCAAAATCTTCTGTAGTAGAGCCAAGAGAGGATAAATATGATGAAAAACAAAGTTGTGAAAGAATATTGAGGAATAGAATAATAAGACCTACTCCTAATATAGGCAAGGCAAAAAGAGGAAAACCCTCAAATTATCAAACGAGATCCAAGGAAGCAAGAGCAAACATAGAGAAAGGAACACAAACTAAGTTGGTTGAACTTCTCTTTACCAAACAACAAAATGATATTGGTAATTTTCAAGAGGGGCCAATAGCCCCTAATGAGACATGATTATTATCTCATGTAATATAAGGGGTGCTAATGCCCCCTCAAAGCAGAGGTGTATTAGGGACCTCTGTTTAAGTAATAAGCCTGATATTCTTTGTATCTAGGAAACTAAAATGACAAAAGAAGAAGTTTCTAAAACTATGAAAGCAATATGGGCGAGATGTGAATGGGATGCTATGGATTCTAAAGGAGCGGTAGGGGGAATTCTAACTTGTTAGAATCCTATTAGAACCTCCTGTGTAACCATTCATAAAACTAGGTATTGGATAGCCTCTTTAGTCACATGCTACTTTGTAGATATTTGTTTCATCCTTATCAATGTCTATGGACCTACAACTCAGTCAAGCAGATTAGAATTTTGGAGTGGGATTGAAGCCTTTATGAGAAGTAAAGACCAAGAAACCTGATTCATGATCATTGGAGATTTTAATGCCATAACCAAGCTAGATGAAAAATTTGGGGGAATTAGGAAATTGACCCAAAGTATGAAAGATTTCTCAACTTTTATTCAAAACAATAATCTATGGGAGGTTGAGTTTGAAGAAGACAACTATACATGGACCAACAATAGGAGAGGCCAAAACCTAATAGTAAAAAAATTAGATAGATGCATACTCTCATATCATTGGCTAGATGAAGGGACTTGTGCTAAAATTAATACCTTGACAAGGATTGGTTCAGATCACTGGCCAATAAGAGTTAAAATGGTGGTAAGTGAATTCAAAAAAAGATCATATTTTAAATATGAGCAGATGTGGGAAGACCATCCTCAATTTGTTGATATGATAGCACAAACATGGAATTATTTAGGTAATGGTGGGTTGTATGCTCTTCCAAACCAAATTAAATCAATGACATCTAGATTAAAATAATGGAACAAGAACACCTTTGGAAATATTTTTGAGAAGAAAGAAGAACTAAAATATAAAATTTCAAAATTCCAAAAAGGTGATCATAATAATCCAAGCTTGGAGGAAAGGGAGTTGCTTAGTGAATATCATAATATTTTGAGTAAGGAAGAGAAATTTTAGAGATTAAAATCAAGACAGACTTGGTTAAAAGAAGGAGATAAAAATACAAAATTTTTTCATAGGATGGCTATAGTACAAAGATCAACTTCTAGAATTAGTAGAATTAAATCAATAGAAGGGGTTTGGATTGAAGACCAGAGTGAAATTAGAAAGGAGGAAAGGTCTTTTTATCAAAATATTCTAGGATCGGAGGAGTTTGAAGTTCTTAATGATAAACTTCTTCAAGATGTACCTTCAGTTATAACAAATGAAGACAA
The DNA here is from genome assembly GCA_028583015.1 of Wollemia nobilis. Classification (NCBI taxonomy): domain Eukaryota; kingdom Viridiplantae; phylum Streptophyta; class Pinopsida; order Araucariales; family Araucariaceae; genus Wollemia; species Wollemia nobilis. Next base: position 1,676,406 of record JAQPPZ010015413.1, read on the forward strand.
TAGGAAACTGATGGAGCCTATTACTCTAGAAGAAGTTCATTTAGATATTTTCTCTTTTAATAAGGATAAATCCCCTAGTCCAGATGGGCTCTCTACAACATTCTATCAACATAATTGGGATATAGTGAAGGATTCTTTATTGGTGGCAGTGGAATAGTCTAGGGTAAAACAATACATACCTTATAAAATAAATGCAACATATCTTACCCTAATTCCAAAAAAGAAGGATGTAGAATTATTTGATTCTTTTAGACCCATAAGCCTATGTAATATGGCATATAATATTATCTCCAAAGTGATGGCGAATAGATTAAGGCCATTGTTAGACAAAATTATTTCAAAAGAGCAAGGAGGATTTGTGAAAGGGAGACAAATTCTAGATGGGATCATAGTAGCTCATGAAGTTATACATTCAACAACTTCAAGAAAAGAGAAAGCAATGATCTTAAAACTTGATATGAGTAAAGCCTATGATAGGGTTAAATGGGATTTTCTTTTTGCAATTTTAGAAAAGTTTGGATTTGGGAAGAAATGGGTTAGATGGATTAAAGCTTGTGTCTCTACAATTTCTTATTCAGTGTTGGTCAATGGGTTAGTAACAGAATCTTTTAAAGCCAAGAGAGGTCTTAGACAAGGAGATCCTCTATCTCCTTATTTGTTCATTATTATAGCAGAAGTTTTGAGTAGGAACTTGAAGAAGGCTTACAAAGATGGGCTTATAAGTGGACTTAAGGCTAGTAATAACATCGATAACATCACCCATCAACAATTTGTAGATGATACAACCCTTTTTGGGAGGTCAAGGATAAATGAGGCTAGAGCTTTGAATAACTTTTTAAAAGAGTACGAAAGAGCTTTAGGGCAAAAAATTAATAGGACTAAATCCAAAATTTACTTCCTAAACACTCCTACTAATATCAAAGCAAGAATTTATAGGTTGCTTCAAATGGAGGAGGCAAATTTACCAACAACTTATCCTAGGGATACCTTTATTTGAGGGGAGAATGAGGATAGATTTATGGAATCCAGTTATAAGTAAAATTTAGAATAAACTTCTAGCATGGAAAGGTAGATGGTATATTATAATTTTTTTGAAAAATAATTTGAAAAACTTATATTAAAACAAAGATCATTTACAAGTTGGGATGAGACTTCTCCTAGCCTTAGCCAAAGAGAACACATGTTTACAATAGTAAAAGAAGATTTGCATTGGAGCCAAATCTCCTAAACCATATTTCTACAATGGTTGTTCACCTATTTACAACTGTAAAAGAAGATCTACATTGGAGCCAAATCTCCTAAACCATATTTCTACAATGGTTGTCCAAATTAGCTAAACACTGGATTTGCTCACCAACCTGCCTAATCATCTCATCCTCAATAGCCATGTCACTGTGCCACTGAACCCCTACCTCCTTCTCAGTACCCATCTTAGCCAGGAAGTCTACCACTTTATTTAGATCTCTACTCACATAAATTGGAATCACATCATCTAATTCCCTCCACAATTCCTTAATTTGAGTGACAAGAATCCTCAACCTCCATGTCTTCAAAGCAAAGTTCCTCATGCAATCCAAAGCTCCTACCATTATTTGAGAATCTGATTCTAGGATTATCCTCCTGTAACCTTGTTTTACTGCCCAAATAGAAGCAGATTTGATAGCTAAGGCTTTTGCTTCATTGTTCGTGGCCCTTCCCAAGCCTTGCAGTTCCCAATAGAGCATTGTCCCAACATGATTCCTGCAAACCACTCCAATTCCAGCTCTACCCGGATTGCCTTTTGCAGCTCCATCAATATTAATTTTAATCCAACCTTTTGGGGGTGGTTTCCAACTAGCTCTATCCTGCCCCTCTTGCACTTCAACTTCCTTCTCCATTGTCCCTATAACAACCTGAGTTTCCTCTTTAGCATACACTACCACAGTTTTTGTGACTTTGCTCCAAATGACCTGCCAAACTCCATCTAAAGATGAAAAGGTTTCTCTAAAAATTTTGCCATTTCTCTCCAACCACACTTGCCACCAAATGAAGTTTAATCCAAGCTCCCAACCGATACAAAGAGCTTTAGATTTAAATCTACCCCTCTTCCATATTTCCCAAATATTAATCCGATTCAAATCACCATTAACTCAAATTTTATAAGATAAAAACCATCTCTCCCAGATCTGGCGCGTGAATGGGCACTCAAACATCAAGTGGTCAGATGTTTCCTCACTCTTGTAGCATAAAACACATTGATATGGACCAATGATTCCCCTACATATGAGATTATCAAAAGTAAGAATTCCATTATGCATGAACTGCCAGGCAAAAAAGTTTACTTTCGGCCAACCCTTGGACTACCAAATCTTTCTCCAATCCTCAACCTGATATGCATGAGGAGGAGGCTCTGGAAGGATCTTATCATATCCATCCTTCACTGTGTAGACACCAAGGCTCCCATAGCCCCAAGCTAATTCATCCTCCTCATCTCTACCTGTGAGAAATCTTTCTACCAAGATTTTAGTCATGATGGGTGTCAATTTCGAAGGGATTGAAATTGGCCACTCATCCAACTTCTTAAACTGCTTAAACTTATAATCCCCCAACTGACTAGTGTTGAAATAACTTTCAATTTGGATCCAACCCCTAGTTTCCATGGCTATTTTTATTGGTTGTAGTTCTAGGAATTCAACAATGATAGGTGGGTATTGATCCCATGAATCTATCCAAAATCATGCCTTCTCCCCTCTCCCCACTTTCCAAAATAATCCATATTTCACTACCTGAGATCCTAACTTTAGAGCCTACCACACTAAGGACCCATTACCATCCAAAGGGAAATGACCCACCTCATTTAGGTTTACCTATCCCAAATATTTACTAGTTAAAACTCTACTGAATAAAGAAGTTGGTTGGGAAATCCACCTCTAGTAAAGCTTTCCAGCCAAAGATTTATTATTTAACTTTGATCTCCTCAATCCCAAACCTCCTTTTACCTTGGGTTGGCTTACTTTCTCCCAACCTACTAAGGCCCATTTCCTCTCTCCTTTTACTCCTCCCCATAAAAATTTTCTAGCCATCTTGTCCAACTCTTTCCATATGGTATGTGGGGCAACAAGGATAGAAAATTTATAAATTGGCATGGCCTGAATGATTGAATACAAAAAGGTTAATCTACCCCCATAGCTTAACCATTTGTGAGACCAATGATTAATTCTTTCCTTGATACAATCCAAAATATTCCTCTAGATATCTATTTTTAGTTTTTTAAAATGCAAAGGGACCCCCAAGTATACCACTGGGAGAGAAGTCCTCGTGAATCCCAAGATCTCTAAAATTCTATCCTGAAGCCTTTGATCAAGATTGAAAAATACCACTTTGGATTTTTTATCATTGATGACTTGGTTTGTGGCCCTAAGGTAGACATTAAGTGTATCTCTAATCATTCTTGCTTCCCTGAAGTTGGCCACTCCCACCAATCCTGTGTCATCCACAAACTGTAGGTGAGTCAAAACTTCCTCACCCACCTTGATACCTATTAGCAAACCTTGTTGTCTTCTCCTCAAGATGAGTCTACCCAAACCTTCAACCAATATGAGAAAAATATAAGGGGAACAAGGATCTCCTTGACGAAGGCCTCGAGTAGCTCCAAACGGTTGTGAGGGAAGGCCCTTGATTAACATTGAGTATGTCGGAGTAGAAACACAACTCATGACCCATTCTATCCAATCCTGAGAGAAACCAAAGGTTGCCATCATCTTTGACAAGAAGCTCCACTCCACCCTATCATAAGCCTTTGACATATCCAATTTTATGAACATTCCTCTATTACCAGATTTTTGCATTGAATGGATTGCCTCCTGAGCTAGAACCACACCATCCAAGATCTTCCTACCCTCTACAAAACCCCCTTGCTCCGAGGAGATAATGCTATGTAGAAGAGGTTTTAGCCACTCAACCATTACCTTTGTGATTATTTTATATATGACATTGCATAAGGCAATAGGTCTATAATCTAAAATATGCACCCCCTCCTCCCCTTTTGGAATTAAGGCAATGAAAGTATGATTTAATGCTTTAAGCATTCTTTTACTACCTTTGGACTCCTCTATAACAACCATTACATCCTCCTCCAAGTTGTCCTAGAAGGCCTGAAAAAACTCAATTGGAAAGCCATCTGGACCTGGAGTTTTTTTGGTGCTCATTCCAAAGACTACTTTCTTCAGTTCCTCTCTATCAATGGGTTTAAGTAGGGCCTAATTTTCTTCTTCAGAGATAACAGAGGGTATGACAACAAGAACTTCTTTTTGAGCCTCTTCATCTTGCACCATACTTTCCTTAAATAGTTTAGAAAAATAATCCATTGAATGGAAATGCATACCTGGAATTGTATCAAAGGAGTGTCCGTTCTCATCTTGAAGAGCTTCCATGTTGTTCGTCTATCTCCTAGCACAGGTAGCCCGATGGAAAAATTTGGTATTTTTATCACCTTCTAATAACCAAGTGGTTCTTGCTCTCTGTTTCCAGTAGATCTCCTCTTGGTTGTCAATGTCCTCAACCACTTTACGCAATGCATCATCCTCTTCTTTGAGCTGCTCTATAATTGTTCCTTCCCTAAAGTGTTTTTGAACCTCATCCCATCTGGCCACCAATGGAGCTCTTTGGACCTGGAAGTCTGTCTTGTTAGCTCGCCTCCATTGTTTTAGTTGATCCTTGACATAATGAAGTTGCTTGTGGAATCTAAACATTGTTGTCCCATATGTTGGGCGACCCTCTTCCCACCACTATGGAATTTTCTTTCGAAGTTCCTCTTTTTGTAACCAAAAGTTTTCAAATTTGAATGGTTTGTGATGTTGCACTATCTTGATCCCCCTTCCAAAAAAATGGGAAAGTGATCTGAAACTGGACCCTCCAAAATCTAAAATTTTATATTCCATTTCACAAATGCCTCCTCTGAAACCAAAAAATGATCTAACTTCACCTTCCTGCTATGTGGCTCCCTCCTCTTATTAGTCCAAGTATAGTTGGTTCCAGGGCATTTAATATCCACCAAGTGTAATGCATGGACTTGGGCAATCATAAATTGATCCCCTGGGTCCAAAATTGGGGTTCCCCCTTCATGATCTCTAGAGGATAATTTAGCATTAAAATCCCCAACAACAATCCAATCTAACTCCTCCCTTGAGACTCTCATGTTATGCACAACTTTCCATTGATGCATATGACCATCTAGGTTTTGAGCCCCATAAAAATTTATGATTAAAACCTGCTCAGCTGTCACATTGTTCCTAAAATGTGATGTGAGGACACCCCTCCAAGCTATATGTTCTATTGTCATCCATTCAAGAGAGTTCCAAAAAGTAACTATCCCCCCTGAGGCCCCTTGGGCAGCCACTTCCATATGACCAACACCCCTCCAAAGTCTATTTACTATTTTACACATAAGATCCAATGATATTTTTATCTCTTGGATAAGCAAAAAATATGTTTTACATTTTTCTAAGAGTCTTCGAACAACAGATTGATGGGTTCTATTGTTTAAACCCCTAACATTCCATGATTGTATAATCATTGGTTACCTTGAGAGTAGTAAAAATCTATTGGTCTCACCGATCCTCCAGTGATCAGTTTATCTCCTTGAACTGCTATCAATTCCTTATTTGATTTTCTACCCACTCCTTGAGAGCTGATATTTTTTGATCTCTTTTCCACCTAAGTTATCCCTAGAGTTGGCCTTTCTCTATTCTTTTCTACTATACCCATGATGACATCCTTAATTATTGGTTGCTCTTGGTTATGCACTATCAATACCCCTACAATCTCTGATTACGGTAACTCACTGCACTCAATTACCTACTCTAGGATGGGAGGAGGTGAAAGAGGGGCTTGAACATGGTTGTTATTATTTTTATTATTCCCATCCACTCCTTCCATAAATTGTTCTTCTTCTTGGTCCACTAGTGTCTTGAAGATCTCATACCTATTGGAGGGCTTGAGTTGGGTTTGCTCTTTACCATATTTTTTCTTTTGCCTTCTCCTTCTTTTGGGTTGTTCAAAACCATCTCCCTATGCTTCTTTACCCTAAGAAATATTGGTTGTTTCTTTATTGATTGTTGACTTACCCTCCTTAGGAAGATTTGACATTCCTAGAGGAGCCTCCATTTTTATGTTCATATTGTTTGGGCAAGATCGGGCCAAATACTCATATTTATGGTAAAATCTACACCTGAAGGGCAATGCCTCATAATCCAGTTGTTGAATCCAAGATAGTCCTACAAGTTCGAGTTCAACCTCTACCAACAAAGGTTGGCTAAGATCCATTTCCATGCATAATCTAGCATAAACAATTATGTTTCCTTCCATTGTGTCTTTGGAAACACCCAAATGTCTTCCAAGAGAATTACTGATAATTTCCAATACTTGCTCACTCCAAAACTCCATTGGAAGTGCATACAAATGGATCCAAATCGGGACAACAATGGGTTCAATTCGAGGATCAAATCCCACTCTCTAGGGCTGAACAAATAATCCTATCAGACCATGATTCCTCTTTTATGATTCAAAATCCCTATTTCTATCGGTAAGTGAAGAAAAACTAACAATAAAATATCCATTGCTAATAAACCACAAAGAATACTCACCAAGAGGCTCCTAGTTTTGTCGGACCCAAGAATGCAAAAAATTTAGGGTAGGGTGAATACCCATGAATTTACAGATCAAATCATGATTGGCTCTATATAAAACTATTTCTTCTACCATCCTTTGCTCAATGACAATATTTGGCCTTGATTCTGACTGTGGCAAGCATCCATTAACTCGTTGAGATGTTGATCTATTTCTAGCAACTATAAAGAGCATTTTTAATGCAATTTTTTGTGCTTCTTCAATCTCTATTGGAGATTTATCCTTTAAAAAATCTGCAAAAGAACTATGTCTCTCTAAAAGAGGATCCGGAGGTGTCCTCATTGGGCCCTCCTGGGGCAACAATCTTGTCTTCAATTCCACAGTAACCAAAAATCTCTTCGGCTACCCAATGATGCCCTAGTTTTCTCTTCCGAGCTCTCCCCCCCAAGGTAGTCTGGTTATTGTAACCTAAAGGAGCGGCCCAATAAATGGTTCTTATTAGGAAGAACATAGTATATGTCATTGTGTCAACATGCCAAGACAGACCAAAAAGTTTAATGTTATCATTATGTCTGTCCAAAACGAAATGAAAAAAAAAAGCTATATTATACATCTTACGATGAAATGGAGCAAGGTGTGTGATAAAAAATAGGGGAGGTCTTGGTTTAAGAGTTCTTACAGATGCAAACTTAGCTCTTAGGGGAAAATTAATCTAGAGATTGTACAAAGAGAGTCAAAGATAATGGGCAAGAATTCTTCTAAGTATGTTGATCCCAATGACCCAAGCTTAATATTTATTGCATTCTCTCTACCAAATGGTTCTGCTCTATGGAATGGTTTAAAAAAAATCTATTGATCTAGTGATTAAAGGTTTAAGATGGGTGGTGGGAACTAGAGAAAAAATTCTATTTGGATGGATACTTGGTGTGATAAAAAACCACTCAATCTAGATCCAATTTTGAAACCATGGATGAGATTACTTCAAGAAAAATATGGTGATAGGGTTTCAAACATTTTGTACAAGGATCGAGAAGGAAGATACAAATGGAAAGAATTTTTTTTACAAGTATACAAGACATTGATGCTAGGAGGCAATTGAGTAGAAAGATAACAACTATGATTATTTCAAGGGGAGCCAAGGATAAGTTGATTTAGGAGTTGAATAGCTCAGGAGAATACACAACAAGAAGTGGATATAATGTACAACACCAACAAAATAATAATGTCACAAGAATATGGAGAGATATTTGGGATAGCCCAAGCATTCCTAAAGTCAAAATGTTTGTTTGGCTAGTAGGTCATAGAAGAATTTTATCCTGGGATAACCTTATGAAAAGGGGTTTTCATGGCCCCTCTCAATGTGTTTTATGTAATAAGGAGGAGGAGAGTATAGACCATCTCTTGGGACATTGCTCAATAGTCTGGAATCTATGGCAATGGATTATTAATATGTTTGGTAAATGCATGGTGATGAATAGCAGAATTGAAGATTGGTTAAAGCAATGGCAAAGCACTTATAAAAGTGAGGCTTTACAGACAATATAGGATATATCAAAAGATACAATACTTTGGACTATATGGCTAGAAAGGAATAGAAGAATATTTAAAGGAAAGGAAAATAGTTTAGAGGTAATGAAAAAGAAGATTTGTTTAGACATAGAGGAGTCTAAACCAACCCTATCAACTCACCCAATCCCTAATTTGGAAGCAGAGAGCCTTGATAGATGGAGTCAAGTCATTAAATGGAATTATGATGTTGGGTACAAGAGAAGCAAAAAGAAGGTAAAGAATATAAAGTGGAAACCACCAGATGTGGAGTGGGTTAAATTGAATTTTGATGGAGCATCTAAAGGAAATCTAGGACCAATAGGAGGAGGAGAAATAATTAGAAATAATAGAGGAGAGATTTTGTCTCATTACGCTTTCAATAGTGGATTTAAGACAAATAATGAAGTTGAAGCTTGGGCAACTTTAGAAGGGTTAAAAATATGTAAACAAATGAAATGGAATAGAGTATGGATGGAAGGTGATTCTCTCATAGTAATAAATGTAATTTTGAGGAAAGCAAAGGCTCCATGGAACATACAAGAGATAATTGTGGAAATTCAAGATATTGCTAAAGAGTTTGAAGAAATCAAGTTTACACATATATTAAGGGAAGGAAACAAATGTGCAGATAGGCTAGCCAATAGAGGGGTTTTGATTGAGGATCGTGAAGTTAACTTCTCCTTTCCATGGTTAGAGGAAGTAGTAAGTTTAGTTGAAGCTGACAAGAAAATGTTGATTGCCTAAATCAAATAATGATTAAAATTTACTTTAATGTTTTCCATTGGTAATATCTGTTTTATTTTATAACATTAATATGTTTTCATTTAAACTATTTATTATAATTTTTGTGGTTGCACTTGTGTTTCAGGAAGGAAACTAGCAATCTAGATTTGGTAAAGCGGGCTATGATAGTGCAATGTTTTGGAAATATTACTCTACTAAGATGCAAGGCATATATAGTAGAGGTGAAGTTTTGGTATTGTGAAGGCTGCTATAGGAAAATTTCAAGAAAGATGCTAAATTCTAGAATAATTGTATTCATACAGAAAATTGAAAAGATCCAAAAAATAAAAATCAAGAATTCAAACATTTTATGTAAAATGATGTAGGTTTCTAGCTATAGCAACTCAATTGAGATGATAAGTGAATTTATTTGTAAACTCTCAAGCTCTAAAGAAGAGAGATGTTGATCCCACATTTTAAATTTTGATACCACATTTAAATATGTTGATCCCACACTTTAAATGTTCAACTTGTAGACCATCTATATCCTAAGCTTTACATTTTGTTAATTTCTTAATGCCTTTACATTTTTCATTGAAAATATTTCTTTTTTTAACGAGTTTACATAGGTTTTTATGAGGGATCTTGGTCCTCTCATACTGAGTGGGGTTTGAACCTTAGACCTCCTAAAGAGAGGCCAATGCCCTTACCACTATGGTAATCTTACAACTTACTAAAAAATTTCCTTAGTTACGTTTTTTTTTTGTGATTCGAGTAGTGTGATAAACCCCTATGACCAACATATAGGACTAAGCAATCCCCTACCAACTATGACCCCTCATAAAAAAAAAGCCACACTTATCAATAGGGGATTAACACACAACCACACACACATGTGGCAATTTGAACCTTTCCTTAGTTACATTAATTACATGAGGGGTATCTTTTGCTTGGTTTCTATCATATAATTGCTCAACATATTGTAACCATTGTTTACTTATGATATTGTTTTTGTGTGCATTTTACTTTGTTATAATTATTTTCAAAATTGTCTTGAGTTGTGCTTTTCAAGATATGTATCCTCTTTATGCCTTGGTCTTATATATCCTTCGTTTTTTTGTTTTCACTAGTTATTTATATATCTTATTATTTGTTTTCTTTTTGCTTTGTTCTTTCAAGGTTCTTATGAGTGCTTTGTATTCTTCATCATACCATGGATTTATAGGAAAGCCTTCATGTTTTCTTTTCTTGGTTTTTAATTTTTTAAATGATTCCAATGCTTTTCTAACTATATCCATCAATTTACTGTTGTCACAAGTATAGGTTTAAAAATTATTTACCCTCTTTCTTTCCTCTCTTTGCATAATTTACTCGAGTAATGTTTTAAAAGTTTTCTAATTTTTCTCTGTCATAGAGAGTTTCTTGTTGCCTTTCTTTTGGTTATTTGAATATGTTCTTCTTACCCATTTTCTTGTATTTAGATTATTACTTATATTGGATTGTGATAAGAGTTTGAACTGCTTCAGTTTCTAGATCTTTTATCCTTGAAATGAAGTTTAGTGAGCAAGTAACATAATAAACTACACTCCATCCATTATGTGTTTGACATGTATATTTTCTAGATTTGTGCCAAATTTTTATGACATTGCAGATCATCGATCCATCTATGCTACATAGTTTAAGAAGTTATTCTCCATAAATGCATGATGGGACCTTAAATATCATCTGATAATCTTAACCAATGATGATCCACCTCTTCCTCCAACCATATTAGATTTTTCAATAAGTTTGCACAAGTTTTTATGAGGGGTCCCAATCCCCTAATATCGAGTGGAGTTTGAACCTTGGACCTCTTAAAGAGATATCAAATCCCTTACCACTATAGTAAGCTTACAACTATTTTTTTTAAAGATTTTACACAGGGTTTTATGAGGAGTCTTGATACCCTCATACTGAGTGGGGTTTGAACCTTAGATCTCCCAAAGAGAAGCCAAAGACCTTACCACTGCATTAAGCTTACAATTTAAAATTGAATTTACATGGGTTTTTATGAGGGGTCCCAATTCCTCTTATTAAGTTTTGAACTTGGATCTCCTAGATGAAAACCTAAGGGCTTACCACTACGATATCCCTCAAGGGTCTCCAACCATAGTAAATTAATATTTATGCCTTCAAAGATTTTGCTTGTCTATTTTTTGTATTGAAATTAAAGTCACCAACTAAAACCACCTCTTAAACCCTGCTATAGTCAATGGTGTCTTTTATCAATACCATATATGGATCCTTATGATCTAAGTCATGTTTCTTGTAAAACTTTGATTATTTTTGTGGATAAAAATAACAAGTTGTAAAGCTTATCAATTTGTCATTATCTATGATTTTTATCCAAATATATTATTTATTTAGATCTTCTTTTTCAACCTATATAAGTTTACCTTAAGACTTTCTTATTGGTATCATTACTCTATTCCTTTTCCATTTTTTGTTGCTTCATTCTAAACTGATAGAATTTTTTATCCTTCGTATGCTGACATTTTGCATCCATCATGTTCATGTGTTTCTATTAGTACAATTAGATCATTTACTTTAGCTATGGGCCGTATACTAAGACCTCTTATTCATAGATATCCATGACAATTCCAATTCACCAATGTTAAGTGTTCACAACAACCCTAATTTCCTATTTATTTTGGTGTGTTTCATTTATAATAAATATAAATTCTCATTTTCAACCATGTCTCCATTTTTTCAATGAGTTTACACAATTTTTATGAGGGGTCCTAGTCCCCTCATACTGAGTGGGGTTTGAACCTTGGACCTCTCAAATAGAGGCCAAAGCCTTTACCATTGCAATAAGCTTGCAACTATTCAACCATGTCTCTTTACCCTCACTCCTTGCTATCTTTATTTTTTTCCATTCTACCCTCTTCTCTCCTTGTTGCATAGGAGTAAAATTGTTAACCAAGTAAAAAATGTGACCCTATAACAATTATTTATTTTGAAGAATTTGCCTTTTATCTTCTATATTGAACATTGTGACTCATATTGGCCTTAGCTCTCATGTCTTCCCTTGCTTCTTCCAATTTACATTCTTGATGAATTCATTTGCTCCAACAAAATTTATCAAAAAGAAAGTCCCTTGTTAAGTTTGTTAGCTTTTTATGCTAGATACTTAATGAGAAATCAACCACAAGATATAAAATAAACATGCAATATTAAATATATGATAATGGCAATATACTAAGCATGTAAAACTCATAAAAATTTTTGCAACTACTCATAAAACTACCATTAATGAAGGCTCAAGAAAATAGTACAATGATAAAAAATGGAGGTCTCATTCTCTCCATATTCCTTACATGCTCTACATTGTATCTAGCATATCATCTACTACTCCTCTATTCTATACTATATTCTCAATCTCTAATATTCTTTATCAAAGGCCTATATATAATGAGAAGTGACTCTTGTCCTTCCATGACTCTTCATCTTCCTATTCTATGGACTCATGTACACATGGACAACATGCACATTTACATTATCAAGTACTTTGCACATTCTAACAATATTTGTGCATTTATTACATTGCATAAATTAAATACTCAAACCCTAATCTAAGACACACTTCTAATCTAAGGATGCACCCAATATGGTGCATTAGCTTGTACCAAAAAATGTAATATATTCCAACACCTCCTTGTATTACATTATTTTATTATATGGGTCTTCACTTTATCTTCAATTCACTTTGATATTCCTCCTGTAAATTGATATCTTGATTTTGCTTGAAAGTATTTTCTTTCATCTTCATATTTTCTATTCTATCATGCTTCCTCTTCCTATTTTTTCTTCTTCTTCTTTTTCATTTTTGCACCTTTACTAGTGATATATATTCATCATGGTGAGTTAGTACATCATCACAATAGTATTGGTTAGGATTCAGAACTTCATTGCTAATATGTTCATTGTTCTTTTGTTTCATGTCTTGAAAGAATTAAAAAATGATTAATGATATATATATATATATATATATATATATATTATCAAACATTATTTTGAAGTAAGCATAACTTTGTTTTGATTATTCCACCAAGCTTTGAAAAATACTTCATGAAGGTAACCAATTAATATCATAAAATTTCCTTCTTTTCCTTCTTTGAGAAACAAAGAGAATCTTTCTTTTAAACTAGTAGACAAGTATTTGTATACATAAAAAGTATCTATTAGGTTTTGTGAGTAAAATTTTTAGTTCATTGAATAGTTCTTCATTATTAAATACATTCCTCACTATTTCATCCATGCCTCTTCTAATTTAATCTTTAAACTAGAATTCCTTATAGCTCCCTAGTATTATATATTGAGAATAGTTTTGATAGGGTTTTTATCTTTCAGAATTTGAGGTTGACTACCAATGATCAATCCATAGAACAACTATGGAGAGATTGTAGCAAACAAGAAGGAAAATACTGGTATGTGAACTAGATAGTTTGGACAAGTATGACTATTCTTCCATGGAACATCTAGAAGGAGTGAAACAAACGAATATTTCAACAAGAAAGTGGGGACATCCACTATGTCTAGAAAAATACCATAGAAAATGTGAGAGAGACTATCGAGTATTTATTAATTCATCCTCACAATTCAAATCAACTATGGGAACAAATTATGGCTCAATTAAAGATAAGAAATGGATTAGCCCAACATAAAAGGAAGAAAGGGACCAACCAAATTATGGATAGAACTCAACAATGGTAGCATTCCCCACAAGACTTCATAAAAATCAATATATGGAGAATCCAGAGGAAATCCTGGAAGAGCTAGTATAGGAGGGATAGGTAGATTGGAGGATGGTACTCCAATTTTTACTTTTGTAAAATTTTTAGGAATTCTATCCAATAAATTAGCAGAAGGGCAAGGTATTATGAGAGGTTTGTAGGAGGCTCTTAAGACAGGGTGGAGAAGGGTTATTGCAAAATCAGACTGTCAAGTTATGATCAATTACCTAAATTCAACTTCAAGGTCTAAGAAGATTGATTGGAGAATCCAAAATATTATAGATAAGATTAGGTTAATCATAAACAACTTTCAAGAGGTTGTTTTCAATCATGTGCCTAGAGAACAAAATAAAGTGGCAGATGCTATGGCAAATTGGGCTCTTGACAAAGGAAATTTTAAGTGCTATAGATATCCTCCTAGGTGGTGGCCAGAACAAATTAGGATTGATCTTCTCCTTGTTCACTCTCTTGATGGCAATGTAAGAAGTTATGTTTAAATTGAACCCTATTGTGGTTTTGCACTTATTGTGATATTTTCTATCTGGGTGCTATTATTCAACTCTTTCTTTGATAGACATTGTCATTGGAGTTTTCAATTACTCCACTGGCTTAGTTGGTTTTGGGTGTTTTTGTGTTTGTTAGTGTTGTTGTTTCTATATATTTGTGTCAATTGGTGTTTTTGTGTTTTGGTGTGTGAGTGTTTTCTATATATATTTTTTGTTTTATTTTTTATGTTTTGGTTGTTTTGGTTGTTTTTGTTTTTTATGTTTTTTTTGGTTGGGTCTTTGTAGTGTTTTGTTGTTTTTGTTATGTTTGTGTTTTGTTATGTTGTTTTTATATTTTTTCTATACGGGTTTGTGTTTTTTTTGTGCTTGTTTGGTTGTGCTTTTTCTTTTTGACACACTCAAGGAGCATGTTTTTTTCTTCTTCTTATTGTGTGATTGTGTTTGTGCATTCTTGTTTTTGTTGTTTTAGGTTTACTCATTGATTATGTCAAATATGGTAGGCTAGGTGCGAGCCCTGGGTGATTTTGGAAGAAGAGGTACCCCTACCTCCTTGGGTATTACTCGAAAGTGACATTCCTTCTGGGATGTTTTCCACACAAAAAAAAACATTTTATTTTGAGTTGAATCCATTTTGTCTCCCTAATGTTCAACTTTAAGATAAATACTTTCTCTCTATTTTTGAATAGAAGGTTAAAGATAATTTCAATTGATAAAATGTTCCATCTTCAAGAACTTTCAAGTTGGATTTCTTATGTCCCTTTTAATTTGAATAAGAGACTAATTCCAATGTATTTTTTCCAACCTTCTAACAACTCTATGTTGTGCTTTCAATATTTTCAATTTCCAATAATCTAGTTTCTAAATTTCAAGAAATTATGTTGGTGATGAATTTCTTATATCTCCCTAATTAGAAAATTAGAAAACAAATATCTTTGCAAATTCAATAATTCAATTTTGATGTAGAAATCCTTATTCCTCCAACTCAAATTATTTTTAAATATTTCTATGCTTGAATTTCAAATAAAGCAAATTCAAAAAGCTTTCAAATTAAATTTTCCTTACTTCAAAAGTTATTCAAATCATTCAATAAATCAATTAAGGTTGTAATTTATCAATTCATGTCTTTATATCTCCATTCAACTAATTAATATTAAGCATGATAAATTAATTAAGCTTAACCTTAGTATTCATATACCTTATATCTCCTTGATCTTTTATAAAATGCAAATTGATTATATACTTTGCACCTTTGTGTAAATGAGTGCTACGTATTCAGTTCGCTTCACTTGAGATTGTAATTTGTACGTTGTTTTAGGTTCTCCTTTCAGTCTTCAATGCTAGGTGATGCCATTTAACTGCATATAATGCATTTCCTTGTATGGTGCTCTCTTCTAGACTTTGACTATCCTCTTCTATGCTCATTATACATTCTTTGAGCATTGTATGTGTTTAATATGCACATTGAAGATCATATGGCCTCCTCCAACCTGTCAGTATTCTCCTTCTCATGTTCCACATGGAACTTAACATCTTTAGGCATTTGCTTCTTGTTGTGTTACTCCTGCCTAGTTAGGTGATATTATGACAACATTGGCATTACCTTTGACAAGTGTCTTCCTTCCTCAAAGAGTGCTCATAGTTGGGTTGAATCATTTTCTTTCTTTCAACGACTCTTAGCGCTCTTTTTTCATCTACACCAAGTGGCATCCAAGTTCTTTCACGTTTCTAATCAAAGTGAAAAATTATAGCTATGCATATTTCAATGCTTGCATGTAATACTAACTTTCTTTGGTGCTTAAACTTGTTTGCCCTTCCTTAATGCTCACAATATATTTCATTATTTATAGTTATCACTTCCAGTTATTCTTTCATCTAACGTATCTTGTAACTCTCCAATACTTGTTGGTACTTATTTTCTCCAACATATTCTCCAATGCTTGTTGGTGCTTCTTTGTTTCTAACGCTCGATGGTGGATCTTCTCTATCAATGGTTGATCCTCTTCTATGGTGGTGGTTACTAATTTGGTGGTGCACCAATATCTCTTGGTGGTATTTCTAACCCTTTGCTCGATAGATTTTCAATGTTGTTCAACCATGTATCCAAGCCTTTCAACTAGGTTAAAAACCTTTTCTTTTAAATTTATTTATCTCCTAAGATACTTGAATCTTAATCCTTGCTTTGGCTCTATCCTCTAACTTCTTTTTGTTGCAGATTTTAATCCAATGTGGGCGCTACTTTCTTCGATTTTTGGTGTCTTTAGAAACCTTGAGCACGATGTATGACACTTGTTAAACCTTTCTTTAGACCTATATTGAGCACTCTTCCTCAAGAATACGAATGTCTTGAGATCTTCAAAACTCCTTTCCAAAGTTTGACAAACTTCTTACCAAATCCTTCTTCCTTTTGGGCTTGTTGTCTAATGGTGAAATTATCCCAAATTCTTCTTTTCAAGAGCTACTCCTTGTAATGTTCTTCTTTGAGTTTCAAATTTTCTCCAATGGCCACTTCTTCAATAGGGCTTGTCTAGCCTTCTTTCTCCTTTTGAATTTTCTTGAGACCTCTTCCCTTTGGGTATTCAGATTCTACAACTCTTCTATTGGAATTTTTCTTAGTCCTCTATATTATTTATCCAATATTCTATCTTCCAAATTTGGAAGTTCTTCAATGAGATATCTTCTCTTGGATATCCTATTTCTCCAATATTCAGTATGGTTTATCTTATCCTCTTCTCAATCTTCAATAGAGTTACTTTCTTCTTTCTTCAATATAAAGTCTTCAATCTTCTATGAGAACCTTCTTCTTGGGTCTCCTTCCAATCTTCTATGGGGACCTTTTTCTTGAGTCTCCTATTTCTTAAATCTTAAATAGGGCTCCTTTGGTCTCTTTCTCTCTTCTCAATATTCAATATTCAAGCTTCTATGGAGACTTTCTTCTTGGTTCTCCTCAATCTTCAATGTCTACTTTTTCTACAACAAAGAACTAATCCCTACATGAGGAAAGCACATAGACTTTCAGACAATCGAAGATGAAATTCTTATCTATCAATTGTAGGAAGCTTCTCAACTTTTGAGAACTAATTTTCTACAATAATGAACTTAGACAACAACAATCAAATTCATATAAATTTTTAGATCTCTAAAAATCAATAAACTTCACTAGTTATCCTCCATTCTAGTGGAATGAGATCTATGTTGAGTCCTAGTCTTCATGAGTTTTCCTACAACTCTGTGGAAAGACTCTAGCCAATAATAACTTTATTTTTTTTTTAAATGAAATCTTCCTATCTCCTCTCAATCTCTCTTGTGGCTCTCCCTATCTCCTATTTATCTCCCTTGTGCTCTGATACCACTGTTAGCTTTTTATGCTAGATACTTAATGAGAAATCAATCACAAGATATAAAATAAGCATACAATATTAAATATATGATAATGACAATATACTAAGCATATAAAACTCAAGAAACTTATGAAACTACTCATAAAACTGCCATTAAATAAGGCTCATGAAAATAGTACAATGATAAAAAATGGAGGTCTCATGCTCTCCATATTCTTTACATGCTCTACATTGTATCTAGCATCTCATCTACTACTCCTCTCTTCTATACTATATTCTCACTCTCTAATATTCTCTATCAAAGGCCTATATATAATGAGAAGTGACTCTTGTCCTTCTATGACTCTTCATCTTCCTATTCTATGGACTCATGTACACATGGATAACATGCACATTCACATTATCAAGTACTTTGCACATTCTAGCAATACTTGTGCATTTATTACATTGCATAAAATAAATACTCAAACCCTAATCTAAGACACACTTCTAATCTAAGGATGTACCCAAGATGGTACATTAGCATGTACCATATAATGTAATATATTTCAATAAAGTTGGTTGTGTTATATTGTTCTCTTTGCTTTTTTTCTTAATGATGATGTGTATTTACCTATTTTAACTTTTCTTTTCTTTTTATAATTGCATTCTAATTTGTTTCTCTATTACATCTGTTTGTTCTTTTGACTAGATTGTTGGCTCTCTTACCACTTGTGCCCATGATCTAGTCTTGTCTAATTTATTTTGCAATTCTTGTTCTTTTTCATCATATTTGTCATTGTTGCTTAAATTTATTTTATTTCTAATAAAATTATCTTTATGTTCTTTTTTTGTGTTAACTTGTAACTTAGTTTGAATATGGTATTCCTTTGTAGAATCATTATTATTGCACAAGCTCAATGTGGTGAAAGATTTCGGTTCCACCAATTATATTTTCAATAGATTTTTTTGAACAATTTAATTTGAGATCATTTTTTTTAGTCCATGATGAAATTTTGTTGTTCCCTCACAAATGTGACCAATTCTAATATCTCAAGTTGCACAGATCCTATGTTTTCTTTTAAAACTATTAGTCTATCATGAGATGGTTAGCCATGGTACTAACTAATATATTCAAGTTAATCTCACATATTTTCACTTTGTCTCTTTTGGGCTATGGGATTGCCATTACCTAATTCAACCTTTCCTAATCAACATACACTAGAATGTTTGGAATTTAAGTTTTTAAAGCCCTAGCCTTGGTCCCATCAAATATATTTATTGGACTTTCAAACTTTTGGATCATAGAATAAAAACAACAAGAGAAAAAAAACAAGGCAATCGGGTTTGAAGGTTTCCTCTATTTGTTTTGTCTTTTCTATACACTTGAATTCATTTGCAATATGATCTTATCACTGAAGAAACCTTGCACATGCACCTAGATATATTAGGTACACTAGAATTTGTCTCCCCTACTTGAATCTAGCTCTACTTTTGGAATCAACCTCCACCACTCAAATCTGTCTTTGCTTCCCTATTTCTGCCTCTACCTCTACCTCCGCTACTCGGATTTACCTCTTTAACTACCACTTAAAGGATATGACTTTGCAATACGTTAAAGTATTTATAATACAAATAATTTAAATGGATTAGATAGTAAATTTTAATTTTTTAAATTTTAGTTTATTTGTAAATTATATTTAAATGAATTTATTTTTATAATTTTTTTTTTATCTGTGACATAAATTTAAGTGATTAAAATAGATCATCCTCCCTAGAAAAGTTTCAAAAACCTTAAAAAATATTACCAAGATGGATCGAGTAGAAAAAACTTGTAAATAATAGATAGATGATTGATTGATTATGAACGAATTGTCGTGATCTCAATATAAACTAAGAACATTGTTGTATGAAGAGGAATTTTCTATTTTTTCCGTAAATATTATACCACAAAATTTGGAATTTTTTTAAATTATCATTTATTATTTAAATTAATTACTTATTTTCACTTATACAATCATTTTTTATGGATGGATGCTTGTTTTTCACAAGGACAAATCTAGACTGAATGTTAGAGAGAAAAAAATTATAATTTGGCACATTGTAACAAGAGTTCTAAATTATTGTTTCTTAGGTTTAGCTATCTCTCCTATCTCCCAATGTATTCATCCTCCCCCAAAATTATAGTTGCTCTAGTTCATACTGCAATTATTATGATTTCAATACTTTTTTTTTGAAAAGGTAAAAAATTGATAGAATAAGAATCAAATTATAGTCATAGGTTTACCACTTTTGGCAAGCCCTAAATCCAAATAAAATTTGGATTAACATCTCCAAAAATAATAAAAAATTAAGTATCATATACAGAGCAGGAACTTTGAACCTGTTCCTATTTTTGTTTTACACTGATCCTAAGAAACCTAGCAAGTTTGACAGTCTTGTGAACACTACCCGCGCTATCCCAAAAAGGGCCAAAGAGTGCTGCAAGAGGTAGCAAAAAATATAACAAATAATTTCTCATCCTCCATTGATCCATAAGACTTAGTGGACTCTGGACCTATACTCATCCTTAGCTAATTCTTTGTTGGCCAATTTAAGAACCATTTGGTTCACCTCTCACCATTCAGAAGTATCTCTATCCTGATTAGAATTCAACATGTATCCAACTAGAATTTCACTACCATGTTTAGAGAAGAAGTCATCTGCTACATTATTTTGTGTCAACATAGATAAGGATGGCATCCTTGAACTACTACCAAATGGACTTGATTTGTATCACAATATTTCTTATCCTCTAAGCATTTGGTCTGAAATTTCTAATAGCATCCAGAAGCCCCACCATAATTTGTGAATCAGACTCAACTATGATTTTTTTAACCCCATTCTCCCAAGCATTGAGAGAACCTTGTCTGATATCCAGACCTTTAGCTTAATTATTAGTAGCCCTTCCAAGGCCCTCTAGCTCCTAATAGAGGATCTTACCCTTGAAATCTCTTCTGAGAAAACCAATACCTACAACCCTCAAGTTATCCTTAGCTACACCATTAGAATTAATATTTTCCCAACCTAGGATACGGGGCTGCCATGGTCCCAAATTTTGTGGCTTGGGAGTCCCCTCATTCACCTGAGTTTTATTATCCCTAAAGTGAGCTCTGATAGTTTCAAAAATATTGGTAACAATTTTATGTTAAGCCAACTCCATTGGACTAAACTCCTCTCTAAAAATTCTAGAATTTATTTCCAATCAAATGTGCCACCAGATGAAGATCGGGCCTAGGGACAAGCCTAGTTGAATGGAGGTATTCTTGAATTTTCTACATTTCCAAATCTTCCAAATATTAGAAAGAGTCACCTGAAAGTTTAGGTGAACCTTAAAGAGGTCTAACCACATTTTCCACAACTCTCTTGCAAATGCACATTGGAAAAGCAGATGATCAAGTGTCTCCTCCTGGGAGTTACACATGATGCAGTTGAAAGGACCATAAAAACCTCTCTTCATAATATTATCATAGGTGAGATAGCTCCTATGCATCACTTCCAAAGAAAATAAATTAATTTTAGGCTAGCCCTTAGCCACCCAAACTCTATCCCATGGGGCATCCTGCAGGATCAATAAAGGAGGGAGCAAAGCATTATAACCATCACAAATAGTGAAGACACCTAGAGTACCAAGGACCCAAGCAATCATATTCTCTTTCTCTTTCCCTGTAAGACATATTTGATTGAGGATATTATCAATAAGAAGCCTTTGATGAAGATGGACATGAATAGGCCATTCTTCTAACCTCTTCCACTAGAATAAAGAGAAATCTCCAATTTGTCGAGAAGTAATGGATGAAGCCATATTTATCCATCCTCTACCCACAAGGCTATGTTGCAAGGGCTGCAACTCTAGAAACTCATAGTTTAAAGGGGGATGTTGGTCCCAAGAATCACTCAAAAAGTTATCTTTGTCTCTTTTACCTACTTTCTAGAAAATTCTAGATTTTACCAATTGTTCACCAGCTTTCAGGACCTTCCAAATAATGGAGCCATGTCCCCTTAGAGAAATACGACTAGCTTCTTGATGAGGGATAGAACCCAAATACTTACTAGTGATGACTCTACTGAAGAAATCCTCCTTGTTGGATATCCATATCCAATAAAGCTTCCCAACAAGAGCTTGATTGTTTAAAGCTGCTTTACGAAAACCAAGACCCCCTCGAGCTTTAGGCTGACATATTTTATCCCAACTCACCAGAGCCTACTTCTTACCCATACTTGGGCCATCCCACAAAAAGAAATTCATAAGCAAATCCAACTCTTTGAGGATTATCATAGGGCAAACTAGGATGGAGAATTTATAAACAGGCATGACTTGGATCATTGATTGGATGAAAGCCATTCTCCCTCCAAAGGTAAGCCAATGATGAATCCAATTATTAAATTTAGCAGTGATTATATCCATTAAAGCGTTCCAATCAACTGCTCTTAGGCTCTTAAAATAAAGGGAAATCCCTAGGTAATCAAGTGGAAGGGTACCCTGGGTAAATCTCAAAATGGATAGAATATGATCCTGGATTCTTCTATCTATATTGAAGAAAACAACCTTGGATTTGGCCTCATTTACCTGTTGACCAGTAGCGTCCATGTAGATTTTTAAAATGGCTTTCAATGTTCTAGCCTCCCCAAAGAGACTTGTATCATCCACAAATTGAATATGAGTTAACATCTCCTCACCTCATTGCAACCTTCCAAAATACCTTATTGCTTATTTATTTGAATGAACCTGCCCAATCCTTCTACTATAATAATAAAAAGAAATGGGGAAATAGGATCTCCTTGATGAATTCCCCTAGAGGCATGGAAAGAGGTTGAGGGAGAGCCATTGATGAGAACAAATAAGGAAACCATCGAGATACAACTCATGATCCACTGTCTCCACTCCTAAGAGAAGCCAAATTTCTCAAGCATTTGATCTAAAAACTTCTAGGGGACTCTATCATAAGTTTTAGACATATCTAATTTAATAAACATTCCTCTTTGACCAGAATGCTACATAGAATGGATAGCCTCTTGGGCTAGAATAAATTCGTCTAGAATTTGACACCCCTCCACAAATCCTCCTTATTCCTAGGATATTATGTTATCCATAATATTTTTAAGCCTTTCAGCTATCAACTTAGTGATTATCTTGTAGGTCACATTGTAGAGAGCAATCGGGTGAAAATATCCAAGGCTGGCAGCTTGTCCCACTTTAGGAATCAAAGTGAGGAAAGTATGATTTAGAGCTTGAAGCATAGTTCTGTTTGAACGATATTATTCAAAAACCTAGGTTAAATCCTCTCCTATGACATCCCAGAAAGCCTTAAAGAACTCAATTGGAAAACCATCGGCCCTAGAGATTTCCCTAATTTTATGCTAAAAACTATGCTCCTCACCTCATATTATCCACTGGTCTAAAAAGGGCTTGGTTTTGATTTACTAAAATAATATGGGGGATACAATTAAGAATCTCTTGTTGTGCTACAAGATTAGGGATAGTAGGTGCAGTAAAAATATTTTGAAAAAAATATTTACTACATGTGTCATACCTGGTATGGTGTCCATCACTTATCCATTAGAATCCTGAAGGTAAGTCAAATAATTTCTTTAGCTACTTGTTGATGCAAAGTGATGAAAGAAACTTGTGTTTCGATCCCCTTCCAACAACCAAACAGTTCTCGCTCTTTGTTTCCAATAAATATCCTTTTGATTTTAATACCATATAATATAATATATTAGAGTTTAAATCTTGATACAATGGTATCCTATATTTTGTAAAAATTAGTGTAAATTCAATTTTATTTATTAAAAAAATATAATATGTATATTTTTAACTAATAATAGTGATTATTTATTGAAAAATAAAATTACAAAGTGTGAAGGATTAAGTTTTTTTCTTGAAAAACATCTCATCTTTTAGGAGCTATATCTTCGTAAAGAGTCATCTGATTCAACTAATTCTTGGACCAACTTGTGCATAATTTAAATAGCTTTAAAATGAATGGTCATATAAAAAAATATGATCAATATTAAGGAAGATACAACCCTATGAAGTCAACCATTCGGAACAAGGGCAGTGACAATTTTTCAATTCGCGAAAAACAAAATTGCAAAGTGCGAAGGATTAGGGTTTATTCCTAAAAAAATATCTCATCTTTTAGGAGCCATATCTTTGTGAAGAGTTATTAGATTCAAATTCTTGGACCAAATTGTGTAGAATTTGAATAGATTTTAAATGAGTGGTCATATGCAAAAATTTGAGCAATATTGAGGGAGATACGACCCTGTGAAGTCAACCATTTGAAACAAGGGCAGTGATAATTTTTCAAGTCACGAAAAACAAAATTGCAAATATTTTCCAACTAAGGTTCGAACGATGGGAAGAGCAATGAAGGGCTAGGACTTCAGCGAGGCAAGACATTCTATCTAGAAAAAGAATTTTCAGCTAAGTTTTTTTCCTTTCTTTATCTTAGAAATTGTGCATAAAAAATTTATAAAGTTTTTATCAAATATTATATTTTCTATAGGATTTTCAGATAAATTTCAATAGATTTTGAATTTAGTTTCATTTTCATGGACTGATTTAAAGTTTCATCCTTAGAATCATCTCTAGTGGTAGAGGTTAGTGAGCGCACCTTAGAGAGATCCTCATTGCTCCAAGATAGGGCAATTTTTAGTAAATTTAATTTATTGGCCAGGGGCTTTAGCCTTGAGAAAATGGATTGATAGGAGTTGGAAGTCTCCATGAGTGATTTTATCATTTCTTCCCAAAGGTTTATTCCTAGCCAATTTTTATTCTAATGAATAAACAGAATGAATCCTAAAAGGAGGTCCTTGGTTTATGGGAAGAGTAAGAATCTTCCTTACCCGCTGGGATGAAGTCTTTTTACCTAAAAATGTAAATCTATCCATAGTACTAGTCTAGGTTAGGATGTTTGCGCTACCATTTAATTTTGAGAAATAGATACCTTCAAGGCAATAGGCAACACTCTAGGAGAATTTCTTTATATTTTAGATACAATAAAAGATGGATTTTTTTTGTAACACACACAATGCACACCAACACACACCCACGTCACTGTTTGAACTTTGGACCTCTCAAAGAGAAGCCAAAGTCCTTACCATTGCCAATGGATTTTTGGCTATTTATGCTCGAATATTGTTCATGGTTGATATAAGTAAAGCTTTACCATAATCAATCATTCTTAAGTATGGGGATAAGATGTGGATCCAAACTATAGATTATGAAAACATATATTTTAGATGTAGAAGATGTCATGAGGTGAGAGATACTGAGACATGCCCTAAGAAGAGCCCAATAGAATCATTTGTAGAAAACCGCAAGAGAAATCTAAAAATGGTTATGGATGAAGATGGTTTTCAACTTCCAAAAAATAGATATAAAAAATTAAAATAAAATCAATAGTTGAGACCAATAAGGAAGGATATTGGAAGAAATACCAACTCTTTTGAGGCTTTAGCCTATGAGGAAAAAGTATATTAAAAATTAGAGGACACGATACGGTATTTTCAACATATTAGCAAGGAACCGTATATTCAGTATGATCCTAATTTAAGGAAGAAAATTCTCGATGAACCTAAGGAATGTGTCTCATTAGATTTTGAAGACTCTCTTGAAGTTCCATGCACCATTCAAGAGAACATAATTGATAAACAAATGTAATTTTAGAAGTTAATACCTCTACCATTAATAAGAAAATACCAAAAAATGAGCACGATAAGTCAAAAGCTTATATAATAGAGCCAGGAGAGGATACATATGTTGTAAAATAAAATTGTGAAAGAATATTTAGGAATAGAATAATAAGACCTACTCCTAATACAGGCAAGACAAAAAGAGGAAAACCCTCAAATTATCAAGCAAGATACAGGGAAGCAATAGCTAACATAGAGAAAGGAAAAAAAACTAAGTTGGTTGAACTTCTCTTTACCAAACAAAAAAATGACATTGGTAATATGTAGGAAGTGTCAAAAGCCCCTAATGAGACATGATTATCGTCTCATGGAATATAAGGGGTGCTAATGCTCCCTCAAAAAATAGGTGTATTAGGGACCTATGTTTAAGTAATAAACCTGTTATTCTCTATATCTAGGAAACTAAAATGATAAAAGAAGAAGTTTCAAAAACTATGAAAGCAGTTTGGACAAGATATGAATGGGATGCTATGAATTCTAAAGGAATGACAGGAGAAATTCTAACTTGTTGGAATCCTTATAGAACCTCTTATGTTACCATTCATAGAACTAGGCATTGGATAACTTCTTTAGTCACTTGATACTTTGCAGATATTTGTTTCATCCTTATTAATGTTTATGGACCTACAACTCAGTCAATGGAAGTTTAGAGTGGGATTGAAACCTTTATGAGAAGTAAAGACCAAGAAACATGTTTCATGATCATTGGAGAATTTAATGTCATAACCAAGTTGAATGAAAAATTTGGGGGACTTAGGAAATTGACCCAAAGTATGAAAGATTTCTTATCTTTTATTCAAAACAACAATCTATGGAAAGTTGAGTTTGAAGAAGATAACTATACTTGGACCAACAATAGGAGAGGCTAGAACCTAATTACAGAAAAAATAGATAGATGCATTCTCTCAGATCATTGGCTAGATGAAGGAACTTGTGCTAAAATTAATACCTTAACTAGGATTGATTCAAATCACTGGCCAATAAGAGTTACAATGGTGGTTAGTGAATTAAAAAAAAAGATCATATTTTAAATATGAGCAGATGTGGGAAGACCGTCCTCAATTTGTTGATATGATAATTCAAACGTGGAATTCTTTAGGTAATTATGGATTGTATGATCTTCTAAATTAAATTAAATCTATGACATCTAGATTAAAAGAATGGAACACAAACACCTTTGGAAACATTTTTGAAAAGTAAGAAGTAAAATATAAAATATCAAAATTCCAAAAAGGTGATGATAATAATCCAAGATCAAAGGAAAGGGAGTTGCTTAGTGAATATCATAATATTTTGAGTAAGGAAGAGAAATTTTGGAGATTAAAATCAAGACAGACTTGGTTAAAAGAAGGAGATAAAAATACAATTTTTTTCATAGGATGGCTATAGTTAAAGATCATCTTCTAGAATTAGTAGGATTAAATCAATAGAAGGGGTTTAGATTGAAGATCAAAGTGAAATTAGAGAATAGGCAAAGTCATTTTATTAGAACATTCTAGGTTTAGAGGAGACCAAAGTTATTAATGATAAACTTCTTCAAGATGTTCATTCAATTATAATGAATGAAGCTAATAGGAAACTGATGGAACTTATTACTCTAGAAGAAGTTCATTTAGATCTTTTCTCTTTTAATAAGAATAAATCCCCAAGTCCATATGGGATCTTTGCATATTTTAACCAACATAATTGGGATATAGTGAAGGATTCTTTATTGGTGGCAGTACAGTCTAGGGTAAAACAATATATTCCTTATAAAATAAATGTAACTTATCTTACCCTAATTAAAAAAATATATGTTGAATTGTTTATTATTTTAGACCCATAAGCCCATGTAATATGGCATATAAGATTATTTACAAAGTGATGGCAAATAGATTAAGGCCATCGTTAGAAAAATTATTTCAGAAGAGCAAGGAGGATTTGTGAAAGGGAGACAAATTATGGATGGGATCATAGTAGCTCATGAAGTTCTACATTCAGCAACTTCAAGAAAATAGAAAGCTATGATCTTAAAACTTGATATGAGTAAAGCCTATGATAGGGTTAAATGGGATTTTATTTTTGCACTTTTTAATAAGTTTAGTTTTGGGAAAAAATGGGTTAGATGGATTAAAACTTGTGTCTCTACAATTCTTATTCAGTGTTGGTCAATGGGTTAGTGATAGAATATTTTAAAGCCAAGAACGGTCTTAGACAAGGAGATACTCTATCTCCTTATTTTTTCATTATTATGGCGAAAACTTTGAGTAGGAAATTAAATAAGGCTTAAAAATATGGAATTATAAGTGGACTTAAGGTTAGTAATAACATTGATACCATCACCCATCAACAGTTTGTAGATGATACAACCCTTTTTGGAAGGGCAAGGATAAATAAGGCCAAAGCTTTGAATAACTTTTTAAAAGAGTATGAAAGATCTTCAGGACAAAAAGTTAATAGGAATAAATCCAAAATTTACTTCCTTAACACTCCTGCTAATATCAAATCAAAAAATTTTAGGTTGCTTCAAATGGAGGAGACAAATTTACCAATAAATTATCTAGGTATGCCTTTATTTGAGGGGATAATGAGGATAGATTTATGGAATCCAATTATTAGTAAAGTTTAAATAAACTTCCAGCTTGGAAAGGTAGATGGTTATCATCAATAGGAAGAGTGCAATTAATTAAGTTAGTGTTACAAGCCGTTCCAACATATTATATGTCATTGTATCCTATTCCAAAATCAGTTAAAAAAAGTTTAATCTATATCATGCAATCCTTGTTATGGTCAGGTTTACATGATAAAAGGAAATTTCCTTTGGTGAAATGGAGCAAGTTGTGTGATGAAAAAACTAGGGGAGGTCTTGGTTTAAGAGTTCTTACAGATGTAAACTTAGCTCTTAGGGGAAAAGTTATCTGGAGATAGTACATAGAGAGTCAAAGACAATGGACAAGAATTCTTCTAAGTAAGTACGTTGATCCCAATGACCCAAGTTTAATATTTACTATATTATCCCTTGCAAATGGTTGTACTCTTTGGAATGGTTTATAAAATCTATTGATATTATGATTAAAGGTTTAAGATGGGTGATCGTAATTGGAGAAAAAAATTCTATTTGGATGGATACTTGGTATGATAAAAAACCACTCAATTTAGATCAAGTTTTTAAACCTTGGATGAGATTGCTTAGAGACAAATACGTAATAGGGTTTCAAACATTTTGTATAAGGATCGAGAAGGAAGATACAAATGGAAAGAAGATTTTTTACAAGTATACAAGACATTGATGCTAGGAGGCAATTGAGTAGAAAGATAACAACCGTGATTATTCCGAGGGGTGCTAAGGATAAATTAATTTCGGAGTTGAATAACTCAGGAGAATACACAACAAGAAGTGGATATAATGTTAAACACCAACATAATAATAATGTCACTAGAATATGGAGAGATATTTGGAATAGTCCAAGCATTCCTAAAGTTAAAATGTTTGTTTGGCTAGTAGGTCATAGAAGAATTTTATCTTGTGATAACCTTATGAAAAGGGATTTTCATGGGCTCTCTCAATGTGTTTCATGTAATAAGGAGGAAGAGATTAATGAGCATCTCTTGGGACATTGTTCAATAGTCTAAAATATATGGCAATGGATTCTTAATATGTTTGGTAAATACATGGTAATGAATAGTAGAATTGAAGATTGATTAAAGCAATAGCATATCACTTATAAAAGTGAGGCTTTACAGACAATATGAGTTATATCAAAATATACAATACTTTGGAGTATATGGCTAAAAAGGAATAAAAGAATATTTAAAGGAAAGGAAAGAAATTTAGAGGTTATGAATAAAAGATATGTTTATCCATAGAGGAGTCTAAACCAACCCTATCAACTCACTTAGTCCCTAATTTGGAAGCAAAGAGTCTTGATAGATGGAGATTAAATAAAATTATGATGTTAGGTACAAGAGAAGCAATAAGAAGGCAAAGAATATAAAGTGGAAACCACTAGATGTGGAGTGGATTAAATTGAATTTTAATGGAGCATCTAAAGGAAATCCAGGACTAGCAGGAGGAGGAGGAATAATTAGAAATAATAGAGGAGAGATTTTGTCTCATTATGCTTTCAATTGTGGATTTAAGACAAATAATGAAGTTGAAGCTTGGGTAGCTTTAGAAGGGTTAAAAATATGTAAACAAATAAAATGGAATAGAGTATGGATGGAAGGTGATTCTATCATAGTAATAAATGCAATTTTGAGGAAAGCAAAGGCTCCATGGAAAGAGATAATTGTGGAAATTCAAGATCTTGCTGAAGATTTTGAAGAAATCAGGTTTACACATATATTAAGAGAAGAAAATAAATATGCAAATAAGCTAACCAATAAAGGGATTTTGAATGAGGATCGTGAAGTTTAATTTTTTTTTATCATTATAGTTTAAGGTTGAATATTCTTATCGTAACTATGATCTCTCGTAATGTTTAGAGTTAAACTTATTAAAAGAGGATTAACACGCATCACAAGGAAACAAAATTATCATCAAAGTTTAAGGTTGAACATTCTTATCTCAAATATGATCTCTTTAAGGTTTAGAGTTAAACTTATTAAAAGAGGATTAATACGCATCTTCACATACATACTATGTGGTTTAAAAATTCTTGGACCTCTCGAAAAAGAACCAAATCTCGAAACGTTGCACTATCCTTTAGACTCAATTCTCATAATATGATAATATAATTTATTGTAATATAACTATTATATGGTTCATTGAAATAATTGGTAACATAATCGTAATATAATAATGGTGGTCAAACTCTTATCAATCGCATCCTTTCATCTAGTTAAATTCTTCAACATTTAAGGTTTGAAAATGTGATACAAAAATGATATCCATGTTGTTGTAGTTGTAATACCATTAGGTAGTAATAATGTAATGCGAGTGAGGTGGTTTTAATCTCATACAATCAATTAGGAAAAAGTAATGGAAGAACTTGTGTTAATATAACATTAATATAATCAATTAAAAATAATATTTTATTTTATTTTTTAATTTTTTTGATGTATAGAAGCTTTTATTTTTTAATTTTTGATTTGGTTAGTGTGAGAAACCCTTGCGACCAATACATAGGGTTGAGCAGGTTCCTCCCAACCATAATCCCTCTTAGAATCGAGAGTTATGCTTATCAATCGGGAATTTAACACACACCCACCCCCTCACACACTCACCCATGCCACGGTTTGAACCTTCAACATCCTGAAGAAGAACCAAAGCCCGAACCATTACTTTAATATTAATTTTAATTGATTATATTAATATTTTAAAACTAAAATTGAATATAAAATGTAAGAATAAAATATAATTTTGGACACCATAGAGATTTGGCTTTGACCTCTCTTCTGAGAGACCTAGGTTCAAACCAAGACAAGGTGTGTACATGTACGAGTGAACGTGTTAAAAAAGAAGTAAGAAAAATAAAAATTGACTTTACTTAAGACATTTTGACACAACAATTATACAAGTCACAACCATATAAATACAATTTACACTAAATTCTTTGTATTATATTGTAATAGATTATTTTAAAACTAAGGTTTAAATTAAAGAACTTTAAATTTACATCAAATAACAATAGGTTAATCAATTATATTCCTCAACTCTTACATTATGTAATACAAGTTCAACAAATTTATATAAATCCAAGTCTTTGTAAGCTATGAACATCATTTTTTTTTTTTTTTGGAAAAGGTTCAAAAGTTAGGGATAGTGAATCAAACTTGAATCTATTTTATGAGAACCCAATACCTTTTACCATTAAGATATCCTTATTAAAACTTAAACCATAAACATGGCTAAAACTCTTTTATATTTAAAATTTGACTAAAACCACACCAATTTGACTGTTCCCACGTAGACAAATCTAATTCTTTTTAAGCCATGGACATTGTAAAACTCTTTTATATTTGGAATGTTGACGAAAAACATACCGAATCTAATTTTTTTAAAGCCATGAACATTGTAAAAAAAGTTATGTCTAGAATGTTGACTATTGTTTCCATATAAGACAAAAAGGTTGATGCCCATCCCCACATAAGACATGATAGAGGTCATTAATCCAAAACCTTATATATATAGATGGTGTTTAAACGTCATTAACCCAAAAACCTTTTATATATATATATAGATGGTGTGTATGCATATAATTTTTTTTTTTAATTTTTATATTTTTTTAGTTAGTTAGGTAAAGAGAAAGTTAATGGAATTTGATTATTCAAGGAATTATTGACAATTATTTGGTTACTATTAGGTGATCTGTTTTTTTAGAGTAATTTTTGTTTTTTTAGAAAACATCTCAAAATGAATGCTACTTTCGAGTAAGACCCAAAAAGGTAGGGGTATTTATTACACCAAAATCGTCCAAGGCTCACACTTGGCTTACCACACTTAACATACTCAAAGAGCAAACCTGAAACAACAAAAAATAAAAACATACAAACATAAACACACAAAAATATTAGAAGAATAAAAAAACATGCACCTTGAGTGTGTCAAAAAAATAAAACACAACCAAACACATACAATAAGATAAAAAAAACACAACACTAACCACACTGAAAAAATACAAGAACAACATAACAAAACACAAACATAACGAAAAACAACAAAATACTCAAAAGACACAACCAACAAAAACATGAAAAACAAAAACAATCAAAACCTAAAAAAAAATAAAAAAAACAACCAACAATAGACAACAGAGAAAAATAAAAACATAGAAAACACTCACACATCAAAACACAAAAACACCAATTAACACAAACAAACAGAAACACAAACACAAACACAAGAACATCAAAAACACAAGAACAACAAAAAACACAAAATAACAAAAACACAATAACAACAAAAAACACAAAAATAAAACAACACAAAAAAAAGCACACATAAATAGAAAAAAGAAAAAGAAAAAAATAGAACACAACAATGACCTTTCTAGACCAAAATACTATTAAGGCAAGAATCAACAGAGGAAACAAAAGAAAGATTAGTTTGAGCTAGGGAACTAAAATACCCTGACCAAACTAAAGAGAAGCAAAAAAAAAAAGCAAGAAGAAACTAGGTACCTTCATAACTAGAGCTATCCAAAGAAATGATAGAAAGAAGAGCTTCCTTTATTTGTGAATCCCACCATCTAGGAGGGTGATCATAGCAAGTAAGATCACATTTGTCCAAAGCTCAATTAGCTAAAGCATCAACACTCTTGTTATGATATCTAACCACATGATTGTAATCAACTTTTAACCCATCTGGATTAACTGAATCTTCTCAATAATTCTTTTTATTCTCCAATCAACCTTATGATTCCATCCTTGGTGGGATTTTTGGGGGTGATTAAGGAGCTGATGGACTGATTCAACTAAGTTGGCAATGGTCTTTTTCCAGATATAGTGAATATCCTTCCTTTCTTGATTAAAATTCCGGTTGTTCCTTTAATTCCATATATTCCAAATAAGAATGGTAGAACCCATCCAAACTAACTACTTAATAAAATGATCAACACCCTTTTGATTAGGCCAATCCCTCCAAAGTTGTTCAAAAGTAAAAAAATTGGACCACTGTAAGCCAAGTAAAGTGGCCATTCTCCTCCAAAGCTCAGAGGCTAAAGTACACTCAATAAAAACATGGCTGAGAGTTTCCACATTATCTTCACATATTTCACATCTAAAAGGGCCATGGAAACCATGCTTCATAAGATGCTCCCCAGTAAGCACCCTGCGATGCAATAAAATCCAAGTAAAGAACCTCACCTTAGACTAGAGCTTTTGAGCCCACAACTAAGAAAATATGTCAGATGATTGGTTGGAATTATTATGGCATAAGACGAAATAACCTTGAGCAACTGAATACTCACCCTTAGTAGTGTTGTTCCAGGAAAAACAATCTTTATCATGGGACCAAGAGAGAGATCTCATATGAAGGATGCATTGGATATCTTGTCTTTACCTTTATGGGATTTGAATAGGCCAGTCCTCAACAGGGATCCAATATCTACCAACCTTTGAATTACCAATATGGTATCGACAATAATTAGCCACCTTTATCCAGTTAGCTCGGTGAAGCTCCTCCATCCAAGGCCTCCAATCGGGAAACTGAGTAATCAAAGGCTTGTGACCATCCCAAGAATTTGTCCAAAATTTACCTGTTGACCATTATGAATGATCCAAAATAATTTTTTCTTTATCAAATCCTCACCAGTTTTAAGAACTGCTAAAATGGGAGAACCTTTGGAAGGCAATTGATAGCAAACAAGGTCTTTAGGACTTTTGTTCTCAGCATATTTAGCATGGATATTCTTGGCCCAAAGAGCATTGGGGTTATGCAAAATCCTCCAATATAATTTAGCAGCTAAAGCTTTGTTGTTATTAATAGCAGACCGGAATCCTAACCCCTCTTCATTCTTAGGAAGACATAAAGTGTCCCATTTTACCAAGGCCCATGAGTAGATGTGGGAAGACCATCCTCAATTTGATGATATGATAGCTCAAACGTGGAATTATTTAGGTAATGGTGGATTGTATGATCTTCCAAACCAAATCAAAGCTATGACATATAGATTAAAAGAATGGAACAAGAACACCTTTGGAAACATTTTTGAAAAGTAATATCTAAAAGATAAAATTTCAAAATTCCAAAAAGCTGATGATAATAATCCAAGCTTAGAGGAAAGGGAGTTGCTTAGTGAATATCATAATATTTTGAGTAAGGAAGAGAAATTTTAGAGATTAAAATCAAGACAGACTTGGTTAAAAGAAGGAGAGAAAAATACAAAGTTATTTCATAGGATGGATATAGTACAAAGATCATCTTCTAGAATTAGTAGAATTAAATTAATAGAATGGGTTTGGATTGAAGATCAAAGTGAAATTAGAAAAGATGCAAAGTCATTTTATTAGAATATTCTAGGTTTAGAGGAGACCAAAGTTCTTAATAATAAACTTCTTCAAGATGTTCATTCAGTTATACTGAATGAAGCTAATAGAAAACTAATGGAACCTATTACTCTAGAAGAAGTTAATTTAGCTCTTTTATCTTTTAATAAGAATAAATCCCCAAGTCCATATGGGATCTTTGTAGCTTTTTACCAATATAATTGGGATATAGCGAAGGATTCTTTATTGGTGGCAGTACAATCTAGGGTAAAACAATATATTCCTTATAAAAATGATGGTGAATTATCTTACCCTAATTAAAAAAAAGAAGGATGCTTAATTGTTTGTTCTTTTAGACCCATAAGCCTATGTAATATGACATATACGATTATTTACAAAGTGATGGCAAATAGATTAAGGCCATTGTTAGAAAAAATTATACAAGAGCAAGGAGGATTTGTGAAAGGGAGACAAATTCTGGATGGGATCATAGTAGCTCATGAAGTTATACATTCAGTAGCTTCAAGAAAAGAGAAAGCTACACTTTATACGAGTAAAGCCTATGATAGGGTTAAATAGGATTTTCTTTTTGCACTTTTAGATAAGTTTAGTTTTGGGAAGAAATGGGTTAGATGGACTAAAGCTTGTGTCTCTACAATTTCTTATTTAGTGTTGGGCAATGGGTTAGTGATAGAATCTATTAAAGCCAAGAGATGCCTTAGATAAAGAGATCCTCTATCTCCTTATTTTTTCATTATTATGGCAGAAATTTTGAGTAGAAACTTAAATAAGACTTACAAAAATGGAATTATAAGTGGACTTAAGGTTACTAATAACATCGATACCATTACCCATCAACAATTTGTAGATGATACAACCGTTTTTGGAAGGGCAAGGATAAATGAGGCCAAAAATTTGAATAAATTTTTAAAAGAGTATGAAAGAGCTTCAGGGCAAAAGGTTAATAGGAATAAATCCAAAATTTACTTCCTTAATAATCCTGCTAATATCAAAGCAAGAATTTGTAGGTTGCTTCAAATGGAGGAGACAAATTTACCAATAAATTATCTAGGGATGCCTTTAGTTGAGGGGATAATGAGGATATATTTATGGAATCCAATTATTAGTAAAGTTTAAATAAACTTCCAGCTTGGAAAGGTAGATGGTTATCGTCAACAGGAAGAGTGCAATTAATTAAGTCAGTATTACAAGTCGTTCCAATATATTATATGTCATTGTATTCTATTCCAAAATTAGTTGAAAAAAGTTTAATCTATATTATGCAATCCTTGTTATGGTCAGGTTTACATGATAAAAGGAGTTTTCCTTTGGTGAAATGGAGCAAGTTGTGTGATGAAAAAACTAGGGGAGGTCTTGGTTTAAGAGTTCTTACAAATGTAAACTTAGCTCTTAGGGAAAAAGTTATCTGGAGATTATACATAGAGAGTCAAATAAAATGGACAAGAATTCTTCTAAGTATGTTGATCCCAATAACCCAAGTTTAATATTTACTATATTATCCCTTCCAAATGGTTCTACTCTTTGGAGTGGTTTATAAAATCTATTGATCTTATGATTAAAGGTTTAAGATGGGTGGTGAGAACTAGAGAAAAAATTTCTATTTGGATGGATAGTTGGTATGATAAAAAACCACTCAATTTAGATCAAGTTTTTAAACCTTGGATGATATTGCTTAAAGACAAATACGTAATAGGGTTTCAAAAATTTTGTATAAGGATCGAGAAGGAAGATACAAATGGAAATAATATTTTTTTACAAGTATACAAGACATTGATGCTAGAAGGCAATTGAGTAGAAAGATAACAACTGTGATTATTCTGAGGGGTGCTAAGGATAAATTTATTTGGGAGTTGAATAGCTCAGGAGAATACACAACAAGAAGTGGATATAATGTTCAACACCAACATAATAATAATGTCACTAGAATATGAAGAGATATTTGTAATAGTCCAAGCATTCCTAAAGTCAAAACGTTTGTTTGGCTAGTAGGTCAAAAAAAGAATTTTATCTTGGGATAACCTTATGAAAAAGGATTTTCATGGCCCCTCTCAATGTGTTTTATATAATAAGGAGGAGGAGAGTATTGACCATCTCTTGGGATATTGTTCAATAGTATGAAATCTATGGCAATGGATTCTTAATATGTTTGGTAAATGCATGGTAATGAATAGTAGAATTGAAGATTGATTAAAGCAATGGCAAATCACTTATAAAAGTGAGGCTTCACAAACAATATATGATAATATCAAAAGATACAATACTTTGGACTATATGGCTAGAAAGGAATAGAAGAATATTTAAAGGAAAGGAAAACAATTTAGAGGTTATGAATAAAATATATGTTTAGCCATAGAGGAGTCTAAACCAACCCTATCAACTCACTTAGTCCCTAATTTGGAAGCAGAGAGTCTTGATAGATGGAGTCATTAAATGGAATTATGATGTTGGGTACAAGAGAAGCAATAAGAAGGCAAAGAATATAAAATGGAAACCACCAGATGTGGTGGGTTAAATTGAATTTTGATGGAGCATCTAAAGGAAATCTAGGACTAGTAGGAGGAGGAATAATTAGAAATAATAGAGGAGAGATTTTCTCATCATGCTTTCAATAGTGGATTTAAGACAAATAATGAAGTTGAAGCTTGGGCAGCTTTAGAAGGATTAAAAATATGTAAACAAATAAAATGGAATAGAGTATGGATGGAAGGTGATTCTCTCATAGTAATAAATGCAATTTTGAGGAAAGCAAAGGTTCCATGGAACATATAAGAGATAATTGTGGAAATTCAAGATCTTGCTAAATATTTTGAAGAAATCGGGTTTACACATATATTAAGGGAAGGATACAAATATGCAGATAAGCTAACCAATAAAGGGATTTTGATTGAGGATCGTGAAGTTAAAGTCTCCTTTTCATGGAGTAGAAAGTTTAGTTGAAGCTAATAAAAAATGTTGACTGCCTAAATCAATTAATGATTAAGATTTACTTTAATGTTTTCCATTTGTAATATTTGTTTTATTTTGTAAAAATAATGTGTTTTCATTTAGACTATTTATTATAATTTTTGTAGTTGCACTTGTGTTTCAGGAAGGAAACTAGCAATCTAGATTTGGTAAAGCATACTATGATAGTGTGATGTTTTGGAAATATTACTCTATTAAGATGTAAGACATTGACAGTAGAGGTAAAGTTTGGTATTGTGAAGACTGCTATAGGAAAATGTCAAGAAAGATGCTAAATAATGGAGTGATTGTATTCATACAAAAATTTGAAAAGATCCAGAAAATGAAAATCAAGAATTTAAACATTTTATGTAAAATGATGTAAGTTTCTAGCTATAGCATCTCAATTGAGATGATAAGTGTATTTATTTGTAAAATCTTAAGCTCTAAAGAAGACAAATGTAATTTTTCAAGAATAAGGACCCAAGTACAACCCCTTATTATCCAACCAAAAAAAAGTGATTATTTATTTATTATTATATGAGTGATTGAAATAATTTATTTCTTATAAAAAAAAATTAAATTCCACTCATAAAAACATGTGCAAACTCATTAAAAAAAAACCAAAACCTTACCTCTAAATTAAACTTAAAACTTAAAATAATTTATCTCTTATAAAAAATTTAAATTTATATCTTAAAAAACATGAAAGACTTATATCTATAGTGGATGCTTAACCTTAATTAAATTATCTTTGCCTCTTATAAACTAAGAACGTAGTCCCATGAAAGGACTTTTATAGATTTTTTAATATTAACATTGGTCTTCAGAAGCAATGGAAGTGTAATAAATCTTATATTAAATTATCTTTGCCTCTTATAAACTAAGAAAGTAGTCCCATGAAAGGGCTTTTCTAGATTTTTTAATATTAACATTGGTATTCGGAAGCAATGGAACTGTAATAAGTCTTATATTGTAGCCTAAGTTTTAATTTTACAAACTTTAATGTTTGTCTATAAGATTGAATTCTAGCTTTAACAGTGTTTGGCTCGCTTAAAAATGAAAAAAAATATTTAAGGTTGAACATTGTTATCCTAATTATGATATCTCATAACGTTTAAAATTAAACATATTAAACAGGCATCCTCATTTAAAAAAAAAATCATTATCAAAGTTTAAGGTTGGACGTTCTTATCCTAACTATGATCTTTAGTAAGGTTTAGAGTTAAACTTATTAAAAGAGGATTAACACACATCCTCACCTGCATATTATGTGGTTTAAAAAATCTTGAACCTCTCAAAAAAGAACCAAATCCTGAACCATTGCACTATCCCTTTAGACTCAATTCTCATAATATGATAATATAATTTATTGTAATATAACTATAATATGGTTCATTGAAATAAGTGGTAACATAATTGTAATATAATAATGGTGGTGGAACTCTTATCAATAGCATCCTTTCATCCAGTTAAATTCTTCAACATTCAAGGTTTGAATATGTAATACAAAAATAATATCAATGTTGTTGTAGTTGTAATACCATTAGGTAGTAATAATGTAATGCGAGTGAGGTGGTCTTAATCTCATACAATCAATTAGGAAAAAATAATGGAAGAACTTGTGTTAATATAATATTAATATAATTGATTAAAAATAATATTTTAGTTTATTTTTTAGTTTTTTTGGATGAAAAAGCCATTATATTAATAAAATAATGTCTAATCATACAAAAAAGGGTGGGTGGGATTAGCACACCCCGTAAACCAACACACTAACCACCGTGGTTAGGAGTACACAAGAGTGTCAGAAATAGTCCACAAAAAGCCAGATAACAACCACCAAAACAGTGTCAAATATGTCGACTCATAGCGCAGGGCACATTCCCCCAATGCTCCATGAGGGTACGTAAGTACTGCAGCTCCACATGTACTTTTTCAACCTGTACTTGAATCTGTAACCAACAATCAAAGAATATAGCATATTTATCAGCAACAGAGAAGACACGCCCGACATCTTGTTGAGAAAAAATAGCTCTATTTCAGGACTTCCAAAGATAAAATAGGGTACCAATTCTAAAAATATTCCAAACAACACCCAAGTTGAAGGAAAAAGCAATAGGGTCACCCAAAATAGCATGCACCCAAGTAAAATCCTCTTGCATAAAAGGTCTAAAAATTTCAAGAAGCCACTCCCAGGCCGACTGAGCCCGATCACAAAACCAAAAAACATGCAGTAAATCTTTCGCCTATCCGCAAATCGAGAAAATGGGATTATGAACACCCAGATGCTTGAGCCTATTGCCAACAGGCAACCCCTGGTGCAAGAGGCTCCAAGCAAAAAAACTTTGTTTAGGTTCAATATAAGTAGCCCAAGCAATCTGAAACCTCTTATTCCATTGGGAGGGAAGAGAGACTAAGTCCCATCTCATAGTGAGCTTATCAACCATTGGAACTTGCGGGGTGAGCCATTTGTAACCTAGATGAGATTTATATTGCAAAACAGGAAGCTCCCTAGGCCAACACCAATCTGACCACTAGGGTTTTTGAAAATGCTTATGCAGTTTGCACCAAATAGAAAATGGAATACTATCAATAACCACCTCATAAGTATCTCTATCACCAGGATTTAAATTGTGAATTTGATGAAAACTTTCCTAGGGTATCCAACTCCTGGTATGTCAGGAGAAGAAATAAAAAATGGAAGCAATACCATGCTTATAGAACCTCTGCGCTCTGACCCACTGCACCAGAGCTAGGGGAGAGCCCTGCCAAGTGATAACAGGAGACCACCAAATATTCATGGAAGGCAAAGAGGCACCTGCTTTGCAAAAACTCCCTTTCCAACTGAGCCAAGGTTTGAAGGCCTCCCAAGCTTTCCAAATACTCTGAATGACAAAAGAACCTTTAACTTTAATAGGGACAGGGGTAGTAAGAATGGATTGCAATCCCACCCCTTTCCAAATTTTCTTCCCCTAAAGCAAACCAGAAGAAATGCAATGCCTGACCAACACTTTCCAAGATTCATCCCCAATTAAATATCGGGTGATCCATTTAGCACAAAGGGCAAAACCTTGTCGGTGACAATCAAACAAACCCATGCCTCCACAATATTTGGGCAAACAACAAATTTCCCAAGCTACCCGATGAAAACCTCATTTGACAGAGTCTTTGGCCCACAAGAAATCTCTCAGAAGCTTATCCAACTTTTTATAACAAGATTTGGATGGAACCCAACAAGATGAATAATAGACATGGGTAGTGGCTAAAACCTTAGAACAAATCTAAAATTTTCCTACCAGAGAAAGTTTCTTACTAGTCTAGTAAGAAAGCTTCTTGTCCACTTTCTCAATAACATACTACCACAATTGAGCAGAGGAACCATGAAACACAAAAGGAATTCCAAGAAATTTAAACACCTCACCCGACTGAATCCAAGTCCATTGGAAATGATGTAGCCAACATGGCAGCTGGGATTGAGATTGCCAAAAATAGGAGGTTTTTTTCCATTGAATAGAAGAACCAGAGGCTAAATAGAACACCTCTAAGCAACTAATAGCTGAGGAAAGGGATTGCTCATCTTCTCAAAGTGTTAAAAAATAATCATCAACAAAATGACCATTGACCAACTGACGGTCAGAATTGGGGAGAGCAATACCCCTAATTAATCCTTGATCCACATTATGGGCCAAAAAATAGCCAAAAGCCTCTACAAAAAGAATGAAAAGAGATGGAGCAAGAGGGCACCCCTGTCTTACAGAATGACCAAGAGAAATTGATTGAGATTGACTATTATTCAAAGTAAGAACAATTGAAGCATCTTGAAATAACATAAGAATGATGCTCACAAACACTGGCCCAAAGCCCAAAGCTTGAAGCATGGCAATGATGAAGTACCACTCCATATTATCATAGGCTTTCTCAAAGTCAATATTAATGAATAAAGCATCTTGTTCAGAATTTCTTGCCCACTCCATACCTTCCCAAACAGCAAGAACATTATCAAGAATGTATCTTCCCTGAACAAAGCCAGTTTGTTCAGGTCTGACAATCAAAGGCAGGAGAGATTTAAGCTTAAGCGCAAGGGCTTTGGAAATAATATTATAGCTCACATTAAGCAAGGTGATCAACCTCCAATTAGTGATGAGCTCAGGGTCTCCAGACTTAGGAATAAATTTAACATTGCCTTTGTTAATAATGGAACCCAGTGAACCACATTGCAGGGCTTCAAGATACACTTTGTGGAGATCAAAACCAAGCATATCCCAGAATTCTTTGTAGAATTCACATGGGAAGCCATCAAGACCAGGTGCCTTATCATTGGCCATGAGTGACAAGGCATTTTTTAGATCTTCCAGAGAAAGAGGAGTGTCACAAAATATCATTTTCTCAGGAGAAAGCTTGTTGGGGACAACAACGGTACAATCAGCAAGAGCTTACCTTCTAGCATCATCAAGGGGTTGAGAAGCAAAAACACCTTGATAATGTGAAACAAAGGCTTTGACAATGTCTGGAAGGTCTGTGAATCTCTGCCCATCAAATTGAATGGCTTGAAATTGAGAATACTGGGCAGGAGGTCTGAGGCATTGAAAAAAATCTTTGGTCACTCTGTCCCCCACTTTGAGCCAATGCATTCGAGCACGTAATTGAGCACCCTTGGCTTCATACAAATCAACTTTTTTTAGCTCATGCCGAATGGAAGAAACTTGGGACTGAGCAAGAGAGCTGAAAGGAGAGGCTTCAAGCCTGAGACAGGCTTTGGATAGCTCACTCTACAAGGTAAACTTAGCCTATTTCTATCACTTTGCAACTTCAACACCTAGAGTCCGCAACACCTTAGTGGTTCGTTGAATGGCAACATTCCACCACTCAATCCTTCCAGAAAGACCATCAGGTCTAGGAATCAAATTCCAAATACGGCATATATGAGCTTTCATGCTAAAGCTATGCAAAAAAGAAACATTCAGGTAAAACTGTGAAGAATGCACTCTGGGTTGAAAGTTTAACTTTACCACCGAGAATAAAATAGGTGAATGATCAGACAGTGTAGTACCAGGGAAAGTCAGCACATATGGCGAAGAAGGCAAAATATGGGAGAACTGAAAGTTGTCACACTCAGAAATCATGGCTCTATCCAATATTTCCAAAACCCTAGCAGAAGCAGCCTAGAAATTGGACCAGGTGTACCAAAGATCCTGAGGGAAGTCAGAAGGTGAGAAGCGAGAATTAGGGTCATAAAGGTGAAGCTTGTTTTTCATAAAAAACCAAGCTTCCCTTTCACCTAAGCACCATCGCATCGGAGCATGACTGACCTTGTCAGAAGCTTTCTCCACCATATTAAAATCTCCACAGAGCACCCAAGTGGCAAATGGTAGATTCATGGCAAGCCATCTCCACAACTCACATCGATCAGAAGCGATGTTCGAGGCATACACATTAACCACCCCAAATGGTTTTCCATAGATCTCGAGCAAAATCTAGACAACTTGATTGGATGGGTCAACACCCCAGGTCACAACATTCTTCTGTAATCGAGGCGCAAGGATAGTGATGGCTCCCCCTTTTCCTGAGGAATGCTTCATGGCAAAAGAGGCACTTCATGGCCACAAAAAGTCACATGCACACCGCAGATTGAAATAAAAAATCTTAACTTCTTGTAGACATAAAAAATCGAGGCTTCCATGCACTCGAGAAACATTTGACATCTCATTTTGGACCAAATATTTTTTGATCGGGTTCGTCAGTCCTCGAACATTCCATGAGAAGAAAATCATTGGGATTTGTCAGGATGCATGATCTCCATGACATCCTCTGCATCACCCAAACCTTCAAGTGAGCCATAAGAGTTGGAGGCCACGAGGAAAGCATCACTGATTAGCTGTCGATGTTTGTCATTCCGAATAGGGCTACGAGAGCGGTGGACCTTAAAGGCCCGACCCTCCTCCATCGAAGAATTATCTGGAGCTACCACCACTGAGGCAAAATAAGGGCCCGACCAAAGAGATTGAGAC
This sequence comes from Wollemia nobilis, assembly GCA_028583015.1. Taxonomy (NCBI): domain Eukaryota; kingdom Viridiplantae; phylum Streptophyta; class Pinopsida; order Araucariales; family Araucariaceae; genus Wollemia; species Wollemia nobilis. The sequence goes on from JAQPPZ010015413.1 coordinate 1,719,503, forward strand.
ACCGATGGAACTAGGGGTTGCATGCCAAAAATCGGAGGGGTCGTATCAATAGGAGTTTGAACATCTTCAGTAGAAGCTTGCATGTCCCGAGAAGGAGTAGGGGTAGGTTGCATAGTGAAAACCGAAGCTTCCTGCTGCTTAGCTCCATGGGTTTTCCTGCTAGAAATAGTAGTCCATTCTTCAATGTTTTCTCGTGAGCCATTAGCTGGAGCCACGGGAGTGGGCGAGGGATTTACCTTATATTTCCACTCCATCAGAGGACACTCCCAAATTTTGTGAGCTACAGATTGACACCGGTAACAGGTATTGGGAAAATTGATATAGGCAACTCTTTGCCTAAAGGATTGGTCCCCGATCTTGATATCAATAAACTCCTGCAAATCCTTGGTAAGGTCAACTTTGATACAGATCCTTCTAGTGGGTCGAGCAGAGAAGAAATTTTTTGGCTCAAGACAAACAAACTTACCTAAGGGGCAGCTAAAGTCTACAAAAAACCCCAAAGGGGAACAAGAAGACTGGGGAATTCAACCCACACCGGGACTTCTAGTGCAACTTGGTCACTGACTTGGAAATCCCTAGAGTAGGGTTGCAGAATCAACAGAGAATTATGGACAGTCCATGGTCCCCTAGATAGAACCTTTTGTGCTTGAGCTGGGTCTGAAAAGTGAAAAAGGAAATACCCTTTGGTAAGGTTTTGTACATTCTCCACTTTGACTCCATATGGGCCCCAAACTTGTTGGACCCAAGAACGAATAAGGGTATCATATGGGATACGACCCAAAAAATAACCCACCAAGGTATGACTTTCAAACCATTCACAAGCCGTATGATATTCATGCAAAGGAATAACAACTTCAGGGATAGGGCCTTTACCTCGTGATACACTTTCGGAATGAACTTGTGCGGATGCTTCCTCGGTGCCATTGAGCTCTCCAGCAAACTCAGAATAAACTGAGCCGACTGTATGAGCGGCAACCATTAAAAAGGGTGAACTAACACCGCCTCAGGGTGGCGTTAATGCAGCAGACAAGACTTTCCCACCCCTAAACCTACCAAGCTAGCAACTATTTTTTGCTCTTCTGTCGCCAATCCTTCTCTGCTCACCAAAATATTCCCTTACCCTTTTAGTTTTTTGATTTGGTTAGTGTGAGAAACTCCTACGACCAACACATAGGGTTGAGCAGGCTCCTCCCAACCATAATCTCTCCTAAAATCGAGAGCTATGCTTATCAATCAGGAATTTAACACGCACCCACCCCTCACACACTCACCCATGCCACGGTTTGAACCTTGGACCTCCCAATGAAGAGCCAAAGCCTGAACTGTCACTTTAATATTAATTTTAATTGATTATATTAATATTATATTAAAATTTTAAAGCTAAAATTGAATATAAAATATAAGAATAAAAAATGTCCCAAGACACCATAGATATTTGGCTTTGAGCTCTCTTCCGAGAGACCTAGGTTCAAACCAAGACAAGGTGTGTACATATACGAGTGAACATGTTAAAAAATAAGAAAGAAAGATACAAATTGAATTTTACTTAAGACATTTTGACACAACAATTATACAAGTCACAACCATATAAATACAATTTACACTAAATTCTTTGTATTATATTGTAGTAGCTTATTTTTAAACTAAGGTTTAAATTAACGAACTTTAAATTTACATCAAATAACAATAGGTTAATCGATTATATTCCTACAGAGAATATTTAGGTTCAAATCTTATCAAACATACATGATTATCATAAAACCATTGTAATATTATCATGTAATACAAATTCAATAAATTTATATAGATCCAACTCTTTGTAAGCTATGAACATCATATATTTTTTTAAAATAGATTCAAAAGTTAGGGATATGTCGAGGGCCATTTTTTTTTATGAATCAAACTTGAATCTATGCTATGAGAACCCAATACCTTTTACCATTACAATATCCCTATTAAAACTTAAACCATAAACATCGTTAAAACTCTTTTATATTTAAAATGTTAGACTAAAACCACACCAATTTGGTTGTTCCCACATAGACAAATCTAATTCTTTTTAAGCCATGAACATTGTAAAACTCTTTCATATTTGGAATGTTGACTAAAAAGATACCGAATCTAATTTTTTTAAAGCCATGAACATTGTAAAAAATATGTTATGTCTAGAATGTTGACTATTGTTTCCATATAAGACAAAGAGGTTGATGCCTATCCCCACACAAGACATGATAGAGATCATTAATCCAAAACCTTATATATAGATGGTGTTTAAACATCATTAATCCAAAAACCTTTTATATATATATATAATTTATTTTATAATTTTTATCTAGTTAGGTAAAAAAAAAGTTAATAGGACTTGATCGTTCAAGGAATCATTAACAATTACTTGGCTATTATTAGTTGATCTATTTGTTTTAAAGAATTTTTTTTTAGAAAACATTCTAGAAGGGATGCCACTTTCAGGTAAGACCCAAAGAGGCAGGGGTATCTATTCCGCCAAAATCGCCCAGGGCTCGCATTTGGCCTACCACATTTGACATACTCAAAGAGAAAACCCGAAACAACAAAAAACAAGAACACACAAACACAAATATAAAAAAAGATTAAAAAATAAAAAATAAAAAAATATGCTCTTTGAGTGTGTCAAAAAGATAAAGCACAACCAAACACACACACAATAAGATAAAAAATACAACAAGAACCACACAAAAAAAACACAAGAACAACATAACAAAATACAAACATAACAAAAAACAACATAACACTACAAAGACACAACCAACAAAAACATGAAAAGCAAAAACAACCAAAACCTAAAAAATAAAAAAACAACGAACAATAAACAACAGAGAAAAATAAAAACATAGAAAACACTCACACACCAAAACACAAAACACTAATTAACACAAGCAAATAGAAACACAAGCACACAAAAATAAAAAACACAAGAACAACAAAAAACACAAGAACAAAAAAAACAACACAAAAAAACACACACACAAATAGAAAAGAAAAAAGAAAAAAATAGAACACAACAATGACCTTTCTAGACCATAAGACTATTAAGGCAAGAATCAACAGAGGAAACTAAATAAATATTAATTTGAGATAGGGAACTAAAATACCCTAACCAAACTAAAGAGAAGCAAAAAAAAAACAAGAAGAAACTAGGTACCTTCATAACTAGAGCCATCCAAATAAATGATAGAAAGAAGAGCTTCACTTATTTGTGAAGCCCACCATCTAGGAGGGTGGTCGTAGCAAGTAAGATCACCTTTGTCCAAAGCCCAATTAGCTAAAGCATCATCACTCTTGTTCTGATATTTGACCACATGATTGTAATCAACTTTTAAAAATCCCATCTGGATTAACTGAATATTCTAAATAATTCTTTTTATTCTCCAATCAACCTTATGATTCTTAGAAGGAGTCTTCAAAATATTAATCATGAGTTGAGAGTCAGACTCAACTAGTACCTTTTTCCATCCAACCTTAGTAGCCTCTTGAAGGCCTCAAAGGATACCATACCCCTCAACAAGGTTATTGGATAGAATATCCAAATTCTTAGCAAAAGTATAAAACCAGGGAGCCATCTGAAAGTCTACCAATTTCTCCTGCACTATCTTTTCCAGGGTTCCCTCTAGAGGCTCCATCAGTATTGACTTTTCCAAAATATTTACGAGGAGGTTTCCAATTCATTGTTTTATCCATCTTGCAATTACTCACATACCCTTTAAGATGGTTTCTCTTAGAAGAGTTAATATTCAATCTTTGCATCACTTGATCCCATCCTTGGTGGGATTTTTGGGGGTGATTAAGGAGCTGATGGACTGATTCAACTAAGTTGGCAATGGAATTTTTCTAGATATAGTGAATATCCTTCCTTTCTTGATTAAAAATTCGGTTGTTCCTTTCTTGATTAAGAATCCGGTTGTTCCTTTAATTCCATATATTCCAAAGAAGAATGGTAGAACCCATCCAAACTAACTACTTAATAAAATGATCAACACCCTTTTGATTAGGCCAATCCCTCCAAAGTTGTTCAAAAGTAAAAAAATTGGACCACTGTAAGCCAAGTAAAGTGGCCATTCTCCTCCAAATCTCATAGGCTAAAGTACACTCAATAAAAATATGGCTGAGGGTTTCCACATTATATTCACACATTTCACATCTAAAAGGGCCATGAAAACCATGCTTCATAAGATGCTCCCCAGTAAGCACCCTGCGATGCAATAAAATCCAAGTAAAGAACCTCACCTTAGGCCAAATATTTTGAGCCCACAACTAAGAAAAGATGTCAGATGATTGATTGGGATTATTATGGCATAAGGTCAAATAACCTTGAGCAACTGAATACTCACCCTTAGTAGTGTTGTTCTAGGCAAAATAATCTTTATCATGGGACCAAGAGAGAGATCTCATATGAAGGATGCACTGGATATCTTGTCTTTGCCTTTATGGTATTTGAATAGGCCAGTCAATAGGGATCCAATATCTACCAACTTATGAATTACCAATATGGTATCAGCAATAATTAGCCACCTTTATCCAGTTAGCTCGATGAAGCTCCTCCATCCAAGGCCTCCAATCGAGAAACTGAGTAATCAAAGGCTTGTGACCATCTCAAGAATCTATCCAAAAATTTACTTGTTGACCATTATGAATGATCCAAAATAATTTTTTCTCTATCAAATACTCACTAGTCTTAAGAACTTCTAAAATGGGAGAACCTTTGGAAGGCAATTGATAGCGAACAAGGTCTTCAGGACTTTTGTTCTCAACATATTTAGCATGGATTTTCTTGGTATATAGAGCATTGGGGTTATGCAAAATCCTCCAATATAATTTAGTAGCTAAAGATTTGTTGTTATTAATAGCAGATCAAAATCCTACCCCCCATTCATTCTTAGGAATACAAAGTGTCCCATTTTACCAAGGCCCATTTATTTTCTCCTTAGTACCACTCGAGAGGAACCGATTACTGATTTGATCCAGTTATTGAAGAAAAACCTTTGGGATATTCAACACGGTAGAAACATAAATAGGAATAGCCTGAAGGATTGATTTTACCAAGGTGATTCTACCACAGAAGAAAGCCACCTATTGGTCCATTTTCCAATTTTTTTCTTGACTTTGTCCAACAACCAATTCCAATCTTTTTTTTTTGTCTTCAAATATTGATGGGAATACCTAAATAAGTGATTGTAAGGGAGGTCTTATTATATATTAATTTATCCAAGACCATGGATTTCTGTCTGGAAGAGTAGTGAAAGAAAATAATTTTAGATTTATCTTCACTAATCAATTGCCCGATAGCCTTAAAAAAATAGCTAATGATTTGCTTAATAGTAGAAGTTTCCTTAATTGTAGTTTTACCTAAAAGAGTAGAGTCATAAAAAAATTGAAGATGAGAGAGAGGTCTAATTCTATGAGCAATGGTAACTCCCTCAAGGGTTTTGTCTTCTCTCTTTTTTTTTATAGCCCTACCTAAGCATTCAACAATAATGATGAATAATTAAGGGGATAGGGGGTCACCTTGCCTAATACATATGGAATCTGGGAATGAATGAGAAGGCCTGCCATTGATAAGGACTACGTACGAAATTGAAGAGATACATCCCGTAATCCAATCCATCCAATCCTGAGAGAAACCAAATTACCTCAAAACTCTGATAAGGAAGAGCCAATCCACTCTATCATAAGATTTGGATAAGTCTAACTTAATGAACATGGAAGGATATTTTTGCATATCCATGGAATGGATGGCTTCCTGAGAAGGAACTATCTCATCAACTATTTGACGCTCTTTCACATAACCCCCTTGTTCAAGGGAAATAATATTATGCAAAAGAGGCTTCAACCTGTAGGCCCAAAATGGCCACATCCTTAGAAAATTTTGAAAATTATTCTAAGGCACGGAAATCTCTATTTTGTTGAGGATATAGAGTGTTTTCAAGTGGATCTACACAAGAGAAACTTGATTCTACTTAACACTTAGTATTTTTTAGCAAAGTTCTTATTTCGCTCAAGCCATAGTGTATTTTGAAGCAAACTTCAACAGGTTCTCAATCCGTAAAAATTTCAAGCTTTGCTAACATCAACCCGATAAAAAGTACGAAATGGTGATTATATTTTATCTTGTGCACTCCAGCGACTATGTGCTGAAAAGTTCAATCCCACTGAGTACCAAGACTAAAAGTGAGTGGAATGAAGATAAGCTCACTCTACACTACTTTCAGTACGAAATGGCGACAAGAAGGCCAAAAGCATTGCAAAGGTAGCAGAATGACGTCAAGGAGTATTTGCATTGCTTGTTGAGTAGAATGATGATTTCCCAGTCTGACTAAGTCCAAAGATGATGTCAACATATTTTTGTGCAGATTGCAACTTACATTTTATGCTACGAATACTGGAGAGAACACTTAAAATTTTTGAAGACTAAGTGGACTAACATCGAATCCGATTTCGCTCACAACCTAATGTATTTTACACTGGAATATGATTATGCATAGCTAAGGCTACCGAAGATGTTAGCATTAATAAAGTGTCCAATGACATCTTATTCTCTCCTACCAGATTTTAGAGCATTTTTGGGATTTAATCATCACCGTTTGCTAAAAGCATCGATGATTGAGGTTGTGATGACATTATTATATCATTTAAAAGTGGACTCTTGTCAGATTAGTGAAACAATCAATTTGAAGGCGAGAAGATGAAGCGTCGAAGGGTTTTCAAGATCAAGAACCAGAGTGATTGTAGATCTGTAGCAGAGCAAGGTTTCAATGAATGTTGAACAAATAATATGCACGACATGAACTCCAATCACCATCAACGAACCAACAAGTTGAAGAGTTGAGCTGCCATGGTGGATTACTCACAAAGGATTTCCCAAACTCCACCAGCAAATAAGATGATGCCAGCAAAGCTCTCTGTTGAGTTATAAAATTGTAATCTTTGTAATGTATCCTTGAATCTTTCATTTTGTGAAACTATAAATAGATGCCAAACCCTCATTTTTAAGGGTTGGCTCTAGTGTGTTTGCTTGCCCTACTATAAATATTTTTTTTACACTAATGGAAGTAGCATTACTTTGATTTTTTACTCAAGAACGTGTTGTCTTCGCTATCTTTCATGCAAGAGGTTCGAAGTTATGAATTGCATTTCTGTCAATGCTCTAGCGGTTAGCTCATTCTAGTTTATTAGATTACTAGTTGTGAGAGTAGTTGAAATATGTTCATAGTTAGATTTGTGTTGATAGAGTTTATTTATGCTAAATATGATTATTGGTCAATTTTTCTAAATTGGATTATCAGTATATTGGATATTGGAATTGCTTTCTGCAACATATCTCTATTTTGTGCTAAAATGTATGAAGATTTCATGGTTTTGGGTGCTGCTAATTTTGAGTGATGGGACACTGGAAATAGTTTGTGGGAGCTTTTTGCTATAGTTGCCTATGTTGTTAGCCTATCCGACCACTATTTTGCATAATATCTCTAACCCTAAACCTTTTCTAACCCTTTTATTAAAACCCTAATTGAGCTTTAATTGTGTCAACACCCTGCTAAGTTGACAAGGAACCAACCTACTCTGGAGGTTGGGCTGAATTAACATTTGGTCCATCCAATATTGAGTGCTAAGTTGTGACTATCGAGTGCATTCCTGGATATAAAATTGGAAGACAAACAATTGTAGTATCAAGTAAAACTTGATATCAATTCGGTGCCCAACACAACCTTTCTACCATGATCTTAGTAATGATTTTGAGAATAACATTACATAAAGCAATAAGTCTAAAAGCTAAGATATGTTCAGCCTCTTGAGCTTTAGGAACAAGAGTAATATAAGTTTTATTGATAACATTCAAAATTTCTTTGGCTTTCCTGGCTTCTTACACCACCTCTAATAAATCAACATGAAGGATATCCCAAAACTCTTGGTAAAACTCAATGGGAAAACCATTAGGACCTAGGGTTTTCCCTTTTTTGTATTTTAAAAACTACCTATTGAAGCTCATTGATAGTAACAACAACAATTAAAAGAGAGTTCTCCTCAGAAGTGATAAGAGAAGGGATTGCTTGAAGAACATTTTATTGAGAAGTCGAGTCAAGAGGAGTAACAGTAAAAATATTGGAAAATTAATTGACAACAATAGATTTCATGCCATCCCAAGTGTAGATAACATCTCCAAAATCTAATTTCAAGGAAGAAATAAAGTTGTGAGATCTTCAATATTGAAGATATTTATGGAAGAAATTTGTGTTTCGATCGCCTTCTTTGAGCCATTGAATTCTATATTTTTGCTTCCATAAGAGTTCTTTTTTTTCCCCTTTCTCTTTAATTTCATATACACTTGTACTATCTGTGAGGCCATCTAAACGGATTTTATTATTCAAATTTTCAAGTTGAGCAATAACTTAATGTTTTTTTTATGAACATCCCCAAACTCCTTCTAGTTTCAAGTTTTGATTTTGGATTTAATGTATTGCAATATTTTGGAAAAATAGAACATCTTAGTCCCATACCTAGGTTTACCTTCCTTCCACCATTGTTGCACTCAAGGTTTAAAGGAACTGTCTCTAAGACACATTACCTGAAATTGAAAAGGAGAGACTTTCACATTGATTTTCCATATTTTCACCATGATAGGCCAGTGATCCAAATCAACATTGTTAAGAGTCTTCAATTTAGGAATGTGACCATGGATTAAGAAATTGTTAGAGAGCAAGAACTTATCCAATCTCTCCATAATACAAGCTAAGTCTTGCCTTCCGTTAGACCAAGTCATAAGGCCATCATCTAGTTGGATGTCCACAAGATGGAGCTTTGTAATATAATCAGTCATGAGGTCAGTGCTCCTGTCCAAAAAAATTTCCCCCCATTTTCTCATCTAGAGAGAGGATAGTATTGAAATATCCTCCGATCAAGATCCAAGATTCAGGAAAATGAGAGATAATATAAGTAATATTCTTCCACTATCTTATTTTTTCCTTCAAATTAGTTGGAGCATAAATAGTAATGCAGAGCATAATTTGGTTGGAATGTCTGCTTTGAATAGCTATAGCCAAAATACCCCAACTGCCAACCATATGGTGAATAACTACCTCTTTTGGGTCCCAAAGGTAAAAAATACCACCAGAAATCCCTTGGGAACTGAGGGAAACCACTTTTCTAGCTGGCCAAATTTTACTAGCAATTGATTCCATATCCTCTATTGACATCTTCGTTTATTGAAGGAAAACAAGATGTGTATGATTTATTTGAATCATTCTTCTAATTTCATTTTTTTTTGAAAGATTCCCTTTGAGTCCTCTAATATTCCAAGTGATGATCTTCATTAACACCAGGGCTAAAAAATTTGGGAAGGGCATTAATCTTACCTTCCTTTACAAGCTTTTCACCTTCTTTTACCATGTGATATTGATTAGTCTTGCGACCTACCTTTTTTTTAGAATCCATATTCAGTTTTTTTTCCATGTTTCTTGACTTACTCCAATTGAATCTGAGATGGCTTATAGCCTTGAAGAATGCTTGTACACAGTCAAAATATTACCAGAAGGTTAAACAAATTTTATATTGGGACCTGTATTATTTGAAGTTTTAACATTTAAAAGATTGTTTTTCTTGTGAATATTTTATCTCTTTTTTCTGTTGAAATCCTTTGATTTGTTGGTTTATCTCTAAGTTCTTCTCTTTATATTTAAATTGTGTTTCTAAGATTTTTGTTTCTATTATTTCCTCCTAACTTGGGACCTCATTTGTGGAAATAATTTCAAACATATTAGCAAATAACTTTGATTGATCCTTCATAACTAGTTTTTTCTGAGTGTTCTTCTTCTTAGGCATTTGGAAACCTGCTGAATTTATATCTTCTTTCTTTTGATCTAGAATTTTATTTGGGCAAACACTATCCAAATGACCATATTCATGGAACATTCTATAACGAAAAATAATGTTCTCATAGTCCACTACTTGCTCCCAAGTGTCCTCCCAAAATTGTAAAGTGATATTTTTAGGAAGGAGTTTGTCAAAATCCATTAAAACACAAATCCGAGCATAAATAATATGTTCAAATTTTTGAGTACAATCAGCAGTCATCATAAATGTTTCTAAAGAGTTTCCAATTGAAGAAAAATAGTCGGATTCCAAAATTCAATTGGGAGGCCAAAGAGTCTAACCCACATAGGACTTGTAGAAGGCATCTCTTCTTTGACTTTAAATTTAGTATGCTAGGGATTCATGAAAAGTCCTACCCTTCCAAAGAACTAGGGACCCCTTTGATAAGTTTTCTCTCTATCTTCATTATTAGAAAATAAAACAAGAAAATAACCATTTGGATAAATAGAGATTTGTAACTCACCTTTAGTTTTCTAAATTTTTGCAGCCCAACCTTTGAAAGTAGATAGGCTCAGATGAAAACCCACAAAACAACAAATTAATCCTCTTTTTTCCAGATCTTCAATGCCAGTTTGAATGTTGCCCATATCAAGCTTAACAATAGGAGTTCCATTAGTTGATTTAAGATATCGAGACTCTATTTTCCTAGGATTAATCTTAGGCATTCTTAGATGTTTACGGGAAGCCCTAAGATTAATATTAGCATTAGGCTGAGGTTGTCCACCATGGAGGGCATCCCTAAAATTCATTTTTGGGGTTGATTCTTCGAAATTCTTACCCTTGACAGGGGTTTCCATAGTAGATTTATTTTGTGGGTGCACCTTAGCACCAAATTCACTTGATATCTAAGCCATTTTTTGATCAACTACTTGAAACTTGTTTTGTGATCTCTTTAATCCATGCCCTAGATGTTGTGGAAAGGTATGATTTTTACTTTTCTTTTGTGCAACAAATTGGAAGTTGTTGTCACTCAAGTTCATAGCATGAATATCTATTGAAAGATAGATTTCTAACCCATCTTGGATCCCCTGCAACATTTCTTGCTAAAATTTTGAGCAAAAACCACAAAAATATTGGCCGCTAGGGCTCGAAGGCCCCAAAAACCAACCTTTGGAGCTACTTGCACTTAACCCAGATGAAACCCTTGCACAGTCGCTTGCCAAAAATATTTTTTACACATAGGGATGTGCTAGGATCTGTGTTGCTCCAAATTATTTGAAAATTGGTGGAGACATTCTAGGGTTTGTCAGGCATCTACCCTCAAAATTTTAGCTCAATATGAGTCCGGATGAGTGAAATATGGCTAAAAAAAGTTTTGTAGTTTCCAAAGAACATCTTAGAGTAAAATTTTTAAGGTAAAGTACGAGAGTTTCAAAACCTTGTATTGAAGTTTGAATTTGGGTTTCTTAGATGAAAATCCAAAGACATACCACTATTAAAATATTCCTCATGGACCAAAATATTAGGGTAAAGTATGAATTTTTTGAAAGGGGGCCTTGGCTCCTTTGCATATAGGTTTGAACTTAGGTCTCCTTGATGAAAAAAAAAAAAAAAACATACCACTATGATATTCTTAATGAGACTATGTATAGGAAGTTTGTTAAAAATATTATGTGAAAGGAAGAAGCTTGACTAATCTTTTTAAAAAAACATTTTGCTTATTATTTTATTAAAACCTTATGATTTTTAAAATATTAATTTATACATTAAATCTAGCTTTTATAATGTGGGATATTTTTTTTATTTCCTTCAATTATTTTTTGAATAAGCTGTGTATGGCCTCCATTGGAGGCCACTCCCATTACAAAAATAAAACATTACATTACTTTCATTATATTTCTATAAAATTATTTTTATCAAAAAGATTTTTCATTTGCCTTTCTTACCAAAGAGATTTGCCATCTTCCTCATTTCTAAGTTTCTCCAGTCAACTCCTTTTTATCATTTCATACAAATACCTTTCTAAATTGAAATTTTGTAAGATAAAACTTCACACCATGAATAACTAAAATATTTATTGTCCATTTTTCATATCTATAAATATAAATATAAATATATTGTCTATAACAATTTGAGAGTTTTTAATACTTTTTTAGGGTTCTTATTCATGCCCCTAATATTCCAAGATATTATTTTTATTGTTATTTTTTGTTTTTATTTATGGGTTTAGCCTCCTTTCTTGTTAACACTTGTGATAGTTGCTTTTGTTTTTACATATCAGTATTCCTTTGGGTTTATTTTTCTCTTTATTTTTGCTTCTTGGATCTTCCTTTTTTTTTTTTCATTTCCACCATTACTTTCATCTTCATCCATCTCTTTCATCTTCTCATATTGCTCAAAGTAAGACTTATCATCTACAGGTTTGTCTTGTTGTGCAAGATTTGTAGAGCAAGGAATAACCAAAAGCACATCCTTCTTTATATTGCCTTGGAAACCCTAAAGTGCAAGGACACTCTTCCAAAGCAATTACCTTCTTATTTTTCCCTAAAAACCCTAAATTGTTACAAACTTCCTCCATCCTATTTTTTTTTATTATGTTGCTCTTGAAACCCTAAAGTGCAAGAGATAACCTCTATACCACTTTCGCTTTTATTACCAAGAGGGTATTCTATAATACTTGAGAAAAATGAAGATGATTTACCTAGAAAGATCTTGATCTCTTTTGTCGTCTTTGTGTTTGGATTTTCCTCCAAATTTATCTTTGCATTTTTAATTCCTTTTGAACTTGAACTTACATATTAAACCTTCTCATCCCTTATATCCTTCTTTGTTTCTTCTAACTGTTGATCCAAGTGAGTTATGATGGCCTTTTCTATAAGATGTTGAATAGGCTTTTTTTACCCATTATTTAGGATTGGAATAACCTTGATCTGATCTACCTTCTATTAATATATGATTTTCTTGCTTCGTCTTGAATTTTTTTTTAATGACATTTTTTTTGTCTCTTTCTTCATTGTTTTCACTTTGCAAACTCTTGCCAAGTGGCCAATTGCATAACAATTGCGGTAAAAAAATGTGATGTTTTTATAATCCACTTATTGATCCCATTTTCTTTATTCAGATTTAATATTAATGGATTGTGGCAAAGGTTTTAAAATATCCATAGCAACACATATTCTAGTATATATAACATGTTTTCGCTCCTTAATAGTTGGTCCTTGATGAATTCTCCTAGGGTATTTGCAATATTCTTCAAAACATCCTTATTGATAAGCTAATATGGAAGTCCAAAAAAACTAACCCAAATCAGAATCTTCTTAATAGTTTTTATCTCAATAGACAAATTTCATTCCATGGTCTTAAATAAAGGGTATCTCTCCCTCTAAACCATGGGCCACTACTCAATGTTTTATCCCTGATTTTTGAATTAGAGAAGATGACAAGGAAAATTTTTTAGGAGGAAAACTCATAGAGTAATTTGAATTCAATCCCCACTTCCACTTGACCCAATATTGAATCTCCAAAACCCTCGACTAAGATCTATTGAACTTACATATTAACCCCCTACTTTTCAAAACCATTATATAATGCTCAATCATCTCATCCTTGATGGTCTGCTACTTGGATCAAACTTTTTATATATTTGCTCTTCCACTTATCTTCAACTTGGGAATCCACACTTCCAGCTAGGGCATCTTCACTTCTCATTAGGGCCTTCAAATATGAATTTCCTTCTAAACTAACTAGTGGGATTAGGGCTAGGGATCACTCTTGGCTTGCACTCCCTCTTGGCTCACACTCACTCCCAACCCCCACTTCCTCCTAGCTCGCAATTCCTCCAAACTTGCACTCCCTCTTGGCTTACACTCACTCCTATTTCTTATTTCTCCTAATGTTCCTTTCCTTTGATAATTTTTTAGAAATAATATTCATCACATTCATGGTAAGGGTTTGAAGCATTGATACACTTTGAATGAATCTGATGCTTTTTCACCATATATGAAGATTTCAATACTGGATGGAACTCCCTCTTGGTTTGCACTCACTCTTGGTCCACACTTCCTCCTAGCTCGTAGTCCCTCCCAAATTGAACTCCCTTATAGCTCACACTCACTCTTGTCTCTTCTTTCTCCCAACATTCCTTTGCTTCAATATTTTTTTGGAAGCAATACCTATCGCATTTATGGTAAGGGTTTCAAGCATTGATACAATCTGAATGAATCCACTACTCTTCCTAATGTTCTCTATTTTCAAAGTCTCTATAGTTGGATTCCTTTTGTCCCTTCAATTTGTATAAAAATTTCCAACTTTTAAGCAATGCTATGAAAAGCTTCTTTTACCCTTTAAATCTCAATGGTTTAGTTTTCTAAATTTCAATGATCTAAGTTTGGTGTTGAACTCCTTATATCTCCCTAATTAGAAATTTAGAAAATGATAATATTTGCAAAAAATAATGCTTCAATTTTCAAGGTAGAAATCCTTATATCTCCTAGTTTAATAATTTGCAAATACTTTGATAATATTTGAATTTCAAATAATGCAATTTGAAATAGCTCTTAATGATATAATCTCCTTGCTTTAATTGGCTTTCTAATCCACTAAGGTTGTAATTTCCTTATATCTCCAATGCAATAATTAAATAAAATTAACCTTAGAGATAATGCACCTTATATCTCCTTGCACTTAATGGAAAGCAAATATTAATTCAATGTAAATATACCTTTCTTGTAATGTGATGTGCTATGTGTTGATTGGCTTCTATATTGATTGTACTTTCAAAGCTTTTGAGTGTTGTATTCTTATCTGTCTTCAAGGTATGGTAGTGTGCATTAAATGCTCTACATTCTATGGTGTTATTTCTTCAATATTAGACTATCCTCTTCTCCTCTTTTAATGCTCTTTGACCTACAAAATCTCAATATGCATGCTCTTCTCAGGTGGGGATATTAATACCTCTTTGTCTCTCTTTGGAATGCATGTTGCATGGAATTTATGTTGATATCCTTGTTAGGTGGTATAGGGACATTACGGTCTTTATGATACATTGAGCTAGGTGGTGCAAGCATTATTTTTACCCATGTGATGCACCTTATCGGAGCCATAACTTGTGAACTGTATGCCCGTTTGCCTTGAAATTTAACAAGTGGTTCCATGTGCATGTTATGAATGAGGCTAATCTCAGATTCACCTCACCCTTCAAAAATTATTTTTTTGGGACCTAACTCCGACATCTAGTGTCCCAAAATTAGCTTTTAGAATAGGTTCCTAGGTTTTTTGGGTTTTTTTGGATGTTAGAATTTTATTATATTTTGTTATACCTTAATTTGAGGCCTAATATTTTAAAGTAAGGTTCATTATTGTAAGAGGGATGTGTGTACCAAATTTGGGTGCAATCCGACTCATTTCTATTTTTAGCAGTTTTTAGAAAAAATATTTATTTTTAGCAATTTTTAGGAAAAATACCTTTTAGGGTTTCTTTAGTTTTCGGTTGCTATATGATGGATTGTAATCTTTTGGATAAGGGGTGTGAATTTAGGAATGAGAAGAATATCGATTTGCAGGTTTCTTCCATTATATTGCATTTGTGTTATGTGATTGGAGTTCATTTTGTTGGTCTCTTGTAGCTGAGTTTACACCATTTGGTATTAGAGCGGGTGTGATCTTGCTAGTGAAGGGAAGATGTCGCATAGAAGATATGCCTAGAGGAATAGGCAGATCGAGGATCTGAAAGTAGAAATATCATGGCTAACTGGTGTGATTGATTGCATGGGAGAGAGACATCCCAAGGCGCGTGCAGATCAAGGATCTAATGATGAAAATGTACCTAAGGAACGTGGATCTGAGGTCCACATAGAAGCAAAACCATAGGATCTAGAGGAATAAGGGCATGATTTTGAAAATTTAATGATACGAGCTCTAGAGGGGCTTAAGGAAAATTGAGATGGGATCAAGATCTAGGTTCTCGAGTATGCTGGTGGGTTGAAACCAAAGGAGTTGATCAATTGGATCAATAGCATGGAAAAATATTTTGAATGGAGTAACCTTGCTGAAGAGAAGAAGGTTAAGCTCGCACACACAAAGTTGAAGGGACATGCATTTATTTGGTGGATCATTTACAGACTACACGACAGAGGAATGGAAAGGAAAATATCAGGGATTGGATAAAGATGAAGAAGTTACAAGAAAAATTTATACCTGTAGACTACTCCCAAACCCTATTTCGTAGATTTCAGAATTTTTGACAAAAGGATCAAAGCATTGATGACTATATTAATAAATTCTACAAGCTATCCATTCGAATGGAGCTCAATGAGATGGAGGACCAAAGTGCTTCCAGGTATGTAAATGACCTAATTTTTGCTGTCCAATATGATATGAGCATGCATCACACTCTTACAATGGAGGATGCATATCAAATGATCCTCAAGGTAGAGGAGAAATTAAAAAGGGTTAATAGAAAAGGCAAGAAGGGATTCACACCCTCTTCAGGTCGGGGCCTGAGTGGATCTAATTTTCTCAAGAGAGAATCCTTAATACTTGCTAAACAAGAAGAAGATGGGCAGAATCTAAGAGGAAGAGGATATCAATGAGGTAGAGGTTACGATGGTGGACGAAATGAGAATGATCTAAGAAGGTCGTATACCTGTTATGGATGTGGTGAGGAGGGGCACAAAGTATTTGAGTGTCCCTAATGTGATGTCCAAGAAAGGGGTCAAGGAGGACAAGGAAGGGTCAATCTAGTTGATATGGAAGAGCAAGATGAGGATGAAGTTATTGCTGACATGGGGGAAGCACTTATGATAAGGAGGACGCTGATTGTTCCTAAGAAATAGAAGGTGCAGATCAAAGCAAAGGGGCATACCATAGATGATGATGATTCTGGGCTGCGAACAAACATCTTTTAAACAAGGTGTACATCAAGAGGGAAGGTATGTAACATTGTCATTTATGGTGGTAGCTATGAGAATATGACGTCAAATGTCATGGTTGATAAAATGAACATGGAATACGAAAAGCATTCTTATCCATATCGAATCTCATGGGTTAATAAGGGGAATGAGGTAACAGTATATCAAAGGTGTTTAATTAAATTTTCAATTGGGAGCACTTACAAGGATGAAGTGTGGTGTGATGTGATCCCTATGGATGCATGTCACATTCTATTGGGAAGACCTTGGAAGTATGATAGGGATACTAACCATAATGGGAGAAAGAATACTTACACATTCTATAAGGATGGTGTAAAGGTAGTTCTTGTACCTCTAAATAAGGATGAGCCGAGTGAGAGCTTGTTGATGATGAAAGAGTTCCTTACAGAGATCAAGGGTTCTAGCTTATGTTATGCCTTAACAACTAGGAAGCTAGAAATAGAGGAAGTGGTTGTGCCTACAACAATAGCTAAGTTGATAAGTAAATATAAGGGTGTCACACCATAGGAGTTATCGGATTGGCTACAACCAAAGAGGGATATCCAACATCACATGGATTTGATTCCAGGATCAACACTCCCAAATCAAGCAGCTTATCAGTTGAACCCAACACAGAATGCAAAGTTGATTAGGCAAGTGATAGAGTTGATAAATGAAGGATTAGTTAGGGAGAGTATGAGTCCATGTGCGACTCCAGCATTGCTAAACCCAAAGAAATATGGTGACTGGCGGATGTGTGTGGATAGTAGAGCCATAAAAAAGATCACAATAAAATATCAATATCCTATGCTGATAGTGGATGACATGATGGATGGATTAGCTGGAGCTAAATACTTCAGTAAAATTGATCTGTGGAGTGGCTACTACCAGATCAAAATTAGAGAAGGGGATGAATGAAAGACAACTTTTAAGACACAATATGGGTTGTATGAGTAGATGGTGATGCCATTTGGGTTGTCCAATGCACCCAATACATTTATGTGGTTGATGAACAGAGTACTACAGGAATATAATGGTAAGCTTGTGGTTGTGTATTTTGATGATATTTTGATTTATAGTAAAAGTGAAGAGGAGCATTTGTTACACTTGAAATTAGTGTTAGATGTGCTCAGGAAGGACAAATTGTATGTTAATCTAAAGAAATGTAGATTTCTTCAGGATAGTTTAGTGTTTTTAGGATTTATAATCTCAAGAGATGGCATGAGGATGGATGACAAAAAAGTGAAGGCGATTCTGGAATGGCCTCTTCCACAAACTATAACAGAATTAAGGAGCTTGCATGGCCTAGCTACCTTTTACAGAAAGTTCATCAGGAACTTTAGTAGTATAGCAGACCCTACTATTTTTGAAGAGTATTTTTTACAAAATGATTACTTGTTTAAGGGTAATTGATTATGCATTACCAATGGCTCTATGAGAGAGAA
Organism: Wollemia nobilis; assembly: GCA_028583015.1. NCBI lineage: Eukaryota > Viridiplantae > Streptophyta > Pinopsida > Araucariales > Araucariaceae > Wollemia > Wollemia nobilis. The sequence continues at coordinate 1,737,699 of JAQPPZ010015413.1, forward strand.
CATGTTGAGGGAATTACATAGTGGGGGTTTGGCCGGTCATTTTGGAGTAGCCAAAAATACCACTCTTGTAGAGGAGAAGTACTATTGGCCAAAAATAAAGAGAGCCATAATCAGGTTTGTCTCTAGATGCAGAGTATGTCATATGGTTAAGGGCCATGCATAAAATATAGGGTTGTATATGCCACTGCCAATTCCTATAGGACCATGGACCGATCTAAGTATGGATTTCGTGTTGGGGTTGCCCAAGACACAGAGGGGTAAGGATTCCGTTTTTGTTGTGGTAGATAGATTTTTAAAAATGGTGCATTTCATTGCTTTCTAGAAAAATAATGATGCATCTAGGACTACAATATTATTCTTTGATGAGATTGTGCAGTTGCATGGTATTCCAAAGACTATTACTTTTGATCGGGATACTAAGTTCTTGAGTCACTTTTGGAGGACGTTGTGGAAAAAGTTGAACACTAGGTTGCAGTTCAGTAGTGCTTACCACCCACAAACTGATGGGCAAACAGAGGTAGTGAACATAAGCTTATGAAAACTCTTACGGTGCATAGTTGGAAAAAAACCAAAACAATGAGATTTAGCCTTGTTGCAAGTTGAATTTACATATAACAGTTCAGTGAACAGGTCGACAGGTAAATCTCATTTTCAAATTATTTATGGTCAAAATACTAGAGGTGTATTAATTTGGTTTAGTTACCAATTGGGGAACAAGTTAGTGATGATGCAGAAGCATTTGCCAAGCATATTCAAAAAGTGCAAGAGTCCATGAGGGAAAAATTGCATAGTAATTATCACTACAAAGAGTCTGTTGATGCACATAGAAGAGTGAAAGTGTTTGAAGAGGGTGATATGGTCATGGTTCATATTAGGAAATAAATATTTCCTAAGGGGATGTATAACAAACTAAAACTTAAGAAAATTGGGCCATGCAAGATTTTGAAGAAGATCAATGATAATGTCTATAAAGTGGAGCTGCTTGATGAATTTGATATTTCACCCATTTTTATGTTTCTGATTTATTTCAGTATCCTAGTACTATCGAGGATGGTGAATTATAGAAGACAGTAAATTGGGCATGAGAGATGCCTAAGAAGAAAAAATATAGAGTTGCACAGGTGCTCTATAAGAAGGTGATCACCACCAGACATGGGATCTACAATAGATTCCTGGCTCAGTAGGAAGGATTACCATAGTCATATAACACTTGGGTTTCATAGTTAGAGCTAAAGGAAATAGATAACCAGAAGCTACAGGATTTCAATTCAACTGAACTCGTAGGAGCTGAGTTCTTTTTTACCAGAGGAGAATGATGCACCTTGCCAAAGCCATATCTTGTGAACCGTATGCCTATTTGCCTTAAAATTTAACAGGTGGTTCCATTGCATGTTCTACATGAGGTTAATCTTAGATTCACCTCACCCTCCAAAAATCATATTTTTGGGCCCTAACTCTGACATCTAGTGTCCCAAAATTAGCTTTTAGAACAGGTTCCCGGGTTTTTGGGGTTTTTTTGGATGTTAGAATTTTATTATATTTTGTTATACCTTAATTTGAGGCCTAATATTTTAAAGGTTCAATATTGTAAGAGGGATGTGTGCACCAAATTTGGGTGCAATTCAACTCATTTCTATTTTTAGCAGTTTTTAGAAAAAAAAAAAAATTTAGCAGTTTTTAGGAAAAAGATGTTTTAGGGTTTCTTTGGTTTTCGGTTGCTATATGATGGATTGTAATATTTTGGAGAAGGGGTGTGAATTCAATAATGAGAAGAATATTGATTTACAGGTTTCTTCCATTATATTGCATGTGTTATGTGATTGTAGTCCATTTTGTTGGTCTCTTGTAGCTGAGTTTACACCACCATGGATGTTGGAATAATGATTCTTTATGCTTGCATGAAGTGCTATCAAAGCTTGTAGATAGTGGGTGATATAGGTATTAGCACTATTTGATAAATATTCCTCCTAAGGTGTTACTAAGACTTGTTGGCACCTCTCTCCTTCATGCCAAATGGCATAAGATTCTTTTGTTTGCTTGTGACAAGTTAGAGTTCTTCCTTTGCATGTAACCAATCTCTTAAATTGCCCTTATCTCCTTAATGCTCTTCCAACTCTTTGTAAGTTGTTTGTCTTCTTTTATAGCATGCTTTATTGATGTTAGAGTATATTTTATGTTTACTAGGATAGTACATGTTCCAAGATATTCTTGTTGTCATTTTATTCTTATCCTAGTTTGTTAATTTTAGAGGGTTGTGATCCATTTAGTTATACCTACCTCATGATCTATGGCTCATATCACACCTCTTGTTGTATGGTGGATATTCACCCCTTCTATTTTCTTTTATGATCGGATGGTTCATATTGTACACCCTTGCCTATTTAAGCAAGGCTTCTCCATTAAGCAAAACAATCATATTTAGAGCTTATTATTTCATGTATTATTGTGATGCTTTTCAACATTCTTTTATCTTGGTCTTGGAATGTTATTTTGCATTAGCTAACATTCCTTTCATGGTATCAAAGCATTGAGATTGTTGAAAGCATCCATTGAAATATTTTGCATATTTTTCCATCTTTGGACATGCAAGAGGAAGCTCGTTTGGATCTACTTTAGGACATAGTTTGTGTGTGAGATCTAGTGGATTTATTGTAGGACATTGTTCATGCATGAGATTTGGTGGATTTACTGTTGTGCATTATTTTTCTTCAAATCTACTCCTATTGATATGATTCATAATTTTGAGGGACATATTTGCGCATCATGAGGATGTCAAGAATAGATCTATTTTGTGTGATTCATACAATCATTGTAATACTATTTTTTGGCCAATTTCTACTACCAACATTGTTTTTTCGATCTTTTTGGCAACTAAAATGCATTTTCGATGGCTAAAACACATTTTCTATGGCTAAAAAGCATTTTTGAAGGCTAAAACATGATTTCAACGAGTGGATTTTTGATAAATTTTGATTTTTTGATGGATGGATTTCGATTTTAAGGTGGACGAATTTCAAATTTTTAGTAGACGGATTTTGATTTGCCGATGGACGAATTTTGATTTTTTGACGAACAAGTTTTAGCATCCTGGGCCTCAAGTTTACATTCGGAGTTCATTTTCAAAACCATAAGAAGCGTTGGATTTTTCTTCTCGAGCCAAATATATTCAAATCAACACTCTATCTATTTGAAGGTCATTTTGGTGGCATCTAAAGAATATTTTGGTATTAAGTTTTGAATCTTTGGAGGTTTTTGTTGGCAATTTTGGGTACATTGGGTACATTGCCTTTTGCTCAAGTGTTGATGTTGTCATTGATGTCAAGAAGCGGAAAGGTTTTTTTGTGAAAACTAAGGCAGTCAAAATAAAAGGTTTTATTTAAAACCATGGATAACAGATTTGAAATGGGTTTTCTTAAAACCCAAGTTGGCTCTTCGTTTCGTTGAAAAAGATGCCCCGGTGATGAAGATATTTAATTTTAAATATTTAGTTTAAATTTTATTTAAAATTTAAATTAAAATATTAAATTAAATTAAAAGGGCCGACGTGTTTTGAAATGCATCTTAGTGCATATAAAAGGAGGCTATGGATCTCATTAATATTGGTGAAAACGAATTTGATTTTGATCGGCGAGCTTTTCTCGATTCTGTCTTCAAAGCCCCGGTGCCAGCAAAGGAGATAGGTGACGTCACGGAAGGGCAGCAGTGGTGATTCGAATGTCATTGATATATATGAGCAACATGTAAATTTGTGAGTCCTCAGAGTGCACGCCAATCGAAAGGGAGGAGTTAAGTGATTGAGGAAGTACGATGCGATTTTAATAAAAGGATGATTATGCGAACAAGGGAAAAATATACTTCGAACACGATGAAATCCATCTATGATAAAAGGCTTTAAATAGGAAGTGATTCATTTGCATAAAAAGGCTAGTCATCGATTTAAAACTCGCGAATCATATATCCTATGGTGCAATGCACGAAAATGGAGGGAGTTCTATTGGAGGGCATTGTCGAGTTGTTTTTAGTTGGTGAGAATTTTGAAAGACACGAAAGAGTCTGTCCATCCCTTCAATCCCACCCGTCGAGGCAGAGCAGCTGGCGGATAAACTATGAATAAAGACTAGTGCATAAGAGGTTCTGAGATCGAACCTGACGGTGAGCACCTACGAAAAACACTGCCATAAATAGAGGTACACGATTCGATTCACCTGGACAGTTGATGATAGAATTTTTGGATATAATAATGAATGTGTCGCAGCGTTACTTACTATGAGGTATGCTCAAATATATTAATGTTTGTATAAATTGAGACTCAGGGTGTTATAAAGACGTGGTGTCTTTGTTTTTGTAAAATCCTTTATTTAGTACATTCTAGAAAAAGGGGGACTTGGGAGTTATAAGGAGTATAAAACAAAAGGTGTCTAGTGATTATTATTTTTTGTTATTTGAAGCATTCACATAGGAGTTATAAGGTTATGCAATGTTGTGATGTATTTTATTTTATGGTACAAGTGGGTTTAGGAGAGATAAGGAAGTTGTGCAATTAAAGACTTTTGTGATGATTGGAATAATGTTTATTATTTTGTAATCTACTAACCCATGTGAAGATTGGCAAAAGAATTATGGTGGCAGATTTCCAAAGGGGTTCCTTCACTTAAATAAGGTATGGGCACATTCTTCTTATGAGCATGAGTGGTGTATGTTATTCTTGAAATAATATTGGAGTGAAAAGGTTTTCACAAAGGTTTCCTTTGGTAGAGTGTAAATCCTATTTTCTATTTTTGTTGAAGACTACTTATGCATTGTTATCATTGATGAGAGTTTTGGTGAATGCATAATTCTGGTTTGAGGTAGTGGAAGCATTGTGCACTAGGGTTTATGATTGTGAGTCCTGCTACTTGCTTTGAGTTGGTGAAACCTTTAGTTGGATGTTTTGATATATATGTATGAGTGCTTCCATAGTGGTTGTGTTGATAAAGTTAATGCTTTACTTGATACATGATATTGGGCTTACTCCATTGAGTTGATTTGAACAAGTTATTCTATGTATTTGGTGATATTGTGTGGGTGGCTGTTTTGTTCAAATATCTTTGGAGGGAAAAGGATTTCTACTTTTTTCCTTTTCTAGTGATGATTGGTTGAATGCTTCAAGGTTAATGTTGAGTTGAATGATGTTGGTTAAACCTTGTCTTTGAGCATTATTGTTGAAGCCCTAATTGGTTGAGAAAATATATTGGTTTTGGAAAGAACATGAGTATCATTGTTAAATGAGATATTGCATGGTTGGCAATTGTTGGGTTGTGTTTCATGTTCTTGAGAAAAGCATACTACATCTATCTTATTATTTTGAGATTTGAGATTGAGTTGAGATTGAGATTGGGAGTCAAGTATAGAACATATTGAGTCTCTAAAAATTCTCTTTATGCTTCTATGAGGTGGATGAATCACATTGGGTCTCTAACCATTCTCTTTGTGGGTTCATGCCAAGCAAGTGTTCTTGATAAAATTGTGAGCAGGTTTTGGACAGGTTCCTATGGGGACTTGTGAGCAGATTTGGACAGGTCTTAGCAGAGGACTTGTGAAGCTGAGGTTGATAGTTCTATCAGAGAACTTGAGGACAAAGGTGCATTGGTTCTATGAGAAGAACCTGAGGACAGATTTGTGCCAGACCGAAGGACTATGTTTGGTGCTGATCAAAGACAGAGGATGAATAAATTTGTGCTAGACCGAAGGATTGTGTTTAGTGCAAATTCAAGGACCAGCTTTGAGGTGATAGAGTTGAGGATAGAGGTCTCCAGCCAGAGCAGGGAAGACAGGTGTCTTCTGTGGATAGAGTTCCATTTGCTAAGGGTAGCGGAGGCAGAGGTCTTCTAGAGGATCACCAACCAGAGCAGAGGTGGGGGAAGGTTTCTCCTTTGAGCCGAGGCTCATAAACATTGTAATTGGGAAGGTTTCCCAAAGAACTTTGAGATAACTTTTAGAAAAAAATTTTGTGGACATAAATTGTTGTGTCACTTTGTGGATGGTTTTGTACATTGCTTTGATATTGCTTTGGATATATTGCTTTACTATTTTGAAGTATAAAGGAAAAAGTAAAAAGAGGTCTTATACTGTTCACCCCCCTCTCAGTATAAGCTTGTGTTCTTCAATTGGTATCATAGCAGGTTCCTTCAAAAGGTTTAACAGCTTGAAGGAAAATCTAGTAAAGAACACAATGGATCATTCAAGTGCCAATGCAGCACCTATTCTTGATAGGTCAGATTTTTGTCTTTGGAGTGCAAGGATGAAGGTTCATCTAATGGCACTTGGGAATGAGGTTTGGGAAGTAATTGAAGATGAGTACACTATTCCTAAACATGGTCCTAATACTAAAGAAGAGAGGCTCCTACATCACAACAATTCAAAAGCAATGAATGCAATCTTGAAAGGCTTACAGAAAGTAGATCTCACCAAAGTGATTCACTGCAAAATAGCTTGTGAAATGTGGAATCAGTTGAAGGTGGTTCATACAGGTGATACAAATGTTAGAAAGGCCAAGCTGAGACACTTCAAAGGTATGTTTGAACAACTCAAAATGAATGATGATGAAAATATTAGTGACTACATGCTTCGTATGGATAAAGTTGTTAACTCCATGAAAGACTTAGGTCTTGAGCTTGCTGAAAATGATGTTTGTGATAAGATTTTAAGATCTCTTCCTAATAGATTTAGTGAAAATATTTCTACTATTGAGGAAGCTAAATATTTGGATAAGTTGAAAAAAGATGAGCTCCATAGTATACTTGCAGCATTTGAGTTGAGAACTCAAGTGAAGGTTGATGTCAAGAAGGAAGCAGCTTTCAAGACTACCAAGAATTCCAAAGGTAAACGGCTTCAAGAGAGTGATGAGTCTTCTGATGATGAAGAGGCATATTACAACAAGAAAGGCAAGTTCTTTAGAAAGCACAAAAATATGAAAAATGTGAGATGTTTCAATTATGGAAAGTTTGGTCATTATGCTACTAACTGTACTGTTGCCAAGGATGAAAGTGATGAAGTTAAACAGGATTGTAAGAGCAAGGATTCTGAAAGGCATAGGCATCAAAGGAAGAACAAATATGAGCATAGCAATAAAGGAAAGAGGTATTCTCACAAGCACAAGAAGAGTTTCTACCTAGACAAAGCAAGTAAGTGTTCTAGTAGTGATAGTGAAATTTCTTCAAGTGATAATGAAAATGAGATGTTGTTCATATCAAAAAAAGAGGAAGAACCGAAACATAGATTCATTATCATGAAATGTCTTAGATGTGAAAATTTTTGTCACCTTGAGGATGATTGCATAAATAATGAATTGGTTGTTAGTATGTATGAGGATGCTTCAAAAAATGATAAGGAATATGCATGTATGGTTTTTGAAAAGGGTAGCACCTCTAGTGATAAGAAATCTGAAAAAGGCCTTGATAATTCAAAGTGCAATAAAATAGAGGATCTTGAATGTGAACTTACAAATGCTCTTAGTATTTTGAAAAAGGAAAGAAAGAAGAATGTTAGACTCAAGGATAAGTTAGATGAATGTTGTATGGAGAGAGATGAACTTATAGAAAGTCTTGATGTCTCTATGGCCAATGCACAAGAACTCAAGAATGAGTTAGATTCTAAGGTGCTTGAGTATAGTGAATTAGAACAGAAAATGGGTTCGTTGAAAGAGGAAAATAAAGAGTACAAGGATAAGCTATACAGGTTTCAAGAAAGCTCCAAAAAGGTTAAGTCTCTCATCCAAAGTCAAAGAAATCCAACAAATAAAACAGGTCTTGGTTTTGTTAAGTCTCACAAGAAACAAGTTGAAAAGTCTAGTAAGAGATTCCAAAAGGAAGAGAGTTCTAATGAGGAAAGTATTTCAGATCATGATTCCTTGAATGATAGATGCATAGAAACAGAAAATAGATTTTGAAATGAGAAGAAGGAGAAGTTTTCAGGACCTAAGAAGTCAAATAAAGGAAAGTTTCAAGGCAGATGTTTTGCTTGTCACAGGTTTGGTCACATGGCTGTACATTACATGGCTCAGGTGAAGAAGGTAAATAACAATTTTAGAAGTGGTGATTTATTTTATGGGTATTGCTACTCTTACAATCATTTTGGGCACAAGGCAGTTCATTGCAAGGCAAACAACAAGAACAGGTTTAGTCAAAACAAGTGGATTCAAAGAACAGGTATGCCTCAAAGAAATAACATTATTACTTGTTACAAGTGCAACAATGAAGGTCACATAGCTAGACAGTGTAGAGCTGAAATTCTAGAATACAGGAATAGGAACAATGACATGATCAGGTCCAAGGATCAAAACAATGACAGGAACAGGAATATGGACAAAGAGTTCAAGAGAAGGCCCGACAAGGAAATTATAGACGCTGAGGATGATCAGTGCCTAATGGGAGTTTTACTCCCGCCCTAGAATTAATCACCTCAACAGGAGGTGGGGGAGGGACTTAGCTAAGAGGCTCATTCTTAGTTTCGAGCCCCAAAGATGGCCCTTTGCCATTGATGACAAAGGGGGAGAGATATGAGTAAGGGGGAGAGCTTCAAGTGAAGAGGAAAGCTTCAAGTCAGGGGGAGCAAAACTTCAAAGGTAGATTCTCGGTTGTGGGTTTCAGTTTTGGCTCTTGAAGATGTGTTTTTAGTAAAGTTTTGCCATCAATGACAAAGGGGGAGATTGTTGGCAATTTTGGGTACATTGGGTACATTGCCTTTTGCTCAAGTGTTGATGTTGTCATTGATGTCAAGAAGCGGAAAGGTTTTTTTGTGAAAACTAAGGCAGTCAAAATAAAAGGTTTTATTTAAAACCATGGATAACAGATTTGAAATAGGTTTTTCTTAAAACCTAAGTTGGCTCTTCGTTTCGCTGAAAAGGATGCCCCGGTGATGAGGATATTTAATTTTAAATATTTAGTTTAAATTTTATTTAAAATTTAAATTAAAATATTAAATTAAATTAAAAGGGCCGACGTGTTTTGAAATGCATCTTAGTGCATATAAAAGGAGGCTATGGATCTCATTAATATTTGTGAAAAACAAATTTGATTTTGATCGGCGAGCTTTTCTCGATTCTGTCTTCGAAGCCCCGGTGCCAGCGAAGGAGATAGGCGACGTCACGGAAGGGCAGCAGTGGTGATTCGAATGTCGTTGATATATATGAGCAACATGTAAATTCATGAGTCCTCAGAGCGCATGCCAATTGAAAGGGAGAAGGAGTTAAGTGATTGAGGAAGTACGATGCGATTTTAATAAAAGGATGATTATGCGAACAAGGGAAAAATATACTTCGAACACGATGAAATCCATCTGCGATAAAAGGCTTTAAACAGGAAGTGATTCGTTTGCATAAAAAGGCTAGTCATCGATTTAAAACTCGTGAATCATATATCCTGTGGTGCAGTGCACGAAAATGGAGGGAGTTCTATTGGAGGGCATTGTCGAGTTGTTTTTAGTTGGTGAGAATTTTGAAAGACACGAAAGAGTCTGTCCATCCCTTCAATCCCACCCATCGAGGCAGAGCAGCTGGCAGATAAACTATGAATAAAGACTAGTGCATAAGAGGTTCTGAGATCGAACCTGACGGTGAGCACCTGTGAAAAACACTGCCATAAATAGAGGTACACGATTCGATTCACCTGGACAGTTGATGATAAAATTCTTGGATATAATAATGAATGTGTCGCAGCGTTACTTACTATGAGGTATGCTCAAATATATTAATGTTTGTATAAATTGAGACTCAGGGTGTTATAAAGACGTGGTGTCTTTGTTTTTGTAAAATCCTTTATTTAGTACATTCTAGAAAAAGGGGGACTCGGGAGTTATAAGGAGTATAAAACAAAAGGTGTCTAGTGATTATTTTGTTTTGTTATTTGAAGCATTCACATAGGAGTTATAAGGTTATGCAATGTTGTGATGTATTTTATTTTATGGTACAAGTGGTTTTAGGAGAGATAAGGAAGTTGTGCAATTAAAGACTTTTGTGATGATTGGAATAATGTTGATTATTTTGTAATCTACTAACCCATGTGAAGATTGGCAAAAGAATGTTGTGATGGTGGCAGATTTCCAAAGGGGTTCCTTCACTTAAATAAGGTATGGGCACATTCTTCTTATGAGCATGAGTGGTGTATGTTATTCTTGAAATAATATTGGAGTGAAAAGGTTTTCACAAAGGTTTCCTTTAATAGAGTGTAAATCCTATTTTATGTTTTTGTTGAAGACTACTTATGCATTGTTATCATTGATGAGAGTTTTGGTGAATGCATAATTTTGCTTTGAGGTAGTGGAAGCATTGTGCACTAGGGTTTATGATTGTGAGTCCTGCTACTTGCTTTGAGTTGGTGAAACCTTTAGTTGGCTATTTTGATATAGATGGATGAGTGCTTCCATAGTGGTTGTGTTGATCAAGTTAATGCTTTACTTGATACATGATATTGGGCGTACTCCATTGAGTTGATTTGAACAAGTTATTCTATGTATTTGGTGATATTGTGTGGGTGACTGTTTTGTTCAAATATCTTTGGAGGGAAAAGGATTTCTACTTTTTTCATTTTCTAGTGATGATTGGTTGAATGCTTCAAGGTTAATGTTGAGTTGAATGATGTTGGTTAAACCTTGTCTTTGAGCATTATTGTTGAAGCCCTAATTGGTTGAGAAAATATATTGGTTTTGGAAAGAACATGAGTATCATTGTTAAATGAGATATTGCATGGTTGGCAATTGTTGGGTTGTGTTTCATGTTCTTGAGAAAAGCATACTACATCTATCTTATTCTTTTGAGATTTGAGATTGAATTGAGATTGATATTGGGAGTCAAGTATAGAACATATTGAGTCTCTAACAATTCTCTTTATGCTTCTATGAGGTGGATGAATCACATTGGGTCTCTAACCATTCTCTTTGTGGGTTCATGCCAAGCAAGTGTTCTTGATAAACTTGTGAGCAGGTTTTGGACAGGTTCCTGTGGGGACTTGTGAGCAGATTTGGACAGGTCTTAGCAGAGGACTTGTGAAGCTGAGGTTGATAGTTCTATCAGAGAACTTGAGGACAGAGGTGCGTTGGTTCTATGAGAAGAACCTGAGGACATATTTGTGCCAGACCAAAGGACTATGTTTGGTGCTGATCAAAGAAAGAGGATGAGGACATTTGTACTAGACCAAAGGACTGTGTTTAGTGCAAATTCGAGGACCAGATTTGAGGTGATAGAGTTGAGGACAGAGGTCTCCAGCCAGAGCAGGGAAGACATGTGTCTTCTGTGGATAGAGTTCCATTTGCTAAGGGCAGCGGAGGCAGAGGTCTTCTAGAGGATCACCAGCCAGAGCAGAGGTGGGGGAAGGTTTCTCCTTTGAGCCGAGGCTCATAAACATTGTAATTGGGAAGGTTTCCCAAAGAACTTTGAGATAACTTTTAGAGAAAATTTTTGTGGACATAAATTGTTGTGTCACTTTGTGGATGGTTTTGTACATTGCTTTGATATTGCTTTGGATATATTGCTTTACTGTTTTGAAGTATAAAGGAAAAAGTAAAAATAGGTCTTATACTGTTCACCCCCCTCTCAGTATAAGCTTGTGTTCTTCGCTTTTTGAATCTTGAAGTTTTTTTCTTCATATCTTGCTCATTTTTTGTTCATTTTCGATAATTTTTTTGCATTGTGAGTAGAATTTTGAGGGCTTCAACTTGAACCCATCCTTTGTATCAAAATATCATTGTAATCTTGATTTATAAAGGTATTTTTGTGGGGGGTCTCTCATTGTAAGAAGATTGAATAAAATCAATTTGGGTGGGGGGTTGTTGTCAGTGTAGATTTTTGCACCCTTTGTGTTGTTTGGCTTCCTTTCTTGTGGTGTTTGCAAGATGAATTCATTAAATTTAATTGAGCCTCTCACACCACACAATTATCACACATGGAGACCACACATGCTAAACCTCCTTGCACAAAAAGGTCTATTACATCTTCTTGAAGAGAAACAACCTATTTTCACAAAATAATATGAGATATTTGTTCAAAATAGAAAAATGGATGAAGCAAGGGGCTTAATTAACACACATGTCAATGAAAGTCTTTGGTTTCACTTAGATGGTTGTATAACTCCTTTTCAGTGTTGGGAAAAATTAGAGAAGTTATTTGGCAAAGTTGATCAAATAAGGTCTATGCAACTTGATGTGGAACTTACAACTTTATCTCCTGATGATTTCCCCACCATTGTTGACTATCTCACAAAATTCAAAGAGCTCTTGACACAATTGAAGGGAAGTGGTAAAACTAAAACTGAAGAGGAATGTGTGTATCTCATTTTGGCAAAGTTAAGGGGGCCATTTCAAATCTTTACCTCCACCTTTCTCTCTACCATGGATGCTCTTGGTGCAACCTTCAAATTGCCCACTTTAGAAGAGTTTTGTGATAGACTTACTTAGGAAGAAATCAAACTTTCCACTCTTGAGTCTCCCACCTCTTCGTCTAAGGCTTTAGTAGCATCTAATTCTAAAGGGAAAGGCAAGCCCAAACCTAAGCCTAAAACCACTTCATCTCCTTCATAATCAAGTCCTAAACCAAAATAATCCAAATCTAAACCTAAAGAGTCTTCCAAGAAAAAGGATAAGTCTAATGTCACTTGTACCTATTGTGGGGGAAATGGTCATTCAACAACAAAATGTTGGAAGAAGTTGCACGACTTAGAGGATGCCATGAAGAAACACAAAATTGATGTTCCCACAGAACATGGTAAGGCTTTGAATGTCCAAGGAATATCTTCTGAGTCTTGTTCAGATAATTGGATTTTGGATTCTGGTGCTTCACACCACATGACTTCTTCTAAGGAGTCTTTTACATCTCTTTGTTCGAGTTCAACCTCTAGCATTGAAGTTGGAGACTCATATTTCATTCCTATCAAAGGGAAAGGTGATATTTTGTTAGATGGTGGTCGCATCAATGATGTTCTCTATGTTCCAAATATTACCACCAATCTTCTTTCTGTCTATCAAATTTGTAACTCTAGGATGAGAAAGACTGTTTTGTTCACACCACAAGGAGCTGAAATTAGAAGTTTGTTGGAACCACATTCATTGATTGCACAGGGAGTTGTTGATCATAGAGCGAGACTATATCATTTTGAGGGTTTTGATGATACTTCTTCAGGTACATGCTTAGTTGCTCATGCAGATTTTGAGAGCAAACTTTGGCATGAGAGATTTGGACATCTCAATTACAAGTATTTGAGGGACTTGAGCAATCATGATATGGTTGTTGGTTTGCCTAAGGTTTCATGTCTTGATGGTGTTTGTCCTGGTTGTGCACTTGGGAAACAACACCAAGACCCATTTCCCAAAGGTAAGTCACATAGAGCATCTTCACCCTTGGAGCTTGTACATAGTGATTTGATGGTCTTCCCACATGCCTCTTTCAAAGGAGCTAAATATGCATTGACATTCATAGATGATTTCTTGAGGTGTACTTGGGTATATTTTCTCAAGTACAAGAGTGATGTTTACTCTCACTTCAAAGTATTTAAGGCTTTGGTCGAGAATCAGGCTTCTTGTTGCATTAAAAAGCTTTGCATAGATAATGGGGGGAGTATTTCAGCAAAGAATTTTTAGACTTCCTTGTAGCACATGGTATTGTTCATCAACATTTTATCCCTCACACACCACAATAGAATGGTGTGGTAGAAATAAAGAACCAAACCTTGAAAGAGATGGCTAACTGCATGATGCACTCTAGGGATTTTCCACCTATATTTTGGGCTGAAGTAGTTAACTATGCGAATTACATTCAGAATCACACACCCCACAGGGCACTTGAGCATATGACTCCAGAGGAGGCTTGGTCTGGAACTAAGCCTGATGTCTCATTTTTCAAAGTTTTTGGGAGCCATGCTTGGGCCTATATTCCAAAGAAGAAATGAAAGGCTTTGGATAGGAAGAGCAAGCAACTCATTTTTGTTGGCTATTGTGAGGACATGAGGGCTTATCAACTTCTTGATCTTGATACACATGATGTTGTTTTTTGAACACATGTTTAGTTCGATGAGCGTCTTCTTCCTCATGATTCTTCTCTTCCTACTTCACCTTCTTCTTCTTCTTCTTCTTCTTCTTCTTCACTAGATAATCCTCATGATCCTTCCATTGTTGATCAGACTGAGGAACATCTTGATGAAGAACCTACTATTGAGGATCCTACACCAACTATCACCATGCCTAGATGGGCACATACCACAATTGAGGAGGCAACACCTTTCATTCAGGATCTTCCACCTTCTAGACATGCTCATGCACATTCTATAGGTACTGGCCTTGTTTGTCAATCATTTTCAAGTGATCCACAATATTTTTCATAGGCTCATGGGATACAGGAGTGGGATGATGCTATGGTAGCTGAGTATTCTTCTTTGATGAAGAATCACACTTGGGATCTTGTTCCTCTTCCTAAGGGAAGAAAGTTGGTTCATTGTAAGTGGGTTTATCAAACCAAATATGCAGCAGATGGGTCCATTGACAAGTACAAAGCACGTCTTGTGGCTAAGGGCTTTTCATAGGTTGAAGGTATTGATTACTCTGAGACCTTTGCTCCTATCGCCAAGATGGATTCAGTTCAGCTTGTACTTGCACTTGTTGCATCACATGGATGGTCTATTTATCAGATGGATGTGAAGAGTGCATTCTTGCATGGAGATTTGCAAGAAGAGATTTATATGGAGCAACCCATTGGTTTTGTTCAAGATTCTTCTCTTGTTTTTTGACTACGAAGGTCACTCTATGGTCTCAAATAGGCTCCTCGGGCTTGGTATGAGAAGATGGATTCCTTCCTTCTCTCTATTGGATTTGTTCGATGCCATTTCGATCCTACAATTTACATTTGGTGAGATGGAGAGGACATCACCATACTTGTTCTTTATGTTGATGATTTACTTCTCACCGGTAACTCCACTACTCACATTCAGACTGTTCAACATTCTCTCTCTGAGAGATTTGAGATGGCAGATCTAGGACTGGCTCACTACTTCCTTGGGTTACAGGTCACTCAAACAGATTCAGGGATTTCATTATGTCAACAGAAGTATACACTGGATCTACTACAACGATTTAGGATGGCTGATTGCAAGCCATCACCTACACCATTTTAGTCAGGGGTTACTTTGACTTCCTCTTGCACATCACCTCTTTGTGATGCCACTTTGTATAGACAACTAGTGGGGAGTCTTATGTATCTTACCCATACTCACCCTAACATTTCATATGTTGTTGGGTTGGTCTCTCGGTTTGCACATGCCCCTCATGACAATCATTGGTAGGCAGCCAAGAGGATTCTTTGATATCTATGGGGCACTACTCACTTTGGTTTATTCTACGCCAGAGGTTCTACAGAGTTGGTAGGATACACTGATTCAGACTGGGCAGGTTCAGTTGATGATAGACGTTCCACCTCAGGCTATGTTTTCTGTCTTGGTTCTTCTCTAGTTTCTTGGTCATGCAAGAAGTAGCAGGCTATTGCATTATCATCTATAGAGGTAGAATACAGGGCAGCTATCACATCCAGTTAGGAGGCTCTTTGGCTTCATCAATTATTGGTAGAGTTTGGTTTCTCCCAAGATCAACCTACTGTACTTTGGTGTGATAACCAAAGTGCAATTCATATTTCTCATAATCCTATTGAGCATCAGTGCACCAAGCACATTGAGGTTCACATGCACTTCATTCAACAACACATTCAAGATGGAGTTCTCAGCTTGGAGTATCTTTCAACTCAGTAGCAAATTGTAGACATCTTTACGAAACCTTTTGCATCACCTCACTACCTTGAGTTGCATGGCTTTCTTGGGGTGATGAAAGTTGTCCTTGGGGGGTGTTGATGAGGACATCTTCCTCCACATCTTCCTTCTTTCTTCTTTCTCTTCTAGAAGATGGTTTTTTCCCATGTGGTTTTTCATCATATTTCCAATAGAGTTTTATGGATATATTGTACATGAGTACCTTATCAAGCCTTGTTGTTGGGACTCATATCTATGGATATGCCACTTGTTTGGTTTTTTTTGTTTGTCCACTACCTCCTAGTATCACTTAAGGGGGGTGTTAGAGTATATTTTAAGTTTACTAGGATAGTACGTGTTCCAAGATATTCTTGTTGTCATTTTGTTCTTATCCTGGTTTGTTAATTTTAGAGGGTTGTGATCCATTCGGTTATACCTACCTCATGATCTATGGCTCATATCACACCTCTTGTTGTATGGTGGATATTCACCCCTTCTCTTTTCTATTATGATCGGATGGTTGATATTGTACACCCTTGCCTATTTAAGCAAGGCTTCTCCATTGAGTAATACAATCAGATTTAGAGCTTCTTCTTTCGTGTTTTATTGTGATGCTTTTCAATATTCTTTGATCTTGGGCTTGGAATATTATTTTGTGTTAGCTAACATTCCTTTCACTTGACATCCAATGTATGGTGGCTCCTCTCCAATGAAGGTGGCTCCTCTCCAATGATGGTGGCTCCTCCTATGGCATTTCAATGATTTATTCTAGGTGGCTATTCATCCAAGCTTCTCTCCTCTTTTGCTTAAGTAACTTTTCAATGTTATTCTCCTTGTTTTATCCTACTTATAACTTACACTTTCATTTCTTTATGCTATCCTTACTTAGTATCCTTACTGCAGGTTCCTTGTGCACTGTGAGCACTGCCTTCATGAGACTATGGTACCAAATATGGTGTCTTTAGATACCTTGAATGGAATGATATTGAGCCCTTAGATGGCTCTATATCCTTTTATTTGTATCTTGTGCTTTAACCTGGTTAATACTGCCACTTTATGACTATAATTTCATGCTACTTTGGTGTCTTAAGACACTTGAACTTTTCCTTCCTTTTGCTACATTGAAAAAAGACAAGTATGGTGCTATTATGGACTGCAAATAAATTTATTGTAAACTTAAGATAGAATACCTTAGTTGCACCTAGATTTTTGAGACTTTCTTAGTCTCTTTATGTAGCTTTCTTTCTTGACTCTAGTATGGTGACACTTGATCTATTCCTTGGTGGTTATAATGCTCCTTTTGGTGGCTTCTCTTCACCAAGACTTGCTACAATTTTTACTATGCTCAATGGTGTCTTTTGACACTACAACTCAACCTTGTTTTGTGCACTAATATACCTTTCTCACTTAATACTCAATGCACTTTTAAAAGCTCTTAGAAATTACTTGTATTATGCACTGTCAATTCCTCATTTTTACTCCTTTTAATCAACTTTCTAATATTAACTTGTGTTAATATATTTTGCAGGTTTCAAGATGATAATGTGTTGGTCACCAATATGAAACCTCGTGCTAGGATGGGGGTATGCCAATGATGTACTATAGAATGACCACTGCATCGCTATGGGGCAGATGATCTCCGAAGAAGATCGGTTCCTTCGAGAATGATTCAAGCTATCTATACCATAAAACATAAAAAGAGAAAGGGGGAAAATAAAAAATGGTTGTAGCCATAACTCACAAGGATGGGTATAGCCGCATCAAGACCTATGCAAGCAACATACCACGTATGAAACACAAACCCCACACCTAACAAATCACCCAATAATGCCTATGTTTTAGCTCCTATCAACGATGAGTAGGAGGAAAATTCCAGAACAAATGTACATGTGCATGAGATCCAATATTCAGAATCAAAGTGCTCCTATCCAAATGGCTTTAGCAAAAATAAGCCCTCAACCTATATTTATGAATGCACACTCCTAAGTCACTCATGTAAACCCTTTAGAATCCTTGAGAGCATAATATCATGGGATAACTTAAACAACCAAACAAAAATAGACATTCATACAATTAATAAATAACAAGGAGACAAAGCCAAAGATTAAATAGTGTAGAATTTGTATTTACATAGAGGTAAACCTTACATATAAATTGTAATGGATAAAGAGCTACCCCTTAGGAATGATAAACATTCCACTATTTATAGGTATATTACATCAATCTCAAAATTGGACATTAATGGCGATAGACGAGAAGATGATCCTTGCAGTAGACAACCACCACATTGGTACACTGTTCCTCTCAATGGCACTAATCTTCTAGAAGGAAGCAGATGCATTAGATTGAATTTGGGCCTTTGGATCCTCCAATATTTTTGTCTAGTTCATAAATTTACAGCTGCCCCATCCTTCTCCTTGACTAGAGATCCTCTAGTTGAGGTAGTGAATGATAAACACTGGAGCACCTTGGGATCTATGTGCCAAAAATTTATCACTTTTGCATACATTGTCAAGTACCTAAACTACTAGAACAATGGACAAGTCTTCTATTTGAAATTCAAGCGATGGCAAGATACTTGCATGTCATGCGGGTGCTTCATTTGTTCTTCTTTTTGCCTACGGTGGCCTTAGGGAGATACAGTGGGTGTTTCTTTGATGTTCTACCTAATTTTGCACTTGTATTTCCCATCCGCAATGGGCAGGGTCCTTCTCATACCTAAGAGCAGAGGTGCACAATTCTTTCACCTTCGTTGGCCACTTGGAAGGTCTACCCAACAAGTTGGACGAGCTTTTTAGAAAGATCCACCCAAGGCTAAGGGTAGATTTTATACCTTCTCTATCACCCACACTACTTTAATCCACCATCCACCCATTGGTTTGGTCCACCTACAATTGCTGCTTCTACCACCTGATATCTTTTTTTGGTCTACCGATGTTCCTTCAAAAATTGGTGAGATCCTAGAAGAGGAACATCATATTTACAAAAAAGTATGGGGGTGTAGAATTGCACCCACACTCTTGGTGACTCATAGGGACTTTTCCCTTGTAGGAAAGGAGAACCCAAGAAGCTACGTATTGAAACACATAGAAAAAAAAGTGGGAGGGGGATAGTAAGGGTACAAACAAAAGCAGCTGAGGAAAGCTGCAAGATGATGGATGAAGAAAGACAAAGGTGAATGGAAAATGAGGAGGAAGAGGGTGGAATATAAGAGAAGAAAATAGATGACAAGAAAAAAAAACAAACAAAACCAGGAAAGAAAATAAGAGGAGAAGAGGGGAGGGATGGAAACATAGGAAGCGGTAGAAGAAAGAATATAACTACTACTAACCTTGTCAGTTGGCAGCAACAAAGAACTAAGGAAAGAGGAGGAAGCAAAGTATACGTAGAAATAAAAAACAAAAGGAAAAGAGATCCACTAGACGCCCCCGCAGATCGTATTCCTACTAACATACCCCATCAAGGATCATGATAGATTCAAGAATAAATCGAATGCCAAAGGCATTTCCTAGTTTTAGTGCAACAACTATTTTTGACACAATCTTGTAAGAACCTTGTTTACTCATTTCCACTCTTCTAGTGAATATTTAGTCACATCTTCATTCTCATATTCATGTTCTTTAATTCATGCTACTTATACCCTTTGGGGTCTTATAGAATTCATTTCCCATTGTTCAAGAAGTGAACATTGCTTCCTAGACGTAGGAGATATACTTTACAAGATTTTCCATAGATATACCTTAATCTTGAGCCTTATATCCATTGGGTATGGGTTCTAAACAATAATTAAAAAGAAAACATGAGTGAATTTCAAGATGAAGGATTTTTATGGTCCTCCTCCAATTGCCAAGGGTCATATGATGTTACTCCGACATGTGTCTAGAGTGCTTTTATTTATTAGCCAACTTATGTACACAAAATCATGGCATGAGTGGCACACCACAATCATTGATTCACTCTAGATCTCATCTAGTGAATCTGTAGTGACCAGACCATATTGTACTAAATTTGAGGTACCTTTTGTAGTTCGATCGACACTTCTAGCCTCTCCAAGTCATGAAGTATTCACAACTTAGCATATCATCATGCATACCAATACTTATGCAATCGATGATCAGGGTGGCAATGAATTTTTCCATGTGGGAGCCTTCATTTCATGCTGACTCATCTAGAAATAGGCTTCGATGTTTCCAGACCCGTGGATTTACCTGTTATGAAATCCTTGTTTCACATGCCTTCATTGTCCTCGCACATTTTCATTTATAGGCTACATTAATTGAGCCTACTACTGATGGGACTTCCTCTAGAATTGGGTACTGATTAACTAAGCCATCATGGAGATGACTTGACCCCTACTCATCATGTCCTTGGATACAAAATGGTGCAAAAATAACCCCTCTTTGTAGGTGGAAATTTTTCCCAAGTCTAGATCCTCCACTTATTGGGGAAATGTGCAAGCAATAGAGTTGTCTCCTTCAAAATTGATGCTAGTGCTTCTCCCACCTGGGCTTGATATGCTATCCACCCCTTGTGTTCTACCAGACTACACCTCAACTCTCATATAGTAAGTTGGTATCCATGGTGGATACTGTGTAGAAGGTTGGGAAGTAGAGATGTATGGAAACAGGGATGGGAGGGTAGAGTCCCCTAAATATGCCATTCTTGATTGAAGCAGGAGTCACTCTATCTATGCAACCTCTTAAAATATTTGAGGGAATCTCCTTTCCCTAGACTATAGCAAGAGGAGACCTATATTTGAGCTTAGAGATCAGACATAGTATAGGTGAGCCTAGGTAGGTGATGACTGGTACTTAGGATGAATTCTCTTCCAAATCCTCTCAAATTGAATGTTGAAGTCAATCAAAGACTCGAGAGGTACTCTCTTGATGAATGCGATATGCATTAAGAGTTGGAAGGGATCCATGGAGTTGTCTAATGTGTCGATCTAAGATTCTACTAAGTCCCCCATGAGTAGATGGTATTTCACCCAAGGTTTTGGTACCATAATAGGGCCCTTCCTTCTAGTGACATGGCCAGGATCCTAATCATGACATCTTCATGGGTGATGCCATGGAGGGGCGCTAGTGCAATGACATATTCAAGATGCTCTCGAGCCATTCCCAAGGTGCCATCATATTTGGTCAATTCTTTTAGGGTACCTTTGGTAATCTCATGCGAGCAGTGGAGGTTTAGTGGACTGGGGCCATTCCATTAGGGGAACATTGGTTGAGCCATCAAGGCACCAGTCTTCAGAGGTCCCATATGTGATGCTAGAGTCAAATTCAGAGTCACTAGATGAGCAAGCTATTTCTTATAGTGAGGTCAAGGCTACTCATCATACCTTGAGTTCTCTAAGATATTTAGATCTTCAACATGGACAACAATTGGTCTCATGATCTGGACATGCCATGTAGTCAAAGTTGTTAGGTGACTTTGAAAAGATTTGGGTAAATCAGAGAGCCACCAAACTCTAATTTCTTGAAACATGAAAACTTAGTGAGTTCCCTAAAAGAGTCACCAAAAAATATTGGTCACCAATCCAATACCATGCACCAGGGCGAAGGCGGACCAACGATGCAACATAGAATGGTCATCACATCAAGATGGGGTGAACAATATCTGGAGAAGATCGATTCATTTAGGGGTGGTTCTAGCTATCTAAGCCATAAAATAGGAAAAGGGAAAGGGGGAAAGAAATAAAAAATGGTCATAGCTAGAACTTACAAGGATGGGTATAGCCGCATCAAGACCTATGCAGGCAACATACCATGTATTAAACACAAACACCACACCTAACAGATCACCCTGAAGAACACAATATTATACTAAGAGGGGGTGAACAATATAAAATCAAAATTTTACTTTTGTTTCCAAAATAATATCATCCAATATTATCAATCGTAATAATGAAACAATGCACAAATCATCACACACATAAGAGACTTATATTTAACATGGTTCACCCAATGTGGGCTACATCCATGGAGAATTTTTTTTGATAAATTTTCTCACAAATATCTTGGGAACCAATTCCCTATTACAATGTTGATGGGCACCAACCCAAAGGATACACCAATCCCCTATGCTCTGGTTTGTGTACCTCTATCCATAGGAGACACCAATCCCCTTTGCTCTGGTTCATGGACCTTTATCCACAGGAGACACCAATCCCATTTGCTCTAGCTCATGGACCTCTATCCATAGGAGACACTAATCCCCTTTACTTTGGTTCATGGACCTCTATCCACATGAGACACCAATACCCTTTGATCTAGTTTGTGGACCTCTATCCACAAGAGACACTAATCCCCTTTGCTCTGGTTTGTGGACCTTTATCCATAGGAGACACCAATATCCTTTGCTCTAGTTCATGGATCTCTATCCACAGGAGACACCAATCCTCTTTACTCTAGTTTGTGGACCTATATACATAGGAGACCCTAATCCCCTTTGCTATGGTTCATGGACCTCTATCCATAGGAGAC
Organism: Wollemia nobilis; assembly: GCA_028583015.1. Taxonomy (NCBI): domain Eukaryota; kingdom Viridiplantae; phylum Streptophyta; class Pinopsida; order Araucariales; family Araucariaceae; genus Wollemia; species Wollemia nobilis. The sequence goes on from JAQPPZ010015413.1 coordinate 1,759,939, forward strand.
ATCAATCCCCTTTGCTCTAGTTTGTGGACCTCTATCCATAGGAGACACTAATCCCATTTTCTTTGGTTTGTGTACCTCTATCCACAGGAGACACCAATCCCATTTGCTCTGGTTTGTAGACCTCTATCCACAGGAGACACCAATACCCGTTGCTCTAATCTACTCCAAATATTTACACAAGGCTTGCTAAAATTTACTCCAAAACTTACTCTCAATTCTGCTCAAAACTGCTCCAAGCATACACACGAGGCTTGCTCAAATTTGCTCCAAATTCTACTCTCAACTTTGCTCAAATCTACTCCAAGCCTACACAAGGCTTGCTCAAATCTACTCCAAGCCTACACACAAGGCTTGCTCATAACTCTGCTCAATTTTACTCCAAGCCTACACACAAGGCTTGCTCAAGTCTACTCCAAGCCTACACATAAGGCTTGCTCAAATTTACTTGCAAATATGCTCAAATATATCTCAATAACCTACTCAAATCTACCTCAATAACTTGCTCAAATCTACCTTAATAACCTACTCAAATTTGTTCTTAAATCCTGCTCACAAACATTGCACAACCTGCTCAACCATTCCTAATTCTTGCATAGAAACAATTGCATATATCTTTCCCAAAAGTGATTTCTTTGACTAAAGTAATTCAGATATATTCTATCAAGAATTATTTTTCTTCATGAACATATAGAGAATGATATGCATTACAAATACTCAATATGTTCTTCTCACATTCATTAAGTCTGTCGCTTTCACATGTCTCATATTCATTGCATTCAAAAGGATACTCTAGTCTAGCACTTAATAGTTGACCTTCTTATGTACTTCCAAAATTAATCAAAAACCATTGCACATACTTGCTTCACAAAACTGGTCTATAGCCTTTGCAAATTTATTCCCAATAACACTCAAACCTAATGCATAGATTTACTTCACAAGATTTGTCTATAATAGTTGCAAGTTCATTCTCAATATGACTCAAATTTAATGCATCGATTTTATCTCAAACCCTTGCTAGTATATTTCCAAACCCTTACACATATTTTCAATTTCATTCAACAATGATGCACAACTTTGTTCTCAAACCCTAGCACATATATTTTAATTTTTATTCAAAAATAATTTACAATTACTCCCAACTTCAATCGATCATTAATGCACATTAAATCAATCCTTATACCTACACCATATGACATCAAAATATTTTTCTTAAGCAAAACCACTTTGAGAAGGAGTTAAATCACCATACCTCTAAAAACTGCCTTGATGATGATGTACCTTCAAAACCTGTCTCAATTTATTTTTTCTTTCTTGTGCCACTTCAAAAACTGGTTAGTAAATTTCTCTTTCAAATCATCCACATTAAAACCCTTCTCAAAATATGTACATAATAAGGCTTGAAAATAATATTTTATAACTCCTTTTTAGTCTCTCAAAAAAATATTTTAGTAGTGACTAGACCCTCAAATTTTCTTCTTCTATCATACAAAATTACATTTAAAAATTAAACCATAATTACACCTTATAACTCCTAATTTTATAATACACAAAAGACAATTTTCAATTCACCCCAATATAACTTATAACACCTACTGTCACAATGTCCAAATGACAATTTTTAAATAAACATAACACACCTTATAACTCCCCCTCAATATAATTTCATTTAAAATAAAAAATTTAAACTCCTTATGCACTTTCATGACCCACTCAAATTAAATTAATTCGAAATAAAAATTTAAGTACCTCATGCATCGCTAAGAATCAAAATCATGACCTCCAAGATGTAGTGCTTCCACAAGTGCCTCTAATCGATTGTGCTACCGTAGTAGGTAGCACAAAAGGGGTGTGTGTTGATTTTATCCCTATTATCTATGTTAATACCAGAACTCAGCACACACGACGAAACGATGTCAGGGGGTTTCGACCCCAAAACCTCCACTACAATAGTGCTCATGCAAGCCAACAACCACTGGGCCACCCCAGTCGGATGAGATGTATCATACGTACATACAGATTTATCATTGTTTGGCACTTGCACACCTTGAAAATTTTTCTATCCTTTCCTCTGTCGTTCGTATAAATTGCAATGAGAAATATTATATCTTTTTCCAAGTGCTTTCTCTAATTGAAAGGTGGAAATCAAAAATGTATTTATATGCTTCAAAAAGGTTTTATCCAATTCAGCTCACAAAAATGATTTTAGCACCATTGGGTTATAATATTTGAAATAAATATTATAACATAATCTTTTTAAAACCTTATATTATAATATAAAATAATATTATAATATAAAGATTTTTAAATATTTGGCCTTCTATCTTTTAAACTTTAAACCTTTGGCCTTCCCTTTTTAAACCTTTGCCTTATCATTAATATTTAAACCTTGCATTCTCTTTTAAACCTTTTCTTTCTTATTAATATTTAAACCTTGCCTTCTCTTTTAAACCTTTGGCCCAATCAAATTTGTTCCAAGTAACTCTTAAACCTCTTTGTCCTTCTTTATAATATTTAAATTAAATATTATAATCCTTTTCTTTACAATAATTTTCCTTGCTTTGAGATATACCTTGCCTTGAATAATTGTCCAACCTGAGAAGAATATTTCTGCATTGAATACCATTCTCCCTTTGACATCAATGACAACTTAATATTTCCAACACACCCAACAATACCTATGTTTTGACTCCTATTAGCGGTGTATAGGAGGCAAATTCTAGAACCAATGTACAGGTGCATGAGATCCAGGATTCAAAATCAGAGCGCTCATGTCCAAATGGCTTTAGCAGAAATAAACCCTCAAACTGTATTTACGAATGCGCACTCCTGAGTCACTCAAGTAAACCCCACAAAATTTAGATAACATCATATCATGGGATAACTTAAACAACCAAATAGAAATAAGTATTTATACAATAAATAAAGAATAGAGAGACAAAGCCAAAGACCAAACAGTGCAGAATTTGTATTTACATAGAGGTAAACCTTACATATGAATTGTAATGGCTAAAGAGCCACCCCTTAGGAATGACCAGTATTCCACTATTTATAGGTATATTTACATTAATCTCAAAATTAAGCATTAATGGTAGTATGCGGGAAGATGATCCTTGCAACAAACAAACACCACACTGGTATACTGTTCCTCTAGATGACACCAATATTCTAAAAGGAAGCAGATGCATCAGGTTGAATCTGGGTCTTTGGATCCTCTAACATTTCTATCCAATTCATTAATTTACAGCCACCTCATTCTTCTCCTCAATTTGCAATCCTTTTGTTGAGGTGGTTAATGACAAACACTATAGCACCTTGGAAGCAATGCATAAAAAATCTATCACTTTCGCATACGTTTTCAGGTACCTAAACTACTGGAGTAGTGAATAAGTCTTCTATTTGAAATTCAGGTGATGGCAGGAGCCTTGCATGTCATGTAGATGCTTTGTTGTTCTTCTTTCCACTTGTGGTGGTCCTGGGGAGAGACGACAGGTGTTTCTCCAATGTTCTTCCCAACTTTGTACTTGTATTTCCTACCTACGATGGGATAGGTCCTTCTTGTACCCAAGGGCAGGTGCACATAATTCTTTCATCTTCGCTGGCCACTTGGAAGGCCCACCCAACAAGTTGGGTAGTTTTTTTATAAAATTATACCCAAGGTTAAGGGCATATTGTCTGCCTACTCTATCACCTGTCTTGCTTTAATCCGTCATCCACCCATTGGTTTGGTCCACCTATGGTTGTTGCTTTCACCACCTGATATCTTCCACCAATCCATCGATTTTCCTTCAAAATTTGGTGGGCTCTTAGAAGATGAACATCATATTTGCAAAAAAGGATGAGGGTGCAATATTCCACCCACATAATGCTACCTCCTTAATTAACTTGAAAACCTTTAAATTCAACCTCCTTATTTCTACTTTGAATAACTTTTAAACTGGTGTTTTAAAAGAACTTAAATAATACTAAATAAGAAAATTTAATAACACCAACTATCAAACCTTATTTTGACCTCCTTGTAGCAATCTTGCTTGGTGATTCAATTCACCTATTTGTTGTAATTTTTGCAGATTTAACTCCTTGATATTTTTTACCCTATACTTGTCGTAAATGCTTAAATTCTTCTCCTTTAGTTGCTAACCTAAACTCCTCTATCTTGCAACTTCCAATGCTGCCTATTTTCCTTCAACTTGTTGATCTAGGACCTTGGAATTTGCAGCTAATAGTTATGCCCAAATTGCTTTCCTTATCTTTAAAATTTTCAAATTCTAAAGCAACTATTTTTTCCTTCGATATGTTGCCCTTACTCATCTCAAAATTGGTAGGAAACTCCTCTAAACTGCAGTTGAAACTTCCCTTCTAGAAAATTTAATTTTTTTGTTGTAAAATCAGCAAACTCCTGCAAGTCAACCTTCAAGCATTCAATTACAATCATCAAATCTCTCAGATTTGATGGCTTCTTCTAGCTCCTTTATCCTTCAACCTCATTGCTAAATTTTGACTTCAATCTTGGCATATTTAGTGGTCTTCTTCTCAAGAATCTAAATGTATTGATGTCTTCATAAAATATCTTTAAAATTTGGCAAACTTCTTGCCAAATACTTTCTTCCTTTCGGGCTTGTTTTCGAATGGCGATAATTGTCTCAAATTATTCTCTATCAAGAAATTCTCCTTGCTATAAATCTTCTCACTTGAGTTCTAAAATCTCCTCCAATGGACTTTTTCAAATTTTCCAATGGACTTCTCCAAATATTCTTCAATGAGGCTTTCCTAGCCTTCTCCTTTCTTCTTTCAATCCTTCCTTGAGATCTCTTCTCTTGGGTCTTTAAATTGTGTAGCTTCTCATATTCTCAAAACTTCAATGAAACCTTTTCTTGATCTCTCCAATCTTCAACTATGGAAGTTTTGTAGTGAGATATCTTACTTGGATCTCCTAATTCTAATGCTTCTAAAATCTACAATAGGACATTTGATAGTCCTTCTCTATATTCAATCTTCCAAAACTAGAATTTCTTCAATGGGACCTCATGTGGGTCTCTTCAACTTCTTCAATGTGAAGTATTTAATCTTCAATGGAGATTGCCAATCTCCAATCTTCTATAGAACTCTTTTCCTTGAGTCTCTTCTTTCTTCAATATTCAATAAGGCTCCTTTGGCCTTTTTTAGTATTCTCAATCTTTTAGTCTACAAATCTTGCAATGGGACATTTTTCCTTAAGCCTCTAAAATACACAGTCTTCAACTTATTGCTTCAAGTACTGGATTGATTCTAAAGAAGATATTATTCCTATCTCTTGTAGGAAGCTTCCCAACTTTCTTTGAATCTCATTTTTTAGAAACAAAGTATTAGAATTATAATAGATAAAACTTTAAATCTAGGGATAATGAATCTTCACTAGCTATTTTGTCAATCTAGTGGAATCAATGATGAGTCCTTGTCTTCACAAGTTTTTCTGTAACTTTATGGAAAGACTCTAGCCAAATGCAATTTTAGAAATTCTATAAATGAATGCTCCCTATATCCTCCCAATCTCTATTGTGGGTCTCTCTATTTCCTATCAATCTACCTTGTGCTATGATACCACTATTAGCTTTTGATGATCTATATTTAATATGTAAAATGAGCAAGCAATGCTAACTATATGATAATGACAATATAATATGCAAGAAAATTATATGAGAAACTTCTGCAATAACTCAAAAAATAGCCATTAATGAAAGCTCACAAAAATAGTATAATGTAATATAATGGAGGACTTAAACACTCCAAAATTTATGCATGATCTACATTGTACCTACTAAACTCACTATACTTCATAACTATCTAGCGTCTCCCACTAGCATCTATCAAAGGCATATATATATATATATATATAGGTAAGATATATCCCTTGGCCTTTCATCTACCCATTCTATGACTCATGTACATGTGGACTACATGCACATTTACATCATTGCACATTCTAACACTTGTGCATTTATTACATTGCATAAAGTAATTACTCAAACCTTAATCTAAGACAAAATCCTAATCTAGAGATGTACCCAAGGTGGTACATTGGCATGTACCAAATAATGTAATATATTCTAAAAAAGTCAACAATTGTAATTTTAGATTAAAAATAAGAGGATAAGACTTCAACCAGACATCAAACTAAACATTTGTAAAATCCCCCTCGTTTGTTAATTTTCTAATATATTTCTTGATCAAATATAAATTATTTGATATGATATTCCATGTTGGCAATCCTCTAAGAGAGGTTCAATTCTATAATAGTTCTATTGCATCAAGAGAATCTATATATTTTTGGAGTAACATTTTTATCCAACACTTTCATTGATCTATAAATAATCACTAACCAAGTTTTGCCTCTAATGCCAAACTCAAAAATCTATCATTCTACTTGCCATTCTAATATTCTTTCTTATGCAAACCCTATCCCACTTACAAAGAGAAAACCTAAATTTTTTTTCACATCCTTTCCAAAGAAAAACTCATTGAATTTTTATCAAATTTAGAATTTTGAATGTTATACTTTTTGGTAATCTTAAAAGTGATATAGTATAAAGGGATGGATTGCAATGTAGTCTTTGCAAGTTGTAACATTCCAAAAATGGTTAAGAAACTACCTTTTCCACTTGCCAAACAAAATTTTATTCTATCAAAAAATTGAGTCCCAAAACTCCTCCTTCCTTTGTCAAACAAAGGAATACCCAAATATGTTCACGAAAAATTTCCAAATTTAAACCTTAGAATGTTCATAATAAGCCATTGTAAATCTAGGGTAATGTTAATGATAAAGAATTTAGATTTTGTAGTATCAATCACTTGTACAATAGCCTTCTCATAGCATGATATAATTGATTTAAACTCCATGGACTCATAGATTGAGGGATTACCCAAAAGAAAAGTATGATAAAAAATTGAAAATAAGATTTGAAAGAACCATTTGTTGTTTTTTTAAAATAAATTATATGAGATTGAAATGGGCCCCATCCATATTACATCATAACCACATAGTGGTATTACAACTTGTCAATTATGCATGTATCACCTGGCAAGATTTGAACCTAGATCTCCTCTTTGAAATTTGAAGAATATAATTAGTTGAGCTAATATCATTTGATTGGAAAGACCATTTGTTACAATTTGAATACCTTTGATGTTTTCTTATATATTTAAATTTGATAAACCTCTCTCCAATACCTCTAAAAAAGATTGTGGGTCACACTATCAGAGTCCATGAGATCATTCAAAGTATCTAACATGGAATTCATTCAAATAAATAGAATATTTTAGAGTATTATAACAATATATAATCCATTCATACTAATCTTGAATAAAACTAATTTTTTTGAGAATATCATGTAGAAAACTCCAACAAACCCTATCATATGATTTGTTCATATCTAAATTTATAAGCATGTGTGGTTTCTTCATGGAATGAAGAGAATGGATGGTCTCATATACAATGATTACACCACCAAGGATATAAATATAATAAACCAAACAACCACATTCCTTTTAAATAACACAATCTAGAATTTTTTTCAATCCATTTGCTATAGTTTTTGAAATAATCTTATAAATCATATTACAAAGGCTTACAGGACAAAAGTTATCAAAATATTTTATCTTGCCTTTCATGGGAACCAATGAAATCAAGATGGCATGGATCTCACCTATTACAGCCTTATTTTTCATCACATCTTCAATCACAAACAACATATCACTTTAATATGGAATGCAACATAAAGATCTTCCTTGTTAGGGTGAAAGAGAAAGATGCATCCTATAGCTCCTCCATAGAGATCTTCTTCACTAAGATTTTATTCCTTTTCGTTGCCTTTCATTTTCTTGGGACTCATCGCTTTCACCCTCTTTCCATACCTTTATCCGTTGGAGATTTCTACCATTTTCCAATGCTTCAAGTTTCTATTTTTTCTTGCGAGGATCATGCTTCTTTAAATGTTTCTTGCCCATTTTTTCAAAATCTTCTAAGAGCAGCACATATTTCTACTTTTGATAGTGCTAGGAGCTATTGGAATTACCAGTATACTAAGGCCCGTTGCTTTGACATCAGGTACAAGGCAAAATTATTGTTTCCAAAAAATTATTACAACTTGAGGTGGTGGCGAAGAAGTTTCCAGAAATACCCAAATCTTTCCTTTGATACTATAGAACACCTCCACTCCAGAATTACCATCTCCATTGATTGCTTGCCAAGGTTTCAGGAGCACTCTATTTTTCCTCCATCCAACAATTCTATAACCTGGCTATTATGGGTTTCATTGAACCAGAGATGCTTAAAATTTAACCTGTTGCTGAGGTGATCATGAATGCACACAAATTTATGCATTTTCAGTAACAATTCTTTGGGATGGATTGGTACATGAATATTACATTTGCTTCCATCTGGGATAAAGGTGTCATTTTCATCCATGAAGTGGAATTTAAGGTTGACATCCACATCCTTGCAAAAATAACAGGTCAGCCACTGGTGGGAAGAATAGTCCGTAGAGACAAACATAACTGGGATACAGAGTAAAGGAGTTCAAGCCAAGATCAAGTTTATGCAAGCTCATAAAACTAGGAATGGTCAAGGAGGATTTATCCACTCCCTAGAAGGAATTCATAAAACTGATGATGGATTATATCACGGTAGATGACCCTAGTTCCCCACTCAAGAGTTTTCACATAGCCTTTGTGAATCACTTCAGGGAAGTGAAACCTCTCAACATCCTTGAATTTCTATTTTTATCTATGGAATATTCCATCAAGGAAACCAAATCGAAGGAGGATGAATCTTGTCCCTGACATTAGGGAATTTTTAAGGTAATCTACAAACATTTCTTGGAGAAGTTCCCAAAAGGTAACGTTGTTACACAGGAGTAGCAAGTGGATTCCAAACAGACTATGAAGGAGGATAAATCCTTTACCCCATCCTCAAGTGCTCATGGTTCTAGGAAAATGAAAGTGAAATGCAACTCTCAGGATGTCGAGTAATCAATAAGAAAGAAGGTCAAGGTGGAGGATCACCCCACCCCATCAAGAAGCTCCTAATACCTAAAGGATAAATTTATTCAAAATCAAGAAAAGATGTATGGTTCCATTGAGGATCCTACAATCAAGTTACTTCAAAAGTGCATCATAAAGACTACTATTGCTACAATAGCTCAAATGGATAATGCAGTAACTATGAGCATGGCGATCATTGCCTAGATGAAGAAGCATAAAAATGCTCTGCATTTGTTATTCTTCTACGAAAATTACTTCGAGGATCACCTAGAAAAGAATACCGTAGGAGCCAACACTAGTGGCAAGGAGGATGACGTGGTGGAAATTTCCAAGGAAGTCTTCAAGGAAACTCCTAAGGATGTTGAAAAGGACAACACCAAGGATTCTGCAAATGTGTAATACCCTTGCATAGAAACAACTATCTATGGATTTTATCTAGTTGGAATATTTTGTTTCTTGTTTCATCCTTATAGACCTTTTTCGTTCTATATGAAAGTCTTAGGCTTTGTTTGGATGTCATTATATATTTTTGGGTGTTGCATCCTTTAATTTTACTTTTGTACTAAGGTGTTAGGGCACCTTTCAAATGCCCTCATCAATACAATTTTGTTAACTTACCAAAAAAAAAAATAATTGATGGAATGTTTTACAAAAACTTACCTTGAGGCTTCTTATATTTCTTTATATTTGAAAAAATATCTTTGAAATAATTAATTGATTCTTTCCATATATCTTCTTTTTTCTCAATATTTCTTCCATCTAGAGTTGAAAAAAAAATAGGCCACAAAAAGACAAATCTATTTTAGTTATAGAATGGAAGAATTTGTTTTTTCATTCCTTTCCTTAGACATCTCTCCCTAGCTTTTTGGGACCAATATGACTCATTTTTTTAGTAATTATGATAATAAAAAAGTAATTTTTTTTATTACAATAAGTGTCATAGTCTATTCCATTCATTTCTACTATCTCTTGTAAATGTTTGAGCTTGAATTCAATTTTCTCCTTTGCTTTAAATATGTTACCAAAATATCTGACATTCTAAATGCTCATTTGATCCTTTAGATATTTCATATTTTGAACAAACATGTACATACATGATCCTTCAAACTTTACTTCATCCCACCATAACATGACCATCTAGAGGAAATGAGGGTCTTGGAGCCACATATTATGAAATCAAAATGGATTTGGATGACCATTATTAAGTAAATCACATCTCAAGAGAATGGGTTTTTGATATGATCCTAATCATAATATGATTTATAAAGAGAGTATATAATCTATTTGCAACCATATTTTGGATAACAAAAATTTATCCAACTTTTGCTATATGAGTTTGCTCAATGAATCTGTTATCCCATATATATTAAAATCTAGAAGGAATAGTATCATAAATACCATTTGAATTGAAAAATTAAGCAAAATTTTACATTGATTTAACCATCGAGGAGTATCACCCTTATTTTTTAAAGGAGATACAATTATGTTGAACTTTACCTATAAATCCATAGATCACAATTATGAATCATCATTGTATTTAACAAAATTATGCTAAGGTCCTTCCAACATATTTTACAAGAAGAAACTATAGTTGTAGCATATACATTTATAACCCCAACTTTGATATTTTCCTATCTCTTGAAAAATAGACCAATAACCCATTTACTTTTTTCTTCTAGTTAATGTCCATTCCATTTGATTTTGTCTTGTATTTTTATAATACTTCTAAAGATCCTATAGAAGAAACTATCAAACAATCCCCCATCTTCTAAACCTTTTTCAATGTATCCTTATATCCATTACTACTTAATTTTATTTCTTGTATTAAAATAAACTCAAGACTATAACAACCTATTAGTTCCTTAATAGCTTTTTTTTTTAGGGGTTTATTCATACTCATAATATTACATGATACCATTTTGGTTTCACAAATCAATATTCCTCTTAATCTCCTTTTCTCTTTGTTCTTTCATTGTGAATATTTCTATCTTTTTTTAATTCCCACCAACACTTTTATCTTCATAAATATATATTTTTTATATTGTTCATAATGAGACTTATCTTCTAAAGGTTTATGTTTGCCTTCAAGAATCTAAAGTGTAAGGAATAACCTCACAAACACTTTCTTCATTATATTTTCTTGAAAACCCTAAAGTGCAAGGATGATTCTCCATAGTAATTAGTTATTTATGCTATTCTAAAATCCCTAAATATTACATTAGAAACCCTAAAGTGCAAGGATGATCATCCATAATTATTTCACTTTCTTATGTTGCCCTACACACCTTAAATTTCCAATTATATCCTCCATACTCATTTCTTTATTATGCTATTTTTGAAACCCTAAAGAACAAGAGATAAAATCTACGTTACTTTTATTTTTATTGCAATGAGAGGATTTTATATTACTCAATAAAATTTAAGATTATTACTTAGATTAACCTTGACCTCTTTCACCTTCATTGCTTTAAAATTTGTCTTCCCATATTCTTTTGCATATTTAGTTCCTTTTGAATTTGAACTTACCCATTATACTTTCTCATCCCTTGAGTCCATTGTTTCTTTTAATGGTTTATTTGAGTAAACCACAACATCCTTTGCCACTTGATGATGTAGAGGAGATTTATTTACCAATATTTTAGGAGTAGAAAATTCTTAATCTGATTTAACTTCTACTATGGTATGTTCTTCTTGCTTCATATTAAATTTTATCTCCTAACCAAAAAAATTATCTCTTTCTCCATAAATTTTACTTTGTAATCTCTTGCCATGTGTTCAATCTCATAATTTGTGATATAAGAATGCAATGTTTTTATAATTCACTTGTTGACCCCATTCTCTTGATTTGAATCTAATTTTAATGGATTGTGACAAAGGTTTTAAAATATCCATGGCAATATATATCCAAATATATACAATGTGCCTTCGCTCTATAGTAGATGGTCTCTCCTAGATGAACTACTATAGAGTATTACCAATATTCTTTAAAACCTTCTTATTCTTATGAAAATTTATTCTCATCAATAAAAACCATTCATCCATAAATAATTATCCACAATAACAATCCACACGATGATATAAAGATAGATAATACCCTTAGGGTAGGGCAATGCCAATAATATTCCTTAAGGAAGAAATAAATCCACAAGATCTCCCAAGATGAGAGCCCATGAAACCTATCCGTAATACTGATACACAATATAATATCATATCCACATATACCTATTCTTAGGTACCATAGAATTCCACCCTCCTTACAAATGTTTCATCCTCAAAACATGAAAATAAACTAAATAATATGATCTTCTAAGCAATGGTGACAAATGATACCAATCTTGATCATCCATTCATCCAAGTAAAATATTGATTGGTGGTGGTCTTCGATGATGCCAAGTTGCCATTATGCCATTTGAATATCCATAATTACTCTATTGGCTCCATGCTTCTACTACTCTACATTAATATTTTAGATGATTGGTCCTATTGTTTTTTGATATTGTTGCACCACTTTGAAATCCATAATCACTATGCTTTTGCTACCAAACACTACCATACTTGATGCCTTTTTGAATCCATGTAGATCCATAATAACATTTATGCCCTAATCCATGACTCGAAGATTATTATCGGTCAAGGTGGTATTGATGGCAATATGCTGCAACCTTTCTTTGATTCACATTTTGTTTTTCTATTTTAAATTCTTCCTCATGTTCTTCTGTCTTGTGCCCTTATTTTGGTGTGTCCTTGTGGCTTCCAAAAGAGCTTCCTTGGACTTTTCTGCTACTTCTTCCATTGAATTTTCTATTGCTATTGCTTTTTATTCCTCTATTGGTTCCTTAAATTGTTTTCCTATCATAACTACTTGCTTCTCCTTCGATCCTTGCTTCTTAAGGTAAGAAATATCCTATAGTGTTATCTTATTTTTCCTATACCATAACTTCATAAACTTATTTTACACATTAATGTTAACAGTACCCAAAGAATCTAACCAAGGATAACCAAGAACAATATCCACATTATCCATCTCAATAGCATGAAAATGTGAATGTAAAGCATATTTATCAACGATGATCTTCAAATCTTCAAAAATATAAACATTCTAACCCTCAAGTTGTATGTCCTTAATTTTTGTTGCTTGACCTACAACCTCTTAACCAAAGCAATATTAATGAAATTATTTCTACTACTAGGGTTTATTGAAATAATAACCTTTTCCTTTTTAATGCAACCATGAACATTCAAAATAGAATTATATATTCAAGCAAATCCCTTTGTCCACATCTTAACTTATCTACCGCCAAAGGTGTGGTTTCCTTTATCTGCACACTAAGATATTTTTTCCCTTCCTACCACTTCTTTGAATTTTGCTAAATCTCTTTTTAATTCCTTTTGTTCTTTCTAAAACATGTTTATTTCATTTGCATACCCTTTGAGTGTATCCTTCAAACTAGCTATCTTTTTATATGGGTCCTATTAAATCAAGAATGTTTGCTCTAATTTTTACAAATCTATTCACAATAATGGACCCTATGGAAACTATAAAACCAAGAGAGCCTTCTCCTCTAAGATAACAAATAAGCATAAGGTTCCCATAAGAACTAGTAGTATACAAGGATTTAAAATGTTTCCACTAGTCCTTAACATTAATATAATCTTCTCCAAAAAACTTGTGTAGCTCCATAAGTTCATGCCTAAAAAAAAAAGGCAATGCAAATTGGTGTTTCATAAAAATATGTCTCCCTACTAATTTGAAGCTAAAATTCCAAAAGAAAAAGTTTCCTTCAAATACAACATATGATTTTCTTACCTACAACTGAAAGATATATCAAATTTTATTTTTTGGAAAAAAACATGAAATAAAAATTTGTCACCTCTTTTGTTTTGAATAACTGACTTCATAGGGTCATATATCCCTCAATACTACTTGGATTCCTTCATATCACTACTTATTGTAAAGCTTTTCAAGTTCCAAATAAAATAGCAAAATAATTACCTAAATAAAATAACTTTTCACAAAGATATGACTCCCCAAAAAAAGATATTTTCTAAAAATGATTGCCCTAAAATTGCCATTGTTCCAAATTGTTGACTTCATAGGGTCATATCTGCCTTAATACTACTCAAATTCCTTCATATGACTAGTCATTTTAAATCTCTTCAAATTCTAAATAAAATAACACAAGAATCATCTGAATTAAACAACTTTACATAAAGATATATCTCCTAGAAAATGAGACACTTTCTAGAAAAAATTACCCTATTTTTGCAATCCATAAAAACAATTCCTACTTTTCCAAAATCATTACTTTGATACCACTTGTTATGAAACTTTACACTCATTAACAAAAATTATTTACCATTATTTAAAAACTATCAAATCATTCATCCACAAATAATTATCCATAGTAACAATCCATAAATGAGATACAAATAAATAATACCCTTAGGGTAGGGTAACACTAATAATAACCCTTAAGAAATTATGTAAATTTTATCATCTACATCCACAATGTGGTATTGACCAAACCAATGTAGTTATTTTACTAAGGCAATATTGCAACAAGTGGCATGCAATAGCTCAAAATATAACCAAATCAACACCAAATGAAGCCCCTATGGTAGATTCAAAGATAAAAAGATGGCACAAAGCAAGTTAAAAGATTACAAATCGATGCCAAAAGTAGAAATGTATTACCAAATGCAAGATTAAGCGAGGCAAGTAGCAGAGCAGTAAAAAAAGAATTGCCAAACTAAGAAAGGCTCTAATGTAATCAAATATAGCATGCAAAAATATAGAAATTTGGCTAAAAAATATGGTTAAACATTTAATAATTGCTAAGGCATAAGAGAAATTTGGCATTTGACACTTTCTAAAAGAAGAAGGTAATGAAGTATGTTAAGGACCCAACATTTGACATCTGGTGTCTAGCATTAAAGCAAAATCAAATCCAAGTATTAAACGATGTTGGATGAATAAGGATGTTAACGTAATCAAGGTAGCATTAAAATCTGATGTATCCTAAAATAAAGACACAAAGAGTATAGCATAAGACATTTGATTTATCATTTGACATTTGATGTCACACTCTATAAAAATTTCAAAGGCATTGGACTTTAGAAGTGATGATGTCATCATCAAGAGCATAAAAAATCAACAAGCCAAAATGAGTGTCAGATAAAAAATGGTTTTGAGGCATAATACTCAATGATAAAGCACTAAGGTTCAAATAAAGAAGCCCAACATCTAACATCATGCATGAGTAAATATGATTATTGGACTCTTTAAATAACGACATCATTAAGAGAAAAAGTATATCTTCGACACTTGATAAGAAATAAAGAATATGGTATATAAAAAAATAACAGATGAATCAATACTCAACCAATATAAACCATCTAAAAATAAGCAATATGCCCTCACATCACTATCATTTGCAATAAAGGCTTTGAACTCATCTTAATTAGCAAAATCGCACATGCCACTCAACCACTAAACATCATTACTATCAAAGGATCTCAATAGTCAAAACCTCCTTCATCACACACCTACCCCTACTCAGTTAGCTAAGCATAATAGAAAGGAGTGATCCATCATTAGATTATTGGAATTCAATGATGCACCCAGCAAGCTAGCTTCACTAAAGACACTCCTATTGTACATGTCAACAATACATGATGGAAATAATTAAGCATAACTGATCTAAATATGACAACCGCTTCTCGATCTAGTTTGATAGGCCTAGAATATATTCTATAGGCAATCATGATAAGCTAACTAAATGCATTGTAAAACTATATACATATAAATGCAACTCGTTCAGGTGGTCGACTCTTTAGAGTTTAAAATTGCATAATTGTATTATGATTGTGTTATATGCCTTTTGAATAAATACTGGATTGTTGTTCGACCTCTTTCTTAATTTATTGCAAAACATGTATGTATGTTAACTGAGTCATTAAGCATTTCTGTTAAAGCTATATGAATGTTTTATTTTGTTATAGTTATTCTGATTTTTGGATTTCTCCTTGGATTTTTTGTTCATTATTACTAGAATGCTTGATAGTGCTGAGTGCTTATTATGTTTAGATACTTTGTAATAGGAAAGTAAGTTGATATGTTAGGTAATTTAATTTAGTTCAAAGTGTGGGATTGTCATACTTTATGTATCTTGATGTTGCTAAATCCACACCATTTTCATCTTAGCTTCTAACCTTATGCATGCTAACTAGTCTAGAACCCCCCATTTTAGTTATTTTATCTAGGATCATAAGAATTGGCCTACTCTAGAGGTTGAATCAGATATTTCCATTTTTTGTTCATCAAATATTGGATGATGTCTTGAGGGTACAACTCATCCACTTAAGCAAATTATAGACCAAGATTTTTTGGCACACCTAGTAGGACACTAGTATCATCTACCTAATTGAGTAGAACCATGGGGATTTTTTGCTCTAATAGATCGTATCCCAATTAGCTGGCGACTCCGTTGAGATGTAATATTCAAACTAAAATCCCAAAAATAATTAAATATACCAATATTTCATAGATCTTATTTCAATTATCCAAAGGACTCAAGATTTTGGTGAATAGTCTTGACCTCGCATGTCGCGAGTGCATGTTCACTTGGTGACTCCATCAAAAATAAGAATCCAAAAGAAGTTGGTGATTCTGCATGCAAAATATATCAGAATCAAATGGTTATAAGGTTGAAAAGCTAAGATAGTTCATGATATATCAACCATATGGCTCCATTATTACATTAGTAAAATTTTTAGAGCCATGGCTGGACAAACTTGTTTGGCTTAGAATAGTGTCGAATCACTTAATCTCCTAATTCTTCATGAAATTACCCAAGTTGCATTAAAGATATTGCTCGTTTATAATGATAGTGGAAAAATTGCTTATGAAAATTATCAAGATGTGTCAGCCTTGGCCACCTTTTGCAATATCATTTTCGAAGATGTAATGGTGAGGCTACTTGCCCAATCTTCTTGAGGTAAAGTACCGAAATGGTACATATCCTTAAAATACAATAACATTAGGACTTGGGTAGACCTGGTTAAACCCCTCATAATGATATTTTATGACCAAGGGGATCCCTTATTGTTGCTTACTCAACTATCATATATATAAATATATCTCCAATAAAGGCTCTTAGATTTCAACATTCACTTCAAGAAACATTAGAGCAGGATTCCTTGGGAAGTATGATTGTTACAAGCATAAGCCTATTTGTACTATACCAAAGCTTTAAATCTAGAATCATACCTTCAAATACAGTAATACAAGAAAATAAGGTTCCCATAGGTTTTCCAATTGGTTATCATGGCTGAGAATATGCTCATTTCAGTAGGAAAACTATCGCCAAAGAATATCCTGTCATATGTCCCATCAGATAAACTCATAGACTTTGGCCCCAACCATACCTTTCTCACAATTACCAAATTTTCCAAAAATAGTCCCTCCTAGACATATAATAGGAAATAACATTCCTACCAACACAATCAATGAGCCTCAGATAATTAAATAATTAAAAGCTATAATCCAACACTTTTCCAACAGGCTTAAACAACAAAACAATGAAGCAAATGCAGGGCATATGATCAAGAAGATATCCTAATGAAGGGTCGAGAGTTGAATATAGAAGGGGTGAATAAAACATGAATAAAACATATCATAACAAATATTAAAAAAAATGATCCTTGTTTTAATATTAGGAGATTTTATGGCTTGTGTAACATATCTAAATCCATACATAGCAATAAAAAATTCCTCCATATTATATCTGGAAAACTCATCATAATTTGGGCATGTCCCCTTCCTATCATATGCTCAAAATACTAAAAAAATTTGGATAGAAGGTAGATATTTGGGCAAGAAAAATATGATAAGCTGGAGATGGTGTAAAATAAGTTGGGAAACAACAATTGAATGGAATTCTAAGGGAGCAAAAGCTAAATTCAGTACCATGGAACAAGAACCAAGAAAGGAAGGAAGCCTACCAAAAGTTGTATATTCGACAATGACTAAAAAATAGAGGACAAAAATAGCTCAAAAATATAAAAACTATTCAAAAAAATCCCAAAATATAGAGGATAATATTGTTGAAGAAATTAAATAGCTAAGAACAAATTTGTTGATCTCAAAAGAGGTGGACTTGGTGGAAGCTACTCTTAGATGGTCAGTAAATAAAAATATTACTTTCCAAGATAATCAATTGACATCTAAGTGATTATCGCTTGAGTGACACAAAATTTAGTCCTCGTTGTTCTATTTGTCCTTATGCCTAGAAGGTTGGATTTTACATAATTTTACAATAGACCCAACAAGAACTATCACAATTATGCCCTAGGCAATTTGTAAATATATGAGCTTAAATTATACCTAGATAGACTCTAGAACACTGCTTTACAGGGGTATCTAGGTCCAAACAATTGACATCATAAAAATATTCCAATCCTTTTGCATAAATGCTCAAATTTTATAGTAATACAAAAATATAATGGTTGTTGATTTGCACCATCATTTAGATAATGCTTGTCAAAGGAGTTTTTGGAGCATTTAAGGGGTCACCTAGCCTTGGAGCATGATCGTATTGTAATCCCATGTGTCAAAGGGTTGTTTAATATCCTTAGTGAGAAAATTAAGCCATATCATATCAAAAGATACGGGGATAAATATATCCAACAAAAGAAATTTCCAAATACATACAAATGGATATATTTACTTTTCCCAAGAAAGAAGATAAAATTACCTACACCTTGAACAATCACTATCCTAGGACATAGATTTGGTCAGACTTGGAAAATTAGCAAAGCCTAAAGGTGAGCCACACTAAACTCAAGGTCCACAAAGTCATAGAATACAACAAACATGGAAAAAAGGTTACAAGTCATCATTGAAAGACCTAAATTTGGCAAGAAGATGTGATACATTGAATCCAAAGTGGACCGTGATAGTACTTGTAGGAATAATTTAGATGCATGTTGTCGATATGATCCATAGAAGGAAAACATCTAGAAAATTATAGCTAGCTACACTAGCTCCTGATGTTCTATGCCAAACATTTCTTAAAAGTATAACTATCTCAAGATCTCAGCAATATCAAGACCAAGCTAATACCAGCTATACATCTACAAGGACTTATCAGAGAAGAAAGCTCAAATATGACATCATATGTTTGGGCCATTGCAAATTCTAGTGAATAAGCAAAGTTTACTCCAATGGCATGAGATAGCACACCATAATTTTATGTAAAATAACTGGCATATAAATAAAACCTATAATAAATAGGTAGAACTAAATAAAGGCATTTTGTTGCAGGCAAGGGAATTTTGAAAATGGAATCTATGCAGGTCACATGTATGAGATTTTTAAGACAAGAAAAGACTATGTGAAATGTGGGTAGGCTATACGAGGAATGTCTCTTTTGAAAAAGAATGATCACTCCCTTGAAAAAGGAAAGAATACATCAACCAATGAGAAGGAAATTATGTTCTCACAAAGTCTATAAGAAAGTCTCTTCTCTTTATGCTCCTCCACCTTGAGTTCTCAGCAAGCTTTGAAACCTACAAGAAGAAATAGTATCAACAAACTCCTCTTTTTGATCATCCCATTTCCTTTTCCTACTCGTTGTTGCTTAGAGAATATCAAAACTATGTCGTAGATGCAAAGTCGAAAAGCAATAAGGAGAAGATAAATAAGAGTAGCTATCTAAACATATTTTGAGGTTGATGAACAAGAAGTAGTTGTAGACAAGGGCATGTTTGTTAGACCTAGCTTAAGAATCATTAGGAGAATGTGCCTTGAAATATTTTATAAGGTGCATAGTTCTCCATGCTTTTGAGCCTGACCTAGCAAGATTTTGTTTTACTATGTGTCTAAAGGGAAAAATTTTATCCTTTTTCTCATTACTATGGGTAAGATAGCTAAGTCGTATTCTTATAAGAAATCCTAATAATCCACACATAAATCATCTTACATTGTTGTATGATTCTCTTCATGTTTCTTTCCCATCCAAAATCATCCATCTCCCATTTCCTCCATTTTCTTGACTCCATAGCTCAATGTAAAGGCTAGATCAATATTTCATTAAACAACATCTGCAATCATTTCATATGGCTATGGAACTATGCAAAAATAATCCCCCAATACCTTATTGATAAAACTAATGCTAAAGGTCATGATGAAAAAATGAATAACTAGAAAAATATAATGCTATAGAATACATTGACATGTGTAAGTTGGACACATGTGAAGCTGAACAATGAAGTTTGAAGAGAGACATCATATCGAGTTATGTGGTTGTACATTATGGTAGCAATATGATAAAAGAATACAAATGGAATTAATGGGAATGTCATGGTAATAGGCTACTATATAATGAACAAAAGGAGAAGTAAAAGAGTTGGATCTCCACACAAGCAATGATATCTACAAAAGTAAGGCCAACTCTAACAAAAATTGATTCAAAATAATGATACACCTATCATCCACATCAATAATGGTCTATAAAAGAACTATGGGGCTAGCTAATTCACAAGGTTTTATATGAGTAGCCATGCAAATAGTTGAAGTGACAACTTTTCTACTGCAATCAATAATTTTGAAGAACATTACCTATGCAACTTTTTAAGAAATAAGACAATGAAAGGAAGAAAATTCTTGAGCACTTGGAATATTTGCCTAATGCAGTTTGCATGAGTGATTATTCACATAAACCTAGAGGTCTGGACCTAAAATAATGTTCAAATATAGTGGAATATGCTCATGGATTTTCAATTTTGCAGGAGGTTTTTGCACTCAAGTATCTCTATTTTCTTTGCTTTCTCTTTCCTTACATGTATTTCCTTTCTATTCTTGTTATTGTCTTCCATATCTTCACATCACTCACCTCCATAACTAGCTTCTTGCTCTGTCTACCTAAGTATCTCACCACCATCACCAACATCCATATGTTCCAGTATCCTTTCCTTTCTTGATTCTTGTAGCTCCCCTCCCATTTAATGCAACCTTTACCTCTCTAATCATCTACTCTCACACTTCCCCCTCACTACATAGATTCTATTCCCTACTCTAAAATTATTTTATTTTTTATGACTATAAGCATCACCCATTATCACAATATTTATCTTCAATCAGTTTATCTTCTAGCTTCACTCCCTCTCAATGTTTATGTTATCCCATACATAAGGCTTACTAGGTTTTTAATTTTACAAGCAAAAATCCTCAAAATTCGCTAATAATGTAGATAAATTTCATCACCTACATCCATAATGTGGTCTTCACCAAGCTAATGTAGTTATTTTACTAAGACAAAAGTGTAGCAAGTGGCATACAATAGCTCAAAAGATAACGAGATCATTATTAGATGAAGCTCCTATGGTAGATTCAAAGATAAAAGGATGGCACAAAGTAATCCAAAAGATTGCAAACCAATGTTGAAAGCAAATATGTATTTTTGGATGCAATATTAAGCAAGGTAGGTAGCAGAGCAATAAAAAAAGGCTTTCCGGACTAAAAAATGCTCTAAGGCAATGAAATTTGACAAGTAAAGGTAAGCAAAAATATGGAAATTTGGCTAAGAAAGTTGGTTGGACATTTAATGATGTTGATGTCAGCAAAGGCATAAGATAAATTTTGCATTTGATGCTCTCCAAAATAATAATATAATGGATTATGTTAAGGCCCCAACATCCAACATTAAGGCAAAATCAAAGCCAAGTATTGAACGATGTCAACGAACAAGGATGTTGATGTCATCAAGGTAGAATTAAAATCTAGTGCAATCTGAAATAAAAGGTACAAAGAGTATAGCCTAAGGCAATTGATTCAGCATTTGACATCCGATGTCATACTCTACAAATTTTTCAAAGGTATTGTACTTTAGAAAATATTATGTCATCCTCAAGAGCATAAAAACCTAGCAAGCCAAAATGAGTGTCGGGTACAAAATGGGTCTGAGGCATAATACTTGATGATAAAGCACTAAGGTTTGAACAAAGAATCCCAACATCTGATATGATGCATAAGTAAATATGGTTGCCAGACTCTTTAAGTAATGACATCATCAAGAGATAAAATCTTCGACACTCGACAAGAAGAAATGAAAAATCTGACATAAAAAATAATAGATGAATAAATACTTAGCCAAGATAAATTATTTGATAGAAATAAATATGCCCTCACACTACTATCCTTTACAAGAAATGATTTTGACTCATCCTAATCAGCAAATTTGCATGTGCCAATCAACCACCAAGCATCATTCTTATCATAGGATCTCAACGGTCGAAGCCTCCTTCATCATACACCTATCCCTGCTTAGCTAGCTAAGCATAATAAAAAGAAGTGGGACATCATTAGATTTTTGGAATCCAATGATGCACCAAGCAAGCTAGTTTCACCAAAAATCTTGTTGCACATGTCAACAAAGCATGATGGAAACAATTAAGAACAACTAACCTGAATGTGACAATCACTTCGTGTGCCTATTCTAATAGACCTATAATCTATTTTATATGTAATCATGATAAGCTAACTAAATGCATTGTAAAACTATATACCTTAATGCAACTCATTCAAGGGGTTGAATCTTTAGCTTTTACAATTGCATAATTGTATGATGATTGTGTTATACACCTTTTGAATAAAGACTAGATTGTTGTTTGACCTCTTTCACAACTTATTGTAGAACATGTATGTATGTTAATTGAGTCATTAACTATTTTTGTTAAAGCTATATGAATGGTTTATTTTGTTATAATTATTCTACTTTCTAGATTTCTTCCTAGATTTGTTGTTCGTTAGTTCCTAGAATGCTTGATAATGCTTAGTGTTTATTATGTTTAGATGATTTGTAATAAGAAAGTAAGATGGTCTATTAGGTAGTTTAGTTCAGTTTAAAGTGTGAGACTCTCATACTTTATGTCTCTTGATGTTGCTAAATATGCCTCATCGTCATCTTAGCTTCTAACCTTAGACATCCCTTACTTTAGTCTAGACCCCTAATTTTAGTAATTTTAGCTAGGATCATAGGAACTGACCTGCTCTAGAGGTTGACTTGAAAATCCCTATTTATGGTTCATCTAATCTTGGCTAAGGTCTTGAGGATGCAACTCATCCACTTAGGAAAATTTTGGACCAAGAGGAATAACAAAAACTTGATCAATATCCATGGAACTTGAATATTAACCTTATGCTTTTAAGAACCATTATGTTGTATTTGATCATATCATCCTTGATAATCACTTTGTTCTAGTCGTTTATACTTGGATGGAGTTTTTCATATATTTCACCTTTCGCTTGTCCCTAATTAGGGGGTCCATAATTCTAGCTAAGGGATCCTTGATTCTAGTTAGGACTTCCAAAAATGACTTTCTTGTCATGCTACCTAGATTTTCCTTACAAGAATCCTTTATTTTTAATTTTCTCCAATATATGGAACAAGAAATGGTAACATTTGCTTCCTACTCACACTTGTTTTCTACTCACACTTATTTCTTGCTTCCACTTGCAAAACTTGCTCACATTCTAAGCTAAGAAAATATGAGAATTGGTCTTGGATTGCACTCATTCCAAACTCACTAAAATGTTGAGGTTCAGCCTGTTGAAATTATAATTTGATTTATGACCAAGATTCAATGTTGTGCAATATATTGGATGGGCCTAAGGGCATTTCATTGTGCAATGAATTTATTTTTTTGTAATATTTCATTATGTAAGCCCAATGGGCCTTGGTTACCCTTGTAATTGCTAAACCTTATTTATTATTTGTAATTAACCTAAAGCACACTTAGTGTGTAAACTTAGGTTCAACTCTATGATGTATTTGGTATTTTGGCATTGCTATAAACACTCCTCATTTCTCATCGAAGTGTAATGCAATGTTATTAATGTGTAGTGATTATTTATGGTGCCTATGGGTGCCCAAAAATTATTTTTTCATCCTTCTCTTTCGTTCTATGTATACGATTGGAGTGCATGGTTTGCTTTAGTTTGTTTCTAGAAAATATTATGAATTCCAACATGGTATTAGAGTGGGAATAGAGTAGCATCACTTGATCACACAAGAACAATATTGGGAGCCTCTGATTTTTGTTTTTATTTCTAGGATAAGTTTTTTATCATTTTTCTGCTTTTTTAAAAGTTCTTGG
The DNA here is from genome assembly GCA_028583015.1 of Wollemia nobilis. Classification (NCBI taxonomy): domain Eukaryota; kingdom Viridiplantae; phylum Streptophyta; class Pinopsida; order Araucariales; family Araucariaceae; genus Wollemia; species Wollemia nobilis. The sequence continues at coordinate 1,784,110 of JAQPPZ010015413.1, forward strand.
TTTAAAAATTCCTTCCCTCTCCTAAAATTTTTTCAAGAAATTGAACCTTGATTTTTTGTTGCAGAATTAGCTTAGAAAATTGGAGATTTAGCAAGTGCTCCATGATCCGGTAGGATTGTGTGCCATTTTTTCAATTTGAATAGGTATTATTTTCTTGCTTGGCCTCAATGTACTTTGTAACATAGAGGTATGATCCATTTTTCTATAGAGGTATGTGCCAAATGACATCTATAAATAGTGCCATGGTGGCTTTGGAAGGAGGTATTAAGTTATTTTTTCTCTATATTTTGAGTTCGAACCATATGCCCTTGATTCCATTGGAGGAAAGGCAATCATTGACCCACTTGGAATGGATGGCACGGAATTTTGCACTTTGCATTAGGAGAAACACTATAAAATCAAATGAATAACATGAAAAGCAAGGATAAGTCTTCAAAAAAATTAAAGTTCCCTTGCAAATACTACAAAAAGGAGGAACATCTAATGAATAATTGCTTGTTGAAGTTGCAAAGGATTGAAGCGAGATTCTCAAAGTTAGGTGGACATATTCTAAATAATGAAGGAGATTTGGATGTATTTACCTTAATTGTAGAGACCCATTAGAACATCCATTATGGGTGGAAGATATTATTGCTACTAATGTCTTCTCTCATAGGCACATCAGTTCAAATTGTGGGGGTGTTGAAACTATAATTGGTTTCATGGCCAAGGGATGACATCATGCAATGTATCAAATAGGCTTAAGGGTATTTCATTATGCAATGTATTTACTTTTTTGTAATATTTATTATGTAAGCCTAATGGGCCTTGGTTAACATTGTTATGGTTAAACCCTATTTATTATTTGTAATTATTATGTCAGCTTAGGTTAAACTCTATAATGAATTTGAGATTTTGGTATTCCTATAAATACCCCCACACTTCTCATTTGTTATCATAGGATTGTGCAATATTATTTTATGGACAGTGATTATTTATGGTGCTTATAGGTGCCCACAAAATTCTTCTTTCATGTATTTTTTGTTCTATGTATAAGATTTGAGTGCATGGTTTCCTTCAATTTATTTCTAGGAAATATTATGAATTTTTTTGGCAATTATGCCAAATTATCTCATAGGTAAATTTCTTTATGATCAAATATCAATCACATAAAATTACATTCATAAAATAACACAAGTATTTCATAATAAGAAATCTCACTATTACATTCATAAATCAAGTTCTCAAATATTAAAATTACAAAGTATGGAGCTTTATCTCCAATAAATAATGTTACAAATGACTCTTCAATACTCTTGGCTATAGGTATCCTCAAACTTATTGGAGATACAAACTTTCACATACATCATTATAACAAAGCTCTCATTATTATTTAACCTCATTTTACATCTTGACATTGTTGGAATTTTGACATTATGCCACATAGAAATTTTTGATGAATTTTTTATTGTAATGCGGTAAAATATATTAATATTATGATGCAGTATTTTCACCCAGGTGTTGTAGGTGAGTTGGAGAGGAGAGGGCAATCCTCCAAGGGAGGTCCCAGGTTCAAATCTCCACCCTACCAAAAAGTTGAATTGGGTATCCAAAATCCAATTGATAATGTTGGTGTGGGAGGGTCGGGTGTGACTCCCGGGTGACTTTGATGGTGTAGAACCCCATTGTTCATGGTCTTTCAGACCAAGGTGGCCCTGCAAGGGGTTTTTCGCTTAAAAAAAATGATGCAGTATTTTGATCGATTAATATGTTACAGTTTATATTTATTTTTACTTCTTTGTTTTTCATGCATCCTCTTTTGGCTTGGAAATAATGGATGTTTTAAGGAAAAATGGTTGGGAGAATTGATTGGTTGCTTTTGTAAAAATTCCCCATCAAAGTTGCAAAAAATGGTGCTCAAAAATTAAGTGTGTAAATTATGGGAGCTTCGTTGGAAAGGAAAATCGCATTCACCTCAAACATGGGGCGAAAGGCTCGTTCACCTCACTTCGGGGTGAACGTAAAGGAAAAGGGTGAATGATAGTCTTCTTCAAACATGTTCACCCCAATTGAGGGGCGAAAGTCCTTTGCACCCCTCATTGGGGCAAAAGAAGAAATTAAACAATGAAGTTTCAAAAAGTGGATAAGTGTTGAAGCCACCTAAAGTCAAAACACATAAATCACATTTACCCCCAAGTTGGGGTGAAAGCTTCGTTCACCCCATTTTGGGGTGAATGTATCTAAAAATTCAAATAGGCACGCCCATTTAACTCCTTGGTTAAATTAAGACATATTAGGAAAAAAGTCCTTTGAAGCATCTTAAGTTGTAATGAACTTAGCGCCAAAGTTGACAACTTTTAAATGAAAGGGTGCGTTCACCCCAAATATGGGGTGAAAGCTTCATTCGTCCCAAGTTGGGGTGAACGTCTTTTGAGAACTAAGTGTTGAAAAATCAACAACGCATTCACCCCGGTTGAGGGGCGAAAGCTCCATTCGCCTCTTCTAGGGGTGAACGCGCTATGGATGGAAAAGTGGGCAAAAATCAAGAAGGTTGAAGTGATTTTGAATGGTCAACTCTATGTTCACCCCAAGAGGAAGGCGACAACTCCCTTTTACCTCTTTTGGGGGTGAACATAGATTTTAAAGGAAATGAGGTAGCTATTAGAGGTGCTTTCACCCTAAGGTAAAAGGATGATTGTTGTTGTGATCGGGGAATACATAGAATCTACTGAATCAATAGAGGCACCCTCTCCACCAATGAACACGATTGAAAGGGTAAATGTGCATTCGCTTATTGTTAAGTTCGGGCAAATTTTGTTGTCAACGATGTCAAATATTTTTTGAGAGTGCTCGAGATAGGTGAATGGAAAGCATTAAATGTTTGTGGTGAAGAGTGACTCAGGTTGTGAATCTTGAGCAAAAGGAGCTACAATATTAAAAGTGCAAGGTGATTTTCATGATTTCCAAGCAGAAGCATATTTTTGAGGATGGCGAATGTATCAAGTCAACGACCAAGCCTTGCAGTTTTCCATGCATCGACACCTAAAGAGGTTGCTTTCACTGGAGGAATTTCCTTAAAAGCTGGATCGTTGTCCCAAAAGCATGAATGTTTAGTATTTTTGAGAAGGAATTTTCTCGTTGTGGTTCCTGATCTGTATACATTTTGTCTCCATATGTATTTAATGAAAGAGGCAAAATCCTCTATAAATACTAATCAATTTTCATTGTAAAGGGAGGTTAGACATTCTGCAGAAAAACTATTCAAGTTCTCTGCATCAATAGAAGATACTTGGCTTCTAAATTTGCAAGTGATCTTGTGTGTGATTTCCTTCTATTTTATGCATTTCTATTTTATGCTCATATTCATTGTCTATTGTTAAGTTTAAATTCTGCATCTAAATTTGAACATTGTTGGTGAGGGAGTGAGTTCTGGAATGTGATCCTGGAGGTTGTCTCTGCAAGGTTGTAAGTAAATTCTATTGCCTTCTTTTATTACATGTTGCTTCAATGCTTGGGTGGAATTCCTGTTGCTAGTCTATCCCCAATCCTACACCTTTGGCCTATGGCCATATTTCCCATCTCTTTCTGTCATTTCTAATTTCTTTCCTGCAACTCTAGTCTTAAACCAGTGTAGGATTTAGTAAGGGAGCCAACCCTCTCTAGAGATTGGCATGGAGGACATTTCTTTCCTCCAACCTTTCAATGTTGGCCATGTCTAGGGTGCACAAATGTATGTTTGTATAATTAGGTAGATATTTGACCAATAATTTTTGGCATGCTCGATGGGACCCCGAAAGTTCCACTTTCAACAATATTGAGGTTTGATGTTCACCTTCGTGTTGTATAGTTAGAACATATGGTGACTCAATTATACCTAGAAGCCTCCAAACGTGAAGGCAGCGAAAGCTATGCTTCATGATTACAAGATCGAAGGCCAAAAATCCTGAAGATCCCATTGAGTTCTATGAACTTGATACTCAAAGATTAGGGGAACATCCTCAATTAGTTACTTTACTCATAGTTACCTCATTCACCTCATACATCATCCCCAACATCTTCATTATTAGTTGGTGTATTTTCTACTCCTACAAGTCTAGTTAGTACTGCTACTAGCATTCCTCAAGTTCAACCTCATACACCAGTCCAAATGGCTCAAAACCCACCACCACAATAGCCATAACCACCAAGGTAGTTCCCAACATGGAATAGCTTAGGAGCCTTGAATTTACAAGCACAAAATCTAGTTCCCCAAGCAGCTTTGAAGGCTTTGCCTACCTATGATGGTACTGGTAAGACCGCTTATGAGCATATTCAAGATGTGGCTTCTTTGGCAACTATCCATGGCATCACAGATGAAGACATTATGGTAAGGTTACTAGTGTTGTCACTTAGAGGAAAGTTGTTGTACTAGTACCGATCTTTGCCACCCACTACTATCGCCACATGGGATCAGTTGGTAGAATTACTAATCAAGAATTTTCATGAGCAAGCTAACCCATTCTCCTTGCTACATCAATTTACGATGATCCAAAGACATCCACAAGAGGAGATAGTGGACTTCAATGTCAGATTCACTCGAAGCTAGCAAAGAGTTCCTGATGGTCTTTGGCCTACGCATGAACAAGCTATATTTTACTACCTCAGAGCATTTAACTCTGACATTGGCATGGTTGTTCGATAAGCCAATGTGAATACATTTCCAGATCTGTACACGTAGGCACAGAAGGCCGAATCAGACTTGATCACTATAGGCAAGCTTCCCCCAAAAGTGACCATACCCATTCTCCCGACCTTCCACAATATTTATATTCAAGTGCATTCTCACAACCTATGCCTTCTATGTACCTAGTTCCCTCATGGAGCTCGGGTTCACCTCAAATCACTCTAATTCCTATCCCACAACTTCCTACTCCAATATTTTCGTAGTTACCCGCACCAACAACACCATAATTACCAACACCTATTCCTTTCCAAATGCTACCAATACCATCGGTTCCACTATCATTTCCTACCCCATCAGTACCTCTACCTTTACCAGCACCTCCTACACCCTCAAATCCTGATCCCTACATGAAATTATTACAAGAGGTGCAATATGCTAATTCAACCATAAGAACAATGTCAAACGAGCTTACAATAGTAAGGAAGAAGTAAGCTGAAGCTGATTTTTGATCAAGGAGATTTCAAACACCACCAATTACCCGAGAGCAAGAAACCACTAGCAAGGGCCCTAAAAGGAACACAACTGTGTTAACAAATGAAGAAACCAGTACATCAGAGAGAGCATACTGGTGCTCCACCTATAATGATCCTCATGGAGAAGACACGTGTATGGTGCATTTGAATTATGTATAGAATTTAGCAAAAATTTATGTTGGCGAACAAGTTAATATGATAATGGAAGCTGATCATAATTTGATGGTCCCATATTTGGAGCAAGTTTCAATTCTTACAAGGACCGAAAAGAAGCCAGTGACTATAGATCCAATGGAATTGGAGCCTTTGAAGGTTCCCATTGAGTAGAAGGTATGGAATGAAAAAGTGCAATCACCAGCGAAAGCATCTAGTCTGACAACAAAGCAACATGATTCTATCTTGTTGAAAGATTTACTGCCCAAGCAAGGACAAGAGAAGATGAAGGTATCAACTTCACAACCTGTAGTTTCTCAAGAACAAAATGAAGTGAAAGAGCAAGCCAAAGAGTGCCTCAAGTATCCATCATTGACAAAGAGATAAAGGGTGGAGGCTACTCAGCAATACCAAAATAAGTATGAGTAGGTTGTAGAAGAAAAGGTTCCTGGTACTTCCAATTATAACATTGTGGAGGAGATGAAGAAGATTCTTGTAAAAGTGAGCTTATATGATGCACTACAGTTACTTGGGCAAGTTGACCTACTACAAGAGTCTCTCAAGACTACAAAATACCAGAAGAAGAGTCATTCCCAAATAGTGTTAGCATAGATATTGCCAACTTCTACCACTAGAAAGAATAGACCACCCTCATTCTATTTATCACTCAGAATGGAGGGGTGGATAGTGCATAATTGTATGATTGACTCTGGTGTCGCAACTACTATCATGCCAAAGGCAGTATGCGAAGTCATGGGGATGGAATATACAAGAAGTAGTCTAAGAGTATTGCAGTTGGATGGGACCCCAGTCAAGATAGTGGGAGTAATCAAGGATATTCCTATTGTTCTACATAGTATGCCATAGATCACTGTTAATCAAGAAGTAGTGGTGGTTGACTTGGAACCATACTTCAGCATGTGTCTCTCAAGAGAATTCATAGAGAAACTAGGAGGATACCTTTCCTTGGACTATTCACATTTGGAGATTCCATTCAAGGGAAGAAGAATCCGTATCTATAATGAGAAGCCCTCTACTTTTCATATAGAGAAACTGGAAGAAGAGGAAGAAAAATCCATAGGCGCAGTCAACATGATGACTAAAGAATTACAAGAAGTTGATTTGATGGAAGAAGTGCTTGGTGAGCTCCACCTTGAAGATGAATTTTCACTCATGGATTTCAATGCAATGGTCGAAACTGACATTGGTTGTTACACTATAACCAAACCCGAGAAGATTGAAGAAAAAGTCCTTGATTCCCTAGACCCTATTGCAGATCAATTATGGAAGTTGTATTTTGATGGTGCAAGGTGCAAGAATGGCATAGGGGCTGGTATTGTTCTTGTTTCTCCTACAGGGTTGCAAAAGACCTATTCATATAGATTAACTTGGAGTTGCACAAATAATGTCATCGAATATGAAGCGTTGTGTCTTGGTTTAAAAAAAGCTAAAAAGTTGGGCATAAAATAGCTACAAATCTTTGGAGACTCTGAACTCATTGTCAACCAGACAACAAACAAATGTGTGTCAAAGCAACACTACTTGAAAGCCTATCACAACAAGGTATGGGATTTGTTTGAGTCCTTTACAACCTTGAACATTCAGGCAATTTTATGAGAGCAGAATAAACATGCAGATATTTTAGCTTCACTTGGTGCCAATTACTCTCCTATAGAGCAAGTAGTTAGAAATCCCAAGACTATTAGGGTAATTTATAGACCCTCAGTCCCTGATAAGAACCTCTATTGGCAAGTGTTCGACAATGATGAGAAAATAGTCAATTTTTTTATTAAGGAAGCTACAAGTGCAGATGATAGAGTACTTGTCGAAGAGGAGATGGAAGGAATGATTCAATTGAAGAATAATCACATTCCTAGGGGACTGATTTCATTGGAAAGTCTATTTGACCAAAATGATAGGGTTGAGAAGCATAAAATCAAGGTAGATGTGAAGGAATATAAGGAGTTGTAGTTGGAGCCTGAGAAGATCATCAAAATCAGAATCGATTGTACTTCAATAGAATTAGAAGATATCAAAAGCTTGTGTTATGAATTTCTTGATATCGTTGCATGGAGCTATCATGATTTGAAGGGATATGATAAGAATATAATCCAGCATACCATCGAACTGCAAGAGGGAGTAAAACCTTTTTGATAGAAACAGTGGCCTATCAATCCTAAAATTGAGGTGCTCATGAAGGAAGAACTATTAAAGATGCTGGAAGAAAAGATAATATATCCAATTAAGCACTCAACATGGGTGGCAAACCTAGTGCCAGTTCGAAAGAAGAATGGAGATATCCATCTGTGCGTAGATTTTTAGAACTTGAACCAGGCATCATTAAAATATCACTACCCTCTATCGTAGATTGATCAAATCCTCCATGTAGTTGTCGGAGCACAGATATTTTCATTGCTAGATGGTTTCTCTAGTTATAATCATATTTGGGTAAAATATGAGGATCAACATAAGATGATGTTCACTACCAAGTGGGGCATGTTCACCTATCAAAGGATGTCATTCGATCTTTCAAATGTTGGTGCTACCTTTCAGAGAGCCATGGACATCACTTTCAATGAGTTATTAAATAGAGTTATTGTGATTTACCTTGATGATATGACTATGTTTTCGCATCGTAGAGAAGAGCACATTTCTCATTTGAGGTAGGTGTTCAAAAAATGTCAAGAGTTTGGGATTTCCATTAACCTAAAAAAGTCTATATTCACTATCAAAGAAGGGAAATTGTTAGGTCATGTGATCTCACAAGAAGGACTAGTGATTGATCCCACAAGGGTGAAGGTACTCTTGAAACTACCACTACTAGTTAACAAGAAGGACCTACAGTCATTCTTTGACAAGATAAATTTCATTCGAAAGTTCATAGCTGATTTTGCTCAGGTAGTGAAACCCATGACCGAGCTCCTGAAAAAGAATGCAGAATTCAAATGGATCGAGGAGAGAAGACAAGATTTTTGGGAGATCAAGGAAAGAATCACTCAAGCACCAGTATTAATCAACCCAGATTATTCAAAAGACTTCATTCTCTATGCAGTAGGTGAACAAGAGAGTTATGTCATTGTTCTCACATAGAAACAAGAAGATGGAGATGAAAAGTCGATTACCTTTTTGAGCCAAGTTATTGCACCACACCAAGAGAAGTATAATTTCATTGAAAAATAGGTGTATGCAATGATGAAATCCCTAAAGAAATTTTAGCACTTTGTCTCACAAAGCAAAACAATCATTTATGTTATACACCCAGATGTTAGAAACTTCATTCTTCAAGGGGAATTAGGAGACAAAAGAGTAGGTTGGGTCTCAAATATTCAAGAGTATGATGTGGAGATTCAACCAACAAAGCTAATCCATGGATGAGCTCTTTATCAAGAATTAGCCAAAAGTGTAGCATTCGAATCATTGGCTCCAATACAGAATGAGGATATCTACGAAAGCATTTGTGCAAATCGTGCTATAAGTGATCATGATTGGACAGAGGACCTTGTCAAATTCTTTACCTTAGGGAAATGTCCATCACATATTGATGCTTCATAGCATCGGAGATTCAGGCTACAAGTGCTTAAATATGTCTTATTACCAAGTGGATTATTCCATAAGAATATAGATGGAGTGCTCCTCAGGTGTGTGAAGGGGTCAAAAAAGGAGAAAATATTGGAAGAGTTTCATTTTGGTCTATCCAGTGGCCATTATGCAGGAAGGCCTATGGCCTTGAAGATCATTAGATCTGGTTACTTTTAGCCTACCATTTTTATAGATGCACATAAGGTGAGCCAAAACTATGATAGTTGTCAGTGGTATGTTGGCAGGACAAGGAAAGGATCATTGCCTCTACACCCGATTCAAGTGGAAGCACCATTTTAGAAATGGGGTTTGGACTTCATTGGAGTCATAGACCCTCACTTATCAGCTGAGCATAAATACATCCTAACTACAATAGATTATTTCACTAGGTGGGTAGAGGCCATCCCTACCAAAAAATCAGATCAAGCTACGATCATCTCTTTCCTTGAAGGATTGATCACCCATTTTGGTGTTCCAGATGCTATTGTAATAGATAATGAGACTCCATTTATTGGGGCTAAGATCACTAAATTTACAAGAAAATATGGGATCTATCTCAAGACATCATCCAATTATTATCCCAGAAGGGAATGGCTTGGTCGAATCCACAAATAAAAACTTACTACAAATCTTAAAAAGGACACTAGGAAACAACAAAAGGAGTTGGCACTTATTGTTGAATCAGGATTTATGGGCAGATCGGATATCAGTGAAGAAGTCTATTAAAGCCTCTCCTTACTCCCTCGTGTATGGGAAAGAAGTAGTTCTGCCCACCCATATTGAGCTACCTATCCTTCAGACCTTGCAGTTGTTCAAAGATGAAGATGATGAGTATGATCCAATGAGTGCAAGGTTGGCTCAATTATTGTAGTTGGAGGAAGAAAGAGAAAAGGTGTATCAAGCTTTCATCGAACATACTAAAGCGATGTAGAAATGGTTTGGAAAAAAGACAACAGAGTGCAAGTTTTAGGTGGGAGATTTAGTCCTCAAATGGAACGAGAACAAAGCCAAGTCGGGGAAGCACCACAAGTTTGATGCGATCTGGGAAGGACCATTTTAGATCTCTACAGTGAATTCAGTAAATGCATATCATCTTCGAGATATGGATGGCTAGGATCTTCCAATTCTAGTGAATGGTCTTCATCTGAAGGCCTATGTTCAATGATAAATTCAAGAGGTACCAGTTTGTAAATATGTACATATTTTTATTTTGCAAGCAATTTTTATTTGATACTGTTTAATATATATAAAAAATAAGAGAGAAAAATATATATGCTCCATCTCTATTACAAAATCAGGTTCACCCCAAAATGGTTCAATGAAGACATATTATGATTTTGGGAAGAATTAATTGATATACTACAAACAGGAAGTTGTGAGAAATCCAGAGGCTCTAAAAGCTCTAATAGGTTGATATGTTGTGAGAAGCAAGATGTCAATATTGAGAAGCAGCAAGTAAATCAGAAAATAAAAAATGGAGCTCAACTTTACGACCATGGAAAATGATTAATTGAGAGCGCTTTCACCTCGGAGAAAGGGTAAAAGTCATGTTCACTTTCTACTAGGGTGAACGCTATCTAGAATGAAAAAATGTTGAAGCTCATGAGTAATAGTCATTACAATAAGAAGGTGAAAACTAAAGTCAAAATGGTCAACAATGCTTTCATTGGACCAAAGGAGCAAAAGCCCTATTCGCCTACAAGAGGAGGCGAACGAATGTTCCAGGTTAAAAGAAACGTCAATAAGATAAAAAGAGAGGAGTTAAAGGGGTTTTTGCCCATAATGAAGGGTGAAACTCCCATTCACCCTTAACTAGGGGTAACAATATGAAAAAAATTGGAAATTCATATTCTTTCGTCTGAGATGTGTGCCATCAATTTTAAAAGAAATGGAAGACGACCATAGGCGCATGGAACGAAAGTGTTTTTTTTAGGAAAGGTGCACGTGTTGGTTTCTTGGGTGAATTGCATTAAAATGTGGGAAAATTTAAAAGAAAGGAAAATCAAAAAAAAGAAAAGGCCCTAAAATAAAAAAATTAAGTTTTTTAAAAAATAAATAAAATAATGCTTTTTCCAAATTTAGGTGAAAAAGAAAGGCCAAAGTTGTTTTAAAAGAAGGACATTCACCATGGAATTACAATCAAACAGGTCAAGGGTATTTTCGGAGTGAAAGGGAAAGAAGACAAGTGTGCCTCAAAGACGCTTTCACCCCCATTGTTTTTCTTAGAATTCGTAAGCATAATCAGATTTTTAAAAGTGCTCTATTAAAGCAATTTCACTTTTCAATGCATAGCAAATCTTGAGAAGCGTGCATGCAAGCTAAGGCACATTTATAAGGTATTTAATTTTAAATGCATGCACTCAGATTTGCATTGGAAGGATATTTGAGGGTTTCAAGGAGCAAAATCTCACACCATCGAAAGAAGAAGTGTTTATTGGTTCACAGGTGGTAGGGTTATTATCCCAAGGAAGCTTTAATAGTTAGGGCACATTTTTTGACAAAACCATGTGGTAAGGAGGGCACACTTTCCAAGGATGATCTTACAATGAATAACAGTTGATACCATTAGAACATCGAGAATAGTGCTAGGTAGGTGAAACAAAGTGCACATTCTTCCAAAATCACCCAAGGGAAATTCAGCATTTACTACGGTGGTTGGAAGGGCACTCTATATAAAGAAATAGGTAAAAGCTTCACAATTTAATTTTTAAATTTTTACTACCATTGTATTTTTGAAAGCTTTTGTTGCAGAGATTATAGAGAGAATTTAGGGTAGCCACCAGAGGGATATAATGGGAAAGAGAAGCAAAGAGATACAAGAGGCTACAGAGCCCAAGAAGTCTAGAAAGAAAGAAGGTGGGTCGAAATCCAAGAAGGCCCGAAGGAATGAGAATGTGGATTTAGACCCATATGCTGACACTATGGCAGATATTGGAGACTATGTGATTACCAACAAAGGCATGGAGAAACTGTGACAAGATGTGGAGTTCACTGTAAATCAAGGATTAACAATAGAAAGCCCTTTAACTATGTCATTCCACATGCAATTATCATGGTATTTGTGTACGCCCGTACACCCTTGTCTAGAGCTAGTGAAGATAATTACTTGATTTTATAATCTGATTACCAGGATAGTGCGAAAGGTAAACAAAGAAGCACTATTTTCTATTTTCATTGATGAAGTGCGGGAAGCATTTGCTTATGGGTTGAAACCTCCCTCATATGTGATTAGCAAGAAGCTACATACCAATGAGCAGGAGGATAGATATGTATCTACTATGATGATGCATCGGGAACTAGGGCAACTGCCAAACTTGCCAAAGTCGCTCACAGAGTTCAAAAGCCTAGATATTTACTCAATGTTAGCATGGGTTGTTGGTTTACCGATAGATTCCATAGTTCATAAGTGGCAAGTGGCCCTAGCACAATGTATATGCCAGGTGGAGTTTTATGCTCCATCAACCATGAGGTAAGGCACCAATCTAATTTACTTTGATTGGGCTAATTTTATATCTCAAAAACTATATTTTCAGCTAGAGAGGTTACATACTGGAGAAGAGACATCATTCAAGCATACCTCCTTTTTGGTCTGGTATTTCTTTTTCCATCTACACCAACATTTTTTATTTATCATCGTAAGGCAAATGGATGAGAGAGATGAGCTTCTGCCAGTATATATGTGGACTTCCGCTCTATCAAGCAGGGAGTCATTTTATAGTTTTAACCATTTGTTTTTGGGGCCTGCAATAGAGCTGCTTTGTGGTGCATGTGAAAGAGTGCCATGGGAGATGAGAGAAGTAGTGGCTACGATAAAAAAAGGTGACATATTTTTGTTGACTCAAGGTATGGTCGTAAGGATCTATGGCTTCATGGGTAAGCCATTCCTGCTCCCATACTTTACCATCGAACATATTTTTGCCATGGAGGTGGTGCACCAAATAGACTATGCTAATGATGTATATGGAGTAGGGCACGATAAGAGGACAACTTGCAATATGCCTTTCAAGTTCGGTAGTATAGAAGTAAGCCAGGTTGGGCAGAATAGGCTACTCATGGTGACACTTCAAGACCTGGGGTTGATAGAACTGCCACAATGGTGGAGGTATGACCCATTGGGTAAATTTATAGAAATAATCAAGGCCAAGACATTTCACTGTTGCCCATGACCCGATATTGAAAAGAGGTGCAATAATTTTGATGGACCTGACTTGGAGTGGCATGTCAAAAATATGATGTCGTTACCACCCTAGCATGACTATTATGAACAGGAGGCTGAGTATAATCTGACAAGGTACAAAAATTATATTCCTCCACCTAGACTATTTAGTCAAGTAAAATAAATCCAGCCCCTATGGACCGAGGAAAAAATTATGAATTGGTGGATAATGCGGGTTCACAGAGGGAAAATTACATCACCTTTTGGGTTGAAGATGGATGAGGCATTTTTGGACACCTATGATGAGTTTGTTGGTGCCTATCAACCCATCACTTTCACCAAGATCTTACCCCAAAGTTTTCAATATTTTGATAGTGGCAAAAGTAGGACAAAAGAAGAGTGCCCGATAATTGAAGAGGAGACCCTCGAGGAGGAGGAACAACAATATGTGTTTCAATGGAGGTCATAGTGGATGAAGCATAAAGTTGATGAGGTACCTTTGGTAGAGAAGCAAACTATCTGAGATGTGCCCCCATTTCTAAAAGCTATGAAGAAGCCAAGGACTAGTGCTACTTCCTCCTCTACTACTGTAGTTTTGATTGTTACAGTTCCCACAGTTCCAATTGTTTTGATGACTATTATTTCCTCTCCACTGGTGATAGATGCTCCGATGATGGTCGCACAAATATTTCCAATAATTCATGAACAGGAGGAGGACCAGCAGATAGAGAGCCCATAGGTGGAGGTCATTAACATTGAGGAGGAAGTGGAGGAGCAATAGGAAGAAATTATTTCACAACCACTTCCATCACTAGAACACACGGTGCCTACACCCGAAGGTACATCTTCCTTTCCCCCTCCTTCTTCGAAGCATGTAGTGACTATCAGTTCATTTTAATTTCTTGCATCAGTCTCTCCCCTTTTGGTATGCCCTCCATGTCCATTTCACTCCCTTCTTCTTCCCCTTCCCAAGTCACTACTGCTCCTTCTATTCCCCTTTCTTTGACCTCCCTTTCTTTCAGTTCATTCGCATCAGGGCCGAACCCATTTTTGCACCCTTCTCCTTCCATTGCCGCTACCACTTTCACCAAGGCTGTAAGTACGCAAGCTCCTCCCAAAGTGAGCGTAACTATAGCTGAACCTAGTTCCTCCACCCACTCCATCATTTTAGTCCCTCCCCTTCTAGCCATCTCTTCCACTTCCTTTGAGCCCGACCACTCACAAGTTTTGATACCTTTCACACCATTTTTGGAGTTACAAGTACTGCCAAAAGTTCAGGTGGCACCTAAATAGCTCAATGTAGAGAAAATCAATTGAGCACACCTCAATTCATCATAGTGGTTGAAGAGACATAGATGGAAAGAAGCATTGGCTCCAGCTCAGTCGCTCAAGAAGGTTACTTTTGATCTAGTTGCCATGGAGGCTCACACAACTAAAATCACTCCCTTAGTCTAGAAGCCACAAGGAGAAATGATGTTGAGTGATTATGTTTGTGAGACTATAATAGAAGACCTGACCAAGATTGATCCCAATGAGAAAATGGGGAATATACAGGTTGATATGAGTTCGGTATACTTGCATGGTGAGTATTATAAGTAGATATTTTGATCATGAAAATAAAATTATTGAACTCGAAAGTGCCTTGGCCAAAAGTAGAGCGCAAGAGGAGAAGACAACCATGGAGAATGAATACTTGCACCAATAGGTAGGAGTGCACTTGAAAGAAAGGGATGCAATAAGAATAGAGATGCAAGCACTCAGAATGCAACTGGAGGCCATACATAATCAACTAGTTGAAAATGCCACACAGGCTGTGGGCTTCTCCCCAAAGACAATCAAAGAGGCTCACCTTCGCTTGGCTCAAAATTGTGAAAAGTTGGCAGCACAAGTAGTCCAGGTTTTGCACTATTTGTGGGTAGCCCGAATATAGATTCATATGGGGCAACAATTGATAGATAATACCGAGGAGATGCTAGAACCCTACATGGAGATGGTTGTAAAAATCTAAGCTCTAGCTAATTCCAGTATGCATATTCACCCCTTGAGCGAAATGGATCACGCTTGGTCTGCTGCAAAGGTTACATTGCATAGTTATTTTTAGAGAATGGACCTAGTGAGAGAGGGCAGGAAGATCCTCAATGACATAGAGTGAGAGCATACTATTTCCATGATTCATTTTGATGCTCTCATTGATATGGGTTTTCTAATTTTTATCGATGAATGGGGTGAACCTCTACCAAAAGAAAAATTGGAAGCATCTTGGAAGAAGTTTGTGGAGGACACCTCAGATATTGATACATGGGAGGAGCCCATCATAGAAGCACAAGTGTTGCCACTTATGCAGAAGTTCACCCACATGGAGCTGGCATTGTTTGAGTTAGCCCAACGAGCGAAGCACCTTAGTCTGGAGGATGTCCAAAACCTACGGTATGTGTATGAGTCTTTGAGTACTCCTTGCTTATTTACTACACATGCTTGGGAGGAGGCAATTACAGTCTATGAGGTTACCTTCGAAAGCCTCAAGGAATAGGAGGAATGAGCAGCAACAGAGAAGGATACAACAGAGAAAGCAATAGAAGTAGAATGGACAGAAGTACTCCGAGTAGCAGTAGAGGCTGAAGCCACTGAGAAAGCAGAGGAACAGGTGCAAGAAAAGCATCTACATCAAAAGTGCCAACCAAAGCCATCGACAAGAAGACTCAGTAGAATCCCAATGGATGAAGGCCTAGGATCATTTGCATCCATGCGAGTTGGATACCCCGTGAGCCACCAAAAATATTGGCAATTTTGATATTATGCCACATAGAAATTTTTGATGAATTTTTTATTGTAATGTAGAAAAATATATTAATATTATGATGCAGTATTTTGATCGATATAATATGTTACAGTTTATATTTTATTTTTCCTTCTTTGTTTTCATGCATCCTCTTTTGGCTTGGAAATAATGGATGTTTTAAGGAAAAAATGGTTGGGAGAATTGATTGGTTACTTCTGTAAAAATTGCCCATCAAAGTTGTAGAAAATGGTGCTCAAAAATTAAGTGTGTAAATTATGGGAGCTTCATCGGAAAGGAAAATTGCATTCACCTCAAACATGGGGTGAAAGGCTCGTTCACCTCACTTTGGGGTGAACGTAAAGGAAAAAGGAGAATGATAGTCTTCGTCAAACATGTTCACCCCAATTGAGGGGCGAAAGTCCTTTGCGCCCCTCATTGGGGCGAAAGAAGAAATTAAACAATGAAGTTTCAAAGAGTGGATAAGTGTTGAAGTCACCTAAAGTCAAAATGTAGAAATCGCATTCACCCCAAAGTTGGGGCGAAAGCTTCATTCACCCCATTTTAGGGTGAACATCTCTAAAAATTCGAAGAGGCACACCCAAATGACACCTTGGTTAAATGAAGATATATTCGACGAAAGTCCTTTGAAGCATTTTAAGTTGTAATGAACTTAGCACCAAAGTTGGCAACTTTTAAATGAAAGGGTGCGTTCACCCCAAAGATGGGGTGAAAGCTTCGTTCACCCCAAGTAGGGGTGAACGTATTTTGAGAACTAAGTGTTGAAAATTCAACAATGCGTTCACCCTAGTTGAGGGGCAAAAGCTCCATTCGCCTCTCCCGGGGGTGAATGCACTATGGATGGAAAAGTGGGCGAAAGTCAAGAAGGTTGAAGTGATTTTGAATGGTCAACTCTACGTTCACCCCAAGAGGAAGGTGATAATCCCTTTCACCTCTTTTGGGGGTGAACGTAGATTTTAAAGGAAACGAGGTAGTTGTTAGAGGTGCTTTCACCCTAAGGTAAAAGGATGATTGTTGTTGTGATCGAGGAATACATAGAATCTACTGAATCGATAGAGGTGCCCTCTCCACCAATGAACATGATTGAAAGGGTAAATGTGCGTTCGCTTATTGTTTAAGTTCGGGTGAATTTTGCTATCAACGACGTCAAATATTTTTTGAGAGTGCCCGAGATAGGCGAATGGAAAGCATTAAATGTTTGTGGTGAAGAGTGACTCAGGTTGTGAATCTCGAGCAAAAGGAGCTGCAGTATTAAAAGTGCAAGGTGATTTTCATGATTTCCAAGCAGAAGCGTATTTTTGAGGATGGCGAACGTATCAAGTCAACGACCAAGCCTTGCAGTTTTCCATGCATCGACACCCAGAGATGCTACTTTCACTGGAGGAATTTCCTTAAAAGTTGGATCATTGTCCCAAAAGCATGAATGTTCAATATTTTTGAGAAGGAATTTTCTCGTTGTGGTTCCTGATCTGTATACATTTTGTCTCCATATGTATTTAATGAAAGAGGCAAAATCCTCTATAAATACTAATCAATTTCCATTGTAAAAGGAGGTTAGACATTCTGCAAAAAAACTATTCAAGTTCTCTGCATCAATAGAAGATACTTGGCTTCTGAATTTGCAAGTGATCTTGTGTGTGATTTCCTTCTATTTTATGCATTTCTATTTTATGCTCATATTCATTATCTGTTGTTAAGTTTAAATTTTGCATCTGAATTTGAACATTGTTGGTGAGGGAGTGAGTTCTGGAATGCGATCCTGGAGGTTGTCTCTGCAAGGTTGTAAGTAAATCCTGTTGCCTTATTTTATTACATGTTGCTTCAATGCTTGGGTGGAATTCCTGCTGCTAGTCTGTCCCCAATCCTACACCTTCGGCCTGTGGCCATATTTCCCATCTCTTTCCATCATTTCCAATTTCTTTCCTACAACTCTAGTCTTAAACCAGTGTAGGATTTAGTAAGGGAGCCAACCCTCTCTGGAGATTGGCATGGAGGACATTCCTTTCCTCCGACCTTTCAATGTTGGCCATGTCTAGGGTGCACAAACACATGTTTGTATAATTAGGCAGATATTTGACCAACAAACACATCTTACATGACTATTTACTTACACATTTGACACCTAACACCTATGACTCTTCACTAGATCACTTAACAGTTTGCACTCTCACAACTCACACTTGCACACCTTACATTGTTTATTATATAACTGATGCAGGAGCATCTCGGGCAGTGCAGCAATCTTGCATCACCAAAAAAAAAGAAGTTCAAAGTTCAAAAAGTTCAAAATTTAAAAAAATGACCAAGTGTAAAAATGGTCGCGATATCGCGACACCAAAGTTGTCGCGATATCGCGACGTATTTCGAGCACCGTGGCCGAAGCGACAAATGGTCATGATATCACGACGCAAATGTCGTCGCGATATCGCGACGTATTTCGAAGCACCATGGCAAATACAACTCTGGTCGTGATATCACGACGCAAATGTCATCGCGATATCGCGACGTATTCCGAAGCACCATGGCAGATGCAACTCACGGTCGACAGTTAAACAAAATTGCAAAAATGACTAGGTGTAACTTTGGTCGCGATATCGCGACACCAAAGTTGTCACGATATCGCGACACTTTGGCCGCCAAGGCCAAAGCACAAAGAAGTGTCGTGATATCGCGACACCTTGGCCGACAAAGCCAAAGCACAAAGAAGTGTCGCGATATCGCGACACCTTGGTCGACAAAGCCAAAGCACAAAGAAGTGTCGTGATATCGTGACACCTTGGCCGACAAAGCCAAAACTCAAAGTAGTGTCGCGATATCGTGACACCTTGGCCGGCAAAGCCAAAACTCAAAGTAGTGTCGCGATATCGCGACACCTTGGCCGGCAAAGCCAAAACACAAAGAAGTGTCGCGATATCGCGACACCTTGGCCGCCAAAGCCAAAATGCAAAGAAAGGTCACGATATCGTGACACTTTGCTGTCAAAGCCAAAAACACAAAGAAAGACAAAGCCAAAGTAGCAGTTCCAGGTGGCGTTCCAAGTGGCAGTTCCAGGTGGTGTTCCACGTGGCAGTTCCGAGTGGCTGTGCCTGAGATCGTGAAGGTCGTTCCAGTGGCAGTTCCCAAAGGCCGTTAAGGCCGTTCCATATGACCGTTTTAGAAACCGTTAAGGTGGTTATGAACGACGGTGCAGCACGAACCATGGAGAATAAAAAATATTTCTTTGACGGATGGAGTAGGCTGGGGGAAAGGAAGGTTGCGGCTGTATTTTACGTTTAAAGTACTGTGTATGTTTTTTCACGGCATTTTATTGTAAAATCTCCCTGTGTTGAAATTAAGAATACTGCGACTTTCAAATAAAATTGCATCATTTTATTTGTGGTAAATTGGCTCCCCATCAAGTGGTATCAGAGCCATAATATTCTGAGCGTGTTGAGCAGAAGCGCCGAACGGGAGGCAGCTCACACCAAGATCAGGGTTACGGGTTTTTCTGAGAAACGTGAGACAGAATGCCACCGCGTAGAAATCATGGTGCTGGAAGGAATGTGGTTCCTGAAGGTGATTTTCATGCATTGCAGCGACAAGTGTTAGCATTACAGGAAGAGTTGCGCAAGGGAATAGAGCCGAGAGGAGAAGATCGCAGCGATGATGACGGTGTTGAAGATCCGTCTAAAGCGAAAGAAGAGGAAATGAGTGCCGCAGAATCGCAAATGATAAAATCCATTTCGCAGATTGGAAAAAGACCAAAAATTGACGTGTCTACGTATGCTGGAAATTTAAATCCAGAAGAATTAATCGACTGGATTAATGACATGGAAGAATATTTCGATTATGAGGACGTTGAAGACCCTCATCGAATAAAATTTGCCAGAACAAAATTAAAAGGACATGCTGGAATTTGGTGGAAAGGAGTGCAATTAGAAAGAAACCGTAGAGGCAAAGAGAAGATTTCCGGATGGGATCGCATGGTGGAAAAATTAAAACGGCAATTTATTCCAAGAGATTACGAATTAGATCTCACTGCGAAAAATGCAAAGTTTACGACAGATCCAACAGAAACTCATCAAAGAGTATACCGAGGAATTTTTTAAAATTTCTATTAGAACCGGTCATACGGAAGCAACTAAGGAAAGAGTAGCCCGTTACATAAATGGGTTGCGAACCAAGATGCAAGAGGAATTGAGTTTGGTTAGAATGAATAGCATTGAAGATGCTTATCAGTTTGCTCTGAAAATAGAAGAGAAACTGAATCGCAGATTTGACAACAAGCAAAGAGGAAGAGGTCGTGGTGGAAGAACTGGTGGAAGAACCAGTGGAATTAAATATGATGATCAGAAACATAATGGTGAAACCAGCAACCGCCAGGAACAGAAGGAGGAGAATTCTTATAGACCCCATAATCAGAACAATGATTATCAAAGGGGCAGAGGTAGAGGTGGACGCGGATATGGCAGAGGCCGATTCCGTGGAACCTGTTTTAATTACGGAGAAGAAGGGCATCGATCGTATGAGTGTCCCAAACACCAAGAAGCACCAAACAGAAGGCTTGAAGGAAATGCCAGAGCTGCATTTTCTGAGGATGGTGTTGAATCCGAGCACTCTGAAGAAGCCGAGCATGAAGAAGTGATGATCACCAGAAGAACTTTGTTGAATGAAGAGAAGGAACCAGATCAACGGAAAAGCCTGTTCCGCACAAGGTGTAAATGTTCAAGTAAAATCTGTAATATTATTATTGATAATGGTAGTACAGATAATTTGGTTTCTAAGGAAATGGTAGCTAAATTAAAGCTAGAAAGAAAACAGCACCCGCATCCATACCGGATTGCATGGTTGCAGAAGGATCATAGAGCATTGGTCAGTGAACAATGCTTGGTCAAGTTCCAAATTGGAAGGTACCAGGATGAGGTCCTGTGTGATATTTTGTCGATGGATGCTTGCCATTTGTTGCTTGGAAGACCATGGCAATTTGATAGACGTGCAGCGCATGATGGACATGCAAATACCTATTCCCTGACAAAATATGGAGTACGCCACAAACTGAAGCCATTAAAGGAGGTTGAGGAAAAGGTATGCAATAATGCTAGAATTTGTTTAGTAGATGGCAGAAAATTTTTGGATGGTATGAAGAGGGATTCAATGTGTTATGCATTAATTCCTAATGTAAAAAGAGAAGATACTACTAACATTTCCGTAGAAGTTGAACATCTGTTAGCAGAATTTCTTGATATAATATCAGACAATGTGCCTGAGGGTTTGCCGCCTATGAGAAATATTAGTCATCAGATTGACTTAATACCAGGATCTAGCTTACCCAACAAAGCAGCTCATAGAATGTCTCCTGGTGAGAAAGAAGAATTGAACCGACAAGTTCAAGAATTGTTGAGGAAGGGTTTGATTCGGAAAAGTTTGAGTCCTTGTGTAGTGCCAGCAGTACTTGCACCAAAGAAGAATGGCGAATGGCGAATGTGTACTGATTCCCGAGCCATTAATAAAATTACTATTAAATATCGCTTTCCATTACCCAGAATGGACGATATCATGGATTGCTTGAGTGGAGCTAAATACTTCACTAAGATTGATTTGAAGAGCGGATATCATCGGATACGTGTTCGAGAGGGTGGTGAATGGAAGACGACCTTTAAAACCGGAGAGGGTTTGTATGAGTGGTTAGTTATGCCGTTTGGATTGACTAATGCACCCAAGTACATTTATGAGGTTGATGAATGAAGTATCGCGTGACTTCCTGGAAAAGTTCGTGATAGTGTATCTAGATGATATTTTGATTTTTAGTACCACATTGGATGAACATTTGTTGCATGTTCGGACAGCTTTTTGAAAAACTGCGTGAGGAGCAGTTATTGATCAATATACATAAGTGCAGTTTTGTACGTAAAGAGTTGATATACCTGGGATTTGTTATCTCAGAGGAGGGTCTGAAAATGGATCCTGAGAAAGTGAAGGCTATCCTTGAATGGCCTGCTCCAAGGAATGTGACAGAGGTAAGATCATTTCATGGTCTTGCAAGTTTCTATAGAAATTTTATTAGAGACTTTAGCAGTATTTGTGCACCCCTAACAAAAACTATGAGAGGGGATAAGAGAGAGTTTAAGTGGACTGCCAAAGCAGATACCAGCATGCATATATTGAAAAAGAAAGTGACAGAACAGCCCATTCTGGCACTTCCAGATTTTAATAAAGTGTTTCAAGGTTGACTGTGATGCCAGTGGCAGTGCCATTGGAGCTGTGTTGAGTCAAGAAGGTAAACCTATTGCATATTTTAGTGAAAAATTGAATGATGCTAGAAAGAAATACTCTATTTATGATCAAGAATTCTATGCTATAATTCAGGCTCTTAAGAAATGGAGACATTATTTGCTAACCAAAGAGTTTGTTTTATATACTGACCATCAAGCTTTGCAGTATATCAATAGTCAAGGTAAACTTAACCAACGACATTTGAAGTGGGTTGAATTCCTGCAGAGTTATACCTTTGTACTAAAGCATAGAAGTGGAAAATCTAATAGAGTTGCAAATGCCTTGAGTAGAAGGCATAATTTGTTGATGGAAATGAGAGTGCAGGTTGTTGGGTTTGAGGAACTCAAGAGTTTATACCCAACAGATCTAGATTTTGCAGAGGCATGGACCGCATGTGTGTCTCCTACTATCGTGGATCGCACTAAGTGGTTAGATTTCATGATCCAAGATGGGATGTTGTTTCGGCAGAATCAGTTGTGCATTCCCAGAAGTTCCATGAGGGAGAATTTGATCAAAGAGAAGCATAGTGGCGGACTAGCAGGGCATTTTGGCCATGATAAGACCATTGCTCTTGTTAGTGAGAATTACCATTGGCCACAGTTGTAGCCAGATGTGACCAGATTTGTGCAGGGTTGCAGAGTGTGCCAGATGGCCAAAGGAGTCAATCAGAATACAGGAATGTACCAGCCATTGCCTGTACCAGGAAGACCTTGGGAAGATATTAGCATGGATTTTATTCTTGGTCTGCCAAGAACACAACGTGGAAATGATGCCATTTTTGTTGTTGTTGACAAGTTTTCGAAAATGGCCCATTTTATTCCATGTCAGAAGACAAGTGATGCGGTTCACATTGTCGGCTTGTTCTTCAAGGAGGTAGTCCAACTTCATGGTCTACCCCAAAGCATTGTTTCGGACAGAGATACCAAATTTGGGGGTTATTTCTGGAGGACTCTATGGAAGAAGCTGAAAACAAACTTGAAATTCAGTTCTGCGTACCATCCGCAGACTGATGGACAGACCGAGGTAGTCAACAGAAGTTTGGGTAATCTTCTACGATGTTTGGTAGGAGATAAACCGAAGGGATGGGATCCGATTTTGCCCCAGGAAGAGTTTGCTTACAACAATTCTGTCAATCGCAAGATCGGTAAATCACCATTCCGGATTGTGCATGGATACGACCCTAGAAATGCGTCCGAGTTGAGACCGATGGATAAAATAGACAAGTGCAGGTCTTGAAGTCGAAGACTTTGCAGCACACATGAAGACTTTACATGAAGAGGTACAGAGAGCATATCAGTCAAATGAATGCTACTTACAAGGCCAGAGCAGATCAGAAGCGGCATTTCAAAGAATTCCAAGTAGGAGATGAAGTCATGGTTCACTTACGTAAGGAACGTTTTCCTAAGAAAACTTACAATAAGTTGAAGATGAAGAAGTTTGGACCATGCCGGATCATAGGCAAACGAGATTCGAGCAATGCCTATGAAGTTGATCTCCCAAGTGAGCTGAATATTTCACCTATATTCAATATTTCAGACTTGGTTGAATATCATGCAGGAAGTTGTAGTGAACCACCCAGTCCGGATCTGTGGAACATTCCTGCATCCACTTTAGAAAAAGAAGAAATTGAAGACATACTCGACACTCGTGCAGGCAGAAGTACCCGAAACAAGCAATATTCGGAGTATTTGGTCAAGTGGAAGAACAGACCTGTCGAAGATGCCACATGGTTGTCCAAATCAGAGGTTGATCGTTTGGGTTTTCCTCTGACCATCCAGTAGTGAGGATCACTTCTAAACATCTACCCCGGTGTCTGATGCGAGAGCATCTCGGGCAATGCAGCAATCTTGCATCACCAAAAAAAAGAAGTTCAAAGTTGAAAAAGTTCAAAATTTAAAAAAATGACCAAGTGTAAAAATGGTCGCGATATCGCGACACCAAAGTTGTCGCGATATCGCGACGTATTTCGAGCACCGTGGCCGAAGCGACAAATGGTCACGATATCGCGACGCAAATGTCATCGCGATATCGCGACGTATTTCGAAGCACCATGGCAAATACAACTCTGGTCGCGATATCACGACGCAAATGTCGTCGCGATATCGCGACGTATTCCGAAGCACCATGGCAGATGCAACTCACGGTCGAAAGTTAAACAAAATTGCAAAAATGACTAAGTGTAACTTTGGTCGCGATATCGCGACACCAAAGTTGTCACGATATCGCGACACTTTGGCCGCCAAGGCCAAAGCACAAAGAAATGTCACGATATCGCGACACCTTGGTCGGCAAAGCCAAAGCACAAAGAAGTGTTGCGATATCGCGACACCTTGGCCGGCAAAGCCAAAACTCAAAGTAGTTTCGCGATATCGCGACACCTTGGCCGGCAAAGACAAAACTCAAAGTAGTGTCGCGATATCGCGACACCTTGGCCGGCAAAGCCAAAACACAAAGAAGTGTCACGATATCGCGACACCTTGGTCGCCAAAGCCAAAACACAAAGAAAGGTCGCGATATCGCGACACTTTGCTGTCAAAGCCAAAAACGCAAAGAAAGACAAAGCCAAAGTAGCAGTTCCAGGTGGCGTTCCAAGTGGCAGTTCCAGGTGGTGTTCCACGTGGCAGTTCCGAGTGGCTGTGCCTGAGATCGTGAAGGTCGTTCCAGCGGCAGTTCCCAAAGGCCGTTAAGGCCGTTCCATATGACCGTTTCAGAAACCGTTAAGGCGGTTATGAACGGTGGTGCAGCACAAACCATGGAGAATAAAAAATATTTCTTTGACGGATGGAGTAGGCTGGGGGAGAGAAAGGAAGGTTGTGGCTGTATTTTACGTTTAAAGTACTGTGTATGTTTTTTCACGGCATTTTATTGTAAAAGCTCCCTGTGTTGAAATTAAGAATACTGCGACTTTCAAATAAAATTGCGTCATTTTATTTGTGGTAAATTGTCTCCCCATCAATAACACATAAATACTCACACTTTGACACATTCAATAGACAACAATTTAACACAATCTAAACTAATATTTACAATAGTACTCCAATGTACTTTAATATTACCAAATAATGTAATATCTCCAAAACCCCTCATATTATATTATTTGGTGTAAAGACTTTTAGTCTTCAATCTTATGTCTTGTCTTCATTCTCTGTCTTTGTTGTTGTTGGTACCAAATTTGCATTTGTCATGGTTTTGATGATTTCTAAGATTGTTTTAAAGATGCGTTTTTGAAGAAGTTTATCCAGTCTCATCATTAATATCTATTTTCATTTATCATTATAAATTTTCTCCTTATGCCAACAATATTCTTGAGGATGATTATCTCTCCCACATAAGTTGCATGGATAAGGATTCTAACATTTTGCTTCTTCATGTCCCAATTTATTGCAACGATTACATTTCTTAATAGTTTTTTCCATTCATTGCACATGTTTATGAGATATCCTTTTTTTATGTAGATCACTAGAACTGTAGCATGCTTCTTTCATTACTGATTTGTTCTTCAATTCTCACTTTTTTATTTTAATATCTTTTAGAGTAACCATAGCCTTATAAGCATAATTGTTAGCATTCTTGAGAGCACAGTGTAAACAATTTTGAAGTATTAAAGACATTCTATCTTTAGGTTTACTGTAAATGAATTGTAGATGTTCCATTGACTCTAGTGATTCAAACTCAGTGATGTTTTTTAAACTATCTTTTGATATTTTTGCTTTATCTGCACTTTTCTCTAATAAAGAATATTGAACATTTATTTTTATTTTCATTCTAGCCATGATGTACCTTTCTTAAAATCAATCAATTTTTCAAATTTGCTTTTCTCTTTTCTCTTCTTATAACTCCTACAATTCTTAATTTTAAATTCTTTCTACTTCAGTTTTTAAATCGATCTTCAAATTTAATTTTTTTAATCTCCTTTTATATTTCAAGTTTTCATATTTCACAAATTTCTTCTTTCAATAATAATCAATCAACATTTTCATCAATTTCAAGAACTTCAATTTTTAATTCTTCATTCATTCATTTCATTCCATATTCATTAATTAAATTCACTTCTTATATCTCCAAATTCAATTCACAATTTCACAAATTTACAAATTCTTAAATTTACTCTCAAATTTCAATTTAATCAACACTTCAATTAATTCAATATTCATCAAATGGCATTATCTCAACTGGTTATATTACTCAACATTTGAAGAGACCAAGGTTCAAATATTTCCAAGTGATACATGGATAATATCCAAGCTTTGTTGTAATACCACTATGTGGTGATGATGTAATATGGGTGGGGCCTGTTTCAATCCCATATAACCAATTGAAAATTAATTCAATATTCAATTTAAATTTCAAATGTTTTGTTTCCTTATGTCTCCCAATCATTAATTTATTCCTTCCAATTAATTCCTTTTAACTCCAAAAATAAATATTTCAATTATTAATACCTTATACCTCCAAATTAACTTTATAATGCCCAAAAAAATCATGCTTGCCCAAAATAATACTCTTATCTGAAATATGCGGTTAGGAATCAAACTATACCTTAAGGCACTCATTGTTTACCTTCTATGTGCACATGTGGCAATTGGCATGGGCGTTGTTTCACTTCTCAAACATTATGTTGTTATATTCATGATTCTCTTCTTCTTAAACACTAATCCATAAATGTTACTCTTTTGAATACACTTTTTGCTTTCTCCTCTCTAGCTTTGACTCACATATTTCTTAGGTGCTTTTGTTATCCCTTAGATGCTTCAACACAACAATGCTCAAAATATCATCAACCTAGTACTCTAACTCAAGTCACAAATGTTCACTCACAACACTCTTCACTTTATATCTCCAATTCGATGTGTCTAACTCTGATATCCAATCCTTTAGCCTCCTTTGTAACATAGTTTGTCAATACAAATGTTATTTCTTCTTAGTAATTCTCTAACTCGGGCTCTAAAGAAGTGTTCATCCTTAATTTCTCTCCTCCAAAGCAACATTCATCCTTGATTTTTCCCTCAAAATAGAATTTGACTTCCATGTTCATCCTCTCCAAATGTTCACCTCTAATCTCAGTCTTCTCCATAGAAGATTCACCTCTCCAACCACCAACTCTTTGATGTCTCTTCTCTAGTAATAATCCAATAATTTTTTGATCACAATATCCTCCAACAATCATCCAATAAATCTCTGTTTCTCTTTAATCTCTTCAAATTCATCCAACAATATTCTTCTCTCTCCACTCTGGTAATAAGGGTCTACTCAATAAAACTCTAATATCATTGTTGGTAATTTTTCTAGATTATCTTATAGGTAAATTTCTCTAAAATAAAATATCAATCACATAAAATCACATTCATAAATAACACAAGTATTTCACAATAAGAAATCTCACTATTACATTCATAAATCATCAAGTTCTCAAAGATTCATATTACATAGTATGGAGCTTTGTCTCCAATAAATAACCTTACAAATGACTCTTCAATACTCTTGACTATTGCTCTCCTAAAACTCACAGAAGATGTAACATTTCACTTGCCTTATTATGGCAAAGCTCTCATAATTACATAACCTCTCACTTTACATATTAACACATCTTACATTACTCTTTCCTTCCACATTTAAAACCTAATACCTATGACTCTTCAGTTACCCATTTGACACTTTACACTCTCACAACTCACACTTGCACACATTATGCTCTTTATTACATAAAACATAAACACTTATCACACTTTTATAAATACATTATATAAATATTTAACACATTCCTAAACTAATATTTACAATAGTACTTACGAAATAATGTAATATTTCCCACAAATTCTAACATGGTATCAAAGTGTGAATGGAGTAGCCTCACTTGTGTCAAATATTTGTTCTAGTTTGTTCCTGATATTGACCTAAATTTTAAAAATGGACATAAAGTATATGGGAATACTTTGTAAGGTTGATTGAACTAGCTACACCTTTCTAGCCTGGATTAAGAGGCTACCTCTCCACCCTATAAATTTTCTTTGTGAACCTATCAATCACTAGGCTCCAAAGTTTTGATTTCATTTGACCCTTGAAAAGTGGCATTCCCAAATATGAATAAGAGGGGTCACCTACTTCACACTTGAAGATCCATGAGACTCTTCTTTGCCTTATCTCAAGAGTATTGATGAAGTAAACTTACTTTTTACAAAGTTCATTTTATGTCTTGCCTCGTATTCATACTTTGTCAAGATAAGTTTAAGTTCACATGCTTGGAGAACTAAATATTTGGAAACTATTATAGTATCATCAACAAATTGTTGATGTGACACTAGAGAAATTTCTG
This sequence comes from Wollemia nobilis, assembly GCA_028583015.1. Taxonomy (NCBI): domain Eukaryota; kingdom Viridiplantae; phylum Streptophyta; class Pinopsida; order Araucariales; family Araucariaceae; genus Wollemia; species Wollemia nobilis. Next base: position 1,812,535 of record JAQPPZ010015413.1, read on the forward strand.
AAGTTGGCTTGAAGCTCCCTAGCCTTCCACCATGTACTACTTCAATAATGCTATGACCAAGGGACTCTACTAAGATGACAAAGAGAAAAGGAGACAAGGGATAACCTTGTTGTAACCCTCTCTTAAAACCAAAATAACTTGTTGCTACACCATTCGCTAAGACAAAAAACCTAGCTGTATAGATGCGACTAAATACCAAGTCCACCTAATCATTATGAAACCTAAAAAAATTCATAATATTACCCAAAATCTCTTAGGAAATCCAATCATAGGCTTTATCCATATCTAAATTTAAAAACTTTTCGACCTCTTCACTTCTATATAAAGAATGGATGACCTCAGAGATAGTTACAATTCCATCCAAAATTTGACGGCCTCTCACAAACCCACCTTGATTTTTGTCGATGATGAAGGGAAGTATGGTCTTGAGATAATTTTCCAAGGTCTTTGTAAGAATTTTATAAAGTATATTGCACAAACTTATAGGTCAAAATTTCTTAAAGTATCTTGCACCAATGATCTTGGGGATCAAGGCCAAAAATTTAGAATTAACATCCATAGGAATCTGGTGAGAAACTTGTACTTCTTTAATGGCTTCCACAATATCAGATCCCATAATTTTCCAAAAGTGTTGAAAGAAGGTAGTTGGGAATCCATCTGGACCTAGAGCTTTGTCCCCTCCCAAGTCAAAAATTGCCTTCTTGATCTCTTCTTTAGAGAAGAGGCTAGGAAGGAAAGTGTTGAGGTCCTCATTGATTAAATTAGGGATATGCCTGAGTAGAGTCTTCCTCCTCTAGTTTCCTAATATCAAAAACCCCTAGTAGCTCTTCAAAGAAATCCATTGTCTATTTTCTTATTTCATTAATGGTGTAAATGAGGGCTCCATCTCTTTTAATTATTTCTTTGATCTTGTTATAGCTTTAATGGAGGACGGTAGAGATATGAAAAAACTTAGTATTATTGTCCCCCTCTTTTAGCCATCAATTTTTTGGCTTTTTCCTCCAATAGATATCCTCACAAGGAAGGACATTGTGATACTATGAAAGAAGCTCTCATTCCCTAAATATCTTTAGCTAGGACCCCTCCAGTGATTTTTTTCAATCTTCGATAACTCAATTCTTAATTCAATTTTCTTCTTAAACAAATTGCCAAAGGTGTTTCTATTCCATGCTTTCAAATTTTGTTTGATATATCTCAATTTCCCTGTTACTTGACTCAATTTGAAACCAGTTATATTTTCATCCACTAGTCTTCAATTTTTGAAGCTAAGTCTTCATGTCTAAGCCATATTAGCTCAAACCTAAATGGGTTGTTGTACTTTCTTCCATCCTTTACTACCTCCCAAACTATTGGGTTGTGATCTGACCCAATTTTTGGAAGGGCAATGAGGGTTGAATCCCCAAAGGCTACTAACCCCTCTTAAGAGACCAAAAATCTATCCAAGCACATTTGAATCAGTTGATCCTCTAAATACCTATTGCTCCATGTAAATTGAATTATTAATTTTATATCCATCAATTCCTAAAATCTTGCATACCTTCTAAAGGGATTGAAGAGTTCCCTATTTTTTTTGAAGGGTTTAGAGGGGAGTTGAAATCTCCAACTAAGATCCACATGATCCCTTTGAATGTAGTCCTCATCTAGCTAAGAATATTCCATAATTACCTTCTACCAACAATTGTGTTTGGGGTATACACATTGGTTAGAATCCAATTTTCCTTAGACTCTAGGTTATGACAAAAAATTATGATGAACCATATCAAACAAATCACTATCCTCCCTTCAATTTTCCTATTTTTATACAGACATAACAGGTCCCTAAAAAATCCCTCAACCTTACGAAATACAATTTTTGCATCTCTCTAGAGGTGTTTTATTCTTTCCACTTTACATTCATTTAGCTTAGTCTCCTCCAAAAGTAGCAAATCCAGATTGTCTTCTCTTCTAATAGAATACACCAAAAGGTGCTTGGAAGGGGCATTAAGGCCCCTTGTGTTCCAAGACAAAATATTCATCTTTTATGCTTATGGGATGTTTTTTCCCCCAAATTTCAAGACTGCTTGGATTCCATTGGCTACTTCCTAGGATGTTTCTTTCTAGATAACTACTACTTTGGAAGGTCTAGTAAGGTCCCCTTCTGGACCTACATCCATTAAGTTTTTAAAATGACTGCAAGTGACTACTTTTTGAGCTGAACTCTTAGGGATTTTTTTTTTTTAGATTTTACATGATGGAATCAGTAGCTGCCACAATGATCCAGGTACATTGTCCATATTTTATGGCCACCATAGTATTCTACGTTATCCACCTTAGAAGCTACCACATAGTACTTGCGCATTCTATCCCTATAACCACCATGCCACAATCATTTTAAATTTTTTACATCATTGAAAGCACCAGGAAAGGGACAAGCGTTCATTCCAACAAGGCCTAAGATTTGAACCTTGGGCCTCTACCCTCCTTACATGGTTTGGAAGAACAAATTGGTCTACATCTCAGACCTAGGGATTATCTCTTTTGAACTATATTTTACCACAAGGCCAACCTTCATTGTATTTTGAGATTTTTGAGGTTGAGGAACCTTTAATTATTTAATGTCTAGGGTTACTAGAGGTTTTCCAATATAATGAGGATGGGTTGAAGTCAACATTAGAGAGGTTACCAAACTATGCATTTGTTCAACATTTTCATCAATAACATTTAAACTAGAAAAGAAATTGAAAAGGAGAATAGTTTCTTTGTCCAATAAATATTATTCTTGGAGAATTACCTCTAAATTCATAGGGTCAATTTTACCTTTTTCCAATGGTTCTTTATCTTTCTAATTTTTTTCGTGTCCACGACTGGTTCCTTTTATAAATTTAGCATTGCCTTCCTTACTTGGAACATCATTTGTCGTATTCTCTCATTTGTCGTCACGCCTATCTTCTATTTTTTGGGTGATTATTTCTTTGGTTAATGCAATGAAAACTTTTATGCATTACTTTATGGCATAAACCACACTTTACCACCATGTTTTTGTATTTAATCACCTAATTACATGATACAAACTTAGAGATCAAATTTATTGATTTAGGGAGTTCCTGGCTTAGGTTGGCATTCACGTAGAGTTTTGCATTCAACATGCATGTACAAGCAAGAGTAGCAGGATCTATAGCTACCAATTGTCTTGTCTTTCTAGCTATTCCAACGAGAATCTCTTCATTCAAAAAATGAATCGGTAATCCTGAAACATAGAACCAAATAGGTACAAAATTGATCCCCTTAAGAAGATACCCCTATGGCTGAAAAACCATGGCCCTTGTAAAATTTTAACACTATCCACAAAATATCTTAGTTTCACACAAAAAAAAAAGCTTCTAGGGAGGGCGACGATCTCCACATGTTCGATGGGCTTCCATTACTCCCAAGCCCACTTCATGATAGTTTTAAGTTCAATCCTAATATCGATGAATTTTTCCACCAAAGATATCTTTCCTTGATTGCCAACCAAGTCTACCAGATCATTTGGAACTACTAGCTCCTCATTCATTGGCTGGATATTAAAGCAACCCTTGTGAATTTTTTGCTTACGTTTGAGTATATTAAACCACAAATGGACCTCTAGGTCAAAATTTCTAGGATACCTCTTGTTTGTTTCCTCCATAGCATAAGCGTCTTGGGCCCCCTTGACCTCTACACTATTGCTACCACCCTATCCCTCTATGAAACCTTGTGAGCCCGCCTAACTCCCCTTATTTTGTGAACTCCATTGACACCATTCATATCAAAACTTTATTTGTTAGAAAGAAATCTTTTTGTATTCCCTAGGTGCCAACACCTATCCCATTCAGGAATACCCCTCAAGTTAGTCGAAGGTATTTTTTGTATTCGATGTAGGTCATTCAGCTCAAACCTCAAACCTCCTTTGAAGGAGTGATGGATCTTACCAGTGAGGTACCTAGTCTGGATCTAGTCTTTGCATAGTTATTAGTTTTTGTTCCATATGATTCTTTGTAAATGACAATAATTATGCCTTAATTATTTTGGAAAATGCCACCTCTATCAACTTTTCCTTATTTATTTTCAAAGCACCATCAAAATTAATTTTAATAAACCCATTTTTTGAACATTTCTATTTTACCCTAGATCAAAGTATATCATTTGTTTTAATTCCATTATTGCATATGACTCTTCCATGTATGTTCAAATCCTGTAACCAAGTTTTTACCTCCTCATTTTTCACACTTGAGACTTCTCATTATGAGCACCATATTTGTAGATATTTTGTAAGAGAGGTAATGATATGGTTCCAAACAAGGGCATGATTTTGAGATTTATATTTAAAAATTCTATTATTCCTTTCAAGCCATAAATTCCAAAAAATAATTGTAGGGCCAATCCTCCATAGAATACATAATGTTTTACCTTTGAAATAATAAATCCAACATTTTATCAACTCTTTCAATGTTGATGGAGCTACCCAATATATATTTGTTTTTGTTGAAGTAATACAAAGTACAAATGGGGGCGATTATTGGGGGCCACCCTCCCCAAGGGTACAATTGGGGCCACCCTACTCATGATTCAAACTTGGGTATCTTGGATGAGAGTTCAATGACATACCACTAAGGTATCATAACAAGGATATTTTCATATTTTTTAAAAAGTACCCCCAAATGTTGTGAGCAAAGGAACAATGAAGAATTAAATGTCCTAATGTTTCTAAATACTTCTCACACAAGGCATATTGGAAATTTCCATGATATCCTCTTCTTTGTAGACTCTATCTGAAGCTTATACTGAGAGGGGGGGTGAACAGTATAAGACCACTTTTTACTTTTCTTCTCAAATCAATATTATGCAGTGTATAGATAGCAGTATCAATAGCAGTAATCAAAGCAATGCACAAAACACCACACACAATAGAGACACAGATTTAACGTGGTTCACCCAATGTGGGCTACCTCCATAGAGAAAATATTTCTTCTAAATATTTCTCAAATGATCTCTTGGGAATCCTTCCCAAATTACAATGTTTATGGACCTCGGTCCAAAGGAGATGTTGATCCCCTAATCTCAAGTTCGTGGATCTCTTCCACAGGAGAACTCTTTCCCCTTCTGCTCTGGCTAGTGATCTTCTAGAAGACTCTGTCTCTATGCTGCACTGACTGGTGGATCTCTCTCCACTTGAAGACTTCTCACTCAGATCTTGTCTTCAATTGTCCTGGCTGTTGGATCTCTATCCACTGAGACTCTATCCTCTATACTCTATCACCTCCAAAGCTCTGTCTCAATACTGTACCAAACACAGTTCAGTCGGTCTAGCACAGTTCTGCTCAATCTCTTGCACTAAACATAATACAGTCGGTCTAGTACAATTCTGCTCAATAGGTTCACTCAGAACCTGCTCAAATATGCTCAACAGGTTCACACAAAACCTATCTAAATATGCTCAATAGGTTCACACAAAACCTATCTAAATATTCTCAACAAATCCTCTCTAGGACTTGCTCAAATCTGCTCAATAAGTCCTCTCTTGGACTTGCTCAAATATGCTCAATAAGTCCTCTCTTGGACTTGCTCAAATCTACTCAATAAGTCCTCTCTTGGACTTGCTCAAATCTGCTCAATAAGTCCTCTCTTGGACTTGCTCAAATATGCTTTAGCAAGCTTTCACAAAAGCTTAACTCAAAATAGTCCACAAGCCTTCTCAAAGACTTGTCTCAAATCTGCTTAACAAGCTCACACAGAACTTGTTCAATCTCATAGAATCATAAAGAGAATTGTTAGAGACTCAATATGTTCTATACTCAAAGTACAATCAATATCTCAATTCAATCTCATAGAAGCATAAAGAGAATTGTTAGAGACTCTATATGTTCTATACTCAAATCCCAATCTCAACTTAATAGAAGCATAAAGAGAATTGTTAGAGACTCAATATGTCCTATTCTTAAATCTCAATCTCAACTCAAATCAATCTCATAGAAGCATAAAGAGAATTGTTAGAGACTCTATATGTTCTATACTCAAATCCCAATCTCAACTCAATAGAAGCATAAAGAGAATTGTTAGAGACTCAATATGTCCTATTCTTCAATCTCAATCTCAACTCAAATCAGAATATAGAATAGTTTGTTTTATGGAACTTGAACAACCATTTCACACATCCACTTGACTAGGCTTAACCAACTCAACTCAACCAATCACATCAAGGAACAACCCTTTCTCACAAACCCTAGTTCAAGCATGTATCAACCAACTCAAAATGTTTCCAACAATGCTTTATCTCAAGTCTCACATAACAATGATACTCATGTTCTTTTCTAGATCATGTTCAAGTTCATTTCATCATCAATGGGCTTCAACAACAATGCTAATGAAACAAGGTTTAAATACAACTCACAAATCAGAAAACCTTGAAGCATTCAACCAACCATCTTCACAAAGGAAACTTCAATTAATCCTTTTCACTCCAATGATATTTCAGAAATCAACCACCACAAACAATCAATAGGAGAATGTGCCCATACCTTTTTGATGCCAATAAGTTGTCCACAAAATCTGCCACACTTAATCACAACTTTCCTTTTCAATATTAATAAGGGTTAGTGGTCTTTTAAATAATCACAATAAAAGCATAACTTAATTTACACCCTTTTCACTCCAACTTCATAAACACATCCACCAAAGTCTATTTTAATAAAAACCCTTATTAAGAATAACCCACAATAAATCTCTCAAAATCACTTTAACAACAACTCCTTATTTCTCCTAAAATCAATTCTCCATTTCCATAAAAATAAAACATAAATCAAATATGCTTTTGCAATAATAATCACAGCCCTAATGATAAAATTTAATTCCCATTAAATACCTTATAACTCCAAACTTTAGGGCTAATAAAAATTATTAAAGGCAAAAACGTAAATACCTCTCAAGGGGATTCGAACCCCCATCCATCACACACCACGAGCATCTTAGCCATGGCTAAGATTCCAACCGAGCCAAAGTGCTCATTGGAAAAGCAAAGGCCAAAAGGGCCTTTAATCTTCCTCCACCTACCGCAAAGGACAAAGCGCCAAAGCGCTTCCCACACATTATCGTCAAGGGGATTCGATCCCTGATATTTGTGCTGCCCATAGTCTTAGCAAAATTGATATGCCAATGTGCCATGCCTCATACCACGTTTGAGATTTCCAAATCATTGTGCTTTCTTCATTGCTTCCTTTTCAACAATTCGCACGAGCTCTTTCGAATTCCAAGGCAATTAACACACGAGAGCAAGGATGATTATTTGGTTTAATTGCCACCCCTTTATATAGTGTTTAATAACACTTTGAAGACGTCGATAGAAATATTAAAATTGTATTTGCATGATGACGTCGGTGGGAAACTTTCCATTTAAATTTGAATTTAAATTTTAAATAATTAAAATTTAAACCAAACATTAAAACTCAAATAACTCCATCATCGGGGCACATTTTTCGATGAAACGAAAGCCCAATGTGGGTTTTAAGAAAAACCCAGATCAAATATGTTGTCCATGGTTTTAAATAAAACCTTTTATTTTCCCTACCTTGGTTTTCACAAAAACCCTTCATAGATCCTTTTGACATTTATTGCTCTATTGACATCAATGACAACATTTCAGCTTAGGGACTCAAAATGTCCAACAATCTCCCCCTTTGTCATTGATGGCAACCCAAATCCTTTTACTAAATTCTGACCTTCTTTTCTGCTCCCCCTGGCTTAATGCTCTCTTAGATATCAAATCTCTCCTCATATCCAAAAACTCTCCCCATAATACACAAATCTCTCCCCCTTTGACATCAATGGCAAAGGGTCACCTTTGGGGCTCGGGGCTAAGAAATTAAGCCTCTTAGCTTAGCCCCTCCCCCACCTCCACATGAGGTGGTTAATTCTAGGGTGGGAGTATTTCTACTCCCTGAAAGCATTGTTCTCTGCCTTTATCTTTTCCTTTTTCTTTTTGCTGAATTCTCTCACTATTTCTTTTTGAGTCATCATCCCTGTTCCTATTCCTATTCTTGTTCTCATCCATGTTCCTATTCTTGTACCTATTCTTGTTCTCATTCTTATTTTCATCCATGTTCCTATTCTTGTACCTATTCTTGTTCTCATTATTTTTTGAGTCTCTTTTCTTTTTTGAGTCTCTATTCCTATTCATCTTCTTGTTTTTGTTCATGTTCATGTTTCTATTCTATTCTATTCATTATTCATTTTCTATTCATTCGTTCATATTCATATTCTTTCATTTCATCTGTTCATGTTCATATTTCTATTCCTATTCATACCTATTTTTGGAATATTTTCTCTACACCATCTTGCTATGTGACCATCATTATTGCACTTATAACACTTAATGTTATTATTCCTTGGATGTGCAATAGTCTTAGGATTTCTCCTGGTGAAGCCATATCCTCTTCTATCATGAATCCTGCAATTTATTGCCTTATGACCAAACTCATTACATGAATAACAATATCCTTGGAAAAGTTGTTCTCTTCCATATACCTATCTTTCATGTGTCCTGCACTGTGAAGCCATGTGCCCAAACCTGTGACATGAGAAGCATCTCCCATTGAAGCTTCCTTGCCTAGACCTCATTGGTCTCCTATTCTGATTGTTGTTCCATCTGTATCTTCTTTGCCCATTGTCCCTATTGGACTCACTACAATATGACTCATCCTTAGAAGTTTCACTTTCACTTACATCTGAGAATCCCTCTTTTGAAGTATCTTCTTCTGATGTTGTTTCTTCTTCTTCAAGACTTGAAGTAGACTTTGCCTTTTCTTATTTCTTTCCAAAACCTAGACCTATTGAACATGATGTTCTTTGTTGTCCATGAATGAACTTATCCAAGTTCTTAGAGCTATTTGTGAAACTCTTCATCTTGATCTTGGAGTCCTGTAAATCTTTCTTTAGAGTAGCCACTTCTTGTGCTAACTTCTCACATTCCAAGATTTTTGCTTCTAAATTTTCTCTGAACTTACTTGCCTTGGCCTTTGACTTCTCTAAGTCCTCTATGAGCAATAATATTTCTTCATCACATTCTTGAAACTGACTTTCAAGCTTAGAGTGTTGCTTTCTTACCTTCTTCACTGTGTCAAGAGCATAGATAAGTTCACCTTTGAGATCATAACCATTCTCTATTGAGTAGTCCTCTATTTGTTTGCCTTTGTCCATATCATTTCTTTCTTTTGACTTGCTTTCTATAGGATCACTCAATTCTTTATCTTCTAAAGCCATTAGAAGATTCTCATTTGATCTATCAAGTGCATCTTCAAAATCATCATCACTAAAACTATAACCATCTCTTGTGCAATCATCTTCAAGGTGTCCAAATTTACCACATCTAAAACACTTGAGAATAACTGGAGTCTTTTTCTTAACTTGATCTTTTTCCTTAACCATGAACAAGACTTCATCTCTATCATTGTCTGAAAAGCTAGCATCACTATCAATTTGGTACTTACTTGGATTATCCGCATAGTAGCTTCTCTTTTGCCTTTGGAAGAACTTCTTCCCTTGCCTGTTTTGTCCATCCCTATTTTTCTTTTGGTACCTATAATTTTTAGATTCCTTGTACCTATGATCCTATTTTTCTTCATCATTGTTGATCTTTGGCTCTTTGCATTCTATTGCAAAATGTCCAAACTTGCCACAATTAAAGCATTTAACAGATCTCATATCTATTGGTCTTTTGAACCCTTTATCTCTTCTACCATAGTTAGCTTCTTCATCACTAGAAGATTCATTGCTTGATTATGTCTTCTTACCCTTTTTCTTACTGTCCACTTTGAATGCAACTTCTTTTGGAGGAATAGGATCTTTTGTTCTTATCTCAAAAGTTGTAAGCATACCAAGCAAAGCATTTCTTGTTAGATTATCACTATCAATTGATGTTTCTATGGCAGAAACATTTTCACTATACCTTTTTGGAAGAGTCCTCAAGATCTTGTCGCAAGCATCAGATTCATCAACCTTCATTCCAAGACCTTTCATCTCATGTATAAGTTCATCAACCTTGTTGAGATAGTCATGAATGCTTTCATCATCCCTCATTCTTAGATTCTCAAATTCTCCTTTGAGATTTCTGATCTTTGCTTTCCTGACACTTTTATCTCCTTCATATATGGTTTGCAAGAGTTCCCACATATCTTTTGTTGTTTTGCATTCCATTACCTTCATAGATTCTGATCTACGTAATCCTCTTATAATTGCATTCATAGCTCTTGAATTTGCATGCATGAGAAACCTACCTTCCTTATCTGTAGGAGGATTAATTTATGAATTGTACCCAAATTCCACTACATCCCAAACTTCATTGCCAAGTGCCATCAGGTGAAATCTCATCAAGCACACACCAATATAGGAAGTCACTTCCATCAAATATTGGTATTGTATTATTGAAGGCCTCATTATTTTGATCCTTTTGATCCATTGTGTTCTTAGACCGCTTTTCCTTCAAGCTATCAAACTCTTCTGAAGGAACCCGCTCTGATACCAATTGAAGAACACAAGCTTATACTGAGAGGGGGGTGAACAGTATAAGACCACTTTTTACTTTTCTTCTCAAATCAATATTATGCAGTGTATAGATAGCAGTATCAATAGCAGTAATCAAAGCAATGTACAAAACACCACACACAATAGAGACACAGATTTTAACGTGGTTCACCCAATGTGGGCTACCTCCACAGAGAAAATATTTCTTCTAAATATTTCTCAAATGATCTCTTGGGAATCCTTCCCAAATTACAATGTTTATGGACCTCGGTCCAAAGGAGATGTTGATCCCCTAATCTCAAGTTCATGGATCTCTTCCATAGGAGAACTCTTTCCCCTTCTACTCTGGCTAGTGATCTTCTAGAAGACTCTGTCTCTATGTTGCACTGACTGGTGGATCTCTCTCCACTTGAAGACTTCTCACTCAGATCTTATCTTCAATTATCCTGGCTGCTGGATCTCTATCCACTAAGACTCTATCCTCTATACTCTATCACCTCCAAAGATCTATGTCTCAATACTATACCAAACATAGTTCAATCGGTCTAGCATAGTTCTGCTCAATCTCTTGCACTAAACACAGTACAATCAATCTAGTACAATTTTGCTCAATAGGTTCACTCAGAACCTGCTCAAATATGCTCAATAGGTTCACACAAAACTTGTCTAAATCTGCTCAACAGGTTCACACAAAACCTATCTAAATATGCTCAACAAATCCTCTCTAGGACTTGCTCAAATCTGCTCAATAAGTCCTCTCTTGGACTTGCTCAAATCTGCTCAATAAGTCCTCTCTTGGACTTGCTCAAATCTACTCAATAAGTCCTCTCTTGGACTTGCTCAAATCTTCAAGCAAGCTTTCACAAAATCTTAACTCAAAATAGTCCACAAGCCTTCTCAAAGACTTGTCTCAAATCTGCTTAACAAGCTCACACAGAACTTGTTCAATCTCATAGAATCATAAAGAGAATTGTTAGAGACTCAATATGTTCTAAGCTCAAAGTACAATCAATATCTCAATTCAATATCATAGAAGCATAAAGAGAATTGTTAGAGACTCTATATGTTCTATACTCAAATCCCAATCTCAACTTAATAGAAGCATAAAGAGAATTGTTAGAGACTCAATATGTCCTATTCTTAAATCTCAATCTCAACTCAAATCAATCTCATAGAAGCATAAAGAGAATTGTTAGAGACTCTATATGTTCTATACTCAAATCCCAATCTCAACTCAATAGAAGCATAAAGAGAATTGTTAGAGACTCAATATGTCATATTCTTCAATCTCAATCTCAACTCAAATCAGAATATAGAATAGTTTGTTTTATGGAACTTGAACAACCATTTCACACATCCACTTGACTAGGCTTAACCAACTCAACTCAACCAATCACATCAAGGAACAACCCTTTCTCACAAACCCTAGTTCAAGCATGTATCAACCAACTCAAAATGTTTCCAACAATGCTTTATCTCAAGTCTCACATAACAATGATACTCATGTTCTTTTCTAGATCATGTTCAAGTTCATTTCATCATCAATGGGCTTCAACAACAATGCTAATGAAACAAGGTTTAAATACAACTCACAAATCAGAAAACCTTGAAGCATTCAACCAACCATCTTCACAAAGGAAACTTCAATTAATCCTTTTCACTCCAATGATATTTCAGAAATCAACCACCACAAACAATCAATAGGAGAATGTGCCCATACCTTTTTGATGCCAATAAGTTGTCCATAAAATCTGCCACACTTAATCACAACTTTCCTTTTCAATATTAATAAGGGTTAGTGGTCTTTTAAATAATCACAATAAAAGCATAACTTAATTTACACCCTTTTCACTCCAACTTCATAAACACATCCACCAAAGTCTATTTTAATAAAAACCCTTATTAAGAATAACCCACAATAAATCTCTCAAAATCACTTTAACAACAACTCCTTATTTCTCCTAAAATCAATTCTCCATTTCCATAAAAATAAAACATAAATCAAATATGCTTTTGCAATAATAATCACAGCCCTAATGATAAAATTTAATTCCCATTAAATACCTTATAACTCCAAACTTTAGGGCTAATAAAAATTATTAAAGGCAAAAACGTAAATACCTCTCAAGGGGATTCGAACCCCCATCCACCACACACCGTGAGCATCTTAGCCATGGCTAAGATTCCAACCGAGCCAAAGCGCTCATTGGAAAAGCAAAGGCCAAAAGGGCCTTTAATCTTCCTCCACCTACCGCAAAGGACAAAGCGCCAAAGCGCTTCCCACACGCTATCGTCAAGGGGATTCGATCCCTGATATTTGTGCTACCCATAGTCTTAGCAAAATTGATACGCCAATGCGCCATGCCTCATACCATGTTTGAGATTTCCAAATCACTGTGCTTTCTTCTTTGCTTCCTTTTCAACAATTCGCACGAGCTCTTTCGAATTCCAAGGCAATTAACACACGAGAGCAAGGATGATTATTTGGTTTAATTGCCACCCCTTTATATAGTGTTTAATAACACTTTGAAGACGTCGACAGAAATATTAAAATTGTATTTGCATGATGACGTCGATGGAAAACTTTCCATTTAAATTTGAATTTAAATTTTAAATAATTAAAATTTAAACCAAACATTAAAACTCAAATAACTCCATCACCGGGGCACCTTTTTCGATGAAACGAAAGCCCAACGTGGGTTTTAAGAAAAACCCAGATCAAATATGTTGTCCATGGTTTTAAATAAAACCTTTTATTTTCCCTGCCTTGGTTTTCACAAAAACCCTTCATAGATCCTTTTGACATTTATTGCTCTATTGACATCAATGACAACATTTCAGCTTAGGGACTCAAAATGTCCAACAATCTCCCCCTTTGTCATTGATGGCAACCCAAATCCTTTTACTAAATTCTGACCTTCTTTTTTGCTCCCCCTAGGGCTTTGCTCCCCCTGGCTCAATGCTCTCTTAGATATCAAATCTCTCCTCATATCCAAAAACTCTCCCCATAATACACAAATCTCTCCCCCTTTGACATCAATGGCAAAGGGTCACCTTTGGGGCTCGGGGCTAAGAATTAAGCCTCTTAGCTTAGCCCCTCCCCCACCTCCACATGAGGTGGTTAATTCTAGGGTGGGAGTATTTCTACTCCCCGAAAGCATTGTTCTCTACATTTATCTTTTCCTTTTTCTTTTTGCTGAATTCTCTCACTATTTCTTTTCGAGTCATCATCCATGTTCCTATTCTTATTCTTGTTCTCATCCATGTTCCTTCTTACCCTTCTCTTCTTCTCATTCTTGTTTTCATCCATGTTCCTATTCTTGTACCTATTCTTGTTCTCATTATTTTTTGAGTCTCTTTTCTTTTTGAGTCTCTATTCCTATTCATATTCTTTTTTTTTTATTTCCTTCCCTTTTTTCATGTTCATATTCCTATTCCTGTTCATACCTATTTTTGGAATATTTTCTCTACACCATCTTGCTATGTGACCATCATTATTGCACTTATAACACTTAATGTTATTATTCCTTGGATGTGCAATAGTCTTAGGGTTTCTCTTGGTGAAGCCATATCCTATTCTATCATGAATCCTGCAATTTATTGCCTTATGACCAAACTCATTACATGAATAACAATATCCTTGGAAAATTTGTTCTCTTCCATATACCTATCTTTCATGTGTCCTGCACTATGAAGCCATGTGCCCAAACTTGTGACATGAGAAGCATCTCCCATTGAAGCTTCCTTGCCTAGACCTCATTGGTCTCCTATTATGATTGTTGTTCCATCTATATCTTCTTTGCCCATTGTCCCTATTGGACTCACTGCAATCTGACTCATCCTTAGAAGTTTCACTTTCACTTACATCTGAGAATCCCTCTTCTGAAGTATCTTCTTCTGATGTTGTTTCTTCTTCTTCAAGACTTGAAGTAGACTTTGCCTTTTCCTGTTTCTTTCCAAAACCTAGACCTATTGAACATGATGTTCTTTGTTGTCCACGAATGAACTTATCCAAGTTCTTAGAGCTATTTGTGAAACTCTTCATCTTGATCTTGGAGTCCTGTAAATATTTCTTTAGAGTAGCCACTTCTTGTGCTAACTTCTCACATTCCAAGATTTTTGCTTCTAACTTTTCTCTGAACTTACTTGCCTTGGCCTTTGACTTCTCTAAGTCCTCTATGAGCAATAATATTTCTTCATCACATTCTTGAAACTGACTTTCAAGCTTAGAGTGTTGCTTTCTTACCTTCTTCACTATGTCAAGAGCATAGATAAGTTCACCTTTGAGATCATAACCATTCTCTATTGAGTAGTCCTCTATTTTTTTGCCTTTGTCCATATCATTTCTTTCTTTTGACTTGCTTTCTATAGGATCACTCAATTATTTATCTTCTAAAGCCATTAGAAGATTCTCATTTGATCTATCAAGTGCATCTTCAAAATCATCATCACTGAAACTATAACCATCTCTTGTGCAATCATCTTCAAGGTGTCCAAATTTACCACATCTAAAACACTTGAGAATAACTGGAGTCTTTTTCTTAACTTGATATTTTTCCTTAACCATGAACAAGACTTCATCTCTATCATTGTCTGAAAATCTAGCATCACTATCAATTTGGTACTTACTTGGATTATCCGCATAGTAGCTTCTCTTTTGCCTTTGGAAGAACTTCTTCCCTTGCCTGTTTTGTCCATCCCTATTTTTCTTTTGGTACCTATAATTTTTAGATTCCCTGTACTTGTGATCCTATTTTTCTTCATCATTGTTGATCTTTGGCTCTTTGCATTCTGTTGCAAAATGTCCAAACTTGCCACAATTAAAGCATTTAATAGATCTCATATCTATTGGTCTTTTGAACCCTTTATCTCTTCTACCATAGTTAGCTTCTTCATCACTAGAAGATTCATTGCTTGATTCTATCTTCTTACCCTTTTTCTTACTGTCCACTTTGAATGCAACTTCTTTTGGAGGAATAGGATCTTTTGTTCTTATCTCAAAATTTGTAAGCATACCAAGCAAAGCATTTCTTGTTAGATTATCACTATCAATTGATGTTTCT
This sequence comes from Wollemia nobilis, assembly GCA_028583015.1. NCBI lineage: Eukaryota > Viridiplantae > Streptophyta > Pinopsida > Araucariales > Araucariaceae > Wollemia > Wollemia nobilis. The sequence goes on from JAQPPZ010015413.1 coordinate 1,828,110, forward strand.
ATGGCAGAAACTTTTTCACTATACCTTTTTGGAAGAGTCCTCAAGATCTTGTCGCAAGCATCAGATTCATCAACCTTCATTCCAAGACCTTTCATCTCATGTATAAGTTCATCAACCTTGTTGAGATAGTCATGAATGCTTTCATCATCCCTCATTCTTAGATTCTCAAATTCTCCTTTGAGATTTCTGATCTTTGCTTTCTTGACACTTTTATCTCCTTCATATATGGTTTGCAAGAGTTCCCACATATCTTTTGTTGTTTTGCATTCCATCACCTTCATAGATTCTGATCTACGTAATCCTCTTATAATTGCATTCATAGATCTTGAATTTGCATGCATGAGAAACCTACCTTCCTTATCTGTAGGAGGATTAATTTATGAATTGTACCCAAATTCCACTACATCCCAAACTTCATTGCCAAGTGCCATCAGGTGAAATCTCATCAACACACACCAATATAGGAAGTCACTTCCATCAAATACTGGTACTATATTATTGAAGGCCTCATTATTTTGATCCTTTTGATCCATTGTGTTCTTAGACCACTTTTCCTTCAAGCTATCAAACTCTTCTGAAGGAACCCGCTCTGATACCAATTGAAGAACACAAGCTTATACTGAGAGGGGGGTGAACAGTATAAGACCACTTTTTACTTTTCTTCTCAAATCAATATTATGCAGTGTATAGATAGCAGTATCAATAGCAGTAATCAAAGCAATGCACAAAACACCACACACAATAGAGACACAGATTTTAACGTGGTTCACCCAATGTGGGCTACCTCCACAGAGAAAATATTTCTTCTAAATATTTCTCAAATGATCTCTTGGGAATCCTTCCCAAATTACAATGTTTATGGACCTCGGTCCAAAGGAGATGTTGATCCCCTAATCTCAAGTTCATGGATCTCTTCCATAGGAGAACTCTTTCCCCTTCTACTCTGGCTAGTGATCTTCTAGAAGACTCTATCTCTATGTTGCACTGACTGGTGGATCTCTCTCCACTTGAAGACTTCTCACTCAGATCTATCTTCAATTGTCCTGGCTGCTAGATCTCTATCCACTAAGACTCTATCCTCTATACTCTGTCACCTCCAAAGCTCTATCTCAATACTATACCAAACATAGTTTAATCGGTCTAGCATAGTTCTGCTCAATCTCTTGCACTAAACATAGTACAATCGGTCTAGTACAATTTTCTCAATAGGTTCACTCAAAACCTGCTCAAATATGCTCAACAGGTTCACACAAAACCTATCTAAATATTCTCAATAGGTTCACACAAAACCTATCTAAATCTGCTCAACAAATCCTCTCTAGGACTTGCTCAAATCTGCTCAATAAGTCCTCTCTTGGACTTGCTCAAATCTGCTCAATAAGTCCTCTCTTGGACTTGCTCAAATCTGCTCAATAAGTCCTCTCTTGGACTTGCTCAAATCTTCTAGCAAGCTTTCACAAAAGCTTAACTCAAAATAGTCCACAAGCCTTCTCAAAGACTTGTCTCAAATATGCTTAACAAGCTCACACAGAACTTGTTCAATCTCATAGAATCATAAAGAGAATTGTTAGAGACTCAATATGTTCTAAGCTCAAAGTACAATCAATATCTCAATTCAATATCATAGAAGCATAAAGAGAATTGTTAGAGACTCTATATGTTCTATACTCAAATCCCAATCTCAACTTAATAGAAGCATAAAGAGAATTGTTAGAGACTCAATATGTCCTATTCTTAAATCTCAATCTCAACTCAAATCAATCTCATAGAAGCATAAAGAGAATTGTTAGAGACTCTATATGTTCTATACTCAAATCCCAATCTCAACTCAATAGAAGCATAAAGAGAATTGTTAGAGACTCAATATGTCCTATTCTTCAATCTCAATCTCAACTCAAATCAGAATATAGAATAGTTTGTTTTATGGAACTTGAACAACCATTTCACACATCCACTTGACTAGGCTTAACCAACTCAACTCAACCAATCACATCAAGGAACAACCCTTTCTCACAAACCCTAGTTCAAGCATGTATCAACCAACTCAAAATGTTTCCAACAATGCTTTATCTCAAGTCTCACATAACAATGATACTCATGTTCTTTTCTAGATCATGTTCAAGTTCATTTCATCATCAATGGGCTTCAACAACAATGCTAATGAAACAAGGTTTAAATACAACTCACAAATCAGAAAACCTTGAAGCATTCAACCAACCATCTTCACAAAGGAAACTTCAATTAATCCTTTTCACTCCAATGATATTTCAGAAATCAACCACCACAAACAATCAATAGGAGAATGTGCCCATACCTTTTTGATGCCAATAAGTTGTCCATAAAATCTGCCACACTTAATCACAACTTTCCTTTTCAATATTAATAAGGGTTAGTGGTCTTTTAAATAATCACAATAAAAGCATAACTTAATTTACACCCTTTTCACTCCAACTTCATAAACACATCCACCAAAGTCTATTTTAATAAAAACCCTTATTAAGAATAACCCACAATAAATCTCTCAAAATCACTTTAACAACAACTCCTTATTTCTCCTAAAATCAATTCTCCATTTCCATAAAAATAAAACATAAATCAAATATGCTTTTGCAATAATAATCACAGCCCTAATGATAAAATTTAATTCCCATTAAATACCTTATAACTCCAAACTTTAGGGCTAATAAAAATTATTAAAGGCAAAAACGTAAATACCTCTCAAGGGGATTCGAACCCCGTCCATCACACACCATGAGCATCTTAGCCATGGCTAAGATTCCAACCGAGCCAAAGCGCTCATTGGAAAAGCAAAGGCCAAAAGGGCCTTTAATCTTCCTCCCCTATCGCAAAGGACAAAGCGCCAAAGTGCTTCCCACACGTTGTCATCAAGGGGATTCGATCCTTGATATTTGTGCTGCCCATAGTCTTAGCAAAATCGATACGCCAATGCGCCATGCCTCATACCACGTTTGAGATTTCCAAATCGTTGCACTTTCTTCGTTGCTTCCTTTTCAACAATTCGCACGAGCTCTTTCGAATTCCAAGGCAATTAACACACGAGAGCAAGGATGATTATTTGGTTTAATTGCCACCCCTTTATATAGTGTTTAATAACACTTTGAAGACATCGAAAAAAATATTAAAATTGTATTTGCATGATGACGTCGACGGGAAACTTTCCATTTAAATTTGAATTTAAATTTTAAATAATTAAAATTTAAACCAAACATTAAAACTCAAATAACTCCATCATCGGGCACATTTTTCGATGAAACGAAAGCCCAATATGGGTTTTAAGAAAAACCCAGATCAAATATGTTGTCCATGGTTTTAAATAAAACCTTTTATTTTCCCTGCCTTGGTTTTCACAAAAACCCTTCATAGATCCTTTTGACATTTATTGCTCTATTGACATCAATGACAACATTTCAGCTTAGGGACTCAAAATGTCCAACAATCTCCCCCTTTGTCATTGATGGCAACCCAAATCCTTTTACTGAATTTTGACCTTCTTTTTGCTCCCCCTGGGCTTTGCTCCCTTGGCTCAATGCTCTCTTAGATATCAAATCTCTCCTCATATCCAAAAACTCTCCCCATAATACACAAATCTCTCCCCTTTGACATCAATGGCAAAGGGTCACCTTTGGGGCTCGGGGCTAAGAATTAAGCCTCTTAGCTTAGCCCCTCCCCCACCTCCACATGAGGTGGTTAATTCTAGGGTGGGAGTATTTCTACTCCTCGAAAGCACTGTTCTCTGCCTTTGTCTTTTCCTTTTTCTTTTTGCTGAATTCTCTCACTATTTCTTTTCGAGTCATCATCCTTGTTCCTATTCCTATTCTTGTTCTCATCCATGTTCCTGTTCTTGTTCTCATTCTTGTTTTCATCCATGTTCCTATTCTTGTACCTATTCTTGTTCTCATTCTTTTTTGAGTCTCTTTTCTTTTCTGAGTCTCTATTCCTATTCATCTTCTTTTTTCTGTTCATGTTCATACCTATTTCTGGAATATTTGCTCTACACCATCTTGCTATGTGACCATCATTATTGCACTTATAACACTTAATGTTATTATTCCTTGGATGTGCAATAGTCTTAGGATTTCTCCTGGTGAAGCCATATCCTCTTCTATCATGAATCCTGCAATTTATTGCCTTATGACCAAACTCATTACATGAATAACAATATCCTTGGAAAAGTTGTTCTCTTCCATATACCTGTCTTTCATGTGTCCTGCACTGTGAAGCCATGTGCCCAAACCTGTGACATGAGAAGCATCTCCCATTGAAGCTTCCTTGCCTAGACCTCATTGGTCTCCTATTCTGATTGTTGTTCCATCTGTATCTTCTTTGCCCATTGTCCCTGTTGGACCCACTGCAATCTAACTCATCCTTAGAAGTTTCACTTTCACTTACATCTGAGAATCCCTCTTCTGAAGTATCTTCTTCTGATGTTGTTTCTTCTTCTTCAAGACTTGAAGTAGACTTTGCCTTTTCCTGTTTCTTTCCAAAACCTAGACCTGTTGAACATGATGTTCTTTGTTGTCCACGAATGAACTTATCCAAGTTCTTAGAGCTATTTGTGAAACTCTTCATCTTGATCTTGGAGTCCTGTAAATATTTCTTTAGAGTAGCCACTTCTTGTGCTAACTTCTCACATTCCAAGATTTTTGCTTCTAACTTTTCTCTGAACTTACTTGCCTTGGCCTTTGACTTCTCTAAGTCCTCTATGAGCAATAATATTTCTTCATCACATTCTTGAAACTGACTTTCAAGCTTAGAGTGTTGCTTTCTTACCTTCTTCACTGTGTCAAGAGCATAGATAAGTTCACCTTTGAGATCATAACCATTCTCTATTGAGTAGTCCTCTATTTGTTTGCCTTTGTCCATATCATTTCTTTCTTTTGACTTGCTTTCTATAGGATCACTCAATTATTTATCTTCTAAAGCCATTAGAAGATTCTCATTTGATCTATCAAGTGCATCTTCAAAATCATCATCACTGAAACTATAACCATCTCTTGTGCAATCATCTTCAAGGTGTCCAAATTTACCACATCTAAAACACTTGAGAATAACTGGAGTCTTTTTCTTAACTTGATCTTTTTCCTTAACCATGAACAAGACTTCATCTCTATCATTGTCTGAAAAGCTAGCATCACTATCAATTTGGTACTTACTTGGATTATCCGCATAGTAGCTTCTCTTTTGCCTTTGGAAAAACTTCTTCCCTTGTCTGTTTTGTCCATCCCTATTTTTCTTTTGGTACCTATAATTTTTAGATTCCCTGTACCTGTGATCCTATTTTTCTTCATCATTGTTGATCTTTGGCTCTTTGCATTCTGTTGCAAAATGTCCAAACTTGCCACAATTAAAGCATTTGATAAATCTCATATCTATTGGTCTTTTGAACCCTTTATCTCTTCTACCATAGTTAGCTTCTTCATCACTAGAAGATTCATTGCTTGATTCTGTCTTCTTACCCTTTTTCTTACTGTCCACTTTGAATGCAACTTCTTTTGGAGGAATAGGATCTTTTGTTCTTATCTCAAAAGTTGTAAGCATACCAAGCAAAGCATTTCTTGTTAGATTATCACTATCAATTGATGTTTCTATGGCAGAAAATTTTTCACTATACCTTTTTGGAAGAGTCCTCAAGATCTTGTCGCAAGCATCAGATTCATCAACCTTCATTCCAAGACCTTTCATCTCATGTATAAGTTCATCAACCTTGTTGAGATAGTCATGAATGCTTTCATCATCCCTCATTCTTAGATTCTCAAATTCTCCTTTGAGATTTTTGATCTTTGCTTTCCTAACACTTTTATCTCCTTCATATATGGTTTGCAAGAGTTCCCACATATCTTTTGTTGTTTTGCATTCCATTACCTTCATAGATTCTGATCTACATAATCCTCTTATAATTGCATTCATAGCTCTTGAATTTGCATGCATGAGAAACCTACCTTCCTTATCTATAGGAGGATTAATTTTTGAATTGTACCCAAATTCCACTGCATCCCAAACTTCATTGCCAAGTGCCATCAGGTGAAATCTCATCAACACACACCAATATAGGAAGTCACTTCCATCAAATACTGGTACTGTATTATTGAAGGCCTCATTATTTTGATCCTTTTGATCCATTGTGTTCTTAGACCACTTTTCCTTCAAGTTGTCAAACTCTTCTGAAGGAACCCGCTCTGATACCAATTGAAGAACACAAGCTTATACTGAGAGGGGGGTGAACAGTATAAGACCACTTTTTACTTTTCTTCTCAAATCAATATTATGTAGTGTATAGATAGCAGTATCAATAGCAGTAATCAAAGCAATGCACAAAACACCACACACAATAGAGACACAAATTTAACGTGGTTCACCCAATGTGGGCTACCTCCATAGAGAAAATATTTCTTCTAAATATTTCTCAAATGATCTCTTGGGAATCCTTCCCAAATTACAATGTTTATGGACCTCGGTCCAAAGGAGATGTTGATCCCCTAATCTCAAGTTCATGGATCTCTTCCATAGGAGAACTCTTTCCCCTTCTGCTCTGGCTAGTGATCTTCTAGAAGACTCTATCTCTATGCTGCATTGACTGGTGGATCTCTCTCCACTTGAAGACTTCTCACTCAGATCTTGTCTTCAATTGTCCTGGTTATTGGATCTCTATCCACTGAGACTCTATCCTCTATACTCTATCACCTCCAAAGCTCTATCTCAATACTATACCAAACATAGTTCAATCGGTCTAGCATAGTTCTGCTCAATCTCTTGCACTAAACATAGTATAATCGGTCTAGTACAATTTTACTCAATAGGTTCACTCAAAACCTACTCAAATATACTCAACAGGTTCACACAAAACTTGTCTAAATCTTCTCAATAGGTTCACACAAAACCTATCTAAATATGCTCAACAAATCCTCTCTAGGACTTGCTCAAATCTGCTCAATAAGTCCTCTCTTGGACTTGCTCAAATCTGCTCAATAAGTCCTCTCTTGGACTTGCTCAAATATGCTCAATAAGTCCTCTCTTGGACTTGCTCAAATATATTTAGCAAGCTTTCACAAAAGCTTAACTCAAAATAGTCCACAAGCCTTCTCAAAGACTTGTCTCAAATCTGCTTAACAAGCTCACACAGAACTTGTTCAATCTCATAGAATCATAAAGAGAATTGTTAGAGACTCAATATGTTCTATACTCAAAGTACAATCAATATCTCAATTCAATCTCATAGAAGCATAAAGAGAATTGTTAGAGACTCTATATGTTCTATACTCAAATCCCAATCTCAACTTAATAGAAGCATAAAGAGAATTGTTAGAGACTCAATATGTCCTATTCTTAAATCTCAATCTCAACTCAAATCAATCTCATAGAAGCATAAAGAGAATTGTTAGAGACTCTATATGTTCTATACTCAAATCCCAATCTCAACTCAATAGAAGCATAAAGAGAATTGTTAGAGACTCAATATGTCCTATTCTTCAATCTCAATCTCAACTCAAATCAGAATATAGAATAGTTTGTTTTATGGAACTTGAACAACCATTTCACACATCCACTTGACTAGGCTTAACCAACTCAACTCAACCAATCACATCAAGGAACAACCCTTTCTCACAAACCCTAGTTCAAGCATGTATCAACCAACTCAAAATGTTTCCAACAATGCTTTATCTCAAGTCTCACATAACAATGATACTCATGTTCTTTTCTAGATCATGTTCAAGTTCATTTCATCATCAATGGGCTTCAACAACAATGCTAATGAAACAAGGTTTAAATACAACTCACAAATCAGAAAACCTTGAAGCATTCAACCAACCATCTTCACAAAGGAAACTTCAATTAATCCTTTTCACTCCAATGATATTTCAGAAATCAACCACCACAAACAATCAATAGGAGAATGTGCCCATACCTTTTTGATGCCAATAAGTTGTCCACAAAATCTGCCACACTTAATCACAACTTTCCTTTTCAATATTAATAAGGGTTAGTGGTCTTTTAAATAATCACAATAAAAGCATAACTTAATTTACACCCTTTTCACTCCAACTTCATAAACACATCCACCAAAGTCTATTTTAATAAAAACCCTTATTAAGAATAACCCACAATAAATCTCTCAAAATCACTTTAACAACAACTCCTTATTTCTCCTAAAATCAATTCTCCATTTCCATAAAAATAAAACATAAATCAAATATGCTTTTGCAATAATAATCATAGCCCTAATGATAAAATTTAATTCCCATTAAATACCTTATAACTCCAAACTTTAGGGCTAATAAAAATTATTAAAGGCAAAAACGTAAATACCTCTCAAGGGGATTCGAACCCCCGTCCGTCACACACCGTGAGCGTCTTAGCCATGGCTAAGATTCCAACCGAGCCAAAGCACTCATTGGAAAAGCAAAGGCCAAAAGGGCCTTTAATCTTCCTCCGCCTATCGCAAAGGACAAAGCGCCAAAGCGCTTCCCACACGCTGCCGTCAAGGGGATTCGATCCCTGATATTTGCGCTGCCCACAGTCTTAGCAAAATCGATACGCCAATGCGCCACGCCTCATACCATGTTTGAGATTTCCAAATCGTTGCGCTTTCTTCGTTGCTTCCTTTTCAACAATTCGCACGAGCTCTTTCGAATTCCAAGGCAATTAACACACGAGAGCAAGGATGATTATTTGGTTTAATTGCCACCCCTTTATATAGTGTTTAATAACACTTTGAAGACGTCGATGGAAATATTAAAATTGTATTTGCATGATGACGTCGATGGGAAACTTTCCATTTAAATTTGAATTTAAATTTTAAATAATTAAAATTTAAACCAAACATTAAAACTCAAATAACTCCATCATCGGGGCACCTTTTTCGATGAAACGAAAGCCCAATGTGGGTTTTAAGAAAAACCCAGATCAAATATGTTGTCCATGGTTTTAAATAAAACCTTTTATTTTCCCTGCCTTGGTTTTCACAAAAACCCTTCATAGATCCTTTTGACATTTATTGCTCTATTGACATCAATGACAACATTTCAGCTTAGGGACTCAAAATGTCCAACACTATCATGTAATAATATTACTTTGAATTGCTAACCAAATAAATATTGAGGCCTTAGGGAGAGCTTCTAGCAACCAAATATTCTTCCAAGGAAATATTTACGAGTGGTAAATTTTGATTGCTCCAAATCCTCATATTCCAAACTGATTGAGTATTCACCATTTTTTGATATATCAACCCAACTCATCCTTTTGTGTAAAAATAGGAAAATAAAACTCTTGAAGAATATTTTGAAGCTCACTTGTAATTTGTTCGAGTTCCTCTCTTTAAACCATATTACTAATAGAAATCCATGATCCAAAGTTGTTGCTCACATTAATATAATCTTGACCTTTAGACTTTGATAAGCTAGACATGCTTGAGCCAATGGTTGCCCTTTTGAATTAAATATAAGAGGATAAAGCTTCAACTAAGCATCAAACCAAAAATTTGTATAATTTCCCTCATTAGCTGACCATCTAATATGTTTCTTGATCAATTGCAAACTATCGGATATGAAGTTCCATGCTAGTAATACTTTTGATAGAGTTACTTTCCTAGATAGTTTCATTGCATCAAGAGATCCTATATCTTTTTGACGTAACAATTTTGTCCAACCCTTTCTTTGATCTCTGAATAATCTCCACACAAGTTTTGTTCCTAAGGCTAAACTCATAAGTCTCCAACTTTGCAAAACCTAAACTCCAATATGCTTTCCTTTATAAGCGTTATCCCACTTACAAAGAGAAAACTTAAATTTATCCTCACGTTCTTTCCAGAAAGTCTCTTTGAATTTTATAGATTTTTAATATTATACCTATTGACAATCTTGAAAGTGACATCATATAAATAGGGTTGGGTTGCAATGTAGTATTTTATGAGTTGTAGCCTTCTTGACATGCTTAAGAAATCACATTTTAAACTACTAAACAAGATTTTATTCTATCCAAATAAGAGACTCAAATCTCCTTTTTATTTCCTTTATGAGACAAAGGAACACCCAAATAGGTTGATGAAATTTTTTCATTTTAAACCCTAAAATATCTATAATAATTTGTTGTAAATCTAGGGCAGTGTTAATGAAAAATATTGGATTTTGTAGTATTAACCAACTCTCCAGTAGCCTTCTCATAGCATGAAAATATTGATTTAAATTCCATGGTCTAATTGACTGAGGGATGGACCAAAAGAAAAGTATTATGAACAAATTGGAGATGATATAGGGACCATTTTTTGCAACCTGAGCAACTTTAGTTTTTCCTTCTATTTTTACCATTGAGAAGTATCTCCCTAATGCCTCTACAAGAATAATAAATAGATAAGGAGATAGTAGATCATCTTGACAAAGTCCACGAGATGACTTAAAGTAACCAATAGGAGAAGCATTGATCAAAATAGAATAATTCAAAGTGCTATAACAAAATTTAATCCATTCACACCAACCTTGATCAAAACCAAACCTTTTGAGAATATCATGTAGAAAAATCCAACAAACAATATCATATGCTTTGTTCATGTCTAATTTCATAAGCATACATGGTTTTTTTATGTAATGAAGATAATGTATGGTCTTTGTGCTATGATTACACCATCAAGAAACTGTTTACCATTAAGAAGACCACATTGTTCCTTTGAGGTAACACAATCTAAAATTTTTAACATGTTTGCCATAATTTTTTAAATGATCATATAGATCATATTACAAAACCTTACTAGACAAAAATAATCAAAATATTTTATCTCATCTTTCTTGGGAACCAATGTAAAAAAATGGCATTGATCTCACTTATTGTAACCTTCCTTTTTAGGCCTCTTCAACTGCAACCGACATATCACTCTTCAATAAATACCAAAATGTTCGAAAGAAAATTGTAGGAAATCTATTAGGGTCAAGTGAATTATTAGAATAGAAAGAGAAATTTGCTTCATGTAGCTCCTCCATATATATCTTCATCATTAAGCTTTCATTTTGTTTGTGTAATAATTGATGGAATATTTTATAAAATATTAACTTGTGCTTCCTTATCTTACCCAATATCTAACAAAATATTTTTGAAATAATTAATTGCTTCCTTCCTGATATCTTCTTCTTCCTCAATATTTATTCCATATGGAGTTAAAATATTTTTATGCAACAAACGATTTTTTTTTTTTGTAGCATAAAAACGTTTGGTATTTTTGTCTCCATACTTGAACCATTTCTCTTACATTTTTGGAAACAATATAACTCCTTTTTAAATGGATTATGACAATTAGAGAGTAATTTTTTTTCTTGCAAATAAGAATCCTAGTCCATTCCATTGATATCTACTATCTCTTGTAAATTTTCAAGCATGGATTCAATTTTCTTCTTTTCTTTAAAAATGTTACCAAAAGATTCGGTATTTCAAATCTTCATTTTTCTTTTAGATATTTCATCTCTTGAACAAACTTGTACATATTGGATCCTTCAAATTTTGCTTCATCCCACCATAACATAACCATCTCGAAGAAATTAGGGTCTTGAAGCCATATAGATTGGAAGCAAAATGGATTTGGATGATCATTATTGAGCAAATCATAACTCAAAATATTTGATCCTATTCGCAATAAAATATTTGAAGAGATTGTATACTTTGCTTGTAACCATGTGTTGGATAACAAGAATATATCTATTTTTTTTTTTATATGAGATTGCCCAAGGCATCTATTATCCCATGTATATTGAAAATTTGAAAGAATAACATTCTAAAGGCCACTTGAATTGATAAATGAAACAAAATCTTGCATTGATTTAGACCATCTAGGAGTACCACCATGATTTTCCAAAGGATATAGAACTGTGTTAAAGTCACCCCTAATAATCCATAGATCACTATTATGAATTGTCATTATGTTTAACAAAAATATATTAAGATCCTTCCAACATCTTTCATGAGTAATTATAGTTGGAGCATATACATATTTTTAACTCGAACTTTGATGTCTTCCTTTTTTTCGCAAAATAGTCTATCAACCCAATTGCTTTATGCTTCTAACAATAGTCCATCTCATTCGTGTTTGTCCCATATTGTTGCAATATTGTTGTAATCTTTTATAGAAGAAATTGGTAGACAATCCCTTGTCTTCCATATCTTTTTAAAAGCATCCTTACATTCCTCACTACTTAATTTTGTTCCTTGTCTTAAAATAAACTCAAGACCATAGTTGAGAAAATCGGAATCGGCATGGAAAAGAATCGGGAAATTTTGGGAATTGAAAAAAATCGAGGACAAAATCGGCAAAAAATTAATATTTTTTCATTGAAAAAACCGAAGAAAATGGAAATTTTCGTTGAAAAAGCTTTTTTCATGCATCTCAAAAAATTTTGAGAAAAAACTATAAAAATAAGCTAGCCTATGAATCCAGAAAAATCGGACCGAAACGGGATTTTTTGCAAATTTTCTCATATTTTGAACAAGAAGTGGCATAGGAAAATCAGAGAAAAATTCTTTAGTTTTTAGTTTCTTCAAATATTTTGAACAAGAAGTGGCACTTGCTCCTTACTTGCACTTTGATTCTTGCTCACGCTTCCTACTCGCACCTGTAACACTTGTTTGTTTTCTAAAACAAGAAAAAAGTGAGGCTTACTCGTAGCTCATACTCAATTAGATAAATGAGATATAATTATTAAAATTTAATAAACTTAAAAAATACGTTAAAAACATAAATAATTTTTCTAATTTAAATTTCTTTTTCTAATAACATTTTTTTTAGAGATTCATATTTTATAATTCTCTTTTATTCAAATTTCAAAGTACTTAACAAGATTCATATTTTAATTCTCTTTTATTAAAATTTTGAAGTACTTGATAAAAAATTGATGCTTCCTTATAATAATAATAAAATTTCTTACAAAAATCTATCCAAGTTTTTTAATTCATTATAGTTGTCATCTTCAAACATTAATTTTGCCCATATATGATAATGTTTATATATATATATATATATATATATATATTGGAGGCCACTCCCATCACAAAACTTTACATTGTTGCCATTGTTTCCAAATTAATTAAATCATATCTAGTTTGTCTTTCTATCAAGGATAATCTTCATTTGTCATTCAATTAAAGCTATTTTTGACCTTCCTCAAACTACTATGTTTTCAAAATCAACTTATTGATATTATTTGCATTGGAAGATAAAATCTCCCACAATGAAGATCAACACCGCATATGGCTAAAATATTTGCTTCTTCGTTCTCTTTTCTATAAATATGTTTCCATAACATGTCAATATCCTAAAATCTCTTTTTTCAAGGGTCTTATTCATGTCCCTAATATTCTAAGATATTATTTGCATCATCAGTTTTAGTTTTTATTTGCTAAGATCAACACCGCATATGGCTAAAATATTTGCTTCTTCGTTCTCTTTTCTATAATTATGTTTCCATAACATGTCAATTTCCTAATATCTCTTTTTTCAAGGGTCTTATTCATGTACCTAATATTCTAAGATATTATTTACATCATCAATTTTAGTTTTTATTCGTGGGCTTAGCCCACTTCTTGTTCACACTTGAGATATTTGTTTTTGTTTTCCATATCAATATCCCTCTGAGTTTCATTTTATTTATATTTTTTTAGATCTTCCTCTCATCTTTTAATTCCCATGGGCAATTCCATCTTCATCAATTCTTTGAATTTTTCATACTATTCATTGTGAGACTTATCATCAACAGGTTTATCTTACTCTGAAAAATCTGAAACGCAAGGAATGACCTCAAACCCTAGAGTGCAAAGACTTTCCTCCATAATAATTTTTTTCTTGATAATAAGGGGTTGTACTCGAGTCCCCCACCCTTGACAAATTACATCTTTCTTCTTTAGAGCTTGAGAGTTTACAAATAGATACACTTCTCATCTCAATTGAGATGTTATAGCTAGAAACCTACATCATTTTACATAAAATGTTTGAATTCTTGATTTTCATTTTCTGGATCTTTTCAAATTTTTGTATGAATACAATTACTCCTATGAATACAATTACTCCTGAATTTAGCATCTTTCTTGACATATTCCTATAGCAGTCTTCACAATGCCAAAACTTCACAGCTACTATCTATGCCTTGCATCTTAGTAGAGTAATATTTCCAAAACATCACACTATCATAGTCCGCTTTACCAAATCTGAATTGCTAGTTTCCTTCCTCGTTGAAGTCATAGCCCTTCATTGCTCTTCCCATCGTTCAAACCCTAGTTGGCAAATATTTGCAATTTCATTTTTCGCGACTTGAAAAATCGTCACTGCCCTTGTTTCGAATGGTTGAATTCACAGGGTCGCATCTCCCTCAATATTGTTCAGATTGTTACATATGACCACTCATTTTAAAGCTATTCATATTTTGCACAAGTTGGTCCAAGAATCAGTTGAATCGGATAACTCTTCGCGAAGATAAGGCTCCTAAAATATGAGACATTTTTTTAGGAAAAAACCCTAATCCTTCACACTTCGCAATTTCATTTTTCGTGACTTGAAAAATTGTCACTGACCTTGTTTCAACTGGTTGACTTCACAGGGTCCTATCTCCCTCAATATTGCTTGGATTTTTGCATATGACCACTCATTTTAAAGTATTCAAAGTCTGCACAAGTTGGTCCAAGAATCAGCTAAATCGGATAACTCTGCGAAGATATGGCTCCTAAAAGATGAGATGTTTTTCAAAGAAAAACCCTAGTCCTTCGCACTTTACAATTTCGTTTTTCTCATTGTAAGCAGCCTTCCACACTCCTTTAGCCTTCCTAGCCTTCCACTCAGCATCCTACCTTCTGTTGCAACTCCTTCAACCAACCTAGCTTTCCACACTCCTTCAGCCTTATCAACCTTCCATGTTCCTTCAGCCATCCCAACCTTTTGTTGTAGCTCCTTCAACCAATCCAGCCTTCCACACTCCTTCAACCAATCCAGCCTTCCACACTCCTTCAACCAATCCAGCCTTCCACACTCCTTTAGCCTTGACACTCCAAAGATCAACTCATTATTCAACCTTCCACGCTCCTTCAGCCTTCAGATTTGTTGATCGTTAAAGCATCAGACCATTTGCCAGGCCATAATAATTACCTTCTTATACTACCCTAAATTGCTATGGATATTCTCCATCCTCATTTCTTTATGATGTTATTTTTGAAACTGTAAGGTGCAATGGATAACTTCTACACTAATTTCATTTTTCTTGCAAGGAGAGGATTTTATACTACTTGAGTTAAATGAAGACAATTTACTTGAAATGAAGTTTACCTTTTCAACCACCTTTGTTTAGAACTTTTCCTCCACATCTTCCTTTGCACCTTTAATTCCATATGAATTTGAACTTGCACATTATACTTTCTCATCCCTTGTATCCTTCTTAGTTTCTCCTAACTATTGATATAAGTGAACTATGATGGCCTTTGCCATCTAATGTTGGAGATAAGTTTTTTTGGTTTTTTTAATGAAATATCTTTGATCTAATCCAACTTCTACTATAGTATGATCTTCTTACTTCATCTTGAAGTTTGCCTCATACCCAAAATTGCCTCTTTCATTTTCACTTCGCAATCTCTTTTCATGTGATCAATCTCATAACATCTATGGTATTAGAATGCAATGTTTTCATAATCCACTTGATGACTCAGTCTCTTGATTCAAATTTAATTTTAATGGTTTTTGGAAAAGGTTTTGAAATATGTATATCAGCCATATCCAAGTATATACATGTTTTTGTTCCTTAGGAGTTGCTCCCTCCTGGATGAACCCCTAGGGTAGTCAATATTCTTCAAAGCATCCTTACTGATAAGTTGATATGGAAGTCCAAAGAGGCTAACACATACTATAAGCATTTAGTAGTTTATCTCCAAAAAAAAAACCTTGCTTTATTGTATTAAATATAATACATCTCTTCCCTTAAATCATAGAACACCACCCATTATTTTATCCCTAATATTGAATTTGACGAGTGGTAAGGAAAAATCCTTTCAAAAAAAAATCATGAAGTTAAATTTAATCCCACTCCCACTTTGTGGAACTTACATATTAACTTTGTCCCTAATATTGAATTCAATGAGTGGTAAGGCAAAATCCTTTCAAAAAAAAGTCATAAAATTAAATTCAATCTCCCACTTCCACTTTGTGGAACTTACATATTAACCTTGTGCTTTTTAAAACCATTATATTATGCTCAATCATCTCATCCTTAATAATAATAACTTCTACATCTCATCCTTAATAATCACTTCTAGCATATCCCATGAGAAATATTGTAGAGGGATATATCTTTGGGTTTTCATCCAAGAGACCCAAGTTCAAACCCCAGTACAACGGGATCGAGACCCCTTTCAAAAACCCATGGATTGAGACCCTCTTCAAAAGCATGTGCTTTACCCTTAAAAATTTGTGTCCCGTGAGGGATACTGTAGTGGCGTCTTTGGGTTTTCATTCATGAGACCCAAGTTCAAACCCCTGTATGAGGGGACCAAGACCCCTCATAAAAACCCGTGTTTTTAACTAAAAATTTTTGAAGTCCCACAAGGATATTGTAGTGGTATGTCTTTGGGTTTTCATCCCAAGACCCACATTCAAACCCTAGTAAAAGGGGCTGGAACACCTTTCAAAAATTCGTGCTTTACCCTAAAATTTTACCCAAAAGGGATAGGTCGATTGGTAGTGGTCAAGTGCTTGTTGATAGGTTGACCCAGTTCGATTCTATAGACAATCGAGGATCCTATTGACTTTGTATTTATCCAATAGGCTAGGAATTATTGAGGTTCCCTACACACCAAAAAAAAAAAACACTTCTAACATAACATCTATTGCCTATATCAGACTACATTCACTCTTTCTCTTGTCACCACCTTGAGCATCCCTACCTCCACCTAGAACATCCTTATTTCTAACTAAGACTTTGCTTAATTTTTCAATTTTCCCTAAATACATAGCGCAAGAAAAGGTGAACCTCTCTCTTGGCTTGCACTCATTGTAGCTTTTATTGAGAAACAATAATATTAATAAATAAATAAATAAATGTTTTTACCATAATTGTGTCTAGATTTTACAATATTTAATAAATTTATTTATTGAAAAAAAGAAAGCAAACTTTTATACGATCACATAATGCATGCCTAGTGCCAACTTGCATTATCAAAATTTATAGGTAATACTATTTTTACAATTTGTACATTAGAGTTTTTTTAAACGGTTATATGAAATTGATACAAACCTCACCTATATCACATCGTGACCACATAGTGGTATTACAATAGCTTAACAAGTACAAGTGTATCACTTGGCAAGACTCAAAGTTGAGTCTTCTCCTAGGAATTTAAGAGGTCGAGCTCATGCCATTTGATTGTATATTGCATTTAATGGTTATAAAATCACTATCTTTTTTAATCAATGGGTGCCTCGACTAGTAAACACTTGTAAACATTTTCAAGTACTGTATTTGACGATTTGTAATGTTTATTTTGTTTTAACTTTATTAACTCAACCTTTTTTAAAGCATTTGTTTTTGTTCAAGATCACTCTGATCTCTTGACAGAATGTTACAACTGAATGGCATATAACCTGTGTTGCAAGATATTGTTGCTCCTCTAGCTTTTCCTTTCCTCATGAAAATATAAAGTGAATATCGAGAAACTCGGTGTAATTGATATATTACGTGTAGTGACTCGGCGCGATGAATTCTTAATCAACAAGTTAAATAGAGTACAAGAAAAAAATTAATGTTTCCAAAAATTAAAATTTACCACTAAGATCCTAATATTTGCATATGCTCCAACTTTCTCCCTGTGATATGTTGATGGCAAGTGAATAGAGATGCCCAGTTGTTATCGTTGTCCATGTTAACATTATACATATCTATCTATCTATATATCTTGCAGGGCAAGCTTTTGGTTGTCTTTTCCCATTGTAAGGACACAATATGCGGTTAGTCATTTTCCTTTAGTTATGGCCCTACCTCGCCTTTAAATCTCATTCATTTCTTCTAGGACTTGAAACCTGAACATGATTATCACATTAAAACAGCACTATAATGTAAACCTACAAGTATAATTATTAGGAAAACCAGTCAGCAAATTTTTAGAACTGTTCCAATAGTCTATTTACCAGACATGAAAGGCAAATTCTTTAGTATAAAAACTGAGGGTGCAATATCTGTTGGAGAATCCATGCATTCCAAAGTATACGAAAGGATAGAGACAGAGAGATTGGAAAAAGGAATATTTTGCAAAATAGAAATGGATAACTCAGGTGACGATCAAGTCATCAAAGATGACTACAATGAGCAAATGAAATGCCTTCATATAGGTTCAAGGTGATGAGGTCAACAAAACTGGGCCTCACCCACAAGATACAAAATAATAATAATAAATTCCCAAGAAAGCTCTTTGACCCAAAAGATCATTTTACAAGGGCCTAACAAGCGTATTTAGACCCAATAGGTCATTTTACAAACTGGAATATGGGCCTGACAAGCGTATTTATACTAACTGGCATTTCCCTTAAAGATAGTTTTGAGGGACAAGATAAGTGACATTATGCAACCATCCCTCCTTAACAACAGCTTTCTGAAGGCCCATCATGCCTCCAAATGCAATGAACTCCTCAATGAAAAGGGCTGGTGAAGATGTCCACCACTTGGTCTTTAATCCTGAACAATAACAGAAATGATCTTTTCCTGCACTCTCTTGGAAATAGAAGGCATGGAACAAAATGTGCTCCAGCCAATTATGCGCAACTGGGTTCTCCTTTACTCAGATGGTGATGTTCTTGTCATAATAGATGGTAGTCACTTTCTTTTGTAGGTGTCCAATGTCCTCGAACAGTTCCTGTGCTAGAAAGAGTGCTCCTCTATAACCTCAGTGGTTGAAAAATCTATAGTTGATTGCTTTATGAACAACAAAGCAATACACCCCAATCCAAGGTTGAAGACATCCTGAAGAAGACTTCCTTGAATCCATGCAAATGCACAATCAAAATCAGTAGAGCTTGTCCATGCAATTGGACCACCTTAAACACACTTGTCCCCCCCATTGCAGGCGTATCTTTCAAAAATCTTGCAATCTGCTTTGTTTTGTACAAATGACTATCCCTCAAATCTTGCATGAACCTGGAAACAAGACAAACTGCAAAGGTAATATCAAGACAAGTACAAGTGAGATGGATCAAGCTAACAGTGTTTCACCAAACAATTGGTTATATTATTCTTGATCGATTTGACCCTTAATAGGTATGGTGTAGAGCAAGGCCAACAATTATCCATCAAAAAGTGCTTCAACAAATCTGCAACATGCTTCTGTTGAGATACATAAATCCCATCCAACAGTAGCAAGGCTTGCAAGCCAAGGAAGAAGTTTACAAGGCCCAAATATGACAACTCAAAGCTAGATTTGATGTTTACTTTCAATCTGTGAAGCAAGTCAATACTAACACCACTCAAAATCAAGTCATCCAAATAAACAACAATGATAATCTCCTTGTTACTATGCTTGACATAGATATTGTGGTCAAATTCACGCATTTCAAACCCAAATCACAAAGAAACATGTCAATCTTTGCATACCATGCACAAGGAACTTGCTTCAAGCCCAACAAAGACTTCTTTCAATCTGCAGAGACATCTCTAATTGCCCTTTTGGACAAAAATTAATCTCCTCGTCCCCATGTCCATGCAAAAAGGCACTCTTCACATCTATTTGTTAAAATCCTCCCATCCAAAGTTCTTGGTGTAGTCAATTCCATCTTCTTGAGAATAGCCCTTTGCCACAAGTGCCTTTCAATGGCACCAACCAAAGTGAACTCGGTCTTATAGACCCATTTGCACTTCACAACATCTTTCCCTTTGGGGTTAGACGATAATTCCCGAGTTCCATACTTCAGTAGGAAGTTATGTACTCCTCTTATTGTCTCATCCCTCTCATCAATGCCACCACCATCCTCATATCATTGGGGACCACTAGCCTTGATCTCCCTTTCCACAAGAACAATAAGTACCCTCCCTTTCCTTCAAATGATGTTAGTTGATTCTCCAATATTGACATTGTCATCAATTCCAAAGTCACAACTTTTGCACAGAAAATTCCATATGGTAGGTCTAGAATACAGAAAAAAAACAGTCCATAAATCCATGCCAGGAAACTATGGTAATTCATGTAATTATATATATATATATATGAGATTTGTGAGATTGAAACAGGCCCCACCCATATTACATCATGACTACATAGTGGTATTACAACAGCTTGGTCATTATGCATATTTTGCTTGGCAAGAATCAAACCTAGGTCTCCTCTTTGAAGGTCGAGAAATTTAACCGGTTAAGCTCATGCCATTTGAAATTTAAAAATTTAAAATAATACATTTAAAATATAAAAATAATAACAATAATACAAACCCACAAAACCTTACCATAAGATCCTCTGCCTTGAACCCTTGAACCCTAGAACCCTCTATAACATGATGGACAAAGATGTTCAACTATTTCTTATTAACATATAAGAATGCCTGACTTATCATATTCAGAGTGTTTTAATGCAGTTCTTGTAGTGCCTTCATTATTAAAGAAAACCCTTTACTTCAAAAGTTCTATGTTTATCCTATTTAATTATTTTTAATATTAAAAAAACCACTTCCTTTCACATTCTCCACCTCACAGTGAATACTCACACACACTGCCAACATTTGTCATAAGTCATTTCAAACTCACATGGGAGAATCACGCTTTTGTTGCACAATCTGAACCCCAATTTAAGTTTCTTGAACAAGACATAGTTGGAAATCCTAGTTGGACCAACTAGACGCACTCACATAGACAAGACGATGAGTGTCATCCAAGCTCAACTAACACGTGTAATGTGCACAGTGTAAAGGAATGGGGAGGCATGTCACCCATAATGGATATAATGTATTTCCTGCCAGCATGGCTGATAATTCCCTCGGTTTTGGCACCACTTTGCTCTGTGACATAGCTTAAATTGGCCAAATTCACACCCAACTCTTCAGAGTCCCATTTTTAAGCAGTTTGCTCGAAGGGCCTGTGCCAAACGTGGAGGGTGTAAGTCCAAAATAATTGCCAAGTTGTTTGTGGTCACTTATCTAGTTGGCTTGTGCTTGTGTGTGCTAATGGAAGAGAAGCACCCGCTTTTGAAATACCCCAATAGTCCTCAGCTCACTGCAAGCTTGTGTGTAAACGTTCATGTGATCTAGTATAGGAAGTTCAGCACCATTCAGGGATCCATCGTGAGGCATTTCTTGGAGTCATTAGGGGGTTGTCCTTAGGGCAGGTATCAGGTAGCCCTCCATGTAAGCCTAATGGAAAACGTCAAAGGGCTAAAAGGGAAACGCCAACAAGGAAGTCGTTGCCTCCAAAACATGGCTAAGGGAGTAGAAGCACAATGAGGCACATTCCCTCCGCAAGTTGCTCAAGAGGTCCAACATTGCAACCCTGGCAATATACTTCATGTTTTTCTGTTTTGATGTTGTGTATCTTAAGTTACAGTAAAAATTCTGAAAATTCTGTAATATGGACCGTATTTCCTAACCATGATCAATTCCCACAAATGGAAGGACATACTATTTCCATAGGTGTTAAGAAGACCCCCCCATCTTGTAAAAAAGCTCCCACATCATCAGTAACCTCATATGTGATAAGATTAGAATGTTTTCCTGCTTTGTAGCTTTCCTTCTTTCTAACTAGAAATTTCCAGTTAGCATTTTTCATATGCTTTGTTGCCTTATCCAGTGAGCACATTTATAACCTTGTACATCTATATGAACATTCCAATGTAGAGTGTAAATCATCAGTTTTGGCGGATATCTTCTCTCATTTGCTCTTCAGTCTTTGCTTTCTGCTGTTTGTATTCCAGTGAGTGCATGCTGCTGTTATAATTTTACTGCAGGGACATATCATTTGATATAAAAGCTCTTTTGAGGTCAACACATCCTTGCTCGATTGAAATTCATCCTTACTAAGTTTGCTCAGCCTCAAATAGAAATTAGTTGTGGCAACCTGCCCTGCTGTTCAGTTTGCTGCTTCTGCATTTGCTACTGCAGGCCGCTGTCTGTTTTTTCTTCATCCCCTGCAAACCAACATTCTCCCTTTTGCTTTTTAGGAGACTTGTCCATCTGTTTCCTGCAAATTACTGCGTTTTTGGAGTCCTTGCAATTTTCTTCAAAAAAAAGAGGAAAAAAAAAAGTTCCGCTCACAGTATATCTGTTTTCTGCAAATTGTTGACTTTGGAGCCTTTCCTTTTTTTCTGCAAATTACTGTTTTTCTTTTTCTTTGGCTTTTTGAGGCTTCGTTGTAGTACTTTTCTATTCCCCCCACCCCACAGTTCTACACTTAACTCTGATTTAATTCAGTTTTTGATCCAAGAGTTGAACAATCAGCAACAGCAACAGCAACAGAATGAGTTTCAGCTGAAACTCATGGATCAAATGGCAAATATGTTCCAACTTCTCATGGGACAACAATCTGTCAGTTCTCCCTCTTCAGCTGTCTCAACTGCCCAACCGGCTTTCAAATTGGACACCAAGATACCCATTCCTCATTTTGATGGCACAATCGATGGGGATAAAGTGGATGCTTGGATTTGCAGTCTAGAGGCATACTTCAAGACACAACCCCAGCTCATGTCAGCACAAAAGATCATGGTGGCTGAAGTCCATATGAACAATCAAGCCCTCACTTGGTAGCAATCCCACGTCAAGCCTCTAGAAGCAACAAAAGCAACCGAAAATTGCTACATGCAAAGATTTCCAAACCACTCTTTGGACTAATTTTGTCCCATTGGATATGCAGATGGTTGGCTTAATCTTCATCAAAAATCGGGTCAATCAGTCAAGCAGTACATTGAGGAGTTCAATCGACTCTCTAGCAAGTTGGATGTGGTCGATCCTAATAATGTTCTTCGCATCAAATTTGTCTCCGAATTGTTTTGTTATCTTCAAAAGTAGATAGGGCTTAAAACTTGTACTTATTTAGAGCATGCATGCCGACTTGCTCTAAAGGTAGAAGCTAGGCAGCAAGAGAAGAACACCAATGATTCTTTTGCGTCTTGTGAAAATAACACTTCTACCCCAGCCAACTTCTCAAAGGTTGCAATTGTACAAGAATGGAAATTGGAGGAGTGATCCTTGATAATGGCAGTCAAAAGAACCTAATTGCATAAAAACTGGTGGATGACCTTCGTTTTCCAACTACAAAACATCAATGCCCATACCCACTGGGATGGGTTAAGAAGGAAGGGCAGCCTATTCTTGTCACTCACCAGTGTTTTGTAACATTTGACATTCGGCCATTCCATGACAAGATGGTATGCAAAGTCACCCCATTGGATTGTTGTAGTTTGCTACTTGGAGAACCATATCAATATGATCATAAGGCTGTTTTTGATGGGTTTCACAAGACCTACCTGTTGCACAAGGATGGTAAAGTGTATAAATTCACTACTTCTAATAATCCTTTGCTTTTTGGTAGACCTGCAATGAAACAAGTCAATTTGCACAAATTTCTTACTCTTTGTACCCTTGGGGAAGATGCTCGTTGGATTGCTCCTGTGCTTGATCCCCCACACCTACAACAACCATTCATCCTTAAGACAAATGGTTCTCAGAATGCCCTTGATGCGATTCTTAAGGAAGGAGGACATCCAATCAATGATGGCTTTCAACCCTTGGCCACAATTCCAGTAGCTCTTCCACCTCCACATTCGACCCACAAACAAAAGGAGCAAAACAGAGCTTATTCCTTCATAGAAAACTTGGTAAATCTTCACGCCAAAGTTCAGGTTATTGTTCAGCATCCACAAAACACATTCAAGGCACTTCATGATGGACTTCGAGTACCTCATTTTTTCCAAGTTGGTGACCATGTTTGGCTTCAATTGGACAAGCATAGGTCTCACAACCATGTCACTTGGAGGAGGAAATTTCTGTCACTCATCCTGAAGATCTTATTCTCATTTTTTCAACCCTTGGCCCTATTCCAGTATCTTTTCCACCTCCACATTTGAACCACAAACAAATGGAGCAAGACAAAGCTTCTTACTTCCTACAAAATCTGGCAAAGCTTCACACCAAAATTCAGGTTGTTCTTCAGCATCCACAAAACACATTCAAGGCACTTCAAGATAGATTTGAGTACCTCATTTTTTCCAAGTTGGCATGACTTCAATTGGACAAGCATAGGTCTCACAACCATGTCACTTGGAGAAGGAAATTTCTATCATTCATCCTGAAGATCTGATTCTTCAGTTTCAGCAAACTCTGGTGGATAATAGTTTGCTTAACGTCCAGATTCCTCACCTATTATAGAAGTTGGGGACAACTTCCAATAAGTTGTATATTAGAATGTTTTTAGTATCATCATTATTAATTTGTTGTTATAATTTTCCCTTAGGGACATATCAATATGTCACCCTGTTCACAAGTATCATCAACCATATGTGTCCCTCTTCAACTAGAGAGAGATCAATTAAGGGGTGGATTAGGTCAAGCCTCAAGTAAAGTAGAACTTGAAATAGTCTTGTAAACATGACATCATGATTAACAATTATCTCATCCTTCCTCGGACCAAGAGTCAAGAGGCCTTTGAGTGATCATCGTATCTTACCATAATCATTAGAGCACTCTCCGCATCCAACATCTTCTTCTTCCCATCTAAAACTTTGGCATAAGCAATGCATCCAAAGTACTAAAAATAATCAATTGTGTGCTTCATGCAAGACCACTTCTCAAAAATTGTCCTTGAATGCTTTCATGGGAACCCTCTTAAGCATGTAAGTTTCACTAATAATGACCTCTTATGATGCTTATGCATACGTCTAACCATCTCAATCATGACCTTGTTCTTCCTTTCAACAACACCAATTCATTGTGGGATGTAGTTGCAATTCTGTTGCCATGAGATTCTTCATTTTTTCAAAAAACCCTCAAAAGCCTCATTGCTATATCGACACTAGATCTCAACTCCTATGCACACTTTCATTCTCAACCAATGACTTGAAAAACAGATTTTTGGTTCTTTAGGAGGACCCAAGCCATTTGTAGTCATGGTTGAAGGTAAACACATACCACTTGTCTCCAATAGAAGTATTGTTCACATCACAATGGTCGCTATGCACTAGCTCAAATTGGGCTTGACCCCTTAACACTTTGACCTTTTCAAATGGTCCTTGATGATGCTTCTCAAGAACATGCCCCTCACAAACTCATTCATGACAATTCAGCAAGGGTAGACCATGGACCACATTTTAATCGCGCATCAATTAAAAGCTCCTACAGTTAAAGTGCCCCAACTTCTCCCGCTACAATGCTTTGACAACATTGGATAAGAAACTTCCTCTCTTCATCTTGAGATAGAAAACCATTGAACATGCTAATCAAAAGCAAACAAGGCAATAACATGAAAATCTTGCATGGTGTCTTTCACCACACACTTAGTAGGTCAAAATTCGTCCTTATTCCCCATAGATCCCACTTAAGCCAATAAAGAAGTTTACTATTAAAATTTAGGTTATATTATTCTTGATCAATTTGACCCTTAATAGGTATGGTGTAGAGCAAGGCCAACAATTCTCCATCAAAAATTGGCCCTAGACGTCTGGCCTGCTGCCTAGACGTCTGGCCAAGATGTCTCGCAGCCCAGACGTCTGGCCTGCTGCCTAGACGTCTGGCCTGCTGCCTAGACGTCTAAGGAAGTAGACGTCCAGATAGACGTCTAACGCAGAAGACGAACAGGTTCGGACTCCTCCTTTGGGAGCGGAAATGAACAGTTTTTGGAGGCTTCCGCCAGGAGAGGAAACGAACAGTTTGAGTCTTCCTTCTGCTCTATAAAAGGGGTGTGATCCCTTGCATATGTAAAGTTGTTGAAAACGTTGAGAAACGTGAATGTAAAGTTTGCTGAAAATAATAAAAGGAGAAGTTGTCATTGCCCCATGGTTTTTCCTGCACCTTGCAGGTTTCCACATAAATCTCTGTCACTTGTGTTGTTGTTTGTTTTTTCTGTTATTGTGTTTCCTCTTGCAGGTATAAAATCTTAAGTTTTTCCTAACAAAAATTAATAATAATTTAAATCTGGTTAAAAAAAAGAAAATTTAATCAAACTAATCAGTTAATAGTCATACAAACATCAATTGTATTCATTTAATAAGTTATTATCATTGCATATTTTTCATGTTTTATTCTGTCTGTCTGTACATATGACAGCTCTTTCTACCCTTGACAGTTAACTACAAAGATTAGATAAGGTGCAACATATCAACGTCTAATGATCATTGTCTGATTTGTAAGTAACAATTGTACTTTTTTTTCTCAGCCTTTATAAATCCTCGAGCCAACATTTAGACTACTCAAATATTTAGTGTCTGGTTCAAGGCTTCAAGTATAAAGACCAAACATTATCTACAACTGCAAGCAGTACTGGATGTTAATAGAAACCTCCTCACACATACAATCATGGCCTTGATGTATTACTGAAAAATACAACATGTCATCAACAACAAACATGGAGGAAAGAGATACTAATCAAAGCAGCTATCTTAAGTAGAATCATCTTTCAAAAGATGCCTCAAATAGAAGATTTCTATCATTCCACTGTTGCATGTAATACAGAAGAAATTTATGCATATTATTCATTCTTGACATTCACTCAATGAGGACAAAATTTAGTAACAAGAAGGCTTTCCCTTGGCCAACAAGGTGACATTTAACTGCAAGATAACCATTGCTGGCACTGTAGAAAATGCGAAACATATATTCCAGCATAAACCAGCAGAGTTCTGTTAGCAGTACCTTACACATCTTCTGTACCGCCTGAATCACTTACTTCAAGTCCAGCCAGTCACATCATAGATTACACACAAAGAACTAAATCAGTATCACTGCCTCCTTTGCCTCTTTATTCTCTCAAGAGCACCCATGGGCTCTTCATGTTCTCTTTGTTTTCCATCCTTGTCTCCTTCCTTATCATGCCTCTTTGCTTTGTCTGCCAAGTCTCCAAAAACAGCAGCTGGGACATCCATTTGTGCAACTTCAACCCTTTCATCATTCTCATCCTCTGCATCAGTCTCTTCTGGTAATTCAATATCTTCCGGGTTAGCGGTTACATTCCTACCCCCATCTGCAGAGCGTGTCACACCTTCTTGGGAGTCCACTCCAGCACTAACAAATCCTAATGTTCTCATTCCATCTTTAGTAGCTGTGCTGGAAACAGATGCAGGAGCTAATTGTCTTTCCAAAACAGCCATCTCATCTTCAGGCACACCAGCTCGCTTAAGCGTGTCAACTGTCTCCTCTAGAGTCAACTTGCCTTGATCCTTTTGCATCAAATTTTCTGGAAGTATGAAATGTGTCTGCAAAATAAAATGCAGAGTCAGAAAAGAAAAAGCTTAATAAACCTCAGTAAAGTGATTGTGTAATATGACAAAAGCAAACAGCCATACATAGATAGAGTTTGCCTAAGAATTTGAACAAATTTCTTGTCAATCATTAAGAAGTCAATAACACTTCAAGTGCATATGGAAAATGATCAGATTTGTTTAAAAAAAAATTAGAAGTATTCTTCAAAATCCCCATTAAAAGGATAAAGCATGGGACAAATTATAAAATAATGCAAACCTGGCTGTAACTAGCTTGCACACTGCGTTTGATTCGAAGCATTTCCCTGAACGTGTCCTCATTTCCATGTTGCACTTCAAACTCATGCCACTTGTTCCAAAATTCAAGGTCAGAACGAGGATCTGCTAACTGTGAAGCATAAATATAAACAGCACGTGCGCGGTCAATCTCTCCAAGTTTTCTCTCCAGCTCAGCAAATTTCATACACATAACCTTAACATATTTGTCTGGCAGGCCTGATTCAATAGCTTGCTGCAAGAGAAAGAAGAAAAATACAGACTTCAGTGAAGGGGAGATTAACTAAAACCAGAAAAATATTAAAAAAATAAAAATGAGTTTCTAAGAAAAAAGTAACCCAAAAGGGAGAGGTTAACTGAGACTAGGAAAAAAATTGCTGTTCTTAGAAACTAGCTCGAACGTAAAACTAACCTCATATATTTCCCTTGTTTTAGGAACACCAAAGTTTTCAGCTGCACGAGCTATATAAAGATCATAGATCTCCATCTTCTCATGGTCAGGAACAGCCTTTGCAGCACGGTCATATACTTTCATTGCATGTCGTGCAAGTCCATAGTCCTCTTCCAATTTGGCATATTGCAAATACAATGTTTTCACATTTTCTGCAGGCGCCTGAAAGAATAGTAAATGTATATAATTCCTTCGACATAAATCTTTCATAATTCAAGGGAATCAAAGTGCAGTAATGTTTTGAAAGAAAGAAACATATGCATGTTTTTTTTATGTCATGACAGCAATAAATAACATTTGAAACAACAAAGTGCAAGTTGATACACAAGGAAGATAGTGCATGTATTTTTTTATGTCATAACAGTAATAAATGACATTTGAAACAACAAAGTGCAAGTTGATACACAAGGAAGATAACAATATAACAAGATATAGGAGTTGAAATTCCATTCTACATTTACTATCAACTAAACAACATTTTTAATTCTGAAAAAAGTCTTTAAATTTTTTTCAAGCAAAAATTTGAAATTATTTCATTAATAACAGTTACTTCCTTAGTAAGCTGCAAGCTTACTGCAGTGGTAAGGGCTTTGGCCTCTCTTTGAGAGATTCAAGGTTCAAACCCCACTCAATATGTGGGGACCAGAACCCCTCATAAGAACCTGTGTAAACTCATTAAAAAGCAGATACTCCCTTAGTAACTAAGGGTCAACTCTTGTCAAGCATGATAAATGCATAATTGTCAAGTTGTTGTAATACCACTATGTGATGATGATGTAATACGGATGTGTCCTATTTCAATCCCACATAACCAATAAAAAAAACAGTTACTCCCATAGTTTAGCCCTAAAAGAAAAGTTTTTCATCTCTTTTAATATCTGGCACAAAAATCTTAAAATTCTCTTTGCTAACAAAAGGTTAACTGTCATGAACTCCTACCATAATTCAGCCATGAGCATAAAAAGGCCAGTATAGTTGCCGGGTGTCCAAAGAAAAGCAAAAAGCAATGAGTTTGCCATTCTAGCTTACTCTAGTGAAATAGTGATAAGCCTGTGATGTCTGAGAATAAAGATAATGACAAGATGTTAATAAAAAAAAAGGAAAGGAAAGGAAAGGTCCGAGGTGTAGACCAATTGGTTCATCCAAACCCCATAAGGGGGGCGGAGGTCCAAGGTTCAAATCTCGGGCCTCGCCGGACTGAACGCTTGTCCCTTTCCTAGTGCTTTCAGCGGCGTAAAAGGTTTAAAATGATTGTGGCATGGTGGTTATAGGGGCGGACTGCGCGAAGATCTGTGTGGCGGCTTCTAGGGCGGACAGCGCAGAATACTGTGGCGGCCATAAAAGCTGGACAGCCTGCCCGGATTCGTGGCGGCTACCGATTCCACCATGTAAATTAAAAAAATAAATAAATAAAATAAATAAATAAATAAATAAAAAGGAAAGGAAAATAATCTGTAATGTGTAAGATGATATGTGGCAATATTCATAATGGGCAACTTTTGGATTGCACTGATTAGGACTTCCTGCAAGATCAGAGTACATTAAGAAATGGGCACAGTGAAAGCAATAATGCTAGGTCACTGGGATATGGAAACAGGAAATGACAATTTTCCCGTAACCCCCAGATACGAAACAGCACAGATACATCCATATAATTTTATTCTTGCTTTTGCACATTTTAAATATATAGCTATTTAAGTTATAGAACATTGAACATTAAAAATCAAATCAGTTTAGAAACTAAGTAAAACTGTAGATCATGTAAATATAACTGATAAACTGTAATAATGAAATTTTAGGTTTTGGAAAAAAGGAAGTAGCACAAGGTGCATATAATCAGGTAAGTGGACAGATATTCTTAAGGAATTGGACAGAAGATAACAGTGTTAGCAAAGCAAAATGATACCAAAAGTTGACTTTTGTAAAGAACAAGAAAAGAGGGTTCAAAGGATGGTTTACCGATTAATGTTTCAAGCAAGAGTTTTATTATTGGCAAGGTAGGAAAAACACTTGTCAAGAAAATGATTAACGAGCTCAGTAGGCCAGAAGTGCTATAATGTTTTGCATTCCTTGGAAAGTATGGCATATCATGATGGAAAGCACAGGGAAAAAATTTAAGAATCAAGGCAACTATTATTGCCCGTTCTCCATGGGGAAAAGACAAGCATAAGCAATTATACATTAACCATTTCTAAAACACTTTGTAATTGGGAGATTTCGTAGACAGACAAGACACAGTCAACACTAAACCACAAACATGCACCTTGTGAAAATATAAAGACTTCAATGAATGATGATAAAGAACCTAAACACTCGAGCTTTCTGAATATTACGAAGAAGAGTAAGCACAATCATACGCTGGCAATTACATGATGCAGGTGACTAAAAGCTTATCCAGACCAGTGACCATTGATAGTCAAATGTGATAAGTTACTAGATATTCACGCAGTGATGACTTCCAAATATGAAGAGGGATAATGCAAGAATTTGTACCTTTCAAACTAAAGAGGATAAGTTACTCGATGACAGATATCTCCTCCAAACAACAAGTCATGTTGGATTTTGAATTCAGTCAAACCAAAGAATGTCAATGAAACTTGTAAAGAACAGTGTATTGCAGTTCCAGATCTCTTGTAAGAATTTCATGTCATGCAGTAATCTCAAACATCCCACTATGACCTCAGAAAGTGTTGCCTCACTGGACATAGTTGTCACCAGTCTATCTGAGTTTCAGATGTAGGAGCTAGCCTTCCTGTGTGAGCCACAGAACAAACTGCAGATGGGCAACTAGGTTTTGCATGGCATGATTTAGAGTATTTAGAAGACTATCACAAGACACTTTCAAAGATGAGATCAGACGTTATATTAGGGTGACTAGTGAACAGGAAAACAAGAAATATTATTTACAAAATCAGCACATATGAAACAGATCCAAATTCGTAACCTATATTTTGCATGTAATATCTTCACATCATTTTACACACCACCTAACTATTCATACAACAACATCTACACCTCTTTTATATAGAAGATTACAAGCCAGAACTATGAGTCACAAACCATATGCTCAAAAAACACAAGACAAAATCACTACTTTACTGTATTCCAAGGTTCCACGAGCCTGGGGGACGGGGGGACGGGGACGGCGGGGGACGGCAGGTCGATTTTAGGGGACGGCTGGTATAATACTATAAAAAATGAAATTTTTTAGAAATTTAGAATAATCTACACATTCAAAATTCTACACCCAACAAAAATGATATTTCATATTACTAATCAATTATGTAAGTGCAGCCATTCATATTCAGATTCGTTACTAACACATAAGTGCAGCCATAATTGAGTCATTTCACATTTTCATGTTCATATTAGTTACTAATTTGCAGCCATTTAATTGTTTCAAGTTCAACAACTATAACTTGAAGGTTCAGCCAAGGATATCAAGTGCAAACAATGTTCAAACAGTCATCATTTTAAGTAATAACAGTCATCATTTTTTCAGCCACCAATGTTCAAACAAAGACTGTCATGTTTAAAAATTTTCAGTCACTAACTGTTCATTGTGTTCAAATAT
Organism: Wollemia nobilis; assembly: GCA_028583015.1. Lineage (NCBI taxonomy): Eukaryota > Viridiplantae > Streptophyta > Pinopsida > Araucariales > Araucariaceae > Wollemia > Wollemia nobilis. Next base: position 1,859,813 of record JAQPPZ010015413.1, read on the forward strand.
GACAGCAATAAGAAATTTGAAATAGTCATAGTATCAATGCTCATTTGCAACAAAAAGACTCAAAACTAAAATAGTAAAGGAGTATTATATTTTCCTACGTTTTGGTATATTTGTATTTGGTCTATTCCAATCCTGTCATATTTCTTAGTAGCCAGAAATGCATGAGGTGACTGTTGTGCTTGTCCTCGAGTCTATTGGATTTGTGCCCTAGTTTGATGGAAAATACTGACCTTAAGATGCTGATTTCGCTTCCTCTAACTTTGACTGCACAACATTTTGCTCTATCCTTGTTTATCTATTTAAAATGTTGCTTAGGGAAGGGAATAGCACTGTGTATATTGTGTTTTACTTCACTTATCAATATACCCTAGTTGTGCTTATTAAACAGGTTAGACTCAAAAGCGTTAGCCTTGCAATGCTTTTATGATTTTAACGTTTTAAACATACCCTTTTGGCTGTATGTTATATTAACCTTTTGGGATGTGTGTGGATGTTAAGGAAGTTTGATGCTCTTTATAATCGCTGTTCCCCCCCACCTTTTTTATACTGAACATTGAGCTTGTATGGCATCCTTTCTGCAATCTTCTGGATGCACTTTCTATGATCTTTGATTCCCAAATCGATCCTGACATGTGGCAGAGATCATAGGGAAATGCATGGTGTGTTTATAGTATTTCTACCCTTCTATTTCATGGCTGTAACAAACCTCTTTTTCAGCCATTTTCTCGGAATTATTTTAGAAGCATTCAACATGTGTTTATGACATTTTGGCTTGACGTGCATGACTGCTGTACTTTGGAGGATATAGGTCTGTTGAAGTTTGTTTAAAACCACCTTTTACCATGCCATATTTGCTTAAGAAGTTGTTTTCATATTTGGCATTGCTATGAAAACTGAAACAATATAGACTATCCCAGCCATGCCATTTTGCTTCATTTATTATTTCAGAACGATAGATATTAATTGAGTTTATATATGGCTAGTTTTATTGGTGAGCTGTAGCTTGCTTTACTTTCGTTATTTCTTTTTGGGACTCTTGAATGCATTTTATCTTGCGAAGGCCCAATCTCAGACCTTGTCTGGGTAGAATGTATATGTGTGATTGTGCAGAATGTAGACATGTGCCTGGGACAGAACTTAACAGTGGTTACTGAATAGAGCAAAACTCTGTCATAAATGATGTGCCTCTCTTAATAATGGAATCCATTTTCTGAGAGATCTTGAAACATTTTACTTAACTCCAAACTGGAGTTGTTGACTATCCAAGCTGAGATGAAAAAATGGCAGTATTTAATAGTTCATTTGTGCATGAAATTCTCGACACTCATGTTGAAAAGAACTATAAACCTATACCTCATGTGGGGGACGGCTGGGCCCCATGGGGGACGCCCAGACCGTCCCCGGGGACGCCCAGCCATCCCCGGGGACGGTCTGGGCGTCCCCCATGGGGCCCAGCCGTCCCGGGGACGGATCGGGCGTCCCCCATGGGGCCCAGCCGTCCCCGAGGACGCCCAGCCGTCCCCGGGGACGGTCTGGGCGTCCCCCATGGGGCCCAGCCGTCCCCGAGGACGCCCAGCCGTCCCCGGGGACGGTCTGGGCGTCCCCCATGTGGCCCAGCCGTCCCCAGGGACGGTCTGGGCGTCCCCATGGACGCCCAAAAAGGGGGACGTCCAGGGGACGGGAGGCCACAGGCCTCAGCCGTCCCCCAAAAAGGGGGACGAGGGGGAAACGTCCCCCTTCCCGGGGGACGCCCCAAAAAGGGGGACGTCCCGGGGACGGGAGGCCACAAGCCTCAGCCGTCCCAGGGACGTTTCCTAGCCGTCCCCCAAAAAGGGGGACGGGGGGAAACGTCCCCCTTGCCGTCCCCCGTCTTGGGGGACGTGGGAAACGGGGGGACGCGTCCCCCGGGGGGGGGGGGACGCGTCCCCGTGGAACACTGCTGTATTCAATATGTATGTCACCTCCAATTAGTAACTACCTACTTGGACACATGACCAGCTGCATTATATATTTATTTATTGTATGGCACTAATGCATCAGGATGCAAGGATAAACTCTAGGAAGCATATAATGGATGAGAGCAGTAAGGGTTTGTGATTGGGAAAGAACAAGATTGAAAGCATATACTCTGCAACGAGTGCTAGAGATCAGCAAGAGCACTATCAGCTTTCATCCTCATTGAGAATACTAGAACACATAAACAAGTAGCATCATGTCTTAGAGGGGAATCTTAATAGCAGCTCTTTAGAACAAATCACCTTTGTAAAACAACCTCAGCTTTTGACGTCCCCGTTGATGCTTCTAAGGACTGAAGACATGAATATCTCCTTCCAAGAAAATAAAATGATGCAAGCCAACGAGCAGCATCTGTAAGAAAAGAGCCCATTGCTGACCTTGACGAGTGTCTCAAGGAAACTGCCTCTTCCCATAAAGAGGAGCAACAAGAAACCCCCGATGTTTCTCTATTCAAGCATTTACTAAAGCAAGAAGACCTTTGAGAAATCCTAATTTGAAGAAAATTTCCAAAGAGCTTAATGAGTGAGCAAGCATAAAAGTCTATGAGAAATCACAATTTAATGAAAATTTCCAAATGGCTTAATGAGTGAGCAAGGAAATTGCCTATTCCCCCACAGTGCAGCAGCAAGAAACCCCTGATGTTGTTTTCTTCCAGCATTAAATCTCTCTAAAGCATAAAAGTCTATGAGAAATCACAATTTAATGAAAATTTCCAAATGGCTTAATGAGTGAGCAAGGAAATGGTCTAATCCCCTGCAGTGCAGCAACAAGAAACCCCTGATGTTTGTTGTCTTCAAGCATTAAATCTCTCTAAAGCAAAAATGTCTTGAGAAATCATAATTTGAAGAAAATCTCTCTAAAGGGCTTGAAAAAACTTGGTGTCCCAGAACATTTTTTTAGTTCTAAATCAAGTTGAAGTGGATTTCTATATTTTCAAACAACATGCTTAACAGCTGTGCAATTAAACTAGATAACATGTCATCTATAAACAATCTGAAATCCATTGTGACAACATTTGAAAATGCGGATTCATAAGAGAAGCCAAAAAAATCTGAAAAATGCAAAAACAGTTAAGAAAATAAACATATGCAAATTTCAAAGTTCTATGTAATCTGAACTCATTAATATGTAAAATATACACAAATAACTCCAAAGCTCAAAATTGCATTCCAAATTTCTTTTGCAAAATAAGGCTCTGGATCAGACCTAAATAATTTGGACAGTCCAAAAAATCCGGTTCAATCTGGATTTGGCCCAGATACGATAGGATTTTGCTACTATGCTGAAATGTTTAACATTGGTATTTCTTGATCTATATCTCTACTCGTTTTCAATATTTTTTTTGGAGGAAATAATGGTATTGAAAACCAAATTGCATGCAGATTTATTTTCGTTTATGTAGAATATCTAATAGACTAATAGTCAAAGGCTGTCATAAATCTCACACTTTTTCCACAACAATAGTATGAAAAAACTTGGATAATGCTCTGTTGGGATTTTGTTCAGCAGTTTGTACACCAAGCTATGTCTATGTAAAGATTAAAAGACAAAAGCATACCATATATCCATCTGGATATAAAGCAGATATGAAATTCTCTTTTTCATGATGTGCTTTATTTAAACAAATTAAAAGGTAAGAGCATACTATGCATTCATCCAATCACTAAAGAAATACAAAATTTTATCTTCTATGCTGTAATTTAGCACCATTCTGCATTCTTGAAAATGTATGTACTATATTGAAATTATTATTTATATTAATATTTTGGTATGTATTATATTCTAGAATACTAATGAATTCTGATAAAAGAGGCCCACCTTCTCCACAGCTTGTTCAAATAAGTCCCTAGCCCTTTCCAACTTTGACCCCTTATATCTGTTTACGAATTTGGAGAGATAGGTCACCCAAATATCCTTGACATGTGGATATTTGAAAATCTTGACCCCTCTTTCATATACCTTGAATGCATCCTCAAAATATTTATTCTCCTGATAGCCAGAAAAATAAGTATCAAAATAAGTAATCATGTGTAATGTGTTTAATCGTGTGTAATGTGTTTGTTGCAAATATTCACTGAACTTCAAAACAAAAAAGAAAACAAAAAAACCCTTTACCTCTAAAAGATGTGCATAGTTTATAATAATTTGTGGGGTAGCAATCTTCAGATCAAGTATCCGTTCATAAACTGCACGTGCCGAATCAAGTGTTCCCAGACTTTCCTCCAAATCCACATAGAATGTCCAAACCTTCAATGACTTGTGCAACTTCATCTGTACTGGTTCATTTCCATCAGCAGCAACTGTACAAAGAAGAGTTACACAATCAGGATATAATGTTCATTTAGTTTATATTAACTTATATTAATAATAATTACCTTAATATGTGTAGAACTATTTCAGTAATAAACTACAGATATCGTTATAATTCCCCCAACCATATACACACAAATTAGGTAGGCTAACCTCTTCTTTTTTGAATATCACAAAATATTTTTCTTGGTATCAGAGCCTTATAGTGTTAGGCTTCAGAGTTAAAATCTGAATCGAAAGACAGCTGTGAGAGCTTCAACCATGGCATTGAGAAAGACATAAAATGTTGCTGCCAAAGTATATGCAGATATTTAAAAAGGATTTCAGATCACATTTAATAAGTCCAATAATTATTAAAAGTCATTTTTATAGCACTGAAGTTTAAAAAGGGGACATAGTGTTTTATATGTTTCTCTACATATTATTTCATCAGGTCAACATATCCAAATTTGCATATAGCAAAAGGATGTCTGCTGATAAGTTAGATCCAAGGAACAACAAGAACTTCCAGAGTCAGACAGTTGGGAAGACATGGCCCAAATGAAATTTTCACACCTTGGAATAGCCTGAACCAGGTTAGAGAATGAATGGCAAGTGCTTCAAATAATGTTCCAGAAAAGAACAGTAGGCAAGTTCACCAAGATGAAAAAAAGTTTCAGACTATGTTTTCAACATGCCAGGTTGGAAATTTTCCACAACACCCACGAAGCCATCTGATCCATGGAAGACAGAAACATTTACAACAGTACAAGAACCAAACAGAGGTCATTTACACACTTTGAGAAAGGAATAAAACCATAGAAGTCGACTATTATGGACTAACACCTATATTCAGTGAAGCTGGAAAATGGAATTGTAGAAGACAAAATTATCAAGAAATTGGTATTTTCAACTGAACTGATGAGGCCAAGAAGACACAGGGCGTAAGAATTATTTTGTAAATCTCCATAAATGTCATCCTGAACTGAATAAAGATATATTTCACTTTTTGATAGGGCCAGGACTTCATGGAACTGAAGAAATATTATCAAGAATTTGTTATTTTTGTCTGAACAGAGTAAGACCACAAAGACTCTGTGCAGCCGAATCAATGTGCAAATTTCCAGAAGTGTCTTTCTGGTCTGAATGAAGATATATCTCACACTCTGATAGGGCTAGGACTTCCCTAGGTTGATGCTCTTGTTCTGCTAGTATCTGCAAATTATTTACAGAAATTGAAATTTTGCTCTTCGAAAATTACTGAAAGGGTGAATTGTTTCTAGTCAAAAATAGAGACCAGAAACAATTTTCCCAGACCCCAATTTATTTGCAGAAAGCCAATCTTTTTAACAAATTGCCAAAATTTTCAACAAAAGGTGAAAAGATCACATATTTTTGCCAAATTTTTCCTAACTAATTGCAGATCATATTTTTTCTGGGCCCTACCAATAAATTGCCAATCGCGATCTTTTAAACTTTGATATCAGAAAATTATTTCAAATCAACTCAAATATGAATATTCAAACAGAACTTTGTGTATTAAACAAACAGAAATTAGGTCTAGTGAAATTAGGCCATTTGTCTAACCAGCGTTTACAAATCATGACTCTTCAGCAAATTTTTGTTTAAAACATTGTTCCACGGGGACGCGTCCCCCACCCCTTTTGTCCCCGGTACGGGGGGACATCAAAGGGGATGTTTCTCTGCCATCCCCCTGTTGGGAGGGACAGGTGGGGCATCCCTGGGATGCCGCCAGGCTGTGGGGGACCATCCTCGATACCCCTGGCTGGGGGACACCTAGACATCCCTCGACCGTCCCCCACGGCTGGAGCCATATAACATTAAAAAATAAAATCTCAGCTTTTTTTTATTTTAAAACTTAAACATGAGGGGGGTGGGACCCACGAAAGTCTCCACCCCCCGAACCCTAAAAAAAGTCTATAATACACTCGTTACAGGCATTTTTGATGAGGATGAGGATCAAGAGGGGTTGGTTGGAGTTCCATTGGAGGCTCTTCACTTGGATGATGAGGGCAGCTCATCAGATACAGATACTGATAGCCCAGCAGAAGGCACACTATCACATGAAAATTTCTAAACTTTTTAATACTATTATACTAGCCGTCCCCCAGCCGTTTCCCAAAATCATCTAGCCGTCCCCCAGCCATTCCCGAAACCCATTTCCCCCGTCCCCCCTGCCCACCCGTCCCCAATACTTCTGTGACCTTGGGTTTGAAAGAAGTTCTAATGACCCCTTACATTTTGTGGCCATTGGCATTTGGAAACTCTACCCTTGGGTGCACGTTATTGAGCAGATAAAGGATTCCATGAGTTTGATTTGATCATGCGCCAGTTTCTGACCCTATCACAGTTGCATGTTCCCCATTATGATCAGAATTTGCATTTCTTTTAGACAGGCACAAAAAAAGCACAGGAAGAAGCTCATACTGATCATATTTGCCTTACTTGTTAGTTGCAGCATGTTGAAATCTTTTTTATAAGAGTCATGAACTCAAAATTTTCAAGTTTTTTGGCCATGCATAACTATGAAGTTTGGAACTTATGTCTTTGCTTATTTTGCTCAAAATCTGTTGGATCAGAGTCATGAACTCATACCTAAGTCTTTTAACCATGCATTACTAAATGGTGTCAAAGTATGTCTATTGCCTAATTTAACTGAGTTATTAACATTGGCATAAAGAAAATCCCAACCCTGTCTTGAAATGTTGCATATTATTCTTTTACAGTATTTTTATCTGCCTCATTTGTCTTAAACGTTACATAATTTGCTCGAGGCTGTTCTTTCTTGTTAGCTGTGTTAGATATTTGTAAAGTTTGATGCCTTTCTCCCACATCATGCTAGAAAAGTTCTAATAACCAGTCTTCCAAACGAGTTCTTCAAAATGGCTGGTGTACTTTCCTAGAAATTACTGATGCATAAGAGAAATGACTTTCATATTGAATGTTGTGCGAAGTAGTTTATAAGATAGTGATTAAATTTAAGGACTTCATAGTTTTTGAGAATGTAAAACTGCTGCAATCTTCATATTTTAGAAAATGGTTTTTATCTCTTTAACCTAAGAAAAAGTTACTGTGAGAAGACCTCCGCATAAAATAATCAGATATTTTAAAATTCTGATAGTTACTTAGTTTAATTTATTTCAAATGAATTACGCTGAGATGAAAACAATAAAAAATGAAGGGAAAGCAGGGAATTCAACTGACACTGAGTCGAAAACAATGACAAAAGTTAATGAATTTACCTCTGCGCTTAACTTCAACAGAAGGCTCCGCAGTCGCCCGCCGCATAAGATCTAGCGCGCCCTTGAAATTTTTGTGTCTCAGCTCCATCTCTGCCCACTCGCACCACACGCTGGCCAGATCATCCACGCTCTTATAATTCACCTGCACGGCCTTCTCAAAAATCACCCTCGCATTCGCCACATCCTTGTGATTCTCATACAATCGCGCAAACGCCACCCATAGCGTGTGCAGCTTCCCCACGGCCTTCATCGGGTCCACGGTCTTCACCGCCTCGGTGAAAGTGAGGATTTGTCGCGTAGGGTTTCCCTTGAACAGCTTCACCCGCTTGTGCCACTCGTGCACATTGTGCGGGTTCTGCCGCAGCAGCACGCTGCTCACCAGCTCTGGCCTCCTGTTCATCAGATTCTCCAACCTGGCCAACCTCAAATCCACATCATTCTCATCCGCCAGCCAGCAACCCGCCGTAATGTTCTTCGCCAATTTGTCTACAGTGCCCCCCTTGCCCCCTTTCTTCCTAAATCCATCATTTAACCCAACATTTCCTTTCTTTTCCAGCAAAACCCCATCATTTACCCCTAAGTTTTCCTTATTTTGATCAAAAATCTCATCATTTCCCCCAACTTCACCATTTTTTTTAACATTTTCCCCCTCATTTTCCCTGATCTTCTTTCCAGGGTTTCTGCGCTCCTCATTTTCCCTAATTTTCTCCTTAATTTCATCATCTACCATATGGTTTGTGTCTTCCTCTTCCTCGCTAAGCTCTAGAGTTTCCATCTTTGCCGCTAACATACTTTCCTCAAATTGCGTATAAGCATCAAAAATTATGCTAAAATCCCTCACAGTAATCACAGTCATCATACCTTCTTCATAGATGTCCCTTGCTTTCTCAAACAGCCCCCTCCGGATGTAATAATCCGCCAGCGAGGTCCACAGTCGCCCGACTTCATCAGTAAATTTCCGTATCCCGCCCCTGATGATGGCGTCCACCTTGAGCCCGGAAACCTCATTCGCATGTCGCGTCAGCAAGTCACAAAGCTCGAGCCACAACTGGTGCTTCGTCTTCCCTTTAATCGAATAAAATCCTGGATCATTTAAAACCCCCGCCAGCCGCTCAGCAGCCTCCTGCCAAAGCTCGGATTTCAGCAAAAACTCGATGAAATCTTCAATATGCGTGGGGTCGAACATCAAATAACGCCTATAAACCCTGAGTGAGGTTTCCACAGGGACCCCGCGCTGCGAGACAAAAATGAGGTAGGGTTCCCAGATTCTGTCATGCTGGGTCACGGGAAGCGAGCAGAGCGCCCTATCGAAGGTGCGCCGCGTCCGAGTTAGCCATTTTTGGTCTGTTAGAGTTTGAAGGTACATGATCCAGATGCGGGGCATCTTGTGCATGGTGACGAGAGCGCGCTCGAAGGTGTTGTTGAGAGATTCGTAGCGCGAGTGCGTGACAGGGAGCCCGCGGACGAGCTCCGACTTCTCGCGGACGTAGGCGTGCCATAATTTATAGCTTCCAGGTAATGCTTTAAGGGCGCGTTCGTAGATAACTGCTCGCCGTTCGAAGGGGGCGTCGCGGCGGGCAACAAGGTACCGCCACCAGAGCTTTAAAGTGAAGGGATTCCGCAGGATTTCTTCTTCGTAGACAAGGTCGTCCTCACTCGGGTAGAGCTCCTCCAGCTTCGCTACGGCAGCAGGCATTTTTGCAGATTATGAGCAATTTGGGAATCCCTATTTTCTGTTGCCTTCCTTAATTTGATGAAACCCTGTATGTTGTTGCCTTCCCTTAATTTCATGGAGCCCTGTATTCTGTTGCCTTCAATGTCCTCTGTTCTTCCCGGTCAAAGATCATATTTATTAACCCGCCGGCTTTGTTCTGAGTTTCTGCTTCGAGGGGGATCATGTCCGGCGTAAAAATGGCGACGGTGGCGATGAAATTTGCTTCGCTTTGGTTTTCAGTAGGTTATAGAGGGTTCGGCCCACGATCAAATATCCAATTTTTGAAATAAAAAGGCGGAGAGAAATAAAAGTTGTCCGGTTTTATTTGCTTATTTCAGGGACTGTTCTTTTCTTGGGATATGATTGTGCTAACACCATCTCTTGTATTGTATAGAATTAAAAGATTTTATTAGTTTTATATTATATAATAGTTTTATTTTTTTGGTTAGATAGATGAATTTGTTACAATCATAATTTTTTATTAATTTTAAGTACAGGTTTCAAACTATCAGCGAAGCGAAGGCTTTCAACACACTCATAGTCCTGTTAATGGTAATTCGGCGTGACCGATGGGGACTGCCAAACGTATAAGGTGTCGGGTTCAAACTATCAGCAAAGGCTTCCAACACCCACTGTCTCGTTAATGGTAACCTTGCAAGTATAGTTGGTAGGGTTCAAACTATTGGCGAAGGCTTCCAACACACCCACTGTCTCATTAATGATAACCTGGCGTGAGATGAGGACCACCAGACGCACAGGGTGTCGGGTTCAAACTAAGGCTTCCAACACACCCACCATGTAACTCGGCGTGAGATGGGGACTGCTAGACGTACAGGGTTTGCACTGTCTTTGTCAGTTTGGTTCAACACGTGGCATGAAGGGAACTGTCGGACTTAAAACCTTATGTTAAGAAAAACCGTTCTTCGTATCCCTGGAGCCAAGACTTTCCGTTCCATGGAGCCTATCCCATCCCGGTATACTCCTCGGGCTAGCCGGGGGGTTTTGTATCCGGCGTAGACCGCCAAACTTAAACCTCGGACCTCCTTCGAGGACTGAGAGAACTTGCAGTAAGTTATTTTACATATATTATATTTAATTAAAATAATGTCATCTTGTAATATATAATTGAAATGGTTTTTTTTGTTACATAAAAGAGTTAGTTACAACTATAGGAACTGTCCGACTTAAAACCTTATGTTAAGGAAAACCGTTCTTCGTATCCCTGCTTTCCATTCCATGGAGCCTATTCCATCTCGGTATACTCCTCAGGCTAGCCGGGGGGGTTTTGTATCCGGCATAGGCTGCCAAACTTGAACCCCGGACCTCCTTCCGAGGACTGAGAGAACTTGCTAGTAAGTTATTTTACATATATTATATTTAATTAAAATAATGTCATCTTGTAATATATAATTGAAATGGTTTTTTGTTACATAAGAGAGTTAGTTACAACTCTACTATTTTCAGCATGGGATTCAAATCACAGAGGCTGCTCCCACCAAACCTATTTCACCTTTTTATTGTTGACTTGTCGTGAAGGGGACCATCGTTTGCTCAGAATTCGTACCATCGTCGAGGCTCTTACACATATTAAGAGAATTCAAATCCGACTACTACCTTTGCAAACAGGTTGCCTCTAAGGTTTGAACTTAGGTCTCTTCCTGGTAAGTGTCTTGCCAGAAAAACATTTACTAATCCACCTACCTCTCGAGAACTTGAAATGATTTCATTTACTATATAATCATGTAGCAGTATTATTTTTATTTTTCTCTATTGTATTTAATTGAAATGATTATATTCATATTATAATATTATAAGTAGGGGTGGAGGTAGTAGATCAATCGGTTTCCAGTGAGCGTTTGCTAGTTTGAGGTTGGCGCTTCTAATCTTGAGCCCCTAATAAAATCAAAAATATATATTATAAGTAATGGGGTTTTCTTAACTCCATGTCGTGTTTACTTATGTGAAATAGGGGTTATATTGGTAGCATCTGACACTATGAATGGAGGTAATGTGACTTGACCTTGTGATCAATTGTTAAAAAGAAAAGGTAGTTACCGATTCTTCTGTGTGTCAAAAAAAAAAATAGATAGATCTAAGTAGTGGAGTAAGGAGGTAAAGATAGATTTAAAAGGTAAAGACAAATTCCAAAAGTTGAGGTAGACCCCAATGGTGGAGGTAAATTCTAGTGTAGCTAATAGACACGTCACACGGTGTAATTGATAGATTTGGGTGCATGGATAAAGGTTTTTTTAAAAAGATAAATACAAATGAAGGCAAATGTAAAAGAAAGAAAAACAAAACCACCAAAGCTTTCAAACCTAAGTACCTTATTTTTCTTCTCTTCTTATTTTTATTTTGTGGTCCAAAGTCTAAATAAATACTTTTGGTGGGACGAAGGTTAGGTTTTGAAAAACTAAAATCCTAAACATTCTAGTGTATGTTTGTTAGAAAATGTTAAATTAGGTAATGGCAAACACACAACATAAAGGAGACACTCAGAAAATAGGTGAGATTAACTTAAATATATTAATTGATACCATGGCTAGCCCATCTCATGATAGACTAATAGTTTTATAAAAACACATAAGGCCCTTGCAAAATAAGATATTGGAATTGACCACGGTCATGAGGGAACAACAAAAATGATTTCTAAACAAGATGTTCAAATCAAACCATCACTAGTAAAATTGAAATCCTCCACTACCATGGACTTGTGCAATACTAATGATTTTACAAATGGATTCCATCTTCAAACTGAGTTACAAATCATCAAAGAAAAAGAAAATGAAAACGATCTTATTACAAATAAAAAAAAATTAGGCAACAATTGCAAACATGATGACAAAAGAATAAGAACTACAAAATAAATTAGAGAAGACTAGATCATGAGCACAAGTGATAAGAGATCCAACAATTAAGTCAAAGGATCAAAGAGATTTAATAGAGAAACACGTCATAATGCAAATGTTAGAAGAAAAGGAAAGACAAAACAGGTCAATAAACATCATCATTAAGGGAATAAAAGAGCACGAAGAACAAGAAAACATGACCAACTTAACAAAGGATTTTATTTTTTATGAACTTCATTGGAGTAGATAAATTCATCAAGCATGTAGACTAGGAAAAGTAAAAGAATACATGAAAGCTAGACCATTATGAGTCACAATGTTCAATATAGGAGATAAAAGGCAAGTTCTTTGAAATAGAGGATTGCTACGAGGGCCACATTTTTATCTAGATGAGGATCTTACTCCTATGCAACGAGAGATGAGGGCATAATGGGAAAAGGTAAAGACAACAAAGAGTGAGGGTAAAAGGCATGGTTGAAAATGGGAAAGCGTGCATTATAAATAGAACAAATAAAAATAAATAGGAAATTGGGCCCATTAAGAACACTTAACATCATGAGTTGGAATTACCGTGGATATCCATAGAGAAGAGGTCATGATCTAGGGCCCATAGCTAAAGCAAATGATGTAATTGTACTAATAGAAACACATTAACATGATGGATGCAAGATTTCAGATTGCAAAGGATACAATAAGATATCAGTATGAAATGAAGTAATAGAAAATGGAAAAGGACATGGAGGAAGAATAATACTAATAAAACTATAAAGTGGCACTAGCTCAACTAGTTAGATTCCTCAATATTTAAATAGGAGACCAAGGTTCAAATCTTGTCAAGCGATACATGGATAATGTCCAAGCTTTGTTGTAATACCATTATGTGGTGATGATATAATATGGGTGGGGCTCCTTTCAATCCCATATAACCAATTAAAAAAAAAAACAATACTAATAAAAGAGTCTTGGGGTTATCAAGTGGCATTAGCTCAACTGATTAGATTCTTCAACATTCAAGGAGGAGACCTAGGTTCAAATCTTGTCAAATGATATATGGATAATATCCAAACTTTGTTGAAATACTACTATATGGTGATGATGTAATACGAGTGGACCCCGTTTCTATCCTATATAACCCATTGAAAAAAATTATGGGGTAGAATCATATAGATTGAGAAAGAATACCCAAATAAACAATATATATGGATTAGAATCACGTATAATTAAAAAATGATTAGCATTGCAACTTGTTATTTTGCTCCATAACAATCAAAGTTTTATAAGAAACGTGGCTTATATTATGAGGATCCATACATAGCATTGGTAAAAGATGTCATAAAATATAACAAGCTTCAAGAGGTGGTTTTAGTGGGTGGCTTTAATGTCAGGATAGCAAATAGACAAGTAAACTCTTTAAAGCTCAATGAAGGCATAGATGATAATCCATTATGGTTGGAAGAAGAGGTGGATCATCGTTGGTTAAGGTCCTCAAATGATAGTCAAGGACCTATCACACATTATGGAGAAAAACTTCTTAAACTATGTAGCATAGAGAGATTGATCATCTATAATGGCATAAACATGTGGTAAATATATGGAAAACATACTTGTCAAACACATAATGGACACAATGTAGTTGATTATGCTATTTGCTCACAATTTCATTTTAAGAATAAAATATATAGAAATTGAAGTAGTCCCTGTGGAGCTAAAATATGATCACAATGCAATGTACATAAAGATTCAACTCCAAGAAAGTGGGAAAGAAGAACATTTTCAACTAAATGGAGGAAAGACAATAGAAAACATCTCTATGATAAAGAAAAATTATAAAACTTCTAAAATATCACTTACATATATTATGCAAAGAGAAGAAAGGAAAAGGACAATTATTTTTCGAACTTATACTTTTGATAGCAATGGATTGATGGATATAATCAGAGAAGCCTTGTAGTCATGTAACAAGTTAAAACCTAGGAAAATAAAATATGAAAACTTTCCTATAAATCCAAGGTACGATGAAAAATGCAAAGCAATAAGGAGAACCTTGAAAAAACCAGGCAAAAATAAAATAAATAGCAAGATATATAAATAGCTAGTGAAAACAAAAAAATGAAGAATACATAAGAGCAAGGCAAAAAGAGTTGATATATCTTGCAAAGCATAGCCCAAGACAATTTTGGAAAGAGCTACAACAAAGCAAAAGGCACATAAACAATATCACAAGCAAATAATGGTTGTAGTATGCTAAGCAATTATATGAGAGAAATCAAGAAAAAGATATCCCTCTTATAATTGACACAACTAAGAAATTTTTTTCCCTAAAAGATATAGAGGAGGGCATTAAAAAATAACAATAGATAAAGCTCAATATATAGATGGTTTGCAAGTTGAACATTTTAAGTCTAAGTTGACATCTTAGCACCAGATATCCAAAAAATAATAATGGCATCATTAAAAGAGGCTTTCCACTATAATTGATAACCAACCTAGGCATACCATTGCATAAAATAGAGACAACAACAATCCTTCAAATTACTACACCATCATGATTAATTCTCTTTTTGCATAATTGTTTGGTAGCATAATAGAAATCAAAATCAGTCAATGGCCAAAAAATGAAGGGAAAGAAGGCAATAGGGCAAGCAAAGTTTAGACCAAAGTACTCAATAATAGATCATTACATTAATTTAAGGCACCCGATAAAGAGGATATGCAATAAAAAAGGAGAAACTTATTGTTGTTTTGTGGACTTTAAAAAGGTTTTTGACACGATACCTTGAAGTAAATTATGGAAAAGAATAGAAGAAATTAACATGTCAACTGACTACAAAGCAGTTGTACATAGACTTTATGGGTAGGTGGTGTCAAAAATTAGACCTCCAAAAGGACTATCAAAGTGTTTTGGGAGTGATACCAGGGTGAACAGGGTTGTCCGTTGTCATATACTTTATTTGACCTTTACATTGACAATACAATTGGCTGATTATGTAGTGAAACTTATTCTCTATTTCAATGACCTCATTTTGATTGGCAAGACACTTGAAAGTTTAAAAGAACGTATAAAAGTTTTAGAGCATTTTTGTAAAGAAGTTGGGATGCAGGTAAACGCTAACATGGCTAAAATTACGGTCTTCTCTACTTAGAGAGGGCAAAAACAACCATATATTTTATTTGAAGAAAATCCTTTAGAGGTAGTAACAAAATACAGACATCCTAGATTGGATTTTCAAAGTAAACTCAATTGAAGAATATACAAGACAAGACAAATACAAGTAGGATGGAGGGCGCTCTAGTCATTTCTAAATAGGGACAAAAAGGAATTTTTTTAAGTTTTTAATTATTCCAATGAAGCTATATGGGTGTGAGGTGTGGGCTAGTAATACATTAAATTTTAAATAGAGATAAATAGAAAGAATTAAAAAACGACTAGATTATAAATAATTTTAGAATTAAAGCATCAATCCCATATAAGTTTTTACTTGCTAAAAGAGTAACTTTTCTACTAGAAGCATAAGTTATGATAAGGCTATTGGGGTACCTAAATAAAATACAAAGAATAGAAGATAACATATTGTCAAAATAGGTAATCAAAGAAACATTGAATAGAAGAAAAGACACACGGATGAAATAAAACAACCACTGATGGACAAATAGAATATTAAATTTCATGAGGTCTCAAACTCCAACAAAGAAAGTAAATAATATGTGAGGACAAAATTTAGATTAGTCATGTGGCTTGAACATCTAGGAAGGAAAAAATAGTTACATCAATGAGTCTAAACTAAGCTATAAACATGGCTAAAATAAGTACATAGATGCAAAGATTAAATGGAAGGAAAAATACTTATAGCCCAACTAAGATCTAGTTCACACCATCTTAGATGCAAAACTAGGATATGGACAATTCCTCAAGAGGCATGATCAAAACGAATATATATCTTTTGCACCATAGAAGTAGTAGAGATCAAAAAGCATTTTTTCATGGAATGTGAAGCCTACAAGGACATTGGGATTGCATAAGAAGACACTCTAAAAGTAAAAACACTAGTGGAACTTTTCAAAGAATTGAGAATAGAAAAAATAAGGAAAATTCTCATCAAAATCAAGAATAGAAGAAACACACTCCAAAAGATGATAAGAGGATGTTGAGCTTTTTGACTTTACTAAGATTTTTTCTTAGATATTGTTAAACTTTGGAACTTTGAATAGGAGGTCCAAGGTTTGAATTCAAAAGGGAGTAGGGTTGTACACCATACCTCATATTGTATTAAAACTCTTGTTCTCATAGATTGTTTTAATCTCTTGGACATAATTAAAATCATTTTATTTTTATTTCAATATATAATTTGACATTTCAATCTAAGTCTCCTTAAAAACTAAAAATGTCATTTGATTTGATTATATTGGTTTTCTTAATTGAAAAATAATTTAAATTTTATTTTTATTTTTAAAATATTTTATATTTAGAATTTTTACTTTTTTTTGGTTGGATAATAAGGGGTTGTACTCGGGTCCCCCACCCTTGACAAATTACAACTCTCTTCTTTAGAGCTTGAGAGTTTACAAATAGATACACTTCTCATCTCAATTGAGATGCTATAGCTAGAAACCTACATCATTTTACATAAAATGTCTGAATTCTTGATTTTCATTTTCTAGATCTTTTCAATTTTCTATATGAATACAAATATTCCAGAATTTAGCATCCTTCTTGACATTTTCCTATAGCAACCTTCACAATACCAAAACTTCACCTCTACTATCTATGCCTTGCATCTTAGTAGAGTAATATTTCCAAAACATCGCACTATCATAGTCCACTTTACCAAATCTGGATTGCTAGTTTCCTTCCTGAAACACAAGTGCAACCACAAAAATTATAATAAATAGTCTATATGAAAACACATTATTGTTACAAAATAAAGCAGATATTACCAATGGAAAACATTAAAGTAAATCTTAATCATTAATTGATTCAGGCAATCAACATTTTCTTGTCAGCTTCAACTAAACTTACTACTTCCTCTAACCATGGAAAGGAGAATTTAACTTCACGATCCTCAATCAAAACCCCTCTATTGGCTAGCCTATCTGCACATTTGTTTCCTTCCCTTAATATATGTGTAAACCTGATTTCTTCAAACTCTTTAGCAAGATCTTGAATTTCCACAATTATCTCTTGTATGTTCCATGGAGCCTTTGCTTTCCTCAAAATTGCATTTATTACTATGAGAGAATCACCTTCCATCCATACTCTATTCCATTTCATTTGTTTGCATATTTTTAACCCTTCTAAAGCCGCCCAAGCTTCAACTTCATTATTTGTCTTAAATCCACTATTGAAAGCATAATGAGACAAAATATCTCCTCTATTATTTCTAATTATTCCTCCTCCTCTTATTGGTCCTGGATTTCCTTTAGATGCTCCATCAAAATTCAATTTAACCCACTCCACATCTGGTGGTTTCCACTTTATATTCTTTGCCTTCTTTTTGCTTCTCTTGTACCCAACATCATAATTCCATTTAATGACTTGACTCCATCTATCAAGGCTCTCTGCTTCCAGATTAGGGATTGGGTGAGTTGATAGGGTTGGTTTAGACTCCTCTATGGCTAAACATATCTTCCTTTTCATTACCTCTAAACTGCTTTCCTTTCCTTTAAATATTCTTCTATTCCTTTCTAGCCATATAGTCCAAAGTATTGTATCTTTTGATATATCCCATATTGTCTGTAAAGCCTCACTTTTATAAGTGCTCTGCCATTGCTTTAACCAATCTTCAATTCTGCTATTCATCACCATGCATTTACCAAACATATTAAGAATCCATTGCCATAGATTCCAGACTATTGAGCAATGTCCCAAGAGATGGTCTATACTCTCCTCCTTTTTACAAAGAACACATTGAGAGGGGCCATGAAAACCCCTTTTCATAAGGTTATCCCAGGATAAAATTCTTCTATGACCTACTAGCCAAACAAACATTTTGACTTTAGGAATGCTTGGGCTATCCCAAATATCTCTCCATATTCTAGTGATATTATTATTTTGTTGGTGTTGTACATTATATCCACTTCTTGTTGTGTATTCTCCTGAGCTATTCAACTCCCAAATCAATTTATCCTTGGCTCCCCTCAGAATAATCACAATTGTTATCTTTCTACTCAATTGCCTCCTAGCATCAATATCTTGTATACTTGTAAAAAAATCTTCTTTCCATTTGTATCTTCCTTCTTGATCCTTGTACAAAATGTTTGAAACCCTATCACCATATTTATCTTGAAGCAATCTCATCCAAGGTTTCAAAATTGGATCTAAATTGAGTGGTTTTTTATCACACCAAGTATCCATCCAAATAGAATTTTTTCTCCAGTTCCCACCACCCATCTTAAACCTTTAATCATAAGATCAATAGATTTTTTTAAACCATTCCAAAGAGCAAAACCATTTGGTAGAGAGAATGCAGTAAATATTAAACTTGGGTCATTGGGCTCAACATACTTACTTAGAAGAATTCTTGCCCATTGTCTTTGACTCTCTTTGTACAATCTCCAGATTACTTTTCCCCTAAGAGCTAAGTTTGCATCTGTAAGAACTCTTAAACCAAGACCTCCCCTAGTTTTATCATCACACAACTTGCTCCATTTCACCAAAGGAAATTTCCTTTTATCATGTAAACCTGACCATAAAAAGGATCGCATAATATAGATTAAACTTTTTTCAACTGATTTTGGCATAGAATACAATGACATATAATATGTTGGAATGGCTTATAAGACTGACTTAATTAACTACACTCTTCCTACTAACGATAACCATCTACCTTTCCAAGTTGGAAGTTTATTCTAAACTTTACTAATAACTAGATTCCATAAATCTATCCTCATTCTCCCCTCAAATAAAGCATCCCTAGATAAGTTTTGGTAAATTTACCTCCTCCATTTGAAGCAACCTATAAATTCTTGCTTTGATATTAGCGAGTGTTAAAAGTAAATTCTCTTTCAAATCCTCCTTGCTCTTTTGAAATATTTTTCTAACAATGACCTCATTCACCATCACTTTGAGATAATCTTATATCCATATTACATACTTATGGGTCTAAAAGAATCAAACAATTCTACATCCTTCTTTTTTGAAATTAGGTAAGATATGTTGCATTTATTTTATAAGGTATGTATTGTTTTACCCTAGAATATTCCACTACCACCAATAAAGAATCCTTCACTATATCCCAATTATTGTAGTAAAAAGCTATAGAGAACCCATCTAGACCTAGATTTATCCTTATTAAAAGAGAAAAGAGCTAAATGAACTTCTTCTAGAGTAATAGGCTCCATCTTTCCTATTGTCTTCATTCATTATAACTGAAGGAACATCTTGAAGAAGTCTATCATTAAGAACTTCAATCTCCTCTAAACCTAGAATATTATAATAAAAAAACTTTACCTCTTTTCTAATTTCACTCTGATCTTCAATCCAAACCCCTTCTATTGATTTAATTCTACTAATTCTAGAAGTTGATCTCTATACTATAGCCATCCTATGAAAAACTTTGTATTTTTATCTCCTTTTAACCAAGTCTATCTTGATTTTAATCTCCAAAATTTCTCTTCCTTACTCAAAATATTATGATATTCACTAAGCAACTCCCTTTCCTTTGAGCTTGGATTATTATGATCACCTTTTTAGAATTTTGAAAGTTTATCTTTTAGTTCTTCTTTCTTCTCAAAAATATTTCCAAAAGTGTTCTTGTTCCATTCTTTTAATCTAGATGTCATAGATTTAATTTGATTTTGGAAGAGCATACAACCCACCATTACCTAAAGAATTCCATGTTTGAGCTATCATATCAACAAATTGAGGATGGTCTTCCCACATCTGCTCATATTTAAAATATGATATTTTTGAATTCACTTACCACCATTTTAACTCTTATTGGCCAGTGATCTAAACCAATCCTTGTTAAGGTATTAATTTTAGCACAAGTTCCTTCATCTAGCCAATGATCTGAGAGTATGCATCTGTCTAATTTTTTTGCTATTAGGTTCTGGCCTCTCCTGTTGTTGGTCCAAGTATAGTTGTCTTCTTCAAACTCAACCTCCCATAGATTATTGTTTTGAATAAAAGCTGAGAAATATCTCATACTTTGGGTTAATTTCCTAATTCCCCCAAATTTTTCATCCAACTTGGTTATGGCATTAAAATCTCCTATGATCATGAATCGGGTTTCTTGGTCTTTACTTCTCATAAAGGCTTCAATCCCACTCCAAACTTCTAATCTACCTGACTGAGTTGTAGGTCCATAGACATTGATAAGGATGAAATGAATATCTGCAAAGTAGCAAGTGACTAAAGAGGCTATCCAATGCCTAGTTTTATGAATGGTTACACAAGAGGTTCTAGAAGGATTCCAACAAGTTAGAATTCCCCCTACCGCTCCTTCAGAATCCATAGCATCCCATTCACATCTTGCCCATACTGCTTTCATAGTTTTTGAAACTTCTTCTTTTGTCATTTTAGTTTCTTGGATACAAAGAATATCAAGCTTATTACTTAAACATAGGTCCCTAATACACCTTTGCTTTGAGGGGGCATTAGCACCCCTTATATTCCATGAGATGATAATCATGTCTCATTAGGGGCTTTTGGCCCCACCTGCATATTACCAATATCATTTTGTTGTTTGGTAAAGAGAAGTTCAACCAACTTAGTTTGTGTTCCTTTCTCTATGTTTGCTCTTGCTTCCCTGGATCTTGCTTGATAATTTGAGGGTTTTCCTCTTTTTGCCTTGCCTATATCAGGAGTAGGTCTTATTATTCTATTCCTCAATATTCTTTCACAATTTTATTTTTCATCATATTTATCCTCTCCTGGCTCTATTACAGAAGCTTTTGACTTGTCCTACTCATTTTCTGGTATTTCCTTATTAATGGCAGAGGTATTAACTTCTAAAACTACATTTTCTTTACCAATTTTTTTCTCCTGAATGGTGCATGGTACTTCAAGAGAGTCTTCAAAATCTGATGAGACACATTCCTTAGGTTCATCGAGAATGTTCTTCCTTAAATCAGGATCATACTGAATAGATGGTTCCTTGTTAATATGTTGAACCTGTTGTATTGTGTCCTCTAAGTTTTGATCTACTTTTTCTTCATAGGCTAAAGCCTCAAAAGAGTTGGTATTTCTTCCAATATCCTTCCTTATTGGTCTCCATTGTTTATTTTCTTTCATTTTTCTAGATCTATTTTTTGGAAGTTGAAAACCATCTTCATCCATAACCATTTGTAAGTTTCTCTTGCGGTTTTCTACATATGATTTTGTTGGGCTCTTCTTAGGGCATGATCTCTCAATATGCCCCACCTCATGACATCTTCTACATATAAAAGATATGTTTTCATAATCTATGGTTTGGATCCACATCTTATCCCCATACTTAAGAATGATTGATTCTGGTAAAGCTTTACTTATATCAATCATGACCAATATCCGAGCATAAATAGCCAAGAATCCATCTTTTGTCGTATCTAAAATCTCAAGGAATTCTCCTAGAGTGTTGCCTATTGCCTTGAAGGTATCTATTTCCCAAAATTCAATGGGTAACCCAAACATCCTAACCCAGACTGGTACTAGGGATAGATTTACATTTTTAGGTGAAAAGCCTTCATACCATGGGTAAGGAAGAGTCTTGTCTTCCCATAAACCAAGGACCCCCTTTTAGGATTTTTTCTCTTTCTTCCCTAGAACAAAAAATGGCTAGGAAGAAACCTTTGGGAAGAAATGATAGAATCACTCCTGGAGACTTCCAACTCCTATCAATCCATTTTCTCAAGGTTGAAGCCCCTGGCCAATACCCATTAAATTTACCAAAAACTGCCCTATCTTGGAGCAACGAGGATCTCTTTGAGGTGCGCTCACTAACCTCTACCACTAGAGATGATTCTAAGGATTTAACTATAAATCGATCCATGGAAAGGAAACTAAAACTCAAAATCTATTGAAATTTATCTGAATATCCTATAGCAAATATAATATTTGATAAAAACTTTATAATAATTTGCATGCAAAATTTCTAAGATAAAGAAAGGGAAAAAAACTTAGCTGAAAAATTCTTTGTCCAGATAGAATGTCTTGCCTCACTGAAGTCCTAGCCCTTCATTGCTCTTCCCATCATCCGAACCCTAGCTGACAAATATTTGCAATTTCATTTTTCGTGACTTGAAAAATCGTCACTGCCCTTGTTCCGGATGGTTGACTTCACAGGGTCGTATCTCCCTCAATATTGCTTGGATTCCTTCATATGACCACTCATTTTAAAGCTATTCAAATTCCACACAAGTTGGTCCAAGAATCAGCTAAATCGGATAACCCTTCGCGAAGATATGGCTCCTAAAAGATGAGATATTTTTTAGGAAAAAAGCCCTAATCCTTTGCACTTAATAACCTAAGTTGGGGGATACAATTTTTACATTTATTATATTTAAATATTTTACAAAATTATGGAAAATAGGTTGAAAGGCATTCTAAATTGTATTACCTCAAAGGAAAAAGGTGGTTTTATTCCTAGTAAACAAATTATTGATGGTATAATCATCGCATAAGAGGCCATACATTCTTTTTGTTCCATGATTAATTAGGTATGCTTATGAAATTAGATATGAACAAAGTATATGATAGGTTTTCTAAGAGTTTTCTACACGACATTCTCAAAAAAATTGGTTTTTATTAAAATTGGTGTGAATGGATTAAATGTTGTTATAAAACTATAGAACATTCTATTTTGATAAATGGTTTTCCTATTGGTTACTTCAATTCATCTTGTGGACTTCACCAAGGTGATACACTATCTCCTTATCTATTCATTATTCTTGCAAAGGCATTAGGGAGAGATTTCTCAAAGGCAAAAATGGAAGGAAAAATCAAAGGTATCTAGGTTGCAAAAAATATTTCCTTTGAATCTCATATCTAATATGTTAATGATACTTTTATTTTGGGTCATTCCTTGGCCAATGAGGCCACAAATGTTAAATCAATATTATCATGCTATGAGAAGGCTACTGGTCAATTGGTTAATACTACAAAATCTTCATTAACATTGCCCTAAATTTTTAATGAATTATTATGGATATATTAGGGTTTAAAATTGAAAAAAAAAACCAACCTACTTGGGTATACCTTTATCTCATAAAGGTGTTGGAAAAATATTCAATATTTTTCATGTTATTTTGGCGAGGTTAACTCTAAAAGGTATTGGACATTCTCCATGTATCCTTGTCAAGGTTGAGGGTTAGGTAGGGCCCTGAGTAAGGGTTCGGGGGTGACAACCTCTAGTGGAAGTTTGGTAGGGTACCTAGGAATAGATATTTGGGGATATATTATTATATTGTATAAGGGTTGGCATAGGCCACACATAACCCAAGGTTGATTGTATTATAATATTATATTATATTATAATATAATATTATATTAGTAGTAGGCTCCCCAAAGTAGAATAAGAATATGGATATATAAAGAAGAGATATTTGTTATTGTAATCATTCATATCATTGAAGAAGAATCTTATGTAATCGTCGTGCCCATGAAGTGGCCTCTCACCTTGGGAGATCTTGTGGAGTTATTCCTTCCTTAAGGATTATTATTGGTGTTTCCCTACCTTAAGGGTATTATCTATCTCTCTCTCATTTGTGGATTGTTATTGTGGATAATGTATTGTGGATGAATGATTTGATATTTATGCATATTGGTGAATGGTTTATGTTAATGATAATAAAGTTATGCAACAAGTGGTATCAGAGCAACGATTTTGGCAAAGTGGGGATTTTTGTGAAATTGTAAAATTAGGGTAATTTTTTTTTGGAAAAACGTCTCATCTTTCAGGAGCCATATCTTTGCGCAAGTTTATCCGATTTAAGTGATTCTTGGATAAGATTGTGCAAAATTTGAAGAGCTTTAAAATGAGTGGTCATATAAAGGAATCTGAGCAGTATTGAGGGAGATATGACCTTTTGAAGTTGGTCATCCGGAACAAGGATAGTGACGAATTTCGTAATTTTTTTTTGGAAAAAATGTCTCATCTTTAAGAAGCCATATCTCTGCGAGATTTTATCCGATTCAGGTGATTCTTGGATCACTTTGTGTAGAATTTGAAGAGCTTTAAAATGAGTGGTCATATGAAGGAATCCGAGTAGTGTTGAGGGAGATACGACCTTCTAAAGTCAGCCGTATGGAACAAGGGTAGTGACGAATTTTCAAGTCGCGAATTTTTCAAAAGATGAAATTTGTTTAGTTCGGGTAAGCAAATCAGTTGCACTTTATTTTGTTTGGAAGAAAAATTGCAGATCTAGTTGTCTATGTGGATTTTTAGCTTCAACTCAGTGGGAATATATTTATTTCCATAAAACCCTAATTTGCATTAGGGCATGTTTTTTTTAACCAAAAAAAAAAAAAAAAAACCCTAGTTGCATTAGGGCATGAACAATGATACTACAAGAGGATTTTGGTAGACCTACCCAAAATCGCCTCCAGAGACAGAGGAATAATGAGGACCAAGAGAGACATGAAGTTTACCACCAACCAAGAGGTCCTATTGGAGTCAATTTCCCACGCATTGACATGCCCACCTTTGAGGGTCATGATCCATGTGGGTGGATAGCCAAAATGGAAGACATTTTGGAATTATACCAATTTTGTGATGCGAAAAAGTTCCTTTTACAGCAACCAAATTAGGCACTGAAGCTTATCAATGGTTTACATGGTATAAACGTGAGAACGACCATCGGGCTTTCTTTTGGGATAATTTCAAGGAAGCCTTTCTTCACAGATTCAATGAAGATCTTGAAAAGAAACTACAGGGAATTCAAAATGAGCGGAATGCAATAAA
The DNA here is from genome assembly GCA_028583015.1 of Wollemia nobilis. NCBI lineage: Eukaryota > Viridiplantae > Streptophyta > Pinopsida > Araucariales > Araucariaceae > Wollemia > Wollemia nobilis. The sequence goes on from JAQPPZ010015413.1 coordinate 1,884,822, forward strand.
AGGAGAATGGGAAGTTTTAAAGAAACAAAATGAAGACTATGAAAAAGAAATAAAATTACTCAAGAAGAAAGAGGAAAAAGTCAGGGAAGATAAAAAATATGTCAGTATGCAAGAAGAGGAAACCATACCTTTGGTAGAAGATAAATTAGAAAATGGACAAAGGAATTTGTTTGAATCTAAAAAGTCTATTTTGCAAGTTCATGGAAGCATTCAAAAGGAACAGGTTATTATTTCCATTGAACCTGGTAGCAGATATAATTTTATTAATATTGCTTTGGCTAAGAAGTTGCAAGTTCAAGCAACAAAAATTAAGGACACACAACTAGAGGGTGAGAATGTTCAGATTTTTGAAGATTTGAAGATCACCATGGATAAATATGTTTTACATTCAGATTTTCATGCTATTTAGATGGATGATGAGGATATTGTTCTTGGTTATCCTTGGTTAGATTCTTTGGGTACTGTTAACATTAATGTGCAAAAGAAGTTTATGAAGTTATGGTACAGGAAAAGAAGATAACATTGCGGGATATTTCTCAGCTTAAGGAGCAAGGATGCAAGGAAAATCAAGAAGTGGTTGTAGAGAAAAAAATTGAAGAACCTGAAACAGAATCCATGAAGGTAGTAGCAGCAACAAAGTCCATGGAAGAAGTAGCAACAACGGAGTCCGTGGAAATAACAATAATAGAGTCCAAGGAAGCTTTGATAGAAGAGCACAAGGACACACCAAACAAAGAGAACATGAAAGAACAATGTGTAGAATAATTTCAAACAATGGAGCCAAATGTTGAGAAGTCAAAGAAGGTAGAACATCAAGTTAAGGTTGCACCATATCGCCATCCGCACCACCATGAGCATCAACAATCTTGGAGGTATAGTTCAAGGCAACAATATTATGGTTCTACATGGAATCAGAAGGGCACCAACTATGGCAGTGTTTGGCAGAGAAAGCATAGGGATCCTGATTTTCAGAGTGGATCATCAACATCAAGGAAAAAGTGGACCCATCATTCAAGTTATCAAAATACAGTAGCAAAAGTGTGGAGCCAACGAAGCAGATTTGGATACTCAAGTAACAAAATGGCATACCAACATCAACATGTTTCACTTGGATGGATGGATGATCGAGATTGGTACCAATTGCTAACATTGCTTAGCAAATCATATTATCATGTTTCTTCATATGTTTCGAGGACGAAATATTTGTAAGGAGGGTGGCATGGTAGGGTACCTAGGAATAGATATTTGGGGATATATTATTATATTGTATAAGGGTTGGCATGGGCCACACATAACCCAAGGTTGATTGTATTATAATATAATATTATATTATAATATTATATTATATTAGTAGTAGGCTCCCCAAAGTAGAATAAGAATATGGATATATAAAGAAGAGATATTTGTTATTGTAATCATTCATATCATTGAAGAAGAATCTTATGTAATCGTTGTGCCCACGAAGTGGCCTCTCACCTTGGGAGATCTTGTGGAGTTATTCCTTCCTTAAGGATTATTATTGGTGTTTCCCTACCTTAAGGGTATTATCTATCTCTCTCTCATTTGTGGATTGTTATTGTGGATAATGTATTATGGATGAATGATTTGATATTTCTGCATATTGGTGAATGGTTTATGTTAATTATAATAAAGTTATGCAACAAAGTTTTAGGGTTTCTTAAGCTATTTTTAGACCCATATGGGATGTTTAGGGTTAAATATTTGAACCCATGGTTTTTTGTCCATGATATTAAATTCATTCTTGCATTGTTATTTAATTACACTTGCATCACATTTTGAAGAGAGATGAGAGATGAACAATATTGTATTGGAGACGATTAAGTTTATACAATAAGGATATATTACTATGCTAGTTTTTCCTGCAAGGGTTTCCCAGGTGAAATATTGTTTTATGTGTGCATCTGTGATAAATTAATTTTTGAGTGGGAACCTTACGTGAAATAATATAGGAGAAGAAAAATGATGAGAAGCACACAATTAGAGATTGAAAAATTTAATGGATAAGGAAACTCAAAATGGAGGATCTGTTGGTTGATAGAGATCAGTGGATTGTGGTCTTAGGAATAAAACCAACATCAACAATAGATGAGGATTGGCTAAATATTGATAGGAAGGTAAGGTGTTCTATCATATTATGCTTATTTGATTCAATATTGTTGAATGTATTGACAAAGACCATGACAAAGTTATTATGGGATAAGCTAAGAACTTTGTATCAGATAAAGTTGCTAGTGAATAAACTTTCTTTGGAAGTTGTATTTGCTTCGAATGAATGATGGTGACTCTATGGTTGAACATATGAATGCTTTTAACATTATGATAAGTCAATTAAACTCTATTGAATTAAAAATGGATGAAGAGGAAAAGTGTATTACTTTAATTTTTTCATTACCTGATTCATCAGATAACCTAGTTATGGCTATCACCAATACTACTTCTACATTAAAAGTAGAGGATATAGTAGGAACATTGCTATTTGAGGAAATGAGATAAAAATATTCTAAGGATTATCATCAGAAGGATGTCTTGGTTGTGAGAGGTCATTCTCAAGAAAGAAATAAAAACAAGTCAAGAGAAAGAAAATCAAGATCTATGGGTAAATTTGTTGCTCTAGAAACTAGAAGTGTGGTAAAACAAGGCTTTATAAAAGATACTATAGATCTAAAAAGGTTGATAATAGTTGATCATATGATGAAAAAAATTCTATAGAAACAAAGACCACAAATGAAAAGTTGAAGGGTTCTAAAGTGAATGCCATGACTCATGTTTGATTAACTCGATGCTTCCTTTCATCCGAATCCTCATAAAGAGGGGTTCTATGAATATGAAAAGATAAATGGAGGTGAAGTCTTCTTGGGAGACAATTCGACATATAAAATAATAGGTCAAGGAAGAGTCAAGTTGAGGTTAAAATATGAAAGAATTAAACCCTTCCTGGTGTGTTTCTTATTCTGGATTTAGCAAGGAATATGATATCCATGAGTAAGATGAATGACGTGGGTATGATTGTGGTATTCCATAAGGATAGTTGCAGGATGGTTCGTGGAGTTTAGGGGAGTTCATACATGAACTCTGTTCAGAGCTGAGGCTAGCACTATAAGTATTTGTTGCAATAATTATAGAGGAAAATAATATGGTAGAAGTGACTCCACGTATTCCTATAGCAAATACAATATTGTGGCATCAACGCATGTGGCATGTTGGTGATAAAGGTCTTCAAACATTAAAAATGAAAGGTATGGTTGAAGGAATTTTTTATTAACCATTAAATTTTAAATTTTGTGAGCACTGTTTCTGGAAAGCAAACTCGAGTCAAATTTCCTAGTGGTGCTACAAGATCTAAAGGAATTTTATATATAGTTCATGTTGGACATTTTGAGTCCTCTAAGTCAAAGTTGTCATTGATATCACCTGATAGAGTTATCACTCTTATCAAAGAATTCGACAAGAAATAAAGTCCTTTAAGGTTGTCACATTCATCTAGGAAAAAGCTTCATCAGTGCAAAAGTGAAAAGAAAAAGGCTCCATAATATTTTAATATTAATGGGAGCACAGGTCAAGCGATTGGTCCATAAAAACCCAAGATGAGTTATTGAAAAAGTTAAAAAGGAGGTTTAATAATTATTTATAAATTATTTAAATTCAGAAGGAATTTAAATTTTATAAATAATATTTTATTTTGCTAAGGTGTGCATTAAGACAAGGCTTCAAGGTTTATTTAAACTAAAACCTAAGGTTGGTTTGTTTTAATTTATAATATTTAAATTTAAATTTAAATTTAAATATATTATAAATTAAAACCATGCCGACATTGAATTTATTCGAAGCACCGAAATGATTGCATAAGAAGACAAAGGCATTATATATAATGCCATCAAAGACATTAATCACTTACCCTTGCATTTTCGTTGAGCGCATGCAAAAAGGCTTGTGATTCTTAAAGGCTTGACAATTTACGAAAAGTGGAAGCAGAGATTGTGCAGAGTTGTTGAGCACATAGGCTAGTGTGGCTTAGTGGTGTGTTGGCTTGGCAAGAGAGAGGAGGTCCCGTGTTTGATTCGCTTGAGGTTTGCTTTCAAGGACAAAGCGCTCGAAGTGCATTTTGATTATTTTGGAAAGCGCTGGTTTGTGAGGTATTTGATGCTAGTCATGCCTTTTTAGGCACGTGAGGGTGCGTGGCCCAACGATGGCTTGGCTGTGGCTAAGGCATTGGGAAGGAGGACGTTGGGAGATCAAATCCCTCTGAGAGGCAAAGACAAGTTAAATTTTTATGTTCTAATTTTTTGTTAAAAGGCCTTAAGGAGAAATAAGGGTTATGCTATGCCCTAGAAAATTGGGAAATTTTTGATGGTTTTATTTTTGGAAGGGTAGCATATTATATATCGTTGAAAAGCATTTTTCAAGGGCTATTTGATTAAATTGCTTAGATGGATAAATAAGGTGTGTGTAAAGAGATATTTCTATTTTTATAAAAGGGGTTCAAAAGTGGGTTTGATTTATTATTTTTCAAAGGGGATTATTTATTTCATGAGAGGACATGGTTAATTTTATTGAGTAGGAGTAATAAGGTATTATTGGGATATTATTTTTATTGTTGTGATATTACTCAAGTCCTCTAACCTCCTTATGGTTGATAAGGAAATATTTGAAAGTGTGTTGAGTTTGAAAAATTTTGTGGACACCTACTTGACATCAAAAAGGTACGGGCAATCTTCTCCATTGACTTGTTTAGATGATTTCTTTCTAAAAATATCATTGGCAAGAAAATGATTGATTGTGGTTTCCTTTTCGAAAGTGGTTGGTTTAATACTTCAAGGTTTTTAGGATTGAGAGTTGTGATTAAACCTTGTTTTATAAGAATTGTTGTTGAAGCCAATTGGTTATGCAAAGAACTTGAACTTGAGTTAGAAAAGAACATGATTATCATTGTTATGTGAGATTTTTTGTTGAGCATTGTTGGAAATATTCTAAGTTGGTTGGTACATGCTTGGACTAGGGTTTGTGAGAAAGGGTTTTTTCTTGAGGTGATTGGTTGAGTAGAGTTGATTGAGCCTAGTCAAGTGAATGTGTGAAGTGGTTGTTCAAGTTCCATGAAACAAACTATTCTATATTCCGATTGAGTTGAGATTGAGTTTTTGAGAATATAACATATTGAGTCTCTAACAATTCTCTTTATGATTCTATGATATTAGACAAGTTCTGTGTGAGCTTGTTGAGTAGATTTGGACAGGTTTTATGTGGACTTGTTGAGCAGATTTGGATAGGTCCTGTGTGGACCTGTTGAGCAAATTTGATCAAGTTTTGTGTGGACCTGTTGAGCATATTTGAGCAGGTTCTATGTGGACCTGTTGAGCAGATTTGAGTAGGTTCTATGTGGACCTGTTGAGCATATTTGAGCAGGTCCTGTGTGGACCTATTAAGCAAATTTGAGTAGGTTCTAAGTGGACCTATTGAGCGTATTTGATAAGGTTATGAGTGAACCTATTGAATTTTTTTTGGAGGTGACAGAGTATAGAGGACAGAGTTTTAGTGGATAGAGATCCAACAGCCAGGACAATTGAAGACAAATCTTCTAAGTGAGGAGTCTTCAAGTGGAGAGAGATTCACTAGTTAGTGCAACATAGAGACAAAGTATTCTAGAATATCACTAGCCAGAGCTGAAGGGGAAAGAGTTCTCCTATGGAAGATATCCACGAAAGCCAGAGCTGAAGGGGAAAGAGTTCTCCTATGGAAGAGATCCACGAACTTGAGATTTAGGGGATCAACATCTCCTTTGGACAGAGGTCCATAAACATTGTAATTGAGAAGGATTACCAAAAGATTATTTGAGAAATATTTAGAAGAAATATTTTTTTGTGGAGGTAGCCCACATTGGGTGAACCACATTAAAATGATGTCTCTCATGTGTGTGATGCTTTGTGTGATGTTTACTGGTTTATTAATGTTGATGCTACTATTTGGATTAAAAGGGAAATTTTTTTATTATATACTATTCACCCCCCCCCTCTTAGTATAAGCACATGTTTTTCAATTCACAGTGATGTGTTTGGACCTACAAAACTACCATCATTAGGTAAATATATCTATTTTGTTACATTTAGAGATGACTTCAAGAAAGACCTGGATATATTTTTTACAGATTAAATTTGATGTTTTCAATAAATTTAAAGAGTTTAAGGCTCTTGTAGAAAATCATGTAGAGAAAAAGATAAAGGTTTTGAGAAGTAACAATGGTGATGAGTATTGCTCTAATGAATTTGATCAATTTTGCAAGAATTGTGGAATAGAAAGGAAGAAAATAACTTTGTATACTCCACAACAAAAATGGAGTTGCAAAACGGATGAACAAAATATTGATGGATAAGGCTAGAAGCATACTAAGTGGTGCATGGTTAGAAAGGAAATTTTGGGAAAAAGTTGTGTTAACTACTTGTTACCTTATCAATAGATCTCCTACCTCAGCTTTGGTGGACAAGACTCCACAAGAAGTGTGTACTGGTAAGAAACCCTCTCTTAGTCATATAAGGGTTTTCGGTTGTAATGCTTATATGTATATACCAAAAGAGAAAACAACTAAGCTAGACTATAAATCTAAAAAATACACATTTGTGGGTTATAGTATTGGTGTTAAAAGATATAAGTTGTGGAACCTAGAAACGCAGAAGATTGTTTAGAGTCGTAATACAATTTTTAGAGAAACAAAAGGGGTTCCAAAACAAGAAATGCAACCAAGCAAAGAACTTGAAATAGTTAAAGTAAAATTAAAACAAGAGGAAGAACTTGTGGTAGAACCTGGTGCTACAAAATAAGATGAATTATACAGAGAGTCTGAAGAGGAAAATTTAGAGGAAGAAGGTGAGGAGGAAGCTGAAGATGTAGAACTTGGAACTCCAAGTTTGAGGATATTAGATTGAGTGAGAAGACTCCCAAAAAGATATAGCCCTTTCAATATTTGTTCTGCATTTAATAAATCAGTTACTAATTAAGAACCCAATATTGTAAAGGAGGCACTTCAATCAAGTGAGAATAAGTCTTGGAAAAGAGCTATGGAGGAAGAAATGGAGTCCTTGGATAAAAATAAGACATGGAACTTGGGGAAATTAACTTTGGAAGAAAATCACTTGGTTGTAAGTGGGTATTCAATAAGAAGTAAAATTTAGAATAAAATTTGGAGAAGTACAAGGTTTGCCTGGTAGCAAAAGGATTTTCTCAAGTTGAGGAAATTGACTTTAGTGAGATTTTTTCTCCTGAGGCTAAACTAACTTTAATTAGATTTTGTTGGCTATTTCTACTACTTTTGATCTTGAAATAGAATAGATGGATGTAAAGACAACATGTTGGAATATATTACATTATTTGGTACATGCTAATGTACCACCTTGGGTACATATTTAGATTAGGAGTGTGTCTTAGATTAGGGTGTGAGTATTTACTTTATGCAATGTAATAAATGCACAAGTATGTGCAAAGTATTTGATAATGTAAATGTGCATAGTAGTCCATGTGCACATGAGTCCATAGAATAGGAAGATGAAGAGTCATAGGAATATGGAAGGCCAAGAGTCACATCCCATTATATATTGGCCTTTGTGTGAGCATATTGAGAGATAATTTTGGAGAGACACATTGTAGAGAAGAAGTAGAGATACAATGTAGAGCATGTATGAAATATGGAGAGTTTGAGATCTCCATTATATATCAAAATACTATTTTCATGAGCTTTCATTAATGGTAGTTTATTGAGTTATTGTAGAAGTTATTCATGAGTTTTATATGTTTAGAATATTGCCATTATCTTATATTTGATATAGCATGCTCATTTTAGATCTTGTGGTTGTTTTTCATTAAGTATTTAGTATCAAAAGCTAATAGTGGTATCAGAGCCACAAGGGAGATTGATAAGAGATAGGGAGAGCCACAAGAGAGATTGAGAGGAGATAGAGAGATTTCATTTTTAGAAAAATTTTAAGTTATTTTTTGGCTAGAGTCTTTCCACAAGGTTGCAGGAAAACTCGTGAAGACTAGGACTCAACAAAGTTTGCTTACCACTAGATTGAAGGATAACTAGTGAAGTATATTGATTTTTTAGAGATCTGGAGATTTGCATGTATTTGCTTGTTGCTGTCTAAGTTTTTGTTGTAGAAAATTAGTTCTCAAAAGTTGAGAAGCTTCCTACAATGGATAGAGAAGAATTTCATCTTTGATTGCTTAAAATTCTATGTGCTTTCCTCATGCAGGGATTGGTTTTTGAGTTGTAGCAATAGCATAGACATTGAAGATTAAGGAGGTCCAAGGAAAAGGTCCCATTGGAGATTGAATATTGAGGAGACCCAAGAAGGAGGTCCCCATAGAAGATTGAAGATTGAAGATTGAGGAGACCCAAGAAGGAGGTCCCCATAGAAGCTTGAAGATTGAAGACTCCAGATTGAAGATAGAAGAAAGCAACTCTATTGAAGATTGAGAAGGAGGACTAAGAAAAGGTCAAATAGAAGAGTTGCAGAATTTGAAGATCCAAGAGAAGAGGTCTCAAGCAAACTTGGAAGGAGAAAGAAGAAGGCTAGAGAAGCCCCATTGAAAAGTTGAAGAAGTGGCCATTGGAGAAGATTTGAAGAAAGCTCGAGGTAGAATATTGCAAGTAGGAGAAGCTCTTGAAAAGAAGAATTTGGGACAATTGTTGCCATCCGACAATAAGCCCAAAAGGAAGAAGGATTTGGCAAGAAGTTTGCCAAACTTTGGAAAGATTTTTGAAGATCTCAAGACATTCAGATTCTTGAGGAAGAGACCAATGAAAGAGGTCATATTTGAAGATAGAATTCAGCAAGAGCTAAGGAGGAGAAAGAAGATAGAAGAGGCCACAGATTTGAAAGTTTTGAAGATAACCATAAAGGATTTAAAGGTTGATTTATGGAGAAGAAGATTGTTGATTTTTGTAGTAGAAGTTGAAGAGTCACAGGACAACAAGTTGAAGGTGACATAGAGCTACAAATTGAAGAAGAATTGGGTAGATTTTGAAGTGCCCTTGAACAACCAATTGAAGGAAGGCTTGACAGAAAAAGAAGGTAGCAATTTGGAGGAATTGAAGGCTATTTTTGGACAGCAAGATATAGGAGTAATCAGAACTTTGGAGCAGCAATTTGAGAATATTTGGGCTGCAAAATTGGGCAGCATTAGAAGGAGAAAAGAGAGCTGCATTTTGGAGAATTTTGGGGCAGATTTGGGAGAAGCATTGGACAACATTTGGTCAAAGAAAGGTGCTGCAAATTTTAGAAGTTAAGGCAGCAAGATAAAAGAAGGTAAAGCTACAAATTTGAAGATACAGGACAACAAGTTCGAGTAGCAAGAAAGGAGAGGAGACAAGCTTCAAAAGACAACCAAAGAGGTTTGACATTTGGTGCATAAAAGAGTATTTCATTTTTTATGAAAAAGTTGATTTAATTTGAGTTTATTTGGCACCATATTTTAGAGAGTTCAAATCAAAAAAAGAACTCTAAATTTATTATCTCCCAGTTAAAGGAGTTTAAGAAGCTTGCAAATTAGTGAGTTAATATAGCATAAAGGAGCTGGTTTATTTTAAGTCTAAAATCAGCAAAAGAGGATTTGTATCCTATTTTAAAGAAGCAAATATTGCTCCAAATCAGAAACAACAAGCTAAGGAGCAACGAATGCATTAAGGAGCACTCAAATATTATGCTCAATATATGGTTTTGAAAGGAAGTAAAGTAAGTCTTTGAAGGCACAAAGAGCATTCTCAAAACCTGTAAAATTTTAGAGAAATAAGTTAGCAAAGTGAGTAAAGAAAAAGGAGTATAAGTAGTTTGGAAAATAGCAAGAGATTCACCCATTCAAGCCGAGTTGTGGAGAAGACAAACCACACCAAAGTCGAGTTGAAATTTGCTAAAGCAAAGCAATAAGGAAGGTAGTCAAAGTAGCCACCAAACGTAGGAGGAGAAGCCACCAAATTGCAAAGAAGCTAGCCACCAAAGAACCACCATAGGAGGAGAGATTGTTGGAAGAGCCACCAACACAGTTGGAGAAGAGGCAACCGAAAGGGCATTGAGAAAACACTAGAAATCCAAGCATCAAGAGGAGGCCAAGCATTGGAAAAGCTAACTACCATGAGGAGAATATTTATTTTGCTATTGGAAGAGAGCCACATGTAATTTCCAATGCTCAAGGAGATAAAGCATCTTCAAGCAACACGAACCAAAGGGACATAATGCTCTTGCCAAGCATTACAAGGAGAACAATTAGTTGGAGCATCTTAGAAATACCTATTGAAGTGCAAAATATCCTTTGTGCCATTTGGCACATAAAATCTAGAGCACCAACCATTTCTAGAGGAAGGTGAAACATCTTGGAGCACCACTTGGTAACATAATTCTTAGGAGAGCATTAAAAAGAAGATGCAGGTGCAGAGACAAAGAGGAGACCGAACAATCCAGTTTTCTATAGCCGTGAAGAGTAAGAGAATACGAAGAGAAAGCATTGGAATATTAGCCTAAGGTTTGGAGTAATAAAAAATTGCATTATCTTACAAGCCTTGGAAGAAGAGCCATTATTAGAGCCATTTTGCAAGAGAACATTCATGGCAGGAATCTTGTAATGCTCAGGAGGAAGAAGCACCAATTTTTGAAGTTGAAAGGTTGAATGCCAAGTGTCCTTGTGGAAAGAGGAGCACCAACCACCACGTTAGTAGACTGAAACGTCTTCTTACATGCAATAAAGGCATGGGTCAGAGTGCCACTTAAGACACATTTGTGAAGCGTGTGAGAGTATTGCATAAGCACTGCAAGAAGAGAAGAAAATAGGGAGGATGCAGTGAAGAGTCAAACTCTTGAAGACCAAATTTAATGAGCATCATACAAAAGAAGGAGCATTAAATACGTTGTAGAGAAGGAAGATCATTTTTAGAGCGCAGATTGTAGAGTCTCAAGAAGCAAGTCGAAGTTTGGTGTGTCATATACAAGGAGGTACAAAATATTTAAATTGATTTAAAACCTTTGCAAATATTAAGGAGGTATAAGGCATAATATTGAGGTCAAGATTAATTAATTTATTATACTTAAGGTTATTTGAATAAAAGGAGAAATAAGGTAATGAATTATAACCTTAGAAGAATTATTGAATGCCTTGGAAGATCTTTGAAGTAAGAAGTATTTTGAAAGGTTTTGAAATTACTTTATTCTATTTTGAAATTCAAATTGCATAGAAATATTTGCAAATAGTTTAACTTGGAGGAATAAGGATTTCTACATCAAAATAGGAATATTAAATTTGCAAATGCCTTTGTTTTCTAAATTTCTAATTAGGGAGTTATAAGGAATTCAACACCAACTTAGATTCTTGAAATTTAGAAACCATACTATTGAAAATTGAAAGATATAAGAAACACAACATAGAGTTGTTGAAAAGTTGGAAAATTACATTGGTATTAGTCTCTTGCTCAAATTAACGAGACATAAGGAATCCAACTTAAAGTTCTTGAAAATAGAGAATCTTATCAAAATTGAAATTGCATCAAAATTATCTTTAGCTTTCTATTCATAATTAGGGAGACAAAAGGGATTCAACTCAAAGGAAAACTTAGAAGGCTAAGTATTTTATCAAAGCTATTTTGCATTCAAAATACTAGGGAGCTAAAAGGAACTCTACCTAGAGATTTGACTATTGTTTGATCATTATTCAAACATTATGAAATACAAGGTATACTACAAAATTTGAGAATTGAAAAGATCTTATTATATTATATCATATACTCAAAACTAGGGAATTATAAGGTAGTTAATCTCAAAGGTTTTGAAAGATAAAAGATTATATCAAAAACTATTCTTAATATTTAATACTAGAGAGCTATAAGGAATTTTACTTCAAAGGTTAAACTAGAATAACCATGGATGAAATAGTGAAGAATGCATTTAATGATGAAGAACTATTTCATGAACTAAAGTTTTATTCACAAAACTTAATAGATACTTTTGATGGATACAAATATTTATCTACTAGTTTAAAAGAAATATTTTCTTTGTTTCTCAAGGAAGCAAAAAAAGAAAATTTTGACATTAATTGGTTATCTTCATGAATGGTGGAACACTCAAAACATAGTTATGCTTACTTTAGAAGAATGCTTGATGATATATCTATCACTAATTACTTTTTAATTCTTTCAAGGGATGAAACAAAAGAAATATGAACATATTAGCAATGAAGTACTGAATCCTGATCAATACTATTGTGATGATGTACTAACTCACCATGTTGAAGATATATCACTAGTAAAGGTGCAGGAATGAAGAAAGAAAATAAGTCAGATCAAGAAAGACAAAATGAAGACTGAATCTAAAGAAGATACTCATTTGAATAATCCAAGACAAAAATCAAAGATGTATTATTGTGATAATTTGCTAACACAATGCTTAGAAGGTGAACAATCAATGAAGATGCAAAAGCAAAGAAAGAAAAAGAAGAATAGAAGAAATCACATTAGAAAGATTAAATAGGAACCTGATCAAGTTGAAGAACATATGAAAGATGAAGATCCATATTGAAGACTAAAGTCTTCAATAACCAAATAATGTAATATAGGGGGTGTTGGAATATATTACATTATTTGGTACATGCTAATGTACCACCTTGGGTACATCTTTAGATTAGGAGTGTGTCTTAGATTAGGGTGTGAGTATTTACTTTATGCAATGTAATAAATGCACAAGTATGTGCAAAGTATTTGATAATGTAAATGTGCATAGTAGTCCATGTGCACATGAGTCCATAGAATAGGAAGATGAAGAGTCATAGGAATATGGAAGGCCAAGAGTCACATCCCATTATATATTGGCCTTTGTGTGAGCACTTTGATAGACAATTTTGGAGAGACACATTGTAGAGAAGAAGTAGAGATACAATGTAGAGCATGTATGAAATATGGAGAGTTTGAGATCTCCATTATATATCAAAATGCTATTTTCATGAGCTTTCATTAATGGTAGTTTATTGAGTTATTGCAAAAGTTATTCATGAGTTTTATATGTTTAGAATATTGTCATTATCTTATATTTGATATAGCATGCTCATTTTAGATCTTGTGGTTGTTTTTCATTAAGTATTTAGTATCAAAAGCTAATACAATATTTCTACATGGTGAACTTGATGAAGACATATATATGTTACAACCAAAATGCTTTAGGGTAAAAGGTAAGGATGACTTGGTATGCAAGTTGAAAAAGTCTCTTTATGACTTGAAGCAATATCCAAGAATGTGGAACCAGAAATTTGTCAGGTTTGTTTTAACACTTGGGCTTGGAAAAAGTAAAGCAAATATGTGTGTGTATTTTAAATGAGAAGGTAAAAATTTTGTTATCATTGTTTTCTATGTGGATGACATGTTAATTGGTAACAATAAGGAGATGATAAAGTTAATAAAATCTTAGTTATCTTTTGAATTTGACATGAAGGATTTGGGTGTTGCAAAATTTATTTTGGGTATGGAAATAATAAGGGATTGTGTAAATAGAAAGTTGTGGTTAAATCAAAGGAAATATGTTGATTTGATACTATAGAGGTTTAGGATACATTATTGTAAACCAATATGTACTCCATATCCTATTGGTCAAAAGTAATTTGTTGAATAATATGCAGTGGGAGTAGTTGGCAGATATATGTCCAATCCAAGAAATGAACATTAGACTACTATGAAGAGGATCTTCAGATACTTGCATGGAACTTTAGACTAAGCTATCTGTTACCAAAGAAAATATGGAGATTTTAATATTTTAAATCTACAAGGTTTTGTGGATGTTGATTGGGATGGAGATTTGGACAAGAGAAAATCCACGAGCGCTTATTTGTTTAGATTATTTGGAGGGGTAATAAGTTGGATGAGTAAAAAGCAATAAATGGTTTCTTTTTCCACAACAAAGGTAGAGTACATTGCAGCAAATCATGCTTGTAAAGAAGTAGTGTGAATACAAAGGTTATGCTCAACATTTGGTCTTAAGTAGAAGGCTATGAGAATTTTTTTTTTTTTTTAAAGCGAAAAACCCCTTATGGGGCCACCTTGGTCTAAGAGACCACGAACAGGGGGTTCTACACCATCAAAGTCACCCAAGAGTCGCACCCAGCCCTGCCCGCACCAATATTATCAATTGGATTTTGGGTACCCAATTCAGCTTTTTGGTAGGGTGGAGATTCGAACCTGGGACCTCCCTTGGAGGATTGCCCTCTCCTCTCCAACTCACCTGCAACACCTGGGTGAAGGCTATGAGAATTGACAATGATAGTTAGAGTGCAATATTTTTGGTCAATAATCCTAGTTTTCATGATCGATCAAAACATATTGATATCAAGTACCATTTTGTGAGAGAGATGGTTGAAGGGAATCTAGTGATGTTGGAGAAAGTTGATACAAAGAATAATATTGTTGATTAATTAACAAAGGTTCTACCTGCTCAAAAAAATTCTTGATGTAAAATATCTATGGACATAGTTGCCCTTGATAGTTGACAATGGCATTTTTTAGCCCCTATGGAAGGTATTCAACAAGTGGAATGATATTGAAAATATGTTAAATATTTTCCATGTTATTCTTGTGGGGTTAACTCTAAAAGGTACAAGACACTCTCCTTGTATCCTCATCGAGGTTCGGGGGCAACAACCCCCGATAGAAGTTTTAGGGTTTCTTAAGCTATTTTTAGACCCATATGGGCTTATAGGGTTAAATATTTGAACCCATGGTTTTTCATCGATGGTATTGTAAAATATGTTCTTATGTTGTTATTTAATTCCACTTGCATCAGGGTTTGACGAGAGATAAGAGATGAACATTATTGTATTAGATATGGTTAAGTTTATACAATAGGAGATATTATTGTGTTGGGTTTTTCTTGTAAGTGTTTACCAGGTGAAATATTATGTTATGTGTATATTTGTTACTTCTTCTTTTTTTCTTTGATTATGTATTTACTATTTTTCTAGATTTAGTTTATTGAGGCCTTTTGCTCTTCAAAAGAAAATAAAAAGAAACATCGGATCTCTTGTTTGGATAGAATGAAAAATTGTTTGGTAGGTTGGAAAGGTTAGTTCTTAACCATGGTGGGAAGGCTAAAAATCATAAAGACTACATTGCTATCCACCTCTATTTATATGATGTCACTTTCAATATTGCCAATAGGCATAGCATTACAAATTGATAAAATTCAAAGATAATTTCTTTGGAAGGATGCGAGAAAAAAATTAAGTTTCCTCTTTGTAAGTGTGACAAGGTTTGCAATATAAATTGCAACTAAATTACAAAGTGTGAAGGATTAGGGTTATTTACTGAAAAATATCTCATCTTTTAGGAGCCATATCTTTGTGACATATTCCCTGATTCAGCCGATTCTTCGACCAACTTGTGTAAAATTTGAATAGCTTTAAATGTGTGGTCATATGCAAAACTCCAAGCAATATTGAGGGATATACGACCCTGTGAAGTCAACCATTTGAAACAAGGGCAGTGACGATTTTTCAAGTTGCGAAAAATGAAATTAAAAAGTGCAAAGGATTAGGGGTTTTCCTAAAAAATGTCTCATCTTTTAGGAGACATATCTTCATGAAGATTTATCTGATTCAACTGATTCTTGGACCAACTTATACAAAATTTTAATAGCTTTAAAATGAGTGGTCATATACAAAAAATTGAGAAATATTGAGGGAGATACAACCCTGTGAAGTCAACCATTCAAAACAAGGGTAGTGACGATTTTTCAAGTCACGAAAAATGAAATTGCAAATATTTACCAACTAGGGTTCGAATGATGGGAAGAGCAATGAAGGGCTAGGAATTCAATGAGACAAGACATTCTATTTGGACAAATAATTTTTTAGCTAAGTTCTTTTTCTCCTTTCTTTATCTTAGAAATTGTGCATGAAAAATTTATAATTTTTTTATCAAATATTATATTTGCTATAGGAATTTCAGATAATTTTTTTTAGATTTTGAGTTTTAGTTTCCTTTTCATGGATCGATTTATAGTTAAATCCTTAGAATAATCCCTAGTGGTAGAGGTTAGTGAGTGCACCTCATAGATATCCTCATTGCTCCAAGATAGGATAGTTTTTGGTAAATGTAATGGGTATTGGCCAAGGGCTTCAACCTCGAGAAAATGGATTGATAGGAGTTGGAAGTCCACAGGAGTGATTCTATAATTTCTTCCCAAAGGTTTCTTCCTATACATTTTTTATTCTAGGGAAGAAAGAGAAAGAATCCTAAAATGGGCCCTTTATGGGAAGAGCAGGGCTCTTCCTTACCCGTTGGTATGAAGGCTTTTCACCTAAAAATGTAATTCTATCTCTAGTACTAGTCTAGGTTAGGATGTTTGGGTTTCCCATTGAATTATTGGAAATAGATACATTCAAGGCAATAGGAAACACTCTAGGAGAATTCCTTGAGATTTCAGATACAACAAAGTATGGATTTTTGGCTATTTATGGTCGAATATTGGTCATGATTGATATAAGTAAAGCTTTACCAGAATCAATCATTCTTAAGTATGGGGATAAGATGTGGAACCAAACTATAGATTATGAAAACATATCTTTTATATGTAGAATATGTCATGAGGTGGGGCATATTGAGAGATCATGCCCTAAGAAGAGTCCAACGGAATCATTTGTAGAAAATCGTAAGAGAAATTAACAAATGGTTATGGATAAATATGGTTTTCAACTTCCAAAAAATAGATCTAGAAAAAAAAAAAAATGAATAGTGGAGACCAATAAGGAAGGATACTAGGAGAAATTCTAATTCTTTTGAGGGTTTAGCCTATGAAGAAAAAGTAGATCAAAACTTAGAGGACACAGTACAACAATTTCAACATACTAACAAGGAATTGTCTATTCAGTATGATCCTAATTTAAGGAAGAACATTCTCGATGAACCTAAGGAATGCGTCTCATCATATTTTGAAGACTCTCTTGAAGTACCATGCACCATTCAGGAGAAAACAATTGGTAAAGAAAATGTAGTTCTAGAAGCTAACACCTTTACCATTAATAAGGAAATACCAGAAAATGAGTAGGATAAGGCAAAAGCTTCTATAATAGATCTAGGGGAGGATAAATGTGTTGAAAAAAAAAATTGTGAAAGAATATTGAGGAATAGAATAATAATGCCTACTCATGATATAGGCAAGGAAAAAAGAGGAAAACCCTCAAATTATCAAGCAAGATCCAGGGAAGCAAGAGCTAACATAGAGAAAGGAACACAAACTAAGGTGGTTGAACTTTTATTTACTAAACAACAAAATGATATTGGTAATACGCAAGAGGGACAAAAAGCCCCTAATGAGACATGATTATCATCTCATGGAATATAAGGGGTGCTAATGCCCCCTCAAAGCATAGGTGTATTAGGGAGCTATGTTTGAGTAATAAACTTGATATTTTGTGTATCCAGGAAAATAAAATGACAAAAGAAGAAGTTTCAAAAACTATGAAAGTAGTTTGGGCAAGATGTGAATGAGATACTATGGATTCTAAAGGAGCACCAGAGGGAATTCTAACTTGTTGGAATACTTCTAGAACCTCTTGTGTAACCATTCATAAAAATAGGCATTGGATAACCTCTTTAATCACTTGCTACTTTGCAGATATTCATTTCATCCTTATTAATGTCTATGGACCTACAAATCAGTTAGGTAGATTAGAAGTTTGGAGTGGGATTGAAGCCTTTAAGACCAAGAAACCCGATTCATGATCATTGGATATTTTAATGCCATAACCAAGCTAAATGAAAAATTTGGGAGAATTAGAAAATTGACCCAAAGTATGAAATATTTCTTAGCTTTTATTTAAAACAAAAATCTATGGGAAGTTGAGTTTGAAGAAGACAACTATACTTGGACCAACAACAGGAGAAACCAAAACCTAATAGCAAAAAAATTAGATAGATGCATTTTCTCAAATCATTGTCTAGATGAAGGAACTTGTGCTAAAATTAATATCTTAACAAGGATTGGTTCAGATCATTGGCCAATAAGAGTTAAAATGATGGTAAGTGAATTAAAAAATATATTATATTTTAAATATGAGCAGATGTGGGAAGACCATTCTCAATTTGTTGATATGATAGCTCAAACATGAAATTATTTAGGTAATGGTGGGTTGTATGCTCTTCCAAACCAAATTTAAGCTATGCCATCTAGATTAAAATATTGGAACAAGAACACCTTTGGAAACATTTTTGAGAAGAAAGAAGAACAAAAAGATAAACTTTCAAAATTCCAAAATGGTGATGAAAATAATACAAGCTTAGAGGAAAGGGAGTTGCTTAGTTATAATCATAATATTTTGAGTAAGGAAGAGAAATTCTAGAGATTAAAATCAAGACAGACTTGGTTACATGAAGGAGATAAAAATACAAAGTTTTTCATAGGATGGTTATAGTACAATGATCATCTTCTAGAATTAGTAGAATTCAATCAATAGAAGGGGTTTGGATTGAAGATCAGAGTGAAATTAGAAAATATACAAAGTCGTTTTATTAGAATATTCTAGGTTCAGAGGAGACCAAAGTTCTTAGTTATAAAATTCTTTAATATGTTCCTTCTATTAGAATAAATATTTATTCTCTTAAGTTCTACTAGGATAGACTTACTTGAGTTACCACTCTTCCATGAGTCAGGTGAACTCTTAGTTTAGACTAGTTCAAATTTGTTGAGTTGTTGTAATCCAATGACTCTCAATGATCAACTTTGCTATTTATACAAAGTTGATCCATGAAATAAATCAATCAGTTCTTGATATTATTAAGTAATGCTTTGCATATCTAGTTTCTTGGTTTAATATTGCTTCTCAATATTTCTAACATGGTACCAGAGCGAGGCTAGTTTTACGAGTGTTCAACTCTTCATAGATCTGGTTCAACTTGTCCTCTAATTTTGGATAAGTCTCCTTTGACTATTTCAGCTTTTTTTAAGTTGTTAAAGTCATTTTTTTAATCTATACTCCCATATTATGTCTTAAAAATAATGTTGCATATAGATCATTATTCCAATTGTTATGAAGGATAAGAGAAAGTTTTTTCTTTCTTTGAAATATTTTTTGAAGAAAAGTTAAAGACAGGCAACAACTGTTTTGCTCCCTATATTTTTTATATGGTGTTACCTATAGTTTTCTTGAAAACACCACCCTCTTCATATTTAGATTTTTTCCTTTATAACAGTGCAGGAATTCATTCCTTTTTTGGACGAATCATCTCCCTTCACACTCATTTTGTGCAGGGAATCAAAAGATATTTTTTTTTCGTTCATCAAGTGTCGAAGTGTTTTTCTCCGAGCAACCTTTTTCGCTGTCATCTCATGCTTTCTCCACTGACGTCTTCGTGCTAGAAAGCCACGCGACCTTCGCTAACGTCTTGGTGCTGGAGCCACGTGACTTTCACTGACATCTCAGGTCGAGCATCTGCCTTTCACTAGCTTAAAAGGGTCAAGCTCTATGAATACATTGACATCTTGGTGCTAGAAGGCCACGCGACCTTCATAGACGTCTTGGTGCTGGAGCCACGCGACTGTCACTAACGTCTCAAGCCGAGTGCCTGCATTTCGTTGGATTGAAAGGAACGCAAATATTGCGTATGGTAATAGTTATTGTTACCTATACAACATCAGAGAGAGTATCTACCTCTCCATCTCATTCATGCCATCAGTTTGTGAGCACTATCCGTTCACTTCCAAAATCTTCGGACTCCATCTGAAATATTGCATATCCGTTGAAGAACTGATCATAATTGAGACACTGCCATAAATTTCGCGTCGAAGTCCAATTCAAAGCGAAGTCCAGTTCAAAGTGAACATAAGAAGAGCACGCCAAGACTTGAAGACATCGCCTCGAAACTCGCAACGGGCATAAGAAATTTCTTATATAACATCAGCAATTGAGGGTGAAGACCCATTCTTTTTCAAGCTTCCTCGATGATTCCCACTTGCATCAAGGAGTTTTCATACGTTGTTGATCCTTTTTACGTTGTTGCCTGTTCTCTAGAGCCGAGGTGGTTCATGGATTCTGGTTCGTCAGCAGCCTACGAAGGGATAACTGGGTGTAAGGTCGCACACTGGATGTAGTAGAGACCTTGGTATCTGTATCGAACATAGTCATGTTGATAAAATCGGTAGATCCAAATGGAGTAGTTGTGCTCAAAATCTCTTGGTAACTACGTCGAACAAGCTCTCTTACATTCACCTCTGGAGGAAAAATGTAGTGTACAATGAGTCCAAGACTTTAGTTCGAAGCTCCTTGGTGTCATTGCTTCACTGGTTCATGATGGTGTTCGACTATTCCAAATGATGGCCACTATTTGAAGCATGCTCATGTGCCAACCTCTGCTCGACGTCCTCAACAACATCATTAGAAGCTAAGAAAAATTATATTTTTTTATCTACTTTGGGTTTAAAATATATATCATCATTTATGTCATAAGTTGCAGGTTTCCAAAGGCACGATCCTTCTAAAGAGGCCAGCGACATTGGAGGCTAAACATTTGGTATAAAATTGGAGGTTCGAAAGCAACAACATTTTTTTTCAAGATATTTTTTTTAAAAAAAATCTCATTTTTGTAAAAAACACTTCTTTGATTCTAAAAAAAATCTTATCATATTGTAACAGAGTCATTTCTTCTCAAAAGAAAGCTCTTCCTCTTAAGTTTTTTCAAAACCAAGTGGTTTAAAGGCCCCTCAAGGACTACTGTCATCTTTTTTTGTTGATTTGTGCCTATTTTGAGCACTCAACAAAGTGACAAGTCCATTTGTAAACTCTAATACAAATATTTTTTTGGGGGGAGGTTTTTTGAGAGGTGCTACTTCTTGCACCAATTTTGAAGAGTTAAGGGGGGATTGTTAGTGCTGGTCCTTTTTTTCCTTGGATTGCTTCATAAGTTCCTTTTTATGCTCCATTCCTTTAAGCAAGAAAGTATAAAGAACAGTTTGGTGGAGGGATCTAAATGTGGCAAATTTTTTGCCACATCATATTGTAGCTTCCATCTCAATTTCAGCTTCTTCTAAATGTTCAACATGCATAAATGTTTTTTTAAAAACATAACCAAAAATTGAAAAGAGTACATCAAATCACGTACATATCCTTGTAATAGCCTATGTTCCACGTATCGTCCTTCTCATTAACTTATAGTTTCCCTCACGTAAGGGCGGGTAATTGAGAAGATTCGGTATAGAGGTTTGGTTGATTACTCTTGCTTCATAAGCCTAAGTTCCACGTATCATTTCTCCTCATTTACTTATAGTTTCCCTCACGTAAGGGCGGGTAAATTGAGGAGATTGGTATAAAGGTCGGGCTTCTGCTGCCTCCTTAAAAACAAGTGTTTCTGCTAGAGCAAAATTGTATTCTCTAAGAGGTTCTTGAAGTTAAAGGGGGGATTATTGGTTCACTTCAATTTTTCTTTGGAAAAATGAATACAATTGATCCACTCACCCCTCATAACTATCACACATGGAAGCCAAAAATATTAAATCTCATTTCTCAAAAAGGGCTCACACACTTGCTAGAAGAGAAGCAGCCTGAATTTGAAAAAGAATATGAAATATTTGTTCATAAAGGGAAGATGTATGAAACAATGGGTATTATAAGCACAAATGTAAATGAAAGCTTATGGTTTCACATTTCAGAATGTAAAACTCCATATGAGAGTTGGCAGAAACTAAAGGACTTGTTTGGGAAAGTGGATCAAATAAGGTCAATGCAGCTAGAGGCAGAATTAACAACATTATCTCCTGAAGACTTCAACAATATTGTTGACTTTCTCACCAAATTTAAAGAAGTCCTCACTCAATTCAAAGGTAGTGGCAAGGATAAAATAGAAGAAGAATGCATCTATCTAATTCTTTCCAAATTAAATGGTGTATTTCAAATTTTTGCAACCACCTTTTTATCTACAAAAGATGCTCTTGGTGCAAGTTTTAAAATGCCCTCTTTAGAGGAATTTTGTGATAGGCTAACTAGAGAGGAAACAAAACTTGCAAAATTTGAGATCTCTCCCTCTTCCTCAAAAGCCTTAGTAGCATCCACCTCCACTAAAGAAAAGTTCAAAAAGAAAGAAAGAAGTCCTATAACTTGTACACATTGCAAAAAGGATGGTCATTCTATGAACAAATGTTGGAAAAGACTACAACAACTAGAGGCAGCAATGAAGGATCACAAAATAGACATCAAGAAGCATATAGGAAAAGCCTTAAATGTTCAAGGCAAAACTACAAAAACTTCATCAAAATACTGGGTTCTAGATTCAGGAGCAACTCATCACATGACTTCCTCAGATGAGTCATTCACTTCAATCTCCTCAAGTTCAACATGTAGCATAGAAGTTGGTGACTCATCCTTTATCCCAGTCAAAGGAAAAGGTGACATATCCATTGATGGTGGTTATATCAATAATGTTCTCTATGTCCCAAACATAGCTACAAATATCCTCTCCATCTATCAGATTTGTACTTCTATAAAAGGTAAAATAGTTCTCTTCTCACCAATAGGAGTTGAGATAAGAGACTTTCAAAAACCAAACTCTCTCATAGCAAAAGGAGATATTGATCATAAAACTC
This sequence comes from Wollemia nobilis, assembly GCA_028583015.1. Taxonomy (NCBI): domain Eukaryota; kingdom Viridiplantae; phylum Streptophyta; class Pinopsida; order Araucariales; family Araucariaceae; genus Wollemia; species Wollemia nobilis. The sequence goes on from JAQPPZ010015413.1 coordinate 1,907,423, forward strand.
ACCTATTTCACTTCAAGGGATTCAAAAATTCAGAAGGGGCCTCCTATTTTGTTGCACATGGAGATCTTGAAAGCAAAATTTGGCATGAAAGGTTTGGACATCTCAGTTATAACTATCTAAAGGAGTTGAACACCCATGAAATGGTAACAGGGTTGCCAAAAGTCTCTTCTATTGATGGAGTATGTCCTGGATGTGCTCTTGGAAAGCAACATCAAGATCCTTTCCACCCAAGTGGTTCTCAAAAAGCCTCATCCCCTCTAGAGTTAATCCATAGTGACTTGATGGTCTTCCCAGAGCCTTCTTTCAAAGGAGCAAAATATGCCTTAACCTTCATTGATGATTTTTCCAGAAGAACTTGGGTCTACTTTCTAAAATACAAAAGTGATGTTCTATCCCACTTCAAAATCTTCAAGGCCTTAGTTGAGAATCAAGCCACTTGCAAAATCAAGCAAATTCATACAGATAATGGGGGGAATACTTCAGTAATGAGTTCTCAATTTTTCTCTCAAGTCATGGCATAATTCATCAACATTCAGTCTCCCATAATCCACAACAAAATGGCATTGCAGAAAGGAAAAATAGAACTTTAAAGGAAATGGCAAACTGTATGCTTCACTCAAGAGATCTTCCAATAGTTTTTTGGGCTGAGGCAATTAATTGTGCAAACTATATTCAAAACCGCACACCTCATAAATCTCTTGGCCATTTGACTCCCGAGGAAGCATGGACTGGCTCAAAACCTGATGTCTCTTTCTTCAAAAAATTTGGGTGTACTGCTTGGGCACATATCCCAAAGAAGAAAAGGAAGGCTCTAGATAAGAAAAGCAAGCAACTCATCTTTGTTGGTTATTGTGAGGAAATGAAAGCATACAAGCTTCTTGATCCCACAACTCATGAGGTATTTTTTCATAGAAATGTTCAATTTGATGAAACATTCCCTAATAAATATCCTCAACCATCCTCTTCCAACATTAATTCTCTTGAGCCATCTCCAATATTAGAGCCTCAATATAATGAAGATCCCATTTTTGAGATAAATGATCAAAATGACCAAAATGAGGATCCTATTCTCCAAACTCCAACTCAAAGTCCTACCACACAAATTACTCCTTCCACAATGCCAAAATGGGCCCGCACCATAGTTGAAGAAGCCACTCCTTACATCCAAAATCTTCCATCATCCAGATTAGGCAACTCCATAGGTTCTGGTCTTGTTTGTCAGTCCATTTCCATAGATCCTCAATCCTTCAAAGAAGCAACTGGTATAAAAGAATGGGATGATGCCATGGAGAATGAATTCTCTTCCTTAATCAAAAACAAAACTTGGGATTTAGTTCCTCTACCTAAAGGAAGGAAGTTAGTTCACTGTAAATGGATTTACAGAACTAAGTATGGACCTGATGGAGAAATTGACAAACACAAAGCTCGCTTGGTAGCTAAAGGTTTCTCACAAATTGAAGGCATTGATTATTCTGAAACCTTTGCACCAGTTGCCAAAATGGATTCTGTTAGGTTGGTACTTGCACTAGATGCTTCCCAAAAATGGCCTATTTTTCAGATGGATGTTAAAAGTGCTTTCTTACATGGGGACTTAAAAGAGGAGATATTCATGGAACAACCTGCTGGATTCACTCAAGACTCCTCCCTTGTTTGTAGACTAAGGAAATCTCTCTATGGACTCAAACAAGCTCCTAGAGCTTGGTATGAAAAAATGGACTCCTTCCTTCTTTCCTTAGGTTTTTCTCATTGTGAGTCTGATGCCACAGTCTACATTTGGAGAGATGAAGAAAAAATCACCATACTTGTTCTCTATGTTGATGATCTACTACTCACTGGTAGTGACATTTCTCACATTCAGACTATCAAAGACTCCCTTTCTAAAAAAATTGAAATGGCTGATTTGGGTTTAGCTCATTACTTCCTTGGGATTCAAATAAATCAAACAGATGCAAGAATTTCATTGTGTCAATAGAAATACACTCTAGACCTTCTTCAAAGGTTTAAGATGACTGATTGTAAGCCTTCTTCTACACCTTTTCAGTCTGGAGTCACTCTAAGTACTTCCTGCAAATCCCCTCTATGTGATGCTACTCTATACCGATAACTTGTAGGGAGTCTATTATACCTCACTCATACTCACCTAGATATTTCATATGTTGTTGGCTTGATATCTAGATTCTCACATCAACCTCATTTCAGCCATTGGCAAGCAGCAAAAATAATCCTACGCTACTTGCAAGGAACTACTCACTTTGGGCTCTTATATGAAGGAAAATCCATGGATATCATTGGTTACACAGATTCTGATTGGGAAGGTTCAGTAGAAGATAGATGTTCAACTTCTGGCTATGTCTTTTGTCTTGGTTCTTCACCAATTGCTTGGTCATGCAAAAAACAACAAGTAGTAGCATTATCATCTACAGAGGTAGAATACAGGGCAACATTTTTGGCCAGTCAGGAAGCTCTTTGGCTTCATCAGATACTAAGGGAATTTGGTTTTTTCCATGACAAACCTATTACTCTTTGGTGTGATAATCAGAGCACAATTCATATTGCCCGTAATCCAGTTGAGCATCAACGCACCAAGCACATTGAAATTCACATGCACTTCATTCGACAACATATTCAGAAAGGGAAATACACTTGGACTATATTCCCACAGAAAATAAAATTGTAGACATCTTCACCAAATCCTTTCCTTCTCCACGTTACATTCAGTTGCGAGAGAAACTTGGGGTAAGGCAGATGCATTAGAAGGGTGCACAGAGGTTTTCACCTCTCCTTTCTTCTTATTGTTTTTTTTGGAAGATGGTTTTTTCCCATGTGGTTTTTTCACCATCTCTCCTATATATAATAACATTGTACATGAGTACCTCATCAGGCCCAGTTGTCGGGACTCATTTATTTTTTGTTCAATGAGGACAATCTTCGCCATCCGAAGACATGCCTCTTCTTTTTATTTTTGATGGTTTTTCCCATGTGGTTTTTTTACCATCTCTTCAATAAGAATCATTGTACATGAGTACCTCATCAGGCCCTATTTTCGAGGACTCATTTGTTACATTCACCCCTAGTATCACTTAAGGGGGGTGTTAGAATAAATATTTATTCTCTTAAGTTCTACTAGGATAGACTTACTTGAGTTACCACTCTTCCATGAGTCAAGTGAACTCTCAGTTTAGACTAGTTCAGATTTGTTGAGTTGTTGTAATCCAATGACTCTCAATGATCAACTTTGCTATTTATACAAAGTTGATCCATGGAATAAATCAATCAGTTCTTGATCTTCTTAAGTAATGCTTTGCATATCTAGTTTCTTGGTTTAATATTGCTTCTCAATATTTCTAACACCTTTAGTTATAACAAATGAAGACAATAGGAAACTGATGGAGCCTATTACTCTAGAAGAAGTTCATTTAGCTCTTTTCTATTTTAATAAGGATAAATCCCCAGGTCCAGATGGGATCTTTATAGATTTTTACCAACATAATTGGGATATAGTGAAGGATTCTTTATTGGTAGCAGTGGAACAATATAGGGTAAAATAATACATTCCTTACAAAATAAATGCAATTTATCTTACTCTAATTCCAAAAAAGAAGGATGATAAATTGTTTGATTCTTTTAGACCCATAAGCCTATGTAATATGGCTTATACTATTATTTTCAAAGTGATGGCAAATAGATTAAGGCCATTGTTAGATAAAATAATTTCAGAAGAGCAAGAAGGATTTCTGAAAGGGAGACAAATTCTGGATGGGATAATAATAGCTCATGAAGTTATACATTCAGTAGCTTCAAGAAAAGAGAAAACTATTATCTTAAAACTTAATATGAGTAAAGCCTATGATAGGGTTAAATGGGATTTTCTTTTTGTAGTTTTAGATAATTTTGGTTTTAGGAAGAAATGGTTTAGATGGATTAAAGCTTGTGTTTCTATAGTTTCTTATTCAATGTTGGTCAATGGGTTAGTGAAAAAATCTTTTAAAACCAAGAGAGGCCTTAGACAAGGATATCCTTTATTATTATAGCATATGTTTTGAGTAGGAACTTAAAGAAGGATTACAAAGATGAGCTTATAAATGGACTTAAGGTTAGTAATAACATCAATAACATCACCCATCAACAGTTTGTAGATGATAAAATCCTTTTTGGAAGGGCAAGGATAAATGAGGCCAGAGCTTTGAATAACTTTTTAAAAGAGTATGAAAGAGCTTTAGGGAAAATTAATAGGACTAAATCCAAAATTTTATTCCTTAACACTCATGTTAATATCAAAGCAAGAATTTATAGGTTGCTTCAAATGGAGGAGGAAAATTTACCAACAACTTATCTAGGCATGCCTTTATTTGAGGGGAGAATGAGGATAGATTTATGGAATCCAGTTATTAGTAAAGTTCAAAATAAACTTCCAACTTGGAAAGGTAGATGGTTATCATTAGCAAGAAGAGTGTAGTTAATTAAGCCAGTCTTAGAAGCCATTCCAACATATTATATGTCATTGTATTCTATGCCAAAATCAATTGAAATAAGTTTAATATTTATTATGCGATCCTTTTTATGGTTAGGTTTACACGATAAAATGAAATTTTCCTTGGTGAAATGGAGCAATTTGTGTGATGATAAAACTAGGGGAGGTCTTGGTTTAAGAGCTCTTACAGATGCAAACTTAACTCTTAGGGGAAAAATTATCTAGATATTGTACAAAGAGAGTCAAAGAAAATGGGAAAAAATTATTCTAAGTATGTTGATCCCAATGACCCAAGTTTATTGCATTCTCTCTTCCAAATGGTTCTGATCTTTGGAATGGTTTAAAAAATCTATTGATCTTATGATTAAAGGTTTAATATGGGTGGTGGGAACTAGAGAAGAAATTTCTATTTGGATGGATACTTGGTGTGATAAAAAACCACTCAATTTAGATCTAGTTTTAAAACCTTGGATGAGATTGCTTCAAGATAAATATGATGATATGGTTTCAAACATTTTGTACAAGGATCGAGAAAGAAACAAATGGAAATAAGATTTTTTTCAAGTATACAAGACATTGATGCTAGGAGGCAATTGAGTAGAAATATAAAAACTAGGGATGCCAAGGATAAATTATTTTGGGAGTTGAATAACTCAAAAAAATACACAACAAGAAGTGGATATAATGTTCAACACCAACATAATAATAATGTCACTAATATGGAGAGATATTTGGGATAGTCCAATAATTCCTAAAGTCAAAATGTTTGCATTGCTAGTAGGTCATACAAGAATTTTGTCTTGGGATACCTTATAAAAAAGGGGTTTTCATGGCCCATTTCAATGTGTTTTCTATAACAAGGAGGAGTAAAGTATTGACCATCTCTTGGGACATTGCTCAATAGTCTTAAATATTTGACAATGGATTCTTAATATGTTTGGTAAATGCATGGTGATGAATATCAAAATTGAAGATTGGTTAAAGCAATGGCAGAGCATTTATAAAAGTGCGGCCTTAAAAAAAATATGGGATATTTCAAAAGATATAATACTTTGGACTATATGGCTATAAATGAATAGAAGAATATTTAAAGGAAAGGAAAGTCATTTAGAGGTAATGAAAAACATGTGTTTAGCCATAGAGGAGTCTAAACCAACCCTATCAACTCACCCAATCCCTAATTTAGAAGCAAAGAGTCTTGATAGATGGAGTCAAGTCATTAAATGGAATTATGATGTTGGATACAAGAGAAGCAAAAATAAGGTAAAGAATATAAAGTGGAAACCACCAAATGTAGAGTGGGTTAAATTAAATTTTGTAGACACCAAAACAGCACCAATCCGATTATGTGACTACAAACACTGATCACATTAACACACACAGCCCCCAGGGTAGCCCCCAGAGGTTAAACAGTGGTTCTAACCACTTACACAACAGTTTTGCAAGTCAAAAATCAGTTTGGCACCTTTTAGACACTTTATTTCTTATTCGTCCCACCCAGGGACGAGTGCGAATTTGTACTCGTCCTACCCAAGGACGAGTATGGATTTGTACTCGTTTCACCCAGGGACGATTATTAGCGCTCGCTCCGGGGTGGGACGAACGCCAGGTTTGACCAAAAAAAAGTCAGACCTCAGCGCATGACAACTTAGAACTACCACTCAGCTTTTCATGCATGACATAGGAGTGCAAGTGAGTTTTCTAAAACACACAAAGACATGCACAGAGGCAGTTAAGAAGCCCTTGATCAAGAAGAAGTCTTCTCTTCACAAACAAAAGCATTCATGCAAAGAAACACTTTTGCATGTTAATTCAAAGAGACCCCTTGGGTCTATAAAATGGTGAGTTTTCTCACCCAAAAGATATACAGAGAAGGAGCATTTTGAGCGACGAAGTGCTGCTAGTTCACTTACTGGCGATTTGTGCTTTCATAATCGTGGTATTTCTTTTAGTTTCATGTTTATGCTTTTGTCAAGTCTTTCATTTCATTTAGATTCATTTCAACCATCGTTAGATTCATCTTTTATTTTTCATACACAGGTGCTACTAACTTTCTTGTTTGTTTCTTTGAGTGCAGAGTTGCAACATTAGAGGAGCGGCGAGGAGTCTACCTTACCAACGCAAGCGGCGGCAACATTTGGCCCGCCCATTCCAAACGTGGGCATGCGGAAGGAGGAAGACTGAAGCAAATTGTAGAGATCAATATCTAACGCTCCTATCCCCTAAAAAGGAAGGAGACGTATTGTAACACGAATTGAAAAGAAATATCAATAAAGAGGGCTATGAGTTTATATTTGCTTTCCAATTTATATCCTTGTGTTCATTCATTTGTGTTCTTTCCTTTTAATGCAATTTTGTTTAGTTTTTCCTTTTTGTTTCCGGAATCTCGTGCTTTCAATGGCGATCACGGTGGGACCCTGTCCCCTTTTTTAAAATCACAGAAACTGATTGAATTTTTGTGTTTGTGCTTGACAGGTACATTTTTTTTCTTGCAGACTGTTAATCGTCTCTGCAAGGGACGATTTCTGTTCGGAAATCGTCTCACCCTGGGACGATTGTAAAATCGTCTCTGCGAGGGACGATTTCTGTTTGTTAATCGTCTCACCCTGGGACGATTGTAAAATCGTCTCTGCAAGGGACGATTTTTGTTCTGTTAATCGTCTCACCAAGGGACGATTTTCTCGTCTGCAACTTTTCGGAGCAAAATTTTAGAGGCAACTGGAGCAGGCAGAGAAGAGGTAGGGATTTTCATCATCTTTGTTGAAATTTTCTGTTTCTGTTTCTGTTTCTTTGACTGTTTTCATTTTTAGCTTGCATTGCTTAGGAAAAGTCATTCATGCATGTTTCATTTTCGTTGGATAAAATGAACCTCACACACTCCACGAAACAATTTTAAACCAAGGAGCTGGTCGTAAGACCCCAACCCTTGATCAAGACCATTGGTGGATTTAATCACCACCTTGGCTTGATTTGCATACATTTCCTGATTGTCAACTGTTGTTAGGCGTAAATCCCGACGAAGACGGACCGAGCGTAGCCGGGGTGATTCCCATGCGCGCGAGGATAAGTTTTCTATGGTAGGTGCCATTAACGAGGACAATCCCCCTTCCGTACCGCCTACGTACCACGTACCTTCTCCTCTCACGTACCTATAGTCTCCCTCTCGTAAGGGCGGGTATATAGAGAGGTTGGTATATCGGCTCGGTTGGTATATTGAAGGGGCGACCATTTTGGGAGTTATAAGAGCCTTCATAATGCATTTAAACGTTCTACAAAACCTACAAAAACAAAACAAAACAACAAAAATGCACTAAACCAGATCTAGGGCACACTAAGAATCCTTAAAAGAGATAATCATTGCTTGTGATGTGTATGCTATTTTCTAGTGTAGACAAAAAAATCAAAAATTAAAAAATCATAAACAAAGATAAAAAATCTACGCATTTTGTCACTTTCTCCAAAAAGCTCCAAGGATTCCCGTAATCGCTTGGTCACTCCAAAATGCCCCAAAGGTGTCCATGAACCCTTTGGTCAACCCAAAAGCACCCCAAATGTGCCCATAAGTGATGCAGGACCATCCAACAAAATATGGGAAATTTTATATTTTTCTCTAAATTTTAGTGCATCTTGCCAGGGCCATAACTTCTCAACCGTAGCTCCGATTGACTTGAAATTTTACAGGGAGTTAGGTGGGATAATTTTAAACAAATATAATTCCCTAGAATTCTATTTGCCCAGAAAAGTCAGTTTTCGGGGCCAAATTCCATCATCTAGTGCCCCAAAATTAGGTTTTAAAATTGGGCACGCAATTTTATGCACTTTTTGAGCTGTTCGGATGTCAATATCTCCTAATGTATTTAGAGCTAGGACTTGAAACTTCATTTTTGTCTTATCTACTATAAGAGGGATGCGCACACCAATTTTGGGCCCCATCTGACTCATTTCAATTTTTAGGGTTTTTAGAGAGACATCGCCATGGTACTCACCCGTAGTCAAGCCCACTCATGGGCAGACGCTGTGGGGAATGTCCAAAGAAGCACGAGTCACATCCATTATAGTCCCCAGGATTTGGTCATACCACCTTGGCGACCTAACACACAAGGCAGTCCCCTCCACACCTTAACGGAAAGGGACTATAGGGGCACCTCTTCTAGGGGCACTCCTGTTCAACATAGCACCCAACACACACCCTCCCATGAGGGGTACATCCGTAGGAGAGCTCCCTTAGATGCTCGCTATGAGTGGTCACCATGCAATGAAGCACTAGGTCAACATAGGGTTCGACGGGAGGAACCACATGATTACACTATCCCTCCTTCACCCCCTCTAGTTGTCAGGACTACAAGGACAAATCCAGAGCACAAGGCTCCTCAGGCGGGGCGAGCCAACTCTTCCCGTTCCTCTTTCACTTACAAAAGAGAGCATGAGGAAAACCCTTACCTTCCTCAAGAACAATATACATCGCAGGAGCAACACGCCTCCGCAATTGCTAGCTTTCAAGATTACCTATTGAGGCCAAAGCCTCAGGGGAATGCCGCTACCCCCAACAGAGGGAGGCGACCTATAGAGATCTCGGATCACCATGACCGAGATAGATATCTAGGAGAGGCATCTAGGCCTTCTAGACATGAGACGACAGGACCAACTATCTTAGAATCTGCCAAGCATATTGCACGTCGGATGCAACTCACGATACTTGAGCTGGAACAACAACAGTTAGAGCAACAATATCTTTTAAATCAAGAGTGCCTTCAGCGCCAGGAGGATGAGTTGTTACAACACACTATGCGGGTGAAGACTCCAACCCCTCGCATGCATAAGACAAAACATTATGAGAGACACAATCGGGTGCAAGACAGGTCTCTACGACCTTATCAAACGTTGCCCTCGATGCCTCCTAGACTTGAGCGGGAGGCCAATCCTAAGACCAATGACGGGTGCCTTCTTCAAGCGCCCACCCAGGTTCATGGACCACCCCCAAAAATTCTTCAAGAAGCCTCTAAGGAACCTGAGCTAGAAAAAGAGTGGACTAAAATGAAATACCAAAGCATGGGGGGTGCTATTCAGCTCATCCCTCCCAAGGCATCAAGTTTCCCACAACTTGCAACGGGAACAAATCAAACAGGAGGAGCTCAAATCCCTCGATACAAGCAATGCACTGCCCAAGCACTTAGAGTCAGTAGAGACCAAGATTTTGGGGCCACAAAAGCCCAACTCACGTGAAACTCCTCTCAAAGAGGATCAACCCCTGGTTGTAGAGCTACCTGATGATGAGGTCTTCCATATCTTAGAATCACCAGATTCTGATAAGCCTGACTCTCTTGCCAAAGACGAGTCAGCATATGCAATAGTGCTATGGGACCCGTTCGAGTCTGACATCACTAATTCACAGGTGGTCCCCATGGATGAGCATCACAAAATTCTCTTAACATTACTCCCTTTGGAGGCTCCCATCGAGCCCGTGCCATTGCCAGAAAATCCGGTCCCCTCGCAAAGCGCAGAACAACCCCATCAGAACCATGTCAATCTGCTCGAGCCGAACGAGCTTAGCATGTCACAGATAGCTGTCGGGGCCAACGAGGGCCTTTGGATCATCGACAATGATTACGAAGATGAAACTGAGATGGCTTATCTCAATCATGCACGACGGCACAATCACCCTGTCACCCATGACGAACTAATGGCCCAACTAGGCATAAGACTAGGGCATGAGTGGCGCATAGACCCAGCCCCATGGCATCACATGTTGATCCCACTCCTTTGGGAAGATCGCGAGCACCTTCCACCCGGAGATATCATAGCACCATCGGTGCCGAAGGCGGACCTTGCCCTCCTATCCGTGCATAAGGCCGATCCATTCGTGCCAATTCCTACAGAGCCAGATCCGGTGCACAAAGATCATCACGCCTGGGGTACCTCTATTCCCTGAAGAGCCAGTGGGTTACACCAAATGCTCCAAAGGTGTCCATAAACCCTTTGGTCAAACCAAACGCTCCAAAGGTGTCCATAAACCCTTTGGTCAAACCAAAACGCTCCAAAGGTTTCCTAAACCCTTTGGTCAACCCAAAAGCTCCAAGGATTATCGCAATCTCTTGGTCATCCCAAAAGCTCCAAGGATTATCGCAATCTCTTGGTCATCCCAAAAGCTCCAAGGATTATCGCAATCTCTTGGTCATCCCAAAAGCTCCAAGGATTATCGCAATCTCTTGGTCATCCCAAAAGCTCCAAGGATTATCGCAATCTCTTGGTCATCCCAAAAGCTCCAAGGATTATCGCAATCTCTTGGTCATCCCAAAAGCTCCAAGGATTATCGCAATCTCTTGGTCATCCCAAAAGCTCCAAGGATTATCGCAATCTCTTGGTCATCCCCAAAAGCTCCAAGGATTATCGCAATCTCTTGGTCATCCCCAAAAGCTCCAAGGATTATCGCAATCTCTTGGTCATCCCAAAAGCTCCAAGGATTATCACAATCTCTTGGTCATCCCAAAAGCTCCAAGGATTATCACAATCTCTTGGTCACCCCAAAAGCTCCAAGGATTATCGCAATCTCTTGGTCATCCCAAAAGCTCCAAGGATTACCACAATCGCTTGGTCAACCCAAAAGCTCCAAGAGTTACCATAACTGCTTGGTCAACATAAGTATTCAAAAATCAACAAAAACAACACAAAAATCAAAATCACAAAAACATTTGCATTTCAATTCCATGCATAACAATAAAATCATCAAAAATTACAAAAACAATTGCATTTCAATTCCATGCATACTCATAAAAAAACAAAATCACAAAAACAATTGCATTTCAATTCCATGCATTCTCATAAAAAAAAAAAATGAAATCACCAAAACATTTGCATGCATTTTCATAAAAATCAAAATACAAAAATATAGGTTGCATTAAACATTGCATCCATCCCTTGCATACTTCGATAGGTCATACAAGTCAAAAGCACCATAGGCTGTCATTACTTGGCAATTCCATCATTTCCACCTCAAATCCATTTCCATAAACGCATACATCCAGCATATCACCTTTTTATTTTAGCATAGTCAGTTGTTTCCTAATGTATATAGGGTTTTCGTCATTCAGATGTCTTTAAATTTCTAGCCAAAAACTGTACACAGTTAAACATATTTTACACGGGAAAGTTTTACTTGGATCACACCTTGTTACGTAGCATCCCAACACAAATTAACACACATATAAAAATTCCTAAGTTGTGTGAACGAAAGATGAAACCTGCACCGTAATCCAGGTCACCATAAGCGAAACGGCTATCTTGCTTATCCCCCGTGCAATTGACCCTAGGAATGCCGAGAGTTGGCAAAAGGACAAGCATCCTCCCTACCCAATTCCCCATGAATCCCAAGTTCTCAAAAGTTGCAAAAACATCAAAAATTTGCAAAACGTCAAAACACTAAAATTTGACATCCTACAGTGCACACATCAAAAGGCACAAACAATAGTGATTCTCGTCACTCCATATTCAAATCCCTTGCTCAAAAAAAAAAAAAAAAAAAATCAATAAAACAAAAATAAACAGTGATCTTATCACTATAAAGAGCAAGTATCCCAATACAATTGAAGAAAAGAAGGGAGTCGAACTTGAATCCCTGGAACTCTCAGCATTTCGACAGGTCATGAGGCAAGCTTCAGTACCGGTTTGGTTGATAGCCTATCAGTCACTGATAGTAAACCTCCCGCATGACGATATATCTATCACATTAACTTGTGTATAGATCAATGTTTGCATGTGGATGAGCTAGCTTATGGTATCCTAGATAGCATCGCAGATTAATCTAACCAAACACAATAAAGGAGTTAGTGGAGCTAATTAGGTGATCCTCAATGACAGGTTCGGTTGAAAGCCCATCTGGCACTCGGCGGTATCCTGATGAATACCACATAAATGAACTCAATTGCACACACAGGGATGTGAAATAACTTGGTTAAATTCAAGTCGAATTTATACCTTGTTCAAAAGTCTTGCGAGATAAATGTACAATCTTGGCTAGTTAGTTAAAATATCTGAATCTAAGAAAAGCTTAACTACATTTTAAAAACAACTGTCACATTTTATTCCGTACATCACCATCAAAATATATGCAAAATACAAAAACAAAGTTTTCACATGCAAAGTCATTCCACAAAGTCATCCCATTAGTATAGCAAGTCAATCAAATCTTGTACAGTCTATGGTGCATCGACACATCATCAACAACTCATTTCATTCATTCCATATCCATACATCATACAAATTAGAAACATCACATTCATAATCGCCTCTGCATACATCAAACACATACATAAAAACACGCAAAACAACCAAAAAAAAAAAAAAAAAAACAAACACAACAAAACAACCAAAATATAAAAATGACAAATGCCAACAAAAACACTAAAAATTGCCGGACAAAAGTGCTCTTGCACTTAACCTCTTCGCATTAGAAAATTGATGTCGGGGTCTACCTTGTCGTTATCCTACTCCCCAAGAAGGCTACCATAGCCGGACCGCTCCACGGGAAGACGGATTTTCGCCCATGTTACCCCCAAATGGCATCCCAAAATGGGTTCACACCCACCAAAAATAGGTCCACAAAAAAAAATCGAGAAATTGCTCGCGCATTCAACGGACAAACATCTGAAGGCACCCTCACTTAAGTCATCTTGGGTCAAGCGACTCGTCGCTTTTCTCATGTCAGTCATTCCTTCATCGATTCGTCGCTTGAGGGGGTAGTCACACTTAAGTCACCAATCAACAACAACACACCCAATCAAGGCAATGGCATGTATTCAAAGAATCATTGACAAAGACAATCACGCTCCTGCTTGGGGCAGCAAACAAGCAATAATCACAAAATTGATCAAACACTTGGCATTCCCGAAGCATGAACACAAGGTTCCCCCGTGGATAAAAGGTTGCGCCCTTTGCCTATTCATGACCGATCAATGTCCAAGCTCAAGTCACACCTCACCAAAATAGGTTAATACTTGAAATCAAATTCCTTAGCTCGTCAGAAGCAAGGATTCAAGAATGCATGCCCTTTCCATGCTTGGGGCATCAAGAGTTGGTTAGGTTACTGAGAAACCCTAATCATTAGTGCTTTGGTTATCTATTTTTGCTCGACGCTGTGCCATGCACAACGCTTCCCAAAAAGGGGCATCTGTAGACACCAAAACAGCACCAATCCGATTATGTGACTACAAACACTGATCACATTAACACACACAGCCCCTAGGGTAGCCCCCAGAGGTTAAACAAGTGGTTCTAACCACTTACACAAGCAGTTTTGCAAGTCAAAAATCAGTTTGGCACCTTTTAGACACTTTATTTCTTATTCGTCCCACCCAGGGACGAGTGCGAATTTGTACTCGTCCTACCCAAGGACGAGTATGGATTTGTACTCGTTTCACCCAGGGACGATTATTAGCGCTCGCTTCGGGGTGGGACGAATGCCAGGTTTGACCAAAAAAAAGTCAGACCTCGACGCATGACAACTCAGAACTACCACTCAGCTTTTCATGCATGACATAGGAGTGCAAGTGAGTTTTCTAAAACACACAAAGACATGCACAGAGGCAGTTAAGAAGCCCTTGATCAAGAAGAAGTCTTCTCTTCACAAACAAAAGCATTCATGCAAAGAAACACTTTTGCATGTTAATTCAAAGAGACCCCTTGGGTCTATAAAATGGTGAGTTTCCTCACCCAAAAGATATACAGAGAAGGAGCATTTTGAGCGACGAAGTGTTGCTAGTTCACTTACCGGCGATTTGTGCTTTCATAATCGTGGTATTTCTTTTAGTTTCATGTTTATGCTTTTGTCAAGTCTTTCATTTCATTTAGATTCATTTCAACCATCGTTAGATTCATCTTTTATTTTTCATACACAGGTGCTACTGACTTTCTTGTTTGTTTCTTTGAGTGCATAGTTGCAGCATTAGAGGAGCGGCGAGGAGTCTACCTTACCAACGCAAGCGGCGGCAACATTTGGCCCGCCCATTCCAAACGTGGGCATGCGGAAGGAGGAAGACTAAAGCACAAATTGTAAAGAGATCAATATCTAACGCTCCTAGCCCCTAAAAAGGGAGGAGACGTATTGTAACACGAATGGAAAAGAAATTTGAATAAAGAGGGCTATGATTTCCTTACATCTGTGCTTTCATTTCCAATTTATCTCTTTTCCTTGTTTTTGTGCATAGGATTAAAGCGTTACATTTCGTCTTATATTGCATAGTTATAGTTTTCCTTTTACTTCCGGAATCTCGTGCTTTCAAATTTTTATGGAGCATCTAAAGGAAATTCAAGACCAACAAGAGGAGGAATAATTAGAAATAATAGAGAGATTTTGTCTCATTATGCTTTTAATAGTGTATTTAAAACAAATAATGAAGTTGAAGCTTGGGCAACTTTAGAAGGGTTAAAAATATGTAAACAAATGAAATGGAATAAAGTATGGATGGAAGGTGATTCTCTCATAGTAATAAATATAATTTTGAGGAAAGCAAAGGCTCCATGGAACATACAAGAGATAATTGTGGATATTAAAGAACTTGCTAAAGAGTTTGAATAAATAAGGTTTACACATATACTAAGGGAAGGAAACAAGTGTGTAGATAAGCTAGCCAATAGAGGGGTTTTGATTGAGGATCGTGAAGTTAAATTCTCAGAGGAAGTAGAAATTTTAGTTGAAGCTGATAAAAATGTTGATTGCCTAAATCTATTAATTATTAAGATTTAATTTAATGTTTTCCATTGGTAATATCTATTTTATATTGTAACAATAATGTGTTTTCATTTAGACTATTTATTATAATTTTTGTGGTTGCACTTGTGTTTCAGGAAGGAAACTGGCAATCTAGATTTGATAAAGCGGACTATGATTGTATGATGTTTTAGAAATATTACTCTACCAAGATGCAAGGCATAGATAGTAGAGGTGAAGTTTTGGAATTTGAAGGCTACTATATAAAAATATCAAGAAAGATGCTAAATTTTGGAGTAATTGTATTCATACAGAGATTTAAAAAGATCAAAAAAATAAAAATCAAGAATTCAAACATTTTATGTAAAATGATGTAGGTTTCTAGCTATAGCATCTCAATTGAGATTAGAAGTGTATCTATTTGTAAATTCTCAATCTCTAAAGAAAAGAGATGTAATTTGTCAAGGGTGGGGGACCAGAGTACAATCCCTTATTATCAAGCAAAAAAAAAGAGTTTTAGGGTTTGCAAAGGAAAGATATTGGAGGAATAGGCTTACAAAATTATAAACTTATAAGTTTGCCCTTAGGGATAAAGCTTAGGTGGAGATTATGAAAGATCATAGAAAGAATTGGGAAAAAAAATTACTTAAAAAATATATAGGTTCTCTTGATGCAATGCAATTATTTAGGAAAAGAACCCTACCCAAAGGATCATCAACATGGAACTTTATATAAGATAGTTTGTAATTTATAAAAAAACATATTAAATGGCCAATCAATGAGGGGAATTATGTAAATTTTTGTTTTGATGTTTGGTTGAAGCCTTATCCTCTAATCTCTAACTAAAAGGAAACCATTGGCTGAAGCATGCCTTACTTATAAAGGTCAAAAGAACAAAGACTATAATATGAGCAACAACACTAGGTCATGGATTTCTATTAGTAACCTAGTTGAAGGAGAGGAACTCAAAGAAATTATAGAAGAAATTCAGAATATGCTTCAAGAGTTATATTTGCTAATTTTCTCACTAAAGGAAGATTTTATTTAGAATATATCAAAATATCGTGGATACTCAATCAAGTTAGAATATAGGGATTTAGAGCAATCAAATTTCCTACTTCCAAAGATTTTCCTTGGAAGAATATTTGGTCACTAGAGGCTCTCCCTAAGGCCTCAACATTCCTTTAGTTAGTAGTTCAAAGCAAGATTCTTACAAGAGATACTCTACAAAGAATATGACATGATGGACCTTTCATATGTGCCTTGTATGATAAGGATTTTAAAAATATTAGACCATTTACTTTTTCATTGTACCTTTGCTCACACCATTTGGGATTATTTTTAAAAATATAAAAATATATTGGTAGCTACATTAACATTGAAAGAGTTGATGAAATAATTTTAAAGATAAAACATTTTGTATTTTGTGAAGGATTGACCCTATCATTATTTATTGGAATTAATGGCTTGAAAAGAATATGAAAAAAAAATCTCAAAATCATTCCCGTGTTTGGAACCATATTATTACCTCTCTTGTAAAATATTTATATATATGCTGCTGAAGAACACAAGCTTATACTGAGAGGGGGGTGAACATTATAAGACCACTTTTTACTTTTTATTTTCCAAACAATATTATGCAATATATCAATGGCAATATCAACAGTAGTAATCAAAGCAATGCATAAATCAACACACACAATAGAGACACCAATTTAACGTGGTTCACCCAATGTGGGCTACATCCATGGAGAAATCTTCCACTAATTTTTTCTCAACAAATCTCTTGATAATACTTCCCTATTACAATATTTATGGACCACTGTCCAAAGGAGACACCAATACCCTAATCAAGTTCATGAATACCTATCCACATGAGACACCAATCCCCTTAGATGGTTTGTGGATCTCTATCCATAGGAGAACTCCTATTCTCTGGCTGGTGATCCTCTAGAAGACTACTGCCTCCACTACACTGCCTTATGGATCTATCTCCACTGAAGAATCCTATCCTCACTTAGAAGACTCTATCCTCATTACCCTGGCTAATGGATCTCTATCCACTGGAGACTAGTGTCCTCTACTTTATCACCTCCAAAGCTTGCTCTCAGCTTTGTATCAAATCTGCACTAAACACTATCCTTCAATCTAGCATAAATATGCTCAATATTTGTCTCAAATCTACACTAAACACTATCCTTCGATCTAGCACAAATCTGCTTAATATCTATCTCAAATATGCTCAATATCCATCTCAGATCTGCACTAAAAATTGTCCTTCGATCTAACACAAATTTGCTCAATCTCTATCTATGATCTGGCACAAATCTATCTTCAAACCTGCACCAATCTATGTCCTCAAATATGCACTAAACATAGTGCTTCGATCTAGCATAAATTTGCTCAATATATGTCTCAAATTTGTATTAACACTGTCCTTCGGTGTAGCACAAATCTATTGAATCTCTATTGCTAATCTAGCACAAATCTATCCTCAAATCTGCACTAATCCTTAACATAAAGCTTGATCCAATCACAAATCAACTCTACTAGATCTGACCCAAAGCTTAACTCAAGGTTTGAACAAATCAATCAATCAACTCTGGTCTCAAGTCTTCTCAAAGACTTACCTCAAATATGCTCAACAAGTCCTCACTAGAACTTGCTCAATCTACTCAACAAGTCTTCACCAAGACTTACCTCAAATCTGCTTAACAAGTCCTCACTAGAACTTGTTCAATCTGCTCAACAAGTCTTCACCAAGACTTGCCTTAAATCTGATTGAAAGCTTCCACAAAAGCTCACATAAATTTATCCTTAAGCTTTCACAAAAGCTTCCTCAACTCTATTCTTAAGTCCTTCAGGTTAATTGAGTGCCAAAAACCAACCCAGTATTCTTTGACTGGGCATAATGGGTAGCCTAAAACCTTCACACGTGGCTTACCACTATGAAGAACTCTGGAGCGGAACAACACTTCAGTCCATGGTCTTTCCTTGTTTGGCTATTATTTTACCATGTGCATAAAAATTTTCCCCATATTGCAATTACATCAAGTGGCAAGGATGGAAATCATATGCCCGTGTATCAGTGGACTCACCTCCTATTGAGGTCAGAGTCTTATTATCCTTTCAATCAATAATTTTTGGGACTCGCCATGCAATTGTTAGCAGGGACTAGCCCTCAGGTGCCTCTCAGTCTGAGAGATAAGGTAGTGCAGGCAAGAAAGGGAGATGTATTCCAACTAACACAGGGGCTTATGATACACCTATTCAACTTCGTGGGGAAGCCCTTCCTGCTACCTGTCTCCCTATCCGAGTACCAATTCACATTGGAGGTCGCTTGACAAAGCGACGCAACCAACAAAGTCTACGGCCACGGTCAGAAGTGGGCCCACACCTGTGACTTTCCCTTCAGTATGGGGGTAATTGAAGTATTCTCCTTAAGGCAGAACATATTCTTGGAAGAAAATCTCACCAATTTTTTCTTGCTCCAGATTCTGTAGAGGTGGCTTTACGATCCTCTAGGAGTGATGAAGGATGCAAAAATTTTCATGTCTGCCCCCACCTTGAAGTAATGGAGCAGAGAAATAATCCCAACGGGAAGGATCTAGAGTGGCACTTAGAAAGAGAGAACGTTGCCTCCTTGGCATGATTTTTACCCCATGGAACTGGAGTTTGACCCTGACCAGTACCCCTTCCCAACACCAGACTCCACATTCTGGTTTTCACCAAAGCTTGCTAAAATCTGTCCTTAAATCCTCTCTAGGACTTACTTCAAATATGCTCACAAGCTTTCACAAAAACTTGCTTAACTATGTCCTTGAGTCCTCTCTAGGACTTAATCAAATCAGTTCACTAGATTTCACAAAAGCTTACTAAAATCAATTGCAAAACTTGCATACACAAATCAACTCAATCTCTTTAAGAAAACCTCTTCAATCACACAAACAAGTTTCACTTAGAATATTGTTTAACTTACAAAAATATATAGATAATGGTTAGAGACTCAATATGTTTCACACTCACAAAAATAATTTATCACTTCCAAACTCTCTTTCAAATAAATTTAAAATAAAGAACAATTTGTTTCACAGAACTTGAATTATCACTCTAATACTCTCAACCAATAATGATCAATCAACTTCACTCTAAGAATCCACTCAACGAAACACAACTTGCTTAAAAACCCTAACCAAGTGTTTCATAATACTTCCAACAACTCACACTATGAAACTCAAATATTAACTCAAGATGATTCCAAATTCACATAACAATGATACTCGTGATCTTTCACATACCCTAGCTCAAGATAGTTCTCAACTTCACATAACAACGATACTCATGTTATTTTCACAAATCCTAGCTCAAGAATTATGTGAAAGCTTTGCACCATGGAAGACAAATATGAGAGCTATCCTTCAGGTTGAATATTTGTGGGATGTAGTGATTGTCACTATAAAATGTTCACAAAAGCTTCCTCAAATCTGTTATTTTCACAAATCCTAGCTCAAGAATTATGTGAAAGCTTTGCACCATGGAAGACAAATATGAGAGCTATCCTTCAGGTTGAATATTTGTGGGATGTAGTGATTGTCACTATAAAATGTTCTACAATAGTAGGACCATATCAAGAGGCATTTGATAAGAAGGATAGAAGGTGTCTCATGTTTATTCTGCTTGCTACTACAAATGAGGTCCAACCTCATATTTGTGATGCCAAATATTGTAAAGAATCTTGGTATGCTTTGATTACAATTTATGAAGGGAAGAATCAGTCCACTATTCTTAACCTTCAAACTCAACTACATACACTCAATATGAAATCCGGTGAGACAATTGACATGTTCCTATGTAGAGTGGAAAAATTGAAAGCCAAATTGAATGTTATGGAAGAGACAATGGTAGATAATCTCTTGACCTCAATCATATTGAGAGCTTTGCCAAAATCCTACAAGGTGTTGATCACATCTCTAAACGTGTCTAGTAGACAAGTTACCTTTGTGTAATTGGTAAATTTACTTTAAACTAAGGAGGCAAATTAGCTTCAAAAATATTAAGTACCAGATAATGCACTTTACTCCAAACAAGGGGGTAGCAAGCAAGGTAAGTTTTAGAAGGGAGGATATTCATCAAAAGGAAAAGGAAAACAACCTCAATAGAAAGAGAAGAAATATTGTAAAATTTGTGATATGGATAACCATGACACCAATAGGTGTTGGTTTAAGAATAAACAACCCAATGACCAAGATCACAATAAAAATGGAAAAGGGAAATACAAACCATATAAGAAGAATAAGCAACCCAAGGGAAATGTTTCTTATGAGGAATTTTAATCATACTCTAAGAGAGCACACAAGGTGCTCATGACACACATATTCTCAGTAGAAGGATGCATTGTGGTAAATTGATTCCAGTTCTAGTAAACACATGACTGGTGATAGATCCTGGTTTGAGATATTTGATGCAAAGGAAGACAAGCCAGTGAAAATAGCTAATGATAGGACCTATTGAGTCCAGGGTGAAGGAGATGTTTCCATAACTCTTCCATATGGAAAATATCATATTGAGAATATTATCTATGTTCTTGTATTGATGAACAATTTCTTGTCAGTCCTCAGATATTGAACAATTTTATTTTGATTGTATTGACTTAAGGATATAAAGGTGCCTCGTATTTTTATTTTTTTATTTTATTTATTCTTATTTATTATTATTATTATATGTCTTCAACCTTCCCCGACGTTCGTCCACAAATGACCGTCCCCGGTGTTGTTTACACTAATCATAATCTTAATTATCTTCGAATGCCTGCCATCTATGTTGCATATATGGTGTTGGGTCACCGCTCCCACTATCTGTTATGGCCACACTGGCGAATGTCTTCAAATGTTGTCCTTAAATCACTATTTGTCGTCGAATCCTCACTGCCAGTCATCCATCGCCACAACGACATCCACATCATTTGCCATGTTTGATGTTTAACAGTATCGAAAGTTTCGTCATATCGTTGCGCCTATCGATCCACTATCGTTGCTCAGACCTCCACTGCTTCGTTTGTCATTGCTTCTAGTGTTGTCGCGTCGCTGTTGGTTAACCTTTACACCCACGTCACCACTCGTTGGATGACCACCCATTCTACCACCATCACCGTTCGCTTCTGCGACTGCTAAATGTTATCCGGTGATTCGTCCAACTGCGGGTTTCATCGAGCTACACATCATCACTGCCATAGCCCCGTGAGATTTGCCCCTAGTTCTTCCGCAACATTCGTCTACCGTAGATTTGTTGTTTAAGTATCCATCCGAATCATCTTCATCGTGACCTATTTTTTTGCATCTTCACTATTCAGACCTATTTTTTTGCATCTTCACTATTCACCGGTGCCAATGATATAACAAATTAACATACCCCTTCATCTGCTGACCGAAACTGTTGTGACCAACTCTTCCACCAACGCATGTCCATCACTTGCTTTGTTTTCGTTCTGGGCGCCATGGTGGATAGTCTACATAAATGACAAACTTGGAATCCAATAGTGTTTGTAGCTCATATTTGACCATAAAGGCCACTGTTGGGTGCATCTTTCTCAACTTTTGCTTGACAGGCTTGGCTTCGGGGTCAAGTGTTAGATTGTGGGTGACCATATTTGGATCTAGTCCCGACATGTCTTTGTAAGACCATGCAAAATTTACCTTCTCTATGAGAAGGGCTATGTAATCGACTTGCTCTTCAGGGGATAGGCTTTCCCATAGCTTGATACATTGCGGGTTGTCAAGATCTAAGTCGATATCTTTGTCAACCGTAGGCTCGATTGACATATGTGACCCCTCCAACTGATGGGAAGTAGGGATCAAATGGATGTCATCAACTAGATTTAAATCCTCGATGGGAACCTCGGGTTCCACCTCAGCATGGAAGACATCATGATTTGGCCCTATGGAGAAGTGAAACAATCCATCGCAAGTCTAGTACTCAGAGGGTGATGGGGGTGAATCAACGTGATCCCAATAAATCACATCTAGATCTAGATAGCATGGCTTTCAAGGATCGGTTGGGTTGTGAAGTGGTGTGGTCAAATCAATGGAGATTATATTGATGGAATGTGTCTGCTCTATAGGACCACGAGCATGTAACTGTATATTAATATCATCTCCCATCCCTAGATGTGGTTCTGGGAGGATGGGGATCACCAGATCCTATCTAGGAACATACTATAAGATGGGATCATTAGGATCAATGAGCTCCATGTGTGTGGGTGGGTCAGGGAAGACCTCATGGTTAATCTAGCCTAAATTTATAGGCCTTGCCCTTAAGTGTGGGTCAGCATGAAACTGATGATAGACTTCTTCTATATCAATGGGCTTGTGACGATGACACAAGTAATGGGGACCAAGGTATGCCCTCTTTGTTTCATCCTCATAGTCACTGTTGTACATAGGGATCTCATTGTTACCTTTTGGGATCGAGCGATCAGGTAAGTGTGGTACCATATATGCCAGTTCCTCATAATCATTGTTATGTATGAGGAATTATTCATTCTCATCTCGTAGTGCCTCAGGCTCACGAGGATCCAGCTGCTCAAGCAAATTAATTGTGTTTCTCCCTGGGAGGTCTAGCTTCTTGTGGGTGAACTGGCTCTAATTTATGTTAAAGGTTAATTATATTTGAGTGAAGATTTTTGATATCTAACCATTGAGATTGGCAAAGAGGTTAATTATGATTGAGACAAGTTTTGAGATCAAATCTCCATCAAACAAAAAGTATGGACATATCATCTTTGTGAGTGAAATAATGTTTGATTGACTGTTGTGAGATGCAAAGTTGGAGTGAAAATTATTGTTTGATAAGCATTGTTGAAATGGTTGAGTGAGCCTTCATGTACATGATTAGGGTTTGTGAAAGAGTATGAGTATCATTGTTATGTGAGATTGTTTGATAAGCATTGTTGAAAATATTTGAGTAAACTTTTATGTGCATGATTAGGTTTTGTGAAAAGAACATGAATATCATTGTTATGTGAAGTTGAGAATTATCTTGAGCTAGGATTTGTGAAAATAACATGAGTATCATTGTTATGTGAAGTTGAGAACTATCTTGAGCTAGGGTATGTGAAAGATCATGAGTATCATTGTTATGTGAATTTGGAATCATCTTGAGTTAATATTTGAGTTTCATAGTGTGAGTTGTTGGAAGTATTATGAAACACTTGGTTAGGGTTTTTAAGCAAGTTGTGTTTCGTTGAGTGGATTCTTAGAGTGAAGTTGATTGATCATTATTGGTTGAGAGTATTAGAGTGATAATTCAAGTTCTGTGAAACAAATTGTTCTTTATTTTAAATTTATTTGAAAGAGAGTTTGGAAGTGATAAATTATTTTTGTGAGTGTGAAACATATTGAGTCTCTAACCATTATCTATATATTTTTGTAAGTTAAACAATATTCTAAGTGAAACTTGTTTGTGTGATTGAAGAGGTTTTCTTAAAGAGATTGAGTTGATTTGTGTATGCAAGTTTTGCAATTGATTTCAGTAAGCTTTTGTGAAATCTAGTGAACTGATTTGATTAAGTCCTAGAGAGGACTCAAGGACATAGTTAAGCAAGTTTTTGTGAAAGCTTGTGAGCATATTTGAAGTAAGTCCTAGAGAAGATTTAAGGACAGATTTTAGAAAGCTTTGGTGAAAACTTGTGAGATGAGTTGAGTAAATCCTATAGGGGACTTAAGAATAGAGTTGAGGAAGCTTTTGTGAAAGCTTAAGGATAAATTTATGTGAGCTTTTGTGGAAGCTTTCAATCAGATTTAAGGCAAGTCTTGGTGAAGACTTGTTGAGCAGATTGAACAAGTTCTAGTGAGGACTTGTTAAGCAGATTTTAGGTAAGTCTTGGTGAAGACTTGTTGAGTAGATTGAGCAAGTTCTAGTGAGGACTTTTTGAGGATATTTGAGGTAAGTCTTTGAGAAGACTTGAGACCAGAGTTGATTAATTGATTTTATTTTTATAAAGGTGCCTCATATTTTTATTTTTATAAGACCACTTTTTACTTTTTATTTTCCAAACAATATTATGCAATATATCAATGGCAATATCAACAATAGTAATCAAAGCAATGCATAAATCAACACACACAATAGAGACACCAATTTAATGTGGTTCACCCAATGTGGGCTACATCCATGGAGAAATCTTCCACTAATTTTTTCTCAACAAATCTCTTGATAATCCTTCCCTATTACAATATTTATGGACCACTGTCCAAAGGAGACACCAATACCCTAATCAAGTTCATGAATACCTATCCACATGAGACACCAATCCCCTTAGATGGTTTGTGGATCTCTATCCATAGGAGAACTCCTATTCTCTGGCTGGTGATCCTCTAGAAGACTACTGCCTCCACTACACTGCCTTATGGATCTATCTCCACTGAAGAATCCTATCCTCACTTAGAAGACTCTATCCTCATTACCCTGGCTAATGGATCTCTATCCACTGGAGACTAGTGTCCTCTACTTTATCACCTCCAAAGCTTGCTCTCAGCTTTGTATCAAATCTGCACTAAACACTATCCTTCAATCTAGCATAAATATGCTCAATATTTGTCTCAAATCTACACTAAACACTATCCTTCGGTCTAGCACAAATCTGCTTAATATCTATCTCAAATATGCTCAATATCCATCTTAGATCTGCACTAAAAATTGTCCTTCGATCTAACACAAATTTGCTCAATCTCTATCTATGATCTGGCACAAATCTATCTTCAAACCTGCACCAATCTATGTCCTCAAATATGCACTAAACATAGTGCTTCGATCTAGCATAAATTTGCTCAATATATGTCTCAAATTTGTATTAACACTGTCCTTCGGTGTAGCACAAATCTATTGAATCTCTATTGCTAATCTAGCACAAATCTATCCTCAAATCTGCACTAATCCTTAACATAAAGCTTGATCCAATCACAAATCAACTCTACTAGATCTGCCCCAAAGCTTAACTCAAGGTTTGAAAAAATCAATTAATCAACTCTGGTCTCAAGTCTTCTCAAAGACTTACCTCAAATATCCTCAAAAAGTCCTCACTAGAACTTGATCAATCTACTCAACAAGTCTTCACCAAGACTTACCTCAAATCTGCTTAACAAGTCCTCACTAGAACTTGTTCAATCTGCTCAACAAGTCTTCACCAAGACTTGCCTTAAATCTGATTGAAAGCTTCCACAAAAGCTCACATAAATTTATCCTTAAGCTTTCACAAAAGCTTCCTCAACTCTATTCTTAAGTCCCCTATAGGATTTACTCAACTCATCTCACAAGTTTTCACCAAAGCTTGCTAAAATCTGTCCTTAAATCCTCTCTAGGACTTACTTCAAATATGCTCACAAGCTTTCACAAAAACTTGCTTAACTCTGTCCTTAAGTCCTCTCTAGGACTTAATCAAATCAGCTCACTAGATTTCACAAAAGCTTATTCGAATCAATTGCAAAACTTGCATACACAAATCAACTCAATCTCTTTCAGAAAACCTCTTCAATCACACAAACAAGTTTCACTTAGAATATTGTTTAACTTACAAAAATATATAGATAATGGTTAGAGACTCAATATGTTTCACACTCACAAAAATAATTTATCACTTCCAAACTCTCTTTCAAATAAATTTAAAATAAAGAACAATTTGTTTCACAGAACTTGAATTATCACTCTAATACTCTCAACCAATAATGATCAATCAACTTCACTCTAATAATCCACTCAACGAAACACAACTTGCTTAAAAACCCTAACCAAGTGTTTCATAATACTTCCAACAACTCACACTATGAAACTCAAATATTAACTCAAGATGATTCCAAATTCACATAACAATGATACTCATGATCTTTCACATACCCTAGCTCAAGATAGTTCTCAACTTCACATAACAATGATACTCATGTTATTTTCACAAATCCTAGCTCAAGATAATTCTCAACTTCACATAACAATGATATTCATGTTCTTTTCACAAAACCTAATCATGCACATAAAAGTTTACTCAAATATTTTCAACAATGCTTATCAAACAATCTCACATAACAATGATACTCATGCTCTTTCACAAACCCTAATCATGTACATGAAGGCTCACTCAACCATTTCAACAATGCTTATCAAACAATCCTTTTCACTCCAACTTTGCATCTCACAACATTCAATCAAACATTATTTCACTCACAAAGATGATATGCCCATACCTTTTGTTTGATGGAGATTTGATCTCAAAACTTGTCTCAATCACAATCAACCTCTTTGCCAATCTCAATGGTTAGATATCAAAAATCTTCACTCAAATATTTCCCTCAAAATTATTTCACCATACAAAAATATTAAATCTCAAATACACCTTATAATCTCCAAACTTAAAAAATAATTAGCAAAGATTCAATTTAATTCACGTCCATAATAAATTCCTTTATGCACCTTATTTCTCCTCTCAAAATAATTAACACAATATAACTCTATTTCAAAATACAAGATATAATATTCCTTGCATACCTTATTACTCCTATCTCATATTTTCTAACCACCAAAATAAAAAACAAAATAAATTAATTTTATAACCCCTTATATCTCCCTCAACAACTCATAAACCACCTTGTAATTTCAACCAACCTTGCCTCACCAAGCGCCTTAGCACAAAGCGCATCCATCGCTTGGGCTACGTGCCCTCATGAAATAATAAGGTACACCACCTTCCTCTTAAAGCTTATGCCTTCTCCATTTCGGTGCACATGCAAAAGGCCTTCCCTCTTGCAAAAGTCGATCGCGTGGATCGAACCCGCGACCTCGCGCTCGCGAACATCTAACGCAGCCCTCGGCTACCACTTGCGCTACCAAGTGCCTTTAACCTAAGTTGGCACTCCCATTCTCTTTATTACCACGTCTACCCTCTAAACATTTTTAACACATGCAAAATTCTCTTCCTCTTCGGCGCATGAATCACTTTGTCTTTTTGGGCATTAATCACATGGATAGTTTTTTAATAAAACTTTACCCCCTTTTATATATCTTATGCCATGCACTCCAACGTCGACGGTTTTGGGAATTCAAATTAATTTTGAATTTGATATTTAAATTTTGGCGCCTTAATTTATTATTTAAATTTAAATTTTAACCTATGGTTAAAATATTTAAATTTAAATAAATTAAATTATAATCTTCAAAATCTACCAACTGGGTCTTTTTGAGAACTTATAATTTGATAACTCCTTGGCCTTCATTTTTTCTTCAACTTAACCTAAACCTAGAATATTATAATATTAAATATTATAATATTATTAATTCCTTTTAAACTGCTTCTCTTTCCTTGGGGTTTCCTTTTAACCTGCTTCCCTTCCTTGGGTCTTTCCTTTTAAACTGCTTCTCCTTCCTTTGGTCTTCAATCTGTTTTGGGCCTTTTTAGGCATATAATATTTAAAAATAAATATTATATCCTATTTCTTTAAACCTCTTCCTTGCCTTGTGGAAAAACCACCCGATGACATTAACGACAATGAAACTTGGACATCAACCTCTTGACATCAATGACAACAAAACTTGCTCATATTTCCAACAGGTGCTCTTTATGGGAAGTCTCAAGTGCAAAAAATGAGGTGGTAACAACTTGGTTACAATATTTAAACATATATGGAAGAGTCATTTGCAATAATGACATTAAAAAAAAGGATGTATTTTGATTTAGGGTAAATGGAAATTTCTAAAAAATGGGTTTATTAAAATTAATTTTGATCATGCTTCTAAAAGAAATTTGAGAAAGGCTGATGGAGGTGGCATTTTTTTAAATAATGAAGGTAATATTCTCCTCACTTACTCAAAATCATATGGAACTTCAACTAACAATATGCAAAGGCTAAGACACTTCTTACAAGGATTAAAATTACAATAGAAAAGAATGGAAATATATTTCAATTGTAGGGGATTCACTGATCATTAATGCTATCAACAAAAATGGATGGGGGAATTGGATTAAAAATAATATTTTTGTTGTTCATCATCTATTATTGGAGGTAACCTCATGTAAATGTGAGCATATTTATAAATAAGGAAATCGAGTAGTAGATAATATAACCAATTGTAGTGTTGATCTTCATATTGTAAAATTCACATTTTAGAAGGCAATTGGCTAATAGAAATTTATTTCTTAACCAAAATGATATCAAGGAGCTAATTGGGGAAACATAGAACTTCTAGGAAGTCAAAGAATATATTTGATAGAAAAGGAAATGGAAAATATTTGTGATAAAAAAGTATGCTAGGTATGATTTATTGATCTAAAAGCAAATGCAATACTTTGGTATTTTGATGGGAGTGGCTCCCAATATAAGTTACATAAAATTTATAAAAAAAGACTTTAATTTTTATTTATGTTGCATTTTTTGGAATTTTTTGTAACCTTATTTTTATCTCTATTTTTTTGAATTTACATGGTGAAATCGGTAGCCGCCATGAATCCGGATAGGCTATCCAACTTTTATGGCTGCCAAAGTATTCTGCGTTGTCTGCTCCAAAAGCCACCACATAGGTCTTTGCGTAGTATGCCCCTATAACCACCATGTCATAATCATTTTAAATATTTTACGCTGCTGAAAGCACCAAGAAAGGGATAAACATTCAGTCCAGCGAGGCCCAAGATTAGAATCTTGGATCTTCGCCCCCTTACGAGGTTTGGTCGAACCAATTGGTCTACACCTTGGACCTTATTTTTATCTCTACTATATCACATTTTTTAAATTAATTTTATAATATAAAAGTTATATTTTGAAAAGACAATGTCATATTTTGATTTTAAGAGAATTTGTTTAAGCCATCAAGTGTGTTGTAATTAAAATTTTAAAATCAATTATGATATTTTTTTTTGGGTAAATAGTGTAGCTTATATTAAAGGGTTTTTCCTGGATCCCAAAACCAGTAGTTACAAAAACCTCAAAGGAGACTAGCAGCTTAGAAGACTAAACTTTAAAAAAGTGTTTTCGTACATGGATAAACACCGTTCACCATATATTGATTAAAAGCTAATAAGCCTAATAGCAAACACCCCAAACAATATTGATGCAGATAGTATATGGACAACACCCCAAATAGGATTGATGCAGATAATATATGGACATCAGACACCCAAACCAGCATTGATGCATATAATATATGTAAAGTTAAAATAACCCTTATGAAAAAAAACCCCAGTAAGGATTCAGAGAACCATAAACAAAAAAAGACCCACGACCCTCCATCATGCATCGACCATTTTCTTCTTCGTAGTGCTTTCCTTAGTCTTTATGAGCTGCTTCAATTTCTCTCTAATATTGTCAAGAGTACTAATAAGGCTGTTGATGAAGATGTTGGCAACCTGATGATGAATCTCCTACTCTGGTGCTTTCGCTGTTGATTTGCCCACTCTTGGTTGGCTTCATTGACAATGTTTGAGGGCGGATTGTTATCCCATATAGTCAAGGAATTTTGATTGATTCCCATGTTTGCTAAGAGGTCATCCAATCTGTTTGCCTCCTTGTACACATGTTTGCATATCATGCTGCCCTATGTTATGATTATGTTTTTGGCTTCCCTGATGGCATTCATGACCTTCTACGAAGGATTGAATTTGCTGATATAATTTATGATGTTTAGGGAGTCCCCTTGTATTTTGTAGTTTCCTTTGTGCTTTTGGATGATGTTGAGACCTCTACACAGGGCATGGGCTTCTACTACGTGGTTAGTTTAAATTTCTAGGTTCTCTGCAAAGGTGACCATAATATTGCTGTTGCTATCTCTGACTAGTCCTCCTGCCCCTACCATTCTTGGGTTTCCTTTAGAAGATCCATCGAAATTGAGCTTGAGCCATCTTGCCTAGGGGGGTTTC
Organism: Wollemia nobilis; assembly: GCA_028583015.1. Taxonomy (NCBI): domain Eukaryota; kingdom Viridiplantae; phylum Streptophyta; class Pinopsida; order Araucariales; family Araucariaceae; genus Wollemia; species Wollemia nobilis. The sequence goes on from JAQPPZ010015413.1 coordinate 1,937,486, forward strand.
CATAAAGAGGTGTATCTTGGGTGGGGATGAGTGACACAAGGATGATATTCCCTGGGAATATTAAGACTGTTGAAAAAAAAAGCTCCAATCCCACATCAGGGGGTTCTGTGCAAGGGATGAACCAGGAGTTCTCTGTGGCAAAGCTGATTATTTTTCTAGCAATGGAGGTAGGGTACTTGGGAGTGTTAGAGAACACCTTGTTGTTTCTTTCTAGACATACCTGCCATAAGAAATGGTGAATGCATATTTTATACAAGGATTTCAACTGAGGGTTTTTGAAAGGATTGGGCTACTGAGTGAAAAGCTCTACCAGGGAGTTGGGTTGGACCTAGTTGATGTGGAAACTTGACCAGTAAGTTACTCATCACAGTATAAGAGAAATCACATTTAGTGAAAATATGGTTGATGGATTCCCAAGGTTTATAGCACAAGTGGCATTTGTTTGGTACCATCATCCCCCTCTTGATGATATTATCAGTGGTTAGAATCTTGTTTTGAATTTCTAGCCAAGAAAACACTTCCAATTTTAGGGATGAGGTGCTTGATCCAGATTTGGCTAGGAGATAAGAGAGCTTGCTGTGGATTGAGGATAAGTTGGTAGGTAGATTTCATAGAAAAACATCCACTATCCATTTCTTTCCAAATTAGAAAGTCTTCTCTTCCATCTATCAGAATCACTATAGTATTCATCATAAGAGCCAAAGCCCTCGTTGCCCTGGTTATGTGCCAATCGTTTGAGTTAATGTTGAGGTCTTTCCATATTTTATGCCCATTGATGTTTTGGATGAAGTCTACTACTTTACTGCCTATGGTGCCATCAAGGATAGGTTTTAGGACAAATATCTCATCATCTTCAACTAGGGGCTGATCACTGACCCACATGTCTATCCAAAAGTTTATGGCGATACCTGTTTCCAGCTGCCACCTTGAAAATTTCTGGAGAACTTCTCTGACCTGAATAATTGACCTCCAAAAAGCTAATCCCTCTTTGGGGATATCTTCATCAATGAATTCTTTGTGCTGAAGGTATTTCCTCTGTATTATTGACACCCATTCTACATTGAAACTTGTTCAAATTTTCTAGGCTTGCTTAGCCAATAGAGCAGTGTTCATATGCTTGATTCTTCTAAGTCCTATACCTCCTTGGTTTTTTGTTCGACAAACCTTTTCTCATCCAACCAAATGAATCTTGTGCTTCTCCTCTATGCCTCCCCACATAAATATTTTTTTGTATTTGCTTAATTTGGGTGTAAACTGAAGCAGGAGCTTTGAATATTGAAAGGAAATAGGTTGGGATTCTTTGGAGGTATGTTGTGGTAAGAGTGATTTTACATGCTAGGGTTAGAAAATCCCCTTTCCATCCAACTAACTTTTTGTTTATCCTTTCCACCACATGAATCCACATGGACAATTTGGGACGACTGTAAAAAATAGGAAGCCCTAGATAGCGAGTAGGAAACTCACCAAAGCTACATTGAAGAATACACCCAATTTTAATCTACCTGGAAAGGGGGGTATTTATGAAGAAGCTTTTACTTTTGTTATAATTTATTTCTTGTCCAATCACTTTCTCATATAAATCAAGGATTTTTTGATCATCTTGGCCTCCACTACTGAAGCATAAGTAGTGAGTATTGTGTCATCTACAAATTGCTGGTGTGATAGTGGGTTTAGACTCGAGGTAACCTTGATCCCTATGATAGTTTTCTCATTGACAACACTCTTAAATGCTCTTCCTAGAGATTCAACGAGTATTATAAAAAGGATGGGTGACATGGGGTCTCCCTGCCTGATGCCTCTACTGCTAGGGAAATAACCTGTGGGTGATCCGTCAACCAAGACTGAGAAATGAGGGTTGGATATGCAGCATTTGATTACATTTATCCATTCCCTATGAAAACTAAATTTTTGAATAACAACCAGGAGGAAATCCCTGTTTACTCGGTCAAAAGCCTTACTAATATCTAATTTGAGAAAAAGTGTTGCTTTCTTGTTTTGGGAAGTTGAGTGGAGGACTTCATGCAGGGTGATTATGCCATCATGAATGGACCTTCCTTTGACCAAGCTACCCTGACAAGGATCTATAATGAGCGGGAGTATTTCTTTGAGTCTTGTTGTCAGGGCTTTGGAAAGAATCTTGTATATGACATTACATAGACTGATGGGTCTGTAGTCATTCATGGATTTGAACTTAGGGTCTTTAGGGATTAAGGCGATGAAGGTGGTGCTTCTGGGGATGGCTTTAGATTTTTGCATGTGGATAATGTCTTTGCAAATATCAACCCCTATGACATCCCAGTAAGTTTAAAAAAACCTAGGGGAGAAGCCTTCAGGCCTCGAAGCTTTATCAAGGGCCATGGATAAAAGAGCCTACTTTATTTCTTTATTGGTTAGGTCCTTGATGAGCATGTCATTCATTTCAAGGGATACTAGATTTGGAATATGCTGAAGAAGCTGATCTTGGGTCTGTTTAAAAATAGTGAAATGGCCTGACAGTGACGGAAGGAACCATAGACTAGATTGATTCGAGTTGGGATTTGGGAATCAAGATTTACGTTGATGCATATTCTGGCTTGGTTCAACCTAGTGTGAGCTTTGGTGGTTGAATCTATGGCCACCATTTCCCTTATGTATCTTCCTATTCCTTGCAGGATGTCTTCATGCCAAAATTGGCTAGGGAGTCCCCGAAGACAAACCCACACTAGAGAAAAATTTATGCTTTGAGTTTCAACGTTGAAATATTCCCCCCATCTACGAATAAATAAACTCTTCTTCCCATAGAACCATGACCCTATGTTAGAATGTGGGTTGCATATTTGGGATTGTTAAGGCGGATTTGAAATAACCCTCTAGGGAGAGCTAAAATCTCAAAATTCCCTAAAAATTTCCACCTGGTAGTGGCCCACCTTCGAATGGATTCCATATCTGGTCTGCCACCCACAAACTTCTCAATCAGAGAATGTTCTTCTAGGGAAAGATATTTGGCCATTAGGATTTCTAGAATCACTAAGTATTATCTGATCGCTATCAAAGGGCTTCGATCCTTGGTAGATTTCTATGATTTGGTACCCGTGACCTTTTCAATATAAGATGCAAAATTGGAGGGCCCAGTGTCGGTCCCCCTACCTTGGGATAGCCCTTGTTCTTATCTGGGGGGTCCTTCCTCGAGTCCTTCTTCCACCCAATGAAAAGGTCCGTTTCAGCATCAGCATCTGACTCATCAGTGCCCTCCCCTGTAGCAAATCTGGGGATCTTTCTTGGTTCGAGGTTCCCTATTGATACCACACCCGATACATTCCTACAAGAACTCACTTGAGATAAAATGCTCGCCATCGCTCTCAAGTTTTTTTGGCACACTAAAATATTTTTTGATATCAAGATTAGTCCCCATAATTGAAATGTTTTTTATATTTTTTATTACATAGGGGAATTCATTATAACCTCTATTTTTAGTAATTGGAAAGAGCAGGGTTTAAACCATAGGGGCTACTCCCAACAAGCCTATTCATCTCATTATTGTTGACCTAGTGTGAGATGGAGACCACCAATTGCTCAGGAATCATACCATCATCATTGGTATGGCACACACTCAAAGGATTTAGAATAGACTACTACCTTTGCTAAGCTGGTAGTGTGCCCCCAAGGTTTGAACCTAGGTCTCTTCTTGGTAAGTACTTGGTCAATCAAGCCTTTACCAATCCACCTAGCCCTTGGGAGTAATTTTTTTTTGGCTAGTGTGATAAACCCCTATGACTGACACATAGGGTTGAGTAGTCCCCTCCTAACCATAACGCCTTATAAGACTGAGAGCTACACTTATCAATATGGGAATAACACACAACCATTTTAGTATCAACATGGTGGGTACAAGGGGAATGGAGCCTTGTCAACCTCTACCAAAACATAGGACATTCCCAACTGCACCTTGTATATGTAGGGTAGACACAAGGGGAATGGAATATGGGTCAGTCTCTATAAAAACCTAAGACTTTCACCAACTACGCTACACAAGCAGATAATTTTTTATGGTTAGTGTGATAAACCCCTATGATTGATGCATAATACTGAGCAGTCCCCTCCCAACCATGATATCTCGTAATACCAAGAGCTACACTTGTCAATAGGGGAATAATATACAACCATTTGAGTATCAAGAGGGCGAGCATAAGGGGAATGGAGCCTTATCAATATATACTAGCACATAGGACATTCCCAAATGTACCTTGTACATGTAGGGTGGACACAGGGGGAATTGAACCTGGGTCAGCCTTTACCACCACCCAAGACTTTCATCAATTACGTTAAATAGGTAGATTAGAAATTTGTAGTTAGTGTGATAAACCCTTACGATTGACACATAGGGCTAAGCAATCCCCTCCCAACCATGAAATCTCATAAGGTCGAGATCTACACTTGTTAATTGGGGAATAACACAACCATTTGTGTATCAATAGGGTGGGCACAGAGGGAATGGAGCCTTGTCAGCCTCTACCAGCACATAGGACATTTCCCAACTACACCTTGTATCTGTAGGGTGGACATAAAGGGAATGGAACCTAGGTCAGCCTTTACCAGCACCCAAGACTTTCACCAACTATGCTACACAAGCAAATCCTATAATTGAAATGTTATTTGTATTTAAAATAATTATTTGGAGATAAGTGGAAGAATAAATCTATGACAAGTTTGATCCAGATAGCAGATGTTACACCATAAGTGGTTATCAAGGATGAGACGATCGAGCATGATATAATGGTTCTTAAAAGTAGAGGGTTAATATATAAGTTCTATGGATACTAGACAAGGTTTTTGAAGATTCAAAATTAGATCAAGTGGAAGTGGGAATTGAATTCAAATTACTATGTGACTTTTCTTCTTAAAGGTTTTTCCTTATTCATCATTTCTAGTTCAAAAATTAGGGATAAAATAATAAGTGGTGGCCCATGGTTTAGGCGGGAGAGATACCCTTTATTTAAGACAATGAAGTAATTTTTTTATATCGAGACAAAATCTATTAAAAAGCTTCCAACATGGGTTAGGATTTTTAAATTTCCATATTAGCTTGTCAATATGGATGTTTTGAAGAATATTGAAAATACCCTAGGGAATAATTATTTTTGTTGGAGAACAAGGGGTTGTACTCAAGTCCCCACCCTTGACAAATCACAACTCTCTCCTTTAGAGTTTGAGAGTTTTTAAACAAACTCAATTCTAATCTCAATTAAGTTGCTATAGCTAGATAACTACATAATTTTATATAAAATGTATGAATTCTTTATTTTTCATTTTTTGAATCTTCTTCAAATTTTTGTGTGAATACAAATATTCTAGAATTTAGCAACCTTCTTGAAATTCTCTACAACCTTCACAATACCAAAATTGTATATGCATTGCATCTTAGTAGAGTAATATTTCCAAAATATCACACCATCATAGTCTGCTTTACCAGATTTAGATTACTAGTTTCCTTCTTGAAACATAAGTGCAACCACCTAAATTGTAATAAATAGTTTAAATGAAAGTACATTAATTTTATAAAATAAAGTAAAATTTACCAATGGAAAACATTAAAGTAAATCTCAATCATTATCTGATTTAGGAAGTCAAAATTTTCTTGTTAGCTTCAACTAAACTTACTACTTCCTCTAACCATGGAAAAGAGAATTTAACTTCATGATCCTCAATTGAAACCCCTCTATTGGCTAGCTTATTTGCACATTTGTTTCCTTCCTTAACATGTATGTAAACCTGAATTCTTCAAATGCTATAACAAGGTCTTGTATTTTCATATCTCTTGTATGTTGCATGGAGCCTTTGCTATCCTCAAAATTATATTTATTACTATGAGTGAATCGCCTTCCATCCATACTTTGTTCCAGTTATTTGTTTGCATATTTTTAATCCTTCCAAAGCCTCCCAAGCTTCAACTTTATTATTTGTCTTAAATCCACTATTGAAAGCATAACGAGACAAAATCTCTTCTCTACTATTTCTAATTATTTCTCCTTCGATGCTCCATCAAAATTCAATTTGACCATCTCCACATCTGGTGGTTTCAACTTTATATTCTTTATCTTATTTTTTTTTCTCTTGCACCCAACATCATAATTCCATTTGATGGCTTCACTCCATATTTCAATGCTCTCTAATTCTAGATTAGGGATTGGGTGAGTTGATAGGGTTGGTTTAGACTCTAAGTCTAAAAAAATCTTCCTTTTCATTACCTCTAAACTGCTTTTATTTCCTTTAAATATTCTTCTATTCCTTTCTAGCCATATAGTCCAAAGTATTGTATATTTTGATATATCCCAAATTTTCTATGAAGCCTTACATATAAAAGTGTTATGCCATTGCTGTAACCATTCTTTAATAATGTCATTCATCACCATGAATTTACCAAAATACCCCAAGAAATTCATTAAGGAGGGACTAACTATTACGAAGTGAAAGCATGCTATATATACTCAAAATGTGTTTCTATAGATATTTCAAATATTTTTTTACAATCCATTAAGATTAAATTTGAATCAAGAGAATGAGATCGACAAGTGAATTATAAAAATATTTCATTTTGATGTTGCAATTGTTATGAGACTGGACACATGACAAGAGATTGCAAAGTGAAAAATATGAACAAAGAGATAGAAAATTTTTGTCATGAGATAAATTTCAAGACAAAACAAAGAAATCATATTGTAATAGAAGCTCAATCAAACCAAGGATATTTTACTCCTAAAGAAGAGGTCAAGAAATATTATCGACAACATCATATGAAAAAGGCTACCATAGATCACTTGGATTAACCGTTAGAAGAAACAAAGAAGAATATGAGTGTTGAGAAAGTACAATGTGTAAGTTCAAGTTCAAAAGGAATTAAAGGTGCAAAGGAAGATGTGGAGGAAAATTCTAAAATAAAGGCAATAGAAGAGGTCAAGTTTATTTTAGGTAAATCATCTTCATTTTTCTCAAGTAGTATAGAATCCTCTCCTAGAAATAAAAATTAAAGTGTAGAGGTTATACCTTGCACTTTAGGATTTCAAGAGCAACATAATAAAGAAATGAGGATGGAGAAAATCCCTAGCAATTTGAAATTTTTAGGGTAGCATAAGAAGGTACTTTCTATAGAAGAGTGTCCTTACACTTCAAATTTTCTAGGGAAACATTAAGAAGAATGTGTTTTTGAGGTTATTCCTTACACTTTGGATCCTTTAGATCAAGATAAACATATAGATGATAAGTATTACTGTGAGTAGTGTGAAAATATTTAAGAGTATGATGAAGATGAAAGTGTTGGTGGGAATAGAAAAAAGAGAGGAAGACCTAAGAAGCAAAAACAAAGATAAAAAGAAACTCAAAGGGATATTGATATGGGAAAACAAAATCAAATATCACAAGTGCTAACAAGAAGTGGGGTTAAACCCACAAATAAAAAAAAGTGATGATGAAAATGATAGCTTGGAATATTAAAGGGTATTTTTTCTAAAAAAATATATCATCTTTTAGGAGTCATATCTTCGTGAAGGGTTGTTTGATTTAGTTTATTCTTGGACCAATTTGTAAAAAAATGAATATATTTAAAATGAGTGGACATATAAAGGAATCCAAGCAATATTAAGGGAGATATGACCCTATAAAGTAAGTTATTTGGAACAAGGGTGATGATAATTTTTCAAGTCAAGAAAAACAAAATTGCAAATATCTGTCAACCAAGGTTCAGATGATGGGAGGAGCAATGGAGGGCTAGGGATTTAATGAGGCAAGAAATTTTGTTTAGGCATAGAATTTTTCAACTAAGTTTATTTTTTTCTTCTTTTTCTTAGAAATTTTGCATGCAAATTATTATAAATTTTTATCAAATATTATATTTGCTATAGTATATTTTGGTAAATTTGATTAAATTTTGACTTTTATTTTCCTTCCCATGGCCTAATTTATGGCTATATCCTTAGAATCATCTCTAGTAGTAGAGGTTAGTGAATGTGCCATGAAGGATCGATCCTCGTTGCTCATAGATAGGGCAATTTTTAGTAAATATAATGGGTATTGACCATGGGCTTCATCCTTGAGAAAATGGATTGATAGGAGTTGGAAGTCTATAGGAGTGATTATATATTTTCTTCCAAAAGGTTTCTTCATGACATTTTTTTCTAGGGAAGAAAGAGATAGAATCATAAAAGGGGCTCCTTGGTTTATGGAAAGAGCATGATTCTTCCTTACCCAATGGTATGAAGGCTTTTCATCTAAAAATGTAAATCTAGCCTTAGTACTAGTATGGATTGGGATGAATGGGTTTCCATTGAATTTTAGGAATGGATACCTTCAAGGCAATAGACAACACTCTAGGAGAATTCCTTTGAGATTTCAAAAAATACAAAATTTGGATTCTTTGCTATTTATTCTTGGATATTGGTCAAGATTGATATAAGTAAAGCTTTACCAGAATTAATCATTGTTAAGTATGGGGATAAGATGTGGATCCAAAACATATATTATGAAAACATATATTTTAGACATAGAAAATGTCATGAGGTGGGATATATTGAGAAATCATGACCTAAGAAGAGTCCAATAAAATCATATGTAGAAAATCACAAGAGAAAATTACAAATGGATATGGATGAAGATGGTTTTCAAATCCCAAAAAAATAGATATAGAAAAATGAAAGCACATAAATAGTGGATACAAGTAAGGAAGGATATTGGAATAAATACCAACTCTTTTGAGTCTTTAGCCTATGAAGAAAAAGTATATCAAATCTTAGAGGATACAATACAACATGTTCAACATATCAATAAGGAACTGTCTATTTCGTATGATCCTAATTTAGGGATGAAAATTCTCGATGAACCTAAGGAATGTGTCTCATATTTGAAGACTCTTTTGAAGTAACATACACCATTCAAGAGAAAAAAATGGTGAAGAAAATGTAGTGTTAGATGTTAATACTTGTACCATTAATAAGGACATACTAGAAAATGAGTAGGACAAGTCAAAAGCTTTTGTAGTAGATCCAAGAGAGGATAAATCTGATGAAAAAGAAAGTTGTGAAAGAATATTGAGTAATAGAATAATAAGACCTAAACCTGATACAAGCAAGGAAAAAAGAGGAAAACCTTTAAACTATCAAGTGAGATCCATGGAAGTAAGAGAAAACATAGATAAAGAAACACAAACTAAGCTGGTTGAACTTCTCTTTACCAAACAATAAAATAATATTGGTAATTCACAGGTAGGGCCAATTACCCTTAAAAATACATGATTATTCTCTCATGGAATATAAGGGGTGCTAATACCCCCTCAAAGTAAAGGAATATCAAGGACCTCTATTTAAGTAATAAACATGATATTCTTTGTATCCAAGAAACTAAAATGACAAAAGAAGTTTCTAAAATTATGAAAGCAGTATGGGTGAAATGTGAATGGGATGCTATGGATTCTGAAGGAGTGGCAGGGGGAATTCTAACTTGTTGGAATCCTATTAGAAACTCCTATGTAACCATTCATAAAACTAGGCATTGGATAACCTCTTTAGTCACATGCTACTTTGTAGATATTTGTTTCATCTTTATTAATGTTTATGTACCTATAAATCAGTTAGGTAGACTAAAATTTTGGAGTGAGATTGAATCCTTTATGAGAAGTAAAGACCAAGAAACCCGATTCATGATCATAAGATATTTTAATGCCATAACCAAGCTAGATGAAAAATTTGGAGAAATTAGGAAATTAACCCAAAGTATAAGATATTTCTCAGCTTTTATTAAAAAAAATAATCTATGGGAGGTTGATTTTGATGAAAAAAACTATAAATGGATCAACAACAGGAGTGGAAAAAACCTAACAGTAGTAACATTAGCTAGATGTATACTCTCATATCATTGGCTAGATGAAGGGACTTGTGCTAAAATTAATACCTTGACAAGGATTGATTCAGATCACTAACCAAGGAGAGTTAAAATGGTGGTAAGTTAATTAAAAAAAAATATCATATTTTAAATATGAGTAGATGTGGGAAGACTATCCTCAATTTCTTGATATGATAGCACATACGTGAAATTATTTAGGAAAGAGCGGGTTGTTTACACTTCCAAAACAAATTAAATCAATAACATCTAGATTAAAAGAATTAAATAATAACACTTTTGGAAATACTTTTGAGAAGAAAGAACTAAAAGATAAACTTTTAAAATTCCAAAATGGTGATCATAATAATCCAAGCTTTGAGGAAAGAGAGTTGATTAGTGAATATCATAATATTTTGAGAAAGGAAGAGAAATTTTGGAGATTAAAATCAAGATGGACTTGGTTAAAAGTGTTGGAGAATATTACATTATTTTACATTCCAATGTACCATCTTGGTACATCATTGTAACTATTAGATTAGGGTTGTATCTTAGATTAGTGTGTGAGTTAATATTTTATGTAATGTAATAATGTGTAGGAAATGTACAAGTGTCATGTAAATATGTGTGCAAGTGTTATGAGTGTAAATGTGCATAAGTGTATATTATGTAAGTGTGCACATGTGTCTTTAGAATAGGAAAGTGAAGAGTTGTAAAGAAGAGTGAAGGTCAAGAGTGCAACATATGAGGAGTCACATATAATTATATATTTGTGACAAAGCATTGTAATATCCATTGAACATGCAAAGCTTTATGCTTGCATTAGTAGACCTTTATTCAATAGCATTTCCAATATTTTGTGTGCAATATTGTGAGCATTGTTATATGATTATTCTATGAGTATTATCATTGTGATTTATTATATTTAATTCATTATATTGCAACTTCATTATATTTGATCTTGTGATTATTTTCCTGTGAGATTTACATCAGTATTAAAGCTTTAAAAGCTAACAAAAAGGAGATAAAAATACAAAGTTTTTTCATATGATGGCTATAGTACAAAGATCAACATCTAGAATTAGTAGAATTAAATCAGTATAAGGGATTTGGATTGAAGACCAGAGTGAAATCGAAAAGGAGGTAAGGTTTTTTTATCAGAATATTCTAGGATCAAAGGAGTTTGAAGTTCTTAATGATTAACTTCTATAAGAAGTCCCTTTATTTATAACATATGAAGACAAGAAAAAACTAATGGAGCCTATTACTATGGAAGATGTTCATTTAGCTCTCTTCTCTTTTAATAAGGAGAAATCTCCAAGTCTAGATGGGATCTCTATAGCATTCTATCAACATCATTTTTTTCAATTGGTTATATGGAATTGAAATGAGCCCCACCCGTATTATATCATCACCACATAATGGTATTACAACAAACCTTGGATATTATCCATGTATCGCTTGGCAAGATTTGAATATTGGTCTCCTCTTTAAACATTGAGGAATCTAATCGGTTGAGCTAATACCACTTGATTCTATAAACATAATTGGGATATAATGAAGGATTGTTTATTGGTGGTAATGGAACAATCTAGGGTAAAATAATACATACCCTATAAATTAAATGCAACATATCTTACTCGATTCCAAAAAAGAAGGATGCCGAATTATTTGATTCATCTAGAACCATTAGCCTATATAATATGACATATAATAAGAATGTGTTGAGTGATGTTTCACATAAGGGAGTGACCATGGTGACACCTAAATATCCATCTATAATTTTGTGTATGTGAAAAACAATTTGAAGAAGTTTGTTTAGCTAGAATCATAGAGTGCACACAACAAAGATAGTGTTTGCAAAGTGAAGCATAGAGAAAAAAAACACAAGTGATAGTAATTTATTTTTTTGGAAAATCTTCCATTTTTTAGAGGAGGAACAAATTTGGTAGAAGACAAAACCCTAGCATCGATTAATTTTTCTAGGAGAGATCATGAGTATCAGTTCATATATGGTACTTCTTTGGCTTTAGCTTTGAAAATATTTCATTAGCTAGGGCTTTAAAAACAAGGACCTATTTTTGGGAAGTGATTTATGGTAGTTTGTTGGTTGAAATGATGACTGCAGCCTCATTTTTCAAACAAGTAGGTAATGAGGCCTTCTTCATATTTTCACAATAGTTTATTTTTGATGAGGAGAAGCTAGATTATATGCATCAAGTACTTAAAGCGAGGAAAGTAACCCATACAAAACCACCTAATAACTCTAACAATGGTACCTTTATGCCCAAGTTAAATGAGTCTTCTATGATTGAGGTACCTCCAACCCTCATCCAGTAGCCTTTTCTCATGCTTTCCACCCAAGCCCTTGCATGTAAATTTGTGGGAGTATAGCCTAGTCCAATCACAATCCAAAAATGGATTATCACACATTAGGGGGGTAAAGTATCCTCTTATGAATTCATGATGATAAGTAGGGGATACTTTATCATTACATTTTCCTCTATGGAGGACAAGAGTACTATATTTCATGGAGGTCCTTGGTTTTTGGGATCCAACCCACTCTACATGACCCCATGGAGCATGATATTTGATCCTCAAGAGGAGGAGCCTGAAGAAGTTTCTATTTGGGTGAGGTTACCATTTTTGCCACTGCACCTATGTAACAAACCTTTTATGGAATTCATAGGGAACACTATTAGAACACTCATTGAATAGGCTTATACAAAGGCCAATAATGCTATATGCACACACATTTGTGTGTAAGTCAATTTGAAAAAGGGTTTACCTGAGCATATTGGAATAAAGGTGTTTGATTGGATACATAACCAACCCCTAGACTACGAGAATATACCATTCAAGTGTATAACCTACCATGAGCATGGGTATTTATCCTGAAACTACCCAATTAAACAAGCACAAGAAACAAAAAGGAAGAACTAGGATTCTAGAAAGTCAAAAGGAGACCGCGTAGATCAAGAAGCAATAATTAACAACCTCAACCATAGGATTAAAAAATCTTCCAGCACAAAAATAAATTTGCAAATCTCAATGAAGGAGAAAAGAAAATCACCTCTCTAGATGTGATGAATCCTAAAGATAAAGAGAAGATACCTACAACTAAATATGACAACTTACGAGAGATCTTAGGACATACACCAGAGAACACAAAATCTAGAGAAAAATTGATGGGAAATCGGAGGGAGAGGTAGAATAAATACAAGTGGAGGAAATAGTGATTCTTGGAGGCTTATAGACCATATGAAATGCAGCTAAGGGAAGAAAATTGAACCAAAAACTCAAAAATGAGTAAGCACAGAAAGACTTGCAATCCAAAATATAGGTCAAAATTGAGGAGATCTTCATAAAAAATAAGAAGCAATCAAAAAATGAAGATTATGTCATGGAACTATAAGGAACTGGAAAGTCCTCTAAAAAAAACCATCTCAAAGTTCTAATACAGGAGCAAAAGCCAACAATATTCTGTATTCAAGAAACGAAAATAGTAGAGGCAACATTGACTATAGAATGGTAGAAGATATGGGCATAATAAAAATTGATAATCATTGATTCTATGGGAGCTTTAGGGGGACTAGCTTTGGATTGGAACCCACAATAATTAGTTTGTAGCTTACAACATAAGCACAATAATTGGATAGGTATAAAATTTGTGTTACCATATGGAACTAGTGTAGCAATATTAAATATTTATGGTCCAAATCATCCTATCCAGAAAATAGAAGCATGGCAAAACTTAGCATAATGGCTAGAAAATAAGAAGTTTGAAAAAATAATACTCAAAGAAGATCTCAACATGATTATCTACCACTAAGAGAAGGTTGGGGGAAGTTTAGCAAGGGATCCAAATAGAGATTTACTCAATCAAATTATGGCAAATGAAAGCTTACAAGATATTCAACCGACAGGAAAGTACACTTGGAGCAATATAAGAGCAAGGGTAAACTATATGGCAAAATGATTGGATAGATTTTTTATTAGTGAAAATCTCCTAACACACTTTCCCCTCACTTCTAATCACATCATTCAAAACTCTATCTTAGATCATAAGCCAATTCTCTTGGCTAGCGGCCAAAGCCTACAACTCCAAAATATTCCTTTTAAATATAAATTTGAATGGGTGGTAGAAGAATATTTTAGTGAAATTGTGGAAAGAACTTGGAACCAACAGGTCCAATCCACCAACCCCCAAGAAAAGTGGAAAAGAAAAATTCAAAAATTTAAGCATGTGATAGAAAAATGGTTGGTAGAAAAGTGAGAGTCAAACCAGATAAGAAGCAATTGATGCAACAACTAGAGCAACTAGAAATAGAAATTGGGGATCATCCTCCTCAACCATGGTAAGAAGATGCAAGAAATGACCTAATTTAGAAGCTCAATAAATTAAGCACTAAAGAAGAAACACATTGGAGGCTTATATCTTAAATGGTTTGGCTAAGCAAGGGGATAGAAACACCAAATATTTTCATCTGAAACCATGCAACACTGCTAAAGGAACACAATCAAGGAGATAGAGCATGAAGGAACCACTTATAAAAATAGTGAGAAAATCTTGCCAATCAACATTACTCAACTCTGCTCTCTAGAGAAAATGGTAACCCACATTCCTAGGGAATACTACTACAACATATATCAACAATATTAAGTTTTGAAGACAAACAAGATCTCAGTCATCCAATCACTATGGAGGAACTTAAGGCGATTATAACAACTCTATCGAAGGAAAAATATCCTGGACTTGATGGATTCACAAATATTTTACCAGTAATACATACACATCATTGAAGAATATCTGATACACATAATTGAGGATGTTAGGGTGAAAGGTAAGCTTCTTGGATCCATCAAATCCACCTTTCTAGCATTGATTCCTAAATAAAAAATACCACTACTTTCTCTAGATTCAGATCAATTTCTCTATGCAACTCTTCCTGTAAAATTATTACCAAATTGTTGGCCAATAGAATAAAGAAGAAACTTGACAAACTAATATAAGAAGAGCAAGGGGGTTCATTTCTGGAAAAAAAATATATGATAATATCATAACAATGCATGAAGCCCTCCACAATAGTAGAAAATAAAAAAAGAAACAAATTGTTATAAAAATTGATATGACAAATGCCTTTAATCAAGTTAATATACAATTCATAGAACAGGTCCTACAAAAGTTTGGATTCTCACATCAAGTCATCAAGTGGATTTAAGCATGCATAAAAAATGTTAGCTTTTGAAGCTTTAAACTTAAAGGAAATGCAACCACAAGTATGGAAATAAGCATGCAATGTTATAACTATGATAATGGCTAACTAATATGCATGAAAATATGATAGAAAACTTGATACAATGCTCAAGAAATGCTCATATATGAAAGCTCATGAAAATATACAATGTTATTCAATGGAGGTCACAACCTCTCCATATTTGCAAAAATGGATCTACATTGTATCTACTACTACTCTACCTATGCACTCCAAAATCCTCTCTTTTCTACTCTATGAAGGCCTATTTATAATGAGATGCAACTCTTTGCCTTCAATATTCCTATGACACCTCACTATTCTATTCTAAGGACTTATGTACATGTGGACTACATGCACATTTACATCATTGCACATTCTAACACTTGTGCATTTATTACATTGCTTTAATAAAGTACTTAAGTCCTAATACACTCCTAATCTAAATATGTACCCATGATGGTACATTAGTAAAGAACCAAATAATGTAATATATTCCAACACCCCCTGTATTACATTATTTGGGTATTGAAGACTTTAGTCTTCAATATGGATCTTCGTCTTGGTTCTAAAATTTGATCTTCTCTTCTCTGCTTTCTAAATTGTCTTCTTTATCTGAATTTGAATGTGTATCTTGTTTTGATTCTTCTTCTTCTTCTACTTCAGTATTTATGTTGTCTCTCCATGTTTTCTTCATCCCTCTATTTGTTGGTATTCTAAAGTGTTTGGTAGAACTCTTGAAGTCTTCTAGATAACCTTGTTGAACTAGAGATCTGATAATCTTGTGAGTCATAAGTGAATCATAACTGCTTTCTCTTCTGTTCCATGGTTTCTTGTATGGCATGTATCCTTGATCTTCAAAAATGTCAAGCTTAAATTTAGTGTCAGTAGATGCCTCTGAAATAAGAACTTGGAAGAAATAATTTAATTTGAATATTAGTCTTTCTTCAAATATTTTATAGTATTTGTCCTTGTAGTAACAGAAGAAAGATGAATGAGATTTTCCTTTACAATATTTGCATGGATGGACACTCCAACAACTTACTTTCTCATGACCAAATTTGTTGCAATAAGTGTAAAATAAAGATATCCTAACTTATTTGTCATATGTTTTAGGAATATCATGTTTATCTATTTCTTTGATGAAATAGTTAAGCCATGTGTGAACAATTGAGGCAATTCCAACTTTACTTCTTTCACTAATATGTATGATGTCTTTCTGATCAAGATTTTTCCTTATTTTTTTAATATGATTTTCAATATCTTTATTGGTATTGTTGTCATTTACTTTCTTCACTATTTCATTGAAAGATATTCCAAAAGAATTTACTTCTATCAAATAATTAGTTTGTGGGCTTTTAGAAATTTTTGTAATCCCTACCAATTCTTCTTTTCCATTTGCATCTTCCATCACACTGTCTAGATTAACAATCACATCACATTGTATGGATTAACAACCATACTTTTCATTGAATCAACTGTATTTCTAAGCCATATTGGTATTTTCCTTGCTCCTTTTCCTATTGTATTATTTGATGAGTTCTTTGGAGTAGACATTCTTATAGCTTCTTAGTTTATAAATTTGGAATAGTTTTGATAGGACCTTTGAAGTAGTCTACCTTATGGATTCATAGTGGGATGATTAAATTATTTTTCTATTTGTAGAGTCAATCTTGGAAAAGATTTTTTCCAAATTTTCAAGTTTTGTAAAAGATCTTTCTATCTTGAAAATGAATGAACTATGGACTTGATAGAATGCTTGGCTTTCAAGATTTGAGTTGAATTCCTTTTGTCTCCCTAGTAATGTGATGACAAGTTTAATATAATGTTCAACTCTTATCACTACAATCAACTATTTATCTCCTCTTGTAGAAAGCTTATAGATGATGCAATTTTCAATTAATAAAACTCTCAATATCTTTAAGATATTCAAGTTGGATTTTCTATGTCTCTTCAACTTGAGTATGAGACTAATAAAATCAATCTTCCAACTTTTAAATAAATCTAGAGTTTGACTTTCCTCTACCTTTATATAATGAAGTTTCTAAATTTCTATGATTTCAATTTGGAGTAGGATTCCTTATATCTCCCTAGTTAGAAATTTAGAAAGGCTAAATATTTGCAAATTAGATTTCACTAACCTTATATCTCCTTGTTAAATATTTGCAAATAGTTGAAGCAATAATAATAAAGATTTTAATGCTTCTATTTTCTACTTCCTTCTCAAGATAATCAAAATGCTTTCTAGAGATTAACACCTTATTACTCCTATCATTCAATATCTCTAGACTAAGTTGAGTTTCAACCTTAATAAACTTGCAATATAATTCTTACCTTAACTTCAAACTTGCAAGCTCTCTGTAATCAGTTCGATCTCCTACGACTTAGTGATAGTTGACTTCTTGTCAACTCCAAGATGTTGCATAAGTCTTTCACTTCCTTTTTCATCGATATGCGTGCTTCCTCCAACATCAATATTTAGGCCTTCATGCATCTAATCACCTTGATGAACGTGCTCTCCTTCAATGTTGATATCCTGACCTTCACACTTCTATTCAAGGTGGCAACTGAGCTCTTCTTCAACGTTATTTTGCTTGGCCTTCAAACTTCTATCTCTCTTGGAAGATGTATTCTTCTACAACATCAATTGGCTTGGTCTACAAGCTTCTAGCTTCTGCTATGCGTGTTGGTCTAAGTACTTCTATTTAGTCAATGAGTTACTTGGTTATTCTTCCTCGATCTCTATGCTACTTCACTTCTTTAATGCACCTTAAGATCTCTCCTTTAGCTTCTAGTTGACATCACTTTTATGGGTGCTATACAAGTGCTTCTCTTTGAGGATGTCTCTCTAAATTGAAATGTAGTATTCTATGGATAGTGCCAAATGGCATTAGCATTATCTAGCTTCTTTAAAAATACTTCCACTCTACCTTGTTCCAATGCCAAATGACAAGTGGTGTTAGATTCCTTCAACATCTTTGACCTACGATTGATGCCTCTTCAAGAGCATTATATGAATGATGTCCAAGGATTCTCCTTTGCTTGAGTTATCCTTGACATCATGGCAAATGCATGAAATGCCTTCTTCCATGTGGTGCAACTCTTTCACCACTTTTGCCCTAACTGATGTAGGTTATTCGAATGTTTGTTTTCTACCCTTCTTGTTCTACTTCCAATGCTTCTTTGATAGGAGAATGATGGTTATTCTCCAATGCTTCTATGGTAGAAGTAGTTGTTCCTCAAATACTACAATTGAGTGTTGAGCATGACTATGAGGTGGCTTCAGGTGATGAGTATCCTTCTATAAAATTGAACCTTCTTTGAAATTGAATCACCCTTGCTATTTGCATTGCATGATGGTTCATTGTATCTCCTCCTTAGGATTGTTGAGTCTACCTTGCAATCTGTGATGTCTTCCACATTGGATATCCGAGTTGAATGAAACCTTTGCTATTAGAGTAATTGCATGGGTAGAATGGTGGCTAGACTTGGTGCCAATCATAGCTTCTTCCAATGTAAGTTCATGGATAGAGTACTATGATGCCTTTACAATTGTGATATATCATTTGATAGTGATACTTAGAGGTAGACTTGTTGTGATCCCTGTGATGCCTTCACCAAAGGCTTCTTGATGTACCTTATAATGTTGGATATCCTTAGTATAGCTAATGCTTATGCTTTCACCTTCTTCAATGTCTCCTTGAAAGCAATATCTATTATTTCTTAGGTGATGAATGCTATACAAATTATCTCCCTTTACCTTGGAGATACTTCACTTTTAGAGCCTATTGAAATGTTGTGCAAATGTAGACTGAGATGGTGTAGATGTTTGCCCCCCTGTGCTCTTAAATTAGATCTCTTGGCTTCTCGAAATGTTGAGATAAAACAAGAGTCAATGTTGCCTTCAAACCTTAGGCAATACTTCTCCTGCTTGGTTACTTTCACACTTAATAATCCAAGCTTTTCAATAATGTTTTTGCACTATAGTATATGCAAATACATAGAGTCTTCTTTTGCTTAGAATGATCAATAGAATGTTGATATTTTTCTTTATCTCAAAATATATCTAACTTCTATTCTTTTGTGCAGGTTGAACCTTGAAGTTTATAACTTCTGCACTATCTTGAAGACTTTGAACTGAAATTTATTTATGCAACCTTTTAAACCTTGAAAAAGGTGCTTAATAAACTTAATAAGAAACCAAATATAAAAGTTCAACTAATGAACCTTTTGCACCTTTGTTGCATACCTTTTCACCTCTGTAGATGATGATGATGGTGATTTGAATCACCTAAATTGCTGCCTTTTGTAGATGATATTGCAGCTCTTCTAGGCTGTCCAAAAATAGCTCTTTGGCTCACCTTTATGCAACTTAGAGACTCCTCTAACACTCTACCTGAAAACTGTGATTTGGTGGCTCCAATACTCCTTCAGGATGAACCTCTAAAATCTAAACCTTAGCAACTACTAATGCTGCCCAAATTATTGCTTTCTCGTTATCCTCAAATCTAAAAAATTTTAGATTGTAAATCAGTCAAAACCTTCACCAAAAAGTTGTCCTTGAATCTCAAAAATTTGGTAGGAAACTCCTCCAAATTGTAGCTGAGATATTTCCTCAAGAACCCTTCAATGATAGTCCCCAAATCTCTCAGATTTGGTGGTTTCTCTATCTCTTTTCTTCTTCAATTTCTTTGTCAAATTTTGACTTCAACCTTGGCCTATCTAATGGCCTTCTTCTCAAGATTCTAACTGTCTTGAGGTCTTCACTATTCTTCTCTAAAATTTGGCAAGATTCTTGCCAAATCCTTCTCTCTTGGGCTTGTTGTCGGATGGCAATAATTATCCCAAGTTCTTTATCAAAAACTTCTCCTTGGTAGTAAATTTCTCCAATGAGTTCTTCTAGGAACTCTTCCAATGAGGCTCTCCAAGCCTTCCCTTGTTTTTCTTGAGACCTCTTCTAGGGCCTTCAATCTTGTAGTTTCTCAAAACTTCTATGAGACCTTCCTTGATCTCTTCAATCTTCAACTATGGAAGTTTTACAATGAGATCTCCTCCTTGGATCTCCTAAATCTGCTACTACTAAAATCTGCAATAGGACTTTTGTTAGTCCTTCTCTATCCTCAATCTTCCAAATATGGAAGTTCTTCAATAGGACCTTCTATGGGTCTCTCCTTCAATGTGAAGTTTTCAATCTTCAATGGAGATCACCAATCTCCAATCTTCACTAGGACTCTTCTCCTTGAGTCTCTTCTTCCTTCAATGGGGTCTTCTTTCTAGGACCTCCTCCTTGATTTGTAGTCTTCAATGTGGCTTCCTTGGCCACTAGATCTCTTCTCAATCTCCAACTTGGAGTCTTCAATCTGCAATTATTTTAATGGGACCTTTCTCCTTAGGCCTCCAAATCTTCAATCTCTACTTTTTTGCAACAAAGAACTAATCCCTGCGTAAGGAAAGCACATAGACTTTTAGGAAACGAAGGTGAAATTCTTCTCTATATGTTGTAGGAAGTTTCTCAACTTCTGGGAGTTAATTTTCTGCAACAAAATATTAGAAATAGAAATTTTTGTAAATCTATAGAAAACAATCTTCACTAGTTGGATTGCCAATCTAGTGGATTCAATGTTGAGTTCTAGTCTTCACAAGTTTTTTTGCAACTCTATGGAAAAACTCTAGCCAATAGTAAATTTCAGAAATCTGAAAATGAGATTTACAATATCCTCTCAATCTCTCTTGTGGCTCTCTCTATTTCCTATTGATCTACTATGTGCTCTGATACCACTGTTAGCTTTTGAAGCTTTAAACTTAAAGGAAATGCAACCACAAGTATGGAAATAAGCATGCAATGTTATAACTATGATAATGGCTAACTAATATGCATGAAAATATGATAGAAAACTTGATACAATGCTCAAGAAATGCTCATATATGAAAGCTCACGAAAATATACAATGCTATTCAATGGAGGTCACAACCTCTCCATATTTGCAAAAATGGATCTACATTGTATCTACTACTACTCTACCTATGCACTCCAAAATCCTCTCTCTCTTCTACTCTATGAAGGCCTATTTATAATGAGATGCAACTCTTTGCCTTCAATATTCCTATGACACCTCACTATTCTATTCTAAGGACTCATGTACATGTGGACTACATGCACATTTACATCATTGCACATTCTAACACTTGTGCATTTATTACATTGCTTTAATAAAGTACTTAAGTCCTAATACACTCCTAATCTAAATATGTACCCATGATGGTACATTAGTAAAGAACCAAATAATGTAATATATTCCAACAAAAACCCATGGATAGCCCCCTTAATAAATGGAGAACCAACAAATTTATTTCAAGCTACAAGGGAAATTAGACAAGGGTGTCCACTATCACCATACCTTTATATCATTTTAGCTGAGACTCTTGGAAGATTATTTAACCATATTCGAAGAGAAAGAAAAATAATAGGGATAGAGACTGCAACATGATGCAAAGTTGTAACACATGCCCAATTTGCAGATGATATCATTCTTCTAGGTGAAGCCACCAAGCAAAATTTTAGATAATTCAAGCAATGCTTGGATTGGTTCACACAAGATATCAGGTCTCATATAAACACTTAAAAGAATTAGTTTATACATAACATGTTGCAGTAATAAGAGTCAAAATCTTTTGCACTATCCTAGTATTTCGGTCTGGCACAAAAAATACTTCAAATATCTAGGAGTGCCCATGAGCTTACACCTCAAAGCATCAGACTTAATGGACCCCAATATCGGGCAAGATAATTAGGAGGATAGAAAGTTACAATAATAATTAGATCAATCTTGTAGGAAGGCCAATATTAATCAAATCAGTGTTAGCTTCTCTTTCAGTCTACCAACTATTAGTATATCATGCTTCTAAGTTTATTTTGCAAAATATAAATGGAATCATATGCAACTTCCTTTGGAAAGGAGGTAGGCAATCCAAAAGAAAAAAGTTCCACTTGGTAAATTGAGATATGGTCACCAAAAGTAAAATCTAAGAAGGGCCAGGAATTAGAAAAATGGAGATAGTTTTGAAAGCACTAGGAGCAAAACTTCTCTAGAATATGCTTAAACACAATTGAGCATGGTAGCACATACTAGTCAACAAGTATGTAAATAATCAAACAAGTATTCAAATGCTCAAACACATAGACAAACTTCCCAGAGCCTAGTTGGTTTGGAAACATATAGTGGCTACAAAGAGAATAATAGAGGATATAATTTCTTGGATATTAGGATATGGTAAGTCAATTAATCTATGGGAGGACCCAATTCTAGGAAATCCACCATTAAGAGAGAGAACTCAAATCGAATTACAAAATCACTTGGAAAGTCAAAGTACTCAAATTAGGTGACTTGTTTTATTGGACCTCAAAAACTCGAAACTAGATCTCCCCTCCCATTCCATATCAACTTCAAGGAGATTGGAATTATTTTAAGTCCTACACGACGAGCATTAGACCTCTTCATCCCAAAATGCTAGAAAAACTTATTTAAGGTATATAGCATCAGTAGTAAAGGGGAATACTTAGTGCATCTAGAAATCCAACATCAGCAGATTGGGTTGCCAACAAAAAACTATCGATAGTATGGAAAAATAGAGCACCACCTAAACTACAAGTATTTAGTTGGGTAGTATCTCAAAATAAAATATTAACAGGTGATAATCTACAAAAGAGGAGTATAACAGGGTCTGATGTTTGTTACAGGTGCAAGCAAAACAATGAAACAATTTTCCATCTTTTAATTGAATTCCCAAAGGTAATTTTAATTTGGTTAAGAATAAACAAAATTCTTGACACTTCCTACTCTGGAAGGTTAACCATAGATACATGTTTTACCAAGTGGAACAAAGAATATAAAGGTAAACTGGTAGGTAAGCCCCTCCTAAAATGTTTGAGCTCTATACCATATTTTATCATCTAGTACATTTGGTTGAATAGAAACCAGAGGATTTTTGAAGGCAAAGGTAAGGACAACAAAACTCTAATACGAAGGATAAAAGAATAATTAGTCTTAAATGGTAAATTTAGTTTCTATAAAAAATAGTATGAAGAAGATTTATCACCCACATAAATAAGAATGATCTACCAACTTAATATCCAAGCTATCCTAATACAAGGAGGCTACAAAGCAAACAATTCTTTGTCTGACATATGTTTTCTGGCCCTCTTCTTTTATGGTGTATCCAAGTCCAACCCTGTTCAAGCGATGATAGGGGGACTAATTCTTACAGGATCCCATGAGATCCTGCTCAAATACATGATCAGCTTGGGAATAACATCTAACAACCTGGAAGAGGATATTGGATATGAAATTGACTTAAAATTGGTGGCAAATCAAGGAATCACTTAGGTCACAGTTTATAGGGATTATAAACTGATAATAACTCTTGCCAAAAATAAAGATTTTAGATCTTTACAATTGAAGATTATTCAAGATAGGATTAGACAACTAGGCAGGATAATTGGTAAAATATCCTATCAACATGTAAGGTGGGAATTCAACAAAGAGGTAAACACACTAGCAATTTGGGAAGTAAATATAACCCTTGGTTATTACTGCCAAATCATAAAGAAGTAGAAGGGTAGGGGTAGTATGTGAGGATGACAAGGACTCCAATAATGAGGTCCTTTTTTGTCTTCATGTTCTATATTTTAGAATGCTATGTTCATTTTGATCTCTTTGATTATAGATTTTTTACCTTTTTGTTAAGTAAATAAATATTTTCCTTTAAAAAATGACATATAATATTATTTCTAAAATAATGGTGAATCGGTTAAGACCACTATTAGATAAAATTATTTTAGAAGAGCAAGGAGGATTTGTGAAAGGGAGACATATTTTGGATGGGATCATAGTAGCTCATGAAGCTATGCATTCAACAACTTCAAAAAAGAGAAATCTATGATCTTAAAACTTGATATGAGTAAAGCCAATGATAGGATTAAATGGGATTTTATTTTTGTAGTATTAGAAAAATTTGGTTTTGGAAAGAAATGGGTTAGATAGATTAAAGCTTGTGTCTCTACAATTTTATATTTAATGTTGATCAACATGTTAGTAACAAAATCATTTAAAGCCAAGAGAGATCTTAGATAAGGAGATCCTCTATCATCATATTTGTTCATTATTATGGAAGGGGTTTTGGGTAGGAACTTGAAGAAGGCTAACAAATATGGGCTTATAAGTGGATTTAAGGCTAGTAATAACATCACTATCATCCATCAATAGTTTTTAGATGATACAAACCTTTAGGAGGGTAAGTGTAACAACCCAAACTACCAGCCAATTTTTTTTGAATAGCACTTACAAACAAAGGCTCACAAGGAAAACACCCTTCAAAATGCAAGGCTTCACCACATTTGAGTTCCAAGCCGATGTAGACGACACTCAATGGATAGAAGTGGCTAACTCCCATATTTTTTGGGGTTCACCTTACTAAACCTACACGTTTAGAAGGACACCAAAGTGGCCCCCCACCTTTCATATACCCTCCTTGGCATAGGACCATGTGACCACGATGTAGGGATTACCCTTTAAGGACCATAACACTTAAAGGGGGATGTCTATTCCCTAACCCAATATTAGCTCCACCTAGGTAGGTTAATCAATGTAGAGCCTTGGTATTTAGTTACCACACTTTCATGGGCTAAGATCATTTTCACTTCAATGATAACTAACATGATCTCATGATCCTACATGATTGAGGGATCACCACTACTATCTTGTGAATGGGTTTCCCAACATCTAGATGAGACACACCCGATACTACATGATCGAGGTGCAATGATTCACAAGTACCTTGGCTATTGTATTCACATAAATCCTACCAGATTCATGAGTTCCTAGCTATTGTATTCATGCAACTCCTTCTAGGACTCATATCTACCTAGGTATTACATTCATGCAACTCCTCCTAGGATTGGGCTTTATGGCTTACTAGAGGAACATTCCTACCCATCCCAAGGATAGATAAACATTGCAACATTTACCATAGATTAAGCATTGCACTAAGCATAAAATTAAGCAAGACATAATCCATCAGTTAGAAATGTGTAAAACAAAGATTCCTCTAACCATAAGCCAAGCTATGCATATATCAAGTGCTTGATTCAAATAATTTCTAACATAAATGTATATTCTATATCTCTAACATAATATACATTTTCCACAATTGATATAACTCAATAACATCTATCCAAATATATTACTCAAAATCACATAAGGTACAAAAACCCTAGTTGTCATTAAGCGACATAATCTTTCAGTTTGTCCAATTATCAAATATACAAAACTTATTGATCAACTCAAAAATTACAAAGCCTTTAATTTCCACAACTTCTAAACATTTGAAGTTCTATGAAGCCATTCCCAATGATCCTTGAACCAATCGGAAGTCAACAAGCCTACTCGTGATGGGGAAACCTCGTTGGACATTTTGAGTCATTAAGTCAAGTTGTCATTGATGTCAAGAAATGAAGTCATCATTAATGTCAAGGAAATTGTCAAGAAACAAAGTTGTCAAGAGTTGTTATTGATCTCCAAAAATAAGCCACTGATGATGTCAAAGGTCAAGAGGAATAAAGTAGAGGTTAAAGGCAAAAGGGCTCCATAATATTTTTAATATTATGTGGAAGCATAAGTTAAAAGGTTTTTCATAAAAACCCAAGGAAGACTATTGCAAAGCTAAAGGAAGGTTTAATATTTATTTAATAAAATATTTAAATTCAAAGTGAATTTAAATTTTATTAATAAATATTATTTATACCAAGGTGTACAATGGAAGATGGTCTTAATAAAACCAAAGGGTTTTAAAGAATTAATTTATAAAATTTAAATTCAAATGAATTTAAATATTTTATAAATTAATAAGATCCAAAGGAAATTCGAGCGTCGACGTCTAAATTCATTGAAGGAAATTTGAGCATCGACGTCATGCATGAAGGAGGGAAATCGATATATATACCAATGCCTAAGAGGTATTTTAATTTATCCTTTTGCTCAAAAAAATAAAACATGCAATTGTGTTGATACTCGTGCAAAAAAGAAAGTGATTTTTGTGTTTAGCACCAGAGAATAGGGTTTAAAGAGGAGCAGCGAACAAGACCAAGCGCCAATTGGGCAGCGTGGCCTAGTGGCAAGAGGATGACAGTTAAAGTGTTGGGCGCTAGGAGACCTGCGTTCGAAACTCGATGGCAACATTTTGGTGGTTGCATTGGTAATTGAAAGTGCCAAAGGAAGGCACATTTTTGTTGTGCTAGGCAAGTGGGGAGACTTTTGGAGCACGTGGTGCTCGTTAGTCCCCAAGCGAGCGCCTAGCTCACGTGGTGGTTGGAGCCACGGCTAGGGCACTGGTTGAGGCTGCGTTGTGAGTTCGAATCCCATCCAAGGCAAGGTAATAAATTTTTGTTTAATATTTTGTGAGTTGCCTAAAGTTTGGAGTTAAAAGGGTTGCTTAAAGGATTGTTAGTTGGAAATTAATTTTTGATAAGTTGGAGGAATAAGGTGTTAGTTTATTTTAATAAAGTGGTTGTGTCACATTAAATTGTTTTAAGTTTCAAAAGGATAGAGGGAACTTCTAAGCATTGAGTTATTTTTAAAGAAGAGTGCATTGAATATTATTTTAGTTGGGGAGATCATAAGGTGTAAGTGGTATATTAATTTTTGTAAATGTTGATGAATGATTTCTTAAAGGTGGAGTGATAAGGTGTATATTTGTCTTGATATTTACATTGTATTTTGAGGAAGATTATTATCTAATAATTTCTTTGAGCTTGGCAAAAGAGTGTTTATGGTTGTGGCAGATTTATGAGATTCCTTCATCATCAAGAAAAAGGTATGAGCACATTCTTCCATAGTTAAATTGATTGGTTGGTTTTCTAGAAAATAAGTTTGGAGTGAAAAGGACTTGATTAGGGTTTCCTATTGAATGAGTTGAGTTAATGCTTCAAGGTTTTCTGGAATAAAGAGTTGTTGTTAAAACCTTGTTTTATAAGCATTGTTGTTGAAGTGAGTTGTTGAGCAAAGAACTTGAACTAGAGTTTGAAAAGAACATGAGTATCATTGTTATGTGAGATTTGTTGTTGAGCATTGTTGGAAATATTTTGAGTTGAGTGATTATATGCTTGGACTAGGGTTTGTGAGAAAGGGTTGTTTCATTGAGTGATTGGTTGAGTAGAGTTGGTTGAGCCTAGTCAAGTGGATATGTGAAGTGATTGTTCAAGTTCCATAAAACAAACTATTCTATATTCTGATTTGAGTTGAGAAAGTAATTGAGCATTGTGATTAGTATAGAACATATTGAGTCTCTAACAATTCTCTTTATGTTTCTATGAGATTGGACAAGTTCTGTGTGGACTTGTTGAGCAGATTTGAGGTAAGTCTTTGAGAGACTTGTGGATTTTTTTTGAGAAGATTTGGATAAGTTCTATGTGGACTTGTTGAGCAGATTTGAGCAAGTTCTAGAGAGGACTTGTTGAGCAGATTTGGGCAAGTTCTATGTGGACTTGTTGAGAAGATTTGGAGATAGATTTTGGTGTAGATTTGAGGATAGGTTTGTGCCAGATCAGAGATAGAGATTGAGAAGAATTGTGCTAGACCGAAGGACTATGTTTAGTATAGATTTGAGATAGAGCTTTGGAGGTGACAGAGTAGAGAGGACAGTAGTCTCTAGTGGATAGAGATCCATTAGCCAGGGTAGTGAGGATAGGTCTTCTGAGTGGGGACAAGAGTCTTCAGTGGAGAGAGATCCACAAGCCAATGTAGTGGAGGCAGTAGTCTTCAAGAGGATCACCAGCCAGAGCAGAGGAGAAGGAGTTCTCCTGTGGATAGAGATCCATGAACTTGATTTAGGGGATTGGTGTCTCCTTTGGATAGAGGTCCATAAACATTGTAGGGAAAGGATTCCCAAGAGAATTTATTTGAGAAAAATTTATAAGAAATATTTTCTCCATGGAGTAGCCCACATTGGGTGAACCATGTAAAATCATGTCTCTCATATGTGTGATGCTTTGTGTGATGTTTACTACTTTAATATTGTTGATGTTATTATTTGGATTAAAAAGCAAAAAGTTTTATTGTATATTGTTCACCCCCTCTCAGTATAAGCACATGTTCTTCAATTGGTATCAGAGTGGGTCCCTCCATGAAAAGACTAACAACTTGGAGGAGGATCCATCAGTAGCACACATGACTTCAAAAAATGAAGAAGAGACTATGTTTGACATAAAAGAGGAATTATTTTCTACTCTCAGAAAGTTGGAAAGACTTAGAGAGAAGAATTCATGCTTGAAGGAACAAGTTCAAGAAGATGAAGAAGCAAGGATGGAACTTGTACAAAATCTCATAGAACTCAAGATTAGGGTGGAAGAAGGAAAGAAAATTGAGCAGGACATGATAGATCTATTGAGAGCCAGGGAAACAAAATGTGAAATATTGGAAGCAAAAATTTTCCACCTAAGGAATGAAGTCAAAAGGACCAAGGCACTACAAGATGTAGAATATGAGAAACAGAAAGAGGAATCAATTCTTCAAAAAGCAGAAACTTCAAACAAGGATAAGCAAGCAAAGGATATAAGAAAGGAAGAAAGCAAAGGAGAACCCTGGATAAGAGTTAATCACAAGAGGAAGATTACTTCACCACAAACTCCAAGACATCCAAACAGGTTACATAATTTCTTCCATGGTCATTGCTTTTCTTGTAATAAATATGGTCATAGAGTTGTACACTATATTCATCATGCAAGAAACAATGTCAATAGAAATTTCAATTCCTTTGCACCTCTCATGGATGATGATATTATATGTTACAAATGCAATAATTTTGGGCACAAGGCTAGATGGTGTAAAATGATGTTTCCTGAGTCTAGAAAAGCAATTTCAACAACTAGGAAAGATGAAAAGGAAAATGTTAAGGCTAGATCAATGTTAGTTCAAACAACCCTTCATGCTCAGGATAAAGAAGAACAATGGTATCTTGATAGTGGTTGCTCTAGTCACATGATAGGAGACAAAGACAAATTCATTGTACTAAAAGAAACAAATAGAGGATCAGTTAGTTTCAGTGATAATGGATCAACAAGGATTGGTGGAAGAGGAACTCTAAGTTTAGATAATGGGAAAACAAAAATAGAAAATGTATTGTATGTTAAAGGGTTAAAACACAACCTGTTGAGTATAAGTCAACTTTGTGATCAAGGGTACATGGTTACTTTCCATCCAGATAGATGTGAGATAAGAAAATTAGAAACTAGAAAAATCATTGCCAATGCAAGAAGAACCCCAAACAACTTATACATGCTCAATGAGATCAAAGGGGAAAAGTGTTTTCTATCACAAGAAGATGAGATTTGGCTATGGCATAGAATATTGGGTCACTTGAATTTTGACAACATAGTCAACATAAGCAATAAACAAGCGGTCAGAGATTTACCCAAAATAAGGAGACCTCAAAACACAATCTGTGCACCCTATCAACATGGAAAGCAAACTAGGACAACCTTTAAGTCAAAAGGATATATGTCATCTGAGCCATTGAGCCTAATACATACTGATCTATGTGGTCCTACCAGAACACAAAGTATTCAGGGTGATAGCTACTTTATACTATTTATAGATGATTATTCCAGAATGGTTTGGGTAGCCTTCCTAAAAGAAAAGTCAGAGGCCTTTGAAAAATTCAAAGCATTTAAGGAATTGATTGAAAATGAAACTAGCAAAAGGATTAAGTGTCTGAGATCTGATAGAGGAGGAGAATTTACTTCAAATGAATTTGTAGAGTTTTGTGAACAACATGGGATCAAGAGAGAGTACTCAGCAACAAGAACTCCTCAACAAAATGGGGTAGTTGAAAGGAAAAATAGGACTGTTGAAAACATGGCTAGGGCTATGTTAAATGAATCTAAGCTATCAGATGGTTTTTGGAGAGAAGCTATAAATACAGTAGTATACATAATCACTAGGGCTCAAATGAGGGTAAATCATCACAAGACTCCATATGAGCTTTGGAAAGGAAGACCTGCCACTATAAAACACTTCAGGATTTTTGGAAGCAAATGTTACATAAGACGGGAAGATCAAAACTTAGGCAAGTTTGATCCAAGATGTGATGAGGGAATTTTTCTTGGTTAT
The DNA here is from genome assembly GCA_028583015.1 of Wollemia nobilis. NCBI lineage: Eukaryota > Viridiplantae > Streptophyta > Pinopsida > Araucariales > Araucariaceae > Wollemia > Wollemia nobilis. Next base: position 1,967,745 of record JAQPPZ010015413.1, read on the forward strand.
TCCACAAGGAGTAAAGCCTACAGATGCTTCAACAAAATAACATGCACTATGGTGGAAAGTATGAATGTAACAATTGATGAGAAGATAGATTCAAGAGAACCAGTTCAACAAATTGTGTATCAAGAAGATGGATGTTGTCAAGAAGAATTTTGTGAGGAGTCAGATAAAGAAGAAGAAGAAACACAAAGACTTCTTCCCAAAACTCCATCAAGGTATGTACAGAAGCATCATCCAAAAGAGCAGATCATTGGGAATCCAGATGAAAGACAGACAAGAAGAAGAATAATAAAACCATCTCAACAAGCAAATTTTTCCTTGCTATCTAAGATTGAACCAAAAGACTTCACTCAGGCAAGTGAGGATAAATTTTGGATTAAGGCAATGGATGAAGAATTAGATCAGATAGAGAAAAGCAAAACTTGGGAACTTGTTCCATGACCAAAGGACAAAAATGTGATCGACACAAAATGGGTATTCAGAAATAAATTAAATGAAGATGGACAAGTGGTCAGAAATAAAGCAAGGTTAGTATGCAAAGGTTATGCACAAGTAGAAGGAATTGAATTTGATGAGACATTTGCTCCAGTTGCATGACTTGAAGCTATAAGGATATTTTTAGCTTTCTCAAGTTTCAAGAACTTCAAGGTATATCAGATGGATGTCAAGTCAACATTTCTGAATGGTGTTCTAGAAGAAGAAGTTTATATTGAACAACCAGAGGGATTCATACTAACAGATAAACCAGATTATGTATGCAGATTGAAAAAGGCACTGTATGGTTTAAAGCAGGCTCCTAGAGCATGGTACTCAAGATTGGATAAGTATCTTCAGGAATAGGGATTCAGAAAAGGAATAGCAGACAATAATTTATATATAAAAAATGAAGAGAGTGATCTACTAATAGTGGTTGTTTATGTTGATGACATAATTTTTGGGGGAAACAATGATAAGATGTGTAAAGAATTTTCTAAGAACATGCAAAATGAATTTGAGATGTCTATGCTTGGTGAATTGTCCTTATTTCTTGGACTTCAGATTTCACAATCAGAAAGAGGGGTGTTTCTCTCACAAGCCAAGTATATAAAAGAAATGTTAAAGAAATTTAGGTTAGAAGATTGTAAACCGGTAAGTACCCCCATGGTCACAGGATGCAAGTTGAGTAAGGATGATGAATCTCCAGAGGCAGATCAGAGATTATACAGATCTATGATTGGCAGTTTATTGTATGTTACAACTACAAGACCAGACATTGTACAATCAGTGGGATTAGTGGCAAGGTTTCAAGCAGCACCTAAGGAAACACATGTGGCAGTAGTAAAAATAATTTTTAGGTATCTAAAAGGGACTATGGATTTTGGGCTTTGGTATCCCAAAAGTGATAGTTTTACACTGACAGCTTATACAGATGCAGATTGGGCCGGTAGCATTGATGATAGAAAAAGCACAAGTGGAGGAGCATTCTTTCTTGGAGACTGTTTGGTCTCTTGGCTAAGCAAGAAGCAGGTTTCAGTATCTTTATCTACAATAGAAGCAGAATACATTGCAATAGTAGCCAGTTGTACACAGGTGTTATGGATGAAGAGAACTCTAGAAGACTTCAAGATAAAGCATGACCATCCTATTCCCATACTATGTGATAATACAAGTGCTATAAGTATCTCAAAAAATCTAGTGATGCACTCCAGGACAAAGCACATTCCGATTAAGTACCACTTTCTGAGAGAACAGGTGACAAATAAATAGGTCAGGATGGAATATATTTCTACAAAGGAACAGATAGCAGATATTTTCACCAAGCCACTTTCAAAGGAAACCTGTAGACACCTAAAACGCGTCATGTCGATGGTGACTACTCATATGGGACATGCTACAAGACCATATGGAAGATCTTGGATAGACTCCAAGATAGAGCAAGTGGTTTTAACCACTCAATTTGGGCTCCTTGGCCTAATCAATCTGAACCATAGTTGAGACCTACGGTCTATAGTCTGAACCACAGCTGACACCCATGGTTCACAGTCTAGGCCACAGCTGTCACCCATGGTCTAGAACTGAAGTTCAGTTGGCCTTCATCCGAGCCAAATCGGTTTGAACGACCATTTGTTCTAGAAGAGGGTAGTTGAAGGATGAAAGATTCCAGAGGCTTCCAATCCAACTGTCCCAACCACCTCTTCTTGATCTTGGCTTCTCCATGAAGCCACCCCTAGCCCTTGGGTAATCCTATAAGTACCCCTTCAAATTAGGGTAAACATATGAAGTGAGCATTGGATATTAGAGCAACGAAGCCCTATCAGATTGTAGACTCACTTGAGTGTATTGAGAGAGTTTTAGTTGCCATTCACTTGCCAATTCATCAAGCATCATGTCAATTTGTGTCATGGATGCCCTAAGGAGCTAGAATGCCAAGAAACATGAATTCGAGCAAACGGAGGCCCAATTGTGTAATTCAATCACCAAACTAGTCAGAGGACATCAAGGTGACCCTTGATCATCAATTTGACAAGGAGGATCAAGCCCACAACCTTAGATTTGGAGGGCAAAACTAATCTGTTGCTCATCATGGTTGACAACCATGGTGTACAGTGCAGATCGCTCATTTGAGCTATGGTTTGCAATCGGTGAAAGATCTCCTTACTATTATTTTTGCATTATATTTCATTAGGTTAGATTAAGCATTTTAGTGGTTTAATTAGCATTTGTAGAGACTCTGACTAATAGAATTAAGGATTTCATTAAGTTTACTTCATTATGGCAAGTAGGATATAATTAGCTTATTTTCATGTTATCATGCTTCATTTCATGTAATCAATCTACTAGATAGATAGTTATACTTTCTATTTATATGTTTCCATTAATATTTTCAAGTATTGCATAGGTTTAACATGCTTTATTCACTTTCTTGATTTCATTAGTGTTATGGCATCTTTATGTTCACATTCCTTAAAGGGCCTCATCATGAGAGGCTGCCTATGCTTTTAATGCTTTTATGTTGTTTCTTGACCGTAGGAAAGCAGATTCAAAGGAGATTCAACCATCCAATTCCTTCCTCAACATGGAGAAGAGGGTCAACTCCACCCTAGAGCAGTTCGTGTCACCCCGAAGGGCCTAAAACTCACATTTACCCTTAAGAGGGAACATTGCTTTTTCCTACTATAATAAGAGTATCAAAATGGTATCCCTAAGAGGGACGTAACTGTAACCGGGATTGGCTTCTTTATAATGGAATAAAAGTGTTTTTCTTCTTCCCATTTGTTGTCAATTTTGCATGTGTCTATTTTGTTTCTTTTATTTCATTTACGTAGTAGGAAGCATAGGTGTGAGGCCATTTTGGTGGTCACAGAAGGTGATCACGATGGAACTCCACATTTTTAGCATTTGATTTCTGACATTTTTATGTTTTTTGATATCAGGTGCAAACCATGGTTGATAGCTATGGTCTCATTGTTGGCCCACGGCTTCAAGACGTGGTCTATAGTAGCAACCGTGCAACAGAGCTACGGTTTACAATAGACACAACAGACAGTAGGAGTTCAAAGCTAGATCAGATGAGGACCTGAGGTAGGCCCTTATGACACTCTCTGTCTCTATATTTTACCTCTATGTTTTTCCAGAATAGAGAAATTGAAACCTAAATTGATTAAGGATAAAAAGAACATGAAAATGGATTAGGTCCTTAGGGTTTCTTTTTCTATATTTTAGCTAGGCGTTGCTAGGAACAACGGACCTCTGAGTGTAGTCCACCCTAGAATCCAGCATGCTAGATTAAATTGTGTGTTGGTTTGCATGTCTAAGGCCCAATTAGAGGCCATTTATCATCGTAAATTGCATTGTCAAAAAGAGCATGTAGTATGTAGCTTGCATTTTCTGAATTTGAAAAGTTCTTTCATTGCATATCACGTAGGAAATGAGCATGAATGTTGTATGATGCATTTTATTTTCATGCAACAATTAAAATGAACCACACACACCACATTTCAATTAAATGCTAGTGAGTTGGAAGTGACATCCAACCACTAGTAGGGTTTCAATGATGGTGGAGGTGATTTCCATCCATTGGCCCAAATCCCATGTACCTTATGTTCTAGACCAATACCGGATCCGAGAACCTTTTGTAGCCTAGAAAATTTGCATATACTCCTCTTCGGAGGGTATGACATTGACTGGGTGAAAATGGGTGAGGATCTGGGAGGACCTGTGCTCCCTGACCATGTGTGGGCTTCATTACCACACATTATAGGTTGGATTACGTGACTTGGAGTTCATAGCCAAGTTGTCGAGCTATGAGTATACAGGTGAAAGCCAATTAAACTGAGATTATCATCCAACAAGCTTTCAAACATGATAAGAGTTTCTAATACTGATACAACAAATCATGAAACAACATCAAATAGTTTAGGGCTCACATTTAAAATTTAATATGAGATAATCACCATTGTATACCTTGTTTGCATAATAAAAGATAAATCTAGACACTAGGTGCACCATGGTGGAGACACGAGGAGGTCGAAAAAGGCTTAATCCTGATGCCAATGACCAAGCCCCACCAAATTCACAACAAAATGTGTCGAACCCTCACCCACATGCGCTTCCCGAACGTCGTTCGATGAGCATCAGAGGAGACAATTCGACATGAGGGGACACCATTGAGCGTACCCCCGATAGAGGAGCTTATGTACACTCTTCTAGACATAGGATAGAGCATGGAGCCTCTCAGCATGAGGGTGCTCCACTCGAAAGCCATTATCGAGATCGTAGTGCACGTGCATCCATGGGATCGATCGATGAGTATGTCATACAGGGGGCCAAGTTGGTACCCCTACGTACTAGGTCTACAGGAGGTTCCATACCTCCAAATTTAGAGTATAGAAGAGATCGAGATCCACCCATTCAGGGGCATGCAGATAGGCCCACTTCTGAGCATAGGTCTATTCACACTCCCACGCATAGTGAACCTCGCAAGATCACTATCGACATATCCAAGGTGGGAGCCAATGGTACGCCATCGCATGAGCCATGGTGATCCAGATAGTTGGATGGTTTAGGTAGCATCCTCGAGCAGTTAGGCTATAAGCCTTTAGCTTCACCCACTCATGCCCTGAGTGAGCATGGCGAGAGCATTATTAGGACTACCAGAGAACATGGGGAGGCTTCCAAGCGCCCTCATGGTTCGCATCCACCATCCATGCATGGTGGCACACAACACAGGACTCAACATGATGCCAATGTCATCTTCATGGACAAAGGCAAAAGCATAGTGAATCCACCAGATGGGTACAGAACCCATAAGGTCGCTCGCATGGAGCACACATACCAGAGGCCTCTTACGATTGATCACATTGATAGATCACATAGACTGGTATCCGAGCAGAGATGACAACTCCTCCAAGATCAATTGGAGGATGCCCATGTAGAGAGGCAGCGCATTGAAGATGAGAATATTCAATCACAAAGGCTCATTAGACAAATATTATATGAGTAGTGTATGCATGAGGAATGCATCCTTACCCAAAAGGAGCATGTGGAACAAGAGGATAGGCTAGCCAGGGCTGGTTTATTCACTCATGTTGAGCACGGAGAGCGCATTCATAGGAGGGATTTTTCACAAGTCGACGTGCATCAGGAGCATAGAGATGCTCACACTCATGTCAGTGCCCAACAAAGAGAATGACCACCACCATTTGAAGATCAGAGGCAAAGACAATATGAGGAAGAAGAGGGAGATGGAGTCGATCAAGGATATCCTGAAAGCTCCTAGGTTGAGGAGGAGGAAGAGCAATGTCCTCCACCTCGATAGAGGAAGAATGTACCTCCAAGACCACCCCCACGTCAGCTTAGGGAGGAGGACTTTCTATCCTCGTAGGCCTATAAGGCCTTAGCAGAGAAAGTGAAAGCAATCGAGAGGCAAGGCGTGAATTTTCAAAAGTTGACATTGAGCAAGATTCATAATGAGCCTTTGGACCCCTCGGTGCCTACTCCAACATATCCTGAGCATTTTGTCATGCCTAGGCTAGATAAATTCAAAGGTGACGAAGACATGCAAGAGCATGTCACAAGATTTTTGGACATATGCTTCCAGATTGCAAGCAACGATGCCTTGCTTTTGCGTACATTCATCACAACCCTCTCAGGCCCAGCCTGGGAGTGGTTTAATCAGCTGAAGAAGCATAGTATCACCAATTTTGAGCAACTGGCTGATGCCTTTCTTGAACGCTTTTCTTTTGGCATCAGGAAGCAAGCTAACCTTTCCGATCTAGCTATGCTAGCTCAGCATGATGATGAGCCAATCCTAGAATACAGAAAGAGGTGGAGGAGATTAATGGTAAAGTTGCCATTCCCCATTCCTGCTATAGAACTGACCCAGATGTTCATGAAGAGTTGTGCCAAGCACATCTCATTATTGTTGCAACTACAATAGTACCAGACATTCGAGGAAGCTTTGGTGCAAGCCAAAGTAATTGAGGATATCAAGTTGCAAGAGGGCAACTTGAAGCTCAAAAATAGGAAGGAGGGGCACAAGAAGAGCTCCACAAAACATCAGGGCAAGCAGGCCCATGTCAATCAGGTGAGGTTAAACCTCCAAAGAGAGGATAAGGGGCAACAAAAGTAGAACTATCAGGCCCAACCTCCTCCTACGCAATACGAGCAGTGCAAGAATAATTACAAGGGCAAAAATAAGGAACAACGCCCACCTCACCAATTCATACCTTTGACGGAATCGTTGACATCAATATTCCATCAATTGTGTGAGGCTAAGGCAATCAGGTTGCCCGAGATTAAGCTAGTCGATCCTAACCAGCCCAAGTCAAAGGGGTATCAGGATGATCTATTTTACATCTTCCATCACACGAAGGGCCACGACATCGAAGTGTGTTGGTCCTTCAAACATATAGTGCAGAATATGATCGATAAAGGTGAGCTTATAGTGCCGAATAATCCACTGGCACCCAACAACCAAAACATGGGGATTTATAAAAATCCATTGCCAAACCATGAGGCACCATGCAACAACATTGGCCAGGTCAACCAAGTGCACGTCGAACCACCTACCCAAGGGTTCATAGGCATGGTTAATGTTGTTACCAGACATGGGAGGTATGAGCAGCCAAATCAACCTCACACTCCCATCAAGATACAAGCTACGCCGAATCAATGACCAGTTCAGAATATTCTAGGCCCACCAACTAGACCGGTGGTGACCATACGAAGTAAGTTGGTTCAAATCCTACAGACAACTCCTATGAAGTTGTCTATTTATGAGTTGATACAATAGTCCCCTAAGCATAGGGAGACTCTCATGGACATTCTGAGGTCCATCGAGGTGTAGTCCCAGGATGCTCAAGCATTCACCAATTTTGTGGGACACGTACAATAGTGCCAGGAACCTATGATCCAATTCTATGATCATGAAATCAGGATGGTTCCTATAGATACGACTGACCCACCATTACATATCATCACATGTGTTAATCACATGCCATTCAAGAGGGTCTTGATCGACACTAGTTCATCGATCAATATTATAATGACCAAGGTATTAAGTCCTTTAAAGCTGCCCAAGTCACATATTGTGCCCACCACATTCACATTGAGAGCGTTTAACGATGCGCTATGCTCGATGGTTGGCACAATCATCCTACCTATTCAGGTGGGCCTAAAGACCATCCCCATGATGTGTCACATGATCGAAGGCACCATGCAATATAACATCCTTCTTGGAAGGCCTTGGATTCAAGAAATGTATTGTATTCCCTCTATACTACATCAATGTGTAAAATACATTCATGAGGGACAGGTTCATGTGGTGCCGTCAGATGAAGAGCCCTTCAAATTCATGAACCTAGCTGATTTGCCAAGGGGTTTCATACTCCCATCAATGCACCTGGATGTCCAGCCAGCATCACCGATTAAGAATCTAAGAGGTAAACAAAAAGTGTGTGCTCAACCATCGACATCTGTATCACACAGATCCAAGCACACTACAACAACTTCTTTGAAACCGATTACATCAACAATGCTTCAGGATGAAAGGAAGCTAAAGGTGAAAATGGGTGAAAAGGAAAAGAAGCATGTGCCCAAACCAGTCGCCAATGAGGCTCCCACTCCCATGGAAGTGGAAGAAGCCCAAGACAAAGCCGAGGAGGTACCTCAGCCTACCTCACCTACATCATCAATAGGGTCATCCACACCATGGGTGACTGTTCATCTAGCCAACACAGGGTTAGGTGAATATATTATGTAGAATGTCACCTTTGGACCAATCCTAGAGACTACACAAGAGATGGGCTGACCCCATGCTCATAATTTTTTATTGGATCAATAGTGCCATTGGGAGAGCCACCCAATCAAATGAACTTCATCTACACTAGGCTGGATCAACTTCCTACTCGAACGCCCATGGATGAAGATGATGATGAACCATTCATAGTGAATGTTCATTACCTATCCAACCCTAAATATTCCATGCATATTTTTGAATTATATCATTGGCATGGGTATGGCCTTGGTATTTTTGAGCAAGGATGTAGGACTCCGCTTGAGCCACATTATCAATTGGCAACTGATAGGTTTAGGCTAGGGTTGCAAATACGAGGATAGGATGATTTGCTTATAGCATCTTTAGATCACCTATACCTTAGTCTAGGGGATGATGTGGATTTCAACCCATATCACCCTGATCCTTCTACATTCCAGAGGGATAATCGGATGGTGTCTTACATCACCATAGCACCACCCAAGACATATCATGAGAATATCTTGGTGGATAGTGAGTCCTCACCCAAAAATCAATCGAGGAATGAGGCTGAGCCAGTTTATGAGGCAGTATCATATTTACGATGCTTATACCCAATTTTATCGAACAACGATGATAGTGATCAGGAGATAGCCTATATGGGGCCACATTTTCTAGAACATCCCATTCTAGTGGGGGCAAATGAAGGATTGTATTATGATAGTGATGAAGAAGATGAGACAGAGAGAGCCTATCTAGGACCTCCCTACTTACGTCATCGTAATGCACCTTATACGGTTGAGGACATGCGCAGAGAGATCAATCTCAATCCTCACCTTAGGGGAAGACCACCAAACTTTGATGTGATCTATCACATGGTGTTTCTTGACCCACCTATGTACATAGAGCTCATTGAGCTGAATGATCCAATATTGCAATCAGTGCATAGAGAGGACCCAATCATCCATAGCCCGTATAGAGAGGACCCATTTGTGCTCATGTCGATAGAGCCAGATCTCAGGTATGGGAGCTGCATCGATGATGTAGATGTTTGTCCATGTGGTCCTGGAGATCAATTCCATTCCATCAATATGGTCTCCATTGATTTGACCACTCCACTCCATAATCTAGCTGATCCATCCAAACCATTGCATTTAAATGTAGATGCTATCGATTGGGATCATGTTGACTCACCTATTGAGCCTGAATATTTCTTCCCTAATGAAGAAATGTTGCAACCATTTCATTTTGCGCTAGGCTATGCTTATGATGTCTATCATGCTGAGGATGCTTCCAATGTGGAACCTATAAACCCAGTCGATGACATCCATTTGATCCCTACGCCTCATCAGCTTGAGGAGGGATCACACATGTCAATAGAGGAAACCTTCGATGTGGATATCAGTAATGATCCCACCAATCCAAGGAAGGTTAAATTTGGAGAGAGTCTCACTCCAGATGAGCGTGCCACCCTCATCCCTCTACTAAAAGAGAGACCTAATATTTTTACTTGGACTTACAAAGATATGCCAGGTCTAGATCCAAAATTGGTTACCCATAACCTTTCGCTAGATCTATCAAAGAAGCCAGTCAAGCAGAAGCTTAGAAAGATGCATCCAAAAGTAGCCTTAATGGTGAAAGATGAATTGCAAAAGTTGTTGGATGTAGAGTTTGTAATCTCCATCGACTATCCGGAATGGGTATCCAATATGGTGCCTATAGGAAAACCTGATGGAAGGATCCATATTTGTATAGATTTTAGAGACCTAAATAAGGCAACACCAAAGGATTCATTTCCATTGCCAAATATTGATGCTCTTGTAGATGCAACTATAGGTCATGAGATGCTCTCCCTGATGGATGGTTTTTTTGGATACAATCAAATTTAGATTAAGCCCGAAGACCAACATAAAACCATATTTATAACGCCATGGGGGACATTCTGCTATAAAGTTATGCCATTTGGCCTTAAAAATATTGGTGCCACATATCAATGGGCCATGACATATATCTTTCATGACTATATGCACAAGATCCTAGAGGATTATATCGATGACTTGTTGGCTAAGTCATTACTACATTCTGAGCATGCAGAGGTCCTAAAAAAGGTCTTCGATCGCCTGATAGAGCATAATGTCAGGTTGAATCCTAAGAAGTGCGTATTTGGTGTAACTTCAGGAAAGCTCTTAGGATTCATCATTTCAAAATGAGGCATCGAAGTTGACCCAACAAAGGTCAAGGCTATTCTAGAGATGCATCCTCCCTCAAACATCAAAGAATTAAGAAGCCTACAGGGCAAAGTAGCATCCATAAAGTGATTTATCACTCAATTATCAGATAAATGTTGACCCATGAATCGACTGCTACACAAGGGGGTCCCATTCAACTGGGATGAGGACTGTCGAGCAGCCTTTGCTAAAATTAAGCAATACCTAGTGACATCGCCAGTGCTAGCTCCACCAAGGCCAGATGTGCCATTTCTACTATATATATCGATAATCGACTTTGCATTAGGGACCATGTTAGCCCAAAAGAATGTGCAAGGCAAAGAGCAAGCCATATATTATATTAGCCAAACCTTGGTGAGTTATGAGCTAGGATATGCATATGTGGAGAAGTTATGTTTAGCAGTAGTGTTCGCTACAAAGAAATTGTGGCACTATATGCTAAGTCATACGACATATGTAATATCAAAACAAAATCCTTTGTAGTATATGATGAGCAAGACATATCATAATACACGTACTACAAAGTGGATCATGCTACTGATAGAATTTGATTTGGAATTCATAAGCCAAAATTCCATTAAGGGACAAGTCATAGCTGATCAGTTGGCTGAGGCACCACTATCAAACAATAGGCCTCTTACCATTGAGCTTTCGGATGATGCGGTCTTCATCATATCCGAAGCTCCCAAACCTGAAGAACCAAAAAATAATGTTGATATGACCTTGTTCTTCGATGGTTCAAAGTGCGAGCAAGGGGGTGGTGCAGGAATAGTGTTTGTCATGCCGCAAGGAGCTCCAATGCCCTTGTCATTCAAATTAGACTTTCCTTGCACCAACAACAATGCTGAATACGAAGCCCTACTATTGGGCCTCCATACAGCCATCGCCATGAACATTAAAATATTAAACATCTTTGGTGACTCCTTGCTCATAGTCAACCAAGTTAAGGGGCTCTTTCAATGTCGATGTCCCATGTTAAAAGCTTATAAAGATCTTGTTGTTACATATTTGGCTAAGTTGGAATGGTATGACATCGAGGCAATCCCTCATTCATCAAATAGGTTCGCAGACACCATGGCATCTTTGGGATCCTTAATCCCTCAGAATCCGTCTATCGATTTTACTACCATTCATGTTAAAATGCTCTCGCATCCTATAGTAGAGCATGAAGCCTTTGATAATAAAGAGTCAATCAACATGATTAGCATGGAACCAAAAGTTGAATGGTTCTGTAGAGCTGAAGACTTTCTAAAGAAGGCACCCTAGGGGTCATTAACCTCTCAGAGTCCGATGGGGAGTGGTACTACCATTCACCACAAGGTTGTTTCCCAGTCTGCATTTGCACATGTAGATACGCAGGGGGAGCAAGTCATCTTGGCAGTCGAAGTTGAGGCTTACCAGAGTTGGATGTCATAAATCCAAGACTTCTTAAAACTTGGTTTGATCCCAGAGGGATTGTTGCATGTCGCAAAATGCACATTCAAGAAGAAAGTGACTAAATATGTCTTGCTAGGAGATATTTTGTACCGACGAGGCTACGATGGAGTTCTCCTTCATTGTCTAGAGCCCCAAGAGGCATCTTGGGTGATTTCACAAGCTCATGATGGTACGTGCGGTGGCCATTTCAATGGCATGGCCATCATCAAGTGCATCCTTCGAATGGGTTACTATTGGCCCACTATGGAGAAGGATTGCAATGTGTATGTCAAGAAATGCATCAAATGTCAGCATCATGCTAATCTTACGCACTTGCCATCATAGGCCTTACAACCCATTCAAGTGGCTTGGCCATTTGCTCAGTGGGGATTAGATCTTATCGGTAAGATCTCTCCTCCATCATCGGGTCGACATACTTTTATTATTATGGCTACTGAGTACTTTACCAAATGGGTGGAAGCAATACCCTTAACAATGATGACTGGAGCTCGCATAGCAGAGTTTATACTCGAGCATATCATATGTCATTTTGGGATTCCATCCAAGATAATTTTGGATAATGGAACATCATTTAAGAACAAAACTATGAGAGCTTTGACGTCTAAGTATAGAATCAAACATAGTTTTGTGACTCCATATTATCCATAGGCAAACGGGCAAGCTGAGGCCTCAAACAAGATAGTGGTGGCTATCTTGAAAAATATGGTCCATGAAAACCACAAATATTGGCATATCCAGCTACCCCTTGCATTATGGGCTTACAGGACTAGCATTCGGATGCCCACTAGGGCAACACCATTTTCACTAGTATATGGCACTGAGGCCATTATGCCCTTAGAGTTGGAAATTCCAATATTGTGCATCGCATTAAAAGAGTTCATTGATGATGACACCGCACGACAAGCTCACCTAGATCAATTGATGTTACTTGATGAACATCACGTGAATGCCCTGGAGCATCTCCATATTTATCAAGAGTGATTAAAATGAGCTTATAATAACAAATTCCATCAGAGAGACTTTGAAGTTGGGGATCTTGTGTTGAAAGAGAACCAACAGAACTCTAATTTTCTACCTGATATGCGAGACAAATTCATGGCTAATTGGCTAGGACCTTATATCATATCTAAAAATATTGGTCTAAGTACCTATCACCTAACATCGCTAGGGGGTGTTGAAGAGCCTGAACCTCTCAACATCATCCATATTAAGGTGTTCTATGCTTGAGAGCATAGCAAAAGGCACCAAGGGTTCCAAAAACTGCTTGGTCATGTCAGTTAAAGGCCCCAAGGGTTTGCTTAAAACCGCTCGATCAATCCCAAAAGGCTCCAAGGATTCCTAAGAACCACTTGGTCATCCCTAAAAGCTCCAAAGGTGCTCATAATCCCTTTGGTCAACCTAAAAGCCCCAAGGTTTTCTAAAAATCACTTGGTCAATTTAAAGGCTCCAAAGGCTTTACTCTTTGGTCAATCCAAAAAGGCTCCAAGGTTCTTAAAACCACTTGGTCAATCCCAAAGGCTCCAAAGGCATGTACTCACCGTTTGGTCAAATATAAAGGCTCAAAATCAATAAAAATTAAAAAATCAATAAAATCAAAAAAATTGGTAAAGCATAAAATCCAAAAACATTTGCATTTGCATTATGCATTTTCATTTACACATGCATTCACTTCATCATTGCATTGCATGTAGGCATTCTTCATCCATTGCATTCTGTAGTAGGATGGATTGTGTTTGTCAGTCTTACAAATGATGCCATGTTGTGTTTCAATCATGCACCTCTACATTTATCATAATCCATCATTCATGTGAGTAATTGTGTTTTTCAACACAACCCATAATGTTGCTATGAAGAATATACTAGGGTTTTTCGGTCATTCAACCATACCTAGAGGTCTTCTCAAGAGTTGATAGAAAGCTTGCTTTGCTTTTGTAGTTGAGGTCTAGTTAGTATAGCCCTTAGCATATCATAATCCTATCACTAATCAACAAATTAAACAATCCTAATAAGGACTAGGGGAAGATGAAAGCCATGAAGTAGGACCAGGTATCCTGAGGTGAAAAGAGTTATTCTTGCTTATCCCCCTATGCGGACGGTATGGGAAATGTTGGTAATTGGAAAAAGGACAAGTTTATTCCCTACCCAGAATCCCTTGCTTACGATAAAATGAGCAATATCCCAGAGTGATATCCCACATCAATCCTCAATATTGATACCCTAGATCGATATCATAGATCGACTTCCCATATTGATATCATAGATCGATATCCTAGAAATAGTTTCCCAAAGTAAAATCCCCAAAGGAAGTTTCTGAAGAAAATTATCAAATGTAAATTCCAAAAAGTCAAGTCAAATGAAGACAAATTGTACAAAGGAAGAAAAATCAATATCAAATCCCTTGCTCAAGAAAAAGAAAAGAAAGTACAAAATAAACAGTGATTATTGTCACTAAAGTACAAAAATAAATAGTGATTTTTATCACTTTATATGAGCAAGTATCCCAAAAAATTGAAGAAAAGAAGGGAGTGAACTTGAATCCATGGAATTGCCAGCACTACTATACCTTACGCATGATGATATGTCTGATGCATTAGCACCTCGCTTATGTACAGACCAATGTTTGAATGTGGAAGAGCTAGCTTCAGGTGTCCTGTATCGCCTAGTGGTCTAGTCCAACTAAAATCTAAACCTAGGATTGGATAAACATATGAGGATCCCCTATCTTAGCAATGGGCTGAAAGAATCCCGCTTGACATCGGGGTATGCTTATGCTTTATCTTAATATATTCATTTGCACACACAGGGATAATGAATAGTTAGGGCCTATCCTAGCAAAAGCCTTACATTTCAGAAGTCTAGTTTGGTCAGTATACAACTTTTGATAAGTCTACTAGGGTGTTTGAGTCTCATGGAAAACCTCAAAAATTTCTCTAATAGCAACAAAATACCAAAGATCACAAACCATAAAAAATAAAAGTCATTCAATCATCAAATTGCAAAGTATCGAATCCGTGATACATCATTACATTGAGCACAATCAAGATATAGGATAGATACCAGATGGATATCAGAAATGATATTTAGATGGCCACTGACTATATTGTGCATATATTTCAAATTGCAAAAGGAATATAGAGTGACATATTATATCATTCGCATCATACCGCTTCATATCATTGCATTTCATATATGGGTGATTAATTGATTAAATTCTTGTAATGAGGATTTTCAATTACATTCATGATTTTTACACATTCTGTGGTGTCGTCCATTAGATTGTTAAACACATATCACATTCATTCCTTATGTTTTAAGTGATTAAAGCATACAAGTTCATTTACATTAGATTACCATCATGTAAATAATGCATTACATACATTGCACCAACATATCGTGACATCGTCATAAATTAAATGCATACAATAAAGCAAAATTAAATATAAACATCACATCCATATGCATCCATCATAAATAGCACATCTAAGCATCTAGATCACTGCATATCATCATCATCATAAAATTAAATAGCTATCTAGTGCATGTCATCCATACATCACATCATATAAGCATAGCATCAATATGAACATCTGCATCCATGTGCATAACATAAACATAAAATAAAAAATAAACAAGTACACATAATGAGCCAAAATGATCAATCTCATATATATATATATATATGTCCAAAAAGAGTACATCAAGAGTAGATCCAAAATACCCATAGGCTACAACTGTGTAGGTCCTCGACCTTACACTCAAAAATAGTACAACAAAGTATCTCTGAGATCTATACTAAGGGCCTGCACCCCCATCCTATGAGTCACCTCCATCACCTCTACCACCCCTATGAGTCCTCTGAGAGCTAGCACCCTGAGTGCTCGAAGACCTATGAGTCCTCTCGGTCCTGTGCATCCTATGGCTCGAACTAGTGGTAGACCATCCTGTCTCCTTGGTCCTAGTATGGGATCCGCTCCTATGGGTCCCTATGGTGCGAGTGTCCTCTAGTACCTCCAAACCACTCAGTCGGATGTAGCCCTCCAACTGGGAGATGCGAGCTACATACCCATCCTACCGATCATTACCCTCCTCCATGAGGGAACGAAGCCTCTGGATCTCAGCCATAGGGTCATGACCTACTAGAAGTAGAGCAGATGGTGCCATGAGAGGTACCATGGTAGTCTATGTAGATGAGGGCTCTACCCTCATAGCTAAAGTCCCCCTATATCTGAGCTACTATGAGCTGTACCTACAACATAGCAATCTCTGTATCCCTCTAGCGTAGCTGGCTCCTCAAAGTGCCAATCTGAGTCTGTAAGCTCACCACCTGAGCCAGTAACTACCCAACCTCACTATCAGGAGGCACCTCACCCTCCTCAGCTATGTCCTCCTCTACCTCAACCTAAGGAGCCTCACCCATGATGGCCTCTATGCCCCATCCACCCTCGATATGCTGGTGCATATTGCACCCATCTGGATCAGCCTCTGCTCTATCATCTATCTGATCGAGGGGCCCCTCTCCCTACCACTATAGGAGTGACCACCAAGTGTCATACTCTATGGTGGTGCCAACCTAGTCCATGCTCAACTCCTAGAAGTCATCAACCTCATCCCCTAGCGGTGTCGACTAGACCCACTGTAGATCTCTCTCTAGAACTAGGCACCTATAGATAGTAGGAAGCATCAAAATATCCTAAACCATACCAAACTAGTGGAGGATGCGTGAGTAGAACTGATACTCATGAATCTCGACCTTGCAACCAAGTAACCACCTATCCCTCCTCACCTAGCATAGCCACTCGCCAACCTCCTCCCATGTGGGGCAATCCATATATGAGTGCCACTCTATGTCATCCACCCAAAGCTATGCAAATCTAGCAATGTAATGGTCTAGGTCCCCAACGTGAGACCTACTCTAGAACCCTCCTCCTCATGAGGCCAACATACCACATAGCACTAGTGTGCGATAGGAATAGTAGTAATGTAGAGCGGTAAGTCTATAGGCCGCTCGATCCGAATGTGCTACCAACCCTAGATCTAAAGTAGTACAGCTGATACCGACCCAACTCCTATGGGTAACCTGATATAACTCATGATATAGCTAAGCTAATAGTGTGCTCCCCCAAGCTAAGAGTAGTGGCTAACATGTAGAACTCTATGTAACTCTCCTGACGATGGCCAGGAGGTTCCAAGGGATCCTCATACCCGAGGAGTCTGGAAGCACAATCTGAATAACTAAGTGCATAAAGACCACCTCTCGAATCGAGAAGATGCCCTTCCCCTACCAATATCCGATGTGGATGCCTCCATGGTCAATCCTGCCCTAGGCATCCTCACTATGGTCACCAAATATGGCATCAAAAATAACTCCTCTACTAGTAAATGGAGTGGAGGTGATGGGCTCCCCATCGATCGAGATCCTAAAGATCCGGTAGATGTCCTCCAATGTCACTATCATTTCACCTATGGGTAGGTGAAATGTGTTGGTCCACGCATCCCAACATTGGGCCAATGCAATCATGTAGGCCTGGTCTACCCTGATCATGGGTAGATCAAGCACATATCCAAAACCAACCGCACCGAACCATGCTCACTCTTGGTCAATGAGCTATCTATGGAGGGTGCGGAGGAGATCCAGCTCCTGGGCTCTAGAGGTCAATTTTTGAACAGAAGTAGTGCATAAGGGAAAAAGATAACTAAAAATAATCTAAAAATTGCTAAAAATACAAAAACATGCTAAAAGTGATCAAAAATTCCAAAAATGCATCTCAGAAGTGCAATAAATGGCATTAATTGCCAAGAAAAATAAAAAAATCAAATAAAATTTGAATTTTTTTCAAAATTGCGGAACCGCGGGTCAAATATGCGGTCCACGTAATGGTCAAAAATTTGACCATTGGGATTTGAATCCCATCATGGCTGATAGCCACGGTCCCCAATATGACAATTGGGAGTCGCATCTACCAGCTACGGTCTAGGAACGTAACCCTAAAAGGGTCACTTCCTAGCCTGGCACCCAAAAAATTAAAATCCTAATCTAGCCTAAACTAATGTGAGGTTCTTTACCAATAGTTTAGTGAGATTAATTAGACCCATTTATTTAATGTGGTTCATTTTAAACTAGTAAGGAGTGCGAGGACTCGGTTTTGAGTTACCTTTCCCACACCGATGCCTCAGCTGGATGAAGGTTGCGTAGGGTCTACCATCGGGATGTGTAGGAGGTCGTAGGTAGTATTTTCGACAGCGTTTCACATCAAGTTTGCTTCCTCACCTCTCAGAGCTCTCCAGTTGCAATCACTTTCAAGGAATAATAATGCAATTTTCAAAATGGGAAAATTTATATACTTTTCCTAATTTCGTTGGACCGCAGCTGACAATCATGGTCCCAAAATTAGGGTTTGTCGACTACAACTCTGAGCTATGGTTCCCAAAATTTGAAATTTCTAACTACAGCCCATGAGTGCGGTTCGTAACTGGCATTAAATGCACCAAAATCCCATTGTGGGAAGGTTTTAAATGATAAATTAATGATTCCTAATGGATCATAATCTCAATAAGAGCAATCAATTTAACAAATTTGGTGATTTTCAAGCACCAGGATCAATTAAAAACTCAAAAAGTCAAAAAAAAATTATTAAACAAGTCAAAAGCCAAATGCACCTCGTATTCAGTTATTTACCCTAGACACTTGGCGGTTGCAGTGACTGACGCTCCATGCAATCCGATGAGATGAGTAAATAACCATAAGGACATTTGGGGTAAAATTATCATCATTGATTTGATATGCTTCTTTTCAATCCCGAAGAAGGCCTTCGAGGCTGGACCGCTCCATGGGAACGAGGTGTTTCATGTCATTTCTCCTATGACATATTTTCAGCAGATCATCGACAAATTGATTCAACATAAATCTAATTGGCATTGTATTATTTTGATTCCCTAAGAAGGCTATTGCAGCCCGACCGCTCCATGGGATAGAAATGTGCAATTACTATTAACAGTTGCAATCATAAGCTGAACTAAGCCTAGCCAAGTAATTAAATGCTAAATTCTAAGTTTGTTCAGATCATTCATAATGGTCAAGTGACCTCGTCGCTTCATTCATTGTCATTACCCTCATCGACTCGTCGCTTGAGGGGGTAGTCATACTTTCATAATCATAATCAAAATCAGTAGAAGATCCCTTGATCGTAGATCCCTTGATCTTGTCAAATTGTGTTCGTCCTTGCGAATCATTGTCAACAACTATCATAAGCTTACCCCTTTGCTTGGGGTAAATAGCATATATGATAGTTAGTTTGTAGCTCTCCTCCTTTCGATTATATAGGCCTAACTCCTATTGTAGCACCAAAGCTACCCGAATGCTTGATGATGAGTGCAAACTCTTTCAAATTTAAGCCTTTCACCGAGTTGGAAGCAATGATTCTAGGATGCGCATCCTTTTGTAGGACCTGGGGCATCTAATGTTGATCAGACTAATGATCATCATGCAACCTTCAACATCATTTTAGGTGGTGTATTTTTGCTCACACATTGTTCAATCTCACAACGCATCTCAAAAGGGGCATCTGTAGACACCTAAAATACGTCATGTCGATGGCGACTACTCATATGGGACATGCTACAAGACCATATGGAAGATCTTGGATAGACTCCAAGATAGAGCAGTGGTTTTAACCACTCAATTTGGGCTCCTTGGCCTAATCAGTCTAAACCACGGTTGAGACCTACGGTCTATAGTCTGAACCATAGATGACACCCATGGTTCATAGTCTAGGCCACAGCTATCACTCGCGGTCTAGAACTGAAGTTCAATTGGCCTTCATCCGAGCCAAATCGGTTTGAATGACCATTTGTTCTAGAAGAGGGTAGTTGAAGGATGAAATATTCTAGAGGCTTCCAATCCAACTGTCCCAACCACCTCTTCTTGATCTTGGCTTCTCCATGAAGCCACCCCTAGCCCTTGGGTAATCCTATAAGTACCCCTTCAAATTAGGGCAAAAGAGAAGTGAGCATTGGAGATTAGAGCAGTGAAGCCCTATCGGATTGTAGACTCACTAGAGTGCACTGAGAGAGTTTTAGTTGCCATTTACTTGCCAATTCATCAAGCATCATGTCAATTTGTGCCATGGATGCCCTAAGGAGCTAGAATGCCAAGAAACATGAATTCGGGCAAACGAAGGCCCAATTGTGCAATTCAATCACCAAACCAGTCAGAGGACATCAAGGCGACCCTTGATCATCAATTGGACAAGGAGGATCAAGCCCACAACCTTGGATTTGGAGGGCAAAGCTATTCAGTTGCTCGCCATGGCTGACAGCCATGGTGTACAGTGCAGACCGCTCATCTGAGCTATGGTTTGCAATCGGTGAAAGATCTCCTTACTGTTCTTTTTGCATTGTATTTCATTAGGTTAGATTAAGCATTTTAGTGGTTTAATTAGCATTTTAGAGACTCTGACTGATAGAATTAAGGATTTCATTAGGTTTACTTCATTATGGCAAGTAGGATATAATTAGCTTATTTTCATGTTATCATGCTTCATTTCATGTAATCAATCCACTAGATAGATAGTTGTACTTTCTATTTACATATTTCCATTAATATTTTCAAGTATTGCATAGGTTTAACATGTTTTATTTACTTTCTTGATTTCATTAGTGTTATGGCATCTTTATGTTCATATTCCTTAAAGGGCCTCATCATGAGAGGTTGCCTATGCTTTTAATGCTTTTATGTTGTTTCTTGACCGCAGGAAAGCAGATTCAAAGGAGATTCAACCATCCAATTCCTTCCTCAACGCGGAGAAGAGGGTCAACTCCACCCTAGAGCAGTTCGTGTCACCCCGAAGGGCCTAAAACTCACATTTACCCTTAAGAGGGAACATTGCTTTTTCCTACTGTAATAAGAGTATCAAAATGGTATCCCTAAGAGGGACGTAACTATAACCGGGATTGGCTTCTTTATATAATGGAATAAAAGTGTTTTTCTTCTTCCCATTTGTTGTCAATTTTGCATGTGTCTATTTTGTTTCTTTTATTTCGTTTACGCAGTAGGAAGCATAGGTGTGAGGCCATTTTGGTGGTCACAAAACCTTTGAGTATATTTGAGGAATACTGGGAGTGAGACTCCCACCCTAGAATTAACCACCTAACAAGAGGTGGGGGAGGGACTAAGCTAAGAGGCTCATTCTTAGCCCCGAGCCCCAAAGGTGACCCTTTGCCATTGATGTCAAAGGGGGAGAAATTTGAGTAAGGGGGAGAGATTGGTATTTGAGAGAGCATTGAGCCAGGGGGAGCAATATCCCAGGGAGAGAAAAATAAAGAAAAAGCCAAGTTTTCAGTAAAAAGAATTTGGGTTGCCATCAATGTCAAAGGTGGAGATTGTTGGACATTTTGAGTCATTAAGTCAAGTTGTCATTGATGTCAAGATATGAAGTCATCATTAATGTAAAGGAAATTATCAAGAAACAAAGTTGTCAAGAGTTGTTATTGTTCTCCAAAAATAAACCACTGATGATGTCAAAGGTCAAGAGGAATAAATCAGAGGTTAAAGGCAAAAGGGCTCCATAATATTTTTAATATTATGTGGAAGCATAAGTTAAAAGGTTTTTCATAAAAACCCAAGGAAGACTATTGCAAAGCTAAAGGAAGGTTTAATATTTATTTAATAAAATATTTAAATTCAAAGTGAATTTAAATTTTATTAATAAATATTATTTATACCAAGGTGTACAATGGAATATGGTCTTAATAAAATCAAAGGGTTTTAAAGAATTAATTTATAAAATTTAAATTTAAATGAAATTAAATATTTTATAAATTAATAAGCTCCAAAGGAAATTCGAGCGTCGACGTCTAAATTCGTTGAAGGAAATTCAAGTGTTGACGTCATACATGGAGGGAAATCAATATATATACCAATGCCTAAGAGGCATTTTTATTTATCCTTTTGCTTGAAAACAAAAATGTGCAATTGTGTTGATACTCATGCAAAAAAGAGAAAGTGATTTTTTGTGTTTAGTGCCAACGAATAGGGTTTATAGAGGAGTAGCGAACAAGACCAAGTGCCAATTGAGTAGCATGGCCTAGTGGCAAGAGGATGACAGTTAAAGTATTGGGTGCTAGGAGACATGTGTTTGAAACTCAACGACAACGTTTTGGTGGTTGCATTGGTAATTGAAAGCACCAAAGGAAGGCACACATTTTTGTTGTTCTAGACAAGTGGGGAGACTTTTGGAGCTCACGGTGCTCGTTAGTACCCAAGCGAGCGCCTAGCTCGTATGATAGTTGGAGCCACGACTAGGGCGCTAGTTGATGCTACGCTATGAGTTCGAATCCCATCCAAGGTAAGGTAATAATTTTTGTTTAATATTTTGTGTTGCCTAAAGTTTGGAGTTAAAAGGGTTGCTTAAAGGATTGTTAGTTGGAAATTAATTTTTTATAAGTTGGAGGAATAAGGTGTTAGTTTATTTTAATAAAGTGGTTGTGTTACATTAAATTGTTTTAAGTTTCAATAGGATAGAGGGAACTTCTAAGCATTGAGTTATTTTTAAAGAAAAGTGCATTGAATATTATTTTAGTTGGGGAGATCATAAGGTGTAAGTGGTATATTAATTTTTGTAAATGTTGATGAATGATTTCTTAAAGGTGGAGTGATAAGGTGTATATTTGTCTTGATATTTACATTGTATTTTAAGGAATATTACTTATTATAATTTCTTTGAGCTTGGCAAAAGAGTGTTTATGGTTGTGGCAGATTTATGAGATTCCTTCATCATCGAGAAAATGGTATGAGCACATTCTTCCATAATTAAATTGATTGGTCGATTTTTTGGAAAATATGTTTGGAGTGAAAAGGACTTGATTGGGGTTTCCTATTGAATGAGTTGAGTTAATCCTTCAAAGTTTTCTGGAATAAAGAGTTGTTAAAACCTTCTTTTATAAGCATTGTTGTTGAAGTGAGTTGTTGAGCAAAGAACTTGAAGTAGAGTTTGAAAAGAACATGAGTATCATTGTTATGTGATATTTGATGTTGAGCATTGTTGGAAATATTTTGAGTTGAGTGATCATATGCTTGGACTAGGTTTGTGAACAAGGGTTGTTTCATTGAGTGTTTGGTTGAGTAAATTTGGTTGAACCTAGTCAAGTGGGTATGTGAAGTGATTGTTCAAGTTCCATAAAACAAACTATTCTATATTCTGAACTAAGTGATTGAAAGTATTTGAGCATTGTGATAAGTGTAGAAAATATTGAGTCTCTAACAATTCTCTTTATATTTATATGAGATTGGACAAGTTCTGTGTGGATTTTTTGAGTTGATTTGAGGTAAGTCTTTGAGAAAAATTGTTGATAGATTTGGTGTGAGATTTTGTGGAAGCTTACAGTACAAATTTTGAGCTAGATTTGGATAAGTTTTGTGTGGAATTATTGAGCAAATTTGAGCAAGTGTTAGAGAGGACTTGTGGAGCATATTTGGACAAGTTATGTGTGGACTTGTTGAGAAGATTTGTGCTAGACCAAAGGACTATGTTTAGTGCAGATTTGAGAGTAGATTTTGGTGCAGATTTGAGGATAGGTTTATGCTAGATCAGAGATAGAGATAGAGAAAATTTGTGCTAGACCGAAGTACTGTTTATTGTAGATTTGAGATAGATATTTGGAGGTGACAAAGTAGAGAGGACAATAGTATCCAGTGGATAGATATCCATTAGCTAGGGCTGTGAGAATAGGTCTTCTAAGTGGGGATACGAGTCTTTAGTGGAGAGATATCCACAAGCCAGTACAGTGGAGGTAGAAGTCTTCTAGAGGATCACCAACTAGAGTAGAGGAGGAGTTCTCTTGTGGATAGAGATCCATGAACTTGATTTAGGATATTAGTATCTCCTTTGGATAGAGGTCCATAAATATTGTAGGGAAAGTATTCCCAAGATAATTTATTTGAGAAAAATTTATAAGAAATATTTTCTCCATGGAAGTAGCCATATTTGGGTGAACCACGTAAAATCATGTATCTCATATGTGTGATGCTTTGTGTGATGTTTACTACTTTAATACTATTTATGTTGTTATTTGGATTAGAAAGCAAATTTTTTATTATATACTATTCACCCCCCCTCTTAGTATAAGCACATGTTCTTCAAAACCACCCACAGATTTATAAGGTATACTTAAGGATCAAAATAGTTCTTCATGCAATACAACTTAAATCATTCCATGCTCTATTATGCAAACAACCATACACATAACATAACCAAGCTATAATAAGAGAATCCTTCTTTTTATAATGATACCTGAACCCATACAAGTCTCAAGAATAATTATAATAATTTCTCTTTTCAAACCAACATCAAATATTCAATATTAATAGAAGAGAATATCATACTTCTCTTTATTATGACCCCTTAATCTACATATACCTTAGGAATCATTATAATAGTTTCTATTTCGAAACTAATATGCATTAATCCATTGACTATTTAACTACCAGAAGTCTCAAGAATCAATAATAGTTTCTCTTTTAAAACCAAACTCAAACAATAATCCATTGATTCTTAATCCGCAAGGATCATTATATTAGTTTTTATTTCGAAACCAAGATCAAACATTCAAAATCAACACAAGATAATCTCATTTCTCTTTATAATAATTCCCTAACTCATAAGAGTCTTGGAAATAATTATACTAGTTTCTCTTTCAAAACCATCATCAACATTCAAAATCAATATAAGATAATCCCATACTTCTCTTTATAATGATTCCCTAACTCACAAGAGTCTCGAAAATAATTATATTAGTTTCTAACATAAAGTAGACTTTAAATTTAACTATATATACAAAAACTAAATAAAATACTAAAGCAACTTATTCTAACATAAAAATTTCATTAAATTTAACTTTCTTTACCACAACTAAGAAATATTAAAGCACTTAATGTAACATAAAACTTTCTTTAACTTTAAATTTCTTTACCACAACTACGAAAGATTAAAGCACTTAGTGTAACATAAAGTTTTCTTTAACTTTAAATTTCTTTACCATAACTAAGAAATATTAAAGCACTTAATCTAACATAAAGCTTTCTTTAACTTTAAATTTATATACCACAATTAAGAAAGATTAAAGCACTTAATATAACATAAATATTTCTTTTAGTTAAACAATACTAAAATATTCCATATCAATATAGGAGAAGCCCATACTTCTCTTTATAATGATCCCTTAATCCACATAGATCTCAAGAATCATTATAATTAATTTCTTTTACAAAACCAAATTAAACATTTCATATCAATACAAGAGAAGCCCATACTTCTCTTTATAATGATCCCTTAACCCATATAGATCTCAAGAATAATTATAATTAATTTCTCACAATCACAATTCCATCTGAAGCCATAACTTATTAAGGGTTCCTTTAATTATTTAGCACATAGCTCTAAGCTAGACAAGAACAAATTACCCTACGTTATTATGCAAAGCTATCAAAGTTATTTAAATTAAATAAATATAAATTAAAGGCTTACCACAAAAATACTATTAGTAAACCAACAAAATAAAGTCAAGCACCCCATTAAAATGAAAGGCACAAAAATAACCGGATGCTCAACAACATAAAGGAAGCAAAACATGAAGTCAAGCAACCCTAAAACACAAGGTCCAATGCACAACAAACATTGAGCAAGGAGAAGATAACACTACACCAACCATAATAAATGTTGAGCTTGTTGGTGGATCAACTTAGAAATGATCTCCAACAAAGGTTTTACCACCCAAGCCCCTACTAGGTCAAACAACATATGGAAATGATCCAAGGTGATAGAGCGAGGAGAAAAATCTAAGAGCTCCCTAACCTACAGACTGACAACACCTTACTCAACTTTGAAATTCCCATTAGGTATATAGGCCCTGATTAAGCAACCAATGCACAAAGAAGATGTTCGAGGGTGAGGGTGTACACAACAAGAGTTTTACCAAGAGAAAGTAATAGAGAAGGAATAACTTAGAAACATTCTAATACTAACAACTAAAATAGAACCTACCCACCCAACGAGGATAAAATGATGGTACATAAAGGATAAGAATGCAAACATACATCAAGATAAAGCATTCAAACGAAGGGTGCACTTGGCATCAAATGTAAAATAACATGATAATAAAAATAACTGAGCTAAGGCAACAACGATATACAAAAGCAATGACATCTAAGTTTACAATAACACAACAACAAGGCCAACCTCAAGTAGCATTTGGAATCCCTTAAGCTTACCTTTACCTCTCCAAGGGGATGTTGTGATCCTCACAAGCTTCAACCTTTCCACCTCCTGATTTTGCCTTCTTTCTATGCTACCCCAAAACCTAGTTGCAATCCTTCTTAAGAAACATACAAAGGAAGAACCCTAAATTTGCAAGAAGGTGGTCACTTTTGTAACCTCCAAGAAGGCATTATCCCAAAGACGTTAACCACCTTGGTCACTATTAGGGTGACATGCTCCTTAATGAGCTACACTCATGCTCATTAAACCAAATTGCTTCATGATTCCATTAAAACTATTGCTTTACCAAACAAATCAATTAAATTTGACTTTATTAATTTCTCTTAAAGCCTAAATATTATTAATCTATTTAATACTTTACTTATCTAAAGTATTAAATCTATCATTCAAGCAATTTATTAATTCAAACTATTAAATTACCAAAGAAAGCTTCACACCATTAATGCTTCACACCATTGTTTTATCCTCAAATAGATGATCTCCTTTTAAGATAGACTAATGCTATCATCGACCAATTTTAAGGAGGCTCATTGCAAGCAACTTCTTGGTCCAATGGTGTGAATCATGAGAAAAAACAAAATGTAATGCATCTACATGAAGAGTAATTTTTCTTGTTACCCTAAGCTATCGATGAACAAGTCATCATCATCATTTCCCTAGATATCCCTCATGGTAGGTGGTCTACCCATAGCCCCCACCAAGGAGAAGGTACATGATCTTGCATCCATAAATACATCAACAATACCATGTTCCATGCTTAAAGAAAGTAATAATTCCATTATTCAATCATCACAAAAGAAACTATGCCATTACATAATCACATCAATATATAGCTCACTACCCATGATGAGTTCTGCCAAGGAGGGGTGTTACAGTAAGGATAAACAAGGCCAAAGCTTTGAACAACTTATTAAAGGAATACAAAAGAGCATTAGGGCAAAAAGTTAATAGGACAAAATTCAAAGTTTACTTCCTAAACACCTTAGCTAAAATCAAATCAAGGATATGTAGGTTATTTAGAATGGAGGAGGCAAAGATGCCATTATTTGAGGGGAGAATTATGATAGAATTTTGGAATCTACTTATAATTAAAATTAAGAATAAACTCAAAAATGGTGAACTCGGAGCTCCATCAAGTAAGTTCCCCTTTCACATCTCCTAACAGGTTCAATATCTTAAACGAATCTGATAACTTTCTCCAAGGAAATGCCCCGATTCCCCCTATTCCAAATCATTCCTCAGAGGAGTCTCAAAATGTTGCTACTACCATTGTTCAAATCCCTTTGTCTGCCATACCTAGCCATTAAGAGGAAAACCTTCCTCCCATGAAATTACATACTGATCCCAAGTTTCAGGTAGATCCTCAAATTCCCCCTGAGCTGAACATTGACCTCAGTTTTGTCAACACCCCTTCCAAATCAGGACCATCTCACAGTCCTCGAGATGAAATGGTAGCCATATCCAATCAGATTCCTATGGAGGAAATAATTTCACCTAGCCTAAGCCAGACTATCAGGCCTCAGAGCCCTATTTTGGAACAAATCATTCCCTATAAGTTCAGCCCCAAGAAGACTAGAAGTACTACCAAATCTCCCGTAGATTTTGGTAGTGAGAAGAAAAGAGGTAGGCCTTCTAAAGAGGAAATCTGGAGTTCCCAAACTATAGATGACATTGCAAATGGAATTCAGAAAACCCTTTTTCCTAACATTACTTCTCAGTCTAAGGAAGAGAGTAAAAGCTCCAAACCCCCTCACCATAATGGCCGAGGAGGCAGGAAAGCCCCAAAATCTTCTAAATGAAGATTCTATCATGGAATGTGAGAGGCCTCAATGGGCCAGTCAAACAAAGACTTGTAAAGTCTATGAGAAAGGATATCAAACCTTCAATCATCATCATGCAAGAAACAAAAATCAATGCCAACAACTCTACCTCAGTAGCTAAAGAAATATGGAAGAATGCAGGTGTAGTGGTCAGTGATGCTAGAGGAATGTCAGGAGGTCTTATGTGCTTATGGGACAAGAATTTAGTTGAAGGACGTCTACTCCATTCCAATGATAGGCTTCTTAGCGTCCTCTTTCATGATGTCAACAACAACTCATCCTGGATTCTTACCAATGTCTATGCTCCTAACACTATTGTTGGGAGAGCTCAGTTGTGGGATAACCTGACCAGTATGAAAGACTCCTTTCAAAACATCCCCTGGATTGTTGCAGGTGATTTCAACACTCCCCTTTATTCTTCAGATAAAAAAGGAGGCTCCAAAACACCAGCTAAAAGCATGGAGGATTTTAATGAGTTTGTCAATGCAAATTGTTTAATGGATTTAAATCTCAGAAAGGCCAAATATACTTGGAGTAACAGAAGAGTTGGATCACATCACATTCAAGTCAAATTAGATAGGGTGTTCCTCTCATAGGAAGTTGTTCAATATTTTGGAGATGCTGCTTTATATCCTCTTCCTAAAATTGGATCAGACCACAATCCTCTTATCCTGGACATTGATAAATCTAACCCCTACAAAAGGCCATTCAGATTTGAGGCTATGTGGCTCCATCATCCTGATCTTCATCAGAGAGTATCTCATAGTTGGCAACAGGACATTCAAGGACTTCCTTCCTTCAAGTTAGCCCAGAAACTCAAAAGCCTCAAAGAAGATCTAAAAATTTGGAATAAGGAAGTTTTTGGCAACCTTTTTTCCAACAAACAATCTCTCAAAGAAATATTAGATCACATCGACAATAAAATTCAAAATGGAGAAGCAGATGTCCATATCAGGAATGAAGAGAAATAGATTCTAGCTGAGTATCATAATGTTCTTGCCTGCGAAGAGACTTATTGGCACCAAAAATCTAGAGCTCTCTCAAAGAAGGAGACTCAAATACTAAATTCTTTCATGTGTCCACCCTTAGAAATAGAAGCAACAATCACATCAAGGAACTGACTAAAGGTGATGGCAACCTCACAACTGATATAGATGAAATCAAGAATGAAGCTAGCACTTATTTCAAAAACATGCTTGAGGATGATAATCTTTGCTCTGCCACAGCCCAAGAAGCTTTACTTCACCACATTCCTTCTAACTCTATTCCTGAAATGGTCAACTCCTCTCTTATTGCTCCTTTCTAGGATGATGAAATTAAAGCTTCCCTTTTCTCAATGAATCCTAACAAAGCCCCAGGACCAGATGGTTTTCCCCCTCGCTTTTTTCAAACCTTCTGGGATATTGTTGGTCCTGATGTTTGCAAAGCTATCAAAGAGTTTTAGTCCTCCAAAATAATTCCTCAAGGTTTCAACTCCACATTCATTGCCCTCATTCCTAAAAGTCTAGCTGCCAAGTCCCTTCCTGACTTTAGACCCATTAGTCTTTGTAATGTCGCATACAAAATCCTCACAAAAATCTTGGCTACCAGAATGCAGACCATCCTACCCACCATTATTGATCCTTGCCAAGGAAGCTCTATACAAGGCAGATCCATTCTTGATGGAGTCATCTCCATACATGAAGCCCTTCATTCTGCTTCCAAAACTAAAAAGCCCACTTGCATCCTCAAGCTTGACATGAATAAAGCTTATGATAGAGTCAACTGGAACTTCCTTTTAGCTATTCTCCATAAGTTTGGTTTCCATCCCGAATGGGTCGACCTCATCAGAAGTTGCATATCCTCCCCCCGGTTCTCTATCCTCATCAATGGTTCTCCAGCAGGTTACTTTAAAAGCAGTAGAGGTCTCAGGTAGGGAGATCCCATATCTCCATTCTTATTCATCATCATAGTCGAAGCATTAGGTAGAACTATTCAAGCTGCATGTAGAACTGGTTTGCTATCAGGGATCAAGGCCTCCTCCTAGACTAATCTAGTTTCCCACCAACAATTTGTGGATGACACCATTCTGTTGACAAGTGCATCTATTTTTGAAGCCAAAGTTATCAAATATATCCTTCAAGTCTATGAAGCAGCTGTGGGTCAGAAAGTCAACTTCAACAAGAGCAAATTGTACTTCCTCAATACTCCAATGCCAAGATAGATTAAGATAGCGAGGATTCTAGACTGCTCTATAGCTAATCTCCCAGCCACTTACCTGGGCCTGCCTCTCTTTTGTGGGCAACCTGCAGCTTCTATGTGGAACAATGTTACAGAGCGTATCCAAAAAAGACTTGCAGGATGGAAAGGTAACTTGTTGTCCCAAGCTACTAAAAGTACTCTAACCACTACTGTTCTACAAAGCATCCTAGTTTATTTCCTATCCATCTTCAAAGCTCCTACGATAGTTGCCTCAAAGATAGAGCAAATTCAAAAAAAATTCCTATGGAGTGGAGCTGAAAACAAACAAAGAATCCATTTGGTAGCTTGGGACAAGGTCTACAAACCCAAAAATAAAGGAGGAATAGGGCTTAGAAGAATCCATTCTCTCAATACCACTTTGATTGCCAAGCAAGCTTGGAGATTGGTTTTAGGAGACAACAATGAGTGGATTTCCATAGCCAAAAGGAAGTACCTCCAGAATGGCGACTTCCTCAGTGAGAACATTCCTAGTAGGGGGTCAACTTTTTGGAACTCCATAATTGGTACTAAGCACCTCATTAAGAGAGGAATAAGGTGGAATATGGGATATGGGAGGAACATTGATTTCTGGAATGACAAATGGATTACCCAAGAACCCCTCCTTAATGATCCGAGTCTATCCAAACTCAAACCCTTTACTGATGTCAGGGTAGGACACAAGGTTTCTGATTTCCTCAATGCTCAGAGTAGGATCCCAAGGTGGATCTCCATTTCCAATCCAACCTTTCCCATTGAGTCCAATATGTTGAACTCTCTCCTCTCTTCCACTATCATTCCCTCATCTAATTGTGTGGACCAGCTCATTTGGGAACTTACTGAGAGTGGAGAATTCTCTATTAAATCGGCTTATCTTCTCCTCCTTGACCATGAGGATCTGTTGCTTCCTTTTGACTATGTTTGGATCAAGCATCTCATTCCTAAGATTTCATTTTTTTGTGGCTTGCCATCCAAGAGAAAATCCTTACCATTGACCTTCTCATGAAAAAAGGATTACCCATCCCTAATAGATGCTACCTCTGCCACTCTGCTTTGGAATCCACTTCCCACCTCTTCCTCCATTGCCCTATTTCCTCCTCCATCCTTGATTCCATTTTCCATTCCTTCCACATTCAGTGGGTTAGACCCTACTCCATTAGAGACCTTTTCATCCATTGGCCTTCCCCCTTCCATGACCCCCACCTCAAGTTCTTCTGGAATATTTCCCTTCACCATTTCCTTTGGCAAGTTTGGCTCGAAAGAAATAGTAGAGTTTTCTCCAGCAAGCCCAAGGTCCCTAAGCTCATTTCCTCTAAAATATTGGCCTTTGCTTTGGAAAATGCCTCTCTTATTCCCCCAGCTTCCAAACCTCCCTCCAAGGCTGAGTCCGACCTTGGCATAGAGTTGGGTCTACCCTTAGATGAGTTCCACCCTCCTTCCAACATTCATCCTGAGTCTATTTGGAAACCTCCTCCGATAGGATGGCACAAACTCAATTTTGATGGAGCTGCAAAAGGTAATCCAGGAAAGGCTGGGGCTGGAGGTGTCCTGAGAAACCACAAAGGAGAAATTATCCTAGCTTTTGTGGAAGGGCTAGGTGATCAGACTAACCATGATGCTGAAGCCAAAAGCATGTGGAGAGGTTTATGCTTTTCCAAGAACTATTGCACCAAACTAATAGTTGAAGGTGATTCCCTTAACATTATCAATTACCTCAAGAACAAAAATTGTAGACCTTCATGGAGAGTCAAATATTACATTGAGGAAGCTAGGACCTTAGTCCTCGAACTGCAAGAAGTTATCTTTCAGCATGCTTTCAGAGAATCTAATAGGGTCGCAGATAAGTTAGCTAACATTGGGGTCAACATGGCCAATTCTCAAATTTGGTACGACAACATCCCAGAGGAAGTTCAAGCCCTTGCAATTCAAGAGAGACAACAAATCAACCTTCCTCAGTAGGAGGTCCTTCCTCAGGATGGCCAACCTTATCCTCATGCTTAATCCCATTAGGTTAGCAGTTTGTGTCATGGTCCACGTGGTTATTCCTATTCATCATGATTGTTGGCTCTTTGCCTACCTTATCCTCATGCTTAATCCCATCAAGTTACCTATTCATGTCATGGTCCACGTGGTTATTCCTATTATTCATTCTTGTTGGGTCTCTACCTTCATCATTCATGAGGGTGACCACCACCTCAACATCCACTTGGCCTACCGTTATCCCTGTATCCACCTACCTGTCCCCACCACCCCCATTCACCACATTTTTATTTCCCACTGGCTAGTCCATGTCATCCTCCACTACCCCCACCACTTTCACCTCTTCTTCATTGACTGCCACCTCGCCATCCTCCTTTGGGCCTCTTTATTTGGAATGCACGCTAATTTATTTGTCATCTTTTGGCACTATTTTTTCAACCTTTGTAGGTCCCGATTTGTGGTTTCCAATACTAGTAGCGGGAAGATGTCCAAAGATGCACTTTTTTCCAATACTTCGCACAAGATCCGGAGCCAGAACAACACCTCCTATGGTGCGAACATCTCCAATTACCGATCCACTATAGATATCCATGATGAGGGCATTTCCCACACTCACAGTGGCATGATGTGGTAGAACAACATGATCTCCACCTTGGCCAATGGTCATGATAGGCTAGATTCACACTCCTTAATGTACTTAACTTCTACTAGATTGGGATGTGTGCCATTCCTCACTGGTCCCCCTTCACCTCTCTCGATGGTTTCTACTGATAGTGGTAGGTTTCCTAAGCCCACCCTTTGCCTTGATGCGTGTCCCTGCATGATGTGGTTTCCTTGCCACACGTGTAAGCCATCTACCTCTCATGAGCCACCTCTCATCTGCCTCCACGCCTGGTCTTCCCCTTCCAAGCTTCGTCCACCTATGTTTTTCCTCTCCCACCGCCTCGCTGGGCCCCCTTCCCATCTCCCTATCCTTTTAAACCCTGTCACTTCACCTTTCACCCATTCATGCCCCCATCTCTATTCAGCCTTCCTGTCCCTATCTACGTCTCTCTAGCCACCCTCCCACCCCCACCATGTCCAGCAAATTCATCGAGCCCAACTCCCTTGTCTGCGATGCCATAGCAGAAAAGGTCCTCCAGGATCGTAAATTTTTCCCTTTCCTCCATATGTTCTCTAGCAATGACCTTGACATCACTATTGCCTTCCTTGAGACTTGGGACAATGGGGCTGTCTCTATGCATGGCAGAAATTTCATTGTGGATGTCCACCTCTTAGCATCCATCACTGGCCAAGACCCCGAGGGTCATTCCATCCACCGCCACAAACATAACTGGGAGGTTGAATTAGCAGAGTTTCAAGGGAATGATAAAATCCTCAAAAAAGCTAAGAGCCCTGGCATCTTCAGGAGTGACTTCAATTCACCATGGGACTCTGTGATGAAACCGATCATGGAGTTCATTACAGTTGACAACCCTGACAAAGCCTTCAAAACTTATCACTTGGCCTTTGTTAATCATTTCAGAGACATTCACCCCATCAACATTCCCCTGTTCTTCCTCAACTCCATGAATCATGCCATTCCATCCTGTAGAGACAAGAAAAACCATGACCTCCCTCGACATCAGGGTATGTTCAAAGTTATCTATACTTACATCCTAGCCAACAACCCTAAGCCTAACCCTGTCATGGGCAGCTCTGCTAAATCCCCCATGGTCAAACCTCCCCTTGCTGAGAGGAAGAAAAAGGCTATGCAAAATGTTGCCAAATTAAGGGCAAGGAAAAGCATCAGCTTTGATAGTGCTGAAGAACCAGTGAGGAAGTCTGCTAGGCTCCAAAACATGGCCACTAGGGCCAACATCATAGATATTTTGAATGATGAAGAAGAAATGCAGGATGAAAACAAATAGTTGAAGGACTTCATCATTTCCTCCACTACGACAATGATGAACTCAATGGTAAATTACATGATGGACATCAGAGAAGGACTACAGAAACTCTTCTACAGTGGCCAACCTAATCAGGAAGTGGAGGGAGGCTCTGAAGCGGACAAGGTCACAGTGAAGACCGAACCCAAGGAAGATGAGCCTGAGGACACCGAGAAGAATGATACCAAGGAAGAGGAGAAAACCTCAACTGAGGAATAATTTCCTCATTCCTTATTTTGTTGTTCCTATGACTACCTGGTTTGGTTCGGCTATTATAAGTCTTTTTGTTTTCATGTCTTTCCTGCGTGGTAGTATGCTCACAACTAGTCACAAATTTTTGTTTAAAGGTTGTATCTATTCTGGTAGAATCCTCAAGTCTGAGGCAACGTCCTCATTTTCTAGTTACTACTATAATTTTTTGAATTTCAAGTCTGAGGCTGCGTCCTCATATCTTGCTTATGTCAGTATATACTCTGCTATAGTCTCCAAGCTTATCTTTTATTATAACATTGCCATCATGGCTGTTTTTGTAAATAGGTTAAGGGATCCTTAAAAACCCTACCAGTAATATAAAGTATCTTATTTACCAAAAAATAATAATTAAGAATAAACTATTAGCTTGGAAAGGTATATGGTTATTTTTTTTGTTGGAGAACAAAGGGTTGTACCCAAGACCCCCACCCTTGATAAATAACAACTTTCTTCTTTAAATATTTGAGATTTTAGAAATAGATTCACTTCTCATCTCAATTGAGATGTTATAGCTAGAAATCTACATCATTTTATAAAAATGTTTGAATTCTTGATTTTCAATTTCTAGATTTTTTTATTTTTCTGTGTGAATACAAATATTCCAAAATTTAGCATCCTTCTTGACATTTTAATAGAACATACTTCATAATACATATACTTCACTTCTACTATCTATGCATTGTATCTTAGTAGAGTGATATTTCCAAAACATCGCACTATCATAGTCCGCTTTACCAAATCTAGATTGCTCGTTTCCTTCGTAAAGCACAAATGCAACCAAAAAAATTATAATAAATAGTTTATATGAAAACACATTTATGTTATAAAATAAAACAAATATTACCATGGAAAACATTAAAATAACTCTTAATCATTATTTGATTCAGCAATCAACATTTTCTTGTCAGCTTCAACTAAACTTACTACTTCCTCTAACCATGGAAAAGAGAATTTAAATTCATGATATTCAATTAAAACCCCTCTATTTGCTAGCCTATCTGCACATTTGTTTCCTTCCCTTAATATATGTGCAAACCTAATTTATTTATTTTGAATTTCACAATTATCTCTTGCATGTTTCATGGAGCCTTTGTTTTTTTCAAAATTGCATTTGTTATTATGAGTGAATCACCTTCCATCCATATTATGCTCCATTTCATTTATTTGCATATTTTTAACTCTTCTAAAGCTTTCCAAGATTCAAATTCCTTGTCTTAAATCCACTATTGAAAGTGTAATGAGATAAAATATCTCCTCTATTATTTCTAATTATTCCTCCCTCTCCTGCTGGTCATGGGTTTCAATTAGATGCTCCATAAAAATTCAAACTGATCAAATCCACGTCTAGTGGTTTCAAC
The DNA here is from genome assembly GCA_028583015.1 of Wollemia nobilis. Classification (NCBI taxonomy): domain Eukaryota; kingdom Viridiplantae; phylum Streptophyta; class Pinopsida; order Araucariales; family Araucariaceae; genus Wollemia; species Wollemia nobilis. The sequence continues at coordinate 2,003,465 of JAQPPZ010015413.1, forward strand.
TTTATATTCTTTGCCTTCTTTTTATTTCTCATGTATCCAACATGATAATTCCATTTGATTACTTGACTCCATATATCAAGGCTCTCTTCTTCAAGATTAGGGATTGGCTAAGTTCATAGGGTTGGATTAGTGTCCTCTATGGCTAAACAAATATTTCTTTTCATTACCTCTAAACTATTTTTCTTTCCTTTATATATTTTTTTGTTCCTTTCTAGACATACAATCTAAAGTATTGTATCTTTTGATATATCCTAGATTATTTGTAAAGCCTCACTTTTAAAAGTGCTTTGGCATTGATTTAACCATTCTTCAATTTTACTATTCATCACCATGTATTTACCAAACATACTAAGAATCCATTGCCATAGTTTCTAGAGTATTGAGCAATATCCCAAGAGACAGTCTACACTCTCCTCATTTTTATAAAGAACACATTGTGAGGGGCCATGAAAACCTCCTTTCATAAGGTTATCCTAGGATAAAATTCTTCTATGACCTACTAGCCAAACAAACACTTTAAATTTAGGAATTCTTGGGCTATCCCAAATATCTATCCATATTCTTGTGATATTCCTATTTTTTGAGGCTTTACATTATATCCAATTCTTGTTGTGTATTCTCTTGAGCTATTCAACTCCCAAATCAGTTTATCCTTGGATCCCTTTAGAATAATAATTGTTGTTATCTTTCTACTGAACTACCTATTGGTCAAATATCTGCACCTAATGGAAGGAGTTGTGTGCCCACAAACTCAACCAACATTGAATGGTACCAAGATGGTGAGGTCTTGCAACCAATATCTAGAGTAAACCAGTTCCTTAAAAGGTTCTAACTATTTTTCTTGGGTTAGGGAAAAAGGGAAAGAGAGAAATATAATCTAAAACCTTAAAATATGAAAGGACGGGTTAGCCACATCAAGATATACATAAGATCAGAACTGAAATGTAAACAACATACACTTGAACCATCTAACAGACCAACCAACACATTTCAATATCTAATAATGCACAATATATGGTTGCAAATTCTAGAATTAATGAACAAACAATAAGAATCTAGAATGCAGAATTAAAACTAATTTATTCACCAATTTTAGAAAAATGAACAACCATGAAATTCATACATACATGAAAGTGTTTGAAGGCCATACAATGATTCATTTGTATTCAATACACTCCCAATATTACATACAAATTGTAATAGCCAAGAGCCGATCCTTAGAATTCATTGCATTCTCCTATTTATAGACATGAGGTCCCCCCATTTTTTATAGGATAGTTACATTCAATTAATGAGGCACCACTGTAGCAGTGGGTAGTTGGCCTCTACAAATCCTCTACCCATGATGGAACATCTTTACATATTCAAGGTTGGTTGTATTAAATGTATTCATCTAACTCAGTTTTCTTTTGCATCTAGTGGCATTGTTGTACTTCATACACTCATGCCTGAGACTGGGGTAACTGGGGCATTAACTCCATCTGCAACCTTCCTTTACCTTGAATATCATGCTCTGGTAGGAAACTCAAATCCTTGATATTTCAAATTGGAATCTGTGATGGGTTCCTAGACCCTCCATAAGCCTCCATTAGTTTTTGATTTTTCCAGGTGTTCACTTTTGTGTAGAGCAAAAATTTATACTGGGACTTGCTTCTAACTCTTTGCCCCATTTTGCTAAGTATTCATCCTATGTGTGGGTTCAATCTCTGAGGAAGCCCATACCTTTAACTAATATTCTACCTACCATGGCATCTAATTTAGGTAGGGTAGGACTTTGAAGTCATTTTCCTCATCGTTGGCTGCTTATTTCTCCATCCCACCTACTTTGTTCAGGAAACATTTTGGAGTCCTTCTACCCTTACAATATTTCTAAACTTTCACCCAGGCTAGGGTGAGGTTTTGAGATTGCTTCATCCTTTTGATCTTTTTAAACTACCGTCCAGGCTAGGGCAGGATTTTGGGACCCACCTTGATTTTGCGTCTATCTGAATCTTCACCCTCGTCTACTCCTTAGCTTAAGCGATACTTTGAGAGCGACAAAGAACAACTTAGGACCAAAACTTCCACCCAAAGTATGGATTTTACATTATTGTTGGGCAGGGTTTTGAGGACTTTCTAAGGCCAGGAATGATCAATTTATTTCTCCACACTCTTGGCAACTTTTGGGGCTTTTTATTTGATAAGAAAAAGGAGAACCTAGAAAAAAATAAGGAACAAAAGCAACTCTCTATTAATTTAAACAAAACTTGATACAATAATTTCACAACAAAAATGAACCTTGACCACTATCCATTAGGCTACAGAGTTAAAAAAAATGAACAATAATTACATTAACAAAAACTATATCAAACCTAAATAGGCCTTCTGATTTCTTTTAAAATCCTACTGCTCCTCCTAGCTCAGATGCTACTCCTGTCCTCCATAAGACTTAGCCTGAGGTATTGCCCTGGTAGGGATTTGAATTTTGAGGTTATTACACATGCGCTCCAAACTTCAATTATAGGGAGAGAAGCATTTTTGATCTAGTCACTGATGGTTTCTAATCAACAAAGATCCTTTTAACAAGGGTTGTGATAATATTTAGCTACCTCTTCTATTTTGGCATGAAGATAATATAGCCTTAAGACAACGTTCATCATTTTATCTGTTGTGACTAGCTCTTCAAGTGTGACGATATTCATTTCATACCCTTTTAGGGCCTTAAAGTGATTTATAAGGTCTTGCTTCTTATGAAACTACCTATTTCTATCCCAAAACCCTAGAGATCCAAATTTTCAAAGTCCAACATTGTTCATGTTCATTTTCTCCACTTTCTTCTTCAAGTTAGCATGGATCTCTTTACCATCATAGTATAGATCAATAACCAAAAAGTATATGCCCTATGCAGGCCCTGGCCTGATCCCTTTCCTATTTTGAACATTCCAACAAAATAGAATCTACCCTCCTAAACATTACCTTTAATGCCAGTGCTTGAGGACCCATATTATGCACTGCATTTTTCTTTTTGGCCAATTTTATCTCTACATTTTTAGAAATTGATAGAGTGTCTAATAGATTCTACACAAAGGTGGGCAACACCTTCAATGTTGCCTATTTTACTTTACCTAGATAGAAATCTCTGATTCCATTTATCTAGGCCTTTGAAATTATTGTTTTACGAGGTGTATCTCTTTCCCTCTAGAGATCATTCAAAGCATCATTCAGGGGCTTCTCCAACTACTGAAGTCTAGTTTGGACTTCGACATCCCATAGCTCAAATGATTCTTGGGCAGGATGGAGTTTGGTTTTCCATGTATTGATCTCCTCTTCCTTTTATTGCAACACCATCTAGGAAGGGGCTTTGTTCAGGCCTTCTCGAAGTTGCTTCACCCTTTGATATAGATCTCACTCCTTTGATTTTGCTTACTTGAGCTAAGCTTCTAGATTGTCAACATTTTTTCTTCACCAAATTCAACTCCTTTTCTTCATTACTATTTTTCTTGAATAGTGTGTCAGCCAGCACATGCAAATTTCAAAGGATCTGCACCTTGGGGATCTTTGAGACATCTTTGGTGATTATTTGGAAGTCTCATTCTTTTTGCTCCATTTCCACAAGGATTTTATTAACCTTCAGCATAATAGTTATTTCATGCATATTTCCTTATACTGGATCAAGCTCAAGATGCATTGTGGGGACCATCGATGCATGCTCTTCTACTTATTTCTATCACTATTGGTCATCCCATTTTAATTGATTGTCTTGAATGTTCTTCATTATGGTATAAACCTCCAAAAAATCTTCCTTTTTAACTTATGTGAGAAGTGGTGTAGTTAGGAAGGCTGGAATAGGGGTTACTACATAAGATACCAATGGTAGGTATTGAGTGAACTAATTGTCTCACTCAAGTGCTCTAGATTTGGCAATGCTGTAGACAGTTGAGATAGTTGGAATTGAACAACTGGTTGCTAGGGTGTACCAGGTAAAGGTGTCATTGTAGGTGGTTATTGAAGCAAAATAGACATCGTGACTAGAGTATTAAGAGGTAGAAGTGGTGAAAATTCAAGCAATTTCTTGGGGGATGAATGTTGGGAGCAAGGAGGAAGCAAAGGTACCATGTGGGCCATGACTGGTATCATTCCAGTGATTTGTGTTTAGGATAGAGTGGATGAATCCTCTATGGCCTCTAATGATGGGGTTTATTGAGGATATGATGAATGGGAGTCCAATACTTCCATCATGACTTATTCTTGCATCGCCTTGGGAGATTCATTTACTACCAGCTCTTGCTTTTGGATATTTCTTGAGGTGACCATTTCCTCTATCTTCCAAACCTTGAGAGGTAGCTTCTGCCCTTTACTTACTACTTGCTGAGAATGAGACACATTAGGGCTTGGAGCACTTTTCCTCTTTCTAGTTGATTCAACCTTCTGAGATGGAGGCATTGAGGACTTCTAAACTTTTACCCTTCTAAATTTGGCCGATATGGTAATTCTAACTTTCGAAGTGTTGTGACTCCTTCACAACGACCCCAAAATTGGGGACCCACTTGAAATTTGAAATTTTTTTCAATTTTTGTTTTCGCATGTTGTTGACTGTCTTCATCATTTGGTGTCAAAAACAATCGATTTTCATGAATGTTGTCTTATAGTTTGATTTTTTGTTTGTCATGTTTGTTGGTGTTTTGTTGTTTTAGTTTGTTTTGTAAATATATCTTGTTGGTATAATGTTAAAGTGTTTGATTATTTTAAATTTGATTAAAATAGGTTTAAGTTTAAAATATTTTATTTTAAATATTTTAAATTTAAAAGTATTCTCAATATTTAAAATAATAAAGGTGTTTTAAATATGTTTAAAATAAATTTAAATTTAAAATATTATATTTTAAATATTTTAAATTTAAAATGATTTTCAAATATTTAAAATAATAAAATTATTCGTGTGTGCAGGTGATAAAGGTTATGGGCATAGATTTGAGGTAAAGCAAATCGACGCGAGGTGGTCAACACATTAGCATGCGGTTCAAGGAGTAATGTTTAGTTTAAGAGGTGCTTTGCATATATGAATGATTCATCAAGACAACAATAGACATCCGATGAATATAAAGTTGTCACCTGACGGTTAAGGGCTACATATAGGATAAATCATATTATATGATGACAGACAAATGAAAGTTTCAGCAATAAGATTGAAGGACTCATAAAACACTTTGACGTTAGCAACGAAATCAGAGGAATGAGTTTGTGACAATGTATGAAATGCTAACATAGATTTGTTGAGATATCAAGGAATATCAAAGGTGAGCAATGGAGAAGAACACGACGGATGGAGAGTCAAATCAAGAGTAAAAATGGTGATCGTAGTCACACAATAACAACATGCGGTGTTCGGGTAACACATCATTGAGAACATTGTAGGGTATAATGCGAAATAAAAGGGTGCATTGAATTTCATGGTCAATATGTGAATGATTGGAAGCACTATTTTCATAAAAATAATAGCGATATCATGTGGTGTTTATGGGCCAATGCTCCTCAATAATTTTAGTTATCTCCAACGTTTTATGATAGCTACGTAGATGAGTATTTGTTAGCAGCATCTAAGATGACATGATGCTGTGACTGTGCAGGTTCTAGATGATAAAGGTGGCTAATAATTTAATCACGGTGGTATATACCAGAGATCAATGACCAATGAGACGTCAAAATAGTTATGGATATTTATAAGCATATGGTTATTCATATTTATCGCTACGTTTGAACAAGGAAGGCTTTAATATACATATTTCCTTATTATAATCATTATAGCCTAATACGATGTTGGTTATGTGAGAGAGTATTCAAGAATTTCAATAAGGCAATGAAGTATGATAGTGATACAAGGTATACAATAGAATATAATGTTGATGATCCTCATCAAAAATAAAAATCTAGACAATAACGGGATGGTTTGATCAAGCGGCTCATTGAGAAATGATATTGAAAGAGAAAAGTGAATAATAACAACGGAATAGCAATGATACCCTAAAGTAGCACATACAAATGATTAAGAAGTGATTGAGATCACCGATAGATGTGAATGTATATGGTTAATAAGAGGACTTGCTTATGTTGAATGAGGCACAAGTGAGTAAATGAAAGAAATTTCATCACAGATCAAGTGGTCGTTTGTACAAAAGCATTGCCATAAATATTTGTCAAAAAAAGGTGTTCAAATAGTTATAAATTATATATACTTACCTATTATCGACAATTTATTAAATTTTCATTAAAATGCTTGGTAAAAGATGTAAAATGAAGGGTTTCGGTTGGAAAATCTGTTTTGAAATTCATTATGAAACAAATTGAATGAATTAAAAACCAAAGGTTATCAGATTATAAATATCTAAAATAAAGGTAGGAAGAGGGGTCAAACATTTTATAGAATAGAGAAAGGATAAAGGATTCAAAGGAGCAAAAGTGGAGAGTAGGAGAGGACTATAGGGTTTGGAATAACAAAGATTTGCAGAGTTTTATTGTAAGATCCAACTATTATATCAAATTATTTTGATTTAAATATGCATGAATACAATATTTAATTTTCAATCAAATGATTTTTTGTTGTTCTTTTAAATTAAAATTCCATTGAAGATTGCACCATTTTTATTGTTTTACTGTGTGATTTTGGTAGGCATAAAATTGATTTTAAAGTTTCTAGTCGTTTTGTCTGAGATTTAGTTTATTTCCTCACTTTAAACCTTTTTTGAAATTTATTTCATATTAAATTTACAAGCATTTAACCTAGTTGATTTTATAAAGTTTAACTTTATAACTAGGTTTAAATAAATTTATTATTCAAATATTAAATTTAATTAATATTTGAATAAATAAATTTTTCGAGGATAAATGATTATTTGGGTTCCAACTTTAATTTTTCAAAATTGAGAATTCCAAATTGATATCTATTTACATCGAAGAGTTTGAATTTATTATAGTTTTTGTTTAATTTATCTAAATGTCCAAACCTTACATTTGAGGCTTATAGCTAGGTTTAAATAAATTTATTTATTTATTTTAAACGAAAAACCCCTTGCGGGGCCCGCCTTGGTCTGAGAGACCACAAACAGGGGGTTCTACACCATCAAAGTCACCCGGGAGTCGCACCCGACCACGCCCGCACCAACATTATCAATTGGATTTTGGATACCCAATTCAGCTTTTTGGTAGGGTGGAGATTTGAACCTGGGACCTCTCTTGGAGGATTGCCCTCTCCTCTCCAACTCACCTACAACACTTGGGTTAAATAAATTTATTATTCAAATATTAAATTTAATTAATATTTGAATAAATAAATTTTTCGAGGATAAATGATTATTTGGGTACCAACTTTAATTTTTCAAAATTGAGAATTCCAAATTGATATCTATTTACATCGAAGAGTTTGAATTTATTATAGTTTTTGTTTAATTTATCTTAATGTCCAGACCTTACATTTGAGGCTTATATTTATTCTTAAATATTTAATTCAATAAATATTTGAGAAATAAATATCACGGAAAGGAAAGTTTTATGAACTTTATGTTAGTATTATAAAATTTAAAAGTTCATAGACAAGATTTATATTAAACCCTATTTTTCATAATTATTAAGGTTCAAAACCTTATAATTTGGGTTTAATCATTATTACATTATGATTTTTGGGATTCCAACTTTAATTTCATAAAGTTGAGAATTCATAATTGATATCTATTTACATTAAAGAGTTTGGTTTATTATAGTTTTATTTCAAATTATCAAAGGATCCAAACTTTACATTTAAGATTCATATTTATTCTTAAATATTTAATTCAATAAATATTACGGGAGGAGATTTTTATGAAATTTATTTTCACATCATAATATTTAAAAGTTCATGACAAGATTTATATTAAACTTTATTTTTCATAATTATTAAGGTTCAAAACCTTAAAATTTGGGTTTAATCATTATTACATTTGTTCATTCTTCAAACATTTAAATTTCAATTTCATATTTGGATGATTTTTTTTTTACATGAAATAAACCTTAAATTTTGAATATTATAAAGTTCATACTTTTAATTAAAGTCCATATTTAATCAATTTTATTAAAGTTTCATAAAATTTGATTTTTATTAAAGTTGATTGAATTTTAATGTTAATTAAAATGCTAGATTAACATCTATTTCAAAATCACTTGAAGCATTTTAATTAAATTGTTGTTTTGAGGTTATAGAATAAGTTTCCATAAGTTTTCAAAATTAAACTCAAAAGGTAAATTTATCTATTATTTCTTAGAGAGAGAATTTGATTAAAAAATACTTAACACATAATGAATTTAAAGTTAATTACCTAACTTCCAGGCCCCTTGTTATCAGTTACTTGCAAACTATTGAGATTGTTCAATCACTTATTTTAGCACATATGCATGATACCTTAAAAAAATTAAGTGAAGAACCTTGGAGAAATACGTTTTCTTTGCAAGAGAGGATTTCGATCCTAACTGTTGGGTGATTTTATGATTGGATAAAATCATACCTCAACAAAAATGGCACTAGAAGGAGGGCTTGAAAGGTAAATATTTGATTTTCATTTGTAGTCATTCAAATCTTAGTTAAAAAAAATTACAAATTGAAGGATGTTATTTAATGCCAAGGTTTAATTGATGCATATATTTTGATTAATTATTAGTCATTTCATGCTTATTTGCAAGATATATTTCTTTGACTAATAATATTGGCATTAAATTTGTGTTCTTTAAAATTCACTAATGACATCGCTTACTTCAGTAAAGAAAATAATGGCATCTTGGATAGATGATTATTATAGTAGTTTAAACATGCCTATTCATCAAATTCCTGAAGGTATAGAAGTTTTTTTACCCATATTTAGGCATGATGTGGATCAAGCCAAGGAACATATTCAGAGATACAAGAGTGTGTTAAGTCATTTGCAGCTTATGCAGGGAGATGTTCCTTGCAGATTATTTTCATACCCATTGGATGAGGTTACACTTAAGTGGTACATACAATTACCTATAAGTTCTACTTCTTGGGCTAAACTAGAAAAAGTATTTCTCAAATATTTTGGAAAGTTGAATGACCAGTTGTGAAGTTAAATCAATTTATCTCTATCCACAAAAATTTTAATGAACCCATGAGATCATTTAATGACAAATTCCATAGGTTGTATACTGAGGTGGGGATACATTATATCATTTCATAAGAAAGAGCTACTCAAATATACATGGGAGCCTTAGATCACGTTACTTATATGTTTTTGGAAAAAGGTCTTAAAATTACATCATTGCCTAGAGCTTACAATGAGGCAATAACATTTGAACAACAGTTGATCTCTCAAGGTGTGAATATGGAACAACTATATAGACTTAGCAAAAAATCATAATCAAAGATCACAAATGAGTTAGGTCGAGATTAATATTTTAGATATAATAATTACCATAGATGTTGAGAACGAGGCATAGGTTTCAGAGTCAATACTCATCAATGAACAATGTGATGATAAAAATATAGAAACTGACTTAGAGCCATTATTCACAAAGGAGGATTGGGATGATATTATAAAACAAAGTACAAAAATTGATCCTACTGAAGAAATTCTTGTCTTATCAAAGGATGAATTTGAGAAAGATAAATTTTTTGAAATTAAAGAAAATGAGTTTGAAGATGAATCTAAAAATGTCATAAAAGAAGAGATGGAATTTCATCAAGTGCTTGAAAAAGATAATTATATCCTTATTTCAAATAATGAAACAAAATTATTCACTTCTTTTGCAATTTCTAAAGAAGATTCTATTTCAATTGATGTGCAGGAAAATGAAAACCTTATCTCATCTAAGGATTCTATAATATCTATACAACAAGAAACTAGTAAGTTTTCACATCAAGTGATTGATGAAGGGGAATGTGAAAAGGAATCTATACATATATCTAAAGATTGTACATAAGATATGGTTGAAGTTCACCCTTTAACTGTAGAAGATAACTATTATAATGGTTGGGGTTTGTATGGTAAATCATTGTTTTCTCATACTCTTACTGATGAAATTTCTATTTCATTTGATATGCAGGATGTTGAACATTCTACTTCAAATGAAGATTTTGTAATTCCCAGCAAGTCACTTGCAAAAATAAAGAAGGTTTCAAAATTCAATCACTTTGAAGATGAGTTTAATGCACACCTTGTTGAAATTGAAAATGAAAACATGGTAAATGTTTCTTATAACTCATTTGTTAATAATGAGGAAGAGGTAAAGTCATCTCTTTTACCCTTGACTAATGAAAATTTGAGTATAAATTCACATGAATGGTTTGGATTTAATGTTGGTGATGACCTAAATAAAAATGTTGATCTATTTGAAGTAACTCAGGTGGTTTATCAAGAAGATTTGTTATTTAACACATCTTGTGATTAGCCAGATTTGTGGTTTGAAAAGGATGGGCATATGTTTAATTGGGTGCCTAATTTTGGTATTTTTAAAAAGTAGATATTACATGAAGATAAAGAGTTACATGACGATGAAGGGCTACATGATGATAATGATTGAGCTCATGAAGAAAAAGAGGAAGTTGTAATGGCTCATAAAATTTTGGTAAATTCTACTCATGATGTGTTGATCATGGATAACAAGGTAGACTCTTCACCGTTGTTATTGATGGAAAATTTAGCTATTAATTTGTATGATGTTCCTTTAAATGCTCATGATTTTGATAACAAAATATCAAGTGTTGTTAACAAGGAATTAGAAACAACTTCTAAATCTATTGTCCTAAACAAAATTAAAGAAAACATGATTGAAACTTTGAATCAAGTCCATAGACAAATAATTATTAAATCTAAGATTTAATCTTGTAATGATTCTTGTTTAGGAGACATTTTAGATGTTTGCAAATTGTTGTACAAATTCAATTGGTCTATAAACATAGAAAATGAACTGGTTTCAAAATTTTTAGAAATAGGCTCTTTCTTGCAAAACCTCATATTTGAAAAAGAAATCCTAATTCTAAATCATGAATTGAATTGTGAAAACTGCATTTTAAAGAATAAACAACAAAGAATTAAAAATCAATCATTGTCTTACTATTTCAATGTGTTGAAGTTTCACTATAGGATTGATAATATAAGTGAATCAAATTGGCAAAATGAGATAGGCATAATAAGAAATTTTATTTTTGGCCTAATATTATTTTTATTGGATTCCTATAAAACCTGGTATGCATATCATGATAGATGTATTTTAAATGGTGAAAATCACATTTGGGATCTAGGAAAAAGATAATTTAATTTTTTTGCATCATCTTGTACATAGTGTATATGTTTTGTAAATTGTTTTTGTTTTCATGTTTTTATAGTTAGTTGTTTTTGTAAGCTTGTTAGTTGGTTGTTTTGTTTTTGTTTTTTTATGTTTTGTTTTGTGTCTGTGAAATTTTGGATGTGTTTCATTTGTTTGTCTGATAGGAAATTGGCTTAGGCCAATTTTTTTTGAGTTTAGTCTAGGTTTTAATTTTTGTTGTTGTTCTTGTGTTTGTAAAATGTTTTTAGTGAGGTTTTCTTGATTAAGGTAGTTTTTATCAAGATACTAATATTTTGATGATTTTGTCTGGTATTTGGTCTTGGTCATATAGGATAAAATTACCTATTTTGAAAACATGTAAAACCTGAAGAAAAGGGAAAATGAGATGTTAGTATATATCTTCATGAATTTGAACTAAGATAAGGAAATTTGAAATATTAGAATCATATTGCAAAAGCTTCACAAGTACTACAAACACATTAAATAATATATTTTGGAATTCAGTAGAAGTATGAAGTTGTCAATTTTGCAAATTAAGGTGAAAAATCCTATATACTCTTTCAACCTTACCTGATCTCTAACCCAAATGGTAGGTGGTTTTTTTACAAAGTACCATATTACTGGATAAAAGAAAAAGAAGAAAAGAAAAAAAAAAAGAGGAAAATGATAAATATAGAGAAATAAAAGTTAAATCTGTCACCATAAACTAGATAACCTTCATCGGAGCTATAGACGCTCGGCTGATAGTGAAGCTATGTTTAGAATAAAAGGGAATGCAAAATACAAAATTCACCTAATATATGGGAGATTCAGATAATCTCTATCGGGGCTATAAATGTCTGGCCGACAGTAGAGCAATGTCTGAAGAGAGCCAGGTGGAGGTATACTTCAAAGAGAAAATGTTCATAACCTAAATGCAAAACTGGCAATGGAAGGGTAAACAATTTTGGGGGTATAGAATGAATCACTTTACACACACTAAGCCAATGCTGATGATTCTACTATTTCAGGTTGAATTGGTCTGTTCATATTCTCTATATATTATTGACACTCATGGTTCTAATATTTAGGATTTTGTTGTTTTCAGAAGTTGGGTTCTTAAGTTTGAAATGTCTAGGGATATTTACCAGTAGCGTCACAATTTGTTGTGACTCCTTCACAACGACCCCAAAATTGGGAACCCACTTGAAATTTGAAAATTATTCCAATTTTTGTTTTCGCATGTTGTTGACTGTTTTCATCATCTGGTGTCGAAAATAATAGATCTTCGTGAATGTTATCTTATAGTTTGATGTTTTTTTGTCATGTTTGTTGGTGTAGTTTGTTTTGTAAATATATGTTGTTGGTATAATGTTTTTTTTTTTGGGAATTTACATGGTGGAATCGGTAGCCGCCACGAATCCGAGCAGGTTGTCCAACTTTTTATGGCAGCCATAGTATTTTGCGTTGTCCACCCCAGAAGCCGCCACACAGATTTTCACACAGTCTGCCCCTATAACCACGATGCCATAATAATTTTAAACCTTTTATGCTGCTGAAAGCACCAGGAAAGGGACAAGCGTTCAGTTTGGTGAGGCCTGTGATTTGAACCTTGGACCTCCGCCCCCTTATGGGGTTTGGATGAACCAATTGGTCTACACCTCGGACCTAAGGATTTCACCCGTTGTTGGTATAATGTTTTTTTTTTTGAAAAAATTGAAAAAAACTTGTATTAAAACAAAGATCAGTTACAAATGGGAGTAGACACTTCCCAGCTAAAAACAAAGAAAGCACAAGATTACAAGGCATGAAAACGCGACACATTTCACCTTTGACCACAAAAAGTCAACAAGTCATGAAATCGTGACATGTCATGAAATCGCGACATGTCACGATATCGCGACAACTAGCCTTCCTTGGCCGTGACGGAGCGACATGTCACGAAATCGTGACATGTCGCGATTTCGCGATGACTATCCATCCTTGGCCGCGATGGGGCAACATGTCGTGAAATCGTGACAACTATCCTTCCTTGGCCGCGACAGAGCAACATGTCACGATATCGCGACAACAATCCTTCCTTGGCCGCGATAGAGCAACATGTCGCGATATCGCGACAACATTCCTCCAGTGGCCGTGATGGCGCAACATGTCGCGATATCGCGACAACTTTCCTCCCATGGCCGCGACGGCGCAACATGTCACGATATCGTGACAACTTTCCTTCGGAGGCCGCGACGGCGCAACATGTCGCGATATCGTGACAACTTTCCTCCAAAGGCCGTGACGGTGCAACATGTCGCGATATCATGACAACTTTCCTCCAAAGGCCATGACGGCGAAACATGTCACGATATCGCGATAGCTTTCCTCCAAAGGCCGCGATGGCGCAACATGTCACGATATCATGACAGCTTCCCTCCAAAGGCCGCGATGGTGCAACATGTCGCAATATCGTGACAACTTCCCTCCAAAGGCCGCGACGGTGCAACATGTCGCGATATCATGACAGCTTCCCTCCAAAGGCCGTGATGGTGCAACATGTCGTGATATCGTGACAACTTCCCTCCAAAGGCCGCGATGGTGCAACATGTCGTGATATCACGATAACTTCCCTCCAAAGGCCACGACGGTGCAACATGTCACGATATCGTGATAGTTTCCCTCCAAAGGCCATGACGGTGCAACATGTCACGATATCGTGATAGCTTCCCTCCAAAGGCCGTGACGGTGCAACAGGTCACGATATCACGACAAAAACCACCCTTAGCATTTTCTTTGCTCATTGGCTCAATGATCTTTCAAGACCCTGCCTAATCACCTCATCCTCCAAAGGCATGTCACTGTGCAGCTGCACCCCTACCTCTTTCTCAGCACCCATCTTCGCCAGGAAATCGGCCGCTTTATTTAAATCTCTACTCACATAAACGGGAATCACATCATCTAATTCCCTCCATAATGCCTTGATTTGAGAGACCAGAATCCTCAACCTCCATGCTTTCGAAGCAAAGTTCCTCATGCAGTCTAGAGCTCCAACCAGTATTTGAGAATCAGATTCGAGAATTATCCTCCTGTGGCCCTGATTAACTGCCTAGATAGAAGCAGATTTGATAGCAATGGCTTCTACTTCATTGTTTGTGGCTCTTCCCAAGCCTTGCAGTTCCCAATAGAGCACTGAACCATCATGATCCCGGCAAACCACTCCAATTTTGGCACTACCCGGATTGCCCTTTGTAGCTCCATCAGTATTGATTTTAATCCAACCTTCTAGGGGTGGTTTCCAGCTAGCTCTGTCTTGTCTCTCTTGCTCTTCAACTCCCTCTTCCATTGGCCCAGGACCAACCTGAGTTTCCTCTTTAGCATAGACGACAACAGTTTCTATGGCTTTGCTCCAGATGACCTGCCAAACTCCATCTAGCGAGGAAAAAGTTTCTCTAAAAATTTGAGCATTTCTCTCCAACCACACTTGCCACCAAATGAAGTATAAGCCAAGCTCCCAACCAATTCGAAGAGCTTTAGATTTAAATCTACCCCTCTTCCATATTTCCCAAATATTGGTCCGATTCAAGTCACCATTAACCTGGAGTTTATAGTGAGAGAACCATCGCTTCCAAATCTGACGCGTGAAAGGGCACTCAAACATCAGGTGATCAGATGTTTCCTCATTCTTGTGGCATAAAACACATTGAGATGGACCGATGATTCCTCTACATCTGAGATTGTCAAAAGTGAGAATTCCATTGTGCATAAACTGCCAGGCAAAAAAGTTTACTTTCGGCCAGCCCTTGGAGTGCCAAATATTTCTCCAATCCTCAACCGAAAATGAATGTGGGGGAGGCTCTGGGAGGATCTTGTCGTATCCGTCCTTCACTGTATATACACCCAGGTTCCCATAGCCCCAAGCTAATTCATCCTCCTCGTCTCTCCCTGTGAGAAACCTTTCTGTCAAGATTTTGGTCAAGATGGGTGCCAGCTCCGGAGGGATTGAAATTGGCCACTCCTCCAACCTCTTAAACTTCTTAAACTTATATTCCCCCAGCTGACTAGTGTTGAAATAACTTTCAATTTGGACCCAACCCTTGGTTTCTATGGCGGATTTAATTGGTTGTAATTCGGGGAACTCAGCAATGATGGGTGGGTACTGGTCCCAAGAATCAGTCCAGAAATGTGCCTTCTCCCCTCTCCCCACTTTCCAAAACAATTGGTCTTTAATAACCTGAGATCCAAGCTTGAGAGCCTGCCACACTAAGGATCCAGTACCATCCAAAGGGAAACGGCCCACCTCATTGGGGTGAACATGACCCAAATATTTACTAGTTAGGATTCTACTGAATAAGGAGGTTGGTTGGGAAATCCACCTCCAGTACAGCTTTCCAGCCAAAGCTTTATTATTTAGCTTGGATCTTCTCAGTCCCAGCCCTCCTTTTTCCTTGGGCTGGGTAACTTTATCCCAACCAACTAAGGCCCATTTCCTCTCCCCTTTTACTCCTTCCCATAAAAATCTTCTAGCCATTTTGTCCAGCTCTTTCCATATAGTATGTGGGGCAGCCAGGATAGAGAATTTATAAATTGGCATGGCCTGAATGACTAACTGTAAGAAAGTTAATCTACCCCCATAGCTTAACCATTTATGAGACCAATGATTCATTCTATCTTTGATACCATCCAAAAGATCCTTCCAGATATCTATTTTTAATTTTTTGAAATGCAAAGGAACCCCCAAGTAAACCACTGGAAGAGAAGTCCTTGTGAATCCCAAGATCTCTAGAACTCTGTCCTGTAGCCTTTGATCAAGATTGAAAAAGACCACTTTGGATTTTTTATCATTGATGACTTGGTTTGAAGCCCTAAGGTAGACATTAAGAGTATCTCTGATAACTCTAGCTTCCCTGAAGCTGGCCACTCCAACCAATCCTGTATCATCCACAAACTGTAAGTGAGTCAAAATTTCCTCACCCACCTTGATACCTGTTAGCAAGCCTTGATGTCTTCTCCTCAAGAAAAGTCTACCTAATCCTTCAACCAAAATGAGGAAAAGATAGGGAGAGCAAGGGTCCCCTTGACGAAGACCACGGGTGGCTCCAAAAGGTTGCGAGGGAAGACCCTTGATTAAAACAGAATAAGATGGCGTAGAAAAACAACTCATGACCCAATCTATCCAGTCTTGAGAGAAACCAAAGGCTGCCATCATCTTTGACAAGAAACTCCACTCCACCCTATCATAAGCCTTTGACATATCTAGTTTAATGAACATTCCTTTATTACCAGATTTTTGCATTGTATGGATTGCCTCTTGAGCAAGAACCACCCCATCCAAGATCTATCTACCCTCTACAAAACCCCCTTGCTCGAAGGAGATAATGTTATGAAGGAGAGGTTTTAGCCGTTCAGCCATTATCTTTGTGATTATTTTATAAATCACGTTGCATAAGGCAATAGGTCTGAAATCAAAAATATGAGCCCCCTCCTCCCCTTTAGGAATTAAAGTGATGAAGGTATGATTTAATGCCTTAAGCATTCTTTTATTACCTCTGGACTCCTCTGTGACAGCCAAAACATCCTCCTCCAAAGTATCCCAGAAGGCCTGAAAAAACTCAATTGGAAAGCCATCTGGTCCTGGAGATTTTCCGGTGCTCATTCCAAAGACCACATTCTTCAGTTCTTCTCTATCAATGGGTCTAAGAAGGGTCTGATTTTCTTCTTCAGAGATAACAGAGGGTATGACATCAATAACTTCATTTTGAGCCTCTACATCTTGCTCCATACTTTCCTTAAAAAGTTTAGAAAAATAATCCATTGAATGGGAATGCATACCAGGAAGAGTATCAAAGGAGTGTCCATTCTCATCTTGAAGGGCTTCCATGTTATTCATCTGTCTCCTAGCACAAGCTGACCGATGGAAAAATTTGGTATTTCTATCACCTTCTAATAACCAAGTGGTTCTTGCTCTCTGTTTCCAGTAAGTCTCCTCTTGGTTATCAATGTCCTCAACCGCTTTACGCAAGGCATCATCCTCGGTTTTGAGCTGCTCTGTAATTGTTCCTTCCCTAAAGTGTTTTTGAACCTCATCCCATCTGGCCACCAAGGGAGCTCTTTGGAGCTGGAAATCTGACTTGTTAGCTTGCCTCCATTGTTTCAGTTGAACTTTGACAAAATGAAGCTGTTTGTGGAATCTAAACATTGTTGTCCCAAAAGGTAGACGACCTTCTTCCCACCACTATGGAATTTTCTTTCGAAGATCCTCTTTTTGTAACCAAAAATTCTCAAATTTAAAAGGTTTGTGATGCTGCCCTGTCATAGTCCCTCCCTCCAACAAAATGGGAAAGTGATCTAAAACTGGACCCTCCAAAATCTGGAATTTAGTATTCCATTTTACAAATGCCTCCTCTGAGACCAGAAAATGGTCTAGCTTTACCTTCCTGCTATGTGGCTCCCTCCTCTTGTTAGTCCAAGTAAAGTAGGTTCCAGGGCCTTTAATATCCACTAAGTGCAAGGCCTGGACTTGGGCAATCAGAAGTCGATCCCCTGGGTCCAAAATTGGGGTTCCCCCTTCTTGATCTCTAGAAGATAATTTAGCATTAAAATCCCTAGCAATAATCCAGTCTAAATCTTCCCTTGAGGTCCTCATGTTATGTACAGCTTTCCATTGGAGCCTCTGGCCATCAAGGTTTTGAGCCCCATAAAAATTTGTGATTAAAACATGTTCAACTGTGACATTATTCCTAAAATGAGATGTGAGAACACCCCTCCAAGCTATATGTTCTATTGCAGTCCATTCCAGAGAGTTCCAAAGAGTAACAATCCCCCCTGAGGCACCTTGGGCAGCCACATCCATATGACCAGTGCCCCTCCAGATTCTATTAACTGTTTTACACATAAGATCTAAAGACATTTTTGTCTCCTGGATAAGCAAAAAATCTGTTTTACATTTTCCTAAGAGTCTTTGAACAACAGATTGATGGGTTCTACTATTTAAACCCCTAACATTCCATGATTGAATAATCATTGAAAACCTTGAGAGCAGTAAGAATCAATTGTCCTCACCGATCCTCCAGTGATCAGCTTGTCTCCTTGAGCTGCTAGCAGGTCCTTATTTGATTTTCTACCCGCTCCTTGAGAAATGCTATTTTTTGATCGCTTTTCCACCTGAGTTATCCCTAGGGTTGGCCTTTCTCTGTTCTTTTCTGCTACTCCCATGCTGACATCCTTGATTATTGGCTACGCTTGGGTGTGCAGTATCAATGCCGCTGCATTCTCTGACAGCGGTAACTCAGTGTACTCAATTACCTGTTCTGTGGCGGTGGGAGATGAAGGAGAAGCATGAGCGGGGGTGTTGTTGGCTTCAGTGTTCGCATCCACACCTTCCATAACTTGATCCTCTTGGTCCACTAATGTCTTAAATATTTTGTACCTATTAGCTGGCTTGAGTTGTGCTTGCTCCTTACCATTTTTCTTTTGCTTTCTCCTTCTTTTAGGCTGTTCAAAGCCATCTTTCTGAACATATTTACCTTGAGGGGTACTGGTTGGTTCTTTGGTTAGAGTTGACCTACCCTCCCTGGGACGATTTGGCATTCCAAGCGGGGCCTCCATTTTTGTGTTCAAATTATTTGGACAAAACCGGGCCAAATGCCCATATTTGTGACAAACTCTGCATCTGAAGGGTAGAGCCTCATAATCTAGCTATTGAATCCAAGATAGTCCTACCAGTTCAAGTTCCACCTCTGTCGGTAGAGGTTGGCTAATATCCATTTCCACACAAATTCTTGCAAAAACAATTGTGTTTCCTTCTATGGTGTCTTTGGAGACACCCAAATGTCTTCCAAGGGAGTTCTCGATCATTTCCAGAACCTGCTCACCCCAAAACTCCATTGGAAGAGCATACAGACGGATCCAAACCGGGACAGCCGTGGGTTCAATACGAGGATCGAAACCCACTCTCCAGGGTTGAACAAATAGCCCTGCCGGACCATGGTTCCTCTTTTCCGATTCAAAAGCCCTATTTCTATCGGACAGAGAAGAAAAACTAACAATGAAATACCCGTTGCTAATAAACCATAAGGAGTACTCACCGTGAGGCTCCCAGTTTTGCCTGACCCAGGTGTGCAAGAAATTTAGGGTAGGGCGAATACCCATGAATTTATAGATCAGATCATGGTTGGCTCTGTATAAGATTGTGTCTTCGACCATCTTTGGCTCAATGACAATCTTGGGCCTTGATTCGGACTGCGGAAGGCATCCATTGACTCGTTGGCCTGATGATCTCTTTCCAGCGTTCTTGAAGAGCATATGAAGAGCATTTCTCTGAGCTTCGTCATTAGAAGAAGGAGAATTATCTTTTAGCATTTCAGCATAAGAGCTCTTTCTCCCTGTGAGAGGATCCGGAGGAGTCCCCATTGGACCCTCCTGGGACAGCAGACTTGCGTTCAGATCCACAGTAACCAGAAAAACACTACGGCAACCCACCAGATGCCCAAGAAAATTCGAAGATCCAGAAACCCTGGTTCAGAGGAGAAAATCGCCAGAGCTCATTTTTTCGTTGTTGGTATAATGTTAAAGTTTTTGATTATTTTAAATTTTATTAAAATAGGTTTAAGTTTAAAACATTTTATTTTAAATATTTTAAATTTAAAAGTATTCTCAATATTTAAAATAATAAAGGTGTTTTAAATATGTTTAAAAGAAATTTAAATTTAAAATATAAAATGATTTTCAAATATTTAAATTAATAAAATTATTTGTGTGCAGGTGATAAAGGTTATGGGCATAGATTCTGAGGTGGAGCAAACTGACACGAGGTGGTCAACACATTAGCACGTGTTTTAAGGAGTAATGTTCAGTTTAAGAGGCGATTTGCATATATGAACAATTCGTCAAGACAACAATAGAGATCCAATGAATATTAAGTTGTCACCCGATGGTTAAGGGCTACATATGGGATAAATCATATTATGTGATGACAAAGAAATGAAAGTTTTGACAATAAGATTGAAGGACTCATAAAACACCTTGACGTCGACAACTAGACTGGAGGAATGAGTTTGTGATAGTGTACGAAATGCTAACATAGATTTTTTCAGATACCAAGGAATATAAAAGGTATAAAAGGTGAGCGATGGAGAAGCACACCATGGATGGAGAGTCAAATCAAGAGTAAAAATGGTGATCGATAGTCACACAACAACAACATGCAGTATTCGGGTAACACATCATTGAGAACATTGCAGGGTATAACATGAAATCAAAGGGTGCATTGAATGTCATAGTCAATATGTGAATGATTGGATTCATGAAAACAAAAATGATATCATATGGTGTTGATGGGCCAATGCTCCTTAGTAATTTTAGTTATCTCCAAACATAATAAGGTAGTGACCTGATGAAGATATAGATCGGTTGAAATTTGACCTAGATTCTATCATGATTCTATTTAATAGGTGTACATACTATGATGAGATCAATGATGTATACATATTTAAAGATAATGTGGATAACACATTTAATATATGGTGAACTAGATTACTCACAGATGGTGCTAGAAGAAAATTCAATGACAACGATGGAACTCATGAATATTTTTAGGTTTGATGAGGAATTATTTGTAGAGTTAGGGTTCGAGCATTGTATTCAATAGATGGATGGTGGTTTGAATATAATTTAAGGACAATGAAACCTAGACCAAAAAACAATGTAAATATTATTTATTTGACTTCGATGTTGAGCAGTTTGTTAAGCATGAAAGACTTGGACTCAAATGTGGATCATCATTGATATAGTGTGGGCAATGACAAAAGTCATTTGAAACTTGATAATTAACATGCCATGGTGCTATATGACTTGGGGAAATTAATTAAAATATATACACAACAAATTTTTTTATCAGCGAGTAATGAATTGATATTATCACAAGATGATGATGATGTTTTACAACATCTACGTAGATGAGTATTTTTTAGTAGTGCCTAATATGACATGATGCCGTGACTGTGCAGGTTGTACTAGATGATAAAGGTGGCTAATAATTTAATAATGGTAGTATATACCAGAGATCAATGGCCAATGATACGTCAGAATAGTTATGGATATTTATAAGCATATGGTTATCCATATTTATCACTATGTTTGAATGAGGAAGGCTTTAATATACATATTTCCTCATTATCATCTTTATAACCTGATACGATGTTGGTTATGTGAGAGAGTATTCAAGAATTTCAATAAGGTAATAAACTATGATAGTGATACATAAAATATTATATTTATTATCATTTGCTTGCATGAGTTTACGATATATATAGTTTAGAGAGAAACCAATTTGAGCTCAAAATAGTTGGAGCTCCATCATTTTACATAAACCTAATCTACTATTATGAGCTTACTCTAAACATAGAATTGGTCTAACTACTCCCTCTATGCTCTCAATATAGAACACGAAATATGCTAACCAATATTAGCTACGTAGGAATACAAATATGCTAACCAAACTATCAAAGTCCAATATTCTCCCCCTTAAAGTTGAGAGGGCTGACAACATAGTCTCTTAGCTTTATATACAAAGCTTTAGCAAATTCTTTGGTGAAGATGTCCACCATGTTGTCCAAAGTGCTGCAATGTCGTAGCTCAACCACCTTTTTCTCCACCATGTCTCGAATGAAGTGATACTTCATGTCGAAGTATTTTGACCTACTATGGTGGATAGGATTATGTGCCAATTGGATGGCACTCATATTGTCACAATACAATATGGTAGGACCACTTTGTCTCTCTCCTATTTATTCAAGAAATTTTCTCAACCATAATGCTTGGTTACTAGCATTTGTGATAGCTATGTACTCAGCTTCAGTAGATGATAATGCTACAACAGTCTACATTTTGGAACTTCAAGTAATTAGTCCTAATCCAAGACTAAAAAAATTTCTTGAAGTAGATTTTCTATCATCTATATTTCTTCCCCAATAATTATCACTAAATCCAACTAATTTTATAGCATTACATTTGTGGTAATGGATATCATAATCCAATGTACCCTTTACATATCTCAAAATTATTTTAGTTGCTTGTAGATGGAGTTTCGAAGGATCAGCCATATACCTTGAAACTAAAGAAACAACATATTGACTATCTTACCTTGTGTTGGTGAGGAACATTAGACTCCCAACCATGCTCCTGTAAGTGGTCATGTCAAATTTTGGTGCTCCATATTATTTTCTTAATTGGATCCCATGACCTGTTGGAGTTGCAACAGACTTGCGTTGCTCCATAGAAATTTTTTTGATCGTATCTTGAGTATATTTATATTGACATATGAAGATACCTTTTCCTATTTGGTATACCTCCATTCCTAGGAATTAATGCATCAAACCTATATCCTTCAATTCAAACTCTTTCATCATAGAGTGTTTGAACTCCTCATTCATTTTATCACTACTACCTATGAATATTAGATCATCCACATATAAGCACACAATGAGAATTTATTTACCTTGTTTCATGTATTAGAGAGTAGGTTCACTTTTTCTCCTAGTAAATCCATACTTATGAAAGTAGCCATCAATGCATTAGTACCATGTTCTTGGTGCTTGCTTTAGGCCATACAATGCTTTCTTCAATTTGTAGACAAGGTTCTTATTACCTTGTTCTTCAAATCCTTGAGGTTGTTGCACAAAAACCTCTTCATTCAAGTACCCATTAAGGAAGGCCCTCTTAACATCCATGTGTTGAATTTTCTACCCTTTACGGGTAGACAAAGAAAGCACTAGTCTAATGGTCTCTTGTCTAGCAATACGAGCAAAGGTCTCCACATAGTCAATCCCATAATTTTGAGTAAACCCTTTTGCTACTAGCCTTGCCTTGTGTCTTTCAATTCTCCCATCATAATTGAACTTGGTCTTATAAAACCATTTACATACAACACATTTCTTGCCCTTAGGAAGCTCCACTAGCTCCCATGTATCATTATTTTTTATAGAGGTCATTTCCTCTTTCATGGCATGTTGCCATACATCATGAGTACATGATTTTTCATAACTAGATGGCTCTAGCTCTACACTAGTCATTAAAACATAGTTTACAAAATCTCCCTTAGTCTCTTGAGAGTCTTCATCACCATATATTTGCAATTTTTCAAGTCTTTTCAAGACTTCATTCATTTCACTAGCTTGGCTTCTAGTGTATCTTTGTAGCACCCTAAAATTGGCACGGTTAAAACCTTAGTAAAAGATAAAAGATAAAAATTTGAATTTCAACCCCAAACTGCCCGTTAACCGCCTGTTACCCGCTTTCCCCATTTTTCATGCCATTTTTAGGATTTGTTTTGACCGTTGGACGATATCGTCGTAGATTAGACGAAATCGTCCCCGATCTGACGAATTCGTCTAGAACAGAACGTCCAGACGATTTCGTCCCAAAACCAAATTTTCATAATTAGCTTCTGTTTCAACAGCCTCTCCAACTTGGGCAGAAATGCATCTGTGCAGTTGGAGATTTCCCTGTTGGAGATCTCCCAGATTGGGATGATCCCCAACCTCCTAACCTCTTCCTAATCCTATATAAACTAGGATTTTTCTAGTTTATCCCCATGAACCCCCTAAACCCCTTAGCTGATGGATTTCCCTGTAGATTTAGTTCCTTATTCCCTAGAGCATCCTCGCACTACTGTCTGTATTCTGTATTTTGCATTTTCTTGCAGGAACTCTACTATTTTTTAGTCGAAGCTAGCTCGGATCGTCGCAAATGATCTCGGATGATTTCGGATGATCTTGTCGAGGAGCGCAGACGATCTCGTACGATTGGAGGTGATCCTGACTGTAGTCCAGATTGGGGGCAATCAGAGCCTAGAGTTTGCATTTCCTTAGCTTTTCTGCATTTTTCTATTGTATTTTTGCATTCTCTTAAATTATTATGTTTATGCATCTTGGAGTTCACCTCATCTAATATAAATGCATGATAAAATCAAAATAAATTGTGAAGTTGATGCTTTTCCTCTTTAATTACTATTTGGATCTATCATTTAGACAAATTTATAGTTATTTCTATCATTTCCCTTCGCTTCTGTAGTTGCATCTTGGGTATTTTGTATCTATTTCTGTGATTGCAGGTTTTTGACGAATTCGTCTGATGAATTCATCAGATTTTAGATGATTCTGTCTGATCTCAGATGACCTTCTATGATTTGAGATGATCCTATGAAATATCAGATGATTACGTATGAATTGAGGCGATCTGGACTGTTACAAAACTCAGAATCTTCATCAGACATCCGGAATCAGGTATGATACATTCTAGCTAGCATATTCTCTGTTATTAGCATTCATTCCTATTTTTTGTATTCATTTAAATCAGCATTGGCATATAGAATAGTTTAGATTCATCTTGGCCAAACCTAGGAGTTGAATGATTCAAGTACAAAATGAACACATCAAACTCACTTGTCAACCTAGGCGTGGAAACTGCCATTCAAAAGTTTCCTGGTGAACCCACCATCCATCAAAAATTCACCCTTATACCCCTCCCCCGAGAGGCGGGACCTTCAAAGGGCCTCTCAGTCCGAGGTATTGTCCCATCCTTTTCACATCCCCCTTCCGGGCGTGGATCCTATAGCCTGAAGGTAAGGATGCAAAAAATTTGGAGCGATACATTTTGGTGAACCCGACGTGAAACAAAAACCTTTTGAAAACAAAAACCTTTTGAAAATAAAAATAAGAAAAAAATCAAAACATAAATGCATTTAGAATTAAAAAATTGCATATCATATTTAGATGGTAGACTATAATAAAAGACGAGTTGTCACCATTAATGTTGAAAATCAATTAGCAGCTATAGAGATTACTTATGTGCTTAGAGTACCTCAAACAAATAGGGTTCAACCTTTGTGGGACGAACTTGATAGGAGATTGAATCTCATTTCATCTAGAGCAACCGAACTTAGGCAAATCAAGAGGTTTGTCCTAGATAGAATCCTGGATCCCGATCAAGTGATTTTGTATCATGAACTTCGAGAGAGCTTGCCATAGGTGGTTAGCAGATAAAAGAGCCCTTGTGTCTTCTGAGTTGTATACCTTTGAGGAATACCTCGATAATGCAGTTATAGTACATAAATTTTTGTCTCGTATAGAGGACCAAGAGGTCGTTCTTACGGATAGACAAATATGGAATAGAGTTCCCAGAGCTGTGTTATATCGAGAGTATTGCCATGAGATTTATTTTTACAAGACAGAATCTGAAACAGATAATATCACTATAGCACACTTTATCAAGTTCTTGAAAAACCATTTCCAATTTGAAGAGGAGCATTTTATGACTCCTGATGAACTTGATCCTATCAATGATATCTATAAACTATTTATAGAAAACTAAGCTATTCTTTTATTATTGTTATTTCTTGCATTTAGTGTACTGTTTGTTGTCTTTATAAGCATAAAACAAAAATAAATAAAAACAAAAACAAAATCATAACAAAAAAAAATCAAAACATTTTCTTTTAAGCATTATAGTAGGTATATAATTAAAATATATACCTCCCAAAATCTGTTGCAAATATATTAATATATATTTGCTAAAATCTAAATTTAGACATAATGACTAGACTCAGGAATGGAAAACAAATTGAAGTAGAAGAAGATTGGTTAGGAAAAACCATAAATAAACCGAGATGCCCTTCTTGAAGACCCAATTCGGGAAGAAGGAACCTTAAACCAACAAGAAGAAGAATTTGTGGATGCAAATGAACAAAAAGAAAATGATAGAGAGGAAGGATCCTCATCTCCTAAAATATCTCCAGAAGGAGCTGTTACTTTTGAGAACATGGAACATTTTTGGAAATTCCTCAATACTAATATTGGCACTCTTAATAGAGCAGTTCATATGGATAAAGATCAAATTAGTGACACTCAAGCAACCCTAGAAGACATCTATCACACACGCACTAATCCTTTGTCCTTCGTTGATCAAGAGAGTGATCAAGCTGGACCGTCCAATTTGGACATGGCTACTATAATCCAGAACATGCAACAACAACAGGTTACCCAACCACCTAGAGTGCATGTTACCAAGCCAAGGGTTATTCCCACACAAAAGAAACCTTCATTCAACTGCTCTATTTTGCCAAGCTATTGATCAATATACCTCAAATCAACAAAAGCCTAAAACAAAACCAAATACCAATTTCCAACAATCTGGGATACAACATAATGCTACAACAAATCTTCTTCATAATACTCTTCCTACCAATCATTTGCATAACAACAATATAGCATCTAATCCTTATGTCCCACCTTCCTACGCTCACAAATCCCATACTCATGTACCACCAAACCAATATGGTGGACAAACTGGTAATCTGGAAGCCATGGTGAAACAGTTAGTCTCTCGCATGGACCAGATAGATCCCTACCATCCCTCGTACAATTATCGAGAGATGTGTAGTCAACCTCTAGATCCTATAGTTGTAGCACAACCATATCCCAAACACTTTCCTATGCCTGTCCTACCTATATATAAAGGAACTGAAGATCCCATAGAGCATCTTCGTATGTTTAGGATAGCATGTCATGACATATCACATGATGACTTGTTATTACTAAAAATGTTCCCAAAAAGTTTAGGGGGGATGGCATTGGAGTGGTATTATCAATTGCCCACTCATTCTTTGAGAAATTTCGAAGAGACCGTTGAGTCTTTTGTGCATCAATTTAGTGCCTATATCGAAAGGCATGTAACCATTAAAGATTTGTACAACCTAAAACAAGACAAAGATGAGTGTTTTGCTGACTTCTTAGCTCGATGGAGGCAAGTTGATAGGAAAATTACACTTTGTGTTACCTTATCGGGAAATGTTGGATATTTTTATCAATAATTTACAAGAACAACTATCCTATGAATTATCAACTGCTACCTTGACCACCTTCGATCAAGCTATAGATTTAGCTCGAAGGGTGGAAGATGCTCTCATTAGAAGAGGTCAGCTCAAAAAGAAAGATGATGAGAAAACATCCAGAAATCAATATAAAAATAAACAAGTTGTGGGTGACGGAGTCATTGATAGCAGAAACATTGCCAATGTTAATACTATGAAAACAACAGAGAAGTTTATATTGAAACCTCCTGATAAACCACCCCGAGAATTTACTAGGTTAAATCAACCTTTATCAACCATTCTCCCGCAATTACTAGCACGAGGTTTGATCCAATTACCAACTATCCGGGAACCTGATCCAACCATACCCGGATACAGAGCTGATTTACATTGTGATTTCCATAGAGGACCTGGACACGCTACCAACTCTTGTAAAATATTAAAACATAAAATACAAGATTTAATTGATAACAATGAGATGGAGGTGCAAGCCTTTCAACCTAAACAAAATCCTTCTAATAATGCTCAAAAGAACATTCCCCAAAATCAGAATCAGAATGCCAATCAATCATTGGACATATTTCAACATCCTTTACCAAAGCATGGTAAAGAGGTGGCTAATCAAATTGAGCATCATAATGTTCCCCCTCCTACCCGATATGTAGGGACTATTAGTGGACAATTACCTGTTCATGATCCTCAAGTCTTTGACACAACTTTATCCATAGTTACGACCAGACCTCTACATAATATTCGGATACTTGATCTTAGTGACACCGAATATGAGACTGAAAGTGACATGGAAATCACCTCAAATCAATCGAATAGTTCTGAAGATGAATCAGATCCTATTCAACCTATCACAAGTTCTATGGTTCCGGAAGAACCATTTCCTAGAAGAGTCACTACTAGACCATCTTCTCACCAAATACTTTCTAATGAACAAGCCATAAACGCTAGACCAAGACCTATTCATCACTTGCAAAATAATATTGTAGGAACCATCGGAGCCGTTACCAGACAACAGGCTCAAAACTCTCAACAGGATCAAACTCAGAACGATGGATCAGCTCCATTTGTTTTGAAAAATCCCAATAAAGGGAATTATGCGCCTAATGTTCAACCTAAGCCTCCTTATAATATTAATGAACAATTATCCAATACTACAGCTAGAATTTCCCTTTTGGACCTGTTAAGATCTTCTCCTACCCATAGGGATGAATTAATGCTCACATTAAGCCAAATGATGGTACCACAAAATATTCAACTCTGAAGCCATGTCCAATACTATCATAACTCGAGAAGTCGATTGTATTGACTTTCGGGATAGAGATATCCCACAACATAGTTTACATAAGGATAACCCCTTATATATTACTGCCCTAATTGGGGATGTAGCCGTTAAACGAGTCTTGATTGATAATGGTTCATCTTTAAACATATGCACTTTTGACTTCTACCAACGATTTGGGTTTAGAAGTGACGAAATGAAAAGAACTGATATGATTATAAAAGCCTTCAATGACGAAACACAAGAAACGTGTGGAGTCATTACTATACCCTTGCAAGTTGGTCCTAGAACCCTAGATACGACCGTGTTTATTGTACATTGCCCTGCATCGTACAATATACTTTTGGGTCGCCCTTGGATCAACGCGATGCGAGCGGTTCCATCCACTTTACATCAGTGTGTTAAATTCGAATTTAAAAATTAGTTGGTTACCATTCATGGTGATCCTAGACCCTTTGATATGTGTGCTTTGGCAGAACCTGTTGGAGTTCAATTTTTCCCTGCCCTGTCATCCACACATCCTAATTCTCATCATCCGCCCAAACGTGTGAAACACACACCCATAACATCATCTACTCTTTCAACTACACCTATACATATAGCTCAACCATCTTCTGAACAAACCACATTAGGACCTCGAAAAGATCCTAAAATTACAACCAATGCTTCCTGTTTTACTCCTATATCTTCCATACCTATAGACTCACCCATCGATATCCCTATAACATCTACATCCACTACAGGCATCCTTTCCACATCCGATGATGTAGGAAATGTTCCTTCTACCTCTTATGCTCTCACTGATGAGCTCTTACCCGATTTATCTAAAATTCTTATATCAGAAGAAACCAACACTGCCATGCAAACTTCCCTTCTTTTAAATAAACTCCCACCCTCTCCTCGTACCTTGGGCCTCCCACAGCCTATGGGAAGTATCTACCAAGTCGGGAGTTGTGCTTTTATTTATAAGGGATATGATTGGGGAAGAATACCCAGAAACATCAAGACACATTGTGATGGATATGCTAGATGCTATTTTGCTAATGAGTATCTTAAAGCTAAGCCTATAATGCTTAAATCTGGGATATAAAGGGAAAGGTTTGGGACCTTTCCAAAATGGTATGAAAGAACCTTTTGAGGTAGAACCATGGCACGCCCGCTGTGGTGTGGGCCTATTTTCTAGTAAAGGTCAGCCCTTCCCATTTGAGGATGATGACCATCTTGTATGTTACCAAGATTATCTGGATAAACAAGATTCTTTGCATGCAAAGAATAATTCCTTTACATGCAATATGCTATCCATAGCTTACCCTGAAATGATTGCTGAATCCGATGATGAGTTGGAGGGAGATATCTTTCATGATGTCTCCATTGAGGAATTGTTATATAATGAATTTTATTTTGATGGCTCTATACCTAGTATAGCCCAGCTTGAAGCTACGACTCCTCAAGACGAATTATCCAAGCTAACCTTGGAAGAATTACAAGAATTGGGTGTTTCACCCGCCCCACCTAATTTTGAGAGAGATTTACATATGGAAGTTGAAAACGTTATAAAAATTAACATTGGAACCGAACATAACCCTCACATAATCAATATTGGATCAGAATTAAGTCAAGAAAAACAAGATAAATACATTTCATTTCTTAAAGACTATGAAGATGTCTTTGCTTGGACATATGAAGACATGCCAGGTTTGGACCCTTATGTAGTGATGCATCATCTAGTAGTCCATCCGGATGCTAAACCTGTTAAACAGAAACTTAGAAAAATGCATCCTAAAGTGGCCTTACTAGTCAAAGGAGAACTAGAAAAAGCTGTTGAAAGTCATTTTTATACAAGCCATTGATTATGCTTGAATGGATCTCAAATGTAGTTCGAGTAACTAAGAAAGAAGCCACTAAAGTTAGGGTTTGCACAGACTTCAGAGATATTAATGTTGCATGCCCTAAAGACGATTTTCCTCTTCCCAACATGGATCAAATCATTGAATTTACTGTTGGAAGTGGAATGATATCCTTAATGGATGGATTTTCTGGTTATAATCAGATCAGGATAGCTCCTGAAGATCAGGCTAAGACAACATTTATTACCCCTTGGGGAACCTTTTGTTGGAAAGTGATGCCATTTGGTTTAAAGAATGCAGGTGCAACCTATCAACGAGCTATGACTTATATCTTTCACGATATGATGCATGATATTCTACATGATTATGTAGATGATATTATAGCTCGTTCCATCAAAGAAGATGATCATTTAAATGACTTGAGAAAAGTATTTGATCGGTTAAGGGAATATCTTATCCGACTAAATCCAGCCAAATGCATATTCGGAGTTAAGTCCGATAAATTATTAGGGGTTATAGTCTCTTTACGTGGCATTGAAATTGACCCTCTCAAGATCACGGCTATCACAGATATGCCCGCACCCACCAATATATCAGAATTACGAAGTTTACAAGGTAAGCTTCAAGCTATTCGTCGCTTCATCGATAAGTTGGCAGACAAAACTGGACCCTTTCTTAAGCTTCTTAAGAAAGATGTCTCTTTTCATTGGGACGAAGAATGCCAAGAAGCATTTGGACTCCTTAAGCAATATCTCCTTAAACCACCAGTGCTTTCCCCACCTAGATCTGATCGTCCATTTATCTTGTACATTTTTGCTTTCGATTCTGCCTTAGGAGCTATGTTAGCTCAGCTTGACGATGAGAAGAAAGAACGTGCTAATTATTACATCAGTAGAACCTTAATCAGTTATGAAACTCGCTATACCATATTAGAGAAGCTATGTCTAGCGGTCGTATTTTCTACACAGAAACTATGACATTATATGCTTAGTCAAAAAACGTATGTTATTGCCAAATTCGACCCTTTGCGATATCTCATGAGTCGACCGTATTTATCTGGTCGCACAACCAAGTGGGTTCTTGCGCTAAGCGAATTTGAACTCACGTTCATAGGACAGAAGTCTGTTAAGGGTCAAATCATAGCAGATCAATTAGTTGCTGCACCCTTAGAGTCTACTCATCCCCTCATCATTGAGTTTCCTGATGAATGCCTTAAACTAGAGGCAGACCATTCAGAGCAATGGTCCCTATACTTTGATGGAGCCCGATGCATGAGTGGGGCTGGTGCGGGTATTATTTTAATATCTCCACAAAAACATCTTATACCTCTGTCCTTTAAATTAACATTTGCTTGCACCAATAACACTGCTGAATATGAAGCTCTTATCCTTGGATTACGAGCTGCCTTGGCACTAAAAATTAAAAATTTATTGGTTTTCGGTGACTCTCAACTTGTCATAAATCAAATCAATGATGTTTATCAGACCCAGAGATGATAAATTACGCCCATATAAAACATATGTTTTGCAATTATTATCCTTGTTTGATCAAGTTACTTTGGAAGCTATTCCTCGAACTAGCAATCGTGCGGCTGACGCTATGGCTACAGTTGCATCTCTTTTACCCTTGGAGTTAGACGATGAATATGCTACCATCATTATTCATCGACTCCAAGAACCCACTTCAAGAAAATCATGCTTAGAACCTTTGGATGTGTTTCTCATCAACGAAACAACTCCTGAACCATGGTACACTGATATATTTAATTTTTTGCAGAAAGGAACCTTCCCTGATGGTTGTACTAGCAACCAGCGTAGGTTATTACGTAGACAAGCAAGTCGCTTCGTGATTATTGGTAATACCTTGTATAGAAGATCTTTTGAAGGCATCTTACTGCGATGTTTGAATCTAGAAGAATCTAGATCAGCTTTGAATGAAGCCCACAATGGATCTTGTGGGGGACATTTTAGTGGTAGCGCCATTGCTAAGAAACTCCTTCGGATAGGATATTTTTGGCCTACCATGGAAAATGATGCACATAATTATGTGCGACATTGCGACAAGTTCCAGAAACACGCTGACCTTGTCCATGCGCCTGCACAAGAACTGCAGGCTATTTCATCTCCTTGGCCCTTTTCAAAATGGGGCTTAGACATCATTGGAAAAATCAACCCTGTGTCATCCGATGGACACAAATTCATCATAACCGCCATTGAGTATTTCACGAAGTGGGTTGAAGCTATGCCATTAGCTTCTTGCACTGGAACACAAGTTTCCAAATTTATTTTTAACCAAATTATTTGTAGGTTTGGAATTCCTGCCAATCTCATTTCAGATAATGGAACTTGTTTCAAAAATAAAGATGTCAAAAAATTATGTCAAAAATATAAAATTCAACATCGTTGGTCCACTCCCTATTATCCTCAGGGTAATGGCCAAGCAGAAGCATCTAATAAAACATTAATCAAAATTCTCAAAAAATTGGTCAATAAATCCGGTCGAGATTGGCACATTCAATTATATCCTGCTTTGTGGGCCTATCGAACTAGTGTTCGAACCCCCACTTGGAACTTCACCTTTTGTCTTGGTTTATGGTGCTGAAGCCATTTTTCCCTTTGAATTAGAAGTTCCTTCTTTAGCTCTACTACTTCAAGATACTGAAGTAGGGGATGAATATCGTGCGAGTCAGCTAGAACTTCTAGATGAAAAGTGCATCAATGCTTTGGAGCATCTTCGTGCCTACCAAAACAAGCTTAAGAGAGCATATCTCAAGAAAGTTCATCATCGATCCTTTGAGATCGGTGACCTTGTCTTAAAAGAAAATAAAAAAAATACTAATGCAACTAAAAACCTTAAAGGTAAATTTGAGCCCAACTGGCTTGGACCATATGTCATCACTGCTAAATTTGGATCGGGAGCATACAAATTATCTACCTTAGATGGTAAAGAACTTAAAGAACCTATGAACATTATGCATCTCAAACGCTACTATGCATAAAATTTGGTCATTTCATCATTGTATATATTTGTTTTGCATATTATTTCCTTTTAGTCACTTATATAAAACGTTTCAAAAACAATCACCTTGTATTTCTTTCAATTCATAACTTAAAATCAAAAACATCAAAAACATCAAAATCATCAAAATCTTCAAAAACATCTTTTATTTTCGTACCTGTCAAATCGTGAAGTATTGCAGTTATATTTTCAGTTATTTTGGATAAATTAGCATTTATTTGGAATCCCGCACTTTCACATTCACATGAATAAATATCTTGATTTTATTTGGTATGATTATTAATCTCTCTTATATCAAAGTCCACATTGGCATTAAATAAAGTTTTGAGCATAGAGAATTGATCTTGTTATTTACTTGAACCAAGTATATCTTTTCACATTAAAATGATTTCATTGCAAATTCGATATGATGCTACATAGTAGAAATGGTTTCTTGAGCGAAAAGTTTCCCCTGCTATCCTATCATGCACATGGTCTAGGATCTTTGAGAATTGACAAAAGGACAAGCTCACCCCTACCCAGAATAAAAATCCCTTGCTCTACAGCTAATCCGAGCAAGTATCCCTAGCATAGGAAGAAAAGAAAAGTTCAAGAAAAAGAGAAAAAGAAAAATGTTATTTTGTACCATCACAACAATATTTCAGCATTATCTCAAATATCAAGCAAAAATACAAAAGTACAAAAAAAGAAAAAAAAAAGAAGCAAAAGAGAAAAGCAAAAGCAAAATGCAATAAAATCCTTTCCCTACCCCTTGAAAAGAAAAGAAGGGTGAATGAGCTTGAATCCCTGGAATTCTCAATTATTCGAAAACTGTGAGGTAAGCCCCATAACAGGTGGTTTGTGCCCAACCCACTTGGCCTTGGGTAATTCCTAGCGTGGTGATATGTCTGTCACATTAGCGACCTTCTTTTGTATAGACCTATGTCAGCTTATGGATTAGCTAGCTCTTGATAACCTAACTTACATAGTAGTCCAGTACGGTTACATGCATATAAATCATGGTCAACGAACATTCATTTGGTTAAGGCAAATTACTTGTATCAAATTATCTTGCTCAAAATTGGTGAATGAACAATACAATCGCACACACATTTGTATTTGAGAGATTTTGTATCATTATGATAAATCAAGATCGGTAATGAACTCACATTTGCACATGAGGATCCCTTATAAATCTACATTTGTCTTTGAGATAATTTAAAATATTTATGTAATTCTTTTCGGAATAGTTTTATCCTTTTATTTCAGAATTTTTGTTTTGTATAAAAGCAATTACATACATCTTCTCACAAAATCACAAAAATGATTTCAAACAACATTTTCATATTATTATTTTTCTGTTTATCAAAAGTCAAAAATTCATCTTGCAATAAAACCAAAATATCTATTTTCTTCTTTGGATTTCGCGATGATGGTATAAGTCTATACCTATAAATTCTATGCCTAGCGCAAACCATTGTTCTAATTTTATTTTCCATTTATTTTAAAACAAATGCATAAAAACATATGACTTGCATCATTATGTTACACAATTATGCTTTAAAACAAACGAACGAACACTTATTCTATTTCATGTCATTATGTCAACATTCAATTTTGCAACCATGGTATAATTTCTAAGGAATTGTTCAAAATTTTATCACACTTAGGAATTTATGCCTAGCAAAATCATATTTCTTTTAGTATCTCATGCATACTATTTTTATGAAAATCTGAAAACAAATCATCAAACCATCATCATCTCCATCATCACAACACAAAGTCTTAAGACAGTCTCTTAAGCACTCTTTTACTTTTAACAATATTTCTATACTGGGATTAGCTTGACGACCGAGCGAGCGGCGACTCCATGAAATGGTCTATAACAATGACAATGTCCTTTGAAATTATTGTTAGAAGTCTCTTTTTATTTTTCATCAAATCACACCACAACAACCAATTGTTTACATCAGATTATTTCATTTAAATTTTACAGCATGACATCAAATTATAATATTTCCAAACAACATAATTACATGAATCATCAATCAAACAAGCAAACAATTCAAACATTGAAGCATCATAAAAACATATGAACAAGTCATATCAAAAAGATCATATATATATATATATCACAAAAATTATATACATCATATCAAAACTGGATTGGTATGCCACAATCTATACCCTGGCATACTCAATCCTCTCAAAAATCTATACAATCTCTATGCAGTCTATAGCCACCTAGTCTCGAGAAGCCCTCGAGCTCTCAGCCTCATCTCCTCCCCCACCCTGACGTGGAGGAGGTGGTCCCATAGAGGTTCGAGGCTGTGTCTCGGGTCCTCGTCGTCGATCGTGAGGATGTCCTCATCGATCCCATCCTGATTGGTTCCGCAATGTTGGCTGGCGGCTGTACCCTCTGGCCCTCTAGAACCAGCTGGAAGTATACCCCCTGGTAGAATGTGGTCTGCATCATAGACCGCACTAGCTCATCCCTGCTCGCCCCTCCGCTCTACGCCCTGAGCCATGTAGTCTCATCCTGTAGTGTCCGTACCTGAGCCCTGAGCTGAGTAGCCTCGTCTTGTAGTGACTGCACCTGAGCTCGGAGGTGGGCAGCCTCAGCCCGGAGAGCCACCGTCTCGTTGCTCTCCCCTACGTCGACACCCTTGCCCTTATCAGGCGATGGTGGTCTCTCCCCCTACTACGAAGGGAGTCTCTCCTCCCTCCGCCCTATCTCCCGTGGCCTCTGTGGAGCCTGACCCATCCATTGGTGTCTCTCCTGTGGGGACCGCCACTGCTCTCTCCCCCGTGACCCCGCATTGCCTCAATAGTAGCCTAGCGTCGCCTCCCCATCCGGTGCACCACGGCGTGCACTGGACCCTATGCCCTCGTCATCCGAGGAGGGTGGATGCCTGCGTACCAGGCATCGTAGCCATCCGCAACCCCGATGTCATCACCATCCACTGGCTGGATGGGGGCATCGTCCGCATCCTGACTCTAGAATCATTGCATATCTGGAGCCCCGCTCAGTGTAGTACTATCCCAAATAGTCTGGGAGTACTCGTAATCCCTGAGAGAAGGGATCCCCTGCTATAGACCGAACTATCGTAGTACCCGATCGTAGCGGTGGAGCTCTACCTCTCCCCGCTCCATCCTCAGCCAGTAGACTCGCCTGATGCGAGCCAGCTCCTGCCCATCCTCTGCCCACCCGGGGTGCTCTCGCCATGGCCTCCAGGTGATCTGGTCCGGGATGAGGTCGTCTAGCAACCTCCATGACATCGATAGATCTATCCGTCGCTATGACCCCCTCTATAGCCACCAGTAGAAAACCCGGGGCCTCTCCCGGTCAACCCCTATCAATGGGAGCCCTACCGGCCTTCGCATCGCAATGTGCTCCCAACACCAAACCTATAGTAGCGATGTCAAGACCAGACATCGACCTCCCTTGTATACGACCCCATGCAGGATCCTATACAAGCGGCAAAGTACAAAGCTGCCCCATGCAAACCTGTACCCGTGGTCTCTCATGTCGCAGACTATGTCTGAGAGCACCCACGATAGTCTGCACCCACTCTGGTGGCACAGCAGTAAGCCACCGACCACTCCTGCCAAAACTCGAGTCAGCCTAGATGCCCCAGGCATCTGCCGTAGAGACTCGATGTTCACCCCGCCCTTCTCCAGGGTGAAGCTCGGGTCTCCAGTCAGTCTCATCATCGCCTGGCCTTGATTGGCCGTAGGCATCATCAGCCATCCCTGTATGGGGATCCTCATGATCCTCCATACGTCCTCTAGAGTGGGAGCCATCTCCCTTATCGGTAACCGAAAGTAGGACGACCCCGGATACCACCTCTCTGCTAGGGCTGTCAGTAGCCCCATGTCAGTCGATACTTGTGGCATCTCTGCCACATGCTGTAGACCGACCTGTGCTAGTTGGTCACGCTTTGCCTGGTCGAGCATGGCTATGTCATCTCTTAGTCCATCGTATTTCCATTCCCGGCTCTTTAGTAACCCTTTCTACAAAACAAACAATAAAACAACAAAATTCATTAATAAATCAATCATTAAAATCAAATTAAACACATTTTAAAATCAAGTTAAAGATGATATCGTCCACCATTGGATGATATCGTCCCAAATTGGGCAAAATCATCCTTTGTGAGGATGAAATCATCTCCGATTTCGCAACTTGGGGATCGCCCCTTGTTGGACGAGATCGCCCCTAATTCGTCGATTTTGCCCTCAGACGAAATCGACGATCTAGGGATGATTTCGACGAAATCGGGACGATTTTGTCCCGACGTCGTCGACGGCCTAAAAATGGCCGCGATGCCCCAAAAAATCAAATTTAAATCAAAAAACTTGCACAAAGTTAAATCAAACCTAATCTACTAGGATTAGATCCTTACCCGTAGCCCGCGTCGGACCTCTGTCGCTCTATGCACTGTCTCCACCATTTTTCTCTCTGTAGAGCTCTGGAACAGTAAAAATGAATAGTAAAAAATGAATTAGGGTTTTACCCTATTTTCTTAATTTTATTTAAAAACATCAACATTTTAAATTTTTGCTTTTTCGCGTTTTTACCTCAAACGTTCGATTTGGGTAAAAACACGGAGGGGGCACCATAGTCAGCATTCGTACGATTCGACCAAGAATCGTCGTCTAAAAAATTGAGTATATTTTTGCTTTCTCGTAAAACGGGAAAAACTCGTCTTTAACGCATTTTCTTCAAAAAATTCGCTAAAGAGGGGGCAAAATGTAGCACCCTAAAATTGGCACGGTTAAAACCTTAGTAAAAGATAAAAAGATAAAAATTTGAATTTTAACCCCAAACTGCCCGTTAACCGCCTGTTACCCGCTTTCCCCATTTTCCATGCCATTTTTAGGATTTGTTTTGACCGTTGGATGATATCGTCGCAGATTAGACGAAATCATCCCCGATCTGACGAATTCGTCTGGAAAAGAACATCCAGACGATTTTGTCCCAAAATCAAATTTTCATAATTAGCTTCTGTTTCAATGACCTCTCCAACTTGGGCAAAAACACGTCTGCACAGTTGGAGATTTCCCTATTGGAGATCTCCCAGATTGGGATGATCCCCAACCTCCTAACCTCTTCCTAATCCTATATAAACTAGGATTTTTCTAGTTTATCCCCCTGAACCCCCTGAACCCCTTAGCTGACGGATTTCCCTATAGATTTAGTTCCTTATTCCCTAGAGAATCCTTGCACTACTATCTGTATTCTATATTTTGCATTTTCTTGTAGGAACTCTACTGTTTTTCAGTCGAAGCTAGCTCGGATCGTCGCAAACGATCCCGGATGATTTCGGACGATCTTGTCGAGGAGCACAGATGATCTCGTACGATTGGAGGTGATCCTAACTATAGTCCATATTGGGGGCAATCAGAACCTAGAGTTTGCATTTCCTTCATCAAAAATCATATCTATGGAGATTACAACTTTGTGTGTTTTTGTATTGTAGAGTCTATATGCTTTTGAAAAATCACAATACCCAATGAAAATACATGCTTGAATTTTGGGATCAAGTTTATTTCTTGTCTCATCAAGAACGTGTGCATATGCAAGAGAACCAAAAACTTTGAAATGTTTTATATTTGGATTTTTTCCATACCATCCTTCATATGGAGTTATCCCATCTAAACTAGAAGTAGGACTCCTATTCAAAATGTAAAAACTTGTTCGAACAACATCAGCCCAATACATGTTACTTAGCTCCTTTGTTTGAAGCATTGATCTTACCATTTCTATAATAGTGTGGTTCTTCCTTTCAACCACACTATTTTGTTATGGGGTGTAGGCAGTAGTTAATTGCCTTTTGATCCCATAATATTTACAATATTTGAGAAATGCATTTGAATAAAACTCCACTGTATCAGTCCTTAATCTCTTTACAACATACTCACTTTGACTCTCTACATTATTTTTGAAATACTTGAAACATTTAAAAGCTTCATATTTAGTTTTCAAAAATAAATCCAACACATTCTAGAGAAATCATCAACGAAAGTGAGAAAGTAAGAATTGTTACCCAAGATTTTGGTATGCATTGGACCAAAAATGTCTGAATGTACCAATTGTAGTGGATGGCTTACTTTCCATGCTTTTTCTCTTGGAAAATTTATTCTTGAGTGCTTTCCCAAAACACATCCTTCACACACCTCCTTGTGCTCTTCAAATTTTGGTAATCCACACACCATAGCTTGTGAAGTCAACAACTTCAAGCTTGCAAAGTTAAGATGACCATATCTCAAGTGCCAAAGCACACTTGGATTTACTATGGCTACATTAGAAAGTTGGGAACTTCCTTCTTCCCCAAAATTAAGAGTAAATAACCTATTCTTTGTCATAGGTACTTGTGTAACAACTATATTACAATTGTTTTTGTCAAAAATTACACATTTTCCATATTAAAAAATAAGCTTATAGTTTGTAATTATTTGTCCAACACTAAGCAAATTATGTTGGAGTTTAGGGGTGTAATAGATATTGTTTACCTTCTTTGTGCCTTCTTTGGTTGGAACCTCCATGGCTCCCATGCCTTCAACTTGTAGTGCCTTGTCATATCCCAATTTGATCTTTGACTTATATGTAGAATCCATTGTAGCAAATAACTCCTCCTTGCCACTCATGATTTGAGAAACCAGTATCCAAAATCCAAGTTTTATTGAGATTTTGATCTGATTTTCCATATGCGAGGAACAAATTTGAAGAAGTTCCTTCCTCTTCTCCATAGTTTCCATATTGACCTCTCACTTCTTTAGAAGTATTGGACCAACAATATTTAGCAAAGTGACCAAGCTTACCACAATTGTAACATGCTTTCTTTGATTTGTCACCGCATCTTCCTCTTTCTTGGTTATCACCTCTTGATCTACCTCTTCCTCTTCCTTTACCTCTCATTTGACCTATTCCTTGTGCATTTCCATGAGTCTCACATTCCTTATATGAGAATACCTTTTTATCACCTCCAAAGCTTGATGATGTAGAACCCTGTAGTCTCTCTTCATGAGACATCAAAGAACCAATTAGTGCATCAAAAGTTAGAGTAGATAAATCTTTAGATTCCTCAATAATGATTGCAATATGATTCCACTTATGAAGAAGTGTTCTCAATAATTTCTTTACAACCACTTCAATTTTGATGTATTCTCCAAGGGTTTGCATTTTATTTACAAGGGCTTTCACTCTCACACAATAATCACCTACTCTTTCATCTTCTTGCATTTTGAGATTTTTAAAATCTCTCTTCAAGTTTTGAAGCCTCACTTGATTCACATGATTACTGCATTGATAGCTATCCTCCAAGGCACCCCAAGAATCTAATGCTGATGTGCAAGAAGTAATCCTTGTAAATATGCTTTTCTCCAAAGCTGCTTGGAGATGATAGAGGCAAAAGAGTTCTTCTTTTGGGTATCCTTCTTGTTGGTTTTATCTGCTACACTTATAATAGCCCAATCTATTGGTTCAGCGTAGCCTTCTTCAACTATATCCCATAGCCCTTTAGCTATGAGTAAGGTCTTCATCTTGATAGAACAATAATCATAATCCAGCCCATTAAACTCAAGAATGGGCAAATTATTATTGGCAGCCATGGAACTGTTTCTCTGTTCTCAAAATGAGCAACAAAAATAACTACAGGCCATTTTTTAATTTCAGTATGAGTGGCTTCTACAAAGTAAACTATTCCACATACAATCTTTCCAACCTTTAGAAATATTTTCTCTCTTCTATTTTAGAAGAAATGCTTCAGAGTGACAAAATAGAGCAATAATATCAATATTTGAGGCAATCAATCAGACTGACAACTCTTCTAAACAATGTCTCTCCTTATAAAATTTACAAATTCTTATCCAAATAATAAACTTGCTGTCTTATTTACAAGAATAGAAGAAAAAAAAACTAACCTTGCTGTCTTACTTACGTCAGTCTTGGCTCCTCAGTGCAGAACCATAACATATCTAATCATACAATAGATAGCACACAACAACTGGGAGCATTAGTACTCAACAACATGTCAACAAAAACACTATGACTCCAGAAAAATAAAAAAACTTTTCAATTCATATCCACCATTTATGACTCTATCTTATCACAACATCAAGTGTAAATTTACAAACACAGGTAAAGATATCCTGAAAATTGCCTTCGAAACCTCTCTTCTCCAGACAATTTCCTCACGGTTGTGCACAGTCAAATGAAAAATAAAACTGGCTTGTCTTCTAAAGCTTGTTCGCTTTCTCCATTTTGCACATATCACTCATTTTTTTGATAGCTTCTCGTTGTTTTTTATGCACACCTTATGGATAAATCAATGTAAATCAACATCGCATTTGCACCAATGACAAGACACATGATCAGACTGTATAATATACACCCCCACTTGCTGGTTTTGAGTTATTTTGGATTTTGCTTGTTTGTTTTTGCAATTAAATGATTGGTTTTGTTTGTTTAGTTTGAGGCATTGACTTGAATTTCATTCATAATGCAATAAGGAAACAAACATTTAAACAAATGATAAATTTGTAGTAAGGAGATGGAGATTTATTTATTTAATTTTCTAACCTGAAAGCACAGGTCTATATTTTCACAACAAACTAGAAATTACATAGTTGAAGCATTTATTTGCTCGTAACTCGATCACCGAAACTCCGATTCCTTCCCCGTAAAGTGTAGTTGTCTCTCCCAATGAAGCCACCCAAAATGTAACCTTAAAAAATGTGAATCCAAACCCAATTAATTGCTACATGCACCCCGAGGTTGCTACAAGCAATATGTACAACTGCTGAAGGGTTCGACCTTGCCTTGTAAATTGCCCAAAATGATTTGATGGGATATTTCCTTGTTGTGAGAAAATGACTCAATTCCATAAGCACCCATATGTTGTATGACCTACTCCAGTATTGCATCTATCACTCCAAAATCAATCAAAATGGCACTGAACCAGATGAAGTATAGCCAACAAAATATAACCCAGATGGTCAGTTCATCAACCTATATTAATTCAAAATTTGGCAAACCCTTGTCTACCTTTGTTAAGCTTAGATAATCTCTTTATGATGATAAATTCAATACCTGATCAGCTAGATATGGTCTCACACATCTGAAACTGATAATCTTGCTGAGAAATCCACTCCCAACAAGCCCTGTGTTCTTCTGGTGAAAACCCCTGAAAAACTTCTCCAAAAAACATAAATTCTTCCATGCCCAAATGAGCCTTAAAAATCCAATTTAAAGAGAACATCAAATTAGGGTTTGGGCACCCATTTTAGGTTTCCAAAATTCATTATTTTATAATTTTTAATTGATGTCTCTTAATGTCATTAAAGTGGTCACCCAAGTCCTAGACAAATAACTTTATGATTTTAAGTTATAATACTTTATAACTTAAAGTTATAACTTAACATTAAAACATGTCCCTTTCACTTTGCCTAGAAATCCTTTTCCAAGGTCAACACTTGCAAATGGTAGAATTATACCCTCTGAATGATGGGATTCCCACAAAGCTGAGTCCCTAACCAAAATTTTTAGCCTAGGGGACCCCTATGACTAGGCTAACAGGTCTTTGCTCTGTCTCCTACAGAGAAGGGGAAATTATAGTCTCCCCTCCTTGAAATTGCTTGTCCTCAAGCAATTGTAATCCTGGAGTTTGCAATAAAGCATCACCCTCCCAAGTGGCATCTTCCTCAGGTAAGTTCCTCCATTTCATCAAATACTATTTTATAGTTCTTCACATGAGGGTACGCTCTATCTGCCAAATTACTACCTTTGGAATTAATACCAACTTGCCCTCTTCATCCAAAGGTGGTAAATCTATCGAGGGTGTGACATTGTGTCCCAATGCCTTCTTGAGGTGTGATACATGGAACACATTATGTACTCTACTACTCTCAAGTAGCTTCAACTCATAAGATACCTCACCCACATACCGTGAGACTCTAAATGAGCCATAAAATCTAGGCATAAGCTTCTTAGCTCCACTCCTCTTCAGTGATGACTACCTAAATGGTTGTAGTCTTAGATA
This sequence comes from Wollemia nobilis, assembly GCA_028583015.1. NCBI lineage: Eukaryota > Viridiplantae > Streptophyta > Pinopsida > Araucariales > Araucariaceae > Wollemia > Wollemia nobilis. Next base: position 2,046,758 of record JAQPPZ010015413.1, read on the forward strand.
AAACATGTCACCTATCTCAAATGAGTGTTCAATCCTCTTCTGATAAGCATATTTAATTTGTTGCTCTTATGCTTTTTTGATGTTCTCTTGCTGTGAATGCATGATATCTTATGTCCCCTACAAAAAATCCTTGCCCCTAGGAACCCGAATGTCACCTAAAACCAAATCCATGAAGCTGTGTGCTTCATACCCGTACTATGCCATAAACAGTGACATATTAATCGACATGTGATAGGATGAATTGTAACAATATTATCCTAAATACAACCATCTAACCCATACCTTCTACTATGCTAACATGTAATTCCTCAGATATCCCTCAACCCATTTATTGACAATATCTGTCTGTTTGTCAGTCTGAGGATGATAACTCGTGCTTGGTGTCAGCTCTATCCCATACAATATGAATAGATCCTGTCAAAAGAGACTCATGAATTTACTATCTTGATCACTAACAATGGTCTTAGGTAAGCCATGCAGTCTGAATACCTCCCTAAAAAATATCTCAGCCACCTATGTTGTTGTGAACCCTGTGGTGATGGTGAAGAAATGAGCATACTTCGTGAGTCTGTCTACCATCACATATAAATAATCCTTCCCCTACACCTTGGGAAGTCCTGTAACAAAGTCCATGGATATGCTCTCCCACTTTTTTGAAGGAATGGAGAGTAGCTAAAGTAAACCCATAGGGAATGTATGATTGTATTTTTTTTTTGGCACATAGAACACTCTCAGATGTACTGCAATATATCATCCTTAAGCCCTCTCCAAGAAAACATTTCTCTAATCTACCTTTAGGTCTTATAGTAGCCAGGTTGTCCTGCCATAGGTGTATCATGTAGAAGTCTGAATATCTGTCTCTTGAACTTGGAATATGATGTGATCCAAATTTTGTCTTGATAGTAAATCACCTCATCCCTGACAACATACCTATCATCGTCCTATGTACCCTCCAAGATTCAACGAGAAAAATCATCTTTGGCATAATATGATATAAGCTTGGGCCTCCAATAACTCTGCCAATGAATACAAGTGGGGGCATCTAGACAGTGCATATGCCACCACATTCTTCTTCCATTTGATAAATTCAATATCAAAGTCATAGGCCTATATCTCACTGATCCACTTCATATAACTGTCATTGAGATCCTTCTAACTCAAAAAGTATCTGAGGCTATTGTGGTCAATTTTGACAATAAATCTCTGGCCCACCAAATACTATCTGTACTTAGCCAGCGTATGCATTATGGCTAGCATCTCTTGATCATACATCTAATAGTTGATATATCCTCCCCTTAGTTTCTGGCTCTCAAAGACTATTGGATGTTTTTTTGCATCAACACTGCTCCAATACCTTCACCTGATGCATCACACTCCGCCTCAAAAGGTTTGGTGTAGTCTGGAATGGCCAATACTAGATAGCTACTCATGAATTATTTGAATCTGTCAAACACCTGCTGTGCCCTATCTGACCACTGGAAAGCTTCATTTTTAGTAAGGTCTATAAAAGGTGCTGCCAATTGTGAAAATCCTTTGACAAATCTATGGTAAAAACCACACAACCCAAAAAAACCCTTGAGCTATGTAAGGGTGGTCAAATGCGGCCAACCAAATATAGCCTATATCTTCTCAAGGGCCATCCTAACTCCCTGAGCACTGATGATATGACCTAAGTATAACAACTTGGTCATCACAAACTTGCACTTAGTCTCTTTAGCAGAAAGATACTCTACCTCTAAAATACTCAACACCTCATCCAGATGCCTCAGGTGCTCCTCCCAGGCTGTGTATGAGAATGTCGTCAAAGAACACCAACATAAATCTCCTCAACTGCCTTTGAAAAATCCTATTCATGCAGGACTAAAATGTGGCAGGTGCATTGGTTAGCCCAAATGGCATAACCAAGAACTCAAAATGCCCATAGTGGCATCAAAAAGTAGTCTTCTCCACATCTGTCTCCCTCATCCAAATTTGATGATAGCCTGCTCTCAAATAAATCTTGGTAAAATAAAATGCACCATGCAACTCATCTAATAAATCATCTATGCATGGTATTGGATATCAATTTTTATTTTCTTTTTGTTCAACACCTGATTATCAATGCACCTATGCATAGTGCCATATTTTTTCTTTACTAAAACAACAGACGAAGCAAATGGGATCTTGCTTTTCCTGATTTGCCCCATGTCAATAAAATCATGGATGGTCTTCTCTATCTCATCCTTATGTCTCTTCATGTGTCGGTATGGAGTAATGATAATAGGGCTAGTAACTTACTCCAAATCGATGATATTATTAGCCCCTCTGTATGGTGGTACCCCTGGTGGTATGTTACTAAAAAAATTGCTATGTTTGGTAAGCAAAGCATGGATGTCTGGATGATAAGTTTGTTTATTCTCCTTTGTAGATGTAGGTAGGATAACATAGTGGGCTGCCCACTCAATATGATTATGTCTCATAAGCTTCTCCATCTGTTTGAAGGAAACTACTTGAGTTCCTCCTAATGTCATCTCTATCAACACTATTTATCGACCTTCAGATCTAAACTTCAATTCCATATTCTAGAAATTGAAGATAACATATCCCAACATATGCAACCACTGAATACCAAGTACCATGTCTAGATTCTTTGTTCTGACCACAAAGAAATCATCACATACCTTATAATTCCCCAATGCAATCTTCAACTGTGGCACCTTCCTGGTGCCAGTAATGGAGAATCCATCTATGATCATGACTTTGAATGTATCTACTTATACTGTCTCCAATACCCTTCCTGAAACCAACCCCTCATCAATAAAATTATGTGTGGCTCCAGTATCAATCAAAGTCACCACACATTGCCCCTTAATTACACCTCGTAACCATAAATATTGGGATCCCTGGATGATATGGAGGTGAGCTAGAGTATTACTCTCCTTTCTTGCTTGATCCTGGGTGGTTTCTTGTTCTTTTTCACCATCGTTGTCCTCACTATATGATTGCTGATCAAAATTTCTAGAATTACTATCATCATATGAATAATACTCTATCAGCTGCAAATTCCCCTTAAAATCATACTTATGCCCTAGGGACCAAGTTTTTTGGCATGTAAAACATAACCTCTTCTTTCAAAGTTCATGAAGGGTATTAGGATCTAGTTTTTTAAATGTTCCATTTTGTTGGTCAGTTTCCTTCTTGAATGGTTTTTGGTCCCTATATTTCTTGAAATTTTTGAATTCCTTGCCTTTGAACTGGCTTTTAGTCTTGGATGCTGTGACCTCCATGTCTCAAGCCTGTTTGATAGCATTGTGCAATGTGCCTGGGTTAAAGGCTTTGATCCAACCCCGTAACGACTCCATCAATCCATCCATGAACATGACTACTAACCGTCTCTCTGACATATTTGCAACCATGATGGATAGTCTCTGGAATTCTACTATGTAGGAGTCAACTGAACCCCACTACCTCAAATAAGTTAACTACTTGAACTCCAACTCCTGTTCATTTTTATCAAACCCCTATTGGAGTCTCTCTATGAACTCAACATAAGTATTCACTCGGTCATGTCATAGAGTGTTCATACCGTGATGCCGCCAATCGTGAGAAACACCCTCCAAATATAATGTACAAAATTTTATGGCATCATCTTCAGTCACCTGGTTCAACTACAAATACGTGTCCATATTCTGGACCCAAGCCTTGGTTGTCATTTTTCCAGATGCATCAAAGAAAGGAATATGGATTTTTCTAATCTTTTTTTGAATCTCTTGGCATCCATGTGGCATATGTTGCACAAGTTCTCCTTGACCCTGTTGTCCCTGTTGTCCATGATGAATAGGCCTTCCCCTATTCCTAGGAGTTTGTCTATTTTTGGTATCCATAAATTATTGAAATGATATAAGGGTATGAAAGTATGGGCCAAGCTCATACCATTCCTATATGTACTATCTATACTGGTCTACCATTGTCGGCTCTAGATCTTCCTCAATTGGTTGAGGAACAATTGGTTCTGGATGTGGTAAAAATATTGGCATGAATGGCCTCAAGCTACTAACTCTTTCTATCCTGGTAGGTGTACCTCCTCTATTGGCCATCGACTCATCATTACCTGCTTATTATACTATGTTAGTTCATTTATTCTATAGATTTTGTGCATTGTTCACCAGTATGTTAATCCCATGTACCTGTTGTGTCATTAACCCAAAAAACTGATCGAAACTATGACACATTTGATGTTGTGTCTGTGTAATATCATCAGCCATTTTCCTTTCTATTTCATCTTGATTGATTCTATCCCCCATGGCAAATGATGAATATGAGTCTACAGATATACCCAAAATCATAGTAATCCTTTGTCTTGGAGGTGGTTTAGGCCGCTGCTTATATCTAAACTGCCAATCCAATTTGTTTTGCTCTATTTTTTTCTTTTCTCTTTCGTAGGCACATTTGTCTCTTTCAATCATGTAATGATGACTCATAGGCTGGCAGGAAAAGTGGCTCTGATACCACTATAATATACATGCCCACTTGCTGGTTCTGAGTTATTTTAGTTTGTGCTTGTTTGTTTTTACAATGAAATGATTGGTTTTGCTTGTTTAGTTTGAGGAATTAACTTGAATTTCATTCATAATGTAATAAGGAAATAAACATTTGAACAAATGATAAATTTACAGTAAGGAGATGGAGATTTATTTATTTAATTTTTTGACCTAAAAGCACATGTCTATATTTGCACAACAAACTAAAAATTACACAGCTAAAGCATTCATTTGCTCGTAACTCAATCACCGAAACTCCAATTCCTTCCCCATAAAGTGTAGTTATCTCTCCCAATGAAGCCACCCAAAATGTAACCTTAAAAAATGTGAATCCAAGCCCAATTAATTGCTGCATGCACCTCGAGGTTGCTGTAGGAAAGATGTACGACTACTGAAGGGTTCAACCTTGCCTTGTAAATTACCCAAAATGATTTGATGGGATATTTCCCTGCTGTGAGAAAATGACTTGATTCCCTAAGCACCCATATGTTGTATGAACTACTCCAGTATTGCATCTATCACTCCAAAATTAATCAAAATGGCACTGACCTAGATGAATTATAGCCAAAATAATATAACCCAGATGGTCAATTCATCAACCTAGATGAATTAAAAATTTGGCAAACCCTTGCCTACCTCTGTTAAGCTTAGATAATCTCTCTGTGTTAATAAATTCAATCCCTGATTAGCTAGATATGGTCTCACACATCTAAAACTAATAATCCTATTGAGAAATCCACTCCCAACAAGCCCTGTGATCTTCTGGTGAAAACCCCTGAAAAACTTCTCCAAAAAATATAAATTCTTCCATGCCCAAATGAGCCTCAAAAAGCCAATTTAAAGAGAACATCAAATTAGGGTTTGGACGCCCATTTTAGGTTTCCAAAAGTCATTATTTTATAATTTTTAATTGATGTCTCTTAATGTCATTAAATTGGTCATCCAAGTCCTAGACAAATAACTTTATGATTTTAAGTTATAACACTTTATAACTTAAAGTTATAACTTAACATTAAAACATGTCCCCTTTCACTTTGCCTAGAAACCCTTTTCCAAGGTCAACACTTGCAAATGGTAGAATTATACCCTTTGAATGTTGGGATTCTCACCAAGCTGAGTACCTAACCAAACTGTTTAGCCTAGGAGACCTCTATGACTAGTCTAACAGGTCTCTACTCCATCTACTACAGAGAAGGGGATATTACAGCCCGCTAAAGATATTTGCTGAAGATGCAATTACAACACATTTCTAATTAGTAGGTTAACCAGCCAAACGTGGTATTCACGCCCAATATTTCTCTCCACAATGTGGCCTTCTTTCATGCAAATCATAGTGCCTTTGATTGAATTGCACGTAAATTATAGTAACTCTCACGCTGATAAAAAAATAACTTTCAATAACTCTCACATGGTTTCACCAGTGTGCCTGATGTCTCTAGCACAAGTCTCGTAGTACATACATCTCTAGTACAGGTCTTGCAGTATGTACGTATCCAACGTAGGTCTCGTAGTACGTGTTGCTGGTTACAACAATTACATACCTCTAAATAGCATCAAGACATTCATTTCTTAAATCCTAGCATTCTCAAACACTCAAAAAAATTGTGTTTCCAGCCCTTCGTTGCAGCTTTCAATGCAATTTTACACCACGAACCAAATATCTCTACGAACTAGATCTCTCCACACTACAAAATACTCCTGGTAGACTGAACTCACAACTGGTGTGATGGGAAATCCAAAGATGTGGAGAATTTTCCTATCACTTTGATACCACAATGAAATCTTATATTCATTATAATTTGCTTGCACGAGTTTACAATATATATAGTTTAGAGAGAAACCAAATTGAGCTCAAAATAGTTGGAGCTCCATAATTTTTCATAAACCTAATCTATTATTATGATCTTACTCTAAACATAGAATTGGTCTAGCTACTACCTATATGCTCCCAACATAGAACAAGAAAGATGCTAATCAATCTTAGCTACGTAGGAATACAAATATGCGAACCAAACTATCAAAGTCCAACAATACAGGGTGTACAATAGAATATAATGGTGATGATCCTCATCAAAGATAAAAATCTAGAAACAATGACGAGATGGTTTGATCAAGCAACACATAGAGAAATGATGTTGAAAGAGAAAAGTGAATAATAACCAAGAAATATCAATGATACCCCATAGTAGCACATACATATGATTAAGAAGTGATTGAGATCACCGATAGATGTGAAGGTATCCGATTAATAAGAGGACTTATTTATGTCGAATGAGACACGAGTGAGTAAATAGAAGAAATTTCATCATAGATCAAGCGACCATTTGTACAAAAGCATTGCCATAAACATTTGTCAACAAAAGGTGTTAAAATAGTTATAAATTTTATATACTTAACTATTACTAATGATTTATTAAAGTTTCATTAGAATGCTCGATAAAAGATGTAAAACGAAGGATTTCGATTGGAAAATCTATTTTGAATTTCTTTATGAAACAGATTGAATGAATTAAAAACCAAATATTATAATATTATAAATATCCAAAAGAAAGGCAGAAAGAGGGGTCAAACATTTTGCAGAATGGAGAAAGAATAAAGGATTCAATGGAGTAAAAGTGGAGAGTAGGAGAAGATTACAGGGTTTGGAATAACATATATTTGTAGAGTTTTATTGTAAGATCCAACTATTATATCAAATTATTTTGATTTAAATATGCGTGAATATGGTATTTAATTTTCAATAAAATGATTTGATATAGTTCTTTTAAATTAAATTTTCATTGAAGATTGCACCATTTTTATTGTTTTATTGTGTGATTTCTGGTAGGCATAAATTTGGTTTTAAAGTTTCTGCATATTCCATTCAATAGTTGTTTTGTCTGAGATTTAGTTTATTTCCTCACTTTAAACCTTTTTTGAAATTTATTTCATATTAAATTTGCAGGCATTTAACCTAGTTTAATTTTATAAAGTTTAACTTTATAGCTAGGTTTAAATAAATTTATTATTCAAATATTAAATTTAATTAATATTTGAATAAATAAATTTATTGAGGATAAATGATTATTTGGGTTCCAAATTTAATTTTATAAAGTTGAGAATTCCAAATTGATATCTATTTACATTAAAGAGTTTGGATTTATTATAGTTTTGTTTAATTTATCTAAAGATCCAAACCTTACATTTGAGGCTTATATTTATTCTTAAATATTTAATTCAATAAATATTTGAGAAATAAATATCACAGAAAGGAAATTTTTATGAACTTTATGTTAGTATTATAAAATTTAAAAGTTCATAGACAAGATTTATATTAAACCCTATTTTTCATAATTATTAAGGTTCAAAATCTTATAATTTGGGTTTAATCATTATTACATTATGATTATTGGGATTCCAACTTTAATTTCATAAAGAATTCATGATTGATATCTATTTACATTAAAGAGTTTGGTTTATTATAATTTTATTTCAAATTATCAAAGGATCCAAACTTTACATTTAAGATTCATATTTATCCTCAAATATTTAATTCAATAAATATTTGAGAAATAAATATTATGGGAGGATATTTTTATGAACTTTATTTTCATATCATAAAATTTAAAAGTTCATAGACAAGATTTATATTAAACCCTATTTTTCATAATTATTAAGGTTCAAAACCTTATAATTTGGGTTTAATCATTATTACATTTGTTCATTCTTCAAATATTTCAATTTCAATTTCATATTTGGATGAGAAAATATTTACATTAAATAAACCTTAAATTTTGAATATTATAAAGTTCATACTTTTAATTAAGGTCCATATTTAATCAATTTTATTAAAGTTTCATAAACTTTGATTTTTATTAAAGTTGATTGAATTTTAATGTTAATTAAAATGCTAGATTAACATCTATTTCAAAATCACTTGAAGCATTTTAATTAAATTGTTGTTTTGAGGTTATAGAATAAGTTTGCATAAGTTTTCAAGATTAAAATCAAAAGGTAAATTTATCTATTATTTCTTAGAGAGAGAATTTGATTAAAATATACTTAACACATGATGAATTTAAAGTTTATTACTTGAGTTCTAGGCCCCTTGTTATCAATTACTTACAAAATATTGAGATTGTTCAAGCACTTATTTTAGCACATATGCATGATACCTAAAAATATTAAGTGAAGAACCTTGGAGAAATATGTTTTCTTTGCAAGAGAGGATTTCGATCCTAACTATCGGGTGATTTTGTGTTTGGACAAAATCACACCTCAACATGAAGGAGGCTTTGTAGGTGGGACCTTTTGATCACTTTTTCTCTTCTTGGGTGGGCTTGCTGGTACTTGGAGGTTGTTTTGAACCTCCTGCTCTTCATCATCTTCCTCACTTCACTCGAGGCTAGTCATATCCAACTTCCTTAAGACTTTAGGAGTGAGGTCTTCTCCATCCTTCTTCTTATTGGCCTTGAAGTTGGTGTCAAACTTGGTGAGAATTCCCCATATTATATTTCGGGGAATGATTGCTTGATATCATTTCACTCACACCACATAATCCACCATTGCTCAATCTTATTTTTTTCCCATTTTCTCTATCAAATTATATCCTAGATCAAAGAGGATTTTTCTACTGAGTGGGATCCTTCTTGGGTTAAATACATTCTCATATTAATAATAGACCATCCAAAATGGTTGCTTATGCATTTGAAGTCTAGTTAGAGGTATTATTTTATCCTCCAATAGCTTTTTGTAGTTCAAAACCTCTTCATTAGCCTCATTCTTTTCATGTTTGAACTATCATAGCCTTGTATTATCTTGAAGACTATCTTGCACAGTATGATCAGGATCGTAATGCCATCTGAGTGGTACCACTGGGAGACCCAAGACAAACAATTTATCATCAAGATTTTAAAATTGAACATCCTCATTTTTAGGCAAAAGGATGGGTTTGAATAATACTGTCTATGGGAATATTACTTTATTTTTGGCTCCAATCCCCCATTTATCTTCAATGAAATAGATCTACTGAATACTTCCATATTGAAGGTCCAATCCATCATGTAGAATGGAAGAAAATATGGGAACTTTGAGAATCTATATAGTCGAATGCATGTTCCCTCCTCTAGGAAGCACTAGTCTTTGATATCTTGAGTGCTAGTTCTTAAGAAATCCACCACCTTGCTCAACAATCGTAGATAGGCCTGGTAATTGCATGTGAGTAGGACCCAAAAAGCACCTATTGAATTCCAAATAGAAGCTACTCCTCTTGAGTGCTTGTGTCTATTCTACCACTCGATGCATGTGTTCCTTCTCATCTCTGTATTGGATTTGCCTAGTGTGTCTATCGTGGTGCATGTTGAAGAAAAATAGCCAGGCCAAGTGTGACACATATCAAAATTCTTTGCTTTCTCTACTTTGATAGTCTGCAAATTGCTTTTGTATATTCTTGGACAAGAAATATACCTAGTCAAACCTTATGGACTTGAAGGATCAGGAAATAGCGTACGCCATCACCATTTTATGTGGATGCACATCCTCGTTTGATGGGAGACCCAAAAAGGCAGTCAACAAGGACAATATGGGGCAAACTCCTTTGAACTCCTTTATTGATTGGGTGTTGTCCACAAAGTCATCTGGTAATTTGCCAAGGGCTTGATTCACCCACTATTTAGGGTCATCCTTGAGCAGTTGATTTCCCTATTCGTCTATGTCTATGGTAGTAAATCACAGATTCACATTACCTTGAGGCTCGTGGGTAAAGGTGGATTTGGGAAAGAATACCTCCCAAATGGTGCTAGAATTTATGTGAAAAAACACTTGCCCTTTTGCATTTCATACTGCACCAGTGGTTGCATCATAGCATTATGCAATGGTGTGAACAAGCTCAGGACCAGGGTGAATAAGGAACAACATATATACGTTGAGTTGACTTCTCTAAGAGAGGTCCACTGGACTGTCGTTGGAGGGTTTGGCCATCAAGATTATCATAACTTCATGAGTGATTCTTATCTTACCCTTGATGGTTATCTTTGTGTTACTGAGCCCATCATATGAGTCCTCTAGCTTATTTTCTGCTCTTGTCCTCATCATTTTTTAGAATTGAAATTATTTTTTACAGGAGCTCTTTTCTTTAGAGATGGGCAGTCACCAAAAGTGGGGAGTCTACCTTGATTTTGACTTTCCATAAAGTTGTTGATGTTACTTCAAACATTGTATTAAGAATCCAAAAAGCAAAAAGGGGTAAAACAACCTACCTACTCCCTATTTTATAACACTTGATTAGAGATGCAATCAGGACACTCATCATGACCGTTAGAGGGAATTTGCTCAAACTGAGGCATTTTTTTTGGAAATAAGTTTCTTTTCGATAGTAAATCCCTTTGGATTTCCCTTGGAAGGTGAGGAAATAACCAATGAGGTGGTTGTACATACTACTTTTTTTAGTCCAACACGATGAGATTTGGGTATTGCTCTCAAATTAAGATTTTTTTAATTATCGTGCCATCATGATTTCACTAGAGTTTCATTGGATGCAAGCAAATTAGATTCAATATCTACTAGTTATGATAGCTTATCGCTTGTATTGGATGATGTACCCCTTACTCACATTGGCCTAAGAAATAACATCGATGTGTTCACCCGAGGTGCATTCATCTTGCAAGTTCTTGCTTCTCAAGCCACTATATTTTCAACACTCGTGGTATGTGAACCATCCTGTCTGTTTGGTGATAATTAAAACATGCCACTATTATCAAAATGATGATTTATATTCTCCACCCCTCTTATTAATGGAATACTACACTAATTGGATCAAGAAAAGGTGCTTCTAACACATGATTGACATGATGTAGGATTCATACATGTCTATTTTTGGGGGGTGGTTGGACAATTGGCTTTTTGGCAGGCTCAAGTGTAAATATTTGCGATAGAACTTTAGGGTTTTTGGAAAGCACACTGCACCCCAAAAGTCTATCCATATATTAATTATGGTAGAAATTTATGTGAGGGTGAGGATTTCTGGCATCATCCACCCTATCACTGGCTTAATTTTTTTGTCCTGCCCATTCGCTACCACTCCATCGGGGTGGTACTTTTAGATTTTGTTGGGGCTCTTAGCTTCTCATTTCTCAACCTATGGTGGGTGGGGTTTTAGGATTAGTAGATTATGATATTTTCCACAATTGCTCCACCCTACCCAAATTTTATCAACTTTTTTACCTTAGCCTTACAGATCTTCTGAGGAATTTTTATTGATGCATCTTCAGTTGTACTGATAACTTATCATCTAGACTAGGTGCATACTTGGATCAAAGAGACACTATGATGTATGATAAGAAATTTATATACTCTAAAATATTTATACAACAACACTAAAAGGAAATAAATAACAAGAGAAAGGAATATATACATGTATATACAACCTAGGCCATGATTCAGACTAAGCATAATGCTCAAGATACTGACCATTTATAGGAATTAGGAGCAGTATTCCTTCCAAATCCTATAGCTAATATACATTTGAATGCTTAAATTTTTTGATGAAATACAAGCTTGAACAAAAAGAGTCAAACTTATCATGAACACCTAGTTTTTCCTGGTTAGCCTCCCATTTTAGGATAAGATCACCTTCAAAAAATATCTTTGGTGTGGCTTTCTTATCAAACCAACATTTGATAACCTCTTGATGATGAAATAGGTTCTGGTATGCCTTCTCACATTCTTCTTCTAGTTGCATCAGCTGTACCAGTATTTTATCCATGGTTGAAAAGTCCTCTACCTCTATTTTGCTCATGAATTTGAGAGCTAGGAGCTCCATATTGATAGGGATAATTGTCTTCTTTTCATAGACTAGGGCATAAGGTGATGTTTTCAATGGTTTCTTAGGTGTGATTCTGTCCACCCATAGCGCTTGATCAAGGAGGAGGTGCTAGGTTCTGGGATTGTGCTCTATGCTTTGCTTGATTATTATTAATAATTTTTTGTTATTAGCCTCCACCAAACAATTTTCCTGTGGGTAATAGTTTCAATATACATTATAGTAGACACCATATCTTCTAGAAAAGTACATGGTTTTGTCACCTATGAAGTGCATACCATTAAAAGATACAATGATGGCAAGGACCCCAAACCTGGTTATTAACCTTTCTAAGAAATCAATCACCGTTTGTTGATCAACATGCTTTGTGACTTCCACTTCAATCCATTTTGTGAAGTAGTCATTTGTCGTGAGGATATATTTATGATTGACTAATGAATTTTGATTGATGACACCAATGAAATACAATCCCCACTACTGAAATGACTCTTCCAATACTATTTGCTATAAAGGCATGGTGTAGCGACCCCGAGAACGCACACATCAATCCCTTTTCTAAAAACCCTACTTGCAATTCTATTTAAAATACCAAAGATAAAATGGAAAGACAAGAGGAAAAAGCATATAACATGAAATAACAAAAGATGGATCTCTTTATTGATATTGAACCCCAGTTACATGTCGGTCCCTCATACAGATACCCATTTTGATACTCTAAATTATAAATAGGCAAGAAGTGCCCCTTCTGTGAAGAGGTGGTGCGCTTATAAAAGCTTCCTAGTTTCACACATGGAAATGTATGAGGGCTTACATATGCCTCCTAGGTCTATTTCCTAGAGGGATCCTTTTTTCTCTCATATGTTGTAATCTTCGTTCGATGTACCTATGGCCCTACAAGTAATGAAACAACAACACACATTTAGGTGTCCAAGATTGCCTCCCTGGATGATGTTGTTAGTAATAAAAGAATATAATGGAAATATGATAAAAATATGCCATGAAATAATGTAAATATATGATAATGATATAAGAAAACATAATAAAATATGCTATCTATTTAAGCTAAGCCTACGGGCCACTGTCCAAGACAACAGTCGCTAAAGTAAACCTTGCCCTCTTTGCCCCAAATCTATGGGTCAAAGACTATAATCCGATGTTGAAATAGTAGGTGTTATGCTCTTCAATTCGTCAGAGCTCTGCCATACACGTGATCTCAAAGAGAACTCTCCAAGTCTCAAAAGCTCTCCTCAAGAATATGTCTCTCTCTATGAAATGATCTTATGTATATCTCTTATGATAAAAGATACCAGATCTTTGGATATCTAATTCTCTATGTCTTGGTGCTCTTAGGCTTGCACCTTTTATAGTGTGAAACCCTAGGTCTATTTCTAGGCCCTAGAAATGAATTTCTCATGCGTAGTGCAAGTTAGCATGAGAAGCTTTTGTTCATTGCCTATATTTGAAGGCTAGTTAACTAAAATATAACTGCCCACTTGGGTCTTCTATGCAAACTGTTCGTTAGCATGAGAAGCTTTTGTCCTTTGTTTATGCTTGGAGGTCAGTTAACTTAAGTCTAAATGTAGAATCAAACCTCCCATGTGAAATGGTCATGAAAAGTAATGCAAAGTCACTCTCGCTCACCTTTATTGCATGCAGACTACCACTTCCATCCGATATTGGGCCTATCTATCAGCAAATTTCTTATTATGTCTTAGCTACTATTGTCTGTAGTGGCTAAGATCTGGCCGCTATCATCTATAGTAGCTAAGGTCTGGCCGCTCTAGGATTGAGTGGCTAGAATCTGGTCGCTCTTGGCTTGAGCGACCAAGCTTGAATGGCTTGAAAAGGCCCCAAATGAGTGGTGAGAACCACTGTTGATGCTTGGAAAGTCCAAGATTATGTCTTATGATCTTATGAGTGTGTCTATGTACATAGCTCCCCTAAGTATGACATGATTTAGGTGTCTAAAAATTTCTCTTTTTGCGATGCGCTGTGTGGAAAACACAACGCTGAGCAAAAAAGTAGACTAATCTGCTTGTAGGGTATATGGTGATCAAAGGTCTGATCAGGTTGGATGGCCCAATTATGCAAGATGGTACACATTCCTTGAATAATTGCCTCAACATCTGGAGGACTTAGCTGAGTGGCTTTTGCATGTTAAACTGCACTCATTCCTCAAACTCAATCGGGTAGCTTCAACTACTACAACAATTCTGATCGGTAGGAGATCTACAATTGAAGATGTCATGTCTGCTTACGTTCCCAAAAAACAAAGGAAATTTGTGATTATTGTATGTAATGATTCATAGGAAGAATACAATTTTGCTATGATCGAGTGATATTTTGTTGATTTTGATTATGATTATGTTGAAGTTTTGAACTACCTCTTCACACAATGAATTGGTGAAGAAATGACAATGATTGAAGTGATAAGTCGCTTGACAAATATGACTAATCTAGTTCCTTTATAACATTTGTTACTTTTAATGGGCAATCCCATATTCAAGTGTGATTCCAATTGCTTATGATAATCATCCATCCCTATCCCGAGGAGCGGTCTAGCTATCAATAGCCTTCTTAGGGAGTTAGGATGAGTGATTCTGTTCATGCCTAGATTGTATCACTTTGACTTAATGTTTTTGATGTCATAGAGGAATTAGAATGACCCCTTCACACCCGTGGAGAAGTCCAACCATCTTGATCTTCTTCGGGTTTGAAGGGTGATATATCGTAATTCCAAAATGAGTTGCTTTTGCCCCAAGTGGCCTTATGGTTGTCTACTCATCTCACCGAAATACATGGAGTGCAAGTCATTGCAATAACCGAGTGGATAGAGTAGGTAACTAGATACGAGGCCTGCTTGAGATTGTGATTTTATGTGATTTTTTTGTTATTTTGAACATTCTAATGATCCTAAAGCACCAAAGCGTGTTTATTTGTTATTTTTTTATTCCCTCATGGAAGGAACTGCTTTACTTTGATCTGTGGGCCTGGCTGTTGTCAGGTCCAAAAACCTCTGAGTTCCTCCTTGTGGCCACTGTCGCCTTGAGCGACCAAAAATCTTGAGCCACTGACATCATCAGTGGCCAAGGCATAATTAAGGAAATATAAAATTTGTAATTTCTAGGGTTTGAACTACCATTTTCACTATTGAAGATTCATTTTTAGAGCTTTGGTGTAGTGGCCACGGTTGCAACTTTGAAACTTGCTGGTGCTAAAGACATGGCTGCACGGGGTGAGACATTAGCTTTTGGAGGAGACAAAGCTTCTCAAGTATTTCTCTTCAAAACCCTAGCTCTCTTTTCTTTGTCTAAGTAAAATTGAACTTCACTAAGTAATGAGCAAAATGAACCTCACTAAACCTGCTGGCAATGAACAAACTCCATAATTAGGCTTAGGTTCCCTTTTGATATGGTGGGTTAGTCCCTAATTTTGCTATCTGTTAGTGGCTTCTGCCCAGGGTTTTTCATTTTTTTTTCATTATTCACCTATTGTCGCCATTTTGGGTATTTTGAATTTAGCCTAGTTTTGATGCTTGGGTAGGGGATTTGCTTTCCATTTTCTTGTTTTTCCCTCCCTCTATTATTTTGTTAAATTTGTAATTTTTTATTTTATTTTATGGCCAAGGGTTCATAGGTTTGCCATGCTGCCCCTTGGCCGCTGTCGCTCAGAATGGCCGGCTCTGAGCTGCTGTCACTCAAAGCGGCCAAGCTTGAATTCCAATGATAAAAAATTTAATCATTGGCCCTTGGCCGCTTTTGCCTCCAGTGGCCAAGTTTCAGCTGTTGTAGGCAACAACAGCTAAATCTTGAGCCTTGTTTTTTTTTGCATTTTGTGTATTGATTTTTATGATTTTTTTGACTTTTGAATTTTTTCTTTGCTTGATTAGGTGCAATTTATTCTTCTTTTGCTTAGATTTAGAGTAACTCATACTATTTTGCATCATTTTCATGTTTATTGTGAATCATGCCTTATATGCGCTATAGTTATGTTTTGTCTTTCTTTTTCTTTGTTTATATCCTCACTGCTTGGGCTCGGGACCCGATGCTCCTGCTCGAATTGCTTCCTAGATTTGATGACACTGACTAGGAGTGGTTCAAGGCCCGTGGGCTACAGTATGTCATCAGGTTGCCCCAAATTATGGTCGATCAAGCTTATCTTATGGCCTTAGCCCATCGTTGGGACCCACAAACCAACACCTTCCACATTCCACCTGGTGAGATGACTATCACACCAAAGGATGTTTACAGGATCTTTCGGATCCCATTTGATGGGGTGCCCATTGTTTCATCGACCACTAATGATCAGATGGTCGTCTATGCTTGGGTGTTTAGAGCATGCTCTGCACAAACCCTCTAAGAGATTGGGTTCGGGGAGTATCTATCAAGGCTTGGTATGATGCTCAAGTTTTTACAATGAGGTATTTCATGTTGTTGATGGTGATCAAAAACGTTCTTATCCAAAAATGCTCAAGTTTGAGGTTCCCTTGGAACCTCCTGGCGATGGTGCAGGACCTACTAGATAGCGAGGAGCCTATCATATAGGCATGGGGTAGATTGCTATTGGCTCAGTGTTATGATGAGTTATACCACATCTGTTGATGGGGATATGTCAGCATTGCTTGAAGTTTTCTCTTACAGGTTTGGGAATGGAAGCACATTAAGGCAGATTGCCCTAAGGGGCTCTCAACTGAGATTATAGCTATTGAGGCTTGGACATAGTGCTATGCTGCCAGATGGACTTGAGAGCACGAGGAGCATAAGAGCCATACTTTTGCAAGGGAGCTATCCCACTATACTGATGCTTTCACCAGATTGTTGGCTAAAGATGTCATGTGGTGGCCTTACTATGAGTGTCCTGTTTGGGATGATGAAGCTAGATTTACTTCCAATACATGACACGAGTGATGGCTCGTTGACCATAATATTTCCATCCAAGAGTATTTCTTCTACTCTTGAGTTCTTTGTCAGTATGGATTGCAGTAGGATGTGCCCTTGATACCATTCTTATATAGGTAGCTCACAGTAGAGGACCTACCTCCATGATAGGTCACAAAGCTTGCAGATGAGGAGGATGCCCCAATTGTAGACCCTATAGTGGCTGGTGGAGTTACAAAGGCCTAATCTTAGTGGTGGGGTGATCGTATGTGGCATGGCATCGATAGCCTAAGGTGCAAGGATGATGGTGGGGGTGATTGCATAGATCCAACATGTCACAAGGTTTGAGCTAGGACCGAGGGATGGGGCTAGTCGACAGAGCAGGTGGTAGTAGAGGATCCTAACATTCTTGAGGAGGAGGAGTTAGAGCTCAAGGAGAGAGACTCTCCTCTAAGATCATAGTTACATGAGGTTGAGGCTGAGCTCCAGGCCACTAAGATCTAGGTATAATGACAAGATGCTACCATTGAGTAGCTCTCAGCACATATACAAGATTTGCAGGCTACTATTGGGGGTGGCGATATAGGATGTAGTTTGTTGTTCCTCGTTCTACACCATAGGAGGTTCTCAGGGGAAAATGTGGGACAACTTTAGTATTTTTTGGATGATCATGAGGAGTGGATATGGGGACTTACGGATCATGTCACCATCGTTCAGATGCAGCTTAAGAGGCACAAGATTGTCCTTAAGGATCCAGCAGGTGTAGGTGGTTTGCAAGTCAACGGGTGCTCTACCTCGGGGCAGTCTTCCACCCATCCTAGCTAGTGGACCCAAAATCAAACAAAGAGACCAATAGGCTCACATCACTTGAATCACGACACCACCACAAGGGGAGGTGGCACTGGAGGAGATGGTGTAGGGGGCTCATGCCTAAAATTTGATTGATGCTCTACTTGGTTCTTGATCCATTTTTGAGGTTGACTGACCTACATGACTATAGCCCATGAGCATTTTGTATATCCATTGGACTTGACACACATTATTTTATGATAGATTTGCTTTTTATGACTTATTATGTGTATCATTTATTGCTCATGCTTTTTTTATTATTTTATTTTATGATATGATGCGATGATGATATTATGATGATTTGATGAATATGCTAGATGATAGATGATATTTGAAGATGCTTAGATGGATGTGTAGATGCTTATATGTTTTGATGATATGATGCAATGTATTTTGATGATTAATGATGAATTTATGATTTCATATGCAAATGGATATTTCCTATGTGCTTTATCATGTGCTTTGTGGATTTAATGACTTGTTTTTGTGGATGCGATGTTTTTGTTAAATGCATGTTTAATTTTTTCTTTAATTATATGCATCTAAATTATGTGGTGGAATGGTATAAATGAACCTGTATGCTCTAATCACTTAAAACATACGGAATGCATATGACATTGACAATCTTAATGGGTGATACCACAAAAAGTAAAAAAATAATCATGAATTTAAATAATCACTCCTATTATAAGAATTGATCAAGTATTCATATATGAGATGTAATGGTGTGAGATGTATTTTATTAATAAGTTTCTATAAATTAAAAGATATAAAGTATTCAATGGCCGTCTATATACTATTTCTAATATATATGTGGTATCTATCCTACTATGTTGATACCCCCTAATTTATAGAATCTTATAATTAAAAGTGATGGTGTGAATGTTGTTATGATTTGTTGCTATGTAAGAATTTTTGGGGCTTTCGGAGATTCAATCGCTCTAGTTCCCCTATCAACAACTATCTAATTACCACTTAGAATTTTAAAAAATAAGGCTTTTACCATGGACTTGGTTTTTCATGATCTTTGTGTGTGCATGTGATTGTATATTTTGAGGTAGAACTCAAGAATTTCCTTCGATGTCAAGCGGGATTCTTTCAGCCCATTGCTAAGGTCAGGGATCCTCAAGTGTTCATATCATCCTTATGTTGGACTTAGTTGGACTATACCACTAGGCAATATTTGGTTACCTAATCTAGCTCATCCACATTCAAACATTGGTCTACACAAATGCATGAAGCAGTTGTGGTAGACATCATCATCCGTAAGGATTTCTCCTTCCGGTTTTGTACAATGCTAAGAATTCCAGGGATTCAAGATTTATTCCCTTCTTTTTGGCTTTGGATTTTTGCTCATATGTAGTGATGAAAATCATTGTTTATTTTGATTTGATTTTTCTTTGAGCGAGGATTTTTGTAGTGATGATAATCCCCTTTTATTTTGCTCATTCATAGTGATGAAAATCACTGTTTATTTTTGACTGATTTTTTTGAGCTTGATTTTTTTGTAATTTCTAAATTTATGCTTTGTGTATCGGATTTTTGCTTTGAAATGTGGACTGTATGCTTGGCCTTTTGAATGTGTACTTTGCTTTGGGATTTTACTTATTTTTATTTAATCAAGGGATTTGGATTGGGTAAAGCTTGTCCTTTTGCCAATTCTTAGCACCTTTAAACTGGTTGCACAGGGGGATAAGCAAGGATAATCCTTTTTGCTTGAGGTAACCTAGACCGCTTTGCAACTTTCATATTTCCCTTGTCCTAGCTAGGATTTTAGTGTTTCAATTAGTGACGGGATCTTTAATATCCAAGGCTTTATCACAGCTAGGCCTTACCTTCTACTAATCAAAGTTGTTTTCCTCAAAAGTTGATAAGATCACTAGGTGTGGTTGTCTAACCAAAAAGCCTTATTATATTATATATAGCAAAAAATAATGGTTGTGTTAAAAAACACAATTACACACATGTGGATGGAGGTATGGATATGAATGACTTGTGCGAAAAATTGTGGTATCACTTTTAAGGCTCTCATGACTTATACAATTGTAATGTATGTGAAAATGCAATGCAATGATGTGGATGCAAAATATGAAGTGCAATTGTTTTTGTATTTTTGATTTTATGTTGTTTTTGTATTTTTGATTAATTTGACCAAAGGGCTTATTATGCCTTTGGGGTTTTTGTTATTGATTTTGACCAAGCGGTTTGAACTACCCTTGGATATTTTGATTTTATGGGATTTGACCAAGCGGTTTGAATTACCCAAGGAGCCTTTTTGAATTGATTTTGACCAAGTGGTATGAACTACCCTTGGAGCCTTTGAATTGATTTTCAACCAAATGGTATCAATTACCCTTGGAGCTTTTTGATTGATTTTTGACAAAGTGGTATGAATTATCCTTGGAGCCTTTGAATTGATTTTCGACCAAGCAGTATGAATTACCCTTGGAGCCTTTGGATTGATTTTTGACCAAGCGACATGAATTACCCTTGGAGCTTTTTGATTGTATTGGTTTTGACCAAGCGGTATGAATTACCCTTGGAGCCTTTTGTATTGATTTTTGACCAAGCGGCATGAATTACCCTTGGAGCCTTTGAATTGAATTTTTGAATTTTATGTTTTTATGATTTGTTTGTGTTTTTGACATATTTGAATGTTTTTGAATTTTGACATATTTGAATGTTTTTGTGTTTTATATGTAAAATGCCTTTAAGTGAATGATATTGAGAGGTTCAGGCTCTTCAACACCATCTAATGATATAAGCCGATATGCTCCAAGACCAACTCTCTCTGAAATTATGTATGGACCTATCTAGTTCACTGTGAACTTATCTCGCAGGTGCGGCAGCAGATTTGAATTCTGCTAGTTTTCTTTGAGCACTAGATCTCCAAATTTGAATTCCCTTAGGTGGACTTTACTATTGTAAGCTCATGCAAGGCAATATTGGTAAACATGGAGATGCTCTAAAGCATTGACTCAACATTCATAAAGAAGCATCAATTGATCAAGGTGGACTTACCGTGCAGCTTCATCATATATGAAGTCCTTTAATGCTATGCGTAGAGTCAGGATTTCCAAATCTAGAGGCATGATGGCTTCAGTGCCATATACTAGTGAAAATGGTGTTGCCCTAGTGGGTGTCCGTATACTAGTCTTGTATGCCCATAGTGCAAAAGGCATCTGCATGTGCCAATCCTTGTGATTTTCTTGCACTGTCTTCCTCAAAATAGAGACTATTATTTTGTTTGAAGCTTTTGCTTGCCCGTTTGCTTATGGATAATAAGGAATTGAAAAACTATGCTGAATATGATATTTGTTCATTAATGCCCGCATATTTTTGTTCTTAAAAGATGACCCATTATCCGATATTATCTTAGAAGGGACCCCAAAACGACTTATGATATTGTGGAGTATAAACTCCCCAATCCTTGGTCCAATTTTTGATGTTAAGGGGATCACTTCTACCCATTTAGTGAAGTATTCTGTGGTCGTTATGATGAATGTGTGTTGGCCTGAGGACAGGGGTGGGATTTTTCCAATCAAGTCTAGTCCCATTGCGAGAATGGCCATGCTACCTGGATGGGCTGCAAAGCTTGCGATGGTAAGTGCGTTAGGTTTGCATGATGCTGGAACTTACTATATTTCTTGACATACTCATAATAGTCCCTTTACGATGGCCATGTCACTGAAATGGCCTCCACATGTTCCATTGTGAGCTTGCAAAATTGCCCAAGATGCTTCCTGGGGCTTAAGACAACGAAGCAATACTCCATCATATCCTTGTCTGTAGAGGATTTCTCCTAGAAAAATGTATCTTGTTGCTCTCTGTTTGAATGTTCACCTTTCAGTATGCGACAAACCTTGAGGTATTATTCCAAGCTTTAGGAAGTCTTGCAGTTGGGAAAGCCAATCCTGATAAGCCATGACTTCTATAGAATATACAACTTGCTCTTCATGCATTTTTGAGGTAGTGAACATGGATTGAGGAACTATGGTATATGGTTGCACCACAATCTATAGGTCCTTGGGACATCAACGACCCCCAAGGTGCTATTTGCAAGAAATCTCTGGCTGCGAAGGACCAATCCTGATTTGGTTCGATGTTGATTATGTTAACTGATTCTTGAATGTCAAAAGCCTCATGGTATATTGCTGAGTGTGAAAGCACTTTCACATGGATGGTTGTAAAATCAGTGAATGGATTCTGAGGGATTAAGGATCCTAAAGAGGCCATGGTATCCGTAAATCTATTCGATGTATGAGGGATTTCTTCGATGTCGTACCATTACAACCGGGCTAAGTAATTATCAAAAAGTTCCTTGTAAGTCTTTAGGAGTGGGCACCTACATTGGAAGAGTCCTTTGACCTGGTTTATTATGATCAAGAAGTCACCAAAGATATAAATTATTTTAATGCCCATCGCTATGGTTGTTTGGAGTCCCAGGATCAATGCTTCATATTATGTATTGTTGTTTGTGCATGGGAAGTCTAGTTTGAATGATAAGGGTAGTGGAGTGCCCTATGGTGTGATAAAGACAATATTTGCTCCACCTCCTTGTTCACACTTCGAACCGTCAAAGAATAATGACATGTCTTTTTATTTCTTAGGTTCTTCAAGTTCTAGCGGATCTGATAGTGCAAAGACCGCATCATCATGCAATTCTATGGTGAGAGGCTTGTTATCCTAAAGAGGCGTCTCTGCTAATTGATCTACTATGACTTATCCCTTGATGGAATTTTGGCTTATGAAATCTAGATCAAATTCTATAAATAGCATGATCCACTTTGCGATACGTCTATTGTGATATGTCTTGCTCATCATGTACTGCAAAGGATTTTGTTTTGATATGACGTAGGTTGTATGGCTCAACATGTAGTGTCACAACTTTTGAGTTGCAAAGACCACTGCTAAACACAAATTTTTGACATACTCATATCCTAGCTTATAGCTCACAAAGGTGTGACTAATGTAATATATGGCTTGCTCTTTGTCTTGTGCATTATTTTGGGCTAACATGGTACCCAGTGCAAAATTAGTAGCCGATATATATAGTAAAAATGCTATTTCTGGCCTTGGTGGAGCCAATAATGGTGGCGTTTCCAGATAAGTTTTGATCTCTACAAAGGCTTGATGGCATTCTTTGTTCCAATGAAAGGGGAATTCCTTACGTAGCAACCTGTTCATAGTTTTGCATTTGTATGATAATTGCGCAATGAATATTTTTATGGATGCTATCTTGCCTTGTAGGCTCCTCAACTACCTAATGTTGGTAGGGGCGGCCATTTCTAGTATAGCCTTTACCTTTGTAGGATCTACTTCGATGCCTCTCTTGGATACAATGAATCCCAAAAACTTGCTAGAAGTTATGCCAAATACACACTTCTTAGGATTCAATCGGACATTGTGTTCTATGAGGCGATCGAAGACTTGTCTAAGGACTTCGGCATGCTCTTGCCGTAATAGGGACTTGGCTAGTAAGTCATCCATGTAATATTCCAAGATCTTATGCATATAGTCATGGAATATGTATGTCATGGCCCGCTAATATGTGGCACCAACATTTTTGAGACCGAATGGCATCACTTTGTAACATAATGTTCCCCATGGAGTAATGAAAGCAATTTTATGTTGATCTTCAAGCTTAATCTATATTTGGTTGTATCCAAAAAAACCATCCATTAAGGAGAGCATTTCATGACCTGTGGTTGCATCCATAAGAGAATATATGTTTGGCAACAAGAATGAATCCTTTGGTGTTACCCTATTCAAATATCTAAAATATATGTAGATACAAACTCTTTCGTCAGGTTTCCCTATGGGTATCATGTTTGACACCCACTTAGGGTAGTCGATAGGAACTATGAATACTGCATCCAATTTTTTTTGCAATTTGTTATTCACCATAAAAGTGATGGTTGGATGCATTTTCCTCAGTTTTTGCTTGATTGACTTCTTCATGGGATCCAATGAAAGGTTTTGAATGAATAACTTTGGATCTATCCCTGACATGTCTTTGTAAGTCCAAGCAAAAATATTTGGCCTCTCCTTGAGGGGAGGAATCAAGATGGCTTGTTCCTATGGAGATAGACTTTCTTCAAACTTAAAATTCCTTGGTTGGGTAGGATCATCATTGATGTCCACCTCAAAAGTCACTTCTATAGCCATATGTGACCCATACTATAGCCGATGAGGTGTGGGTATCAAATGAATGTCATCAGCAGGATTCACACGACCTACTAAATCAGGTTCCAAACCAACATGGAAGATGTCATATGCACAACCTGACAAAAAATGGAATGACTGTGACATATCTTCATTAGAAAAGAGGTCTTTTGGCTCTATGGGTAAACTAGCACGATCCCAATCAATAGCCTCTACATCAAGATGCAATGATTTGGTAGGATCTACTAGATTATGAAGTGGAGTGGTCAAATCAATGGAGATTATGTTAATGGATTGGATGAAATCTCTAGGACCACATGGGTGCAATCTTGTCTCAGGGGTTTCCCTTCCATAATTACATTGAGGTTTTGGAGGAATGGGAATTTTTGGATCTAGCCCATGAGAAGGACAGACAATAGGATCATTGGGTTCTAACTGCTATCTAAATGTAGGTGGAGGGGGGTTGACCATCCGATAAATGGCAACTAGGTCAATAGGTCTCCCAAAAAATTGGATATGAGGGTCTATGGCATGAAGTGCTGCCTCTCTACTAGCTCGTTGACTTACCGCAAGTGGTGAGGTCCAAGATAAGCCATATTGATATCATCCTCAAAGTCATCATCACTTATACAAAAACTATTAGCATTTGGTATGTGGTCCTAAGACAAGGGGCTCGTGTCTTAGCCCCAAGTAGGACATCTCTGTTTCATATTCATATTATTCGTCACTTATGAAGAATCCATTTGCATTTGTCTCTCACCCCAAAGTCAGGGGTTGATGGCTTAGGCCTAAGTAAGATCTTTCTATTGAGTCTTATGATTCATAGTCACTTTCATTTGATATATATCCAATATCATCATGGATGGACTATGTGAGCCTTTGCAAATAGTGGGGCCCCTGACAGGCTAATCCAAGTTGTGCCTTATCATCACTTGCTTCATATCCATTCTCCTCATCCCACGAGTTGTACCCTATTGGGGTGGAATCAATTGAGGTGTTTGGATGATAAGTTTTTTGAGGTGATATGTTTATCGTGGTCACTTATCTGTTGCTCAAATTTGCTATTCTCAAGGGGTGATAAGGAATGAAATCAATGTCTTCTCCCAACCCTATGCTTAATCTTTCCAATTCCACTGCAAGCAAGTCATATCGACCTCTGCTATAGTAGCCTAAGCCAAATCTATCGGAGGGAAGCTGATATAGTGGCTCGTAAGGCCTCCTGCACCCCTACTCATATACGCCAAGGCCATAGACATGCCAATGGCAATGCTCAAAGTAGCTTAGAGAAAACTCAAGATTAGAGAGGTAAAAAACATTGACTATGAATAATTCATCACCATCCTCTTATATATCTGAAGACTTATGGGCCCAGTCCAGGATGGCATAGACAAAATTAGTTTAGTTGGGAGGGATTCCAAGTGGAACCACTGTTCCTAATGGTGGCCTCAAGTCTTTAGGCCTCCCTATGTCTTGTGCAAACTCAATGATAGGTGTAAAGGTAATTTTTTGTACAAGGTACTTCTCTATTCCTATACTTTCCAAGTACATTGATGCATGTGACGTGGATGACCCCACGGATGATACTGGCTAAGTAAGGTGATAATCACTATCTTCATCTTGATCTTGAAGATATTCCTCTTCCATAGGACTTGGTATTTCAGTAATGGCTATAGTTGGCACTTCCTTGGGCCTTTCTTCTTTAACTAAGGGTACCTTTAGCTTTTGATTGTCTTTTGATTTTAACATCGATGGTACTTTAGAAGCATTGACTGTCTTGAGTGCACTAGGAGGTGTTGATGTGCATGGGTCTTTTCTTACCCCTTTATCTTTGTTATCCCCTTGTGTGGTTGGGGATGAAGGTGCCACGTATAGGTGAGTAGAAGGGATTATGAATTATCTTGAAATGTCCACCTGATTAACATATTTAAAAGGCTCTTCATCGGCCAGAACCACATAGACTTTATTTTCATGCACATACTTGACACATTGGTGCAAGATCGAAGGCACACACTTCATGGCCCTTATCCAAGGGTGCCCTAAGAGGATGTTATACTGCATAGCACTTTCTAAAACATGACACATCATGGGGATGGTATTGTGCCCCACCTTTATGGGTAGGACTATCGTTCCCACAATATTGCATAAAACATCATTAAAAGCTCTCAATGTGTAAGCTTCTGGAACGATATTGGTCTTGGGTATCTTGAGGTGCTCTATTGTAGTTGTTGTAATGATGTTAATTGATGAACCTGTATCGACCAAAATCCTCTTGAAATGTAAGTCATTGATGGCCACTACAATATTTAGCAGAGGGTCTAGTAAGGTAGTAGAAATTGTCTTAATCTCATGATCATAGAATCGGATTACAGGTTCCTAGTATTCTTGCACTTGTCCCACAAAGTGAGTGAATGCATTCACATATTGTGGTTGAAGCTCAATTGTTATTAAAATCTCCATTAGAGTCTCTCTATGCTTTAGAGACTGTTGTATGAGCTCATAGATGGATAACTTAGTTGGAGTTATCTATAGGTTTTGCTCCAATATACTCCTAATAGTTACCACAGGTCGTGTTGGTGGACCTGGAATGTTTTCTTGCCTTTGCCTAGGGGTAGCTAGGATGTTCATGGGAGCTACAAGTGGTTGTGGTTGATCATACCACCTAGTCCTTGTTGCTATGTTAACAATATCAACCATCCCCACACATCCGTGGGTAGGTATGTCAACTCGAACCTGATTGAGTTGGTCCCCTTGCTCTCGAGGGGCCTCATGATTGGGAAATGGGTTTTTGTATATGCCCATGTCTTTGTTATCAAGAGCCAGTGGGTTGTCAACTTTGAGTTCTTCTACCTCAATCATGTTTTGCACTTGATGCTTAAACTTGATGCAAGCCTCAATGTCATGCCCTGGTATCTTGTGATAAGGGAAAAATTGATCTTCCCTATATCCTTTTGGCTTAGGATGGTTGGGATCTATAAGAGGTATATCATGAAATCTGATCCTCCTGGTATCGCTCAACTGATTAAAGATTGATTGCATTAATTTTGTCAAAGGCATGAAATAACGAGACAACTTGCGTTCTCGATTTCTTCCTTGATTGTTATTTTGGTCGTAGTTGGCTGGTGAGGGATGTGCTTGATAGTTCTATGGTTTTTGTGCACCCCCATCCTTGGGTGTAGCCAATACGACTTGATTTACTAAAGCAAGGTTTCCCTGCTTCTGCTTATACTTGTCATTCTTACCATTCTTGTTCCTCTCCATTTTGTTTCGAAGCTTAATGGTTCTCTCATCTACTTTTATTTCTTTGATAAACTTGGACTATGCCAGAGCTTCTTCAAATGAAGGATACTGTTGGAGTTATAACAAGATGGAGATATGTTTAGAACAATTTTTTGTGAACATGCGAATGATCTCTTCTGTATAATTTTTCTCCATCTATTCCCATAATCCATTACTGGATCATCATCATACTGTTTCTAGTTAGCCAGATCTAAAAGGTTCACCTTCTTCTTAGCACCAGAGGAGAAACACTTAAAGAATGTATTTACTAGTTGTTCAAAATTGGTTATGCTATGCTTAGGTAGTTGGTTGAACTATTGAGTGGCAGCACCTAAAAATATCATTATGAATGTTCTTAGCATGAGAATGTCATTGCATTCAAGATGAAAATAGGTGTTGATAAAATTGGTGACATGCTCTTGTGCATCCTCTTCACATTTAAAATTAAAAAACCTATGCATATCAAAGTGATTAGGATATGGAGGGCTAGGGATTTATGGGCACAATGGTTGATTGTGTATCTTGCTCAATGTTGGTGAGTTCCCAGCTGCCTCTTGTTTCTCAAAGGTTTTCATCTTTTTAGCAAGCTCTTGAAATGTATTTGATGCATGATTTTTCTCCTCTTGTAAGCCTATTTGCATTGGCAATGGAGGTAACTCTTTATCCATTTTATTTGTTCCATTTTCATCCCTCCTACGAGGGGAATCAGGATTGTAATCTTGGTTTGTTATGTTTTCCCTCACCCCATTAGTTGGGTTTCATTCATGATTTGGTGGGGGTTTCATTGTGGGATATCTTTTCTAGTGTGCCTTTCCTTAGGCGAGTCAGCATATCTTGTTCTTTGGTGGTCACCACTATTTGTTGGTAAATTGTTAAGAGCTAGCCACTCATCTTGCTCTCTTAAACACTGCTCATGTTTGCGCAAGTATTTCTCTTTGTTTCTATTATTCGAGAGCTTCCACTAGCTCTCGGTCTTTGTGTAATGCATTTTCTAACTGCCTCATTCAGTCAGTTTGTGCTGTCATAGAAGACTCATGTTTATCTAACTTTGTTCTTATTGTATTGACTCATAGATTCCTTGAGGGGGTTTCTGCTGTATCTATACTCTTGCTAGTTAATGTGACTTGTTCAGTGTACTATTGAGTATCCCTATGATCAAAATCCATGCATATTATACAGGGTCACTTTGAGGTACCCCCAGACTAGGAGGTATGTTTAGAAGTCATAGTTCATGAGCTTCTAGATGTAGAGTTCTCAGTAGCTACATTTCTTTGAGTTGGTTGAGTAGGAAATCAATCCAACCCATCTAGCTATCTTGTTTTCCATGGCTGGTCCCATGGGGTGCCATTTACTCCTATGAGGTCATAGTCTATGGGAATATTTCCTTTTGTGTGAAGGGTTTCTTCTATATGATTCCCATGACTAGATGTAGCTCTAGTTTCCTACCATTCAGTGGGCAGACCTATTTCATATGTTTCTTGTGAGTCTTGAGGTGTTGCAATTCTTGTTTGCATTCTTGATGAAGAGGGCTTGGTGGTAACATGTTTTCTCCATGTGGATGGAGATGTAGAAGTCTCGTCATACCTATGTGAAGAATGAGTATTATAACCTTATTTATGTCCATGTGAGGAGGAAGCCCTTGAATTTTCCTCATGTCTTTGAGATGTTTCTATGTGTTTAGAGGAGGCCCTTGAGGTCTCCTCATGTCTCCTTGATGAGGATGGTTGTGAAGCCTCTTTTTTTTTATGTGACTTTGTTCCATGATGTGGTTTCTTACTTGGGGTTTCTTGAGGAGATCCCCAAGAGTTGAGTTATCACCCTTAGGCTCACGGAGCTACGTCTCACGACCTTGCGGGTAGGTCGTTCAATGTTACTATGACTTTGCCTATGGGTATGAATTGCTTCTGTCTCTCCCTCGGTATTAGATCGAGGGTGTTTACTTCTTGTTTTGACCATGTTGTTTTATGGCTTGATATTTTGAGTTGCAAATTAGGAATGACCACACAATTCCAAACAAATGTTTATCTTGATTACCAATTTGAGTGAGCTTTAAAATTTTTGGTGCATTTTAATGTGTTGTTCTTTCAATTTCTTTGCTCTTGTTCTTGAATTAAGAATGAGAAGACTCATCCATAGTGACAATCAAGGACACCCATGCCAAACATGATTTTCTCAAAAGAAGCTAGGGTACACCGTTGAAGACCCAATGGAGGGTTCACCTAGCTCTTCCACTCTAAATCAATGATTGTTCCAACAGTAGGAGATAGTCTGAACACAAGTAACTTAGTGTCACTATAAGTAAGTTTCCCAATCCATTTCTAGGAAGCTCTAGGGGGCAAACCAGTGGAAGGAAATGAATTCCAACGTCACTGGACTGAATTGAAGGTTGGTGATGAAATCCAACTCTCCAATGTTTAAATGAGATGTGCATGTGTGGTTTTAATTTTAAGCTTGCATAACATAAAGTGCATCATATAGCAGCAATGAGTCTTTTCTATATGCCTAAGTGTAAAATTATGTTTCAATATTAAAAAAGATGCATGAAATACTATGATTTGTATGAGCACACTTTATCTTGTGCAACTATGGCCTCTAGCAGGGCTTCAAAGCGAGCAAACAACATACAATGTCTAGCATGTTGGATTCTAGGGTGAACTTTTTAAGCATAAGCTGCTATTCCTAGCAACGCCTAGTGGAAAATTTTAAAAGAAGATCTAAGATATGCAAAATTCTTAATTTTTTCAATTTCCAAAAATAAATGTGCTTTAAGTTCTCTATTTTGAACACACATAAGCAGACAAAAAGCTGTAAAATATCAAGGAAGCTATACCAACCTTTGATCCTGCTTAGAGAGTTGATGTTTTGACCCCTACTACACTCTAGTTCTGGCTGCTATTGACCAGAGCGACTGGTTATTAGCTGCTGTAGCTCATAGCGGCTAGTTTTTGGCCTTTGTAGCTCAGAGTGGCTAGTTTATGGCTGATGTAGCTTAGAGCGGCTAGAATTGCACACAAAATTAAGTTTGTATTTTAGTAGAAAATGAAAAATTAGTGGTGGTACCACCATGATCACCATATGTAGCGACCCCGAGAATGCATGCATCGGTCCCTTTTCTAAAAACCCTACTTGTAATGCTATTTAAAATACCAAAGATAAAATGGAAAGACGAGGAAAAAGTATATAACACAAAATAATAAAAGACAGATCTCTTTATTGATATTGAACCCCAATTACATGCCGGTCCCTCTTAGGGATACCCATTTTGATACTATAAATTACAAATAGGCAAGGAGTGCCCCTTTCATGAAGAGGTGATGCGCTTATAAAATATTCTCTGTTCCACACATGGAAATGTATGAGGGCTTACAGATGCCTCCTTCTCCAGGTCTATTTCCTAGAGGGATCCCTTTTGCTCTCGTATGTTGTAATCTTCATTCGATGTACCTGTGGCCCTGCAAGAAATGAAACAACAACACACATTTAGGTGTCCGAGATTGCCTCCCTGGATGAGGTTGTTAGTAATCAAATAATGTAACAAAAATATGATAAAACTATGCCATGAAATCATGTAAATCTATGCTAATGATATAAGAAAATAGAATAAAAGATGCTGTCTACTTAAGCTAAGCATGCGGGCCACTGTCCAAGACAACGACCAATAAAGTAAACCTTACCCTCTTTGCCCCAAAGCTATGGGTCAAAGACTATAATATGACGTTTAAATAGTAGGTGTTATGCTCTTCAATTTGTTAGAGCTCCGTCGTACACTTGATATCAAAGAGAACTCTCCAAGTCTCGAAAACTCTCCTCAAGAAGATGTCTCTCTCTATGAAATGATCTTATGTATATCTCTTATGATAAAAGATACAAGATCTCTGGATATCTAATTCTATATGTCTTGGTGCTCTTAGGCTTGCACCTTTTATAGTGTGAAACCCTAGGTCTATGTCCAGGCCCTAGAAATGAATTTCTCATGCGTAGTGTAAGTTAGCATGAGAAGCTTTTGTCCATTGTCTATATTTGAAGTCTAGTTAATTGAAATCTAACTACCCACTTGAGTCTTCTATGTGAACTGGTTGTTAACATGATAATATTTTATCCTTTGTTTATGCTTGGAGGTCAGTTAACTTAAGTCTAAATGTAGACTCAAACCTCCCATGTGAACTGGTCATGAAAATAAATGCAAAGTCACTCCCGCTCATCTTTATTGCATGTAGATTGCCACTTCCACCTGAGATTGGGCCTATTTGTTGGCAAACTACTTCTTATGGCTTAGCCACTATTGTCTACAAAGACTAAGGTCTAGCCACTCTAGGCTTGAGTGGATAGAATTTGGTCACTCTTGGCTTGAGATTTTCATGCTTGAATGGCTTGAAAAGGTCCCAAATGAGTGGTGAGAACCACTTCTGAAGCTTGGAAAGTCAAAGATTATGTCTTATGATATTATGAGTGTGTCTATGTAAGTAGCTCCCCTAAGAATGAAATGATTTAGATGTCTACACATGGTAGCATTTTTGGCTGATGCAGGAGAATCCAGTGGTGTAAGAGTGATCTTGCATCACCCAATTTTTTTTGTAATTATTTAATTTTGTAAAACTAGTAAAACTTGCAGGAGAATTTTGAAGGTCTTAGAGGTTGAATTTGAGGATTTTTGGCTGCCTTGCTTAGCTTGTCTTGCTCCCTTTTCAAAAACATGTTGTAATAGTCAATTGGGTCAACGAGCATGAAGTTATGACCTCGGCAAGTTGCCCCCAAAATTCAAATTTGAATTTTAATGGTTTTAGGTGGGAAAAAGGAAAAATGGGTTCAAAAAGGGAAAATTTCAAATTTGTAAGGGGTTAGTCTCAGAAATCTCTATCTTTGTGGAATAGAATGCAAGAAAGCTTTGGCTATTTTGTGATTTTATCTATCTTTTATGGATTGTATGTGTTTATTTAATGTAATACTACTTCAAGTGGTATCATAGCAGGATTTTTTGAGTGTGTAAATAGATCGCTAGACGTGAGGTAGTTTACACCAAGATCTATGGTTAGGGTTTGTGAGAGAAGTGAGCATAATGCCTCCATGAAGAAATCATGGTAGTGGAAGAAATGTGGTGCCACAAGAAGATTTTAGAGCTTTACAGAGGCAAGTTTAGGCTTTTCAAGAGGAGCTCCATAGAGGGTTTGAGCCAAGGAGAGAAGATGACCATGAAGATGAAGTTGAAAAAGAAGAGGACTAGTTTGAGGAAGAAGAAGAGGCATTATATCCTACACAAGACAAGTTATACAAAGCCATATCTCATATTGGAAAGAGACAAAATATGGAGGTTTCTACGTATTCTGGAAATATTGATCTAGAGGAGTTGATTGACTAGATAAATGATTTGGAAGAATACTTTGAGTATGAGGAGGTTGAAGATCCTGATAGGGTCAAGTTTTCTAAGACCAAGTTGAAGGGTCATGCCAAAAAAAGGTGGAAGGAAGTGCAGCTAGACAAAAAAAAAATAGGAAAAGAAAGGATAAAAAAATGGGAGCAGATGTTGGAGAAGTTGAAGAGACAGTTCATTCCAGATGACTATGAGTTGGATCTGCTAAATAAAATGCAAGGTTTGAAACAATTGAGTAAGTCTATCAAAGAATACACATAGGAGTTCTATAAGATCCAAATCATAACATGCCATTTTGAGGCCAACAAGGAGAAGGTAGCCCATTATATTAATGGGTTAAGAGCAAGTATTCAAGAGGAGTTAAGTTTGGTTAGGATGAAAACCATAGAGGATGCTTACCAGTTTGCCTTGAGGGTTGAAGAGAAGCTGAACAAAAGGTTTGAGAAAAAGCAAAGAGGAAGAGGTCATGGTGGAATAACTGGTGGAAAAACAAATGGAGGATGAAATGAAGATCAAAATAAGAATGGAGAAGCTAGCAATAGTCAGGACCAAAAGGGGGATAATGCTTACCGCCATCGTGATCAGAATAATGGTTATGAGAGAGGAAGAGGAAGGTGTGGATGAGGGTTTGGAAGAGGAGGATTTCGTGGAACCTGTTTCCACTATGGAGAAGAAGGACATCAAGCATACGAGTGTCCACAACACCAAGAGAGGACAAATAAAGAAGCCCAAAGGTAATGCTTGGGCTGTGGTTTTTGATGAAGGTTATAAATCTGAGCACTCTAAAGAAGCAGATAGAGGAGAAGTGCTATTCACAAGGAGATCCTTGTTGAATGAGGAGAGATATCCAGATCAAAAGAAAAGTTTGTTTCACACAAGGTGTACATGTGCAGGTAAGGTCTGTAATATTATCATAGACAATGGTAGCACATATAACCTAGTTTCAAAAGGAATGGTTACCAAAATGCAGTTAGAGAGTAAGAGACACCCACATCCATATCGTATTGTGTGGTTGCAGAAGGACCATAGGGCTTTGGTTAGTGAGCAATTCTTGGTAAAATTTAATATTAGGAATTACCATGATGAGGTCCTATGTGACATCCTACCTATGGATGCTTGCCATTTGCTTTTGGGAAAACCATGGTAGTTTGATCGATGTGCATTGCATGATGGTCGTGCCAAAAATTACTCCCTAACAAAGAATGGAGTGCGTCATAAGATGAAGCCCTTGAAGGAGGTGGATGAAAAGGTATGTAGCAGTGCCAAAATTTGTTTAGTTGAAGGTAGAAGGTTTTTGGATGATTTGAAGCATGAGCATATGTGCTATGCATTAATTCCTAGAGTTATGGAAGAAGAATGAAAAGATACCCCAGTAGAAGTCTCAGGTTTGTTACAAGAATTTTTGGATATTATATCAGATAATGTGCCTGAGGGTTTACCACTAGTGAGGAAGATCAGTCACCATATAGATTTGGTACCGGGAGCTAGTTTGCGTAATAAGTCAACCCATAAAATTACTCCTATAGAAAGTGAGGAGCTAAATAGGCAAGTCCAAGAGTTGCTAAAAAAGGGATTGATTCGAGAGAGCCTGAGTCCATGTGCAGTACCTACAGTACTAGCACCAAAGAAATATGGAGAGTGGAGATTGGGTACAGACTCTTGAGCTATTAACAAGATCACCATCAAATACAAATTTCCATTGCCAAGGATAGATAACATTATGGACTATTTGAGTGGGGCCAAGTACTTCACAAAGATTGACCTGAAGAGTGGATACCATCAGATTTGTGTCAGATAAGGGGATGAATGGAAGACAACCTTCAAGACCAGAGAGGGTTTGTATGAGGAGTTGGTCATGCTATTTGGGCTAACCAATGCACCAAGCACATTAATGCGGTTGATGAATGAGGTATTGAAGGAGTTTTTAGGAAAAAATTTCATTGTCTGTTTGGATGACATTTTAATATTTAGTAAGACCTTGGAAGAGCACCTGAAGCATATCAGAAGGGTTTTTGAGAAGCTGAGGGAGGAGCAGTTGCTGATTAATTTGAATAAGTGCAGTTTTATGAAGAAGAAGTTAGTGTATCTGGGATTTGTCATCGCAATAGAAGGTCTAAAAATGGACCCAAAAAAGGTGATGACTATCATTGAATGACCTAATCCAAGAAGCATAACTAAGGTAAGATAATTTCAAGGTCTAGTAAGTTTTTACAAAAAAATCATTAGAAATTTTAGCAGTATTTGTGCACCCCTTACATAAACAATGAGAGGGGATAAGAAAGAATTTAAGTGGAACTTAGGAGTAGATAAGAGCTTTGATATGTTGAAGAAGAAGGTCACAGAGCAACCTATTTTGACACTTCCAAATTTTAATAAGGTATTTAAGGTAGATTGTGATGCTAGTGGTAGTACCATAGGAGTGTATTGAGTCAAGAAGGTAAACCTGATGCTTATTTTTAGTGAGAAACTCAATGATGCTAGGAAGAAGTATTCAATTTATGATCAAGAGTTTTATGCTATAATTCAGGCTCTGAAGAAGTGGAGGCATTATTTGTTGCCAAAAGAGTTTGTTCTATATACTGATCATTAGGCCTTACAGTATATTAATAGCCAAGGAAGCTAAATGAGAGGTACTTGAGGTGGGTTGAGTTTCTATAGAGTTATACCTTTATGTTGAAGCACAGGAGTGGAAAATCAAATAGAGATGTAGATGCCTTAAGTAGAATGTAGTGTTTATTTACAAAAATGAAGGTGGAAGTTATAGGGTTTGATGAACTTAAGGGTTTGTATCCTGAAGATCCTAATTTTTTAAAGGCTTGGAGAGCTTGCTTAACACCTGTTACTTTAGACAGGACTAAGTGGTTGGATTTTCCAATCAAAGATAGAATGCTGTTAAGAGGAAACCAATTATGCATTCCAAGGAGTTCAATGGGGGAGAATCTAGTCAAGGAGAAGCATAGTGGAGGGTTGGATGGACACTTTGGTCAAGATAAGATCATTGCCCTCGTTAGTGAGAACTACTATTGGCCACAGTTGTAGCAAGATGTGAAGATATTTATGCAAAGTTGTAAAGTATGCCAGATGGCCAAGGGTGTGAGATAGGACATTGGATTATATCAGCCATTACCTGTACCAGAGAGACCATGGGAGGACATTAGCATGGATTTTGTTCTTGGCCTACCAAGGACATAGAGGGGAAATGACTCCATATTTATGGTGGTTGATAGGTTTTCAAAGATGGCACATTTTATTCCATGCAAAAAAACTAATGATGCAGTTCATGTTGCAAGTTTATTTTTCAAAGAGGTGGTACAACTTCATGGTCTACCAAAGAGTATAGTTTCTAACAAAGATACCAAGTTTATTGGGTATTTCTAGAGAACCTTGTGGAAGAAATTAAAGATAGATTTAAAATTCAGTTCTGCATACCACCCACAGACTGATGGAAAAATAGAGGTGGTGAATAGAAGTTTGGGTAATCTATTGAGATTCTTGGTAGGAGATAAGCCCAAGGGATGGGATTTGGTTTTTCCATAGGTGGAATTTGCATACAAAAATTCTATCAATAGGAGTACTAACAAATATCCATTCTAGATAATATATGGGAGCAGTCCAAGAAATGCTTCTAAGTTGAGGAAGATGGATACAGAGGAAAAGTGTAGTGCTGAGGATGAGGAATTTGCAGAGCATCTAAAGAGCTTGCATGAAGAATTGAAGAAAAATATTACTAATATGAATACTCAATACAAGACAAGGGCAGACCAAAAGTGACGGTTTAAGGAATTTGAAGTGGAAGATGAAGTTATGGTCCATCTGAGAAAAGAAAGGTTTCCTACTAAAACCTATAACAAGCTAAAAATGAAGAAGTTTGGACCATGCAGAGTCATAGAAAAATGAGATTCAAGCAATGCATATGAAGTGGAATTGCCAAGTGGGCTTAACATATCACCTATTTTTAACATTTCAGATTTGGTAGAATACCATGAAGGAGACAATGGTGAGGGACCAGTAGCATAATTGTGGAATATTCCAGCATCTACTCCAGATACGAAAGAGATAGAAGAATTCCTGGATACCCACATCAGAAAAAGTACCAAAAACATGTAGTATGCAGAATATCTGGTTAAGTGGAAGGGCAAACCTGTTGAAGATTCATCTTGGTTGTCTAAGGCTAAGGTTGAATGCCTTGGTTTTCTTCCAACAATAGAGAAGTGAAGGTCAATTCTCAAAATTACCCTGGGTGTCTGATGCAGGAGCATCCAATGGTGTAAGAGTGATATTGCATCACCTAAAAAAAATTATAATTGTCTAATTTTGTAAAACTAGTAAAAATAGTTTAACTTGTAGGATATTTTTGAAGGTCTTAGAGGTCAAATTTGAGGATTTTTGAGTAGATAGGCCAAGGCTCGCCTTGATTAGCTCATCTCGTCTGATTTTTGAAAACAATAATTGTCAATCAGGTCAATGAGCGCAAAGTTATGACCTCGACAAGTTGTCCCCAAAATTCAAATTTGAATTTTGATGGTTTTAGGTGGGAAAAAGGGAAAACGGGTTCAAAAAGGGGAAATTTCAAATTTGTAATGGGTTAGTATCGAAAAGAACTATCTTTGTGGATTAGAATGCAAGAAAGCTTTGGCTCATTTGTGATTTTATCTATCTTTTTTGGATTGTATGTGTTTTTTTAATTTAACACTGCTTCATTGGCTTTCCCAATGAATCTTTGACACTTATCACATCCCTACACAAACTTGAATGCATCAAAGAAAATAGATAGCCAATAAAATATATCTCTTAAAATCTTGGTTGCTATTAGTTGGTAGGAATAATGACCTCATAAGAATCCAACATGAAATTTCTTAAAAAATTTCTTAGCTCTTTCTGGTAGTACACATCTTAAAAGCACTTCATAAAAGTTCCTCTGATACAGGATATTATTGATCAATGCATAATTTTTTACTTGCAATCTATATTTTCTCCTTCACGATGCTGTCAATCCTTTTGGGTATTTCATCGAGTTAAAATAATGCACTAAGTGAGTGATCCAGGTCATTGGTGATACTTGCATTTCTTCCTGCATCATGGGACTACCTTCCTCCATATACATATTAGGTTCCACAACCACAAATTGAGCCAATTGTTGACAGAGCATCCTTCCTCTTACTAGGTTTGTTGGTTTGATTTCTACATCAAACTCTTGAATTTTTGTAGTCCAACTCACTCTTCTTTCACCTAGCTCCCACCGTATAATGAAAAATTTGACATCTGGATACAACACATACACGAGGACCTTGATTTGAGAAACAAAGTGCCTAAATTTATTCAGGGACTTCATAATGGCATAAAATTGCCTCTCAATAATAATTGTATTTCTCCTCATGGTCCTGCAAGGTTTGACTAAGGAACACAATTGGCATTTCATTGCCATCTTCTCCATTTTGAGTGAGAACTACAACATAGCTCTCCTCTCTCTAAATACATGCAGGATATAGTTTTTGGAGTAATATGGATTGGTAAGGACTGGAGCTCATGAAATCACTTCTTTGATGCTTCTAAAAGTATCTTATTGCACTTAGTCAATTTGAAATCTGCATTTTCCTTGAGCATATCTATCATGGGTTTAAATATCTGAGAAAAAATAGAGATAAAATTTTGTATGAAGTTAATCTATCCAAATAAATATTAAAAGTCATTTCTTATTCATGGGAAGGGATAGTTCTAAAATAGCTTTAACCCTATCTAGGTCAATAGCAAGCCTTGTTTTGGACATGACATGTCCCAACAATTTTTCTTCTTGGATGATAAACACCTTCTTTGGATTGAGTGATATCCCAAATTCCCTACATTTCTCAAAAACTTGTGTAAGGTTCTCTATATGATCTTCTTTTCTATGAGAAAATACAGTCATATTATCTAGGTAAATGATGATCAGTCTATTTACCAGATCGCCAAATGCCATATCCATTGCCCTATGAAATGTGGCTTATGTGTTAGATAATACAAATGGCATCCATTGGTATACGAAGGTTACCCACTTGATGGTGAAGGATGTATTGTATTGGTCTTCATCTCAGATCCAAATTTGATTGAATCTAGAAAATCCATCCAACAAAGAGAATTTCTTCGCTTTTGCTATTGTGTGTAGTATTTGATTGATCTATAGCAAGGGATATTGATATTTTAGAGAGACTCCATTTAGGCTTCGAAAGTTTACATGGAGCCTAATGTCTCCATTATTTTTTTTAACTGGAACTAGGTTTACCACCCAGGTGGAATGCTTAATAGGGTATATTATCTTGGCATTAAGCAACTTCAAGAGTTCTTGTTTCATCAGGGCCTCAATATTTGGATTGATTGGCCTTTGATTCTATTGGACCGATTTTGCATCTGATTCTAACTCAATGGTATGTTGAATGGTGTTCTTATTATAAACCTTGAGGTCATCATATGTCCAAGCGATAATATCATCATACCTTTTGCACAACTCCTAGATTTGATTTAGTTCTTCTTCAAAGCAATCTACGCTCACATTCAAACTTTCTTAGGGCCATTGAAATCTCTTTGGATCCTTTAGCATCAATTTTGATCATGTGACCCATTGGGCAATCACTTTTGTCAAATAGACTCTCCAAAGTGATTAGACCTTTTGGCATATGGTTTTTTTAATTGGAGGAATTCTCCCTCTTCTTCTTCTTGATTCAAATCTCCCATAGGTACAATAGAACAATTCATTTCCTAGATTAAGAAGTCTATTATCTCTTCATCACTTTAAAATACCTACCAAAATATGTATTTATCTAGTGTAGAAGACCGGTATATCAACCTTACTATCTTGGTCCTGTATATGACATTTGAAACCAGGAAATAATTAATTCCCATAGATACCAAGATGTCAACATGAGTATTTTGGTATCTGGAGATGGCTTTGATATTCAGGACCTCAAAGGCCTCCAATATGTCCCAAAATATGTTTCTATACACCTTGAGATAGTGTTTTTTGCTTATACACTTCTCAATAATTTGATTAATTACCAACTCAGAATCTCAAAATATTTGAAGCTACTTAATTCCAAGTTTTTTAGCTTTCTTTAGTCCCCGGAACAAGGATTCATACTCCATTGCATTGTTGGTGCAACTCCGTATGGGTCTATAGGAGAAGGTTTTGTGGACTCTTGTGGGTGAGATTAACACCACTCCTACTCTTACACTATTTTCACACTTTACCCCATCAAAGTAAAACTTCCAAAGTTGATTTGATGTGGGTGTCAAGTTCGTGAGATTTTTTATCTTCGACTTCTGAATGAAGTAAGTGCCCATACTAGTTTCTATCATAGAATTTAAATATTTTAGAGAGAACTGGTCCTCAAATTGAAGTTCCTCTAGAACTTACTCCATCAAATATTCTTCTTCAATAACTATGTCGAGTGTTGTAGCCTACTAACCACTTCTTCCAACTTTTCTATATGAAATGAAGAGGGTTTCTTAGAGAAAATTTTCACTCTTCTACCTTTGAAGGGTATCTCCATGTGAGAATAGTCTAGGGAAAGGTAACCTCCTAACTTGGTAGTAAATTCCCTTGATAAACACATTCCAAAGTAGAGCTCGAGGTCCACCACCATTATCTCCTATATGATTGTGACTTGGGGCAATCTATGCAAATCCATGGGAAAATCTTTAATAACCCCTACATTCTTGACCGATGTACCATATAGCTGCAATAATCTAGGAAAAATTCTTGTATATTCCATACTTATAATATCACACACAAATTTAGGCATGACCATAGTGGCAGCTCTCGAGTCTATCATACAATTGTGTACTACCCATACTTCCATTTTGAGAGAGATAAAATGGAGAAGGTCTATTTTTACCTACCCCCATAACGAGATTCTCTTGAACAATGTTATGCTTAGGTGGTAGCTTGTTATGATTCTTTATCATCTTGAGTGCTACCTGCAATAGATTAATCTATCTAGGGATTAGAAAAGCATCATACATGCTAACCTTTGAAGGTGTCTTCTTCAATTCTTCAACGATATTGAAGGTGGAGGCATAGGTTACCTTTATCTATCTCTCTAAAACAACTCATATTTTCTTTGGTATTTTGAGTTACTTCTATCCACTACCGCTTCATCAAGGAAGAATATTTTAGTTTATCCTTAGCTTTTTCTTATATCTTCACTACCTGCTACTGCATTGCATTGGGCATGGTCTCCTTTTTCTGTTGAGAAATTAGCCTCTAGATAGAGGCTTTATGAGGAGCTTCCTTTTTTGACATGTTAGTTTCTTTGGTTTCATTGGGGACCTTCAGGGGATTCAGTTCTTCTGGATTTGCCTGCAGTGGCTTCTTTCTAGATCTAGTCAAGATAAAAACTTGTTCCACAATCAACATCATAAAACTATGTTCTCCTTCCATAATCATGTTAAAATTTCCTTTTTGAGCCATTTCCATCATCTCCACCGCCACATTTTGCATGTAATGTTGATGCATCATGCATGTTTTCTTTGCATGTGGATCATTACATGTAGAGCACCAATAATTATATTGGGATGTGGATGAGGAGGATTCCACTTCTTAATTTGTAATAATAGTGCTTGTTCTTTCAGGGGTTTGCTAGTAGTGTAGCTTTGTCTCTAGCCATGTAAGGGAATATTCTAGGTTGGAAGTTCCTTTTTGCCTCCCTTATTTTCATAAGGGTCATCTCATTGGTGAGATTCTTCATAAAATTTTACAAATCTAGCAAGAGGGTGTTAGGAGGGAAAAACTGAAGGGAATTATTTTATTGATAAAAATGTGTTACATATATAGGCAGAAGGCCTATATGATGAACATGACACTTGTCAATGAAACTGACAAGTGTCAAACTGAAGGCATAGTGCACTTTAACTCTAACAGATCAGTACGATGGCTGCTCTACGGGGTGAGGTGGCTCGGATAGAGAGAGAGAATTCTTCCCAGAGGACTAGGATCGAGTCTC
The DNA here is from genome assembly GCA_028583015.1 of Wollemia nobilis. Classification (NCBI taxonomy): domain Eukaryota; kingdom Viridiplantae; phylum Streptophyta; class Pinopsida; order Araucariales; family Araucariaceae; genus Wollemia; species Wollemia nobilis. Next base: position 2,088,586 of record JAQPPZ010015413.1, read on the forward strand.
TCGAGGTAGAGTTAGCCCAGGCTAGGGCACAGTTATAACAGAGGGCTGAGGTTCAGGGAGTTGGAGCTCCTGGTACTACGACTTCTGAGTTGAGCGGTAGTGTAGCTGATGTATTGGCTAGGGCTTCTAGATGAGCCACTTTTTATTCAGATGTAGCCACTTCCTGCGATGTATGAGCCTCCATCTCGCTCGAGTCACTCGAGATCACACTCGACGACTAGGACTGCTACTACTACTAGGGCAGGAGAAGTTCGAGCACCTCGGCCTCCTAGTGGAGATGATGCTCATAGTGCTAGATGATCTACTTGGTTGTATTTTGATGACTGAGTATATCGATGATAGATATTGTGGCATATCAGTTGACCCTTTTTGTATATATACTTTTGATGATATATATAGCTATCTTTTGTTCTATGCAAAAAATGTCTTTGTTTATTAATTTTGCATTTTTAATTTAAATGATCATGTTTGTGTTTTGTGTTTAAAACAAACAATTTGATGTTGAGGATACGTTTTTGTGAAAATGTGTTGTTGAAAATGTGTTGTTTGAAGAGATGAGAAATATTGATAGATTTAGCAATAAGTCTTGAAGGATGTTGTGTTGTTATGTGACTGTTGTTGGAGTTCAAAGCTCGTGAAGTCACGAAGCTAATCCTGTTGTTATTGCTAAATAAAGTATTTGGGTGCTTAAGAACAATCTTAAGGCTTCTTGTGATGAAAAGAGAATTTTTGATGTTGTTTTGGAACAATGTGTTGATAAATATTTTGAGAATATGTTGATTGAGCATGAAAAATTTGAAAGATGATTTGCGCTAAACAAGGAATTCTTAATTGCTTAAGGATAATGTCATCATCGTGAAAATCAAGATGAAAATGCAGGATGCTATATAATTTTTGTTTGTTTTTAAAATGCAAAATTAATGTTTGATAGATCATTATATCACATGTACAAAATTTTTTATAATTTTGTAAAGAAATGTACACATTTATTTTGAGGTATGCAAAATTAGAAGGATGACTTGCGCTAAACAAGGAATTCCTAATTGCTTAAGAATAATGTCATCATCGCAAAAGTCAAAAATGAAGATGCAAGATGATATAAATTTTATTTTTAGAAATATTGGATAGGAAATTTGAACTATTTAAACTATTTTGGACATAAAAATTAGAAAGATGGTTTTCGCTAAGCAAGGAATTCCTAATTGCTTAGGAATAATGCCATCATCGTGAAAGTCAAAAAATGAAGAATGATAAAATAATTGATGATATTTATCTAATAAAATTCTGAAGAAATATTTTAATTTATTTCAAAGACAAATTCAAATTTATCTAGAACCAATGTGTGTGAAGTGCATTCATTATCTATTTTGATCTTATCATAATGATACAAAATCTCTCGAATAACAAATGTGTGTGCTTTGCAAAATTCATTTACCGATTCTGAGTAAGAAAATGATATAGCAAACTTAAATGAACCAATGTGTGTGCATGTGAAGTATTCTTTAACCATGATTTTGTGCATGCATAGGGACTGAACTACTATGCAAATCAAACCACCAAAAGCTAGCTATTCCATAAGCGAACATTGGTCTATACAAAATAAGGTCGCTAATGTGACAGACATATCACCACGTGAAAAGGAATTACCCAATGTCAAGCAAGTTGGGCACAAATCACCTGTTATGGGGCTTACCTCATGATTTTCGAATAACTGAGAAATTCCAGGGATTCAAGTTCCATACTCCTTTTCTTCATATTTATAAGGTAGGGATTTCTTGCCCATTTCTGAACAAGGGGATTTTATTGCTTTGGAACATTTTTCGTTGATTTTTCTCTCTTTTATTTTCTCTCATTTTCTTTCTTTTTTCTCTTTTATTTTCTTCTTTTATTTTTTTTTCTTTTTCTCTCAGGATACTTGCCCAGATTAGACATGGGGCAAGGGATTTATTTGGGTAGGAAGGAACTTGTCCTTTTGCCAATTTCTCAGTATTCTAGACCATGCACATGATAGGATAGCAGGGGAAACCTTTTGCTTAAGGTTTTAAGATTCACTATGTAGTATCATTTTTCGAAATTTGCAACAAATCATTTTAATGTGTAAAAGTGTGTTCTTGGTTCCAAAAAGTAGCAAAATCATTTACAAACTCAGAATTTATTTAGTGAAGTAATAGTGTTCTTTGATATAGGAGAGATTTATAATCAAAACAACAAAAATCAAAATTATTAATTTTAGCGAAATTTTTGGTGCATGGTTCAGGATAACTTTTGAATTTTATCTAAGATAATATAAAATACTACTCATAATTTTAGTAGATAATAATGTAGAGATATAAATAAAACAATGTTGTAGAAATATTTTTGGAGATTTTTGGATTTTGTGAAATTTTTTTTGGTTGTTTTGATAAATTTTTGAAATGCATGAAAAATTATTTACAACTATTTACAGTGATGAGACTTTTGGATCTATGCATAATATATTTTTAGGTGCATGATATTCATGGGTTCCTTGAGATATTTTCCATCCAAGGTAGCCAATATGTATGCACCTGATCCAAATTTGGTAGTGATGATGTATGGTCCAAGCCAGTTGGGTTGGAATTTTCCTTTAAGGTCTTTTCTTGCATTAGTATTTTTTTGATTTTCTTTTAAGACTAAATCTCCAACTTCAAATGATTTGTTATGAACTTTCTTAGCATATGATCTTTTAAGTTTGTCTTGGTAGGCACGAAGATGTTCTAAAGCATGAATGCACTTTTCATCTAGAAGTTCTAACTGACTTAATCTGCCAGCATGATATTCATCTCCAACTTTCGCATCTTGAAGTAAAAGAGCTAAAGAAGGAACTTCTAATTCGAATGGAAAAATAGCTTCAGCACCATAAACCAAGACAAAAGGAGATGCACCCGTAGGAGTACGAACACTAGTTCGATAAGCCCACAAGGTAGGATATAATTGTATATGCCAGTCACGACCTATTTTATTAACCAATATTTTTAGTATTTTGATTAATGTTTTATTGGATGCTTCAACTTGGCCATTTCCTTGTGGATAATAAGGAGTAGACCATCTATGTTGAATTTTATATTTTTGACACAATTTTTTAATGTCTTTGTTCTTAAAGCAAGTACCATTGCAAGATATGAGATTAGATGGAATTCCAAATCTACAAATGATTTGATTAAAGATAAATTTAGAGACTTGGACTCCTGTGCAAGAAGCTAAAGGCATGGCTTCCACCCACTTTGTAAAATATTCTGTTGCAGTTATTATAAATTTATGACCATCAGATGAGAAGAAAGGTTAGACAGGATTAATTTTACCAATAATGTCTAAACCCCATTTAGATAAGGGCCAAGGAGAAGCTATGGTTTGGAGTTCCTCAGCAGGAGCATGGACAAGGTCAGCATGTCTTTGACATTTGTCACAATGATGCACATAATCATTGGCATATTTTTCCATGGAAGGCCAAAAATAACCCATTCTAAGGAGCTTTTTAGCAATGGCGCCTCCACTAAAGTGTCCTCCGTAGGATCCATCATGGGCTTCACTTAAGGCTTTCTTAGATTCTTCTAGGTTTAGACATCTTAACAAAATACCCTCAAAAGATCTTTTGTATAAAGTATTACCAACAACTACGAAGCGGACAACTCACTTACGTAATAACCTACGTTGGTTTCTATCTAATCCTTCAGGGAAAGTCCCATTTTGCAAGAAATTAAAGATATCTATGTACCAAGGTTCTGGGGTGACTTCATTAATCAAGAATACATCCAATGGTTCTAAGCAAGATTTTGAAGAAGCGGGTTCTTGGAGTTTGCGGATAATGATAGTAGCATATTCATCATCCAACTCCAAAGGTAACAAAGAGGTAGTTGCAGCCATAGCATCGACAACATGGTTGCTAGTTCTAGGAATGGCTTCTAAAGTCACTTTTTCAAACAATGAAATAAGCTTAACCACATATTCTTTATAAGGTCACAATTTCTCATCTCGTGTTTGATAGACTTCATTAATTTGATTTATCACGAGTTGAGAATCTCCAAAAACCAACAAAATCTTGATTTTTAAGGCTAAAGCGGCTCGTAATCCAAGGATTAGGGCCTCATATTTTGTAGTGTTATTAGTACAAGCAAACTATAATTTAAAATATAATGGTATTAGGTGCTTCTGAGGAGATATTAATATGATTCCTGCACCTGCACCGCTCATACATCTAGCTCCATCAAAAAACAATGTCCAAGTTTCTGAATGATCCTCTTCTAAATTAAGGCATTCATCAGGAAATTCAATGTTCATGGGTTGAGTAGATTCTATAGGAGCAATAGCTAACTGATCAGCTATAACTTGGCCTTTTATAGATTTTTGGCTAATAAATGTGAGTTCAAACTCACTAAGAGCAAGAACCCACTTAGTTGTGCATCCTGATAAGTATGGTCTACTCATTAAATACCTTAGTGGATCAGATTTTGCAATGACATATGTTTTTTGGCTAAGCATATAATGACGCAATTTTTGCGTAGAAAACACAACTGCTAAACAAAGTTTTTCCAATGGAGTGTATCTTGTTTCATAACTTATCAAAGTTCTACTTATGTAATATGTGGCTCGTTCTTTATTTTCATCATCTATTTGAGCTAACATAGCTCCAAGTGCGAGTTCCAAAGCAGAAATATACAAAATGAAAGGACAATCTGGTCTGGGTGGAACAAGCACTAGAGGGTTGAGAAGATATTATTTGATACTATCAAAAGCTTCTTGACATTCCTTATCCCATTGAAAGGAAGTATTTTTCTTGAGTAATTTAAGAAAATGTTCTATTCTATCTGCTAGTTTATCAATGAAATGACGAATAGCCTATAACTTTCCTTGTAAAATTCTTAATTATGATATGTTCTTAGGTGGTGGTATATCACGGATAGCCTTAATATTTAAAGGATCTATCTCGATGCCCCGTATAGAAACAATAACTCCTAATAATTTTCTAGATTTTATTCCAAACACACATTTGTCTGGGTTTAAACGTATCTGGTATTCTCTCAACCTATCGAACACTTTTCTTAAATCATTAATGTGATCCTCTTCTTTAGTTGAGCGAGCTATAATGTCATCCACATAATCATGCAAAATATCATACATCATATCATGAAAAATATATGTCATAGCTCTTTGATATGTTGCACTTGCATTCTTTAAACCAAAAGGCATGACTTTCCAACAAAAAGTCCCCCAAGGTGTGATGAAAGTTGTTTTAGCTTGGTCTTCAGGAGCTATTCTAATTTGGTTATACCTTGAAAAACCATCCATAAGGGACAACATCCCACTCCCCACTGTAAAATCTATGATTTGGTCCATATTAGGGAGAGGGAAGTCATCTTTAGGGCATGCAACATTGATATCTCTAAAATCAGTGCAAACCCTAATTTTGGTAGCTTCTTTCTTAGTTACTAGAACAACATTAGATATCCATTCAGCATAGTCAATAGCTTGTATAAATACCACATTCAAAAGCTTCTCCAATTCACTTTTAACTAGTAGTGCTACTTTAGGATGCATTTTTCTAAGTTTTTGCTTTACAAGTTTAGCATCAGGGCGCACTACTAAATGGTGCATAACTACAGAAGGATCTAAGCTGGGCATATCTGCATACGTCCAAGCAAAGATATCAGGATATTCTGTGAGGAATCCCATATATAGTTTTTGTTTCTCTTCATTTAATTCAGATCCAATTTTGACCATGTGAGGATTTTCTTCTGTCCCAATGTTAATTTTTACAAAATTTTCTACAACAATATTTAGGTCTCTTTCAAAGTTGGGAGGTGCGGGTGATACCCCCATTTCTTGTAATTCCTCAAACGTGCATTTAGCTAATTCTTCTTGGGGGGTAGTAGCTTCTATGTGAGCTATACATGGCATTGATCCGTCAAAGAAAAAATTATTTCTTAGAATTTCATCTAGAGTTATATCATGACAAATATCACCCTCTAAACATTCATCCACAGAAGCAATCATTTCTGGATAAACTAAGGTTAACATATTACAAGTATGTATCATTTTAAAAGGTTCTTTTTGTTCCATATATTCTTGATATGTTACAAGATGATTATCATCTTCATATGGGAAAGGTTCTATTTTGGTGGGGATATAACCAAGACCACAACGGGCTGGCCACTCTTCGACCTCTAAAGGTTCTTTTATACCATTTTTGTGAGGTCCTAAACCTTTACCTCTATAACCCATGCTACACATTATTGGTTTTGATTTTATATATTCATTAGAAAAATAACACTTAGCAAATCCCTCTTGATCAATTGTAATTTTTACCATTGAAAATTTACCCCAATCATATCCTGCATATACAAAGGCACAACTCCCAATGTGACATATGCTTCCTTTCTTTGGTAAGCCTAATGTTCGAGGAGATGGTGGTAATTTTGATAGTACTAAAGAATCTTGAATATCAAAATTAACTTCTTCTATTGTTGCTAGTACTGAAGATAAATCTGGTAATACTTCATCTGAAATGGCGTATGAAGTAGATGGATTATCCTCCTTAACTAGCTCTTTAGATGCTATAAATTCAAATGTTGTAGATGCAGGAGGTGACTCTGTCACTATAGAGTTAGGAAAGGGGTTAGGTATATTTTTAGAAGGTGATGTTGATGTTGATGATTTAGAATATGTTTTTGGTTTAGGAGATGATTTAGATTTGGAAAGTTTTGGTGGTGCAGATGAACTAGGATAAACAGAAGACATAGTAGGACAAAATGGAACCCCTACAGGTTCTACCATAGCACACATATCAAATGGTCTAGGATCACCATGAATAGTGACTAGTTGATTTTTAAATTCAAATTTAACACATTGATGTAATGTGGAAGGTATTGCTCTCATTGCATTGATCCAAGGTCGACCTAGAAGGATGTTGTACGATGCAAAACAAGGTACAACAAACATAGTCGTATCCAAAACCCTTGGGCCAACTTGCAATGGGATTTTCATGACTCCACATGTTTCTTGGGTTTCATCATTAAATGCCTTAATGATCATTTCAGTATTTTTCATATCTTCTTTCTTGAATCCAAATATTTGAAAGAAATCGTATGTACATATGTTTAATGAAGATCCATTGTCAATTAGAACTCTCTTAACTCCTACATCTCCAATCATTGTTGTAATGTACAAAGGATTATCTCCAAACATACTTTGAGGAGGTATATCCTTGTCTTTGAAATCTATGAAGTTTGTTTCATCCAAAGTGACAACATTTACTACAACGTTAGGTTCAATATCTTCGGGTACCATCATTTTGCTCAAAGTTTTCATCAATTCTTCTCTATGTGTGGGGGAAGTTCTTAGGAGATCCAAAAGAGATATTCTTGTTGTAATAGTAGCTAATTGTTCATTAATATTATATGGAGATATTTGTTGGGAACTTGTTACATTATTTGTTTTAGTAGGATGTTTTAATATGAATGGATTTGTCTTCTCATTTTGACTTTGATCTTGAGAATTTTGGTTTTGTGCCTGTTGTCTTGTAACAACTCCGATGGTACCTACAATGTTGTCATATCGTGGATTACCAAAACGGGGTCTAGTACTTTCTGCTTGTTCATTTGTAAGCCATTGTTGAGATGATGGTCTAGTAGTTACCCTTCTTGGAAATGGTTCTTCTGGAACTGATAAATCCATAATAGGTGTGACAAGATCTGATTCATATTCTAAACTATTTGAATCAATTTCTACTTCACTACCTGTTTCACTTTCTTCATCACTTTCTAAAAGTGTAATTTGGCATCTTTTCAAGGGTCTCATAGTAACTTGAGATTCTGTAGTTACACATGATGTTTGCAAGTTTTTATGGGGTAGAAAACCACTTATAGTTCCTACATATCGAGTTGGATGAGGAACATTATGGTGTTCTACTTGGTTTATAGCTTCTTTACCATGCTTTGGTAAAGGATGTTGAAAAATATCCAAACTTTGATTTGCATTTTGATTTTGAGTCTTTTGTGTATTATTTTGAGCCTCTTTTGGTTGGAATTTTTCTACCTCCATTTTTCCATTATCAATTAAGTCTTGTATCACATGTTTTAATCATTTACATGAGTTGGTTGAATGACCATCAGTTCTATGAAAATTACAGTGTAAATCAGCTCTGAATCCAACTACAGTTGTATCAGGTTGTCTTATCTCAGGCAATCGTATCAAGCCTTGTTCTAATAGTTGAGGTAAAACCATATGTAAAGGTTGATTTAATCTCGTAAATTCCCTTGGTGGTTTATCAGGAGCCTTCAATATAAACTTTTTGATAGCTTCTGTAAGATTAACATTTGGGTTATTTCTACTATCAGTAACTCCATCACCCACTACTTGTTTGTTTTTATATTGATTTTTAGAAGTTTTATCTTCCTCTTTCTTCTTAAATTGACCTCTTCTAATAAGGGCATCTTCTACCCTTCTTGCTAAATCAATGGCTTGATCAAAGGTTGTTACTGTAGCAGTAGAAAGTTCATAGGACAATTGTTCTTGCAAGTTGCCTATGAATATGTCTAGCATTTCTCGATGAGGTAACACAAAGTGTAATTTACCTAGAAGTTGTCTCCATTTTGTTAAGAACTCGGTAAAGCTTTCATATTTTCCTTGCTTTAAGTTGTATAAATATTTAATGGTCACATGCCTTTCTATATAGGCACTAAACTGATGGACAAACGTCTCTGTTGTTTCCTCAAAATTCCTTAAAGAATTATTTGGTAATTGGTAGTACCATTCTAGGGCCATACCTCCTAGAATTTTAGGAAACATCTTTAATAACAACAAATCATCATGAGAAACATCATGACATGTCGTTCTAAACATACGAAGATGCTCTATAGGATCTTCAGTCCCTTTATATATCGAGAGGACAGGCATGGGGAAATACTTAGGATAAGGTTGGGCTACAACTATAGGATCCAAGGGTTGGCTACACATCTCTCGATAACTGTACGAGGGATGGTAGGGATCAATTTGGTCTAGGTGAGAGGCTAGTTGTTTGACTATAGCTTCAAGCCCTTGTTGTTGTGGCCCACAAAATTGGTTTGGTTGCATCATACTGTTGTGGCTTTGATAATAAGGTGTTGTTGTGTGAAGATTTCCAACTGGAATACTGTTGTGTAAAGTTTTTGTAGGTACTACATTTTGTTGAGTGTTTTGTTGATAGTTGGTATATTATTTTTTTCAGCTTTTTGTTGTTGATTTGATATTTTTTGATTTAAAGATTGGGAGAGAATGGAAGCAAATGGTGCTTTCTATTGTTTAAATTTTACCTTAGTGTTGCTAATAGCCATATTGGATGATTATGTTTTTGGTTTTTGAACATTTTGATTCAAAGGTATCATTTTTTGAGTAGATGGTCCTGCTTGATCATCCTCTTGGTCTGTTGAAGGCATATAAGGCAATGGATTTGTATGTATTCGAAAAGTGTTTGCTAAAGCTACTTCCATAGATCCTTATCCTGTATTATCCATGTGTACTACTTGACCAAATTCCTCTATATGATCTTTCATGAATTGAGTAAAACTTGCAATAGATTGAAATTGTAAATGTCCCTTTTCATCTAAAATGGGTTCATTAAGGTCTCGTGTTTCTTATTCCCCATTATCACCTTCATCTTCTGAAGGTGTGTCTTCTTCAATGAGTGGTTTATCCTCATCATTTCCTTGTTCTTGGTCTTCCATATTATCATTGTTTACTTGTTTACCACTTCTTAATAGGCATTTTATCTTAAAAAATAAATTTGTTTTTGCATATATATATATTATATATATATATGTGCTAGGTTTTGAGATTTATTTGTTATATATATATACCTAACTAAATAAAAAAAATACTATGATTAGTTTTTGTTTTTTTTTTTTTGTAATTTTCTTGGGTTTTATATTGCGCCAACAAAGCAAACACACTTACATAATATTACGCCTTAATTTTCTTCAAAAAGTCTATATATGTCGTTAATAGGTTCAAGTTGATCTAGTGTCATATAATGTTCTTCTTTGAATTGGAAATATTCTTTTAGAAATCTTACAAAGTGTGCTAGTGTAATACAATCAACTTCTAAGTTTGACGTGTAAAAGTATAACTCGTGATAATATTCTCTATAAATCACAGCTCTGGGAACACTGTTAAGTCTTCTTCTATCATCTAAAACAACTTCCTGATTTTCTACTCATGATAAGAACTTATGTACTACTATGGCATTTTCAAGATAATACTGAAAAGGATAAAGTTCTATATAAATCGAGGCACTTTTTTTTACTAACCACCTATCGCATGCTCTCTGGAGGTCGAAGTAAGCGGGTGCATTATAAGGATCCAGGATTCTGGATAGGTCAAACCTTAGAATTTTCTTAAGTTCAGTTTTTCTAGCTTCTATGATATCTAATATTTCCCAAAGTTCATTCCACTGTTGTAAGGAGAAAGTGTCGTCAGGTCCAAGTATTTGAGAAATTTCTTGTTTTGCTAATAATAGTTCAACATCTATAAGCACAACTCTTCTAAAATTGTAATCTACCATCTATGGAATGTAAAGTTATGCATTTTAACTAATGTTTTTGTTTGATTTTTGTTTTGTTTTTGAAAGCAAAAGAAATGCCTATGTATTTCATGTCGGGTTCACCAAATAATGTAGGCCTAAAATTTTTGCGCTCCTTTCCTCTAGGCTAATGGATCCATGCCTCAGAGAGGAATGGAAAATAGTAGAGCTACACCTCGAAAGAGAGGCACTTAGTTGTACCTTTTTATGGTGATTTTTCGACGAATTAAGGGTTCACTAGGAAAATTTTAACAACAGTTTCCATACCTAGGCTTGGAAGATGTTTGATGAGTTCTTTTTATAAATATTTCTCATACACCTAAGTTTGGCCTTTATGCAACTAAACTATCTATATGCAATTTTGATTTAATGAAGACAAAAAATAGTGAATAGATAATGAAATACAATGCATAAGATTAGAATTAAAAGAAATTATAAGCCTTATCTGAGTCGGATGTTCGATGAAGATTATAAGGGTTTTAGCAGAACAAAATCACCTCTGTTTTGATAGAATCACCTCTATTCTAGATAGAATCGCCTATGTTCAGACATAATCACCTTCGATTTAACAAAATCGTAGGCGATTATGTTGCAATCCTATAGCAAAATAATTTGATAGAAAACAGAGTTTTCTTGCACAATACAACAATTTTCTCGTATTCCAAATTACAAATATGTCTTAATATCTATATGCAAATAAATATGAAATGATATGGAAACAATATGATGTCAATTCAACCTAATATGCTATGGATTTGTGCAATTATGATCCTGATTTCATGATGCAATTAACTGGAATGATGGTGAACACCAAGATGTAATATCTAAATTTGAATAATAAATTAAATGGACATGATGCAATGCATAGACATAAAAAATTGGGAAATAAATGTAAACGATGATTTGAATTCTTACCCCTAGCTGATCTGAAGATAGGATCTCCTACTCTCTAACGAAATCACCTAATCTTTGACAAAATTGTCTGTCACTCTTGTCGAAATCGCCTGTCGTTTATATCGATCGCCAAACGATTATGATGGTATTTCGGGTGATTATAAATAAGACCTGAAATAACAAAATTAAACAATAGGGGTGCTAGGAAATGGAATTCTATGGCAAATTTATGCGAGGGATTCTTAAGAGAATTTTAGCAGCAATGTCAAGAGATCTGAATTCAACTTGCCAAGGGAAAGAAGGGAAAAAGGGCTAGATTAAATAGGTTAAGGAGAGATTCTAGGAAGTTAGGAGGTTAGACTAAACATGGAGGAGGTTTTGATTCCTCCTATGTTTGCCACATCTAAACTATTCACCAACCTCCCTAATCCGAATGATGGCTAAACTAGGTAAGACGTTTTAAAACAAATTTTGTATTTTTAGCAAATTTGTTAAAATTCTATTTTTGATAGAATCGCCTGGCGATTTTATCAATTGTCAAGCGATTTTGTTGACCACTTGACGATTTTGACCAACAGTCCAACAATTTTTAGTTTTTCGGCAGGAAAATCAAGAATATTGTTGTTTTACCGTTTTAGCCAACTTTTGGGTAAATTTTGAATAACTTTAATAATTTTCATGATGTTTAGGTAAAATAAATGTGTCAATTTTACCCTAATACACTGCTACGATCATGTCTCTTCATAGTGCATCCCCATTGCTTTTCATTTTACTTGAAGCAATCTGGCTTTGAGTCAAGTAAATTTTATTTTTAATGTTCATTAGTTTTATTCTGCATTTGTGAGAAATATTATTTACGTATGGAGAGGTACTTGAAGTGACACAAATATTTGATAGTTCCATGGTAGTTAAAATCTAAAAATGATCTAATGGATACTATTTCATATCCTAATGGATGCTATCAAAGTGTTAAACGATCTCTTTTGAGGCTATTATTACCATCCATAATATCCATGGTAGTTAATGACAACAAGACTCCTTACTACCACTTCATTGAAAGTCAATACAATATCCTCGTAATTAAAGTTTATATCCACCACAAGCATATGAGAAATAACAACCAAATTTTCATCTTTTGTTTGTGTCCTTGAATACAAAAATTTGTCCAAAAACTTTTACGAGAGCATCATAATCATAATCCTTTCCATATTTTTAATATCTTTGTGCTGAATGTTGTCTGGTGTGGTTGTTTATGTGATACAGGAAGTGCATTTGCTCTGTTCATGTATGGAGCACCCATGTAAGTATAAATTGTAAAATGAAAATTTGAAACGGTACTGAAGGAAATTCTAGGGAATATGGTTAAGAATGATATTAATCATATTGTTGAGCAGAAGTACTTTCCGCAGAGTGATAAAGAAGGGAACGACTGAAGATATGTCAGGGATACCGTATGCAATTGGGCTCTTCAATTGTCTCGTGTATACCTTGTATGGTTCTCCTCTCATCAGCGATGGATGGGACCACACTCTCGTAATTGCTATCAATGTCGCTGGCCTTCTACTTGAGTGCTTGTTCTTTGCCATCTCTCTCTCTCTCTCTCTCTCTTTCTCTATCTCTCTATATATTTTTCTCCATAAAAGTCCAAGGTATCATTTCATATATAATAGTTGACATCAGATTATATTTATATTAGTCTCCATGTATTCATTCCAATTTTCTTCTTTGAACTCAAAATTAGTTAACATTTAGAACGGATGAATTCCTTGGAATTATAGAAAACAATGACAACAATGATCATGGGAGTTTTTATGGAATTTGTGACAATGATAAAATTTTCCTTATGGGCACTGCATGACCATGTTCATAAAAATATTCTTGTCGGGAGTACGGGAATGGTAGCCACTGTGATTCTTTACGGATCTCCATTCTCCGATATCGTAAGAAAGCTCTTTCATTCACATCCATTGCACTTTATCGTAATAGCAACCAAAGCATGTCTCGAATCACTATTACTACTCTTGATGTAGGTGTCTTTGTGAAATTCCTACAAATAATGGTATTTCAAACGAAGAGCGTCGAGTTCATGTCATTCTATTTATCATTATTTGCTTTACTAGGAAATTTTTTGTGGTTGGTGTATGGTGCTTTGAGCAGAGACATTCTTATTATGGTAAATATCATACATTTTATTCAAAGATATACTCCATTCAAAGAACATGATCTCTGTATAGTAATTGAGCTCATTCGACTTCATTTCTGTGTCACAAACGCAGGCTCCGAATTTTCTTGGAATACCATTTTCTTCGGTGCAGATGATAATATACTGTGTATATCAAAGGAAATGTGGATGACTTGAAGTGGTGGACGAGAAAGTACATATTCAAATAGATGACGTTATAGATAAAAGTGCAAGAATAGTGAAGTACCTTACAAGTACTCAGCAAAACCAAAGAGACACCATAGACATAGAAATGTAGTTGTAACAAACCATTGCTTAACTACACTAGTTGGTTTGTGTCATGCAGGAGCTTCTAACAATACATAACATGCCACTGTGTTGGATCCCATATTATGAATGTTGGAAATAGTGGAATTTAATTTTTGGCAAACATCACAGAAATTCATGAGGGACTTGACTTCTCTATAGATGCAACTGGATACTACTCCTTTGGACTTATTTGTCTTAAGTTTTCAATAGATGGATGAGAGCTTGTGGTTGGAAGAAGTGATAAATCTATATATATTTATGACCTAGAAGTAAATAAGCTTGCTTTACAGATAGCAACGCAAAAGGATGATGTTAATACAATAGCCTTTGCAGATGAAACTGTCCACTTAAGATGATACTAACCACTTAATCTATTATGGAAGTGATGACAGCTACTGCAAGGTTTCAAAATTTTAGATTTTGTAGGCTGTTAATGTGCTTTTTTTATATATGACATGCCTTATGCCTGCAGTGAAATGAGAATAGAATCTAGTGCAGAGGTGTGGTGTGTCTTGCATTCCACTTGCATTGTTTAATTTGTGTCAAAAGTAAATTCTATCCAGTGCTTGGAATTTTTATGTTGTTGCAAAGAGGTCAAGCTATTGAAGAGAAAGTGTAGTTTGAGCATGATTCAATGGGTCAAAGAAACAACTGAATTTCAATTTTTTATTTTATTTTTTAATTGTATATATATATATATATTTATTTAATTTTAATCACTTTCCCTTATAGGGGGATCCCTTTGAATTAAATAAATATATTATTCTTTCATCATGGATGATTTCAAATGATTGATTCTACAATGATTTATATCTACCCTAACCCTAACCCTACGTCCATTCAAAATGATGGTTCACATAATAATTAATATATTTAATTATTATGACTATTCTAACCCTAACCCTAATAATATAATAATTAATTATTATATTATTAACTATACTAACTTAAATATAATGTATTACATTATTAATAATTACATTTATTATACTATTATTATTAATAGTAAATGTTAGGATATGGGATCCTAACATCCTAGTATGTTTTGGATAAGATATAAGATGTATATAGTACTTTTGTAAATTGTAGTTCAAATTTTGGTTGATTTTGTAAAGTTTTTGTAAATCCTAAAATCAACTTCTGTTATCCCTTATTGCTCCTATTGAACTAAGCACTTTTCCCAAATTTGAAGAGGTTTTAATGTTGGATTTATTTTGTCCCTTTTGAGAAATTTTGAGACAAGAATATTATAAATTTCCAACCTTAGTAAAACAATTAATAACCTCTTTTAATATCCCTTAGGATTTGATTTTAGTATTTCTAATTTTCAATAACCTAATTTGGTGTTGTAACCCTTTTAGCTCCTAACTATAGAAAATTAGAACACAATAATATTTGCAAATATTTAAAAATTAATTTCCTGTAGAAATCCTTATTTCTCCTATGGTTAGTATTGCAAAGATAATAAATTTGATAAATTATTCCCTTTGATGCTTTGCTTTCAATATGGTTAATTTTTTCTAATTTTAACCTTGATTTATCAACCTTATAACTCCCTTAAATGAAAGCACATTAAAGTAGGAAATAAATCTCACCTTGTAATATTCAAATATGTGTTGTTTTCGGATGTGGAATGGCTACAATGTTAGTGTATTTGCCTTGACCATGGAAATATTGGATTTAATATCCAAATATGGTGCCTTTTACCTTTGACTTCTTTTTACTAGAGCATTTAAGGATCTTCCTCCTTGCTTCCATGCTGCAACTCGGCCATGTGCACGAAGACTATGAAATTACGAATATTAATGCTTCTAAATGCTTTCGAATGCTACATTCTCCTTAGTCCAAGGTGCCTTTAAAAGGTGGTCAATATTTTTTTGGGAAGATATTGTTTGATACTATCAAAATATTCTTGACATTCCTTATCCCATTGAAAGGAAGTATTTTTCTTGAGTAATTTAAGAAAAGGTTTTGTTCTATCTGCTAGTTTATCAATGAAACGACGAATAGCCTATAACTTTCCTTGTAAACTTCTTAATTCTATTATGTTATTAGGCGATGGCATATCACATATAGCATTAATATTTAAAGGATCTATCTTGATGCCCCGTATAGAAACAATAACTCCTAATAATTTTCCATATTTTACTCCAAACACACATTTGTCTGGGTTTAAACATATCTGATATTCGCTCAACCTATCAAACACTTTTCTTTAAATCATTAATGTGATCCTCTTCTTTAGTTGAGCGAGTTATAATGTCATCCACATAATCATGCAAAATATCATACATCATATCATGAAAAATATATGTCATAGCTCTTTGATATGTTGCACCTGCATTCTTTAAACCAAAAGGCATGACTTTCCAACAAAATTCCCCCAAGGTGTGATGAATTTTTTTTTAGCTTGGTCTTCGAGAGATATTCTAATTTGGTTATATCTTGAAAAACAATCCATAAGGGACAAAATCCCACTCCTTGTTGTAAAATCTATGATTTGGCCCATATTAGGGAGAGGAAAATCATCTTTAGGGCATGTAGCATTCATATCTCTAAAATCAGTGTAAACCCTAATTTTGGTAGCTTCTTTCTTAATTATTGAAACAACATTAGATATCCATTCAGCATAGTCAATAGCCTGTATAAATACAACATTCAAAAGCTTTTCCAATTCACTTTTAACTAGTAGTGCTACTTTAGGATGCATTTTTCTAAGTTTTTTCTTTATAGGTTTAGCATCAGGACGCACTACTAAATGGTGCATAACTACAGAAGGATCTAAATCGGGCATATCTGCATACGTCCAATCAAATATATCAGGATATTATGTGAGGAATATCATATATGGTTTTTTGTTTCTCTTCATTTAATTCAGATCCTATTTTGACCATGTGAGGATTTTCTTTTGTCCCAATGTTAATTTTTACAAAATTTTCTACAACAATATTTAGGTCTCTTTTAAATTTGGGAGGTGCAGGTGATACCCCCATTTCTTGTAATTCCTTAAACATGCATTTACCTAATTCTTCTTGGGGGGTAGTAGATTCTATGTGAGCTATACATAGAATTGATCTGTCAAAGAAAAAATTATTTCTTAGAATTTCATCTAGAGTTATATCATGACAAATATCACCCTCTAAATATTCATCCACAGAAGCAATCATTTATGGATAGACTAACGTTAACATATTACAAGTATGTATCATTTTAAAAGGTTCTTTTTGTTCCATATTTTCTTGATATGTTACAAGATGATTATCATCTTCATATGGGAAAGGTTCTGTTTTGGTTGAAATATAACCAAGACCATAGCGGGTTGGCCACTCTTCGACCTCTAAAGGTTCTTTTATACCATTTTCGTGAGGTCCTAAACCTTTACCTCTATAACCCATGCTACACATTATTGGTTTTGATTTTATATATTCATTAGAAAAATAACACTTGGCAAATCCCTCTTGATTAATTGTAAATTTTACCGTTGAAAATTTACCCCAATCATATCCTGCATATACAAAGGCACAACTCCCAATGTGACATATGCTTCCTTTTTTGGTAAGCCTAATGTTCGGGGAGATGGTGGTAATTTTGATAGTACTAAAGAATATTGAATATCAAAATTAATTTCTTCTATTGTTGCTAGTACTGAAGATAAATCTAGTAATACTTCATCTGAAATGGCATATGAAGTAGATGGATTATCCTCATTAAATAGCTCTTTAGATGTTGTAAATTCAAATGTTGTAGATGTAGGAGGTGACTCTGTCACTATAGAGTTAGGAAAGGGGTTACGTATATTCTTAGAAGGTGATGCTGATGTTGATGATTTAGAATATATTTTTGGTTTAGGAGATGATTTAGATTTGGAAAGTTTTGGTGGTGTAGATGAACTAGGATAAACATAAGACATAGTAGGACAAAATGGAACCCCTACAGGTTCTACCACAACACACATATAAAATGGTCTAGGATCACCATGAATAGTGACTAGTTGATTTTTAAATTTAAATTTAACACATTGATGTAACATGGAAGGTATTGCTCTCATTGCATTGATCCAAGGTCAACCCAGAAGGATGTTATATGATGCAAAACAAGGTACAACAAACACAGTCATATCCAAAACCCTTGGGCCAACTTGCAATGAGATTTTTATGACTCCATGTGTTTCTTGGGTTTCATCATTAAATGCCTTAATGATCATTTCAATCTTTTTCATATCTTCTTTCTTGAATCCAAATATTTGAAAGAAATCGTATGTACATATGTTTAATGAAGATCCATTGTCAATTAGAACTCTCTTAACTCCTACATATCCAATCATTGTTGTAAAGTAAAAAGGATTATCTCCAAACATACTTTGAGGTATATCCTTGTATTTGAAATATATGAAGTTTGTTTCATCCAAAGTGACAACATTTACTACAACGTTAGGTTCAATATCTTTGGGTACCATCATTTTGTTCAAAGTTTTCATCAATTCTTTGATTTGCATTTTGACAGCATTTACTACAACGTTAGGTTCAAACTTTGATTTACCTTTTGATTTTGAGTCTTTTGTGTATTATTTTGAGCTTCTTTTGGTTGGAATTTTTCTAGCTCCATTTTTCCATTATCTATTAAGTCTTGTATCACATGTTTTAATCATTTACATGAGTTGGTTGAATAACCATCAGTTCTATGAAATTACAGTGTAAATCAGCTCTGAATCCAGCCACAATTGTATCAGGTTGTCTTATCTCAGGCAATCGTATCAAGCCTTGTTATAATAGTTGAGGTAAAACCATATGTAAAGGTTGATTTAATCTCATAAATTCCCTTGGTGGTTTATCAGGAGCCTTCAATATAAACTTTTTGATAGCTTGCATAAGATTACATTTGGGTTATTTATACTATTAGTAACTCCATCACCCACTACTTTTTTGTTTTTATATTTATTTTTAGAAGTTTTATATTCCTCTTTCTTCTTAAATTGACCTCTTCTAATAAGGGCATCTTCTACCCTTCTTGCTAAATCAATGGCTTGATCAAAGGTTGTTACTATAGCAGTAGAAATTTCATTAGAAAGTTCATAGGACAATTGTTATTGCAAGTTGTATATGAATATGTCTACATTTATCGATGAGGTAACACAAAGTGTAATTTACCTAGAAGTTGTCTCCATTTTATTAAGAACTCGGTAAAGATTTCATATTTTCCTTGATTTATGTTGTATAAATCTTTAATGATCACGTGCCTTTCTATATAGGCACTAAACTGATGGACAAACATCTCTGTTGTTTCCTCAAAATTCCTTAAAGAATTATTTGGTAATTGGTAGTACCATTCTAGGGCCATACCTCCCAAAATTTTAGGGAATATTTTTAATACCAACAAATCATCATGAGAAACATCATGACATGTCGTTCTAAACATACGAAGATGCTCTAAAGGATATTTAGTACCTTTATATATTGGGAGGACATGCATGGGTAAATGCTTAGGATAAGGTTTGGCTAGAACTATAGGATCCAAGAGTTGGCTACAAAACTCTTGGTAACTATACGAGGGACGGTAGGGATCAATTTGGTCTAGACGAGAGGCTAGTTGTTTGACTATAGCTTCAAGCCCTTGTTGTTGTGGTCCACCAAATTGGTTTGGTTGCATCATATTGTTGTGGCTTTGATAATAAGGTGTTGTTGTTGTGTGAAGATTTCCAACTGGAATACTGTTGTGTAAAGTTTTTGTAGGTACTACATTTTGTTGAGTGTTTTGTTGATAGTTGGTATATTTTTTTTGTTTAGCTTTTTTTTGTTGATTTGATATTTGTTGATTTAAATTTTGGGAGAGAATGGAAGCAAATGGTGATTTCTATTGTTTAAATTTTACCTTAGTGTTGCTAATAGCAATATTGGATGATTGCATTTTTGGTTTTCGAACATTTTGATTCAAATGTATCATTTTTTGATTAGATGGTCCTGCTTGATCATCCTCATGGTCTGTTGAAGGCATATAAGGCAATGGATTTGTATATATATATATATATATATATATTTGTGTGTGTGTGTGTGTGTGTGTGTGCTAGGTTTTGAGGTATATATGTTATATATATACCTAACTACATAAAAAAAATACTATGATTAGTTTTTGGTTTTTTTTTTTTGTAATTTTCTTGGTTTTTATATTGCGACAAAAAAGCAAACACACTTATATAATATTACGTATTTCTTAAAAAATTCCATATATGTCATTAATAGGTTCAATTTGATCTGGTGTCATGTAATGTTCTTCTTCGAATTGGAAATGTTCTTTTATAAATCTTACAAAGTGTGCTAGTGTAATACAACAAACCTCTAGGTTTGATGTATAAAAGTATAACTCGTGATAATATTCACTATAAATCACAACTCTGGGAACACTATTAAATATTCTTCTATCGTCTAAAACAACTTCCTGATTTTCTACTCGTGATAAGAACTTATGTAGTACTATGGTGTTTTCAAGATATTCCTCAAAAGGATAAAGTTCTGTAGAAATTGAGGTTCTTTTTTGGGCTAACCACCTATCGCATGCTCTCTGGAGGTCGAAGTAAGTGGGTGTGTTATAAGGATCCAGGATTTTGGATAGGTCAAACCTTAGAATTTGCTTAAGTTCAGTTTTTCTAGCTTCTATGATATCTAATCTTTCCCAAAGTTCATTCCACTATTGTAAGGAGAAAGTGTCGTCAGGTCCAAGTATTTGAGAAATTTCTTGTTTTGCTAATAATAGTTCAACATCTATAAGCACAACTCTTCTACAATTGTAATCTACCATCTATGGAATGTAACATTATGCGTTTTAACTAATGTTTTTGTTTTATTTTTGTTTTGTTTTTGAAGTCAGAAGAAATGCCTATGTATTTCACGTCGGGTTCACCAAAGAATGTAGGCTTAAGATTTTTGCACTCCTTTCCTCTAGGCTAATGGATCCATGCCTTAGATGGGAATGGAAAATAGTAGAGCTACACCTCGAAATAGAGGCACTTAGTTGTACCTTATTATGATGATTTTATGATGAATTAAGGGTTCAACAGGAAACTTTTAATGGTAGTTTCCATACCTAGGCTTGGAAGATGTTTGATGAGTTATTTTTATAAATATTTCTCATACACCTAAGTTTGGCCTTTATGCAACTAAACTATCTATATGTGATTTTGATTTAATGAAGACAAAAAAAAGTGAATACAAAATGAAATACAATGCATAATATTGGAATTATAAGAAATTATAAGCCTTACCTGATCCGGATGTTCGATGAAGATTCTAAGGGTTGTAGCAGAACAAAATTGCCTCTATTTTGATAGAATCACATCTGTTCTAGATAGAATCACCTGTGTTCAAACAGAATCACCTCCGATTTAACAAAATTGTAGGGTATTATGTTGCAATCCTGCAGCAAAATAGTTTGACAAAAAACAAATTTTTCTTGCACAATACAACAATTTTCTCGTATTCCAAATTACAAATATGTCTTAATATCTATATGTAAATAAATATGAAATTATATGGAAACAATATGATGTCAATTCAACCTAATATGTTATGGATTTGTGCAATTATGATCCTGATTTCATGATGCAAATAACTGGAATGATGGTGAACACCAAGATAAAATATCTAAATCTGAATAATAAATTAAATTGACATGATGCAATACATAGAAAAATAGAAAATTGGGAAAGAAATGCAAAAAATGATTTGAATCCTTGCCCCCAGCTGATCTGAAGACAGGATCACCTACTCTCTAACAAAATCGCCTAATATTTGATGAAATCGCATGTCACTTCTGTTGAAATCGTCTATCATTTTTGTTGATCGCAGACAATTATGATGGTATTTCAGACGATTATAACTGAGACCTGCAATAACAAAATTAAATAATAGGGGTGCTAGGAAATGAAATTCTATGGCAAATTGATGCTAGAGATTCTTAAGAGAATTTTAGCAGCAATGTCAAGAGATCTTAATTCAACTTGCCAGGAGAAAGAAGGGAAAAAGGGCTAGATTAAATAGTTTAAGGAGAGATTCTAGGAAGTTAGGAGGTTAGAATAAACATGGAGGAGGTTTTGATTCCTCCTATGTTTGCCACATCTAAACTATTCGCCAACCTCCCTGATCCAAACGATGGCTAAACCAGGTAAGACGTTTTAAAATAAATTTTATCTTTTTAGCAAATTTGTTAAAATTCTATTTTGGACAGAATCACCTGATGATTTTGTCGATCGTCAGGCGATTTTGTTGACCACTGGGCGATTTTTCCCAACGGTCCAACAATTCTTAATTTGTTGGCATGGAAATCAAGGATATTGTTGTTTTACCATTTTAGCCGAATTTTGGGTAAATTTTGAATAACTTTAATAATTTTTATGATGTATAGGTAAATTAAATGTTTCAATTTTACTCTACTACACTGCTATGATCATGTCTCTTCATAGTTCCTCCCCCTTGCTTTTCATTTTACTTGACGCAATCTGGCCTTGAGTCAAGTAAATTTTATTTTTAATGTTCATTAGTTTTATTTTGCATTTGTGAGAAATATTATTTACATATGGAGAGGTACTTGAAGTGACCAAAATGTTTTATAGTCCCATGGTAGTTGACACTTAAAAATAATCGAATGGATACTATTTCATATCCTAATGGATGCTATAAAAGCGTTAAACGATCTCTTTTGAGGCTATTATTACCATCCATAATATCCATGGTAGTTAATGACAACAAGACTCCTTACTACCACTTCATTGAAAGTCAATACAATATCCTCGTAATTAAAGTTTATATCCGCCACAAGCATATGAGAAATAACAACCAAATTTTCATCTTTTGTTTGTGTCCTTGAATACAAAAATTTGTCCAACAACTTTTATGAGAGCATCATAATCACAATCCTTTCCATATTTTTGATATCTTTGTGTTGAGTTTTGTCTGGTGTGGTTTTTTATGTGATACAGTAAGTGGATTTGTTTTGTTCATGTATGGAACACCCATGTAAATATAAATTGTAAAATGAAAATTTGAATTGGTACTAAAGGAAATTCTAGGGAATAGTGTTAAGAATGATATTAATCATATTTTTGAGTAGAAGTACTTTTCGTAGAGAGATAAGGAAGGGAACAACTAAAGATATGTCAGGGATGCCATCTATAATTGGGCTCTTCAATTATCTTGTGTATACCTTGTATGGTTCTTCTCTCATCAACGATGGATAGGACCACACTCCCATCATGGCTATCAATGTTGCTGGCCTTCTACTTGAGTGCTTATTCGTTGCCATCTCTCTCTCTCTCTCTCTCTCTCTCTATATATATATATATTTTTCTCCATCAAAATCCAAGGTATCGTTTCATATTTAATAGTTGACATCAGATTATATTTATATTAGTCTTCTTGTATTCATTCCTTCTTTGAACTCAAAATTAGTTAACATTCAGAATGGATGAATGCCTTGGTATTATAGAAAAAAATGCAACAATTATAATGGGAGTGTTTACGGCATTTGCGACTATGCTAAAATTTTTCTTATGGGCACTGCATGACCATGTTCTTAAAAATATTCTTATCGAGAATGCAAGAATGGTAGCCACTGTGATTCTTTACGGATCTCCACTCTCCGATATCGTAAGAAAGCTCTTTCATTCACATCCATTGCACTCATCATAATAGCAACCAAAGCATGTCTCGAATCACTATTACTACTCTTGATGTAGGTGTGTCTCTGTGTAATGGCTACAGAGAATGGTACTTCGAACGAAGAGCGTCGAGTTCATGTCGTTCTATTTCTCATTATTCACTTTCCTGGGCAGTGTTTTATGGTTGGTGTATGGTGCTTTGAGCAGAGACATTCTTATTATGGTAAATATCATACATTTTATTCAATGATATACTCCGTTCAAAGAACATGATCTCTGTATAGTAATTGTGCTCATTCGAATTCATCTCTGTGTCACAAACATAGGCTTTGAATTTTCTTGGAATACCATTTTCTTCAGTGTAGATAATACTGTGTATATCAAAGGAAATGTGGATGACTTGAAGTGGTAGAAAGGAAAGTACATATTCAAATAGATGACGTTACAGAAAAAAGTGCAAGAATAGTGAAGTACCCTACAAGTCCTCGGAAAAACCAGAGAGACACCATAGACATAGAAATGTAGTTGTAACAAACCATCGCTTAACTACACTAGTTGGTTTGTGTCATGCAGGAGCTTCTAAAAATACATCACATGCCACTGTGTTGGATCCCATATTGTGAATGTTGAAAATAGTGGAACCGAATTCTTGGAAAACATCACAGAAATTCATGAGGGACTTGACTTCTCTATAGCTGCAACTGGATACTACTCCTTTGGAATTATTTGTGTTAAGTTTTCAATAGATGGATGAGAGTTTGTGGCTGGAAGAAGTGATAAATCTATATATATTTATGACCTAGAATTAAATAAGCTTACTTTATAGATAGCAATGCACAAGGATGATATCAATACAGTAGCCTTTGCAGATGAAACTGGCCACTTAAGATGAAACTGAACACTTAACCTATTGTGGAAGTGATGATAGCTACTGCAAGGTTTCGGAATTTTAGATTTTATAGGCTATTAATGTGCTTTTTTAATATATGCTTATGCCTTATGCCTGTAGTGAAATGAGAATAGAATCTGATGCAAAGGTGTGGCATGTCTTGCATTCCACTTGTGTTGTTTAATTCGTGTCAAAAGTAAATTATATCTAGTGCTTGGAATTTTTATGTTGTTGCAAAGAGGTCAATCTATTGAAGAGAGAGTGTAGTTTGAGCGTGATTCAATGGGTCAAAGAAACAACTAACTTTCAAATTATTATTTTTTTAATTGTACATATATATATATTATTTTTAATCACTTGCCCTTACAGGGGGGCTCCCCTTGAATTAAATAAATATATTATTATTTCATCATGGATGATTTCAAATGATTGATTCTACAATGATTTATATCTACCCTAACCCTAACCCTACGTCCATTCGAAATGATGGTTCACATAATAATTAATATATTTAATTATTATGACTATTCTAACCCTAACCCTAATAATATAATAATTAATTATTATATTATTAACTATACTAACTTTAATATAATTAATTACATTATTAATAATTAAATTTATTATACTATTATTATTAATAGTAAATGTTTGTATATGGTATCCTAACATCCTAGTATGTTTTGGATAAGATATAAGATGTATATAGTACTTTTGTAAATTGTAGTTCAAATTTTGGTTGATTTTGTAAAGTTTTTGTAAATCCCAAAATCAACTTCTATTATCCCTTATTGCTCCTATTGAACTAAGCACTTTTCCCAAATTTGAAGAGGTTTTAATGTTGGATTTCTTTTGTCCCTTTTGAGAAGTTTTGAGACAAGAATATTATAAATTTCCAACCTTAGTAAACAATTAATAACCTCTTTTAATATCCCTTAGGATTTGATTTTAGTATTTCTAATTTTCAATAACCTAATTTGGTGTTGTAACCCTTTTAGTTCCCAACTATAGAAAATTAGAACATAATAATATTTGCAAATATTTAAAAATTAATTTCCTGTAGAAATACTTATTTCTCCTATGGTTAGTATTGCAAAGATAATAAATTTGATAAATTATTCCCTTTGACGCTTTGTTTTCAATATGGTTAATTTCTTCTAATTTTAACCTTGATTTATCAACCTTATAACTGCCTTAAATGAAAGCACATTAAAGTAAGGAATAAATCTCACCTTGTAATATTCAAATATGTGTTGTTTTCATATGTGGAATGGCTACAATGTGAGTGCCTTTACCTTGACCATAGAAATCTCGGATTTAATATCCAACTATGGTGCCTGTTGTGGCCGCTCCACAACGTACCCCAAGCTTGGGGACCCACCTTCTAATTTTGGTGTTTGGGTGTTTTTGTTTCATTTTGAGTGTCTAGTGGATTGGTTAGGTTTGTCCTTATTATTGTTTTGTTACTATTATTGTTTTAGTTAATTTTAATGTTTTGAATTAAATCAATTCAAACATTTAAAATTAATTAAATCAAATTTAAAATAAAAGAGAAAGCAAGTAAAAAATATATAATTAAATAAAGCTTTTGAATTTAAAAATAAAAAACAAGTTTATATATATTTTTATATATATATAAACAAATAAAAAAATTTAAAAGTGAAAAGAATATATATATATATATATATATATATATATATATATATATATATATATATATATAAAGTTAGTAAAAAAAAAAAGGAAAAAAAATAAAATATAAATAAAAATAAAAAGTAGTGAATGAAGCCATGGTGCTTCATTCACCACGTTTTAGTTCACGTTTTAAATAGTTTAAATTTAAGATTTTTTTTTAATAGTTTAACTTTATGTTTTTTAGTATAATTTATTTTGTTTTTAAAGTTTGTTTTTTAAAAGCTAATTCACCTATTTATTTTATGTGCAGGTAAGGTGGAAACACGTGGAGAAAAGAAAAAAAACAAAAAAGGCTCATATAAGAATAAAGCGCTTTGTTTTAAAATAGGAACTTTGGAATTATTATTCCAAGGCGTTACTTAATCGAAGAAATGCAGGAAGAAAAGGAAATGAAGAGAAAAAGGAAACGAAAGAACAAGGGTTTTGGGAATCCGAACAAGAAAAAGAGGTTTTTCGAAGTTTTAAAAATGCATTGAAGGATGGAGAAAAGGGGGGTTGGACCTTGGAGGAGGTCATAGGGGGGTTGGAAAATTTTCAGAGAAGATTGCAGGAATGAAGGCAAGGCCTTGGCACTAGGTTTTTCTGGATATTTTTCCTTCCACATTGGACTGGTTTTTTTAGAAAACCAGATTTCTGCTATTGTAAAATGACACATTTTTAACGCAGGAGTTTTCAAAAATTTGCATCTTGTGGGCAAGAAAGAAGGATATTCTCTTTGCATGCTACAAATTTAATGTCTATTTTTTATCCATTTTTTCAGATTTCGAGTTTGTAGATGGAGTTAATGCAAGTTTGCTTGGTTGCTTCATGTGAATGCTTGAACCTGAAATTTATTTTAAACCCTAGGAACCAACACTTAGTCTATGGGGATTGCGCTTGTTTTGCAAGTCCAATAGGTTAGGTTGCATGCATAGAAACCTCACATATTTGGTTTTGTCGAAATAGGATAACATCATACTGAATGCATTTTATTTTCAGTTTTCTGCATTTCATTTTCATTTTTCTGCATTTTATTTTTCCAGAATTTTTTTTTTTTTTTTTTAATTTTCAGGCATTAAAATAAACATTTAAAAAATTTCAAAATCCAAAAATAATTTCACTATTGCGTAGGTTATACTTCAGAATTCCACTACACACTTTGAAATTTCATTTTCGAAGTGTTTGAGTATTTTTAAAAATTCATCGAAGTTGTTGTTTTGTTACAGATTTTAAAAATCCGAAAATAGAAAATTTATTTCAGTGTGATTTAAATGCTATAGGGATTTAAATTTTGAATATTTCATGCCCTATTGATTATTATCTTTAGCCCTCTTTTAACAATACAACCTTGTAGTGTTAAAAGGGGGACATGAATCGCTATGCATTGTTCTAACGCTTTTGATTGTTCATACAGGAATAATGTGTTTTGATTTGATTTTGAAAATTTTTGGTCTCGACTAACGAGGTTGTCTCCATGCAATTACTTTCATTTGATTTTAATGGATACATCTCTTGGTTGATGCTAACATGATTATTAATACGTTACATGCTTGATATTTGCTAGTCATTTCATGCTTATTTGTAAGGAATTATTTTGTCTAAAATGTATTTTTTGTCGGTATTATGCTCTTCACTTGCGTGTAATGCGATCTTGTGAATCAGAAAGCCTTCAACATTAGGAGTATGCTCTTCACTTGCGCATATGCGATCTGGTGAATCAGAAACTAATTTACATTTTTAGAATATTGCTTTGTCATGGTTCCTTCTTTTATTCATGACTAACAAATTGGTTTTGAAGTTATATTTTGAGTTTTACTAATGACGACATACGATATAAGAGCTGAAGTAGCATCTCTAAGAGAAAGAATGGTATCTATGATGGAGGATCATTATAAGGGTTTGTCTATACATGGGATACCCTATCAAATTCCTAAAATGTTATTGGAGTTTCTACGACATTTTAATCAAGAGGTGCCACTAGGATATTTGCAAAAATTGTATGTCTACAAGAATACATTATGTCAATTCCAAATTTTCTACGAGGAGGTGGCTTGTAAGTTATTTGCATACATTTTGGATGATAGACCATTCTTTTGGTATGGCCAACTACCCATGGAGGTTAGGACTTCTTGGATACAACTAGAAGCAACCTATCTTTACCATTTTGGTAATCAAGTTGACTTAGAGATGTTGAAAAATCAGTTTACCTCCATACGTAATGAACCTAATGAGTCCTTGAGTCAATTCAATGGAAGATTTCGTGAGTTGCACTCCCAAATGTGGGAAAATTTTAACACATCAGAAGAGGAAGCTATTCAAGTATACATGGGAGCCATACACCCCAAACTTGCTACATATTTAAAGAAAAACTTGGATGACCTGTCTCTAGAGACAATCTATGAGATCTTGGAAAAGGTAGAACAAGTTTTTGAAGAAGAAAAGGCACAACATGTTCACATGAGAGATTGTTCTTTTGGAGTTAGTGATGCCAACCTACACCAACCATCAAATATAGCACCCTCCACTCCAATGATACCTAAGGTAAATGATCAAGGGGATGAATTTGAAGGTCCAAATGTTACAACCACCTTAGATGTAGTCCAAGAGGAGGTGCAAATTGCTAAGCCAACATCCACCAGTGAGGATTATGCAGAAATGATCTCATTCATAGAGATACATGATTATTCGGATAAAGGGGTTCTAAATTCAACAATGTTTGAAATATGTGATAGGACGGAACCTACCATAGAATTGGATGAAGTGGTTGAAAGTGAAATTGGAAGAAAACCAATAAATGAATTTGAAGATATGATAGAATTTCACCACTTGTTCTTGGAAGACACTCTCGATGAGAAGCTTGGAACTAATGATAAAAAAATTCTTCACCCTCCAAATTGTGATAAAATCGAATCATGGGTTACTAATTTGGACGATGATAGCCTTACAAATTTGAATTCAAGAAATAACCCACTTTTGAAAGTTATTGAACCATCTAAAGAAGGTGAAGGTGAATTTGATGAGAAACACATTGATGAATTGGAAGATGTTGAAGAAGTAGTTGAACGTCACCACTTGACTTTGGAAGATGATTATTATGATGCTTGGAAGAAGTGGGAAGACTACACTCACTCCAAAACCGCTAATGAAACTTGTGTGCCAATTGATATACAAGACAACATAATCGCCTACTCAAAGGAAGATATTACAACTCCTGTACAATTTGAGGATGTTTTGGAAGAGGGTTTCAAATCTCATCAAATTTTGGAAGATTATAATGATCCTACTACCAAGGACAAAGAAGAAAGTGAATTGATGAATGAATCAAAAGATCATGTCACAAATACCATGGAGTTTCATCCCACAAATTTGGAAGATAATTTTTACAATGGTTGGGGAAGATATGAAGATGTGTTATTTCCTCACACCCCTATTGATGAAACCTCTATTCCAATTTATATGCAGGACGTTGAAACTTCTACTTCATACGAAGATCTCACATTCACAAGATTGGAGAAGGTTACAAAATTTGATCATGTTGAATATAAATTCATTGAAGATTCGGATACAAGTTTGCATGATTATTTTGAGGATTCAAATGAAGAGATACCATGGATAGTGAACAAAGAGTTGGAATTAAATGACAAAGTGGTTGATCTATTAGAAGCAACGCAAGTGATTGATCATGAAGATGAGTTACTTGACATACACTTTGACCAAAAATATTTGAGGATTGAAAAGGATGGGCATGTTTTCAATTGGGTGCCCAATTTTGGTATGTTTGATGAACAAGTAATCAATGAAGAATATAAAGACCATGAGGTAAAAGAGGGAATTGCAAATCCTCACCAAATTTTGGTAAATGAAAATGTGAAAAAGGTAAAATCTAAACCTTTGTGTCCAAACATCCAAGATTTAGGTGAAGATTTGTATAATTCAAATGATATTTATGATGAAATGCCATTGAAGGTGAATGAAGAACAAGGATTAATTTCTAACCACACCTTTGATAACATTACTTTAATGAATGAAAAGGAGCTTGATGCACTTAAATTGCTAAATCAAATTCATCAACAATTAATTCTTGAACCTAGGATAAAAACTTCTAATGATCCCCATTTAGTAAATATCCTAGATGCTTGTAATTTGTTGCACAATTTTGATTGGCCTAAGAACATGGAAAATGAATTGGCTTTGAAATTTTTAGAAATAGGCTCTTGCTTACAAAATTTCATTGTGGATAAAGAAAGCCTAGTTCTAAATCATGAATGGAATTTTGAAATTTACACCTTAAAGAATAGACAAGAAAGAATTGAAAATCAACCATTGTCTAATCAATTTGGTAATTTGAATCTCACCTATGAGAATACTAATGGAACTAAATCTAATTGGTGGGGTGAGAGGGGAAAGTTGAAGTTGGTTGCATTGTTTGGTCTAGTCTTGTTTTTGTTTGATTCCTTCCACATTTGGCATGTGTATCACATTATATGTCTATTGGAATGCTCAAATCAGGTTTGGGATCCGAGAAAATGATAATCCAAACTTTGCACCATCTTGTATTATATTGTACATTTGTATATACTTTTGGTTTTCGTGTTTTGGTTTTGGATTGGATCTCATTTTGGTTTTAAGTTTTGTGTGTTGGTCCTTTGGACACTTTTTGTTTGTCTTGAAAAAAAAAGCGAGATGTCAGCTTATATCCTTATGAATGTTGACTAAGACTAAGAGAATATGAAACATCAGAATTGTATTGCAGAAAGCTCCACGAGTATCGCAAACACATTAAAGAATATCGTTTGGAACTTGTGATGCATGAAGTTTTCAATTTTACAAATTATGGTAAAGTAGGTGGTATACTCCATCCGCATTTCAAAAAGAGCAATGCATTCATCCATATCTCATGTTACATTCCACATTGCATATACATTTCATCTCAGTTGCATCTTCATTTCAAATACAATCATTGAAAAGGTGTCGAATCCTCTTAGGGTTATTATATAACATATATTAAAAGGATCTTAAGGTTGGGAACTGATGCCCGAACTATCTTGAACCAAGCACGTTCTACACATATTAAAGAGGATCTTGAGTAAAATGGTCAAAACCATACTTGGAAGAAAAGGTGAGGCGAAAGGAATATTTCGTGTCTGTCCTATCATGCAACATAATCCTTAAAAAAGTGGTTTTTACCACTCCCATAGAGCTTAAAGCCTAAAATTAGAGTAGTAAGGATTGGGTTAAATCCCCATCGAACTTAGGTTGAGGATCCAACTCCCCAAAGCTCGATTTGACCTTCATGGAGTAGTAAGGATAGGGTCTAATTCTCATCTCGCTTAGGTTGAGAATTCGATTCCCCAAAGCTTCTATTTTGTCCACTCAAGAACTTGAAATTCCAAAGCAAATATATTTTTTCATTTCATCATTAATATTGGATTGGAAGGATCGTACTACATGTCCCTTGCAAGGATGGGTAGTCATCCCCAAGGTTCAAGAAATCAAGAGTAAAGCCAAATCCTGGATTATGGGGTTAATCTCCACCGGGGCTATAGACGCCTGACTGGTAGTGGAGTATGCTCATGTGTGGCAACATGTCTTGTCTAAAAGCAAGACCACTGATTGCTCAAATGGACAGGCTAGCTTGACAGTTTCATCCATAACATGGTTAAATCATTTTGTTCAAGATGAGGTAATGAACTCCAGATCGAGTAGTAAGGATAGGGTTAAATTCCCATCTCGCTTAGGTTGGGAATCCTATTCCCCAAAGCTCCGATTTCACTTACACTTGCACATGGGTTCAAGATGGTAGTGACACATAACCAACTTTGGGATCTAGTAAATTAATTCAAGTATACACATATTTGGTCCTAAGAGGGTTTGACAGTTTTAATATGTTTGTTCATGGTACTAGAAAGTTTGAGCCTTTGCAAAGCAGGTTGTTATATCTCTAACATCTTCACCATACATTAAATCCTACAAGAATCATCCATAACTTCTCATATGCACGAATCATAAGTGAAACCGATGATGGAATGTTGATCAATTTCAAACAATAAGGAATGAATCACGTCGCACACATTGAGCTAACGCTGAATAATTCTAATGCTTCATGTATTTCTCGTCTAGTTTCATTCTTTGGATATTTGCTGACGCTTGTGTTTGAGTTTTGAAGGTTTTCAGGTTGGGTTCTCACCGAAATGCTCAGGAGCATTTCCCAGCAGAGTCGCCATTTGTTGTGGCCGCTCCACAACGTACCCCAAGCTTGGGGACCCACCTTCTAATTTTGGTGTTTGGGTGTTTTCGTTTCATTTTGAGTGTCTAGTGGATTGGTTAGGTTTGTCCTTATTATTATTTTTTTACTATTATTGTTTTAGTTAATTTTAATGTTTTGAATTAAATCAATTCAAACATTTAAAATTAATTAAATCAAATTTAAAATAAAAGAGAAAGCAAGTAAAAAAAATAATTAAATAAAGCTTTTGAATTTAAAAAGAAAAAAAAAACAAGTTTATATATATATTTTTTTTATATATAAACAAATAAAAAAATTTAAAAGTGAAAAGAATATATATATATATATATATATATATATATATATATATATATATATATATATATAAAAAAGTAAGTAAAAAAAAAAAAGTAAAAACAATAAAATATAAATAAAAATAAAAAGTGGTGAATGAAGCCATGGTGCTTCATTCACCACGTTTTAGTTTACGTTTTAAATAGTTTAAATTTAAAGTTTTTTTTTAATAGTTTAACTTTATGTTTTTTAGTATAATTTATTTTGTTTTTAAAGTTTGTTTTTTAAAAGCTAATTCACCTATTTGTTTTATGTGCAGGTAAGGTGGAAACACGTGGAGAAAAGAAAAAACAAAAAAGGCTCATATAAGAATAAAGCGCCTTGTTTTAAAATAGGAACTTTGGAATTATTATTCCAAGGCGTTACTTAATCGAAGAAATGCAGGAAGAAAAGGAAATGAAGAGAAAAAGGAAACGAAAGAGCAAGGGTTTTGGGAATCCGAACAAGAAAGAAGAGTTTTTTCGAAGTTTTAAAAATGCATTGAAGGATGGAGAAAGGGGCTGGACCTTTGAGGAGGCCACATGGGGTTGGAAATTTTTCAGAGAAGATTGCAGAAATGAAGGCAAGGCCTTGGCACTGGGTTTTTCTGGATATTTTTCCTTCCACATTGGACTGGTTTTTTGAGAAAACCAGATTTCTGCTATTGTAAAATGACACAATTTTAATGCAGGAGTTTTCAGAAATTTGCATCTTGTGGGCAAGAAAGAAGGAGATTCTCTTTGCATGCTATGGATTTAATGTCTATTTCTTTTCTCTTTTTCAGATTTCGAGTTTGTAGATGGAGTTAATGCAAGTTTGCTTGGTTGCTTCATGTGAATGCTTGAACCTGAAATTTATTTTAAACCCTAGGAACCAACACTTAGTCTATGGGGATTGTGCTTGTTTTGCAAGTCCAATAGGTTAGGTTGCATGCATGGAAACCTCACATCTTCGGTTTTGTCGAAATAGGATAGCATCATACTGAATGCATTTTATTTTCAGTTTTCTGCATTTCATTTTCATTTTTCTGCATTTTATTTTTCCAGAAATTTTAACTTTTTTTTAATTTTCAGGCATTAAAATAAACATTTAAAAATTTCCAAAATCCAAAAATAATTTCACCATTGCGTAGGTTATACTTCAGACTTCCAATACGCACTTTGAAATTTCATTTTCGGAGTTGTTTAGTATTTTTAAAAATTCATCGAAGTTGTTGTTTTATTACAGATTTTAAAAATCCGAAAATAGAAAATTTCCATTTTAAGGTCAAATTTCATTTTTTCAGTTTTGTTTTTGCACTCATGAGCCTATGATGACATTCCCTTCATGAAAATTCCAATTTCATTGAAGGAGTTATGTTTTATGGCATTTCACAAATTTCCATTTTGGAGCCTAAAATTACCCTCTCTTCATAAAAATTCTAATTTTACGAAAGAGGGGTAATTTGAGTATTACATTGAAGGTCTTTTCTTCAAAGCACTTAATTGTTCATCTTGATGAAAATTTGATTTCATTTAAGAGGGATAAGTTAAAGTGACATTTAAAGCCCTTTATCCAAGGCCATAAATTATTGCCTCTTTGTGAAAATCCATTTCACCAAAGAGGGATAGTTTATCGATCATATTGAAAGCTATCTTTATCTTC
Organism: Wollemia nobilis; assembly: GCA_028583015.1. Classification (NCBI taxonomy): domain Eukaryota; kingdom Viridiplantae; phylum Streptophyta; class Pinopsida; order Araucariales; family Araucariaceae; genus Wollemia; species Wollemia nobilis. Next base: position 2,122,953 of record JAQPPZ010015413.1, read on the forward strand.
ATGAAAAGAAGCCATATTTGGAATTAATAAAGAAGATAAAATCTACCTTAAAACTCTCAAGATAAAAGGAATTAAGGCACTACATCGTGGTCATATGAGGGCCAACTCACATTTGCTTTATTTTGGTTCAATGAACAATCACTAAAGTTTCATGGTAAAATAAACCAACATTGCCCCTTGTTTACAATTACTTGCAATCACTAAGGTGTTCCAAGCATTTAAAATGAATATATTTATTTGAGATTACTAATACACATATGCAAATGCTAATATAGCGGAGACCTTGGAGAAGTTGTTTGTTTAACTTCTTTGCAAGAGGGGATTTGGAACCCAAATCCTAAGGAAGAGTGTACTTTCACAATTGGGTGAAAATACCACTCAACAATGCCTTTTACCTTTGACTTCTTTTGACTAGAGCATTTAAGGATCTTCCTCCTTGCTTCCACACTGCAACTCGACCCAGTGCACGAAGACTATGAAATTATGAATACCAATGCTTCTAAATGCTTTCGAATGCTACATTCTCCCTAGTCCAAGATGACTTTAAAATATGGTCAATATTTTGATGAGTGACAAGTGTCACAACGATTACATTTAATGCTTCAAAATTATTCTTGGACATTTGTTACAAGTGTAACGTTTGAAGCAATTTTACTCCTTCATAGTGTGTTGTCTATAAGGCTTCCTTTTGTAACGCCTATGGAAAAATGTAACTCCTCTTCCACGTGGACTATGAGCACCAAAGAGATGTTGTAATGCTTTTTCTCACATGTGTGAAATTTAAAAACACCTTTGATGGTATTTAAGGTTTCTTTTGGATAATGGCAAGTGGCACTTGCATGCCCTAGTCTCATTAATGCCTTATTGTAAGCATTCCACTATACCTTTCCACCTTCTTCCTTGTTGTATTTCGATGGTTCCAGCCAAGCAATGCTTATGGTGCTGCTTTGGTGAAGATTTGGAGGAGCTTTGATATCTCTTGAATGGAATTTTAATGGCAACACTTTGGTGGAGACTTCTTGATGCTCCAATGATAGTATTGAATGCTCCTTGATTGGATGTATAATTCTACTTTTCTTGCTCTGATTTCCCTTGCTTATGTGCTACTATATTTATCTCCTTTAGTGAGTAATGTGACACCTTTCTTGTGCTTTGTAGGTTACCTATTATGGTTGTCCAACCTGTGCATAATGTGAGCCCTTTAGAGGCTCCTTTATGCTTGTATTTTGCTGAACCCTTCTTAAGATTATTGTGTCTTTATGGCACCTTAAAATCTGCCCTCTTTCCTGTGTAGAACAAATTAGAGAAGTACAATACAATGTAACAATATTTGTAAATAAGATGTTGAAGAACACAAGCTTATACTGAGAAGGGGGTGAAAAATATAAGACAACTTTTTACTTTCTTTCCAAATCAATATAAATTAATGTCCTTAATTGCAATAACCAAATATAGCAGTGTGCATTAATAACTCAAATAGCAGTAGTAAGAAAGAGCACAAGTAACCACACAAAATTGAGACACATGTGGGGTACTCCACTAGATAATCTCCTTATAATATTTCATACATAAATAAGGATCCTTATCCAATACAATGATTTCTTTGATCTACTCAAAGCTAGGCAATAACAAGTTCACATAGAACTTGTCCAAATATGAATAACAAGCTCACACAAAACTTGTCCAAAATTGAATAACAAGCTCATACAGAAATTATCCAAAACTGAATAACAAGCTCACATAGAAATTGTCTAAAACTGAATAACAATCTCACATAAAACTTGTCCAAAATTGCTCTAGCAAGCTCACCAAGAACTTGCCCAAATCTGCTCTAGCAAGATCACCAAGAACTTGCCCAAAATTGCTCTAACAAGCTCACCAAGAACTTTCTCAAATCTGCTCTAGCAAGCTCACCAAGAACATGCCGAAATATGCTCTAGCAAGCTCACCAAGAACTTGCTCAAATCTGCTCCAACAATCTATCCAAAGCTGTCCACAAAGTTGTCCACAAATCTGTCCCAAAACTATACACAAAGTTGATCCAAAACTGTCCTCAAAGTTGTCCCAAAATTATCCACAAATCTGTCCCAAAACTGTCCCCGAAGTTGTCCCAAAACTGTCCACAAAGCTATCCCAAAACTGTCCATAAATGCCTTCTCAAAGGCTCAATCAATCATTCTCAAGTAGCACTCAAATCTCATCCACAAATCTATCAACACAAAGCTCAATTATGAACTAAACAATGAATGATAATGTACTCTTCAATGGATGACAACAATGATCCATAATGATCTCAACTCAAATCAACTCATAGAAGCATAAAGAGAATTGTTAGAGACTCAATATGTTCTAAGCTCAATCTTCAACTCAAATCAATCTCAACTCAACTCAAGTCAACTCATAGAAGCATAAATAGAATTGTTAGAGACTTAATATGTTCTAATCTCACTCTCAACTCAACTCAACTCAAATCAATCTCAACTCAACTAAATTCAACTCATAGAAGCATAAAGAGAATTGTTAGAGACTCAATATGTTCTAATATCACTCTCAACTCAAATCAAAATTATGGAATAGTTTTTTTCATGGAACTTGACCAATCACCTCAAACAATCACTTGACTAGGCTCAATTAACTCAACTCAACCAATCACCACAAGGGACTACTCTTTATTACAAAAACCCTAGTCCAAGCATGTATCAACCAACTCAAATATTTTCAACAATGCTCAACCACAAATCTCACATAATAATGATATCATGTTCTTTTCAAGTTCTTTCACAACCAATGGGCTTCAATGACTATGCTTATAAAACAAGATTTAAACACAACCCTCAAACCATAAAAACTTGAAGCATTCAACCAACCACTTTTGAAAAGGAAACCACAATCAATCCTTTTCACTCCAATGATATTTCAGAAATCAACCACCATAAACAATCAATAGGAGAATGTGCCCATACCTTTTTTATGCCAAGAAGTTGTCCATAAAATCTGCCACACTAAACACAACTTTCCTTTCCAATCTCAATAAGGGTTAGTGGACTTCAAATAATAATCACAAGATAAGCATAACTTAATTTACACCTTTTTACTCCAACTTAATAAACACATCCACCAAAGTCCTTTTTAATAAAAACCCTTATCAAAAATAATAATCAACAAGGCTCTCAAAAATATTTTTTAACAACTCCTTATTTCTCCTAAATCTTAATTTTCAATTTCATGAATATAAAAATAAATCAACAACTCATCCACCTCTGAAATAATAATCACAACCCTTATAAAAATAAAGTTTAATTAAAATCTTTAATAATTCCTTAACCACCTTATAACTCCTATCCTAGGGCATCAACGAAATAAATTAGAGCAAAACGTAATTACCTCCTCAAGGGGATTCGAACCACTAAATTGCACACACCGCGAGCACCTTAGCCGCGGCTAACATTGCCACATGAGCTAGCTACTCATTCAAAAGGAAAAGGCACAATGTGGCTTAAGTCCTTCCTCCCGTCTATGCAAACCAAAAGCGGTTCGAGCGCTTTCCTTCCAATGCCTTCAAATGCAGTCAAGGAGATTCAAACCTTGACGTAAAGCGCTGCCACACACCTTAACAAAAATCCAATTTCCAATGTGCCACTTTGCCCACAATGAATTGGACTTTCAACCAACCTTGGATTTATTCGTTGCCTCCCTTTTCAAAATGATTTTCGCATGAGCTCTCTTCGGATGCTTAACCAATGATTAACACGAGCAAGGATCAATTACAAATGAAACTTAGGATCCCCCTTTATATAGTATTATCCTCATTTTCGATGATGTCGACACATTATTGATTTTCTCTCTTTCTTTAGATGTCGGTGCTAACTTTAATTTTAATTTTAAAATTTAAATTGATATTTTAAATAATTAAAATTTAAACTAAATATTTAAAGTTAAATATCTCCATCATTGGGGCACCTTTTTTGATGAAACAAAAGGCCAACCTGGGTTTTAATAAAAACCCATTTCAAATCTGCCACTCATGGTTTTAAATAAAACCTTTTATTTTACCTACCTTGGTTTTCATAAAAACTTAAATTTATCCATGTTTCCAAAATATCACCTGCCCATCAAAACTCAATGTGATCCATATGACATCAATGATTCATGTGACATCAATGAAAACATAAAATAACTCAAATTGCCAACAATATCCCCCTTTGTCATTGATGACAACACCTCTAAAGAAAAATCCACAATCATTGCAAAAACCATCTCTGAGAATCAAAGTTGCTCCCCCTGACTCAATACTTTCTATGGAGGCTGCTCCCCCTAACTCAATGCTCTATTTGGAGGTTGCTCCCCCTAACTCAATGCTCTCCCCCTTAATAAAATCTCTCCCCCTTTGACATCAATGGAAAAAGGGACACCTATGCAGATAAAATATATGACTCTTAAACTTAGCCCCCTCACCACCTTCTCTCTTGAAGTGATTAATATGGGGTGGGAGTACTTTTACTTCCATATCACATTATTTCTTTCCTCTATCAACTTCCTTCCATTTTTTTCTGATATCCTTCTCTTGATGAATTACTTGATCTTCTTGTCTTTAACATGTTTGAACTTCTTACCTTGAACCTGTTTGACCTTCTTGCCTTGAACTTGTTTGGAATTGAGTCCTACACCATTTTGTAATATGACCAAAGTTATTTCAATTAAAACACTTGATATTATAGCCTTTGGATGGTGCCATGTCCTGAATTCATTCTTAAAATTATTTCCATATCCATTCCTTTCTTGAACCCTGTATTGTGAAGCTTTGTTTTCATGACCATTATGACCATGAATTCTGAATTGTGAAGCTCTAAAACCAAAACCATGTTGCTTATTTCCTTTGCACTAAAAATATCTATGACCAATCCTGTTACATGAGAAGCAATGTCCCTGAAAACCATACCTTCTTCCTTTGAATTTTCTTCTATAAAAATCAAACTTCTTTGATCCATGGATCCTGTAGTGTATAGCCCTCTGTCCAAATCCATTACAAGAAAAATAATGTCCTTGAAAAGCCCTTTGTTCATGCCTTGGTTCCTCATACCTTTCTTGAAAATTATCCTTATGATCATTTTCAACTTGTGCATTGCATCCTTGAAACTTCTTTGTAGCATCTAAATCCTCTTCCTTAGTTTCTTCCTTGCTTTTCTCTTCAAGAATTTCTTTTTCTTTTGAACTTGATTCACCTACCTCAAAACAAGAATCAAACTGAATATTTAGTGAAGAACACAAGCTTATACTGAGAGAGGGGGGGTGAACAGTATAAGACCTCTTTTTACTTTTTCCTTTATACTTCAAAACAGTAAAGCAATATACCCAAAGAAATATCAAAGCAATGCACAATATCATCCACAAAGTGACACCAATTTTAACGTGGTTCACCCATAATGGTTGGGCTACGTCCACAAAACTTTTCTCTAAAAGTTATCTCAAAGTTCTTTGGGAATCCTTCCCAATTACAATGTTTATGAGCCTCGGCCCAAAGGAGATACCTTCCCCCAATCAGAATTTATGAGCCTCTTCTCAAAGGAGATACCTTCCCCCAATCAGAATTTATGAGCCTTTGCTCAAAGGAGATACCTTCCCCTCTACTCTAGAAATGATCCCTCAGAAGATCAACTGCCTCTACCTCTTGCCATCACGTGGAACTCCTTTCCATCGAAGACCTCCTGTCCTCAATGCTTAGCCTAAGAGACCTCTGCCTTCTATGATCACGTCCACAACAACTCAACAACCTATACCAAACATAGTTAGTCGGTCTAGTACAAGTCTTCCTTTGTCTGTCAGATCTATCCAACTCTTGAACAAATCAATCCTCTGCATACAAGCCTTCTCAAAGACTTGCCAAATCTGTCCTTAGGTTCTTCTCATAGAACCAATGCACCTTTGTCCTCAAGTTCTCTGATAGAACTATCAAACTCAGCTCACAAGTCCTCTGCTAGGACCTATCCAAATCTGCTCACAAGTCCCCACCGAAACCTGTCTAAAATTGCTCACAAGTCCCCACCATAACCTGTCCAAAAATTGCTCACAAGTCCCCACTAGAACCTGTCCAAAAACTCAGCAAGCTCACCAAGAAAAACTTTCTTAGTAGGAAATCACAAAGTGAATTGTTAGAGACCCAATGTGATTTTTCAAACTCATAGAAGCATAAAGAGAATTTTTAGAGACTCAAAATGTTCTATACTCTAATCCCAATCTCAAAACTCAACTCAAATCAACTTAGCTCAATATCAATCTCAAATCTAAAACCCCAACAATTGCCAACTATGCAAAGAATCACATAACAATGATACTCATGTTCTTTTCACCATCAATTAGGGTTTCAACAACAATGCTCATCAAACAAGGTTTAGTCAACCAACACCATTCAACTCAACATCAACCTTGAAGCATTCAACTAATCATCACAAGAAAAGGAAACAAGTAGAAATCCTTTTCCCTCCAAATATATTTGAACAAAACAACCACCAACACAATATCACCAAATGCAAAGAATAACTTGCTCAAATCAACTCAATGGAGTAAGCCCAAAATCATGAATCAAGTAAAGCAATAACTTGATCAAACAACCTCTATGGAAGCAACTCAACCATCAAACTCAAAACAACCAACCAAGGGTTCCACCAACTCAATGCAAGTAGCTAGACTCACAAATATAAACCCTAGTGCACAAAGATTCCACTATCTCAAACCAAAAATTATGCATTCACCAAAAACTCTCATCAAGGATAACAATGCATAAGAAGTCTTCAACAAACCAAAAAATAGGATTTACACCCAACCAAAGGAAACCTAGTTGAAAACCTTTTCACTCCAACCTTATTTCAGAAAAACATACACCAATCATACTCATAAGAAAAATGTGCCCATACCTTTTTGGTGTAGAAGAAAATTGATCCTTAAAGCTGTCACCACACACAACCCTCAAACTTCCAACCAAGTTAGGGTTAGAACCAAGATAAATGAGCATATATAAAAACTTTCCTTAATACACCTTTTAGCTCCTCTTCTTTAAAAACAACCACCAAAGAAGCCAAAAACACAACCAAAACTTACACCTTATATCTCCATTTTTAAATTTAGCATAGCAAAAGACTAATCTCAAAAATACAACCAAAGAAATATCCCCTTATTTCTCCTATGTCTTTTAAACAATGCTAAACAATGCCAAAAATCATATCAAGAAAATAATCACACCTTATAATGGCTGCCCTTGAAGAATCCAAAATTCGTAGCACAAAACACGTTTTAATAAAAACGTGACTAATCCATGCATAGCTCCCTCTACGGGGATCGAAATGCAGACCTCCGCCTATGCAAAGCCCAAATGCAGCCTTCGCTGCCACTAGCCCACAAGAGGCTTACAAAGTCCAAGACGGACTTCCTTCCACATGAACGGTCAAGCTTTCCGAAAGCTTTTCAAACCACGAGCTCTCCTATTTCGCAGCGTAAATAGAACATTCGATCGCAGCCAAACCAATTAATTGCCTTCAATTTTCCAAAAGGGTTTAACCTTAGGAACCTTCTCATATTTATAGTCCATACGTGGACTTTAGAACACATCGGCTGCAAAGAAAAGTAATTTCGAATTTAATCAAAATTTGCTTTCTAAAGGGTTTAAAAACCCTTAAGTATTTTTAATAAATTAAAAATAATTTCTCCCTTAATTAATTAAATAATTAATTAATTAAAACCTTGAAGGGTTTTAAATAATAATTAAATAAATAATAAAGAGAACCTCCATTGGTTTTAATAAAAACTATTTAACTTGGTTTTAATGAAAAACCCTTGCCAATGGAATCTCTTCGGATTCTCTTGGAATCTTCCACCTTTGAAGCCAACACATCCTCTTAATATCAATGCCATTTCCTTTTGACATCAATGACAACTCATAGACAAGAAGCTAGGATCTCAAACCCAAAATTGCCAACAATCTCCCCCTTTGTCATTGATGGCAAACCATGCTTCTCAACAACACAAAAACTCAACATAAATAGCTCCCCCTATCTTGAGGCTCTCCCCCTTACTCAAATCTCTCCCCCTTTGTCATCAATGGCAAAGGGTCACCTTTGGGGCTCGGGACTAAGAATGAGCCTCTTAGCTTAGTCCCTCCCCCACCTCCTGATGAGGTGATTAATTCTTGGGTGGGAGTAAAACTCCCATTAGGCACTGATCATCATCAGTGTCTATAGCTACCTTACCATGTCTTCTCTTGTTCTCCTTGTCCATATTCCTGTTCCTGTTCCTGTCACTATTCCTGTTCTTAACCATGCCTTGATCCTTGGACCTGTTCATACCACTGTTTCTGTTCCTATACCTTGGAAGTTCAGCTCTACACTGTCTAGCTATGTGACCTTCATTGTTGCACTTATAACAAGTAACAATGTTATTTCTTTGAGGCATACCTATTCTTTGAATCCACCTATTCTGACTAACCCTGTTCTTGTTATTAGCCTTGCAATAAATTGCCTTATGCCCAAACTGTTGACAAGAGTAGCAATACCCTTGAAATTAACTAGCACTTCTAAAACTGTCATTTACCTCCTTCACTTGAGCCATGCAATGTGAAGCCATGTGACCAAACCTGTGACAAGCAAAACATCTGCCTTGAAACTTTCCTTTAATTGACCTCTTAGGTTTTGAAAACTTCTTCTTCTCATTCTGAATTCTATTTTCTGTTTCTGTGCATCTATCATTCAAGGACTCCTTTTCTAAAATACTTTCCTCATCAAAACTCTCTTCCTTTTGGAGTCTCTTACTAGACTCTCCAACTTGTTCCTTGTGTGGCTTAACAAAACCAAGGCATGTTTTATCTATTGTCTTTCTTTGACCTTTGATGAGTGACTTAAAATTTTTGGAGCTATCTTGAAACCTGTAAAGCTTATCCTTGTACTCTTTAGTTTCCTCTTTCAAAGAAGCCATTTTCTGTTCTAACTCACTATACTCAAGAACCTTAGACTCTAACTCATCCTTGAGTTCTTGTGTCTTAGCTATAGATAAGTCAAGACTTTCTATAAGATCATCTCTCTCCATACAACATTCATCTAACTTATCCTTGAGTCTAGCATTCTTCTTTCTTTCCTTTTCCAAAACACTAAGAGCACTAATAAGTTCACTTTCAAGATCCTTTATTTGTTTGCTTTTTGAATCATCAAATCCTTTTTAAGATTTCTTATCACTAGAGGTGCTACCCTTTTCAAAAACCATACATGCATCTTCCTTATAGTTTTCTGAAGCATCCTCATACATACTAGAAACCAAATCATTATTTGTGCAATCATCCTCAAGGTGACCAAAATTTCCACATCTAAGACATTTCATGATAATGAATCTATGTTTCGGTTCTTCCTCTTTTTTGATATGAACATCTCATTTTCATTATCACTTGAAGAACTTTCACTATCACTACTAGAGCACTTACTTGCTTTGTCTAGGTAGAAACTCTTCTTGTGCTTGTGAGAATACCTCTTTCCTTGATTGTTGTGCTCATCTTTGTTTTTCCTGTGATGCTTGTGCTTTTCAGAATCCTTGCTCTTAGAATCCTATTTATCTTCATCACTTTCATTCTTGGGAACAATACAGTCAGTAGCATAATGACCAAAATTTTTACAATTGAAACATCTTACATTTTTCATACTTTTGTTCTTTTTAGAGAACTTGCTTTTCTTGCTGTAATATGCCTCTTCATCACTAGAAGACTCATCACTATCTTGAAGCTGTTTACCCTTGGAATTCTTGGTAGCCTTGAAAGTTGCCTCCTTCTTGACATCAACCTTCACTTGAGTTCTCAACTCAAATGCTGCAAGTATACTATGGAGCTCATCCTTTTTCAACTTATCCAAATCTTTAGCTTCCTCAATAGCAAAAATATTTTCACTAAATATATTAGGAAGAGATCTTTAAATCTTATCACAAACATCATTTTCAGCAAGCTCAAGACCTAAGTCTTTCATGGAGTTAACAACCTCATCCATACGAAGCATGTAGTCACTAATATTTTCATCATCATTCATCTTGAGTTGTTCAAACATACCTTTGAAGTGTCTCAAATTGGCCTTTCTGAAATTTGTATCACCTGTATGAACCACCTTCAACTGTTTCCACATTTCACTAGCTGTCTTGCAGTGAATCACTTTGGTGAGATCTGCTTTTTGTAAGCCTTTCAAGATTGCATTCATTGCTTTTGAATTGTTGTGATGTAGGAGCCTTTCTTCTTTAGTATTAGGACCATGTTCAGGAATAGTGTACTCATCTTCAATAACTTCCCAAACCTCATTCCCAAGTGCCATTAGATGAACCTTCATCCTTGCACTCCAAAGACCAAAATCTGACCCATCAAGAATAGGTGTTGCATTGCCACTTGAATAATCCATTGTGTTATTTACTAGCTTTTCCTTCAAGTTGTTAAAATTCCCGAAGGCACTTGCTCTGATACCAATTGAAGAACACAAGCTTATACTGAGAGGGGGGGTGAATAGTATAAGACCTCTTTTTACTTTTTCCTTTATACTTCAAAATAGTAAAGCAATATACCCAAAGCAATATCAAAGCAATGCACAATATCATCCACAAAGTGACACCAATTTTAACGTGGTTCACCTAAAATGGTCAGGCTACGTCCACAAAACTTTTCTCTAAAAGTTATCTCAAATTTCTTTGGGAATCCTTCCCAATTACAATGTTTATGAGCCTCAGCCCAAAGGAGATGCCTTCCCCCAATCAAAATTTATGAGCCTCTCTCAAAGGAGATACCTTACCCCAATTAGAATTTATGAGCCTCTGCTCAAAGGAGATACCTTCCCCCAATCAGAATTTATGAGCCTCTGCTCAAAGGAGATACCTTCCCCTTTGCTTTGGAAATGATCCCTCAGAAGATCAACTACCTCTACCTCTTGCCAGCACGTGGAACTCCTTTCCACCGAAGACCTCCTGTCCTCAATGCTTAGCCTAAGAGACCTCTACCTTCTATGATCACGTCCACAGCAGCTCAGCAACCTATACCAAACACAGTCAGTCAGTCTAGTACAAGTCTTCCTCTATCTTTCAGATTTGTCCAACTCTTGAACAAATCAATCCTCTGCATACAAGCCTTCTCAAAGACTTGCCAAATCTGTCCTCAGGTTCTTCTCATAGAACCAATGCACCTTTGTCCTCAAGTTCTCTGATAGAACTATCAAACTCATCTCATAAGTCCTCTTCTAGGACCTATCCAAATCTGCTCACAAGTCCCCACCGAAACCTATCCAAAACTGCTCACAAGTCCCCATCGAAACCTATCCAAAAACTGCTCACAAGTCCCCACTGGAACCTGTCCAAAAACTCAGCAAGCTCACCAAGAAAAACTTTCTTAGTAGGAAATCACAAAGTGAATTGTTAGAGACCCAATGTGATTTGTCAAACTCATAGAAGCATAAAGAGAATTTTTAGAGACTCAATATGTTCTATACTCAAATCCCAATCTCAAAACTCAACTCAAATCAACTCAGCTCAATCTCAATCTCAAATCTGAAAACCCAACTCAATATCTGAAATGGATAGGATAGAATGTTTTCTTTCAAGAACATGAAACCCCAACAATTGCCAACTATGCAAAGAATCACATAACAATGATACTCATGTTCTTTTCACCATCAATTAGGGTTTCAACAACAATGCTCATCAAACAAGGTTTAGTCAACCAACACCATTCAACTCAACATCAACCTTGAAGCATTCAACCAATCATCACAAGAAAAGGAAACAAGTAGAAATCCTTTTCCCTCCAAAGATATTTGAACAAAATAGCCACCAACACAATATCACCAAATGCAAAGAATAACTTGCTCAAATCAACTCAATGGAGTAAGCCCAATATCATGAATCAAGTAAAGCAATAACTTGATCAAACAACCTCTATGGAAGCAACTCAACCATCAAACTCAAAACAACCAACCAAGGGTTCCACCAACTCAATGCAAGTAGCTAGACTCACAAATATAAACCCTAGTGCACAAAGCTTCCACTATCTCAAACCAGAAATTATGCATTCACCAAAAACTCTCATCAAGGATAACAATGCATAAGAAGTCTTCAACAAACCAGAAAATAGGATTTACACCCAACCAAAGGAAACCTAGTTGAAAACCTTTTCACTCCAACCTTATTTCAGAAAAACATACACCAATCATACTCATAAGAAAAATGTGCCCATACCTTTTTGGAGTAGAAGAAAATTGATCCTTAAAGCTGTCACCACACACAACCCTCAAACTTCCAACCAAGTTAGGGTTAGAACCAAGATAAATGAGCATATATAAAAACTTTCCTTAATACATCTTTTAGCTCCTCTTCTTTAAAAACAACCACCAAAGAAGCCAAAAACACAACAACCAAAACTTACACCTTATATCTCCATTTTTAAATTTAGCATAGCAAAAGACTAATCTCAAAAATACAACCAAAGAAATATCCCCTTATTTCTCCTATGTATTTTAAACAATGCTAAACAATGCCAAAAATCATATCAAGAAAATAATCACACCTTATAATGGCTGCCCTTGAAGAATCCAAAATTCGTGACACAAAACACGTTTTAATAAAAATGTGACTAATCCATGCACAGCTTCCTCTGTGAGGATCGAAACGTAGAACTCCGCCTACACAAAGTCCAAACATAGCCTTCACTGCCACTAGCCCACAAGAGGCTTACGAAGTCCAAGATGGACTTCCTTCCACATGAACGGTCAAGCTTTCCAAAAGCTTTTCAAACCATGAGCTCTCCTCTTTCGTAGCGTAAATAGAACATTCAATCGTAGCCAAACCAATTAATTGCCTTCAATTTTCCAAGAGGGTTTAACCTTAGGAACCTTCTCATATTTATAGTCCATACGTGGACTTTAGAACACGTCGACTGCAAAGAAAAGTAATTTCGAATTTAATCGAAATTTGCTTTCTAAAGGGTTTAAAAACCCTTAAGTATTTTTAATAAATTAAAAATAATTTCTCCCTTAATTAATTAAATAATTAATTAATTAAAACCTTGAAGGGTTTTAAATCATAATTAAATAAATAATAAAGAGAACCTCCATTGGTTTTAATAAAAACCATTTAACTTGGTTTTAATGAAAAACCCTTGCCAATGGAATCTCTCCGGATTCTCTTGGAATCTTCCACCTTTGAAGCCAACACATCCTCTTAACATTAATGCCATTTCATTTTGACATCAATGACAACTCATAGACAAGAAGCTAGGATCTCAAACCCAAAATTGCCAACATTTAGAGCCATATGAACTTTGGAATTTTCCTCACAAATCTTAGGTGCTTCCTTGCTTTCATCTTTTAGAACTTCCTTTCCTTTTGAGTGTGACTTTTCTTGGAAGTAAGATACAACCTTAAAATAAGTTTCCACTCCTTTTTGAACCTTTTCATCTAATGTATCATGTCTTGTCATGGTTACCCTTAGTTATTCATTCATCCTTTCTTCTATCCTTTTTGCATTTTGAAGTAGTTCTTCTCTGATTTTGACATCTGTTCTAATATTGTTTTCAAGATTCTTGTATTCTTCTTTTAGCCTTTTGATTTTTGATTTTTGTTTACTTGGCTCATCCTATTCCTTTTATATTATCAAAAGTGATACTTCTTTGTTTTCACTATCATTCAGACCATTATAATCTTCTATAGCAAAAAAACTCTCAAGATTTCTTTGACCATGATTTTTTCCTTGATGTGTCATCTCATCTTCACTATCACTGAAACCATTGCAATATCCTAATTTGTGATCTCTTTGACCACACATAAAGAACTGCTCTCTTTCACCTTATATTACTAGGAATAGATGTTCTTCCTTTTCATCATCTGATTTGTCTCTATCACTATGATCTGAGCTATAAGATTTCTTTGCCTTATGAAAAATTTTCTTTTTCTCATACCTATTTTGCTTGTATTTGTCATATTTGTCATGCTTATGCTTTCCATCATATTTTCTTCTTTGACCCTATTTTTCATCATCACTATTTTCTTCATGTGGACACTTGTATGCATAGTGACTAATATCACCACACTTGTAGCATATAACTTTCCTTATATCTCTAAAATTCCTTAAGTCCTTATTCCTTTTGATGAAGTTAGCTTCATCGTCATTATCTAAAACTCTATCTATCTCTGGAACTTTTCCTTTCTCTTTCTCTAAAGCCTTGCATGCAATCTCTTTTATTGGAACCTGATGCTTACTTACCCTCATCTCATAAGCTATGAGAGTACCTTGCAATTCTTCCATTGTTAGCTTGTTGATATCCATTGTCTCTTCTATTGCTAAAACTTTAGAATCATATTTCATGGAAAGTGATCTCAAAACCTTTTGAGTAACTTTTGATTCTTTCATCTCAAAACCTAGGCCTCTCATGGTGTTAGTAATCTCATCAACACGAAGTAAAAACTTTGCAATATCTTTAGAATCTTTCATTTTCAATTCCTCAAATCTTTTTCTATGAATTTATAGTTTTGCCAACTTTACCTTGGAATATCCTTCATAAGTATTATGCAACTTGGTCCACATTTCATTAACTCAATTACATACCATTACCTTTGCAAAATTTGTCTCACGAAGCCCACTCAAAATACAATTCATTGCTCTTGCATTGATCTCAACCAATTTATTGATAGTATTATCTGCCTTGGGATCACCTTCAACCCTATACTCTTTTTCAACCATTTACCATACCTCATATCCTTGTGATATCAAGTAGTTCTTCATCCTCATGCTCCAGAAAGCATAATTGTTACCATAAAATAATGGAGCCTTATTTGTAGATGATCCATTCTGTGAAGCCATCTGTGTTCTTGTAGAATCTGCCCTCAAGCTGTTAGCCTTTTCGAAGGAACCCACTCTAATACCAATTGAAGAACACAAGCTTATACTGAGAGGGGGGGTGAACAGTATAAGACCACTTTTTACTTTCTTTCCAAATCAATATCAATTAATGTCCTTAATTGCAATAACCAAATATAGCAGTGTGCATTAATAACTCAGATAGCAGTAGTAAGCAAGAGCACAAGTCACCACACACAATTGAGACACAAGATTTAACGTGGTTCCCCCAATGTGGGGTACTCCACCAGATAATCTCCTTATAATATTTCACATAGAAATAAGGATCCTTATCCAATACAATGATTTCTTTGATCTGCTCAAAGCTAGGCAATAACAAGTTCACACAGAACTTGTCCAAATCTGAATAACAAGCTCACACAGAACTTGTCCAAAACTGAATAACAAGTTCACATAGAACTTGTCCAAATCTGAATAACAAGCTCACACAGAACTTGTCCAAAACTGAATAACAAGCTCACACAAAACTTGTCCAAAACTGAATAACAAGCTCACCAAGAACTTGTCCAAATATGCTCTAGCAAGCTCACCAAGAACTTGCCCAAATCTGCTCTAGCAAGCTCACCAAGAACTTGCCCAAATATGCTCTAGCAAGCTCACCAAGAACTTGCCCAAATATGCTCTAGCAAGCTCACCAAGAACTTGCTCAAATATTCTCTAACAATCTATCCCAAAACTATCCACAAATCTATCTGAAAACTATCCACAAAGCTGTCCCAAAACTGTCCACAAAGCTGTCCCAAAACTATCCACAAAGCTGTCCCAAAATTGTCCACAAAGCTATCCCAAAACTATCCACAAAGCTGTCCCAAAACTATCCACAAAGGTTGTCCCAAAACTATCCACAAAGGCCTTCTCAAAGGCTCAATCAATCATGCTCAAGTAGCACTCAAATCTCATCCACAAATCTATCAAGGCAAAGCTCAAATATGAACTCAACAATGAATGGCAATGTACTCTTCAATGGATGACAACAATGATCCACAATGATCTCAACTCAACTCAACTCAAATCAACTCATAGAAGCATAAAGAGAATTGTTAGAGACTCAATATGTTCTAAGCTCAATATTCAACTCAAATCAATCTCAACTCAACTCAAGTCAACTCATAGAAGCATAAAGAGAATTGTTAGAGACTCAATATGTTCTAATCTCTCTCAACTCAACTCAACTCAAATCAATCTCAACTCAACTCAAGTCAACTCATAGAAGCATAAAGAGAATTGTTAGAGACTCAATATGTTCTAATCTCAATCTCAACTCAAATCAGAATTATGGAATAGTTTATTTCATGGAACTTGACCAATCACCTCACACAATCACTTGACTAGGCTCAATCAACTCAACTCAACCAATCACCACAAGGGACTACTCTTTCTCACAAAAACCCTAGTCCAAGCATGTATCAACCAACTCAAATGTTTCCAACAATGCTCAACCATAAATCTCACATAACAATGATACTCATGTTCTTTTCAAGTTCTTTCACAACCAATGGGCTTCAATAACTATGCTTATAAAACAAGGTTTAAACACAACTCTCAAACCAGAAAACCTTGAAGCATTCAACCAACCACTTTCGAAAAGGAAACCACAATCAATCCTTTTCACTCCAATGATATTTCAGAAATCAACCACCATAAACAATCAATAGGAGAATGTGCCCATACCTTTTTGATGCCAAGAAGTTGTCCACAAAATCTGCCACACTAAACACAACTTTCCTTTCCAATCTCAATAAGGGTTAGTGGACTTCAAATAATAATCACAAGATAAGCATAACTCAATTTACACCTTTTTACTCCAACTTAATAAACACATCCACCAAAGTCCTTTTTAATAAAAACCCTTATCAAAAATAATAATCAATAAGGCTCTCAAAAATATTTTATAACAACTCCTTATTTCTCCTAAATCTTAATTTTCAATTTCATGAATATCAAAATAAATCAACAACTCATCCACCTCTGAAATAATAATCACAACCCTTATAAAAATAAAGTTTTAATTAAAAACTTTAATTATTCCTTAACCACCTTATAACTCCTATCCTAGGGCATCAACGAAATTAATTAGAGCAAAATGTAATTACCTCCTCAAGGGGATTCGAACCCCCAACTTGCACACACCACGAGCGCCTTAGCCGCGGCTAAGGTTGCCACACGAGCTAGCCGCTCATTCGAAAGGAAAAGGCATGACGTGCCTTAAGTCCTTCCTCCCTTCCACGCAAACCAAAAGCGCTTCGAGCGCTTTCCTTCCAATGCCTTCGAATGCAGTCAAGGAGATTCAAACCTTGACGTAAAGCGCTGCCACACACCTTAACAAAAATCCAATTGCCAATGCGCCACTCTGCCCACAATGTCTTGGGCTTTCGACCAACCTTGGATTTATTCGTTGTCTCCCTTTTCAAAATGATTTTTGCACGAGCTCTCTTCGGATGCTTAGCCAACGATTAACACGAGCAAGGATTAATTTCAAATGAACCTTAGGATCCCCATTTATATAGTCTTCTCCTCATTTTTGATGACGTCGGTGCATTATTGATTTTCCCTCTTTCTTTAGACGTCGGCGCTAACTTTAATTTTAATTTTAAAATTAATTTTAAAATTAAAATTAAAATTTTAAATAATTAAAATTTAAACTAAATATTTAAAATTAAATATCTCCATCACCGAGGCACATTTTTTGATGAAACGAAAGGCCAACATGGGTTTTAAGAAAAACCCATTTCAAATCTGCCATCCATGGTTTTAAATAAAACCTTTTATTTTGCCTACCTTGGTTTTCACAAAAACCCTGAATTTATCCATGCTTTCCAAAATATCATTTGCCCATCAAAACTCAATGTGATCCATATGACATCAATGATTCATGTGACATCAATGACAACATAAAATAACTCAAATTGCCAACAATATCCCCCTTTGTCATTGATGGCAACACCTCTAAAGCAAAAACCACAATCACTGCAAAAACCATCTTATGAGAATCAAAGTTGCTCCCCCTGACTCAATAATCTCTATGGAGGTTGCTCCCCCTAACTCAATGCTCTCTTTGGAGGTTGCTCCCCCTAACTCAATGCTCTCCCCCTTACTCAAATCTCTCCCCCTTTGACATCAATGGCAAAAGGGACACCTATGGGGCTAAAAGATATGACTCTTAAACTTAGCCCCCTCACCACCTTCTCTCTTGAGGTGATTAATTTTGGGGTGGGAGTACTTTTACTCCCATATCACATTGTTTCTTTCCTCTATCAACTTCCTTCCATGTTTTTCTGATATCCTTCTCTTGATGAATTACTTGATCTTCTTGTCTAGAACATGTTTGACCTTCTTGCCTTGAACCTGTTTGACCTTCTTGCCTTGAACTTGTTTGGAATTGAGTCCTACACCATTTTGCAATATGCCCAAAGTTATTGCAATTAAAACACTTGATATTGTAGCCTTTGGATGGTGCCCATGTCCTGAATTCATTCTTAAAATAATTTCCATATCCATTCCTTTCCTGAACCCTGTATTGTGAAGCTCTATTTTCATGACCATTATGACCATGACTTCTGAATTGTGAAGCTCTAAAACCAAAACCATGTTGCTCATTTCCTTTGCACTAAAAAGCTCTATGACCAATCCTATTACATGAGAAGCAATGTCCCTAAAAACCATACCTTCTTCCTTTGAAGTTTCTTCTAGAAAAATCAAACTTCTTTGATCCATAGACCCTGTAGTGTATAGCCCTGTGTCCAAATCCATTACAAGAAAAACAATGTCCTTGAAAAGCCCTTTGTTCATGCCTTGGTTCTTCATACCTTTCTTGACCATTATCCTTATGATCATTTTCAACTTGTGCATTGCATCCTTGAACCTTCTTTGTAGCATCTAAAACCTCTTCCTTAGTTTCTTCCTTGCTTTCCTCTTCAAGAATTTCTTTTCCTTTTGAACTTGATTCACCTATCTCAAAACAAGAATCAAACTGAATATTTGGAGCCATATGAACTTTGGAACTTTCCTCACAAATCTTAGGTGCTTCCTTGCTTTCATATTTTAGAACTTCCTTTCCTTTTGAGTGTGATTTTTCTTGGAAGTAAGATACAACCTTAAAATAAGTTTCCACTCCTTTTTGAACCTTTTCATCTAATGTATCATGTCTTGTCATGGTTACCCTTAGTTCTTCATTCATCCTTTCTTCTATCCTTTTTGCATTTTGAAGCTCTTCTCTGAGATTACTGATTGTTTGAAGTAGTTCTTCTCTGATTTTGACATCTGTTCGAATCTTGTTTTCAAGATTCTTGTATTCTTCTTTTAGCCTTTTGATTTCTGATTTTTGTTTACTTAGCTCATCCTCTTCCTTTTCTATAACCAAAAGTGAGACTTCTTTGTTTTCACTATCATTGAGACCATTATAATCTTCTATAGCAAACAAACTCTCAAGATTTCTTTGACCATGCTTGTTTCCTTGATGTGTCATCTCATCTTCACTATCATTGAAACCATTGCAATATCTTGATCTGTGATCTCTTTGACCACACACAAAGCACTACTCTCTTTCACCTTCTATTCCTAGGAATAGATGTTCTTCCTTTTCATCATCTGATTTGTCTCTATCACTATGATCTGAGCTATCACTTGCTTCTACAATGTAGTAAGATTTCTTTGCCTTACGAAAAATTTTCTTCTTCTCATACCTATTTTGCTTGTATCTGTCATCTTTGTCATGCTTATGCTTTCCATATTCTTTTCTTCTTTGACCCTATTTTTCATCATCACCATTTTCTTCATGTGGACACCTGTATGCATAGTGACCAAGATCACCACACTTGTAGCATCTGACTTTCCTTATATCCCTAAAATTCTTTGAGTCCTTATTCCTTTTGATGAAGTTAGCTTCCTCATCATTATCTGAACCTCTACTTGTTTCTGAAACTTTCCCTTTCTCTTTCTCTGAAGCCTTGAATGCAATCTCTTTTATTGGAACCTGATGCTTACTTACCCTCATCTCATAAGCTGTGAGAGTACCTTGCAATTCTTCCATTGTTAGCTTGTTGATATCCATTGTCTCTTCTATTGCTGAAACCTTAGAATCATATTTCATGGGAAGTGATCTCAAAACCTTTTGAGTAACTTCTGATTCTTTCATCTCAAAACCTAGGCCTCTCATGGTGTTAGTAATCTCATCAACACGAAGTAAAAACTTTGCAATATCTTCAGAATCTTCCATTTTCAATTCCTCAAATATTTTTCTATGAGTTTGTAGTTTTGCCAACTTTACCTTGGAATCTCCTTCATAAGTATTCCGCAACTTGGTCCACATCTCATTAGCTGAATTACATACCATGACCTTTGCAAAATCTATCTCACGAAGCCCACTCAAAATACAATTCATTGCTCTTGCATTGATCTCAACCAATTTCTTGATAGTCTTATCTGCCTCGGGATCACCTTCAACCCTATACTCTTTTTCAACCATTTTCCATACCTCATATCCTTGTGATATCAAGTAGTTCTTCATCCTCATGCTCCAGAAAGCATAATTGTTACCATCAAACAATGGAGCCTTATTTGTAGATGATCCATTCTGTGAAGCCATCTGTGTTCTTGTAGAATCTGCCCTCAAGTTGTTAACTTTTTTGAAGGAACCCACTCTGATACCAATTGAAGAACACAAGCTTATACTGAGAGGGGGGTGAACAATATAAGACCACTTTTTACTTTCTTTCCAAATCAATATCAATTAATGTCCTTAATTGCAATAACCAAATATAGAAGTGTGCATTAATAACTCAGATAGCAGTAGTAAGCAAGAGCACAAGTCACCACACACAATTGAGACACAAGATTTAACGTGGTTCCCCCAATGTGGGGTACTCCACCAGATAATCTCCTTATAATATTTCACACAGAAATAAGGATCCTTATCCAATACAATGATTTCTTTGATCTGCTCAAAGCTAGGCAATAACAAGTTCACACAGAACTTGTCCAAATATGAATAACAAGCTCACACAGAACTTGTCCAAAACTGAATAACAAGTTCACACAGAACTTGTCCAAATCTGAATAACAAGCTCACACAGAACTTGTCCAAAACTGAATAACAAGCTCACCAAGAACTTGTCCAAATATTCTCTAGCAAGCTCACCAAGAACTTGTCCAAATCTGCTCTAACAAGCTCACCAAGAACTTGCCCAAATATGCTCTAGCAAGCTCACCAAGAACTTGTCCAAATATGCTCTAGCAAGCTCACCAAGAACTTGCTCAAATATGCTCTAACAAGTTGTCCCAAAAATCTATCCACAAATCTATCCACAAATCTGTCCCAAAACTATCCACAAAGCTATCCCAAAACTATCCACAAATTTGTCCCAAAATTATCCACAAAGCTATCCCAAAACTATCCACAAAGTTGTCCCAAAACTGTCCACAAAGTTGTCCCAAAACTATCCACAAAGGCCTTCTCAAAGGCTCAATCAACAACCATATATCAAGGCAAAGCTCAAAGATGAACTCAACAATGAATGGCAATGTACTCTTCAATGGATGACAACAATGATCCACAATGATCTCACTCAACTCAACTCAAATCAACTCATAGAAGCATAAAGAGAATTGTTAGAGACTCAATATGTTCTAAGCTCAATCTCAACTCAACTCAACTCAAATCAATCTCAACTCAACTCAAGTCAACTCATAGAAGCATAAAGAGAATTGTTAGAGACTCAATATGTTCTAATATCACTCTCAACTCAACTAACTCACATAAGAATAAAGAGAATTGTTAGAGACTCAATATGTTCTAATATCACTCTCAACTCAAATCAGAATTATGGAATAGTTTGTTTCATGGAACTTGACCAATCACCTCACACAATCACTTGACTAGGCTCAATCAACTCAACTCAACCAATCACCACAAGGGACTACTCTTTCTCACAAAAACCCTAGTCCAAGCATGTATCAACCAACTCAAATGTTTCCAACAATGCTCAACCACAAATCTCACATAACAATGATACTCATGTTCTTTTCAAGTTCTTTCACAACCAATGGGCTTCAACAACTATGCTTATAAAACAAGGTTTAAACACAACTCTCAAACCAGAAAACCTTGAAGCATTCAACCAACCACTTTCGAAAAAGGAAACCACAATCAATCCTTTTCACTCCAATGATATTTCAGAAATCAACCACCATAAACAATCAATAGGAGAATGTGCCCATACCTTTTTGATGCCAAGAAGTTGTCCACAAAATCTGCCACACTAAACACAACTTTCCTTTCCAATCTCAATAAGGGTTAGTGGACTTCAAATAATAATCACAAGATAAGCATAACTCAATTTACACCTTTTTACTCCAACTTAATAAACACATCCACCAAAGTCCTTTTTAATAAAAACCCTTATCAAAAATAATAATCAATAAGGCTCTCAAAAATATTTTATAACAACTCCTTATTTCTCCTAAATCTTAATTTTCAATTTCATGAATATCAAAATAAATCAACAACTCATCCACCTCTGAAATAATAATCACAACCCTTATAAAAATAAAGTTTAATTAAAAACTTTAATTATTCCTTAACCACCTTATAACTCCTATCCTAGGGCATCAACGAAATTAATTAGAGCAAAACGTAATTACCTCCTCAAGGGGATTCGAACCCCCAACTTGCACACACCATGAGCGCCTTAGCCATGGCTAAGGTTGCCACATGAGCTAGCCACTCATTCGAAAGGAAAAGGCACGACGTGCCTTAAGTCCTTCCTCCCTTCCACGCAAACCAAAAGCGCTTCGAGCGCTTTCCTTCCAATGCCTTCGAATGCAGTCAAGGAGATTCGAACCTTGACGTAAAGTGCTGCCACACACCTTAACAAAAAACCAATTGCCAATGCGCCACTCTACCCACAATGTCTTGGGCTTTCGACCAACCTTGGATTTATTCGTTGTCTCCCTTTTCAAAATGATTTTTGCACGAGCTCTCTTCGGATGCTTAGCCAACGATTAACACGAGCAAGGATTAATTTCAAATGAACCTTAGGATCCCCCTTTATATAGTCTTCTCCTCATTTTTGATGACGTCGGTGCATTATTGATTTTCCCTCTTTCTTTAGACGTCGACGCTAACTTTAATTTTAATTTTAAAATTAAAATTTAAATTTTAAATAATTAAAATTTAAACTAAATATTTAAAATTAAATATCTCCATCACCGGGGCACCTTTTTCGATGAAACGAAAGGCCAACCTGGGTTTTAAGAAAAACCCATTTCAAATCTGCCATCCATGGTTTTAAATAAAACCTTTTATTTTGCCTGCCTTGGTTTTCACAAAAACCCTGAATTTATCCATGCTTTCCAAAATATCATTTGCCCATCAAAACTCAATGTGATCCATATGACATCAATGATTCATGTGACATCAATGACAACATAAAATAACTCAAATTGCCAATAGATGCCTTTATTGCACCTTTTCTTGCACTCCTTTTTGTAGGTTTGATTTTTTGATTTTGCGGCAGAATTTTTGAATGCAATATAGGGGTTTTGAGGTTGTATCTTTGATTAGACACCTTTCCCATTTTTCTTGGATACTTTCACAAAAAATCTAAGCTTGGATAGAAGCTCCTTATTTGATACAAATTTTTGCACTTTTCTCCTTGTAACTAACCCTGTAATGCTTTGGATTTGAGACTCACCAAGTCTGAATATTTGAAGCTTCTATTTATGATTTTGGTTAGTTGTCTTCTTCTCCAAATTTTGGAGGATTCCAATATATTTTTGATGTCTTCTCTTGGCCACTATGTGTTACAAAATTTTGTGCATTAATAGTGTCTTTAGACACCTTGTCAAATTCTGATTTTGTGCCCTTTTCAAGAACACAAACAATAATATTTTTGAGAGCAATAGAATAGTGCATATGAATCTTAGAATATTTCACTTTTAATGCACTAACAATTTCACCTTATCACCACAATAAACTCTCAAAATAAATTATTAATGCACTTAATAAATCTACTACAACTAATCAAGAGTAATTTGAAATGAACCCTCAACAATTATTTGCAATTTCACTACAATTAATATCATAGGATTTAGTCTTCTTATTATTTTCCAAAGTACATGATAGGTAGTTGATAGATGCAGTTCTAAAATCTAGTCAACTCCTAGCTAATGTTCAAATGAACCTTAAAAGGAAATTTTATCTTTTTACACTTTCCAAATTTTTTCTTGCAACTTTAATGCAAATAAGGCACTCCAATGAATTTTATAAGTAATCCAACTAATGAATCTACTTGCACCAATAGTTTGTTACCTTTTTTTGAAAGCTTTTGTAGCTCTTTTGCATCTTCTATAGAGGATGTAGATCTTGTAGAGGATCTTGGTGTTTAAGATCACCAAGTTGTTGCCTTGAGTAAGATCTTACAACTCTTTGTAGACTATCCTAAACAACTCCTTCTTCACCAAAATATGACCTCAAACTTTCTTTCATGAGCTTAGGATTTGGTGGCTTGTTATCCTCTTGTAGTCTCCTCCTTTTTTCTGTAGAAATATTTATCTCAGAAAATAATGCCCTCCTACTATGAGAGGTAATCTTCTTGGATTCGGTAGGCTTCTCCTATATTTAAGTCTTCTTGTCAAATTTTGAATTCAAGTAGGATATTCTTCTCAAGATTTTGAATGTCTTGAGGTATTCTAATATTTGGAATGCCTTGCCAAATTCTTCTTCCCTTGGGATTGTTTTCGGATGGCAAAAATTGTCCCAAGTCCTTCACTACCAAGGGCTTCTCCTTAGTAGTGGATTTATCCAATGAGTTCTCCTTTGATGATTTATTTAGTAAGGCTATCCAAGCCATTTACTATATACTCATTAAGACCTCCCCATGGTATTTGATCTTGCAGTTTATTTTCGTATTCCTTGAGATATTTTTTTCAACCTTCTACTCCTAGAAGTGGTGGTGGTGATATCTTCTTCTGGATCTCTGATTCTACTGCTTTTGGATTTGAGTAGGACTCTTCTATTCCTTCTTATTTTTCCAAGACTATAAGTTTTTCAATGATATATTATCCTAATATCTTTACCTTTAGTTTTGATTCAAGTGCTGGATTGATTCTAAATAAGAAAATCTTCCTAACTTTCTTGTAGGAAGTCTCTCAACCCATTGAATATACTTTTTTTGCAACAAAGTATTAGTACTAAAATCATAATTTGCTTTTGAATCAAATACTCTCTTTTGGAATCTTATTCAGTAACAAGGCTTATGTGGCCCCTTTTTCAGTATCAAGGCTTCTATGGTATTTTCTTCAATATCAAGGCTTTTGTGGTATTTTCTTCAATATCAAGGCTTTTGTGGCATTTTTTTTTCAATATGAAGGCTTCTGTGGCCTTTTCTTCTGGATCAAGGCTACTATGGCATTTTATTATGCAGCAATTCTTATATGGCCTATTATTCTTCTAGGATATATAGGTATTAATATTTAATGGAGTTCACCAATCTCATATCTCCTCCTATGACTCAACTTTTGGAGCCTCTTCTTCCTTGAGTCTGCTATAGGGCTACTGTGTCATTTTCTTTACTTTTGCAATTTGCAAGATTTGCAGCTCTTTTAATGAGACCTTTATTGAGCTCTTTGAAAAATTTAGTGTTTTATATTATTAGAGACTAGAATGGAAGAACTTATAAATCTAGAGATAATATTCTTCACTAGTTGTTTTTTTAATCTAGTGGATTGAATGTTGAGTCCTAGTCTTCACAAGTTTTTCTTGTAACTCTATGGAAAGACTCTAGACAAATTTATATTCATTATTTTGGAACTGAGATTTCTTTTAGTCATTACTTGTGTCTTCCCTTAATTTTACCCCCTAGAATCTTCTTAGAGTTTTTGGCAATAGCTGGTCCAGCAGTGCATTAGGTTGACAAAAAGCTCAAGCTCAATTATAATGGTGGTTATCCTATTGATTTGTTGTGGCTACATATACCATGGCTCTGATACCACTTTTAGCTTTTGATGTAGTATGAAATGGGAGATAGCATTCACAAGATTCATAATAATATGAAAGAAAGTAAATCTGAGATGACTAAAATATGCTATAAATAGAAATAATGGAAATGAATACAATGTAGCTATGGAGGAAATGAACACTCAATGAACAAAGCTACTGGACTACATTCCACCATAACCAATATATGGTGATCTACACAACACTATGCTACTACCTATTAATATGATCTAAGCTTATCTATATTTATTTGTTACAATGAGGCCCTTTTTATATAGGAAGATAAGTTCCTTGGCCAACACTCTACCTAATTGTGCATGAGATAGCTTGCACATATAAAACTTGCACATTAAAACTTGTGCATTTATTACAGTGCATGAAGTAACTATATAAATTCCCCCTAAAGTAATATATATCCTAAGTATGTACCTAGGAAGGTACATTTATGTGACCCAAATGATGTAATATAATCTATTTCTAACAATCCAATGTGGTGGTGCCTCTTCTCTATGCCAAGACTTTGTAATGATGGTTTTCCTTCCATGATAGATTCTCCTTGTTGGCTACTCTTCCATAATTAATCCTATGCTTGGAAGTTTCTTTGGTGACTCCAAGCTTCCAATTTGTGCCAAACCCTGTGTCTTTCAAATAGAATAATACTTCTATTTTCTGCTAAAACTTATTTACTTTCCAAGAGATAATAAGGATTTGATTTATTTTCTTAAATTAAATCTAACTTATCCTTTCTCTATTACAGGTTGTAATCCCTTGGGAATGCTATCTTATCCAACATTGAAGATATAAAATTGAGACCTTTCCTTTTGTAACTTTAAAAACTTAAATGGGGTGCTTTAAAAGACTTAATAATAAGCTAATATGGACATTCAAATAATGAACTTTTTTACACCAATATTACATACCTTTTGGTCTCCTTTTGTAGCTCAATTTCTTGGTGATTTGATTCAACTATTTTCTGCCCTGAATTTATAAAAATTATTGATCCAATTCTCATTACTTTTTTGCCTTAAAATTGTTAATCTAGCAGCTCTTCTTGCTATTTAAAACTCCTTTATATTGTAGCTTCTAATGCAGCATATTCCTTATTCAATTGTGTTGTCCAAGAGTGTATAATTTTTGTAGCTATAATGCTATCTAATGTTTCCTTTAGCTTATGAAAATTGCAACACCTTTCCTTGAACAAATGCCATCCAATCCTTCTTACAAATATGCTCTAAGTTTCTCCAAATCATAGCTAAATTTTATCCTTCTAATTCTACCCTATAACTCTTCAACTTCTATTGTGAAAATCAATTATCTTCTCCTTTGCAAATTAGCCTTCAGGTCTTTAATGACAGTCTTGAAATTTCTTAAATTGGTGGCCGTTTCTACCTTATATCTCCTCCTTAACTCTTGTCAAATTCTAACTTCAAAATTGGCCTATTTAGTTGGCCTCTTTCTCAAGAATATGAATATCTTGAGATCTTCAAGAATTCCTTCTAAAATTTGGTAAACCTCTTGTCAAATACTTCTTCCTTTTGAGATTTTTTTGGGATGGTGATAATTGTCCCAAATATTTTCTTACCAGGAAATTCTCCTTGCTTGCAATATTCTTCCTTGAGCTATTTTCAAATCCTCTCTAATTACCACTTCTTCAATAGGGCTTTTCTAGCCTTCTTCTTCTTTATTTTTTCAACTTTTATTGATACCTCTTCTCTTGGGTTTTGAAATTCTCTAGCTTCTCTAATCTGTAATAGGACCTTTTAGTCCCTCTCTATATTCAATCTTCTAAATCTTGAAGTTCTTAAATTGGACCTCCTTTGTATCTCTTCAACGTCTTCAATATTCTAACATAACCTTCTTCTTAAGTCTCCTCAATATTCAATCTTCAATAGGGCTCCTTTGACCTCTTTCTTCTCTTCTCAATATTCAATCTAAAATATTCTATGGAGACTTTCTTCTTGGTTCTCCTCAATATTCAATGTCTATTTTTTTGCAACAAAGAACTAATACCTACATGAGGAAAGCACATAGACTTTCAAGCAATTGAAGATAAAATTATTCTATATCCATTGTAGGAAGCTTCTCAACTTCTAAGAACTATTTTTTTGTAGAAAAAAAATTAGATAGTTGCAAGTAATTCCATGCAAATATCTAGTTCTCTATAAATCAATAAACATCACTAGTTATACTTCAATCTAGTGGAAAAGAGATCTATGTTGAGTCCTAGTCTTCATGAGTTTTATTGCAACCCTATGGAAAGACTCTAGCCAAAAAATAATTTCAAAAATTTTGAAAATGAAATTTTCCTATCTCCTCTCAATATTTTTGTGGATCTCTCTATTTTCTATAAATCTACCTTGTGCTCTGATAATATTTTTAGGTTTTGATGCTATATATTTAATGAAATGCAATCACAAGGTATAAATGAATATGCAATATTAACTATATGATAATGGCAATATCTTAAGAATGTAAATAGCATGAGAAAATTTTGAAAATACTCATAAAATAGTCATTAATGAAAGCTCATGAAAATAAAATCTTCATAAAAAATATGGATATCTCAAGTTCTCCACTCTTCATTCATGCTCTACTTTGTGTCTAACTTGAGCACTAATCTACTCTAATGTTCTCATGCAATCTCTCTTACTTGCTCTCTCTCTCTCAACCTTTCTCTCTACTATGAAGGCCAATATATAATGGAGCATGACTCTTGGTATTCCATATTCCTATGACTCACTATATTCTTAGTCTAAAATCATGTACACATGGACAACATGCACATTTACATTATTACACATCCTAATAATTCTTGTGCATTTATTTACTACATAAAGTAAATACTCAACCCCTAATCTTGAGATTTACCCAAAATGGTACATTAGCATGTACCAAATAATGTAATATATTCCAACACTTTTCCACTCATATTAGGAAAGGAGTCTCTAACTAATTCTCATTGTTCAACTTTCCATAAGCACTACCAAGAACATATGATTACTACCTTTTTGGTGGTATATTAGGTGTTGATGGTGCTACTAATATCAATGTGTATTATTTATCATCTCTTAGTTATCTTCACCATGCAAGAGTTATCCATGTACATAATGATTAAGCTCTCCATATGAGGCATAATAACAACCTTTGCCAATAAAATAAAATTTTGACCAATGATAAGATCAAAGTACATCTCAATAAAAATTAGATCGATATAACCTTGCTAGGTCTCCATCTACAACATCACACTCAATTAACTAGGGTTCCTATTGCTTTCAATACAATTTCCTCTTGAACTTGGAGGACCAAATCTCTCTTGTTTCATTGAGACATAGTTTTGCATGACACTATTATATGCCATCCTAAGGTTTGAATTACGTTGGACATGCATGTCTATGAAACACAAGTTGCAAAAATTTACCTTTGCTCCACCCAGTTCAATCAACTTAGATTCACCATCCTTGATAAAATCGAGGGTCTATATAATATTTTCAATTTGGTCTTGCTTGTGCATGGCTCATAAGTGCATATTGTACCAACATTCTAGTTTTTGGGTATATATGAGAGATGTGATTTTGACTATAATTAAAACAACCTTGTGGAACTAGTCTACGTCTATATTTCTTAGAAGTGTTGGTCTTCTTTGTTAAACTCCTCACTAAAGGTAAGCTCATAAACTTTCTCTTAACAGATGACTATTTTCCTTGATTTTTCCTTTGTCCTTATTTTATGGTGATTAACCCCACTAAGATTCCACTTTGATAAGCTTGTCTACCCAAAACTATCCTATATATTGGTCAACTCTACTTGGTAACCTAAAAAAGATTAAATGTTGTCATTTTTTTACCATCCTTTCATCTTAATTCCCTTTGAGCCTAAGGCTACAATCCTTTCATAATTTTTAATAATATTTTAGACATTAAATCTAACCACTCACAAAACCCATTCATGTTGCATACCCCATAGTAAAAATGTGCCTACAAGTCTAACTTAGTCTATTTTTGCATATTATATTATTTTCCATATTTAGAAAAATCTAGAAAATATCCCCTAGGATACCCTTTTTGCCCCCTTTCCATGTGTGTGACTCACTCTAACTTCCCAAGCCACTTGGTTGCCATATCCCTGCCACTTGGCTACCCTGGCCTACCACCTATTCTTACACCCCTCACCTCCCATGATCCTAAAAATACCCCACCATTCCATTTACCAATAGGTGACTAAATAGTTACTATCACACTACCAAAATTATACCAAGAAGATCGCATCTATCTCAAGTTTTGAGCCACCAAAGACGAGGAGATCCATCTGAGCCCCTTTATAGGACATCCCCAAATGTAATGACCTATATTTACATAGTACCAAATGTAGAATGCATTTACCAAATACATTCTACTACATTTTACCAGTGCCAAATGCAACCTATGGGTCCCAAATGTAGCCTATGGGTCCCAAACATAGCCTGCGGGTCCCAAATGCAACCTACTACATTTGCACAACAATAGTCAACCAACATTGGTTTCAGATCAGTAGAACGAATGCAACAAGGTATATTATTAATTATTTTACATCCTACATATCTTTTTGGTCTCTACAATCATTTCATTTCAAGATTTTATTGATATATTTACATCAACACAGGTCTTACACAATGAAGCCCCCACATATGCTATTGACCCTCTTTTTGTTTGTAACATTTATGTGCAAATGACAATTTTTTGGATGGTTGTTGAAGCAAGGGTGGTCTACAAGGATACATAAGCCCACCCACACTCTTTTAATTATATCATAGAAATATCAACGTCAAGTTTCTATTATTTTGTAAAAGGGGTTTTCTACCCCTTTCATATTGTACTAAAAATAAGAATTATTTGTGATCATACCCCTACACACCAGGGCATTTCATTGTAAAAGGATAACACACATTAATACACATACACATCTCTTTTCATTACATTTTCTTGTTTTATCACTTTTTATTGTTAGTGTGCCATTTTTTTTGCTACAAGTCTAACGATCAAACCAACACATATTGTGCCTTTGCAACCTACTCAAACCAATATAGCTCCATAAATCCATCTTTAAAATCCTCCACCAAGACCAACCATCACCTTAAGGAGTCATTTGATATAGACTAAAATTGGCTTTGGCCAAACTATTGATTTATGAGCTAATACAACAATCTCCCCTGCATTGTGAGGCATTAATAGAAATCCTTAAATCCTTCAAATTTCAAATGCAAGATTTTTTATCAATATGAGCTATAATGTGCAATGAAGGATCAAGTAGCTCTATTGGAATGGTTTTAATTTCAAAATCATAGAATGTGATTGAGGATTCCATGCATGTTTGGGCATTCCCCATAAAATTTAAAAATGCAAGATCCCAATGCATTTTTAAATTTCATGGGGAATGCCCAAAATTGCATGGAATACCCAATCACATTCTATTATTTTGAAATTAAAACCATTCCAGTAGTGTTACTTGATCCTTCATTGCAAATTATAGCTCATATTGATAAAAAATCCTTTAAATAAGTGCTAGTTTACATTGAATCCATCAATAATATAATCACCACTGCACTACAACATCTTAACCTACCACCTTCATTTATAACCAACTCCACATTCACCTTGTGGGTATTCAATGATTCTTTATACTCTATAGTAAAATATTTTGTCCTCCCTATGTGGGTGGGGGTCAAAACAACTCATACCTTATTCCATATCCTAGAGGGTGCCATGTAATATAACATACTCCTTGGGTACCCCTAGATCAAAGACATGAAAAGTGTCCTCTCAATATACACCAGTGCCTAAAACATGTACATGAGTTTCAAATTCATTGTATACCAGTGGACGAGGAACTGTTCAAATACTGTAACTTGATATATAATCCATATGATTCACCTTTGCCATCCAATCACTTATCCATCACTCCACTCATTACCACAACTAAATTCACATCAAAATACTTCATCTAAAGCACTCATTCAGTAGGCCCTTCCCATTACAAATTATTTCCCCACATCCTAAATCATCAATTCAAACCATGCTTCATCATCAACATCATATCACTTTTCCATTACAATTTACACCTCATCACCTAGGAAACCAACCCTCATCTTCATCAAATCACATCCCATCATATCATCCAAATAATAAGATTTATACCCACTCAACCTTCACATAAAGAGGACAAGCTTCCACTTCACAATCCAACCACATAACCCCTCATCAACATCCACAACCATTCATAAACCCCCATAATACACCACTCCAATTTTGCTTACACCCATTATCACCCAATATCAGCTTGAGCCCCAAACCATTGTCCACTCCATTCAAAAAAACCCACTCCCACCATCATCTATATCGTAGATAGATATGGCTATCTATGATACACCATTTCAACATATGCCATTACCCCCATCTAATTTAGAGGTCACTCTTGAAACCCCCACTTTCATCTTTGTCCCATCCACAACTGCACCCATGCAAGTTGTAGTCCATATCGTCAATCCAAGTATTGGTGCATATATTGTCCAAAATATTACAATAACCACACCAAGCAGTGAGACTATCAATTATTATAGTCACCCACATGATCCACCTTTAGCTATTTGTGTAGTATATAATATGGGTTTTGTGCCAAATTCAATTAATTTTGTGTATGGAGGAGTCGATTCCTCATTCGATCCACCTCTCCTAATGAACCCCAATAATAGTTTTGCACTAGCATCGTGTTAGGAATGGAGCCTAATTATGAGGAGGATAAACAGAGAAAATTTCTGGATTTACTACAGGATGGACAGGGAAAGTTTCCAGATTTATAGTCTGTTAGTCTACCAAAGGAAGTTTTCGGATTTACAACAGGACAGCCAGGGAAAGTTTTTTTTTGTTTTTATCCCAAAATTAGATGCTGGGAACTCAATGTTAATCTTGGAATGTATTAAGAAAAGTAGTTTTTTTTTTCTATTTTTTTCTTATATATAGTTGTGAGGAAAAACAAAGATGACTATGACAATGAAAATTACTATGTTGATTCCTTGGAAAAATAGAGAGGAAATTACAGCAGATGTTGGCTATAGGTTGTAACCCTCTATTTATTGGATTGAGAAAGGAAGGACTGAAAATTCTTAGTGGATGTAACCCACATTGGGTGAACCACATTAAAATCGTTGTCTCTTCTTCTGTGTGTGTTTGTCTTATTTTGTTAATTCTGTCGTTAAAGTTTGAAACACTATAATTGCTTTTCTATATAAATATATTTTATATAGTGATTTACTCTAACAAGTGGTATCAGAGCGGTTGTTTTGTTGGGTGCACTTGACAGAAGGAGAATTTTTGGATCAAGTGGGAGCAATGGCGGAAGAAAGGAGGTTTAGAGTTCAAAAATTCAATGGCCAGAATTTTCAATTTTGGAAGATGCAAATGGAGGATTACTTGTACCAGAAGGATCTTTACTTACCTCTTGAGGGGGAAAAAGAGAGACCTTCATCTATGTATGATGAGGAGTGGAGTCTCCTTGATAGAAAGGCATTGGGTACTGTGAGGCTATGCTTGGGAGCCACCATAGCCTTCAACATATCTGATGAAAAGACTACCAAGGGAGTCATGGATAAGTTGGCCAAGATGTATGAGAAACCATCAACATCAAATAAGGTATTCTTAATGAAAAGGTTATTTAACATGAAAATGAGTGAAGGAGGATCTGTGCATGATCATTTAAATGAATTTAATACTGTCACTAATCAATTGCATTCAATAGGATTGGATTTTGATGATGAGCTTAGGGCCTTATTAATATTATGCTCTCTTTTGGAAAGTTGGAACAGTTTGGTAATGGCGGTAAGTAAATCTACTTCGAGTTCAAATAAATTAGAATTTGATGATGTGGTTGGTGTGATACTCGGTGAGGACATGAGAAGAAAAACCATAGGAGAATCATCTAGCACCGCCTTAAGCGTTGAGAATAGAGGAAGAGGAAGAAAAAGAGGCAAGAGTTCACATCGTGGCAAATCCAAAGGCAGATCCAAATCACGTGGAAAAGGAAAGCTACAGTGTTGGCACTATGGCAAAAAGGGTCATCTCAAGAAGGACTATTGGCAAAGAAAGGGTGATGGAAATGAAGGTAATGATAATAATTGTAACACTTCAGAAGCCAATATTACTCGACAAATTCTACAAGATGCTTTAATCTTATCTCTTGATAGAAATAGTGATTATTGGGTAATTGATAGTGGTGCTTCATTCCATGCTACCTCACATAAGGAATACTTCATAGATTATGTTTCTGGAGATTATGGACAGGTTTTGTTGGAAATGACCAACCATGTAAAATCATGGGTATTGGAAAGATTTTGATTAAATCCCCAAATGGATGTCAATGGGCTCTTAAAGAGGTGAGACACATACCAGATTTAAAGAGAAATCTTATATCGGCAAGTAAGCTTGATGGTGAAGGATACACGGTTGCATTCGAAGAAAATGCTTGGAAAGTTACTAAAGGTTCATTGATAGTACCTAGAGGTAAATTGGTGGATACTCTTTATTTACTTACTGATTTTTCTCACTACTCCATGAATTTAGTTTCTACAGGTGAGAGTGCATCTTTGTGGCACCAAAGACTTGGCCATATGAGTGGAAAAGGTATAGAAATTTTACATTCAAGAAAGTTATTGCCTAAGTTAAGAGAGATTGATTTGGAATTCTGTGAGGATTGTGTTTATGGTAAAGCAAAGAGAGTTAGATTTCTCAGGGATGGCAAGGAAATGAAGAAAGAGAAATTGGAGCTTGTGCACTCAGATGTTTGGGGCCCAGCTCAGGTAACTTCTCTTGGAGGTTCCCCTTACTATGTACTTTTTATTGATGATGCAACAAGGAAAACGTGGATATATTGCATTAAGAATAAAATTGATGTTTTTAATACCTTTAAGAATTGGAAAGCATTAGTTGAAAATGAAACTGGAAAAAGGTTAAAGTATCTAAAGTCAAATAATGGTGGAGAATATTGCAATAGAGAATTTGATGTGTTTTGTTCTAAAAATGGAATTAGAAGAATCAAGGTAGTTCCAAGAACACCTCAAGAAAATGGGGTTGCAGAAAGAATGAATAGAACCATCATGGAGTGTGCTAGGAGCATGAGAATACATGCAAGCTTACCATTATTTTTATGGGCTCATGTTGTTGATACTGCAGTATATCTGATTAATAGAGGACCGTCTAGTGCCTTGGATGGAGGAATTCCGAAAGTGCTTTGGACAAGTAAACCAGTAAATTATTCTTTCCTTAAGGTATTTGGATGTGAGGCTTTTATGCATATAGACAAAGAGAACAAAAATAAGTTAGATTCTAAGGCCCAAAAGTGCTATTTTATTGGTTACGGTATTGATGGCTTGGGTTACAGATTATGGGATTGTGATAACCGAAAAGTCATTAGAAGTAGGGATGTCATATTTAATGAAAAAAACTTGTATAAAGATCGGTTGTAGGGAAAGAAACAGAAAGAGGAAATTGCTGAATACATAGACCTTGATGGACACATAGAAAAGGTAACTCCAAAAGTGGTAGAAGATCAAAATGTACAGCAACAACAACAAGCACCTCAATCTCCAGTAAGTTTTGTTAGACGATCTACTAGGATAAGTAAAATTCCTCAAAATTTCTCTGATTATGTTTTGTATACTCGATCTTTGGTGAGCCGAATGTTTTCGGGAAGCATTACAGATGGATACCAGGAATAAGTGGGATCTTGCAATGAATGAAGAAATGGACTCTTTATTCCACAACCAAACTTGGGATTTGGTTGAGCTACCCAAAGGTAAAAGAGCGTTGACCAATAAATGGGTGTACATGATTAAATAGGAGAATGAAGGGCATAAGAGATACAAAGCAAGACTAGTGGTCAAGGGATTCGCTCAAAAAAAGGTATTGATTTTGATGAGATTTTTTCTCCAGTTGTAAAAATGACCTCTATTAGAGCTATTTTGAGTCTTGTAGCTATAGAAAATTTGTTTCTGGAGCAATTGGATGTGAAGACAACATTTCTTCATGGTGATTTGGAGGAGGAAATTTATATGCACCAACCAAAAGGCTTTCAGGTGAAAGGTAAAGAGGATTGGGTATGTAAATTGAAAAAGAGCTTGCATGGGTTAAAACAAGCTCCTAGACAGTGGTATTTAAAATTTGATAAGTTCATGGCTAATCAAATGTTTGAAAGATGTCAAAGTGATCATCGTGTATATTTTAAGCAAAATGGAAATGGTAACTATGTTATTTTGCTATTGTATGTGGATGACATGTTAGTTGCAGGAACAAATATGCAAGATATAAACATGCTCAAGAAGAAGTTGGATAAATCCTTTGCCATGAAGGATTTGGGAGAATCCAAACAAATCCTTGGTATGAGGATAACAAGAGACAAGGAGAGTCACACTATGAAATTATCACAAGCAAAATACATTGAAAAAGTGCTTAAGAGATTCAACATGAACAATGCAAAGTCGGTTGCTACTCCATTGGCAAAGCATTTCAAACTCACCAAAGATTTGTGTCCCAAGACACAAAAGGAACAAGAGCATATGGCTAAGGTTCCCTATGCATCAGTGATTGGAAGCTTGATGTGTGCAATGGTTTGTACAAGACCAGACATTGCCCACGCAGTGGGAGTAGTGAGTAGATTTATGAATAATCCGGGAAAAGGACATTGGCAAGCGGTAAAATGGATACTCAGGTACTTGAGAGGAACTTCAAATTATTCTTTTTATTTTGGAGGCTCTAATATATGCTTGAAAGGTTTTGTAGATTCTGATATGGCAGGTGATCTTGATGGTGGAAGGAGCACTACTGGCTACATATTTACTATAGGAGGAGGAGCGGTTAGTTGGATTTCTAAACTCCAACACGTAGTTGCCCTTTCAACCATTGAAGCTGAATATGTTGCTGCTACAGAAGCAAGCAAAGATATGTTTTGGTTGCAAATACTAATGGAAGAACTAGGGAAGAAGCAAAAGGATAATAGGTTGTGGAGTGATAGCCAGAGTGCTATACACCTTGTGAAGAATTCAGCATTCCATTCAAAAACTAAACACATCAAACTCAGGTATCATTTCATTAGATCAGTAGTGGAAGATGGATCTTTGAAATTAGGGAAGGTTCACACATCACAAAATCCTGCTGACATGCTTACAAAAGTGGTGTCAAGAGAAAAGTTGAGCTTTTGCTCAACTTCAATTGGCATTAAGGAATAAGAGGCCATGATGAGAATTTTTCAGTCCTTGGTTGTAGTATGGTGCAATGGAATTAGTCTCCAAGTGGGAGATTGTTAGGAATGGAGCCTAATTATGAGGAGGCTAAACAGAGAAAGTTTTTGGATTTACTACAGGATGGGCAGGGAAAGTTTCCAGATTTACAGTCTGTTAGTCTACCGAGAGGAAGTTTTCGAATTTACAACGAGACGATCGGGGAAAGTTTTTTTTGTTTTTATCCCAAAATTAGATGCTGGGAACTCAATGTTAATCTTGGAATGTATTAAGAAAAGCAGTTTGTTTTTTCTATTTTTTTCTTATATGTAGTTGTGAGCAAAAATAGAGAAGACTATGACAATGAAAATTACTATGTTGATTCCTTGGAAAAATAGAGAGGAAATTACAGCAGATGTTGGCTGTAGGTTGTAACCCTCTATTGCTTGGATTGAGAAAAGAAGGACTGAAAATTCTCAGTGGATGTAACCCACATTGGGTGAACCACATTAAAATCGTTCTCTTATTTTGTGTGTGTTTGTCTTATTTTGTTAATTCTGTCGTTAAAGTTTGAAACACTATAATTGCTTTTCTATATAAATATATTTTATATAGTGATTTACTCTAACACATCAATTATCTATCCAACCCATACTTCCCTATGCATTAATTTCGATGCATTAACTAGAAAGGATATAGTTTAGGATGACATGAGCAGGGCATTCACAATATTTTTGAGCCTCAATTTTGAGATGCACATGATCACGTCGATTTGGGATACAAATCATGATTCTCCACACACTTTTTTGAAGAAGCATTTCAATAACTTATCGTAGATTTTGATAGTGAGGATAATAAGGATGAGTATATAGATCTTGAATTTTCACATCACTTACACGAGGTTTTTTCTAAATTTTTTTGCAAGTCTCTATGATTGATGCTATTTTTTATGATAATTGTGAAGAGGATTTTGATGAGGTATTTGATGAAATTTTGATCACCTCTAATACCTCAAAATAAATTTCAATCCCCATCATATCCATTATTGATAATTATGACTTTTACCTCCACATTTTTCCCATCCCACAACTCATATTTCATCTACTCCTTCCATTAGAGCAACCTAATGCATCCATTGATCCACCACCTCTACCTTGGCCACCTTTGCAACATAATAATTTACCAATGGTAAATCTACAACCACCACATTCCCACCAAGTTAGCATGATTTTTGTTGACTTATTCTCCCTGCTCTGCAATCCATACAATCTAGAAAAACTAATTCCAATCGATATTAGCCTTGTTAATATGGATCAAATTTCATATCTGCCATCCATGTCTAAATTTCTTCTTTCTAAAGAATTATTAAGAGCTTCCAACACCTAAATCCCTCTACAATTATCACCTTCTCCTTCATCTGTTTACCACACTGAGGTAGAAGAAACCATACCTGATATTGTAGATGACATTCACCTCATTCCTACTCCCCACTAGTTGGAGGAGGGTTCACAAATTCTTATTGAGGAAACTATCAATGTAATCTTAGTATAGATTTGAATAATTTTTAGATCATTAAGCTTGTAAAAGGATCATATGAGAAAGAGTAAGAGTAATTTATAACACTTATATAAAAAAAAAGGGTGTCTTTGCATGTTCCTACAAGGATATGCTTGGATTTGACCCCAACTTGGTGGTCCACAATATCACCTTGAGCCCTACCGCAAAACCATTCAAGCAAAAGTTACAAAAACTTCACCCTACCATTACCCTCATGGTTAAAGAAGAAATCCAAGAACTTTTAGATGTGGGTTTCATTTAACCCATTGATTACCCTGAGTGGATTTAAAATATGGTGTACATTCACAAACTGAATGGGGGAATTCGTACATGTATATATTTTTAATATTTAAACAAAGCATGTCCTAAGGATGATTTTCTATTACCAAACATTGGTACTCTTGTAGAATCTACTGTTGGCCATGAAATGATCTTCCTAATTGATGGTTTTTTAGGATATAATCAAATTTGAATCAATCTTGATGACCAACACAAAACATTATCACCATGGGGGACTTTTTGTTACAAAGTAATGTAATGCAGTCTTAAAAATATAGGAGCTATGTACCAATGTGCCATGACATATATTTTCCATGATTACATGCATAATATTATTGAATATTATATGGATGATTCATTAGAAAAATATATAACACCTCATGAGCACATAGATGTATTAAAAAAAATCTTTGATCAACTACTTGAGCATAAGGTGAGATTGAACCCTAAGAAATGTATCTTTGGAGTTATATCAGGTAAAATTCTAGGGTTCATTTTAT
Source organism: Wollemia nobilis (assembly GCA_028583015.1). Lineage (NCBI taxonomy): Eukaryota > Viridiplantae > Streptophyta > Pinopsida > Araucariales > Araucariaceae > Wollemia > Wollemia nobilis. The sequence continues at coordinate 2,162,428 of JAQPPZ010015413.1, forward strand.
CCAAGTATAGAATTGAAGTGGATACCAATAAGTTCAAGGCCATTGTTGAAATGTCACTCCTAAGAAACCTTAAGGAGTTGCACAATTTACAAGGGAATATTCAAGCGATTCACCACTTTATCACACAACTATTTGATAAATACAAGGTATTTTATCACCTGCTATAAAAGGAGGTAAATTTCTCATGGACCAAGGAGTGTCAAGAGGTTTTTGATGATATCAAGAAATATTTAGCCTCTCCATTGGTCCTAACTTTGACCTACCTTGGTATCCCATTTCATCTATATATTTCAGCCATGGATTTTGCAGTAGGGACAATGCTTGCACAAAATAATGAAAACAATCGATAACAAGTGATTTATTATATTAGTCAAATGCTTGTGAGCTATGAAATAAAATACGCATTATTGAAAAAATTGTGTCTATCAATGGTTTTTACAACTAAGAAACTCAAACATTACATGCTAAGTCACACCACTTATATCATAGCTCATGAAAACCCTCTGTGTTATATGATGAATTGCACATAAAATAACACTTGTACTATGAAATGGATAATTCATTTAACAGAACTCGATATTGAATTCATTAGTAAAAATTCCATTAAAGCTCAAGTGATAGTAGATCATATCATAGAAGCTCCACTTCCTATTGATAAACCCTTATTAATTAAGCTATTAGATGATGCAATCTTTAATATAATTAAATAGGAAGAATACATCACTCTTGAAGATGATATCGATGCCACACTATTATTTTATGATTCTAGGTGTGAGAGAGGACAAGATGCAAGAGTCATGTTTTACAAACCACAAGGGATGCCTATCTCTTCATCATTCAAAATCAACTTCTCATGCAGAAAAAATAACGTAGAACATGAAGCCTTAATCCTAGGGCTTAAAGCAGCTCTCACTATGGGCATCAAGTGTATTAGAATATTTGGTGATTTCCAACTTGTGTTTTATTAAGTGAAAGTAACTTACCAATGTAAAGATCCAGTCTTAAAAGTTTGTAGAGAAGTAGCAATAAAGTTGCTCACTAAGTTTGACTGGTATGAGATTGATAACCTACCTCATTCAACTAATTTATTTGTAGATACAATGGCCTCTCTTAGATAATTGATTAAAAAGAACCCCATTGGAGAGGTCCAACCACTCATTATCACAACATTATCCCAATATACAATTTTACAAGTAATTCCTAAAGATAAAAAAGAAGTTCTATTCATTCAAGCATAGCCATACGAACCATGGTTTAATCAGGTTAAATATTTTCTCAAGTTTGGTACTCTCCCTATATATTTATCATGGGTAGTCAAACACACTTTCAAATAGAAGGTAGCTTGTTACACTCTTTTGGAAGATGTGCTATGTTGACATGGCTATGATGGGATCTTACTTCATTGTCTAGAGCTCGAGGAGGCACAATGGGCCATATCTAAGGCTCATGATGGTACATGTGGTGGTAATTTTAGTAGGATGGCTATTGCAAAGTGTATTCTATGCATGGGTTATTATTGGCCCACCATGGAAAGTGATTGTTGCAAATATGTCAAGAAGTATCAAAAATATCAACAACATGCCAATTTAACTCATGTGCCATCATAGGCATTGCAACAAATTCAAACTCTTTGGCCCTTTTCATAATGGAGCCTTGATTTTATTGGAAAAATCTCACCTCCATCCTTGGTACAACACATTCATCATCACTGCCACTGAGTATTTCACAAAGTGGGTCAAGGTAATTCCTATGAACAACATGACAAGACCTCAAGTTGTGGAGTTTATACTCCAACACATTATCGATTATTTTGGCATTACCTCAAAAATAATTTTTGATAATGGTAGGTCTTTTAAGAATAAGGATGTTCAAGCACTTTATGAGAAATATAACATCCAACATAGTTTCTTAACTCCTTAATACCCACAAGCAAATGGACAAGCTAAGGCCACCAATAAGACATTGATAGTCATTCTAAAGGAACTCATCAAAGATAATCACAAAGATTGGAATCTAAAATCCCCTTGGCATTATGGGATTATATAATAAGCATTCATACGCCTATAGGGGAAATTCTATTTTCACTGGTCTATGGAGTCGAGGCAATCATACCTCTTGAGCTTGAGATCCCCTTACTACACATTTCATTACAAGATTTCATGGATGAAAATAATGCCTGGCAAGTGCACTTTGATTAGATTATGCTCCTCTATGAAAGGTAAATCAATTTCATGGAGCATCTATGGGTATACGAAGATCGTATCAAGTGTGCTTATAATGAAAAAAAATTTCCATGTAAAATCCAAGTAGGAGATCTCATCCTCAAAGAGAATCGAAAAAATACCAATGCTTTATCATGCCTTCATGACAAATTTACGGCTAATTGGTTTGGCCCATTCATTGTCAAACAAAATTTAGGATCGAGAAAATATAATCTTGCTAATCTTGAGGGAATAGAAGAGCCCAAACCATTAAACATAATTCACTTTAGAGATGTTTACACTTGATGTGAAATATGTATATATACATGGAAAAAAAAAAGAAAAAAGAAAAGAAAACATAATAATGTGCATCCATTTGTATAAAATAGTTGCATTCACAATTCATATACATTCTACTTTCATCTCACTTCACATAAAATATACACATTTCAACCATCTATATTCATACACTTCATCAGCACTATTAATTGTTATTCGGTTAGTTTGAATAATTGTTAGTCTATTGAGTTTTGTTGCCTTAATCAGGGACACCTTCATGTCAATATTGGTATCATTCCACCATAAAAATGAAGAAGAGAAAAACACAAACAAACATATCATCATTAGTATTTACACATTTCCACTTTGCATGAAACCTTATTGCTTTGGTAGTCTCTAGTTTGAGGAATCTCTAGGTGCTTTCAATCACTCAGCAACTCCTAGTATTTTAGATACTCCATCGAATGTCAAAATTTCCATAGGTGCTACATGTTTCTAGGTTAAATCAAGTTTCCTCTTGGACCATGCACATGTATCACACATTAATAACATTGTGAGGCCTCAAAATGACAAAATCATGCATGGCTATTACCATAAAGTGAATAGTTTCTCTTTCTCATCCTATCATGAACATGGTCTAACCCTAAGAATTGGAAAAAGGACAAGCACAAAGCAAAAGATAAAAGTCTTTCAAAAAAATCAAATAAAATCTTGAATCCCTAGAATTCTTAGGTCCTTAGATCATGGGTTTAACCTCCATAGGGGCTATAGATGTCTAACTGGCAGTGGAGTACATCTTATTATTGGTATAAAAATAGGCACAAAATGGGTGGGGGGTGTACCCAACAATCCTTGACCAACATTAAATGACCATTGGGCCTGAGAGAGGCAGGGCGGTCGATCTCCATAGAAGGTCGACTCCTTTGATTATAGATACCTGTACCACAAAGTGTGAAAGAAGAAAAGATAACAAGAGAGAAAGCAAAGAGAGATCATAGCCAAAACTAACAAAAGTGAGATATGGCCACATCAAGACACATGCATTCAATTTCACTAGAAAAAATAGTGGCACACCACCTAACAGATTAGCTCATCTCATCCTCACTTTTCACTTAGTATAGTGGGTAAGGATGAATTCTAAAACTAGCAATGGGGTGCATGAAATATAGAGTTTAGAATTAGAGCACTCCCACTTGATCGACTTTAGCAAAAATAAAACCTTGAAACCTAGAGGTGGATGCAAATTCCAAAACCACTCAACAATACATATGAAATCTAGATTGTAGAATTAAGTGAACAAATGAAAATGGCCATCGCAAAAATAAACATCCAGGCTTAAGCAAAATGAAGTGAAGATAAATTGAGAGACCAAACAGTGATACACTTTATATTTACAAGGTGAGAAGAATTACATATGAATTGTAATAGCCATAGAGCCACCCCTAGAATGGTGAGCATTCTACTATTTATAGAAGATTTTACAATGATTTCAAATCTTAGCATTAATGGCATCAAGCAAGAAAATATTGTTGGGATGGTCGGAAGATCTGTTGTAGTTCTAATTTAGGAAGGAATGGCAGTTATCAGGAGGAATTTAGGCACTTCTACACAGATTTAGGTCCTTGGTCATTTTGAGAGCCTCTTAAATTTTGATCTACCTTACCCTTTCTTGTCATAGAAAGATAAAAAATTAATTGCCTTTGAAGTTATGTTTTTCAAATTTCTTCCTCGTGCCCATTGGTTATTTATATCCAGTAGTTGAGATCATGAATGCTTGCTTCTAGGGATCCTCAAAGCTTCCACCTTGATGTATGATGACCTCAACCTTGGATGGGTATTCAGGCACATTTCCTTGTTTTCCATCATCCCAATCCTTCACCCTATGGATGGGTTATCGGGTTTTGGTCTTTGATTTCCCAAAGTTCCATCCAATTTGTGGATGAGAACTCAAGATAAATAATCCCCATGTTACCTTCCCATTTTTTGTCCACATTGGGTTGAGGCTTGGGATCCCATTTTTCTACCCAATTTCAGGTTGGGGATTTGGGATCCTTCTTGATCATATATCCATATTTTTATTTGTTTGCCCTACTACGATTTGGTTATTCTCTTCTACCTTACTTACAAAGCTTAAAAAATTGGTCGGCATAAAAATACCATCATCCTGCAAAGAACAGTGGGTCAGAAGGTGTAAAATTTCACCCACACTCTTGGCGACTCACAGGGGCTTTCCACTCTATGGGAGAGAAGAACCCAGAAAGAGATCTCAATTTTAAAGCTCCTTTTAACAAGGGAATGGAGAGGAAAACAAATATGGAAGAGGTATTAACAAGGGTAACCAAAGAAGGTTGCAAAACCAAGGGAATAAGGGGAGAGGAAATATAAAGTTCCTAGGCATTGTCTGGGTGGAGCATAGTGGAAAGAAAAGAAATAGGGAGGATAGGCAGCGAAGAAAAGAGAAAGGGAAGAGAGGAGGAAGGGAAACAAGATAGAGTAAAGGGATGAATTAGAAGGTAGTCCATAGGATATCCCTACGGACTGCACTTCCATCAACATACCCCACCAAAGACCAAGGCTAATTCAAGAATAGATAGAAGGTCGAAAGCATTTATCGGTCCCAATGCAACATTTTTTTTAACAAAATCGCTCAAAAAGTTTATCAACCTATCACCATTACTCCAAGAAATATTTCATCGCTACATAATTTTCATCTTAATTTTACTCAACAAATGTTGCTCTTCATGCTTTTGAGAAGCTATTTATAGATTTTTTTCCATCTGATGAAGTGGTGGACACTGCTTTCAAGATTGTAGTGGATATACTTCTAGGGATTGTGTGAAATGACACATGAATTTTGAGCCTTGATCCATTGGGCATGGGGCAACAACAAAACACAAATAAGAACACTGGTAACAAAGGGAGGAGATTCCAAAACCAACATACTTTCTAGAAATCCACAATGGGTCACCAATATACAAGATGATGTGATTCTACCATGTGCCTATTGCACCTTTATTTAGTTTTCAAATTATGTACATAAAATTATAGTACGAGTGGCACACCACAACCATTGATTCATCTTAGAAATCATCCAATGAATCTACAATGATAAGACCATATTATACTGAACTTGAGGTATCTTTTGTAGTTCTATTGGTACTACCCCAAAATTTTCCAAGTTGCAATGTGCCTACAACTTGGTAGATCACCATGCATACCAGTACTTATGTAATCTATGATCAATGTGACAATAAATTTTCTATACGAAAGCCTTCTTCGGGTACTGGTATTGGCTAATGTGGCAATAGGATCCATTGTTGCCACTCCTTGGGATCCACCTAACATGAACTCCCCGCTATGTGCACCTTCAAATTCTTCGCACATGTTTACCAACAAGGCACATTGAATGGAAAACCTACCCTCAGGATTCCCTTGGGACTAGTCTACTGATTAGTAAAATACTCTAGGAGGATGCTTGACCACTACTTAGCATGCTCTTGGATACAAAAGGGTGCAAAACCGTATCCCTTTTGCATGTGGAATTCTCCAATTGGTCTGAATTCTCTATTTGCTGGGAGGAGATGCAAGCAACAAAATTGATTACTGCTGGAGCTATACTTGCATCTCCTATGCATAAGCTCAAGAAGAGATACACCTCTTATGTTTTGCTTAAATGCAGCCCTAGACAATACATAGCTTCAGATGGCATCCATGGTAGATACTGTGCAGTTGAAAGGGTGACAAAAATAAATGGAAAAGGGGATGGAGGGGCGAGGTCTCTTGAAGATATTCCTCATGCTTGCAGTAGGAGTCACTCAATCTGTAAAGTCTCCTAAAATATTTGAGAGAATATTCTTTCCCCTAATTGATATAGTAAGAGGCTTATATCCGAGCTAAAAGCTTGAATATAGTACAAGTGGGTTTAGATGGGGGACGATTGGTATTCAAAGGGGATCCTATCCTAGCTCCTTTTGAATCATATATTGAAATCTGTGATGGATTCAAAATTATTCCTCTTGATGAATGAGAGGCGCATCGAGAGTTGGAAGGGATCCATGGAGCCATAAAATATGTCAATAAGAGCTCCCATAAAGTTTATCCATGAGCATATGGTTCTTCATCCAGGGGATTGGTACCACAATGGCACCCTAATTTTTAGATATAATATTAGAAGTTTAATCATGTCATCTTCATGTGATATGCCATGGAGGGGTGCTAGTGCAATGATATCTTCAAGGTGCTCTCAAGCAATTTTTAAAGTGCCATCATATCTTGTTAGGTGCTTTAGGGCACTTTCAGGAATCTTATGCTAGCATTGAATATTGAGTGGACCAGGATCATTCCATTGTGGGTAGCATTGTTGGTCCATCGAGGCATTGTCCTTTGAAAATTCTAGTTCATGCATTGAATTCAGAGTCGCCAGATGAACATACTTTCTTTGCTAGCAAGGTCAGGGCTGCTCATCAAACCCTAAGTTCTTGAAGAAATAAATATTTTTTAACACATAAGAGGTAACTGATCTTGAAATATGGATCTACCACACAAATAAGTCGTCAGGTGATTTTCAAAGATATGGATAAATTAGAGTATCACCAAACTCTAATTTCCTCAAACTTGGAAACTCAATGAGTTACTCAACAAAATCACCAAAAACTATTGGTATGAAAATATGCACCGAATCGGCAGGGGTGTACCGAGTGGTCCTTGACCAGCATTGAATGACCACTAGCTCAAGAGAGGAAGGGCAGTCAATATCTGGAGAAGACCAGCTCCTTCGGTTCCAGCTACCTATGCCACAAAGTGTGAAAGGAGAAAAAGGAATGAGAGAGAAAGCAAAGGGAGGCCATAGCCAGAACTGATATGGATATGATATGGCCGCATCAAGACACATGTGTTTGATGTCACCAACAAAAACAATGGCACACCACCTAATAGATCAACGCATCTCATATTTATTGTTTGACGTAATGTGTAAGGGTAATTTCCAGGACTAGTGGGAGGGTGCATGAAATCCAAAGTGCAAAATTAGAGTGCTCCCACATGGTCATCTTGGTGGATGCGAATTCCAGAACCACTGAGCAAGACCTACAAAATCCATATTTTAAAATTAAATGAACAAGCTTAAATGGCCATCACAGAAATAAACATCCAAACTTAAGCAAAATGAAGTGAAGATAAATTGAGAGACCAAACAGTGATATGATTTATATTTACAAGGCAAGAAGAATTACATATGAATTGTAATGGCCACAAATTTGTCCCTAGAATGACAAGAATTTTACTATTAATAGAATATTTTACAATGATTTCAAATCTCAGTATTAATGGCATCATATGGGAAAATATTGCTAGGACGATCGAAAGATCTGTTTTGGTTCTACTTTAGGAAGGAATGGCAATTGTTGGAAGGAAGTTAGGTGCTTATACATAGATATAGGCCCTTGATCATTCTGATAGCATCTTAACTTCTGATCTACCTTACCCTTTCATGTCATAGAAAGATCAGGAATTAATTGCCTCTAAAGTTGTGCATTTCAAATTTCTTCCTCATGACCATTGGCTATTTATATTCGATAGTTGAGATAATCAATGCTTGCTTCTGGTGATCCTAAAAGCTTCCACCTTAGTGTATGATGACCTTAGTATTGGATGGGCATTCAGGCACATTTCCTTATTTTCCATCATCCCAATCCTCTATCCTATGGATAGGTGATCGAGATCCGACCTTTTATTTCCCAAAGTTCCATCCAATTTGCGGATAGGAACTTGGGATGAATAATCCCCATGCTACCTTCTCATTTTTTTGTCCACCTTGGGTGGAGGCCTGGGATTCCAATTTTCTTCCCAATGTTAGGGAAGGGATTTGGGATCCTTCTTGATCTTATATTTTCTTGTTTATTTGTCTACCTTGTTGTGCTTTGGTTCTTCTATTTCACCTTACTTACAAAGCTTGAAAAATTGGCTCATGTAGCCATAATCATGCAAAGAAGAGTGGGTGAGAAGGTGTAAAATTTCACCCACACCTATGTGGTGACACATCTGTCACATTAGCAACCTTATTTTGTACAAACCTATGTACACTTGTGGATGAGCTAGCTTATTGGAATAAATTACAAATGATCAATCTACCCTTTGCTCATGATTAGAAATGAACATTCATTGCACACATAGTTGGTCCTTGAGATATTTGACTCCACTAGGACACCCTTAATATCTTATGGTTTCACAAGATTATTAGGTGGTTTTTTTTTTAGGCCGTTGGGATGTTTGAGTCTTTCAAAAACACCTCTAGATCCTTTATCCCTAAGATGAACAAACTGATAAGGGAGCACAAATTTCATACCACCATTGCATTGCATCACACATATATTATATTTTATTTCATTATCCATCACATAGTCAAACTAGTATTATTATGTTGGTATCCCTGATTAAGTGATAAAGACAAAAGTTTTCTAAGAAACTATCCATGACTTCGTCGAATGAAAATTAATGTGGCAACACCATTAGTTCATTGACATACATTATTACAATATAATATGCATTCATTCATAGGGTATTAATTCCATCACATGCATATACCATCAATCCATCCACTCATAATAACAAATAAGGTATAATAAATCTGATATATAAAGCCATGTATATATGTATAAATATTGTGGTATACATTGTTTGCCCATAGGATGTTTACAACAAAAGCTCTCAAAGATCATAATAAATCAAAAGATAAAAACATCAAAATGAGTACAATTAGGGTTGTTAACCAACGCCATCAAGGCCCCTATATGTTGATGATTCATAGAACTGTGGAACTCTCAAACGATAAATACTAGGTCTTGAATCGCTATGTCGACTATATCCAAATTTCATTGAACTAGGTCGAGATGGTAGTGGGATACCTCATTCTATTAATCAATCCTCTAGTGACCGAACGTATGTCAAATACTATTACTATCATCAATCCTTCTCAGTAACATCTACTCAAAGGGTGGCTATCATAGTTGCATCACCACCTCTATCTTGGGTATACCGTAACCCCTCCACCTCATGCTATAGCCTGTCCATATTAGACTCTGATATTCATAACTTGTAAAAGTTAGTCTCGTTCCTTTGCTAGGTTTTCATGCTCTACCTAGGGTATCACCCACTCCTCCTTACCCCATATTGGAGCTCTCTCTAGCTCCTCACCTATATCCCACATATCTCCACCAACATCCATATCACCCACATCCTCCTCTACCTCTACGCGATCAAAATCTACAAGTCTATCCTTGTTTGTCCTTGAGGGCTTGGTCCCATTGATCAATTTATGATGTCTCTATCATCATGGGGGTTGTTATGTTATCACTACTATATCCCCATAATTACCACTAGCATCATCCACTACCTGAATAGGTGCCCAAGATGACCGCTCAACAAGCCATGCATCATACTTATGAGTCATATTGACATCATCCACATCTAGGATGTACATCACCTCATTAGACTCCTCATCCATAAACCAATCCTCAGGATACCCCAAGATTAACTCATCACTATGACATCTGTATATCATTGGGTCATCTAGAACCTTATACGATATCTCAAACTATCACAAAACATGAGAGAACTAGATCAATTCCCTCTTGCCATGTCATCCAATTACCCATCGATCTTGTCTCACTCATCACAACTACACTCCATCCTTAGGTCATTTATCATCCCCTCTCCACGATCACCATGACACATCATCAATTGTCAGTCCTACCCACATATCCCTATAATATTATCCACTACAATGATGATGGCTATGTTGCCTCTCCTCGTTTGCCTACCACATGAGTGCATAAGGATGTGAGATATCTCTCTCGTAAGGTAAGCCTACATGGTGACCCATATTGAAGTTCTCCCAACCCAGAGCTATAGTAATAGGCTACAACTTAAACCCTTCTTTCCTCAACTCTTCACCTCGTAAAGCTTGATATATGTGTGATACAATAGTGCAGGTACCCAAGCATAAACTTGAGGTTCATCAATCATATCAAACACCAATCAAATCTAGTTCCAAGGGAACCTGGCTCCTATGTTGTTTGATAATAATATATTGGCTAGCATAAGTATCACATAAGTAGGAAGTGCCTCTAGCTCCCCATCCTAATACATCTCAAGGTATTTTATCCCCCCCTTTCTGACATCCACATCATCCCATCTATTACCATAGACCCACCTCATATCATACTTCCTATCCCAGTTGACTTTGACAGGCAACCCCTCAATTGACACCCGAAATATGTGGTAGACATCCTCTAATATAATAGTCATATCCCCAATGGAAATCTAGGAAGTCCCCTTATTGGGATCCTACCTCTCTTCTAAAGTCAGTAGGTACCCCTCATCTGCCCTAACAACATCCATCCGTGCAGCCCCTGCCAATCCCACCTTCTCCAACCATTTCTAGTCGTTGTCTGCCAATGCCCTCCTAATACAAGGTAGAAATGGAGAAAATAGTGTTATGACATTAACATATTCAAATGCATGTAAAAAACAAAGAAAAAAATTAATCAATCATCCATTCCATTTCAAAAAATAACTTTTCACCCACCCCTCTTTCGTTGCCAAAAAAAATTAAAAGAAACAACAAAAAATAAACATAAATAAAAAACCTATGAGAAGGTTGCACGGAAACTTCTCCTACATTCCCTCCTACTCCAGTCATGGTGCCTACTCTCTCCATCGCAATGCAATCCTCCAATCTCTCAAACAAAAACAAGCAATTCACAAATGAAAGAATGAAGCAAAATGAGCCAAAATTGCTTATTTATAATTGAAAAACTTGCAACCAAATGTAGGTTGTGTTTTCTAGGCATACCCAAATATACGATGCATTTTTTAGGCATGCCCAAATGCAGCCTACATTTGCCAAACGTAGCTTGCATTTGTGAAATCTCAAATGATGGTTGCATTTGGCCCCAAAATGCCCCAAAACCTCTCAAAACATTGCAAAAAGTTCACAAAACCACTAAATAAATTCATACATGCATGTCACACATCACCTCACTCTGTCTTGTCCTAAATTAGATTATTTTGGTAACTCAATTTTGGAGTCGCATGCATAAAAGAAAAAAAACTATCATCAAACCCTTTTTGTGGGGTCACAAAAGCAAAACCTTTACAAATTACAAATTGGTATGCACTATACCATTTAAAAAATGGTTCAACCATGCACCCTCATTGGCTAGTCCATCTACCACATCAAAATTGCATATCATTCTACGAAAAGTAAAGTTTTGACAATACATATCCACTCCAAACTTGGGGTAATTAGCTTGATCTTGATTTGCGATATTTACATCCATAAAATCAGATAATTCCACCATCCAAATTGGTCAATCAGCTTGCGGGTATCATCTATTTCATCTTCCACCCATTTGTTTCTTGAGGGGGTAAGCCAAAAACCAAAATTTGCATTTATCATTCAATCCTCGTGCCGAGGCAACAAAAGCAATTCCTCCTCCTAATAAACTAGGTGTCTCTTATTTTCGTACCGTATTGTGTTTCACGCAACACAATATAAAAAAGGGTATCTATAGACACGAAAACCTAACCACTCACAAAACCCATTCATGTTGCATACCTCATAATAAAAATATGCCTAAAAGTCTAACTTAGGCTATTTTTTGCACATTATCCTATTTTCTAGATTTAGTAAAATCCAAAAAATATCCCCTAGGATACCTTGTCTCGCTCTTTGCCATGTGTCCTAACTACCACTACCCTTCCTCTTGCCACATCTCTCAACCTCATCAATACCTCGTTTTCCACCTCTCCCCCTAAGTGAGACACTCTAAGTGACTCACTCTAATTGCCTAGGCCACTTGGCTGCCCTATCCCTAAATACTTGGTTTCTCGGCCCTACCACCTATCCTCACACCCCTCACCTCTCATGATCCTACAAATACCCCACCATTCCATTGACCAAGAGGGGATTATACATGTATTGTCATACTACCAAAATCACGCTAAGAAGATCACATCTATCTCAAGGTTCGAGCCATCAAAGCCGAGGAGATCCATCCAAACCCCTTTGTCGAACATCCCCAAATGTAGTGACCTGCATTTACACAATCCCAAATGCAGCCTACGTTTACCAAATGTAGTTTTCTTAATTTGACTAGTCCTAAATGCAGCTTGTGGATCCCAAACGTAGTCTGCTGCATTTGTATAGGAGCAATCAACTAGCATCATCCCTAGATCCGCACAACCGACATAACAAGGTATATTCTTCATTGTTTTACAACCTGCGTATCCTTTTGGTCTCTACAATCATTTCATTTCAAGGTTTATTCACTATCTTTACATCAACATGGACCTTACATAGTGAAGGCCCCGCATATGCTATTGACCCTCTTTTTTTTGCAGGATTTGTGTGCAGGTGACAGGTTTTTGGAAGGTTGTTGAAGCAAGGGTGGTCCACAAGGATACACAAGCCCACCCACACTCTTTTGATTGCAGCACGAAAACATCAACGTTCGATTTCTATTGTTTTTAAAAAAGATTTTCTCCCCTTTCATATTGTACTCAAAAGTAAGCATTCTTTGTGATCATACCCCTGGAGCATTTCATTGTAAAAGAAAAATACACATTAATACCAATACACATCCCTTTTCATTGTATTTGCTTATTTTGTCACTTTCTATTGTAAAGGTGTTATTTTTGTTACTACAAATCTATCTTGCTCTGACGTATCCTTAATTTTGAAAATCAACAATGAAAAAGGTGAATTATTAATATAATAAATCTATGTTCTATTGAAATTCAAATATCTTTAATTATATTCAAATCTCTAATAAATTTAGATACCAAGACAAGATCATTTTCTCAACATAAAAGATTTTCTTTCATGTAAAGTATGAATTAGCTCCATTTTTCACGAGAATTTTAATAACATTAATATCCTCCAGGAATATGATGATTCCACCCAGCATATTCCACCAAACACTTTAATGATAAATTCCAAAAGCATATAGTTCCATGAAATCCAAAAGCATATAGTCTTATTGTTTGACATGTATTTGGATGTTTTAATAACATTGATATCCTACAGGAATATGATAATTCTACCAAGCATATTCCACCAAACACGTTAATAATGAATTCCAAAAGCATATAGTCAAATTGTTTGACATGTATTTGGATGTTTTGACGTTACACTCAATAATGTTTTAATGTTTAAAAAACAATCATCTTTGGACAAGGAAGTTCCATGGCTCCCACTTAAAAGAAAGTGATTTTTTATATTGTAGAACTTAGTGAACTTCTGGCCTTACTAATAACCTGTTTTTACAAATACTTGTTAATGCATCTATTATTATTACTAGGTTTTTTTTAATTATTATATTATAATATTTTTAAAATAATATAATAATTTTAAAATAATTTTTTTAATATTAATATTAAGTAAATAATTATAATAAATTTAATATTTTTAATAATACTTTTTCTTAAACATTAGAAGAATCAGACTCTAACTTAAATAAATATAAGGTAAACTGTTAAACTTAATTAAACAAATCTTAAAATTAGATAGTTTTGGTTTAATTAATGATGCATAAATTATTACAAGAAAACTTTGACCTCTTTATAATTACCTTACAATTATCCAAGTTATATAAAGAGTTTGATTCATTGAACACATAAAAATTATTATAAAGAGAATTAATTTTTTTTATTAATTTAATATTTATATAAAAATGTGGATTTAAAATATAAAAAAAAAACATCATAATTTAAACTGTAATTTGATAACATCAAGCCTACAGAAGCTGATATTTATAGCTTGGCATATTCCTACCACAATCTCATAGGCCTTTGGCTGATTTCTGTCTTAACATCGTTTAAATCACATAATTGTCCTTGTATCAAATAATTATCCTTGGATTTTTGCAAGGGTCCATGTCTCCCCCGGTTTGGCAGATAGTGGCAAATTGTGTACTATTCTGGCCCCTAGTACTACCTCTGGACTTCCAAGGGCAAATATTTTTGCTATAAAGACAATAGGAGATTTTTTTTTTTCCAACAAAAGAAAGAAAATAACTGTGTTTCTCAGACAATGAGGAAACTGTTCAAGAAGTTGCAGAGAGGCACAGCTTCTTCCAAGCCTCTGAAGTTTCATAAATTAAAGGAGCATAAACCTGAACTTCAGGAAAATGGAATTATTAGCAATAGCAGCAATGGTTTTGATGTTCCAGCAGGTTTCTTGCCTGTCTATGTTGGGGAAGGAGGGACCATAGAGAGGTTTGTTATAGAGGCCTATTACTTGAACCACCCTCTTTTTGTTGAATTGTTGCAGATCATGGGGCAGCAATATGGTTATCGCCATCAAGGAGGCCTCAGGATTCCCTGTAATGTTATGTTGTTTAAGAGAATTTTGGAGGCGATTGATGATGAGGGCGATAGAGAGCCCCAGATAAAGAAGAGAATCACCAAGCACTGTGAATGTTCTTCTAAATACTATGGTCATATTCTTTGTTCTCATTCTTGGGTAGCCATCCAAAGGTAGTATTAATGTTGGTGAAAGGAACCATGTGAAAAGAAACTCCATCTTAAATATATGTGACTTTAAAAAGTTAAAACAACAATTTCTTATAAAAATTTTGATCTTGTATGTACATATTTATTCTATGGAGTGGTATCTGAGGGCTTTTAGTTTCAAAATATTTACAGTTCCTTGTCGGAAGTTCTATATGCATGCGAGTTGAACTTGTAGTGTGAGGTGTTCGACTTCGAATAAAATAGACATGATTGCATATCTGATGGAGGTTATATCAAATAATAATGATGTTAGAAGGAATTTAGGGTACTTTCCTTACTAGGAAATAATTCTAACGGTGAAAAACTGTTGAGTTTGTTGTGGAGTATGTAATCTGTATTTTTTGTTTTTGGCTGATCACAGACCATTGACAGGAAAGAGATCAGATGGTTTTATGATGGCTTCTCAACGAAGAGATAGGACCTCTGTTTTCTTTTGAATGTAGGGTAAATTGCCTGGACATAATGTTTAGAAGACTTTGCAGAGATTTGGATAAATTTGTGACATTTTTTTTTAAATAACATTTGGATACTTCCAATGCGGTAAACTCCTGGCATTTTGTTTTTAATATAATTTGTCATATATACGATGAGATATTCTATCCACCAATATACAACGATATTTTTAAATGATGTATTTTTTTTTTTCAATAACATTTGGATACGCCCAATGAACTCCTTTAGCAATTTGTTTCTAACATAATTTGTTTATATATGATGATGAGATATTCTATCCACTGATATATAACAGTTTTTTTTAAATGATTGTTGGTAATCTTTTGCAAGTAAAGGAAAGAATAGTGGAAAAGTAGGTTTAAGGAATTGTATACTTTAAGTTTGGTATCAGGTAAAGTTTGGGTGAGATTATTTATAGATCAAGGAAAAAAATTGGATAAAAATATTACTTCAAAAATATGGAGTTTTTTTTTTTCTCCTTTTGTGTAAAATTGAGCAAATATATTAGTTTAAAATATGGAAATTTTCTTGATGATACAATGAAATTATTTAAAGACAAAAATAGTAGCCAAGAACTTCATATCAAATAGTTTACAATTGGTAAAGAAATATATTATATGGTTAGTCAATGAGAGGAATTATACAATATATTTTATGTGATGCTTGGTTGAAGCCTGTTGTGGCTGCTCCACAACACACCCCAAAATTGGGGACCCCCCTTTTTTGCACACTTTCCAAGAAGATTGCAGTGGCCCAGATGTTAAAAGAGCAAAGAAAAGCAGAAATGATAAGTTGTCGCGATATCGCGACATGTTGCTCCGTCGCGACCAGAAATGAAAAGTTGTCGCGATATCGCGACATGTTGCTCCGTCGCGGCCAAAAATGAAAAGTTGTCGCGATATCGCGACATGTTGCTCCGTCGCGACCAGAAATGAAAAGTTGTCACGATATCGCGACATGTTGCTCCGTCGCGGCCGGAAATGAAAAGTTGTCGCGATATCGCGACATGTCGCGTTTTCGCGGCTAAGAGCAACAGAATGCAGCATGATGAGAAAATGTCGCGATATCGCGACGTGTTGTGAAATCCAGGTCAACAGAATAACAAGTCATGCAAATGTCCGTGATATCGTGACACGTCTCATTTTCATGATGCAGAACAAAGAACTAAGTTGAAGACTCAAAGTTGTCACGATATCGCGCGACATAAAGAAATCCATGTCAAAGGAGAGAGAAAAGGAAAACGTCGCGATATCGCGACATGTCATGAAATCGCGGTTCATAGAGGAGAGAGAAGATAAGGCGCTAGAATTGTCGCGATATCGCGACATGTCACAAAATCATGGTCAAACTAGTCAAACAGGGCAAGGCACTAAAGTTGTCGCGATATCGCGACATGTCATGTTTTCGCGATCTGAAGACGAGATGAAGGGCAAACAGAAAAAACGTCGTGATATCGTGACATGTCGGAGTTTCGCGACCTGGAGCAGCCAAAGTGAACATAGAGGAAAAGTGTCGCGATATCGCGACATGTTGGATTTTCGTGACCAAAGGCAGGAAGATAGAGCTAAAGAGAAAACGTCACGATTTTGAAAGCAAAAGATAAAGCTAAAGATGGTATAATGAAAAAGTGTCACGATTTCGTGACATGTCGCATTTTTGCAGCTAAGTACAGCAAAACACGAAGGAGAAAAAGTCATCGATTTCTCCGAACAGGTTGCATCCACGCGCCCTGAAGGAGAAAACATCGCGATATCACGACATGTCTCATTTTCATGATGTATGAAGGTGAACAAGGTCTGGACAAAAATGTCACGATATCGCGACATGTCTTATTTTCGTGATACAGGTAGAAGAGCAAAGCTACAGATATAAAAATGTCGCGATATCGTGACATGCTATTTTTGTCATGATTCATGGCGGGCCGTTACAGAATGTGCAGGGAAGTGTTGAACACGGGCTATGATAAAATTTCAGGATCATCAGTTACAGTTCGCTGGGGAGACCAAACGTTTCAAACCCGAGAAAAAGCCAAAATAGCAAAGTGACCTGGGAGATGAAACGAAGCGACCTGGGAGATGAAACGAAGCGTCACAGAGTGAAGCAGAGGGCCGTAACAGAAATTTTAAAAGCAGAAGCAAAGATAGGTATAGGGGTCGAAACCGCTACGAGTAGAGTTGCAGAGTCGAAGGCGAGATAGCCATTCTGGGCCTGCTTTGGAGTGTTTTTCTTCCCCTTTTTTTGGTTTTGAGAAAACTAGAAATCATCTGTGATTGTAAATTGATAAATTTTAATACAAAAATTTCAGAGAGTTGCATCTCATTGGCAAGAAAGGAGTTATTTTTTGCATGCAAGATTGAATGTTTATCTTTCCCCTTTCAGATTTTTAGGCTTATAGATGGAGTTTAATGCAAGTTATCTTGGTTGCTTCATGCGAATGTCTAAATCTGAAAACCTCATTCAAACCCTAGGAATTAGCACTTAGCTTATCAGGATTGTGCATGTTTTGCAGGTCCAATAGGTTAGGTTGCATGTATGGAAACCTCATATCTTCGGTTTTGTCAGAATGGGATTGCATCATCCTGAATGCATTTGATTTTCATTCTCTGCATTTTTATTTTCATTTTCTTTTTTTTTGCATTTTACTTTTTCTACAGTCATTAAAATAAAAAATTAAAAATTTCAAAATCCAAAAATAGTTCCACCATTGCATAGGTCATACTGCAGATTTCAAATATGCATTTAGAAATTTCATTTTCGGATCTATTAGTATTTTATAAATTCACATTGTTTTATCTAGGCATAAAATCCGAAAATAGGAAATTTCCATTTGAGGGCCGAATTTCATTTTTCAGTTTGTTTTTCATTCATGAGCCGATGATGACATTCCCTTCATGAAAATTCCAATTTCATTGAAGGAGTTATGTTTTATGGCATTTCATCAATTTCCATTTTGAAGTTACAACGTGGTCATACGAGGACCAATTCATTTGCTTTATTCTGGGTTCAACGAACAATCATTAAAGTTTCATAGTAAAATAAACCAACATTGCCCGTTGTTTACAGTTACTTGCAATCACTAAGGTGTTCCAGCATTTAAATTGAATATCTTTATTTAAGATTATTAATATACATACACAAATGCTAACATAGCGGAGACCTTGGAGAAGTTACTTGTTTAATTTCTTTGCAAGAGGGGATTTGGAACCCAAATCCTATCGGAGAGTGTGTTTTCACAATCGGGTGAAAATACCACTCAATAGATTGGCGCTAGAAGGAGGGCATGAAATGGTTTATTTTAGTCATGATTTAAATGCTTTGTATATTGATTGTTATCTTTAGTCCTCTAACACTCAGTAGATTGTTAAAAGGACGACCGAATTGGTTTACTTTATTCTATTTTAAGCAATTCAGGTATATTGTTCTAACGCTTTTTGATTGCTCATGCAGAAAATAATGTGATTTGATTTAATTTTGAAAATTTTGGTCTTGACTAACGAAGTGTTGTTTCCATGCAATTACTTTTCATTTGATTGTAATGAATACATCTCTTGGTTGATGCTAACTTGATTTGTTATACATTGCAGGTTGGATATTTGCTAGTCATTTCATGCTGATGTGTCATGATTCCTTCTGTCATTTTTGACTAACAGATTTGGTTCTAAAGTTACATTTTGAGTTTCACTAATGGCAACATTTGAGGAGCAAATTGTATCCCTAAGAGCTGAAATAGCATCTCTAAGAGAAAGAATGGTATCTATGATGGAGGATCATTATAAGGGTTTGTCTACACATGTGATACCCTATCAAATTCCTAAAATGTTATTGGAGTTTCTACGATGTTTTAATCAAGAGGTGCCACTAGGATACTTGCAAAAACTGCACGTCTACAAGAATACATTATGTCAATTCCAGATTTTCTATGAGGAGGTGGCTTGTAAGTTATTTGCATACATTTTGGAAGATAAACCATTCTTTTGGTACAGCCAACTACCCATGGAGGTTAGGACTTCTTGGATACAACTAGAAGCAGCCTATCTTTATCATTTTGATAATCAAGTTGACTTAGAAATGTTGAAAAATCAGTTTACCTCCATATGTAAGGAGCCTAATGAATCCTTGAGTCAATTCAATGGAAGATTTCATGAGTTGCACTCCCAAATGTGGGAAAATTTTAACACATTAGAAGAGGAAGCCATGGAAGTATACCTGGGAGCCATACACCCCACACTTGCTTCACTCATTGAGGAAAAAATGGGTGGCTTGTCTCTAGAGAAAATCTATGAGATCCTAGAAGAGGTAGAACGACAAGGTCTTGAAGAAGAAAAGGCACAACATGTTCACATGAGAGATTGTCCTTCTAAAGATATTGATGCCAACCTACACCAACCATCAAATATAGCACCCTCCACTCCAATGATACCTAAGGTAAATGATCAAGGGGATGAATTTGAATATCCAAATGTTACAACCACCTTAGATGTAGTCCAAGAGGAGGTGCAAAGTGCTAAACCAACATCCGCTAGTGAAGATTATGCAGAAGCGATCTCATTCATAGAGATGCATGATTATGCGGATAAAGGGGTCCTAAATTCAACAAGGTTTGAGATAGGTGATAGGACGGAACCTACCCTAGAATTGAATGAAGTGGTTGAAAGTGAAATTGGAAGAAAATCAATGAATGAATTTGAAGATATGATAGAATTTCACCACTTGTTCTTGGAAGAAACTCTCGATGAAAAGCTAGGAACTAATGATAAAAAAATTCTTCACCCTCCAAATTGTGATAAACTTGAATCATGGGTTACAAATGTGGACTATGATAGCCTTATCAATTTGAATACAAGCAATAACCCAATTTTGGAAGTAATGGAACCATCTAAGGAAGGTGAAGGTGAATTTGATGAGAAACACATTGATGAATTGGAGGATGTTGAAGAAGTAGTTGAACGTCACCACTTGATTTTGGAAGATGATTATTACAATGCTTGGAAGAAGTGGGAAGACTACACTCACTCCAAAACTGCTAATGAAACTTGTGTGCCAATTGATATGCAGGATGACACAATCGCCTACTCAAAGGAAGATATTACAACTCCTGTACAATTTGAGGATGTTTTGGAAGAGGGTTTCAAGTCTCATCAAATTTTGAAAGATTATAATGATTCCATTACCAAGGACAAAGAAGAAAAATATTTGATGAATGAATCAAAAGATCATGCCACAAACATCATGGATTTGGATGACAATTTTTACAATGGTTGGGGGAGATATGATAATGCATTTTTTTCTCACACCCCTATAGATGAAACTCATATTTCACTTGATATGCAAGACGTTGAAACTTCTATCTCACATGAAGAGATACCATGGATAGTGAACAAAGAATGGGAACTAAATGACGAAGAGATGGATCAATTGGAAACAACTCAAATGAAGGATCATCAAGATGAGTCATTGGACATACACTTTGACCAAGAATATTTGAAGGTTGAAAAGGATGGGCATGTTTTCAATTGGGTGCCTAATTTTGGTATGTTTGATGAACAAGTAATCAATGAAGAGTATGAAGACCATGAGGTAAAAGAGGGAATTACAAATCCCCATCAAATTTTGGTAAATAAAAATGTTCAAAGGGTAGAATCTAACCTTTTGTGTTCAAGCATCCAAAATTTAGGTGAAAATTTGCATGACCATATTTTGAATTTGAATGATGTTTATGGTGAAATGTCATTAAAGGTGAATGAAAAACAAGGTATGATTTCCAATCACACCTTTGATAACATTGTTTTAATGAATGAAAAAGAAGTTGATGCACTTGAACTGTTAAATCAAATTCATCAACAATTACTAATTGAATCTAGGGTAAAAACTTTTAATGATCCTAATTTAGTAAATATCCTAGATGCTTGTAAATTGTTGCACAAATTTGATTGGCCTACAAATTTGGAAAATGATTTGGCTTTGAAATTTTTAGAAATAGGCTCTTATTTGCAGCATCTCACATTTAAAAAGGAAAGCCTAGTTCTAAATCATGAATGGAATTATAAGATTTATACTTTAAAGAATAGACAAGATAAAATTGAATATCATTTATTGTCTAATCATTTTAGTAACTTGACGCTCACCTATGAGAGTACTAATGGAACTAAATTTAATTGGTGGGGTGAGAGAGGAAAGTTGAAGTGGGTTGCATTGTTTGGTCTAGTCTTGTTTTTGTTGGATTCCCACAACATTTGGCATGCGTATCACGTTATATTTTTGTTGAAGTGTTCTAATCATGTTTGGGATCCGGGAAAGTGATAGTCCAAGCTTTGCATCATCTTGTATTATATTGTACATTTGTATATAGGTTTTGATTTTTGGTTTTGGTTTGTGTTTTCAAATTTTCATTTTTGGATTGCATTTTGGTTTTGGATTGAATAAGTTTTGATTTAAAGTTATGTGTTGGTCCTATGGACATGTTTGGTTTGTAAAAAAAAAAAAAAAAATTGAGATGTCAACTTATGCCTAAAATCAAGAGAATATGAAACATTGGAATTGTATTGTAGAAAGCTCCACAAGTAACGCAAACACATTAAATAATATCGTTTGAAACTTGTGATGCATGAAGTTGTCAGTTTTACAAATTATGGCAACATAGGTGGTATACTCCATCCACAATTCAGAAAAGCAATGCATTCATATTACATTCCATTTTGCATATATATTCCATCTTAGTTGCATATCCATTTCCAATACAATCATTGAAAAATGTCAAATCCTCTTAGGGTTATGCTATAACATAAATAAGAAAAAAATCCTAAGGTTGGGAACTGAGGCCCGAGATATCTAGAACCAAGCACATTTTATACACATTAAAAAGGATCTTGAGCAAAATGATCAAAACCTTGCTTGGAAGAAAAGGTCGAGAAAAAGAAGTATTTCATGTCTATCCTATTATGCAACATGATCCTTAAAACAGTGGTTTTTACCACTTCCATAAAGCTTAAAGCCTAAAATCAGAGTAGTAAGGATAGGGTTAAATCCTCATCGAACTTAGGTTGAGGATCCAACTCCCCAAAGCTCTGATTTGACCTACATGGAGTAGTAAGGATAGGGCATAATTCTCATCTCGCCTAGGTTGAGAATCTGATTCCCCAAAGCTCCTATGTCTCATTTCATCATAAATATTGGATTGGAAGGATCGTACTACATGTCCTCTACAAAGGATGGGTAGTCATCCCCAAGGTCCAAGAAATAAAAAATTAATATTTCCCATTTCATCTTAATATTGGATTGGAAGGATCGTACTACATGTCCCTAGCAAGGATGGGTAGTCATCCCAAAGGTCCAAGAAAAAAAGAAATGAATGAAGCCAAATCATGGATTATGGGGTTAAGTATGCCCATGCGTGGCAGCATGTCTTGTCTAAAACAAGACCACTGATTGTTCAAATGGATAGACTAGCATGACCATTTCATCCATAATTGGTTAAATTATTTTGTTCAAAGTGAGGTAATGAATTCCAGATCAGAGTAGTAAGGATAGGGTTAAATTCCCATCTCGCTTAGGTTGGGAGTCCGATTCCCCAAAGCTCTGATTTCACTTTCACTTGCACATGGGTTCAAGATAGTAGTGACTCATAACCAACTTTGGGATCTAATAAAGCAATTCATTATACATATAGTTGATCCTAAGAGGGTTTGATAATTTTAAATATTTGTGTATGATATTAGAAGGTTTTAAGCCTTTATAAAGCAGATTGTTATATCTCTAGCATATTTATTAGGCTATGCAAATCATTCACAATCTCACATATGCATTCATGTAAAACTGACAATGGAATGTGGATCAATTTCAAACGATAAAGAATGGAACACACTGCACACACCGAGCTGATACTTAATGATTCTAATGGTTCATGTATTTTTGATCTATCGACATTTGTTTTTTATGTGTTGACGCTTGTATCTAAGCTTGTGTATTTCAGGTTAGGTTCTCACCGAAATGCTCAGGAGCATTTCCCAGCAGAGTCGCCATTTGTTGTGGCTGCTCCACAACACACCCCAAAATTGGGGACCCCCTTTTTTGCACACTTTCCAAGAAGATTGCAATGGCCCAGATGTTAAAAGAGCAAAGAAAAGCAAGAAATGAAAAGTTGTCGCGATATCGCGACATGTTGCTCCATCACGACCAAAAATGAAAAGTTGTCGCGATATCGCGACATGTTGCTCCATCTACCAAAAATGAAAGTTGTCACGATATCGCGACATGTTGCTCCGTCGCGACAGAAATGAAAAGTTGTCACGATATCGCGACATGTCGCATTTTCACGGCTAAGAGCAACAGAATGCAGCATGATGAGAAAATGTCACGATATCATGACATGTTGTGAAATCGCGGTCAAAGTAGTCAAACAGAACAAGATGCTAGAAATGTCGCGATATCGCGACACGTCTCATTTTTGCGATGCAAGACAAAGAACTAAGTTGAAGACTCAAAGTTGTCGATATCGCGACATGTTGTGCTTTCTGAGGAAAAAAAATGTCACGATATCCACATGTCATAAAAAGTCGTGATATCGACATGTCATGAATGTCAAAGAGAAAAAAAATACGATATCACACATGTCATGAAATCTTCAAAGAGAGAGAAGATAAAAATGTCGCGATATCGTGGACATGTCACAAAATCATGGTCAAACAGTAAACAGCAAGGCACTAAAGTTGTCACGATATCGCGACATGTCATGTTTTCACGATCTGAAGACGAGATGAAGGGCAAAAAAAAACGTCGCGATATCACGACATGTCGAGTTTCGACATAGAGACAAAGTGAACATAGAGGAAAAGTGTCACGATATCCTGACATGTTGGATTTTCTGACCAAAGGAGGAAGATAGAGCTAAAGAAAAAAGTCAAGAAAAAGCAGATGGTAAGAAATGAAAAGTGTTACGTATTTCATGACATGTCACGTTTTCACGGCTAAGTACAACAAAACACAAAGGAGAAAAACGTCACGATTTCATGACAGGTTGCATCCACACGGCCCGAAGGAGAAAAACGTCACGATATCGTGACATGTCTCATTTTCACGATGTATGAAGGCGAACAAGGCTATGGACATAAAAATGTCGCGATATCGTGACATGTCTCATTTTCACGATACAGGTAGAAGAGCAAAGTTGCAGATATAAAAACGTCATGATATCGCGACATGCTATTTTTTGTCACGATTCATGGTGGGCCATTACAGAATATACAGGGAAGTGTTGAACACGTGTCATAGAGACAGAGGAGCTATGATAATATTTTAGGATCGTTACAGTTCATAGAGAAGATCAAACGTTTCAAACCTGAGCAAAAAGCCAAAACAACAAAGAGAGGCAGGGAAGATGAAACGAAGCGACCTGGGAGATGAAATGAAGCGTCACAGAGCGAAATAGAGAGCCATACCAGAAATTTTAAAAGTAGAAGCGAAGACAGGTACAGGGGTCAAAAACCGCTGCGAGTAGAGTTGCAGAGCTGAAGGTGAGATAGCCATTCTAGGCCTGCTTTGGAGTGTTTTTCTTCCCCTTTTTTTGGTTTTGAGAAAACTAGAAATCATCTGTGATTGTAAATTGATAAATTTTAATACAAAAATTTTAGAGAGTTGCATCTCATTGGCAAGAAAGGAGTTATTTTCTGCATGCAAGATTAAATGTTTATCTTTCCCCTTTTCATATTTTAGGCTTATAGGTGGAGTTTAATGCAAGTTATCTTGGTTGCTTCATGCGAATGTCTAAATCTGAAAACCTCATTTAAAACCCTAGGAACTAGCACTTAGCTTATCAGGATTGTGCATGTTTTGCAGGTCCAATAGGTTAGGTTGCATGTATGGAAACCTCATATCTTCGGTTTTGTCAGAATAGGATTGCATCATCCTGAATGCATTTCATTTTCATTCTTTGCATTTTTATTTTCATTTTTTTGCATTTTACTTAATTTTCAGTCATTAAAATAAAAAATTAAAAAGGTCAAAATCCAAAAAATAGTTTCACCAGTGCGTAGGTCATACTGCAGATTTCAAATATGCATTTTGAGATTTCATTTTCGGATCTGTTTAGTATTTTATAAATTCATTAAAGTTACTGTTTTATTGCAGATCATAAAAATCCGAAAATAGAAAATTTCCATTTCAGGGCCAGAATTTCATTTTTCAGTTTGTTTTTCATTCATGAGCCGATGATGACATTCCCTTCATGAAAATTCCAATTTCATTGAAGGAGTTATGTTTTATGGCATTTCATCAATTTCCATTTTGAAGTTACAACGTGGTCATACGAGGACCAACTCACATTTGCTTTACTTTGATTCAATGAACAATCATTAAAGTTTCACAGTAAAATAAACCAACATTGCCCGTTGTTTACAGTTACTTGCAATCACTAAGGTGTTCCAGCATTTAAATTGAATATCTTTATTTGAGATTATTAATACACATACACAAATGCTAACATAGCGGAGACCTTGGAGAAGTTACTTGTTTAATTTCTTTGCAAGAGGGGATTTGGAACCCAAATCCTATCGGAGAGTGTGTTTTCACAATCGGGTGAAAATACCACTCAACAAAGCCTTATCTTCTTATCTTTGACTCAAATGGTAACCATTGGCTCAAGCATGCCTAGCTTGTAAAGGCCTAAAGGTAAAAGATTATATTATTATGGGCAACAACTTTAGATCACAAATTTCTATTAATAACCTGTTGAAAGAGAGGAACTCAAACAAATTGTAAATGAACTTCAAAAGATGCTTAGGATGGTGGATACTGATCAAGTTGGGATATGAGGATTTAGAGCAATTAAATTTTTTTATTCCCAAAGATTTTTCTTGGAAGAATGTTTAGTGACTAGAGCTCTCCCTAAGGCCTCAACATTCCTTTGGTTAGTAGTTCAAATTAAATATTATTATAGGAGATAGTCTACAAAGAAAAGGATACCATGTGTTGGACCTCTACCAAGTCCAAATATAATTACACACAACCAGACACATAAACATGGAGGTTACATGCAATAAATTGAATTGATAAGTTGAAAACCTTTGATAATGTCACGCAATACAATACCTTTATAACAAAAGAGAAAGCTAAATAAAGGTGACACATGTCACCATATAAAAAATCACATGACACATGTCAAGGATAAAGCAAGGGTAAAGTACATATTATAAAATATGTAACACCACAGCCTTTGAAATGTGTCTTATGTGAAAAGGATTTAGAAACATCATACCATTTACTTCTTCATTATGTGAAAAGGATTTAGAAACATCATACCATTTACTTCTTCATATTAGAAACATCATACCATTTACTTCTTCATTGTCCCTTTCTCACATCATTTGGGATTACAATGAAAATATACATTTGTAAATGTTGGATTAATTATTTCAAAGCTAAAGCATTATGTATTCTCTAAATCTTAAAATCATGCCAAGTTTAGAACCGTAGTATTGCCTCTATTACAAAATATCTACAAATATGGTGCTCATCATAGAAAGTTTCAAGTGGGGAAAAAGGGTTGGTGACAACTTGATTATAGGATTTTAACATACATGGAAGTCATATGCGATAATGGAATTAAAACAAAGGGTCTACTTTGATTTATTTTAAAATAGAAATGTCTAGAATTTAGGTTTATCAAAATTAAATTTCAATCTACTTTTAAATGAAATCTATGAAAAGTTGTAAAGGTGGTGTTTTTTTAAATAAAGAAAGTAAAATTATCATCACTTACTTATAATCATATGGAACTTCAAGTAACAACT
The DNA here is from genome assembly GCA_028583015.1 of Wollemia nobilis. Classification (NCBI taxonomy): domain Eukaryota; kingdom Viridiplantae; phylum Streptophyta; class Pinopsida; order Araucariales; family Araucariaceae; genus Wollemia; species Wollemia nobilis. Next base: position 2,189,717 of record JAQPPZ010015413.1, read on the forward strand.
ATGTAAAAATTTTTATTAGGACTAAAATTACAATAGAAAAATGATGAAAATATGTTTCAATTAAAGAGATTCACAAATTATCCTTAATATTATCAACAAAAATGGAGGTGGGGATTGGATAAAAAATAATATCATTGATGATGTTCATCATCTATTATTAGATGTATTCTCTTGGAAATGTAAGTGTATTTATAGAGAAGAAAATTAGGTAGCATTTAATCAATTGTGGTGTTGATCTTCACGTTCATGAAATTCAAATTATAGAAGGCAACTGACCAAGTGAGGTTTTATCTCTTAATGAAAATAATATCAAGGAGCATGAAAAAATAACACTTTGAGGAAGATTAAAAATATATTTGATAAAAGGAGGAAAAAAATATTTGTGATAAAAAACATATTAGATATATTTTAATTGAAGAGCCAATAAATGTAATATTTAGGTATTTTGATGGAAGTGGCCCAATAGAATTTACATATAACTTATAAAAGTAAAAAATAATAAAATATTGTGAGAATTATAAATTCCCTAGACCTATTTGTGTAGAAGATATATTCACACAATATTTTATCAAAATACTTATGTTATATGAATTATTTATGCAACACAATTAATCTCTCTTTATAAAATTTTAAAAATAAGGACGAAATCTAGTAATTCAATATATATTAAGATAAAATTTATATTCTTATTTTACACTTTATTTACAATGTTTTTTGAAATTATATCTTCCTCTAATTCTCGACCAAAGTAGCACTTATTCCTTGTTGAAGTTGAGCATATTATAATTTTAAGAAATCATTGACATAAAATAGGTTAAATCTATGTTAGAATACCATTCTTATACCTATAGATAAGATCTAGCAAATAAAATCATTTGGTAATATATTTAAAAGAAAAAAGAAATTTAAAATCAATCTAAAATATTTATAAGAAAGAGTAAATCAATGAAAGGAATCAACATACTTGTGTGTAAGGAAAATAATTACTTTTTTATTACAATAATATCTTACATATTGGAGATTTACATGGAGCACAAAAATCTAAAAAGAGATGATTCTTTTTATTAGAACCGACAATTATATTCAATAAAAATAAGAGAGGTTACAATAAAAAAGGAGCTGGAAAAATCACAACGGTGCAAGGCCACCCAAATGATCAATACTATAAATATGAGGCCTAAGGTCAAAAACAAAACCAACCCTTAAAAGGGTGAATAAACAACATAACTAGGCAAAGGGCCAAGCCCTATTGTGGGTATTGATAGAACGACTTGAGGTTGGAAAACATTGCCCCCTCAACCTGCTACATCGAAATAGAGGGATCTTGAGGTAAAGGGAGGTTAGGTGAAACCTTGCTAATAGTGCATAGAGCCTCATGCTAGTACTTGATAAGATTTATCAAATGCACCAACTCATGAGTCAACTTGGAAGCTTGTGAATGGATCTAAATAGTAATAGCAAAAAATATCGCAATCTTTTCATGTATAGAAAACTAACTAGAAATTGAATCTCCATAATAGACAACAATATTCCTAGATTTCCAAAGTTGAAACAAAATAATAACATGAGAGAAATTCCACAAAGTAGCACTATAAGTAGACCAACAACTATTATCTACAAAAAACATCATCTACCATTTGAAGAATTCAGGATGAAAGGGCTTGAACAATGAGTGAATCCAAGACCAGGTAGATTGAGCACAAGGGTAGAACTAGAACATATGTTTAAAAGTATCAAAATGACCACAGGCTAGAAACTTAGGATTAGTAAGACAAACCCTACTAATTCTCTCTCTCATAGGAAACCCTTGATAAATAAGAGACCAAAGAAAAAAAACTAATATTAGGTTTAAGGTTAAATTGCTAGATACGGTTTAAACAAGCAATCCAAGTATAGGAGGTAGAGTGAGTCTACCATATATCATTAAGTTTATCAACACCAAGGGAAAGAAGACTAAAAAGCTTATAAAGCAAGGAAGAAGAGTAGTTCTTTAAATGAGTACCCACATTCCAACACCAATCCCTCCACCAAGCACTCAAGGATTGAAGGTTGAGCTTATGAAGCATGACATCAGGAATAAGCTCTTGAATTTTAAGAATAGAAGGAAGATCTAAATTCTAAATATTAAATTTTTGTTTGAGATCAGGCCAAGAAATCTAGTCTCTAGAGTGCACTAAATATTTAATAAAGCAGATGCCCTTATGAAATAGCCTCAAAGCTTTAATCCTTGGCATATTAGCAAGAAGAATTGAAGAGTTAGATAGAATAGGAGACCACCAAATATTATAAGAATTAAATGAAATATCATTATGAAAACCATCACCAATCCAACGAAGATGAGGTTTCACCACCTCAAAAGCCCACCAAATACTTTTAACAATAAAGGAACCTTGAATCTTAATTGGAGTAGAAGTAATGATGAGAGTATGAAGACCAATATTAGCCCAAGATTTGTGCCCATAAGGTAGCCCTAAATAAATACAATGGAAAATCAAAACCTTCTAGGATTCAAGGTCTTCAATAGCTTTAACCACCCACTTAGCACACAAAGAAATGTTTTACCTGTAAATATCAATGATGCCCATCCCACACTTATTAGTAGGTATGCAACAGATATCCCAAGGAACGTGATGAAAACCATGCAAATTCTTCCCCTTGGTCCAAAAAAAATCCCTAAGGAGTCTAGACAACTTATTATAAGAATTCTTAAAAGGGTCCTAATAGGAGGAGTAAGAAACATGGGTGGCAACAAGAATCTTTGTGCAAACTTGAAACTTACTGATAAGAGAAAGGGGCTACGAGGCCCAACAAAAAATCTTCTTTTCATTTCTATCAATGACATACTGCCAAATTTTAGAGGACAAGATGTCAAAATAAAAGGGGATTCCTAAGAACTTAAAATGCTCACCCCTTTGAAGCCAATGCCATGAAAAATGTCTAAGCCAAGTAGGCACATAAGAAGAAGTAAGATAGAAACAAAGAGACTTAGGCCATTGGATGTTGGAACCTGAGGCCTTACAAAAAAATTTCAAACAAACCATAGTACTTGAAACTAAAACCTCATCCTCATTGATAGTGAGAAAAGAATCATCTACAAAGTACCTATTAATAATTTGGGTGGACATGTTAGGCAAAATAATACCTTTGATCAATCCCTTAGATGATTGATTGGTAAGAAGATAACCAAAAGCTTCACAAAGAAATATGTAAAGCGAGAGGGTCAAAGGATAGCCCTAGTGAATAGAATGAAATAAACTAAAATCCTTTGACCTATGTCCATTAATAGTAAGATAAGCTAAAGCATCAACAAACAACATAATAATAGGCTTGATAAAAAAATGTGAAATCCAAGAGATTGAAGCATGGCGAGAATGAAAGACCACTCAATATAATCATAAACTTTCTCAAAGTCCAATTTAAGGAAAGGGGGATTTTGGACAAAGATACGAGTCCATTCTAAACCTTTCCAGATAATAATAAGATTATCAAAGATGTAACGCCCTTTAATGAAACATGTCTACTTTGGTCTGATAATCATAAGGAGAATGTTGCTAATATAGAGAGCTAAAGCTTTAGCCAAAATATTATAAGAGATATTAAGCAGGGTAATGGTATCCAACTGGTGATAAGCTTAGGATTTCCCACTTTATGAATAAATTTAACATTTCTATGATTGATGATATTACCCAGAGAATTGTTGGCTAATGCTTCATTGCAAACATCAAGCAGATCAAGCCAAATAAACTTCCAAGTAGCTTTATAAAATTCATAGGGGAAGCCATCAAGACCAGGGGACTTGTCATATGACATAGTCAAGAGCATTATGAAGCTTAGCACGTGAAAGAGGAGCCTCATAAAGAATTTTGTCATAAGCAGACAACTTAGCAGGAACAACATCAAGACATTGCTGGAGCACCATATGACATTCTATAGAATCATGCTATGATTGAAAGATAAGCTTATAATGATCCACACAGGCCAATGTAATATCAAGAAGAGAAAACCTATCATGAGAGACTTGAATAGCCTTGATCTAGTACTTGGCATGCCTAGAATGAAGAGATCTAAAAAAGTATTTGGGCGGGCGATAACCAACCCTCAACTAATGCAAATGATCTCGAATCTGAGCCACATTGGCTTCATGTCATTCATGGACTATAAGCTGGTGGTAAATACCAACAACCTTGGTTTGTAACTATCGATCATATAGAACATTTTACAACAACAGTAAATTCTGTTGATACTCCTTCGTAATAGCCAAATGAGCATGCTTTCTAACATGTGCACTTGTTTACCAAAATATAGCATGAAAGAGGTAATACAAAAAATCACCTCATTCCACCAAGAAATCCAACTGATAGAGTGAGGAGTTCGAGGTAATAAATTCTCAATCATAGTAATCGTGCTAGGGTGTTGTAATAAAGAAGTATTTAAATAAAATTGATTTCACAAAAAATTAAATTGATGACCACTCCACTCAATCTAAAAGGAAATTGAGAAATGACTTGACAAAAAAATTTGATCCCAGAACATCACAAAATTATTATTGATGGAGGAGAATAAAAAAATGTTGCTCTAACATCATAACTCAATCAAGGTGCTTGCAAACTCTATCATTACCTACACAAAAATTAGACCATGTGAACCAGGGTGGAGGCATGCAATTACACTAGAAAAAAAGGGATAAAAAAGACCCCATTTGTATTTAAGACAAAACCAGGCCTCACACTATCCAACACACCAACGCATCGAGAGATCCAATTTTATCTTCAACACGCTCAACCATATTCAAATCACGACAAAAAAGTCAATAAGCCATCGATAAGTGATCAGCCAAGTACCACCAAAGGGCAGAGTGACTAGGCTCATCATTAGGTGCATAAATGTTGGCAATGCCTAGTATTCAACAAAATCCAGACCACATGATGAGAAGGATCCTTGCCAGACCCAAGCAGATAATCCTCAAGTTTTAAGGAGATAGAAATAGAAGCACCACCCCATCCATCTTCATGGTGAGTAGTGAAATGCATAAAAGAACTTGCAATACAGTTGAGAGAAACATCTAATAAAAAACTAGAGATCTTAACTTCTTGTAAACAAATAACATCAACATGACCAATACTTTGTAGAGCGGATCGAACAAAAAAATTTCTTGAGGACTCTATAAGTCCCCAAACATTCCACAAAAGGAAATTCATGGAGGAGGAATATCCATGGAGTTATCTCCCATAGGGTTGCTCCCACTGTCATTTAGCACCAAAGAATTATTAAATGTATACGTCTACGAAGGTTGAACTAATTCACCAACAATCGAGGGACTACCCGTACTATCAGCTAGCACTGAAAACCTACTAAATAAAGAGGTCTAAGAAGGTTGAAATAAGTCACCAATAGTCAAAGGATAATGCTTATCCTCTTGGCTTACCTTCAATGATGGTGAACCATCCCGAGATGGACTACGTGGATTCCTAGAGGGTGGAGGTATTAGCTGTGAATTCCCTTCTACTAAGGCTTATTTATGCTCAGGAGGTTTCTTAGCAAGTGAAGACAAAGGATCCAAAATTGGATGAACAAGAAAAACAAGAGGCTGAGATGGTGACTTCATAATATTATATATGTTAGAAAGAGTTGACTTAGGGTTGGTCATCCCCTTCTTATTAGAAATTTTGATCCAATCACCCTCAAAAGAGGGTTTAGGAGGTGCAAGCACAGTATGAGGAGTAGGGGTAACCATTGGAGATTTTTGAGCAACCAATAGATAATCCTTGATAAGATGTATGGTGTATTGGCACTAAAAACAAGTATTAAGCAAATTAAAGTAAACATTTTTTTTGTAGAAAACACTTTATACCAACTTGAATTTCCACAAACTCATTGAGATCTTGTGTGAGGTCAACCTCAACACAAACTCTTTTATTAGGTTGTTTTGAGAAGAACTAGTCTTATTCTTGACAGATCACCCAACAAATGGGTTTAACAATATCATCAATAAATGCCCATAAGGGTAGTGGAAGACCAGGGAGTTCAAGCCAAACCGACACTTTCAAGGAAACTTGCTCTAAAACTCAAAAAGGAGTCCAAGGAGAAAGGACCATCAAAGTATTACGAAGAAACCAACAATTTGACTTAGCAACCACAATTTGCAATTATGAGGGTTCTTTTAAGGAAAAAAAAAAAAACCTTAGTAAGATTGTGGATACTTGTAACCACAATGCCATAAGCTTCCCAGTAAAGTTTCAACCAATTTTGAAAATAGTCTTGTGATGGGATCTGACCAACAAAATAAGTTATAATACAATGATTCTCATACCATTTTACAACTGGATAAACAACATAAAGAGAGAGCACAACATCTGGAGAAGAATCATTACCTTGTCAACCACTTTCAAAACAAACTTTTGAGCTTGATCCAGTGCCATGAGTTCCACTATCTATAACAACCATTATATCTATGGACGATGAAGCTATAAAAAGGAGAGAAATTGCCTAATTGATGGTAATATCAGTATCCAAAACCAAAGCAACCAAAATTATGAATGACGGTAGACCCAAGCCCTAGCAAAGTAGTTTTTAAAAGAGATGAATTTAAAAAGATGATAAAAATACTAAAATTTCATTTTTTTTGTAAAACATATCTATTGTTTTGTTAAATAAAAAATATTTCAACTACAAATTAAAGAAGTATTAAGAAATAAATTATCTAAACGATATTTTTATCACAATCTTGTTAGGATATGGAGGCTTAATGTAATTTTTTGCATAATATTGTATCAATTATCATAAAAAGAAAAAATAAAAGCTTGATGATGAAGATCTCAATGGATTTCCCTCAAATTTTCTTTTGCAAATGTTTAACTATATGGAAGAGTAATGTATTGGTTATGATTAAAGAGGCTAGAAAAAATAAGATTATAATAAGTGAGTTCAATGCCACATTCATTGTGTTTATCCACAAGGAAGACAAGATAAAATATAATGATAATTTTAATATAATAAGTCTTTATAACATGATTTTAAAAATTAAAATAATTAAATTGGAAAATATTTTAGATTGTGTTATTTTTGGAGGAACACTTTGGTTTTTTCATTGTAAGTAATCCTTGGTGGTGTAATAATTGTATAAAAGACACACATTCTCCCTAGTTAGTCCACTAAAAAACAAGTTAAATTTGTAAGATTTGATATGAACAAATTAGGGTTTGTTAGAGTTATTTATATGATAATCTCAAAAAAAAAAAAAATTGATGAAGTTGATGTGAATGCATTAGATGTTTTTTTTTATTGGTAGAAGGGGTTTTTAAAGGTTCCTTGAACCTATTACAAATAGGGTTTTGAAAAGCACCCCCAAACATTAGATCTAATAATAAGATATCAAGAAAAGCCGAGCTGGATTTCACGAATCCAACCTGAAAAATCCAATGAAGCAACCTCCTAGAAAATAAGCTATAGATTTTTATCAAGCAAATACAAGAGATTATCATGATCAAACAACTAGCTGGAAAAAGGGTCCAAAATAGGAAAAACCCACACCCAAAAAAACATTCAAATTTGAGATTTAAAATTAGAATTTGAAAATCCCACCCAAAGCTGCATTCAAATTCAAAGTTCAAAATTTGAATATCCCACCCACCACTAGGGCATTGAATCTGGGAACTAGACCTCACTACTAGAACCTAGGGGTTCTCAAAGAAAAAAAAAGCCAAGAATCCTATTTAAAAATGGAGCATATCTACGGTAACAACATCTAGCTTGACAAACAACTGAACCAAAAACAACCAAAAATCACTTGGTGGAAGCCTGTCTCAGTGAGGTCTTGGGAGGCTTGCCAACATTTTTTTTGACCCCCAAAGAAAGAAATTTTTTTTTCAGGATAAACTTCTGAACACATTTATTCCAAGTCTCTATGATTGGAACAACCTCATTCTCTCCAGGATGCAGAGCCTCAAAACTATCCTTTAGAAGGGATTGTACTCCATTAGCAATTTTAGAGTCAATCTCCCTTTTTTGGAGTGCTCTATTGCTAGGTCTCCCCACTTTCCTTTAGACCCTTACATCAATACAATATTTCCTATGAATTTTGGTCTTCGAACCTGGAGAGCCTTTCTCAAACACAGGTTTTGAAGAGGCTAGAGAGCTTTCCATTAACTATTGAAGAGTCGGATCATCCATGTCAATATAGTCAAAGGGACTTACCTCTTTTCCACTCTCCCAAAATTTAGGAAGTTGAAAAATATCCCCCACTACTAGGCTCACTTCCCTTCTCTTCATAGGAACCCTGTTCAACTCCTCTCCATCAAACATGTTTGATGGAAGAAGGGCTTCCTCCTATAATTCCTCATTGAGTCCAACTTGAGAAATAGAAATCAAATCTTTTTATTTCAAAGTTTGAGGGTTTCGCTTAGCCACCCACTTTTCACTTAGCTTCTTATTGTTTTCCTTATGCTTTTTCAAATTACTCAGAGCTTTAGGATGCAGGGGATATATCCTCTTATGGTGCCCTCCCTTACCACACTCCTGGAAAACTTGGGGTTTATTTTCATATTCAATATTTTGAACCCAAGTGCCAAGGTTAGAAAAGAGATCAATAGAGCTTGGCAGATCCTTCTTGATATCTACCATCACACACATTCTAACATAGAGCATTCGATATTTTGAACTGGTAGTTTAATCGAAGGAAATCAAATCCATGATTGTCTTGGCAATAGCTTGGAAGATGCTCTCATGCCAAATATGAAGTGGAAAGTCTGGTAGCTTGATCCATAGTGGGACAATATTAATAATCTATGTTAGGGGATTAAAATTTGGGGCCCATTTACACAAAAATAAACCTCGTTTGCCAAAAAATCATGGACCCCCTTCCAAGATCCGCTTGGAATCCTCCTCACAATTGAGTCTGATAAGGAAGAAATTTCTTGGGATGGCCACAATTTCGAGAGAACCGATAGGTCTTCATCTTGTCAAAGCCCATATCCTCATACTATCAATATCCGACCTCCTACCTTGGAATTTTTCCATAATATCCCACAACCCATATTTCAGTATATTATCAACCAAGCTATCGGGGATATGGATATGGTTCGACATAGGAGAAATGTCAAAGAGGGTTTCAGATCCTCCATTAATGTTAGCGACCACTTTTGCATATGAAGGTGCACTAGGGGGGATGGGGTGCTCCCCGTAGGTTCTACTCGTCCCACCTTTTAGCTTACCAAGATTTCACTCCTCTCATTCAAATAAAAAAGAGGGGTCACAAGAGTCAAATAGATCTGCATTCATAAACTTAGCTTCTTTAGCAATGGGGTCGAGGCTTCCCAACTGAAAATCCACCTTCTCTACAATGCTTATCTGCCTCCTCTGCAACGCTCCTTTGAAACCTAAAAAATTGCATCGATCTGCTTCACAACCTAACTATTGTAGCACAATACTTCATAGATCCGCTTTACAACTTGGTCAGGTGTCCACCTTCTTTGCAATGCTCATCTGCCCCATCTGCAACGCTCCTCTGAAACCTAAAAAACTACATCGATTTGCTTCACAACCTAACTATTGTAACACAGTGCTTCACAAATCTTCTTTACAACTTGGTCAGGCATCCACCTTCTCTGCAATGCTCATATGCCTCTTTTGTAATGCTCCTCTTAAACCTAAAAAACTGCATTGATCTGCTTCACAACCTAACTACTATGGCACAATGCTTCACAAATCCGCTTTACAACTTGATCAGGCATCCTGATATAGATATAGATATATAATATTATAAACTATTCTATTTTAATTAATGGATTTATTGTTTGATGCTTTGAATTATCCTATGGATTCCACTAGGATAACCCACTATCTCCTTAGCTCTTCATTTTTTTTTATTGAGGCATTAAGAAGAACTCTTATAAAGAAAATTTGAAAAGTAAAATCAAAGCTATTAAGGTTTTGATAAACAATCCTTTTGAATGTCTTTTTAATTTTTTGACAACACTCTTCTTCTTTAAGATCATTCCTCGATTAATAAAACTATAAAATTTAAATAATATTATAAGAATTCTACTAAAACGTTAATAAATTCAATAAATTTTTGAATACATTTTTATGAACACTACACTTAATGTAATGGATCTCATAAATATTTTATGTTTAAAGTTATCTTTAAAGAAAAGAAAGGAAATTCCATGACTCCCACTAAAAAGAAAATAATTTTTCTTAAAGTAAAACTTAATGAACTTCTACCACTGGTAAAAGTATAAAAGCAGAGTTTGCATAATATCCTAAATCATTGTTTCAAGACTTATATTTCTTGAAAGCTCTCAATAGGTTTTCGTATGCTTTATTGTTGATCAATTTTTTGAATTTTTAGTGTTTATCTTATTGAAGAGGACAAATTAATGTCTTATATTTGCTTCATGCAACAAGAGTTACAAACACATAATTATAAAAATAAATTGAATGATGTTATTTTAAGCATTTGTATAAAAAAATTTAATACATTACCTTAAAAATATGTTAAAAATATAAACCTTCATAATAATCAGCCATTATGTGGTTAATTATTAAGAAGGTTTATATTTTTAACATCATTTAACCACAATGTAATTTTAAGCATTTGTATAAATTTTTTGAATAAATTTGTTTATTTTTTTGTAGCACACCTCGAGATGTTATTGACAAACTTCATTAACTTTCTCATATGATTCACGATCTTCAGACGGTCCAACAGGAAACTAAGAAGAAGAGAATTAACAATGATGAGCAGGTTTAGGTTTTGATTACTTCTTTTTCTTCTTTAAAAACTTCAAAAAATATCACAGAGATGAATGTTGATATCTTGTGTATTGTAGCAAGATATAACTATAATATTCTTGTTGATATTGACTTCTATTCTTATGTATATTCAGTTATAGATGCTTTACTCTTGATCCACCTCATTTTGTTTTAGCACCAAAATATTGTAATGTTCCAGTTATTGAATTAATATAATCTAGTTTTTTCTCACAAAAAAAAGTTTATATTTTGAAGTCATTGGAAACTTGAATAATAGTTTTTATGTTTTTATGGGTTATATGGGATTGAAACAAGCCTCACCTATGACCACGTAGTGGTTATACAAATACTTGTAACTATGCATCTATCATTAGGAAAGATTCAAGCATATACTTCTTTCTTGGAAGTTGAGAAATCTAACCAATTGAACTAATACCATTTAATAAAATTTTAAAATTATTATGTTATGATATTTTTATAATCTCTTCTTTTTATATAAAAAATATCATGTATTTGTTAGCATAATATTTTGCATAGGTTATATTACATCATGTGGCATATATTAAAATAGTGCTCTCATAAGCGCTCTCTAGTTCATGAGGTGGATAGCCAACCAGTTGAGGTGGTTCAACCAACCGAACCACTTTATAATCTTGTATATAACCCACACATGAATCAATGAGCAATGCTTCGAATTATTCTCTTCTTGAACGCTGTCTAAATTCTACATGGTACCAAAGTAGTGGTATGGATACTAGGAAGACAGAGGAGACCCATGAGGCTCGAGCATGAGGGCTGAGGAGATCTTGACTAATGACTAGGCAGCAGGCATGCAGAACAAGGCTAGAGACAGACCCACAATGGGCAGACCAAGGAATCAGACACAGACATAAGATAAACAAAATGAGGCAAGACCAGAGCACCCGATGTAGATAGAAGACATGCGAAACGAGGCAATACTAGAGCACGTGAAACAAGGCAAGACCAAGACAAGTGGTACGTCAACATTGGATCGAGAGTGCACGTAAGAAGCCATAGAGGACAGAGGTTCATTAAAATAAGGGCTTGGTTACCTAAAGGTAACCAAAAATGTTAGTGCAGTTTCCCACTAATAAACCTTCCCATTGTTACAACACAACGTATGTGGGATTATTCATTTTTTTCCCATAGCACGCTACCTGCGAGTGAAGAAGGAGCTTCTCCTTCTTTGTTCTCATTGTGGCCTTTAATGCACATGGTTCATGCCTCCTTTGTTTGGTGGGAGGTTCTTGGTTCGACTCCCCGTGAGTCGCTTGTGCTCGCTTTATGCTTGTGCCGCGTCATTTGATGCCCGTCGAATATTTTTGACGCCTGCTTCATGTTTTGATGCCTGTGCCATGTCATTTGACGCTTGTCAAAGATGTTTTGATGCCTATTGTGCCTTTGACACCTGTGGAGTGCATTTTGATGTTGGATGGTGTGTTTTGACGACTAGAAAGAGCATTTTGATGCCCAATTAGTGCATTTTGACGCCCAAAGAAGTTTTTTTTGGATCTTTGGTCTAGGTACCCAATTTTTTTTCTTTTCCCTATTTATTTTGCAACCATAAGGGGGGATCATAGTAGTCTTCTTTTGCAAAATTATAATACAAAGGGGGAGATCAAAATTTATGAAAGTGATTAAAACTGGTATTGTAATAGGTGCATTTTCGATGGAAACCGACACCTAGATAGTTCAAATTTGTGGGCATTTGTGATTGTGTTTATTGCATTTAAATATTCTATTTTCTTGCATTAACAATCATAAAAAGAACAAACAAACAAGACCCCAAATTTTTAACCTACTCATGCAATTCAATTGCACAGCAGCATTCGGTATTTGAGATACCTTTGGCCCACACTTACAGGTAATGTTGTCGTGCTTTGGGCCACTGTATCTGCCGCCTAATATAGCTACAATAATGACGTCTGAGCTTGTTCTCTATCAATCGTAAGGGAGAAATAAGACAAACTAGTTCTACTGTTCACTTCATTTCATACCCACATCATGATTGTTGTTAGGGATAAATCCTAATGAAAGTTTTTTTCCAAAGTAATTAGGGGAAGTTACGCCCCATGCATGAGGAATAAAATTTCTATGGTAGGTTTCATTAACAACACAATGCCCTTTCAGTATCGCCTAAGTTCAATATATCATGCTTCTCATATGTACTTATAGTATCCCTCACGTAAGGGCAGGTACATACTAAGTAGTATACTGTTCATATATACTTATAGTCTCCCTCACATAAGGGCAGTTATATATTGAATGGTTACAATATAAAGATCTAGAAGGTATAAATAAAGGGAGACCAATTGATGATATAAGGAACCTTCATAATGGCCAGTGTTCACAAGTATATCTCAGATTCATAGTTGCTGAAAGGTCCTAAATTTGTTTCTGTTAGCCTCACAATGAAATTGAGAGGGGGGGTGAATCAGTGTAGCTCTTTTAAAACTTAAATCTTCACTCTTAAAGCTGAAACAATGAAAACTTGAAACCAAATAAAGCAAGTATAACAAGAGAACATCACACAATGCAAGATGTATCGAGGTTCACCAATTTGGCTACATCCTCAAAATTACTGTTTGGACTCCCATCCAAATCCAGCCTTTGCAAAGCACCAACTTTACAATCAATTTACCAACACCCACTAGAAGGAGCACCAACCCCTGATTTATCTGCACCAATATAAAGGAGCACCAACCCCTAATTTATCTGCACCAACAGAAAGGAGCACCAACCTATTATGGCCTCTTTGAATGGTGTATTTAAAACCTCTAAAAAAAAATTGTTTCTCCTTCCATGACTGTTCGTTTTCTCCTTCCATGACTTTTCATTTTCTCCTTCCATGACTGTTTGTTTTCTCCTTCCATGACTGTTTGTTTTCTCCTTCCCTTGTGCATGCATGTGTTTTGGTTTCCAAAAACGCTTTTCGTTGCTATTTTGTGGCCCTTCATTTCCTTTTCTCCACATGGGCATGCATCTGCTTCTTTCCATGTGTAACGGTCATTTTAAATGATTTCAAATCATTAAAGATTCTTTATAAAAATTTTTGTCTTATTCATTGAATTTTGTCCTTATGTGACAAATTACCTTATTAAATCTTCGATTTATTCCTTATAGGTCCACGTCACTATGTAGTCTTCAGTTTCACTATCCTGGTGTTCATCACTAATATCAGACGCACTATCAACTACTCTGTTCCTTTGGCAAAAATGCAACATGTCGCGATATCATGACACTTTTGTTTCTCTGCCTGCCTGCCATTTTTGAGTCATGAAAATGCAACATGTCGTGATATTGCGACACTTTTTCCTTCTTGCTCTTTCTCTTTGCTTTGGACCGCGAAAATGCAACATGTCGCGATATCGCGACACTTTTTTCTCCTTGCTCTTTCTCTTTGCTTTGGACCACAAAAATGCAACATGTCGCGATATCGTGAAACTTTTTTCTCCTTTCTCTTTCTCTTTGCTTTGGACCACGAAAATGCAACATGTCACGATATCGTGACACTTTTTTCTCCTTGTTCTTTCTCTTTGCTTTGGACCGCAAAAATGCAACATGTCACTTTTTTTCTCCTTGCTCTTTCTCTTTGCGGTGTTTTGCTTTTTCTTTGATCTTTAGCATATGGGCCACTTCGGTATTCTTGGAAAATATGCAAAAAGGTGGGTCCCCAATTTTTGGGTACATTGTGGAGCAGCCACAACATGACGATTTTTTCAACTTTGCACAAACAACCTGTAACAACTTCACCCAAACATCAAAAATATCCTCATAAGCATTTAACATCACTGTACATACTTTGAATAACCTCTGAAATCCTGTCCACTGCATCGACCGATCTATCTGAATGTGTTGAAAACAATGATAATATTGTCGTTGCACCTTGCTCAACAATCTCCCCCTTTGGAATTGTTGGCAACACACGTGCAATTTCCTGTAACTCTTCTCCCCCTTTGACAAAAATACCAAAGGGCTGCTGCAAAATCCCCCTAAGTCCATGCACAACATTCTCAGGCAAAAATTATTACACTTAGAAAAAATCACAAACATGAGCAAAAAGATAAACAAATACACAAATGCTCCCCCTGAGAATGTGGTCCCGATAGCTAGTCAATTCTTGGGAAGCAAGACCACTCCCAATTTATTGCGAAGGTACTCAAAGACTTCCTTGGGCAATGATTTTGTGAAGATATCTGCTACTTGCTCTGTTGTTGGAACAAAATCCAACTTAACCTCACCTTCCGCAACTTTCTCCTTCAAAAAGTGATATCGGATAGCAATATGTTTTGTGTGAGAATGCATAACCAAATTCTTTGAGATGTTAATGGCACTGGTGTTATCACACTTAACTAAAATTGGCTTACTGAAGTTAATACCAAGATCTTTCAGGGTTTTTTTCATCCATAATACCTATGTACAACACGTTGTCGCTGCAATATATTCTGCATCTGCTATGGATAAGGAGATTGACTCTTTTTTTTTACTATGCCATGTGACCAACCTGTCTCCAAGATAGAATGCACCTCCAATGGTACTCTTTCTGTCATCTACACATCTTGCCCAATCTACATCTGAATACATAATAAGGGTTAAGTCCTTACCTTTTAGATACCATAACCCATACTCCATAGTACCCTTGAGTTACCGAAGAATCCTCTTCATTGCTATCACATGAGTCTCCTTGGGACTAGCCTGAAATCGTGCTACCATGCATACTGCCTGCAAAATATCTGGTCCGGTAGTTGTCAAGTACAATAAGCTCCCAATCATAGATTTGTACATGGTTTGATCAACATGTGGAGATTTTTCATCCTTGCTCAACTTGCAACCTCGTCGTCATGGGAGTGCTAACTGGCTTACAATCCTCCATTGTGAACTTTTTTAGCATCTCTTTCACATATTTAATTTGAGAAATAAATATGCCCTTCTCATTTTGATTAACTTGCAACCCAAGGAAATACAAAAGTTCACCAATCATTGACATTTCAAATTCTTTCTGCATCTTATTTGTTAAATCTTTACACAACTCATCTTTGTTGCTACAAAATATGATATCATCTATGTATACAACAAGAACAATAATATGGTCATTTTCTATTTTGACATACAAATTACTATCCACCATACCTTTCTTGAACCCTTGTTGAGTAAGATAGTTGTCTAGCCTTGCATACCATGCTCGAGGTGCCTTTTTTAAGCCATATAATGTTTTCTTCAACTTGCAAACCAATTTGGGATCATCACCAAGTTGGAAACCATCTGGCTGCTCAATATAAACCTCTTCTTCAAGTTTCCCATTCAAAAATGCTGATTTCACATCCATTTGATAAACTTTGGAGTTCTTGTAAACTGTTAAAGCTAGAAACATTCTAATTGCCTCTAGTCTAGCCATAGGTGCAAAGGTTTCCTCAAAGTCAATACCTTTAACTTGTGCATAGCCTTTACATACCAATCTTGCTTTATTCCTGAATACCTGTCCGTATTCATTCAATTTGTTTTGAAAGACCCATTTAGTACCGGTTATATTTTTATTTGCAGGTCTTAGTACTAACTCCCAAGTTTTGTTTTTTTTGATCTGATCTAATTCTTCATTTATTGCCTTCATCCAACTTTCATCTTTGCTTGCGTCAAGCATTTTTTGGGCTCAATCTTTGGATAATAGAGAGTAGTTACTTACTACTCTTCTTCTTTTCTGAACACCAACTATGGTGTCTCCAATTTTTTGCTCTCTAGGATGATCTTTCTGCCAGCTATCTATTTTGAATTTCTTATTTTCTTCCACTTCTTAATCATTGTTTGAATCATCTGAGTCAATTTTTTGTTTCTTTTCCGTTTCCTTTTCCTCATCTCCTTTAATAACCTCTTCATAAATTGGGTAGTTCTCTTCATAGCTAATTACTCGTTCCCTACCTTCATCAACTTTAACATCGGCACTATCCACAATTTTCCTTAGCCTCTTGTTGTAGCATTTGTAAGCTTTGCTTTTTGATGAATAGCCAAGAAAAATACCTTCATCCGCTCTATCTTCAAACTTACCAAGGTTTTATTCAGTTCTTTTGATGTAACACTTGCTGCCAAAAAATTTAAAGTATCTTACTATTGCCTTTTTATCGAACCACAACTCATAAGGAGTTTTTCTTTCATGCGTCCTCAACATGCATCTATTTTGGATGTATACCGTAGTATGGACTGCCTCTTTCCAAAATCTTTCTACTACTTTGCTCTTAGTCAACATATTTTGTGCCATTTCCTGCACTATCTTGTTCTTTCTTTCTACCACACTATTTTGCTGAGGTGTCCTGGCTACTGAAAACTGTCTCCTAATACCATATTTTTCACAATACTTTGTAAAATCCTCTGAAATGAACTCTCCTCCTCTATCTGATCTTAAACATTTAATCCTTTTTCCTATTTGATTCTCAACTTGGTTTTTGAAAACCTTGAACATATCAAAAGCTTCTGATTTATGCTTCAAAAATAGTACCCATGTCATCCTGGAATAGTCATCTATACACAACATAAAATATTTGTCACCATTTATGCTTTGCGTTCTCATGGGTCCACATAAATTAGTATGTATTAGTTCCAAAGGTTTGCTTGTGTAGTACTCTTTTGTTTTAAATGAGATTATAGTTTGCTTCCCCTTTTGGCATGAAGCACAAATGCTATTTGATGGTTTTCCAATGGTGGGAATATCTCTCACTGCATTTTTTGAGTTGATTTTTACTAGATTGTCAAAACTGATATGACCGAGCCTCTTGTGCCACAACCAATTTTCTTCTTCCTGTCCAATAAATTAATATCCTTCTGAAGTCTTTGAGAGAGTGTGCAGGTTGCCATATGTCCTTGATCTAGTTGCTATCAACTTTTCACTATTTTCTTTTCTTACTTCATAACCCTGCTTCTTAAAAATCACTTCATGACCTCTATCACAAATCTGACTTACGCTTAACAAGTTATGCTTCAGACCAACCACAAACAAGACTTCTTTTGACTTGATTTTTTTGTCACTGATCTTAACTGAACCTTTGCCAACTATCTTAGCTCCATCATTATTTCCAAATTTTACTGAACCACCTTTATATTGTTGTAACTTCTCAAATTTCTGTTTGTCACCTGTCATATGACTGGAGCATCCACTATCAAGTATCCATGGTGCAGATTTATTTTGTGCTTTAAATGTTGTTTGTACGATCAGGGATTCCTTTTCTTCCTTAGATTGTTCTTTTTCTTTCCACTCTGGTTTGATTACAGTTTTGGGCTCTTGTTTTGACTTTTCTTTTTCAGTAGCTTGTGTATGTTTTTCAAGAAATTTTCTATTTTGTCTCATTCCATTTGGTTGAAATTTTCTTCCCTGAAATTGATTTGATGCAAATGTACTTCGACAATTTCTTGCAATGTGCCCAAAATTATGACAGTTTATAACATTCTACTGCATAATCCATCAAAGGTGAAAAAACATTTCTACTTGGTAAAATTCCTTGGTCCTACATTATACTTGCAATCTGAAATCTTATGTCCATAACCATTGCATTTAAAATAGTAACCAGAAAAGAGATGATTGAACCTGGGTGATGGTCTTTGCCATGTTGTCGTAGGAGCCATAAATCTTTTTCTTCTTTGATGTGTGACATTGATGAATCCATCATTTTCAATTCTCCTTTCGTGCCTTGCATTATTGCTTTCTTTTGCATGAGTCATTTTTTCTTGATCAACCTGTTTCTTATCTTCATTCTTTATGGATTCTTCATTTATGGACTTTGATCCATTTGATGATTCTCCTTCGTCAAAGCCCAAACCAAATTTGATGTCTATAGTCTTTTGGTTATTTATGATCTTATCCAGCTTCATAGAACTTTCTTCACGTTTGTGATAACAACTAATTTTACGATTCATCTCTTCTATCTGCATCCTTAAACCAACAGTATCTTCTTCTAGCTGGATGCAATAATCTATTTTCATGGTTATTTGCACTTCGAGATCTTCAGATATTTTCTTGGATTCTTCTATCTGTATTTTCAAACTGGTTATGATTTCATTTGCATCCTCAAGTTTTCTTGAAATTTTCTTATTTTTTTTTCTTTCTATCTTCAATTCATCCAGAGCTGTAATTAGTTCCTCTTCCAAATTTACTTCTACATAAATTTCGTCTTCATCACATTCCTATTCTTTTTCTATTTTTTCTTCTTTGAGTGCCATGAAAAGATCTTCACCTATTTCCTTTTCAAAATGCTCACCGCAGTTGTCTTCTGATGAACTGACATTCTTGGAGATGAAACTTTTCTTCTTGAAGTTGTCTTTTCTGAAATTTGTTTCTTTCTTCCAGTCACTTATTTCTTGGTGCGATCCTTCATCACTTTTGTTCTTCTCATTAAGTGGACATTTAGCTACAAATTCTCAATGCCTCCATAATTGAAACATTTAAACGGTAACTTTCCTCTGTATTTTCCTTTTCCCCTTTTTAGTTTTCGAAAAAAGTTTGCTTCCATTTCATCTGATGTCTCTTCTTCCTCGGATTCTTGTTTTGCTTTCATATTTTTATGGGCTTTAAAAGCAACTTCTCTGTTTGTGGGTTTAGATTTTCCTATTCTCATCTCATATGCAATCAAAGAACCATGCATCTCATCCATACTAAAATAATTTAGATCTTTAGCTTCTTCTATAGCTGAAACTTTAGAATCAAATCTTTGGGGAAGAGATCTTAATATCTTTTTCACGATGACAGAATCTTTGATTTCCTCGTTGAGTCCTCTAATCGCATTAATGACTTCATTAACTCTTAGCATATATGCCTCTATGTTCTCATCGTCATTCATATTTAATACTTTGAACTGAGCTCGATGTGTTTGTAACTTGGCCTCCTTGATCTTAACGTCTCCTTCATGAATGCTCCTCAATTTTTCCCATATTTTTTTTGTCGTTTTACAACTCATAATCTTTACCAGTTCACTGTCCACTAATCCGCACATGATAGCATTATTTTCTTTTGAGTCATTCTCAAACAGTTTCTTACCGAAAGCATCGGTTGGAGAAGTGGTGGGTATTATGTATCCACTATCTACTGAATTCCAAATGTCATATCCCAAAGCACAAAGATATGTCTGCATCTTGAGTCTCCAAAATGCGTAATTAGTTTCGTCAAACAATGGTGCTTTTTTTGATGAGAAGCCTTCACCACCTGCCATTGTGTCACTTCCAAGATCACCCTAGTCGGTTAAGCTTGTTCAAGAACCTCGCTTTGATACCAATTGTTAGTCTCACAATGATACTAAGAGGGGGGGTGAATCAGTGTAGCTCTTTTAAAACTTAAATCTTCACTCTTAAAGCCGAAATAATGAAAACTTGAAACCAAATAAAACAAGTATAACAAGAGAATATCACACAACACAAGATGTATCGAGGTTCACCGATTTGGCTACATCCTCAAAATTACTATTTGGACTCCCATCCAAATCTAGCCTTTGCAAAGCACCAAATTTACAATTAATTTACCAACACCCACTGGAAGAAGCACCAACCCCTGATTTATCTGCACCAACAGAAAGGAGCACCAACCCCTAATTTATTTGCACCAACAGAAAGGAGCACCAACCTATTATGGCATCTTTGAATGGCGTATTTAAAACCTCTAAAAAAAAATTATTTCTCCTTCCATGACTATTTGTTTTCTCCTTCCATGACTGTTCGTTTTCTCCTTCCCTTGTGCATGCATGTGTTTTGGTTTCCAAAAAGGCTTTTCGTTTCTATTTTGTGGCCCTTCATTTCCTTTTCTCCACATGGGCATGCTTCTGCTTCTTTCCATGTGTAACGACCATCTTAAATGATTTCAAATCATTAAAGATTCCTTATGTAACGTTTTGTATTATTCATTGAATTTTGTCCTTGTGACAAATTACCTTATTCAATATTCGATTTATTCCTTATAGGTCCACGTCACTATGCAGTCTTCAGTTTCACTTTCCCGGTGTTCATCACTAATATCAGACGCACTGTCAACTACTTTGTTCCTTTGGCGAAAATGTAACATGTGATATCGTGACACTTTTGTTTCTCTGCCTGCTTGCCCTTTTTGAGTCGCGAAAATGCAACATGTTGCTATATCGTGAAACTTTTTCCTTCTTGCTCTTTCTCTTTGCTTTGTACCGCAAAAATGCAACATGTCGTGATATCGCGAAAATTTTTTCTCCTTGCTCTTTCTCTTTGCTTTGGACCGCGAAAATGCAACATGTCGCGATATCACGACACTTTTTTCTCCTTTCTCTTTCTCTTTGCTTTGGACCGCAAAAATGCAACATGTCGCGATATCGTGACACTTTTTTCTCTTTGCTCTTTCTCTTTGCTTTGGACCGTAAAAATGCAACATGTCGTGATATCGCGACACTTTTTCTTTCTTGTTATTTCTCTTCTCTTTTGGCTGTGAAAATGCAACATGTCGTGATATCGCGACACTTTTTCTTTCTTGTTCTTTCTCTTCTCTTTTGGCCGCGAAAATGTAACATATCGTGATACTTTTTTTTTTCTTGCGGTGTTTTGCTTTTTCTTTGATCTTTAACATATGGGCCACTTTGGTCTTCTTGGAAAATATGCAAAAAAGTGGGTCCCCAATTTTGGGGTACGTTGTGGAGCAACCACAACATGACGATTTTTTAACTTTGCACAAACAACCTGTAACAACTTCACCCAAACATCAAAAACATCCTCATAAGCATTTAACATCACTATACATACTCTGAATAACCTCTGAACTCTTGTCCACTGCATCAACCTATCTATCTGACTGTGTTGACAACAATGACAATACTATCACTACACCTTGCTCAACAGTTCCATGGAAGACAAAGATGAGAGCAATTCTTTAGGTGGAAGATTTATGGGATGTCGTGAATGACACTACAACACATCCTCAAACAACAAGATCAGATCAAGAAGCTTGGGATAAGGAAAAAAGAGGTCTCATGTTTCTCTTGCTTGCTACTTTAGATGAGGTTCAACCTCATATCTGTGATGCCAAAACCAGTAAGGCAACTTGGGATGCTTTGATTATTGTGTATGAAGGAAATAATCAATCCACTATTCTAAACCTTCAAACTCAACTACATACTCTCAGTATGAATTCTGGGGAGACAGTTGATCTATTCCTTTGTAGAGTGGCTAACTTGAAAGTCAAATTAAATGCTATGGGAAAACCAGTGGATGATGATATCTTGAATTTTGTCATCTTGAGAGCATTGCCATATTCCTACAAGATGTTGATCACTTACCTCAATGTTTATGGTAGACAAGTATCCTTTGTGGAATTGGTAAATTTGCTTCAGACTGAGGAGGCAAACCAGATTCAAAAATATGAGGTGTCAAATAATGCCCTTTCCACCCAACAAAGGGGTAATAAACAAGGTCAATTTCAAAAAGGGGGTTATTCTTCCAAGGAAAAAGGGAAACAAAATTAGCAGAAGGATAAAAAATATTGCAAGAATTGTGATATGAATAACCATGACACAAACAAGAGTTGGTTTAAAAATAAGCAACAAAATGACCAAGATCATAGGAAGAAAGGCAAAGAGAAACAAAAATATAAAAAGAAACATAAGCAACCTAAGGGCCATGTTGCTTATGCTGACTTCAACTCAGACTCAGATTCCCTTGAGTCCAATTCAGATTATGACTCTAAAAGAGCACACAAGGTTCTCATGACCCATACCTCATCTTCTTAGATAGATGTTGTTTGGTATATTGATTCAGGTGCTAGTAAGCACATGACAGGGGACAAATCATGGTTTGAAACATTTGAGGAGAAAGAAGGTAAGCCCGTCACAATTTTTGACAATCAAGTCTACCAAGTCAAAGGTGAAGGATATGTTTATGTCACTCTTCCAGATGGTAAATGTCAAATAGAGAGTGCTTTATGTCCTTGGACTAGCCAATAATCTGTTGTCTGTTCCTCAAATGTTGGATAGAAACATGGATGTTGTGTTTCAAGTTGTGAAAGACAAGAAAATATGCTTTATCACCAAGAAAGGTAAACATGTTGCCATCGGCTCCTACAAACATGGCTTGTTCATTCTAGATGCTCTTTCAATGCCTCATGTTGCTCTGGATGCAACTACAAAGGAGGCTACTTCTCTTTGGCATAGAAGATATAGGCATCTCATTTCAGGATATTTGCTCGAATTACGCAAATATGAGATGGTGAGAGGCCTTCCCCACCTTTCATCCATCTTACTAGTTTTCTCGAATTGATTAGCAGGGAAGCAACAACGAGTACCTTTTGAATCTAGCTCTTCCAGAGCTACGAAACCTTTGGAGTTGGTACATATCGATCTGGGCGGTCCTATGCCAACCAGTTGTGGTGGAAAGAAGTATTTTTAATTGTTTGTTGATGATTACTCTCGAAAAATGTTGGTTTTATTCCTTCAATTAAAATCAGAGGCATTTTCATACTTTCAACATTTCAATAAACTTGTTGAAAAAGAGTCCGGATGTTTCATCAAAACCCTTCGCTTCGATCGAAGGGGGTAATATACTTCCACAGATTTTTCATCATTTTTGAAAGAACATGGGATTCAGCAACAACTAACAACAACCTATACTAGAGTTGCTGAGAGGAGAAATCGTTCCATTGTGAAAATGGTTTGATGTATGCTAAAAGGAGCACATCTTGAAGATCAGTATTGGGTAGAAGCAGTAAATACAACATCATACCTCCTGAATAGGGCACCCATAAGAGCTCTACAGGGTAAAACTCCACAAGAAACATGGAGTTGTAAGAAACCCTCCATTTCTCATCTAAGAGTTTTTGGATGTAAGGCATTCATGCACATCCCTAAATAAAGAAGGAAGAAGTTAGATGAGAAAACCCTAAAATGTATCTTTCTTGGTTATGATGAGCATTCAAAGGGATATCGCTTGATAGAATCTATAACCAAGAAAACACATATTAGTAGAGATGTAATATTTGATGAAGCTTCCACATCAGATATCCCATCTACAGATGTATATCGTGATGAAGAAGAGGAACCTAAGAAAGAAGGTACATCCCCAAAGAAGAAGCTTCCAAAATGGTATACTAGTACACTAAGAGATTCTAAACTAAATACACTTCCATATCTAACTCAAGATCGGCCTTGCACTCAGAGTATGACACGACAGAGAAAAGTATAGGCTTCATCTGCAAAGTTTGATGAACTTTACCAACAGTTTGATGATCGGCCTTGCACTCAGAGTATGACACAACAGAGCAAAGTAGAGGCTTCATCTGCAAAGTTTGATGAACTTTACCAACAGTTTGATGATCTATCTATAGATGTAGAGGATGATAAAGACACAGATATGGAAAATGAACGGGTTTATATGATAACATTGGATGAAAATGAACCTATAATAGTTCAATATGCACTTAGTGAGCCTTAGTGGAAGGCTCCTATGGAGGAAAAACACACATCTCTCATGAAAAATAATACATGGAAGCTAGTCAATCTGCCTACAGGAAAGAAGCCCATTGGCTGCAAATGGGTGTTCAAAGTAAAATATAAGGCAAATGGTACTATTGATAAGCATAAATTTTGTCTTTTTGCAAAGGGATATGCTCAGAAAGAAGGCATAGACTATGAATAAACTTTTGCCCCTACTGCAAAGATGACTACCATTCGAGTACTTTGTGCCATGGTAGCTCAGTTTGGGTGGAAGTTGCATCATATGGATGTTAAAAGTGCCTTCTTGAATGGTTACTTACAAGAAGTATACATGACTCAACCAGAAGGGTTTGTGGTTGAAGGGCAAGAACAAAAAGTTTACAGATTTGTCAAATCCTTGTATGGGCTCAAACAAGCTTCTCGAGCTTGGTACATCAAGATAGACAGTCACCTAGTGCAACATGGATTCAAAAGAAGTCCTTCAAATGCAAATCTTTATATTAAGAACAATGGTTCTAATATAGTGATTTTGGTGTTATATGTAGATGATCTGATCATAATAGGAAGTTCAAAGAAAATGATTGATGCAGTAAAAGATGATTTGAAACAATATTTTGAAATGATAGATTTAGGACTTCTTCACTATTATCTTAGTTTGGAAGTAACTCAGAAGAAGCATCATATCAGAGTTACACAAAATAAGTATGCCAAGACATTAGTCAAAAAATATCGGATGACTAACTGTAAGTCTAAAGCAACTCCAATGGAGCAAGGACTTAAGTTATCACGATATGATGAATCACCGAAGGTAGATGGTACTCTCTATCGCAAACTGATTGGGAGTCTCATATATCTCATAAATACTAGGCCCGATCTCAGTTTTATTGTGGGTTATCTTTCACGGTTCATGCAGGAACCCAAGGTAAGTCATTAGAAAGTAGTAAAAAGAGTTTTACATTATGTTCGTGGTACAATAGAATTTGGCTTGGAATATAAAAAGAATAACAAGTTCTATCTACAAGGATACATAGACTCTAACTATGCTGGATCCATTGATGATCGAAAGTCAAATTATGGATACATCTTTCATCTTGGGTTTGGTCCTGTCTCTTGGCATAGCAAAAAGGAACAGGTGGTTGCTATTTCTTCTACAGAGACAGAATATCGCATAGCTAGTGGAACATTCTGCGAGATAATATGGTTACATCGCATTCTTACAAATATGGGTCTTCCAAAGAATCTTCCACTTAATTTGTTTTGCAACAATCAAGGTGTTTTGAATCTTGTCAAGAATCCAATCTTCCATGATCGCACCAAACACATTGACACTCGCTATCATTTTATTCGTGATGAAGTTCCAAAGTACAATATTCAAATTCACTACATTCCCACTAATGCGCAAGTTGCAGATATTTTCACCAAGGCACTTGCATGTGTCAAATTTGAATTGTTTTGCAATACCCTTGGTATTTGCCAATAATGTAATAAGGGGGGATGTTAGCATAATATTTTGCATAGGTTATATTACATCATGTGGCATATATTAAAATAGCACTCTCATAAGCGCTCTCTAGTTCATGAGGTGGTTAGCCAACCAGTTGAGGTGGTTTGAGGTGGTTCAACCAATCGAACCACTTTATAATCTTGTATATAACCCACACATGAATCAATGAGCAATGCTTTGGATTATTCTCTTCTTGAACGCTATCTAAATTCTATAGTATTAAATTCACAACTATAATAAATTTTATACAATTATTTTTTATAATATTTTTTCTTACATATGTGAAGAATCAAAATCACATAAATGTAAGGTAAACTATTACACAAATATTTCTGATTTCAATAATGGTGGAAACATTATTATAAAAAAACTTAGACCCGCTTTTAATAATTACCTTGTAATTATCATATATTTTGCAATTATCCAAGTTGTGGAGGGAGTTTGATTCATTGCACACATAAAATAGTATTATAAAGAAAAAAGTAAAAAAACTTACCACTTAATTTTATATAAAAATATAAATCTTTCTTTTTGATAAGTTGGAAGAAGGGGTTTTGAAAGGGTCTTTGAGCTTTTTACATCACAACCACAAAGAAACCGAAGCACAAGACAAAGCCAGTTTGAGAATCATTGAAGTTCAACCTTAGAAAAAAATATTGGATGAAGAACTCAAGATAAATAAAAGAGAAGACAACTACGTAATAGATAAGAACTAAAAAAACCAACAAGGACAACAAGGTCACAACACAAACCCGCTAAACATAATTATTTCCGGTCATCCCAGTTTGTTTTAAAGGAGGACCTTCACAAAATAAAATAAAAATTCATGAAACAATAGGAACAAGAACAAGAACTAGCAGATGGAAGAGACAAACTCTTTGCTTCGAGAGGCCATTAAGACCTCTTATATTTCATGAAACAATTTTCATTTGCAGAGTTTGGGATGGGGCTTCTTCCCCTCCAAAGGAATTTGTAGTCTCCAAGAAAGATTTGTCTAAGTTTCTAAAGCCTAACCTTAGGGTGGTTTGAACACGGATAGTTCTCTTCCTATGTTAGTTTTCTTAGTTTTATTGCTAATAAAAACTTGTGAATTCGTCGCTCCATTTGGCTTTGGGACTCTGTTCATATTGAATCTGCATTTTGGTGTTTGCAATTGTGTTGGACACTTTTTGTGTTGTGACAAGTTTGCGACGAGCTATCAATTGTTCGCTATGGTCAAATCTAGACTGCCATAGTCAAAAACGGCACCTAAGCGCGATGGGACGATTCTCAGAGAGACGGACGGCTAGACAGGCGACTGGTGGTCGACGCAATCTACGGGGCGAAGGACCGACGGACGAACTACGTGACGTGGACACCTACGCAAAGTCGGACAGTTAAGACCTACTGGTGGAGGGAAAACTCGAATGGGCTGACAGCAAAGACAGACAGTTGGACTAGTAGTGAGCGGGTGACGCGACGGTTCTATCGATGATTGAATGAGATCGTGAACTGTTTATGAAGTGGACGCAAGGCGGAGGGTTTGACCACCGTCTGCTGGGTCAATAACACTAACCAGCGGTTTTCATTTTAAACCGTTTCACTAGCCACAACATCCCAAATGTGGGATAATTCCTCCCACGAACATTTTGAAAAAGGATGCTGAACTGACCTTGTTGCAATTGTCCCACCGTGATGTGATTACCGCGCTCGAAGGTCGTTAGTTGGTCGAGAAAAATTGCTGACGTCGCCGCTTCATTTCTTGAGGACGACGACAGACATTGCAGCCCCTGTCATCGTATGTCAGCAAGCGAGGGATGTGTCTTCTCGTGTGAATCGTCGCACAGCTGGATTGCAGGAGTAACCTGTTGCTCCATGTGAATTAAAAACCCATACGCATAATGAGGACGCATAGCTCTTTGCTACACGAAGCCTAAGGTTTGCCCGCACGATTCGCCCGAGCAGCCTACAGTTGACTGCGCGCTTCCTTACGGGTGAAACACTTGGCCACTCAAGCAAGTGAATACTTGCTGACTTCGGCCGCACCCAACAGGGCTGATTTTAGCACACACCTTACCTTGATAAGGTGAAATGAGTCTTAATTTAAATTTCATTTTATTTTATTAAATTAAATTACACATACCCATAATTTAATTTAATTAAAATTATATTAAATTGTTTACTCAATTTAATTAAAAATCGCATTAATTTTTAGTCTTGCAATTTAGTCAAAAGCATTATAAAAAGCCTTAGAGGCTCAAATTTTTTGCAAAGTTTTGTATCCTTTTATCATTTCCCAAGCATTAGGAAAAGTTTTTTTGTAAATTGTTTAAGAGGTAACAAATTGTAAGCCGTTTCGTGGCTTATTGTGTTTGGAACTTATAGCATTGTTGTAATTGCTTTGTGAGGCAAATGTTGTAAATCTTTCAACAGAGTTTTTGTAGTCTCCTGGTTTACGCCAGAGGTCAGATGGTTGCTAATTTGATGAAACAAGTGGCCACCATAGCTGAAGTTGTCAGTCTCTTGGCTGACAAGGTTCAAAACATGATTGGGCCTAGTCCACCTAGTCTACCTCATGAACCTCGACCTCAAATCAAATGTGAGGTTAAAATTTATAATGGCTCTCAAGATCCAAATATTCTCAATAGATGGATTCTCGACATGGATACATGGGGTGACTACAACAAAATAAAAAAAGATGACCAAGTTGCTTTTGCCAAATTGAAACTTTTTGGTATTGCTAAAGTTTTGGTATAGGATCATCAAAGCACTCAGGATCCCATAGACACTTGGGATGATTTGGTCCAAGAATTGAAGGATACATTCTATCCTTCCAATTTTGTTGAGGATTTGGATTTCCAATGGCTTCGTCTGAGGCAAGGACACAACATGAGTGTTCAAGATTACATTGGAAAGTTCAACAAATTGAGGATTCTCAATAGCATCCTCGATCCCACTCCTAAACTTATCAATAAGTTTAAGAGTGGTTTGCAAGATCAACTCTTTCGAGAGTTGAAATATGCACCTTGTGCCACTTTGAATGAGGTATATAATAAGGCACAACTGGAGGAAGAGAAAATTGCTATGAAGTCAGGGGCCTCATCCAAGGCACCCAAACTAGGACCACCACAACAGCAGCAGTCCGACAAAGCTTCAACAACTTCTTCTTCTTCTTCTTCTTCTTCTCCTTCTCCTTCTTCTTCTTCCTCTTCTTATAATGGAAAAAAATTATGTAATCATTGTAAGAAACGAGGACACAATGAAGTTGAGTGCTTCAGAAAGAAGAGAAATTTGCTTGCACAACCTCAACAGGAGGCACCACAATATGGGTCCATTGATTGTGTAGGAGAAGATATGGTGTATCTAGAACTTCAAGGGAAACTAAACCAAGTGACCCTCTTGCATCGACAAAAACATAGAGAGAGTTTGTTCCTCACAAGAGCTCATCTTCTTCCCAACTTTTTTGTGAGTTGCATCTTCGACAATGGCTCCATGGCCAACCTCATTTCTCAAGATGTGGTTGATCGCCTCAAATTGCTAGTTGAACCCCATCCTTCTCCCTATTCACTTGGTTGGAAGGATGAGGGAACTACTTCAACAATCACAAAACATTGTACTTTATCATTTGCCCTTGGTCCACACTATGTGGATCGAGTCACCTTTGATGTGACTCCCATGGACTTGTGTGGAATGATTCTCGATCAACCTTATCAATATGATAAGCGAGCTTCATATGATGCTTATCATAAAATCTATTCTTTGCATCATCAGAGTAAGAGTTTTCTTATACGTAATATTCCACATACAGAATTGTTGGGGTCTTCCCCAAGGATTTATTTAGTCTCATGGCCAAAGGACCTTCGTCCTTCTGTTCCTAAGGATACATCCCTCCTCCAGCATCAGTGCCTCCTCCTGTTGCTCATCCTGCTTCTCCTGTTGTTCCACGAGTACTGCAATGACCTCTTTCGATGGTATTTTCTCAGGTTTCAGATGTTTAGCAACCTTCGCAGGTCCAATAGCAGGTCCTTACTCCTTGTCATTGCCTTTCATTTGGCAAGGGAGTTCTCTCCACATTGTATCTCTACATTGACATCACGTGGCTTCCAGGATGTTCTTCCACCCGATTATGAGCCTTCATTGCAGCATTTGGTGAGTTCAGATTCCACTCCTATTGTAAAAGCATTGGAGTCCAATGCTTCTTAAGTGGGGAGGTATGATGAGGGTATATTTTTGGTTACTACCTAGGTATAGGATAGTTCTCTTCCTAGGTTAGTTTTCTTAGTTTTATTGCTAATAAACTCGTTGTGAGCCCTATTGACTCACGTAACACTTAGGTGGCTATTTTGTTAGTCATTAGTATTTGTTAGCTATTAGATAGGGATTGTTAGCCTCTTTCTGTTGGCATCTTCCACCCTATTCTTACTCGAATGCGCTTTGGTCTATCTTGCACGATTTGGGGGTTATTGTTGTATTTTTGGGTACTAAGGACCTATTTAAACCTTAGCATTTGCAATATTTATTCAGCTTGATTTTTATCTAATCTTGCCTCTTCGGTTTCTTTTTTCCTATTTTCCTATTGGATGGTCTTCCCACTTTACGCTCCACCCCTACATCAAGATTACTTTTTTTTTTTTTTGCCCTAACTTGAGAAAACACCTGATTTGTTGATAGCTCTTTAAGAGCTTCTAACGAATCTAATTTTGAATTCTTAAGAGGAAAAACAAAATAGGTACTAGCTGAGCATATATTTACATGGGCCTTAAGTGTGGACACCGCATCTTCTACCCAAGAAACTGTAGCCACATGGCTGAGAACTAGATATTTCTGCACTTCTAAAATTAAAACATCTTGGTCTCCTATTTGTATCTGCACCTCAGATTCCAGTAGATGCTTTGCTTCCAGAAAGGTTGCAAGCTCAGCCTGAAAAGCTTTATAGGATTTAAGAGGACTCTAACCTAGGATTAAGCTTCGTACCAATTTTTTTTTTATTCAAAACCAACCACATGATCCCTAGCCTTCTTCTGTTGCCAAACTTTTTTATTAAAAGAAGTTCAAAAAAATGACCTAAATCTAAAAATAAATTATAATCGACAATTTTTTTAATAAAAAATAAACTATATGAGTATTATGATCCTCCTTACAAAAAAAATCTTAAAAGATAAAAGATAAACCGCGAATCTCTAATAAAAGTAAAGTCTTGCACACACAATATTTAAAAAAAAATAGTTTATCTGAATATCTATATAAAATACCTGTTCATTGTTTTTTAAAACTATTTCAGTTTCAGTGACATAGGGAAATTTCCTTCCACTTTAATACTTGCTTCTAATGCTACCAAGCCTACACAGGATATATTTAAACCTTGGCATATTCCTACCACATTCTGTTATGCCTTCCACATAATTATCGTTGGAGCCAAGGTCTATGTCTCACCAGTTTGCAGATTGTGTCCTATTCTGGCCCCTAGTACCAACTCTGTACTTCCCAAGGGCAAATATTTTTGCTATAAAGACAATGGAAGATTATGCTTTTTTCCCAACAACAGAAAGAAAGAAAATAATTGTGTTTCTCATACAATGAAGAAACTGTTCAAGAAGTTGTACAGGGGCACATCTTCTTCCAAGCCTCTGGAGTTTCATAAATTAAAGGAGCATAAACCTGAACTTCAGGAAAATGGAATTATCAGCAATAGCAACAATGGTTTTGATGTTCCAGCAGGATTCTTGCCTGTCTATGTTGGGGAAGGAGGGACCATAGAGAGGTTTGTTATAGAGGCCCATTACTTGAACCACCCTCTTTTTGTTGAATTGTTGCAGATCATTGGGCAGGAATATGGTTATCACCATCAAGGAGGCCTCAAGATTCCCTGTGGTGTTAGGGTGTTTAAGAGAATTTTGGAGGTGATTGATGATGAGGGAGATAGAGAACCCCAGAGAAAGAAGAGAATCACCAAGCACTGTGAATGTCCTTCTAAATACTATGCTCTTCTTTTTTGTTCTCATTCTTGCGTAGCCATCAAAATGTAGTATTAATGGAACAAAGTAGTTTTTAATATAAACTAAGTAATAAGTTATAAATTAATTTATTATGATTGTAAACAGTGGTGTGGGCAACCAAATATTAATGTAAAATAAATTCCATCTTAAATATATGTCGCTAAAAATTAAAACAACAATTTCTTATAAAAAATTGGAGCACACCAAATATTAATGTGAAAATAAATTCCACCGTAAATATATATGTCACTTTAAAAAGTTGAAACAAAATTTTAATATAAAATTTTGAGCTTGTCTGTACGTATTTATTCCATGGAGTGGTAACTGAGGGCGTTTAGAGTCAAAATATTCACAGTTCCTTGGAAGTTCTCTGTGCATATGAGTAAAACTACTTGTGTGAGGTGTTCGACCTCGGATTAAATAGACATTATTGCATATCTGATGGAGGTTATGTCGAATAATTCTGATGTTAGAAGGGTTTTAGGGTACTTTCCTCTTACTAGGAAATAATTCTATCGATGAAAAATTGTTAAAGTTTATGTAATCTGTATTTTTTCTGTTGGCCAATCACAGACCATTGACAGGAAAGAGATCATATGGTTTTACGTTGCTTTCTTTTGATAAATTGCCTCTGTTTTTATTTTTTCTAAATGAGGTTTTATTTCTACTAATGATTAATGGTTAATTGAAAACAAATATGCATTTAATAAAAACTCAAAAATAAGATTATGATCGTACCCGGAAGGACATGAAGAGCAAGTGTTAACAAGAGCTGGTGGAAGCAGGGCTGGAATAAAAAATCAAATTACCTGTACACAAGAATTTTACCACGGTTATTTATTGATTTTTAAGTTACGTTTTAAATTTTATTTGCTTTTTAATTTTTATTTTTGCTAGCAAGCACCTAGTCGTATGAAAGTTTTTGTAGAATATTTTGGAGACTGAAAATTCAGGGTTATGAATTTTTTTGGAATTTATGGACTTTTTCCTTGAAGAAATATAATCAGAAATTAAATTTACATTATCTTATAAATAAGATTCAACAATTTTTATTAAAAGGACGGTGAAATATCAGTTAAAAAGATATAACACCTTCTATCAAATAAATTGGTGAATGACTAAAGAAGAGTTTTTATAAAGCATCATATGAGCTTTCTGGGCTTTCTATAAGGACAAACTTGGGCTTCCAAGAAAATAGCTATTGTAAATTTTGGAATAGATTGACTTGGTGTAGTAAGTGAGATTTCCCAAATTTGATGTTTGCTTTTGGGTTTATGGAGTAAAAGTTACCTTTTAAACTTTGCCCTTATTTACCAAGCATATTGACACTAAAAATTGATGTCTCAAAACATCAATATGTGCAATGGGAATTCTTAGAAACCAAAACTTGATAGCAGTAAATTACAAAATGAAATCAATGATGAGATTGTAACTATGCTTAAAAAAATAATAATATATAATAATCATATATTAAATATACAAATAATATTCACAGATATTAAATATTCTTATTCAACTTACAAGGAGACACTTTCTTGTCTACACAATACACTTCATATCAAATATTAAATATTCTTATTCAACTTACAAGGAGACACTTTCTTGTCTATACAATACACTTCATATCACTAGTAGGGATCTTCATCATAAGGGTTCCAATTTGAGAAGGCACTATATGGATCCCTACTCACCTGACCCCGAAATACCAATAATACCAAAGCTTACATTCACAATCCTCTAATGAATTCATTTGAAAGACCTCAGCCTAAAAGGACCTAAAAAAGTCATTCATAAACACAATATAAATTAATGCAACACCCTCGCAAATACCCATTTGCGAAAATGATAATAATTTTCTAACCCAAAAGTGTGTTTGACTATATTATGAATGAACCATAATGCACTATAGATGAACCATTTCAAAGCTATTTAACTAAATAAAAGGATAAATAAAAAATAAAATGAAAAGAAACCTTAGAAAACAAAGAAAAACAATGTGAAAAAGAACCTCAAAAGCCCATATGCATAAGTTATTGGAATTTCATAGTCTCTAGACTTTGAGTCTACAAAAGCTCATTGTTTCCTATTAAACTTTGAAAATAAGTTGTTAAAAACTTTAAAAAATATTGAGAAGTTGTTGTAATATGAGGTCACAATGTACTATGGATGATCCATTTCACAGCCATATAATCAATTAAAAAGAAAAGAAAAAATGTATTTGACTATATTATATTATGAATGAACCATAATATACTATGGATGAACTATGTCAAAGCTATATAACTAATTAAAAAGAAAAATAAAAAATAAAATGAAAAAAATCCTTGGAAAACAAAGAAAAAAATATGAAAAAGAATTTCAAAAGCCCATATGCATAAGTTATTGGAATTTGATAGTCTTTGGACTTTGAATCTACAAAAGCCTATTGTTTCCTATTAAACTTTGAAAATAAGTTGTTAAAAATCATTAACTTTTAAAAAATACTGAGAAGTTGTTGTAATATGAGGTCACAATGTAACCATTTCAAAGCCATATAATTAATTAAAAAGAAAAATAAAAATAAAAAATTAAAAAAAAATGGAAAAAAAATAATAATTAGATAGATAGATATTAAAATGGAAAAGAATTTCAATCATGGAGTAAATATTAGAGAACAAAGAAAGATAATGTCAAAATAAAATATTAAGTAAAATTAAAATAAGTATAACATCAAAAGCTATTTTTATGTATATGGTTACTCCATATTTAATGTATATTTATATATATAAATACTATATACATGTACAAGTAAAATCTATGGAGTAAGTAGTAGAGAACAAAGAAAGGTAGTGTCAAAATAAAATATTAAGTAAAATTAAAACAAATGTAACATCAAAATCTATTTTTATGTATATGGTATTTATAAATATAAATATGTACAAGTAAAATCTAAAAATCTTTGATCGACTGTAATTTACAGTTTCAAACAAATTCCAAGGGCAGGTTACCTTTTTCTTTATAAATGGTAGCACATGGAAGGTCAGCTCATGTTTTTTCTTCGACGCTGCCTTTTGCAATTAAGAGTACAATTGCTACATTCATATGTGGACAATGTAAGAAAGCCATCCACGTCAATTTTCCATTCATTACCCGATTGACCATTACCTTTTTTTTCCATTCATTACCCGATTGACCATAACCTTTTTGGGTGCAATAAAGGTTTGACGAAACTCAGTGGCACTTTAGTACGTTCCAAACCCGGAATCGTTGAAACATCCCATTCACAATTTAATGTTAATGCACTAATCAACTAACCCCTACACATTTCAGCAATGTTTCCACGGGCAGGGAGGTCCACCGACAAACATTAAACAGCACCCAATTGGTCTATAATTTAATGAAACATCCCATTCACAATCTAATTTAGATGGACGAATCAACTAACCCGTAGACATTTCAGCAATGCTCCGACGGGCAAGGGGGTCCACCTACAGCACCCAATTGATCTCTAATTGCAAAATTGATTATATATGGAAACTACAAATATTCAATTTTTCTTTTTTTAGTTGTTCTGAAAAATTGATACGTCCAAAGCAGTTCAACTCCTTCTGGCATTTTGTTTATAACATAATTTGTCTTATATATGATGATATATTCTATCCACTAATATACAACAATATCTTTGAAATGATATGGATACGTCCCAATGCAATTCAGTTCCTTTTTGCATTTTGTTTCTAACATAATTTGTATTATGAAGAGATATTCTACCCAAGATGTATAAGAGGTTGATCTGCATTTTGTTTCTAACATAATTTGTATTATGATGAGATATTCTACCCAAGATTATGTATAAGAGGTTGATATGAAATTTACACGAATCCAAATCGAAATGAAATCAATATCTTTAAAAAGTAAGGTCATCTTTGGGGAAATTTTTTACCTATTAAATCACCTTATAACTTCATAAAAACATCACCATTAGATCAAGCTCAAACAGATATTTCGAAATAGTACAAATATACCTATGTTTGGACATATATTGTGACTAATTGACCCAAAGAAAAAATTGGTACCAAAAATTTCAAGCAAATGGGCTGACGTCGAGGGTCCTTATATTCACCAATTTTCAATTTTGGAAATCCTAATATTTGCCCAATTTGCAAATATGTGTCATTGTGCATAACCCTGATTCTACCCACCGATATACAACGATATTTTTTAAATGATTTTTAGGTTTTTTTTTTTTAATTAAGGAAAAAGAGTAGGATGGTGAAATTGCAAATTTATAAGTTTGTTATTAGAGAAAAAGTTTGGATGGAGATTATTAGAGATCAAGAAAAGAATTGGAAAAAAATATTACTACAAAATATAAGAGTTTTCTTGATGCAATGAAATTATTTAAGAAAAGAACCCTATCCAAAGGATTGTGAACATGAAATTTCATATCAAATGATATGCAATTAATAAAGAAACATATTATATGGTCATTCAATGTGGAGAATTATACAAGTTTTTGGTGTGATGCTTGGTTGAAACCTTATCGTCTTATCTCTCACTCAAAATGGCCACAATTGACTCAAGCATGCCTAGCTAGCAAAGGTCTAAAGATCAAAGTGTAGCAAGGATCAACACATAAAACAAGAAAAAAGAGGAGAAAATTTTCAACAATGGAGAGTATGAAAAATCACATATCTCCTTTTGTGTTATGGAATTATATATTGAGAAAAATGAGATTAGGGTTAAGGTTCTCAAATCCATATTACATGAAATTCAAATGAACATGAAATGAAATTATACATTAAAATAACTTATTCTAATGAGGTCTTATTAAAGCCTCATAATAATTAATTATGAACCTAACTAATAAGCATGACCTTGTAGCATTAACATATCTTCAATGCCCCCCTTAATGGTAGAAGGTCATTTTATTTCAACAGATGAGTGGCTTGGGTGGCTCTTTTTGTAGTCGATTAGCTAGTTATCCATGAAGTGCGGCTCTAATCCATTGGGTCTCCATATACCGTTTGGTCATCCCTCATGCCCTTTTGAGTTTTCACAGGTTTCAATTTTCCAAAACTAGTAAAACACTTATCCTTTCGCACCCACAAGGGATTTTCATGAATGGGATAGAGCAAAGATCAACCAATACTTTCGGCCCACATGAAGGTGGTTTTACGAAAAAGTATTAGCCTTGTTGATCCTATTGCATCTCCATTGTTAGGGGGAGATGGAGGCTTTCAAGCCTATATGTTGTTTGAACTATTCAAACTTCACCCTCTAGAGTGGCTTGGTGAAGATGTTGGCAATCTGATCTATTGTTGGATAGTAGTGCATTTGTATTGTGCCATATTGAACAAGTTCTTGGATCTTGTGGACTTTTGTATTGATGTGTTTGGTTCTGTTGTGAAACACAAGATTCTTTGCCATGTGGATTGTTGATTGATTGTCCATATATAGTCTTGTACGACCTTTTCAAGTGATATCGAGAGTATGTAACAAATTTCTCAACCATACCACTTCTTTACTTGTCTCAGCTACAACAATATATTCAACTTATGTTGAAGAATTTGCTACAGTATTTTATCGCTTTGATCTCCATGAAATTGGTGTTGAGCCAAGAAATTTCAAGTACCTAGATGTAGATCTCCTAGTATATTTATCTCTTGCAAAGTCTGAGTTTGTGTATGCAATGAGTTTGAAATCTATATTCTTTTTATACATCAGTTGTCTTCAGGTACCTCAACACTCTTGTTATCACTTGCTAGTGACTCTCCTTTGTCTTGGTCATGTACCTTATCAAAATCCCCACTGCATAAGTGATATCAAATCTTGTGTTAGTAACATAGATGAGACTACCAACTAGCCTTCTATAGAGTGTTGCATCTGCATCTTGTATGGCATCGTCTAGGATGAGTTTCAGATTTGATTCCATTGATGTTGTCATAGGGCATGCATATTTGAGTTTAAACTTCTATAGAATATCGTTGATGTATTTATCTTGGATCAAGAATATTTTACCATTTTATTGAGTTACTTTTATGCCCAAATGAAATTTCATCAATCTTAGATCAGATATCAAAAGTCTTTGCAAGGTCCTTTTTCATTGTGTTGATGATGTATTCACTATTATCTATTAAAATTATGTCATCCATAAAGACTATGAGGTGTGCAAATTTATCTTTGTTGTGCTTGATGAATAGTGTTGCATCAATGTCTTGGTAATCACACACTTCAAATTCAAGTTGCTTCATATGATATAACAACCTGCTAAACCAAGCATGAGGGGCTTGATTCAATCCATATAAAGACTTTCTAAGTCTACATACCTTGTTCTCCTATATTGCAATCTCAAAACATTCTAGTTGTGCCATGTACATTTCTTCTTCCAATTTGCTATTCAAGAAAGCAGTATTTACATCTAATTGATGAATCTTCCAACCTTGATGTGCAACTAAGGTTACAAGAGTCTTGATTGTGCATCAATTTGTGGTAGGTACAAATACCTTAGTATAGTCAATACCTTTCTTTTACGTGTAGCCCTTAGCCACTAATATCACCTTGTATTTTTCAAGGGCACCATTTGATTTATACTTGTTTTTGTACACCCATTTGTTTCAAACTACCTTTATTCCAAGTGGTAGATTGACTAACTCCTAAGTACCATTTTTGATCAAATATCCATACTCTTGGTTCATTGAATATCTCAAATTTGTGTGTTTTATAACTTCTTGGTGTGTGAGGGGTTTATTATTCAGAGCAATATGCAGTTCTATAGGTTCCAGTTCAAAAAGTAATGATCCACACACTCTTGCTATGAGGGTACCTCTTATTCCTATTTTGCTCGCTTCATCTAGTTTGATGTCCTTTAAGAGTTGGCAAGCTTCATGAATTCCTCGAGTGGGGAGTAGTGTGGATGTCTCACCTACCTCAAATATTTTGTCATGATCCTAGAATGGATCATTAGGTACAAAGGATGTTGAAAAATATGGATGTGAAATAATACTTTTACTATGATCAAAATTACTATGTGAAGGGACATAAGGTGTAGAAGATACATACATATGCTTAGTATCATAGTTTGGTTCCTTTGGACTTGTGGGTTGATTTATAGATTCCAAAGTTTTGAGTAACTTTTAAATGTCTCCCCCCTAAAGGTTGGAATCTAAAAATCATATATGTTAGCATATTTTAATTTAGACTAAAGATTATGTCCCATGGTATCCAATGTAACTAGTTTTTCAATTTTTACAAACACAACATCAAGTATCATAATCACTTTTTTGTGTGAAGGAATGAATACCTTGTATTCCTTCTGATACACAGGGTATCTAACAAATATACCTTTAATAGCTTGAGCTTCAAGTTTTTTTATATGCTCTAGAATAATATGAGCATAATATATGGAAATCAATATTTTGAAGTGGTTGACGGTGGGGGGCATCCAGTCCATTTTTCATGAGGTGACGGGCTAGGTTTTGAGGGACTCACTATGTTGAGTACATGAATAGTGGTCTAGGTGGCTTCGGTATAAAGATATGGAGGTACATTTTTGTAGAAAATAAGGGCATGAGCCATATTCATAATTATCTTGTTCATGCACTTGATAACGTTGTTTTGTTAAGGTGTGCCTGGTATTGTCAATTGATGTTTAATCCCATGTCAGGACAAGTACTATGTGATTTTATTTGGGGCTTACTCGTCGCCATTGTCATTCTTGAAGGTCTTGATTCTACAACCGAATTTTCATTCTACACGATCCTTGAATGCTTTGAAGAATTCAAAAGCTTTAGACTTCTTCAAAAATTCGATCCATAGATTTTTTGAGAAGTCATCGATGAAGGTGATATAATACAATTTGTCTTTTAATGAGTGAACTAGCTCTAGTTTTTGTGTGTACTTCCATCAAATCTTTGGAAAAGGTTGTTAAGAGGATTTGACAATGATGCATGCTTCACATTTGATGGGTTTGGAAGAAAAGTGTGGTAGTCCCTTGATGGTGGACTCCATTTGTCTCAATCGATCAAGTTTGACATGATCCATGCGAGCATGCCATAATGCATCAATAGAAAGTTTCTTGGAATTCAGGGTGGCATTAAGTGCCATGTCAGCTTTGGCAATGTGAAATTTAGAAGCAAGATGTCTAGCAAGTCTGATGAGTTTTCCATCTAAGGAACCAGTCATGACCACTATTTTGGAGGGTGTTTCAATGACTCAAAGAGTTTTATCTTTGGCAGTGACACTTAGATCAAATCCACGACAAAGAAGTGTGGATAGTGAAAAACATTTTGCTTAAAAATAGAGATGTAGAGAATATTAAGTAGCTAAAAATAAGGTAATCCAAGAAGTTTCAATCGAATAGTTTTAGCTCCTTCAATTGGTTGAGAGGATTTATTAGCCATGTGAACTACACCAAGTACTTTTGAGTTGAATTCTTTAAAGAAGTCCTTGTTGGAAGTCATGTGTTGGGTGGCTTTAGTATCCATGATCCATGAACTACTAGTGGAGGCTACACTATGGGCAACTCCAATGGGTTACGATGTGGGATGAGAAATGTCATAGCCAACATATCTTGAATGTGCCTCAATGAATGTTTTGGGATGGTCAACAAATGGTGATATAGGTGTTTGTGTGTTGATGATATGGGTATGCACAAATTGAGCACTTTAGAAGACATTTGGATTAGAGTCATCTTCATTTACATTATGTGCACTATGCTTTTAATACTGCTTGATATTGTGTGTGGTAGTTCGATAATTAGTGGTATAGTGCCCTTTTTTGTTACAATGTTTACACATGACATTTGAGTTGCTAGTTCCTTTAGAGGTACTAGGCTATTTTATTTGTCCTTAATTGTGTTGTCCTTTGTATTTGCCTCAACCATGACTTTTGTTCCCTTGATTGTTTAAAAAAATTACATCTTCATCCACCTAAAATGTTGAGTCACCAGGATCAAAATTGGTGAAGTTTATGTCAAAGGTTTTGTCAAATTCAATGAAATTTTTTGCTAAGGCTTCAAAGTTGAGAGTTTTTAAGGTTCCACTAGTTGATAAACTGGCAAGCAAGTTCTTACAGTTTGGAATGTGAAGACATGATTGAATGAGGAAAGTCCATATGATACATTAATTTTTTAAGTCTTTATCAATGACCTATATAATAGGGAGAAGAAGGTTGATGGTGGAATTGGAGTGTCCTTTTTGCATATTTATTTGATTCATCTTAAAGGACAAGATGAACAAATTCTAGGTTAAATTTGATTTCAAAGTTTTTCTTGAAGACTTTGAGAAATGACCATGTTGTGTCATGCTTGGCTTCATCAATCAAATTATGTAGGTGATATTTTGTGACAAGTAGGATGCCGACATGAATTCAATCATCATCTATCTACCATTTTTCCAAGGCAGCAACATCTATGGATGGTGTGGGATTTGCATCTAGATGGTTGCACCATAGGTTCTCAAATTTTGTAGTTGTCCTAAGTCTTGTGAACCATTGATCCTAATTATCCTTTCTTTTGAGGGTAGATCCAACATTTTGTTTGAAGTTGGAAATCATTGTGATATATGACACTACAAAAACCTAAGAAGAGTTGAATTTAGAAAGGTAACAAAGAAGATATGAATTTATAAAGGTGATAAAAATACTAAATTTTTATGCTATGCTAAAACATATTTGTCGTTTTGTCAAATA
Organism: Wollemia nobilis; assembly: GCA_028583015.1. Lineage (NCBI taxonomy): Eukaryota > Viridiplantae > Streptophyta > Pinopsida > Araucariales > Araucariaceae > Wollemia > Wollemia nobilis. Next base: position 2,231,050 of record JAQPPZ010015413.1, read on the forward strand.
AAAAATATTTCAACTATGAATTAAAGAAGCATTAAGGAAGAGGAAGATGCCAAGATAGAAGCAATAAATTATCTAAAGGATATTCTATCACAAGCTTGTTATCACATGGAGGCTTAAGGTAAGTTTTTGCATAATATTGTATACAAGAAAAAAATGAAAGTATGATAAAAAAGATCCTAATGAGGCACTTGGTTGGAATGGATTTTCTTCATTTTTATTTCCTAAATATTTAGCTAAATTGGGGAGTAATAATTATTGTATAAGAGACATACATTCTCCTTCGTCCATGAAAAAACAAGTTAAAGTTATAAAATTTGTTATGAACAAATTATGGTAGGGTTTGTTAAAGTTATTCATATGATGATCTTAAAAAAATATTTTGATCAAGTTGGTGTGAATGCATTAGATATTGTTATAACATTATAAAATATTATGTTTTAAATAATGGATCTATTGTTTGATGCTTTGAATCATCCTATAAACTCCATTTCGATGACCCACTATCTCAGCTTTTTATTTTTTTTGGTCAAGACATTGGGAATAGCTCTTTCAAAGGAAAGTTGGAAAGCAAAATCAAAGCTATTTAGGTTTTGATAAACAATCCCTTTAAATATCCTCTTTAATTTGTTGATAACATTATTCTTTAAAATCATCTCTAGGTCAATGAAACCATAACATTTAAATCAATATTATAATATTATAAAAAACTATTAAAAAAATAATTAATTCAATAAAATTTTAGATAACTTTTTTAACACTACATTTAATTTATTTTTTATTAAAAAATAAGAGAAGTTTCAATAATTTACACAATTTAAAATTGTTATAAATATTTCAAATTTAAAATTAAAACAATAAATTTTATAAATATTTTAAATTTAAAATTAGGAACTACCATAACTCCACTTAAAAAATAATTTTTATAATGTAAATCTTATTAAACTTCTATCACTGATAAGAATATAAAAACATAAAAGTAAACAACTTTAAAAAATATATATATATATATATATATAACACTTTAAATCAATGTTAAAAGGAATATCCCACAACATAGTTTCAAGATCCATGTCACTCCGAAGTTCTCAAGAGGTTTGCGCATGCTTTAGTGTTTATCTTTTTGAACAAGAAGAGCATAGTTTCAAGATCCATATTACTTCGAAGTTCTCAAGAGGTTTGCGCATGCTTTTTTTTTTATTAACAAGAAGACAAATTGATGACTTAAATTTACTTCCTTACAACAACAGCGAAAACATATAATTAAATAATATTAATTTTTTTTTTTTTAATTTGTTTTTTAATTTAAATTAGTTTAACTTTATAGTATAATGTAATACCATTCAATCTATTTTAATTTTATACAATCAATTAAAATAAATAAATTAAATAGTAAAAAAATATATAAAGATACTCATGTATTGTAGGTGAGTTGAAGAGGGTAAGGTGATCCTCAAAGGAGGTTTTTGGTTCAAATCTTCACTCTACCAAATGTACATTGGGTACCCAAAATTTAGTTGATTATGCTGGTGCAGTCAGGGCATGACTTTCGGGTGATTTTGATGGTGTAAAACCACTAATTAGGGTTTCTCAGACTAAAGTGACCTCGCAAAGGTTTTTTTGTTAAATTTAAAAAAATATATAAAAGCATGATGCTCGTCATACTAATTTCTTATAAAAATAATAAATTATTTTTATTACTGTATGTTATTATTAAATAAATCTAGTCTTTAATAAAAAACTTAAATCTTTAAAATAATAGACTCAAGGACTCGATAATGGAAGGAGCGATGGTGGAGACGGAAGGCAACGATGGGGACGACGAGATCCAAAATGCAGAAGCGACGTAGGGAGGATTAGGTACATGTAAGAGTGGTGCCATCGAAGAAGAAGCGGGATCCTGAGAGACACCCCACATGGGTCCTCCGGACAAGGAGCCTCCTGAAAAAGGGTCCACTGAGAATCTGTTGGAACAAAATCTGCCTTCGGTTAATAGTGTTGCGCCTTAGACTTTGCCAACATTGAATAGACAGATCTTGCTTGAGATCATCTGTCTAGTCTCCAGAGAAGGCTGGTTCCTTTGAGTTTTTTAGAGAAAAGGGGAACAAGAGATAAGGGAAATATAGCCTAAGCTAGAACTTTTATATGGTGCAGATTAGACAACAACAAAGACAGATTTACTTACTTCTATCCAAAGCATTTAAACACATTTCCATGCAGAAATTATATAATTTCAGATATGATTTCTAATATTTCGTTTAACATGCGTATATATTAGATTCTTATTCCAGACAATATGATTTATGTATTGCGAAAGTTCAGATATAAGAACAAACTCAATTTACAATTCAATATTGTAAGCAGAAATAAAGAACATTAATACATACACTTGCACGATATGAACCAGAAGCCAATGGGAGATGTGATTTTATTGCTTGTATTCGAAGTACATGCATTCAGTCTTGTAAACGTCCAAGAGCCGACCCTTTTTTGGAGTCGCTCACCCCTATATATACCCTAAAAGAGTATCTTTTTCTAAGTACATCTTACTATTTTACAAGCAATCATCTGCAGTTTCTAATAATACACAACAAGTCTTCTATGAATTAGATATCTTCTCTGCAGATTAGATTCTAGACGAGCTTGTCACATTTTCAATCATCGCAAGCTCTGCTCTATCCTAGATTTCCGATAATCATGTCAGAAATCACTTCTTGGTGTCGGTGCATGCCTTTGATTGCCAAAAATACATTTTATTCCTTTACAGCTGGCGTGTCACGAAATCGTGACATTCTTTCCTTGATTTGCTCTTTTGTCGCCTCCAGCCACGAAAATGAGACATGTCACGAAATCGTGACATTCTTTCCTTGCTTTGCTCTTCTACCGCTTCCAGCCGTGAAAATGAGACATGTCACGAAATCGTGACATTCTTCTCTTGCTTTGCTCTTCTGCCGCTTCCAGTCGTGAAAATGAGACATGTCACGAAATCGTGACATTCTTTCCTTGCTTTGCTTTTCTACGCTTCCAGCCATGAAAATGAGACATGTCACGAAATCGTGACATTCGTCTCTTGCTTTGCTCTTATGCCGCTTCCAGCCGCGAAAATGAGACATGTCACGAAATCGTGACATTCTTTCCTTGCTTTGCTTTTCTGCCGCTTCCAACCGCGAAAATGAGACATGTCACGAAATCGTGACATTCGTCTCTTGCTTTGCTCTTTCATTGCTTCGCACCGTGAAAATGAGACATGTCGCGAAATCGTGACATTCTTTCTTTGCTTTGCTCTTCTGCCGCTTCCAGCCATGAAAATGAGACATGTCACGAAATCGTGACATTCGTCTCTTACTTTGCTCTTTTGCCGCTTCTAGCCACGAAAATGAGACATGTCACGAAATCGTGACATTCGTCTCTTACTTTGCTCTTTTGTTGCCTCCCGTCGTGAAAATGAGACATGTCGCGAAATCGCGACATTTCTATGTCTTCAGCTTGATTCTTCTTCTTGCATCGCGAAAATGCGACATGTCACGAAATCGTGACACTTCTGCCTCTTTGTTCTCTTTTGTCGCTTTTGGCCACGAAAATGCAACATGTCGCGATATCGCGACACTTTTTCCTTCTTGCTCTTTCTCTTCTCTTTAGCCGCGAAAATGTAACATGTCACGATATCGCGACACTTTTGCCTCCTTGCTCCTTTTTGTTGCTCTTAGCCACGAAAATACATGTCGCGATATCGCGACACTTTTGCCTCCTTGCTCCCTTTTGTTGCTCTTAGCCGTGAAAATACATGTCGCGATATCGCGACACTTTTGCCTCCTTGCTCCCTTTTGTTGCTCTTAGCCACGAAAATACAACATGTCGCGATATCGCGACACTTTTGCCTCCTTGCTCCCTTTTGTTGCTCTTAGCCGCGAAAATACAACATGTCACGATATCGCGACACTTTTGCCTCCTTGCTCCCTTTTGTTGCTCTTAGCCGTGAAAATACATGTCGCGATATCGCGACACTTTTGCCTCCTTGCTCCCTTTTGTTGCTCTTAGCCACGAAAATGCAACATGTCGCGATATCGCGACACTTTTGCCTCCTTGCTCCCTTTTGTTGCTCTTAGCCATGAAAATGCAACATGTCACGATATCGCGACACTTTTGCCTCCTTGCTCTTTCTCTTTGCTTTTTCCCGCGAAAATGCAACATGTCGCGATATCGCGACACTTTTTCCTCCTTGCTCTTTCTCTTTGCTTTGGATCGTGAAAATGCAACATGTCGCGATATCGCGACACTTTTTCCTCCTTGCGGTGTTTTGCTTTTTCTTTGATCTTTAGCATATGGGCCACTTCGGTCTTCTTGGAAAATATGCAAAAAGGTGCATCAGCTATTTTTCTGTAGTTAGTCACTTTTTGACTAACATTCTTGGCGCCTTTCGGGGGATTTTTTTGCTTGCAAAAATTTTGAACCAGGCCTTTATCCATTGGGAAACGGAGTCAACAACGCGAGTTGTAAAAAGAATCTTTCAGAGAAAGACAAAGAACACAGGAAAATGCACTTAGATTAAACGTGAACATTACCTCGTCAAAACTCCCTTTATACCTTAGTATCTCTATTAAAAAAAAATGTCGACTTCTGATTGGCTACGACTGAAATTTTTTGTTAAGGCCAAAAAATGGTAATATTTACAAATATTGTCTGAATATACTTATATTATACTGTACATATAATTCCTTTTCTGCTTTCTCAACAGAAATATAACTTTAGGTGAAATGCATTCACCGTGATGGGAAGAACCAATCCATCTTGATCTTTCAACTCGAAAGCATTGAACTGTTTCTCCGAAACAATTACAAATGGTCCCTCCCAGAAAGCATCGAATTTATCATGGTTACCTGGCTTAGCTTTCTTTACATTCCATTTCAAAACCAAGTCTCCCACTCTAAATTTTTTGGCAGTTGTCTTTTTGTTGAACCATCCTTCGGTATCTGCCATATGCTTCTGATTGTGATTGTATGATTGCTCTCTTTGTTCTTCTAACTGTAAGAGTTGCATTACTCCTGCAACTATGTGTAGCATTTGGTCAATCTGAGGTAGCGGGTAATGATCTTTGAGTGATGCTCTGTTCAGATTTCTGAAATCTACACACAATCTGATATCTCCATTTTTCTTCCTGATTGGTACCAAGTTTGCCACCCAGGTGGAGTGTTTAACGGGGTATACTATTTTAGCTTGAAGGAGTTTTAGCAGTTCTTGTTTCATCAAAGATTCTATCTTCGGATTCATTGGTCTTTGCTTTTGCCTAAAAGGCTTAGCTCCTTCTTTTGATTCTATGGTATGTTGAATAACATCTTTATTGTACACTTTTAGATCACTATACACCCAAGCTATGATGTCAGGGAATTTTTTACACAATTCTATGATCTGGTTCACTTCCTCTTCTGTACAACTGATTCCAACCTTAATCATTTTGCCTGGCTCCAACTCTACATCTTTGTATCTTCTTTTATCGACCTTGATTTTCTGGCCAACTGCTCTATCATTGTTATCAAACAGGCTTTCAAGGGTGATGAGACCCTTAGGAATATGATTGTTTTTTAACTGAATAATATCCTCTTCCTCTTCATCCTATAGATCCCGGTTGGCTGAGCAATTCATTTCATGGATTAAGAAATCCAGTATCTGTTCATCATTTTCAAAAACTTGCCAGAAAATATTTTTATCAGGCACTGAAGGCCTGTATATAAGTCTAACAGTTTTAGACTTTTGAATAACATTACTTACGGGACAAAAATTAGCTCCCACTTGAAGCTAACAAATCTGCGTGGGTATTCTATTCTCTAGGGATAAACTTTATATTTAGGGCCTCAAAGGCCTCTAAGAGATCCCACACTTTGTTCCTGTAAGCCTTCAAATAATGTTGTTTACTTATACATTTTTTGGTGACTTGATTCACAATAAGTTTTGAATCTCCATAGATGAGTAACTGTTTGATTCCCAATTTCTCAGCCTTTCTTAACCCTAAGCACAGGGCCTCATATTCTTGCTGCGTTATTGGAGCAACTCCAAGTCAACCTGTAAGAGAAAACCTTTTCCTCTCTGGTGGGAGAAATCAAAACTATTCCGGCACCGGCTCCATTCTTGCACCTAGCCCCATCAAAGAAAAGCTTCCACAATTGATTCACAGAACCATCCTTTTCTAGGGAGGGTATCAATTTTCTTTTTGGTTTCTCAATAGAATAGTTTCCTATTTCTGTTTCTATCATGGCATTAAAATTCTGTAGAGAAAACTCGTCCTCATCTTGGAGCTCTTCTAATGTTTCTTCCATTAGATCTTCTTCTATTGTTTCTTCGAGTCATCATATTTACACGGTCAGTTTCACCAATATTTTCTACATGAAACGTCGATGGTTTCTCATTAAAAATCTTGACCCTTCTACCTTTGAAAGGTATCTCCAAATGAGAATAATCTAAGGATAAGTATCCTCCTATATTTGTTGTGAACTCTCTGGATAGACACATACCAAAATAGGGCTCCAAGTCTACGACTACTACCTCTTGTATGACTGTCATCTGAGGCATTTTATGCAGCCGTATGGGAATATCCTTTATCACTCCTATAGTTTTTACTGGAGTACCATCTAACTGTAGGATGCCTCTGCTGCTGCTCCTAGTGTACTCCATTCCCATAATATCACATACTGCTTTGGGTATCACGGTGGTAGCAGCACCTGAATCTATCATGCAGTTGTGGACAACCCATCCTTCCATTTGAAGGGACAAATAAAAGGGTGGTGGCCTGTTCTTACCAATGGCGGACGTCAAGTTCGTTAGAACCATTTTTGAAGATGATGCAGTCCCACCTCCATTTTTCATTGTTCTTAGGGATTCCTGTAGGAGATCGATTTGACCTGGGATTTGAAGAGCATCATACATACTTGCCTTAGAAGGAGTCTTTTTCATTTCCTCTACTATACTTGAATGTAGGTGAATCAACTATTCTTTCTCTTTCTTTGGCAAAAGTTTCATATTTATTTTTGTATCCCTGGGTAGCTTCAGTTCTTTGCCTTTTTGTCAGCGAGGGGAATCTCAACCTTTCCCTAGCCTGTTCTTGGGTTTCATTTTCCCCCCGAGGAATAAATTCTTTGTGTGTTTCTTGCCCTTGAATTTTGGCTGGAAACTGATATTTTCTTTCCTGAGGGAGGCTTCCCTTAGGAGTTTCTTTGGGAACTTCCTTGGGAGCAGGGGAAACATTCAATGGCTGAAGCTCTTTAGGGTCTGCTTGCAGTGGTTTCTTACCTGATCTTGTCAAAGCTGAAACCTGTTCTACTGTAGGCATCATGAAGTTGTGGTCCTTCTCTCTAATTATATTTACATGGCCTTTCATTTTTTCTTTACTCTTTTCAACTGCTATACTTTGTACATAATGTTGGTGTATCATACACGAACTTTCCCCATGTGGATCGTTACATGTAGTACACCAAAAGTTAGAATCGGTGGGAGGCTCCTCGACCTCCATTGTCTCATTTGTATATACCGTGCTCGATCTCTCTTATCCCCTATTGCTTGATTGTGCTGCATCTCTCGTTACACGAGGGAACCTCCTTGGCAAAAAATTCCTTTCAGCCTCTCTCTTTTTCATGGATGCCATTTCATTTGACAATGTCTTCATTGTATCAATTATGGTCGTGTATTGATCATTGGGGGAGCTGATGCAAGGGGTGTGGCTGGTAATGCAAGGAATGTAGGAGGTGCGGCTATAGCTGGGAGGGCCTGCGTTGATGGGAGTACGAGCGGTTTAGAAATTGATGCTTGGGAAAGCTCCGGTAAAATTGGCAATAGACTTTTTGATGGATATATTTTTGTAGCGATGAGATCAGCTTCGCCCTTTGCTGCCTCTAGATAGATCCCAAGGAAAAGTGGTTACATGGGATTGCCTTATTATCATACTGAGATCTGAATCAAAAGCCCTTAAATAATAGCATATAGCTTGTTCTTCCATGGGCTTTAGGCCTTGCGGTACTCTATCACGAGTTCTGGTAAATATGATGTTGAAATCTTGGATTTCTTCTTGTGGATGCCTCTCAATGACAGTGAATTGATTCAACAATGTGAAAGGATCCGCATGTATATTAAATTCATCGACCAGACGGTCGACAAGTACTTGCCAAGAAGTAATGGATCCAGCGGGAAGCGCTCTGTACCAATAGAGCATCTTTCCTTTCAAAGATATAATCAACAATCTGACCATTACATCTTCCTGAGTGATGTTGTAAACAGATGCTAGCGATGATACATCTAAACAGTGCTCATCTGCTATTTTGCCTATTTCGTCAAAGGTCGGTAATGCTTTTAGTGCAGCTTGTGGAATTTGGTGGTGTGTTCCCAAGTTCAAAGGGCCAGTTTGATTCCACACAAGATGCGTTGGGGCAGGGGCGGCTGCCATGATTGCTAAAGGAGTTACAACCGCTATGGGATTGCTTGCAGATGCTCCTACAATGGGTGTTAAAGAGGTGCTAATGGTGTCGGGCGGATTTGATCATGCGGCTAGCACAGGGTGTGCTTTTAGGCTTTCGAGATGTAGTTCAAAGAACTCGATAGGTTCTTCAGAGTTTCTAGCTCGGGATCTGGTTATCATATGGCTATATAACCAGAAGGTTTTTAGACAAGGTCTTTCTTTTATGGTCTAAATTGCAACGGAGTCGCCAGGTGGTTTTTCTTGAGATTTTTAAACAAAAAGGCTCTTAAGGTAAAACACCAAAACTTATACAATACTGTGGGATTGTTGGTCCCATCGGGCGTGCCAAAAACTGTTGGAACAAAATCTGCCTTCGGTTAATAGTGTTGCGCCTTAGACTTTGCCAACATTGAATAGACAGATCTTGCTTGAGATCATCTGTCTAGTCTCTAGAGAAGGCTGGTTCCTTTGAGTTTTTTAGAGAAAAGGGGAACAAGAGATAAGGGAAATATAGCCTAAGCTAGAACTTTTATATGGTGCAGATTAGACAACAACAAAGACAGATTTACTTACTTCTATCCAAAGCATTTAAACACATTTCCATGCAGAAATTATATAATTTTAGATATGATTTCTAATATTTCGTTTAACATGCGTATATATTAGATTCTTATTCCAGCAATATGATTTATGTATTGCGAAAGTTCAGATATAAGAACAAACTCAATTTACAATTCAATATTGTAAGCAGAAATAAAGAACATTAATACATACACTTGCACGATATGAACCAGAAGCCAATGGGAGATGTGATTTTATTGCTTGTATTCGAAGTACATGCATTCAGTCTTGTAAACGTCCAAGAGCCGACCCTTTTTCTGGAGTCGCTCACCCCTATATATACCCTAAAAGAGTATCTTTTTCTAAGTACATCTTACTATTTTACAAGCAATCATCTACGATTTCTAATAATACACAAGTCTTCTATGAATTAGATATCTTCTCTGCAGATTAGATTCTAGACGAGCCTGTCACATTTTCAATCATCTGGCAAGCTTGCTCTATCCTAGATTTTTGATAATCATGTCAGAAATCACTTCTTGGTGTCAGTGCATGCCTTTGATTGCCAAAAATACATTTTATTCCTTTACAGCTGGCATGTCGCGAAATCATGACATTCTTTCCTTGTTTTGTTCTTCTACCGCTTCCAACCACGAAAATGAGACATGTCATGAAATCATGACATTATTTCCTTGCTTTGCTTTTCTACCGCTTCCAGCCATGAAAATGAGACATGTCATGAAATCATGACATTCGTCTCTTGCTTTGCTCTTTTGTTGCTTCTAGCCGTGAAAATGAGACATGTCATGAAATTGTGACATTCTTTCCTTGCTTTGCTTTTCTGCCGCTTCCAGCCATGAAAATGAGACATGTCATGAAATCGTGACATTCGTCTCTTACTTTGCTCTTTTGCTGCCTCCCGTCGCAAAAATGAGACATGTCGTGAAATCGTGACATTTCTATGTCTTCAGCTTGATTCTTCTTCTTGCATCGTGAAAATGAGACATGTCATGAAATCGTGACACTTCTACCTCTTTGTTCTCTTTTGTCGCTTTTGGCCATGAAAATGCAACATGTCATGATATCGTGACACTTTTTCCTTCTTGCTCTTTCTCTTCTCTTTAGCCGCGAAAATGTAACATGTCGCGATATCGCGACACTTTTGCCTCTTTGCTCCCTTTTGTTGCTCTTAGCCGCGAAAATGCAACATGTCGCGATATCGCGACACTTTTGCCTCCTTGCTCCCTTTTGTTGCTCTTAGCCACGAAAATACAACATGTCGCGATATCGTGACACTTTTGCCTCCTTGCTCCCTTTTGTTGCTCTTAGCCGTGAAAATACATGTCACGATATCGTGACACTTTTGCCTCCTTGCTCCCTTTTGTTGCTCTTAGCCACGAAAATACAACATGTCGTGATATCGTGACACTTTTGCCTCCTTGCTCCCTTTTGTTGCTCTTAGCCACGAAAATACAACATGTCGCGATATCGTGACACTTTTGCCTCCTTGCTCCCTTTTGTTGCTCTTAGCCGCGAAAATGCAACATGTCGCGATATCGTGACACTTTTGCCTCCTTGCTCCCTTTTGTTGCTCTTAGCCGCGAAAATACAACATGTCGCGATATCGCGACACTTTTACCTCCTTGCTCTTTCTCTTTGCTTTTTCCCGTGAAAATGCAACATGTCGCGATATCGCGACACTTTTTCCTCCTTGCTCTTTCTCTTTGCTTTGGACCATGAAAATGCAACATGTCGCGATATCGCGACACTTTTTCCTCCTTGCGGTGTTTTGCTTTTTCTTTGATCTTTAGCATATGGGCCACTTCGGTCTTCTTGGAAAATATGCAAAAAGGTGCATCAGCTGTTTTTTGTAGTTAGTCACTTTTTGACTAATAGAATCCCATGCCTGGAAATCTTGGTAGGTCATCTTACGCACAGGTCACTTCTAGTGAGCCAATCCCCCCAAAAACCTCAGATACCCACCTAACTCAGGTTGGACCGGATATTATCATCCTAGATGAAGTTTTCTCCAACTATGTTTCTAAGGCCTCCTATTCCCTGATTGGGAAGTTTGTAGGGGGACGACAAGATATGGAGACTATAAGGTGTTGGGCCTTCTCCAAATGGAAGACCTCAAGAAACATGGAGATCGTAGCCCTCTCTAGAGGATTTTTTATCATAAAGTTGGACAATCACGACGATGCAAGTCAAATAATAACAGGAGGGCCCTAGTTCCTAGGTAGGAGAAGCTTGTTTCTTAGGTGATGGGTGGTGGATTTCAATCCAAATACCCAGGGCATTAACTTTGCTCCCATCTGGGTTCACATCCTAGATCTGCCTCTCCATATTTGGCAAGAGGAGGTCATGAAAGCTATTGTGGGTACAGCCGACGAGCTAGTGGCCATCGACTCTACAACCAAAGTAGGCTCCATAATGGTCCACGCCCGCATATGCGTAAATGCCAATCTCGAGTCTGAGTTTCCATCCGTTGTTAACCTGATCTCGGGGTCCTTCAGATGGTGCTAACCATTGGAATACGAAAACAAGCAAGCCTTATGCGTCCAGTGCAACATGCAAGGCCACCTCAGGACCAATGTCCACTCCTCAAACCTAAACTTGCAAAGGGTATTGAGGTTGGTGACTCTTTCTCAAGGGCTCACCCTAGATCCCAGAATTGGTTCCTTCTGCCTCAAAATTATCATCCAAATAATGAGTGACTCGCTCCCCAAAAGAATGCCTTAGCGACTTACCAAGCCCTGGGGCAAAGGAGAGGTGAGTCCTTAGAGGACAAAGGGAAACAAAAATTTGATCCTCCTCTGGTTCCAGAACCCAAACATGTATGTCCTCTGCCCGAGTCCAACCTTGATTTCATTGAGGATATTGTGGACCCCCCGTGTTGTATCACCCTCCCCCTCCCCCACTGATATTCCTTAGGAAGGAACGATAGAAATAATTCCCTGACCCACTCTAAGTTGGGTCAATAATTATAGGAAGAAATAACTTAATCTTGTTAGCCAAAATTTTCATCAAAAACTTGTAGATGGTATTACAAAGGCTAATAGGTCTAAAGTTGCTAAAAAACTTAACTCTTTGGGATTTTGGAATAAGGAACTAGAAGGTGGAGTTTATGTCCTTGGGAATGGTATCAAATTTTTGAATCTCTTTCAAGGCATCTCCTATGTCTTTCCCCACAATGTGCCAAAAAATCTGGAAGAATATTGGGGGAAATCTGTTTGGATTGGGGGCTTTAAAACTATCCATTTTAAAAACTTATTTTTTTATTTTCGCATCCTTAAAGGGGCTCAACAAGAATGAGTTCATGTTTCGTCCTTAAAGGGGCTCAACAAGAATGAGTTCATGTTTTCAAAAATTAGGTTTAGGGTATTTTACAATAAGTGATCCTTAGCCCAGGATTTGTTGTCCTCCATGTTGCAAAACAAGGATTTAAAAAAAAACTAACAAACTCCAACCTGATTTCTTGAATATTATATATTTTAGATCCATCAACCTTCAAAATTTTTCTAATTTTATTGGAGGCTCTATGCCTCAAAGTAGACACATATTATGAATGAATGGATCATAATGTACTATGGTTGAACCATTTCAAACATATATAACCAATTAAAATGAAAAATAAAAATAAAAATAAAATGAAAAGAAATCCTAGAAAACAAATAAAAACAATGTGAAAAAGAACCTCAAAATCCCATATGCATAAGCTATTGGAATTTGATAGTCTATGGAATTTGAGTCTACAAAAGCCTATTGTTTCTTACTAGTCCAGTAATAAAGCTTCTTGTCAACTATCTCAATAACATACTGCTTCAATTGAGCAGAGGAACCATGAAACACAAAAGGAATCCCAAGAAATGTAAACACCTCACCCGACTAAATTCAAGTCCATTGGAAATGACGTAGCCAACATGGCAACTGATATTGAGATTACTAAAAACTAGATGTTTTTTCCATTGAATAGAAGAACCAGAGGCTAAAAATAACACCTCTAAGAAACTAATAGCCGAGGAAAGGGATTGCTCATCTTCTCAAAGTGTAAAAAAGAATCATCATCAAAATGACCATTGATCAATTGATGGTCAGAATTGGGGAGAGCAATACCCCTGATTAATCCTTAAGCCGTTGTATGGGCCAACAAATAGCCAAAAGCCTCTACAACAAGAATGAAAAGAGATAGAGCAATATGGCACCCTAATATTATAGAATGACCAAGAGAAATTGACTGAGATTGACTATTATTCAAAGTAAGAACAACTAAAGCATATTGAAATAACATAAGAATGGTGGTCACAAACACTGGACCAAAGCCCAAAGCCTGAAGCATGGCAATGATGAAATACCACTCTATCTTATCATAGAATTTCTCAAAGTCAATCTTAATGAATAAAATATCTTATTCAGAATTTCTTGCCCACTCCATAGCTTCCCAAATAGCAAGAACATTATCAAGAATGCATCTTCCCTGAATTAAGCTTAAGTGCAAGGGATCTGACAATAATATTATAGCTCACATTAAGCAGAGTGATCGGCCTCCAATTAGTGATGATATCAGGGTCTCCATACTTAGGAATAAATTTAGAATTACCTTAATTAATAATGGAACCAAGTGAACCACATTGTAGGGCTTCAAGATACACTTTGTGGAGATTAGAACCAAGCATATCCTAGAATTATTTGTAGAATTCACATGGGAAGCCATCAAGACCAGGTGCCTTATCATTGGCCATGAGTGACAAGGCATTTTTTATATCTTCAAGAGAAAGAGGAGTGTCATAGAATATAATTTCGTTAGGAGAAAGCTTGTTGGGGATAACAATGGTACAATCAATAAGAGCTTATATTCTAGCATCATCAAGAGGTTGAGAAGAAAAAACACCTTGATAATATGAAACAAAGGCTTTGACAATGTTTGTAAGGTCTATGAATCTCTTCCCATCAACTTGAATGGCTTGAAATTGGGAATACTAGGCATGAAGTCTAAGGCGTTGAAAAAAGTTTTTGGTCACTCCATCCCCCACTTTGAGCCAATGCATTCGAGCACGTAATTGAGCATCCTTGGCTTCATACAAATTAGATTTTTTTAGCTCATTCTGAATGGAAGAAACTTGGGATTGAGCAAGAGAGCTGAAAGGAGAGGCTTCAAGCCTGAGATAGGCTTTAGATAGCTCATTGTACAAGGTAAACTTAGTTTGTTTTCATCGCTTTGCAACTTCAACACCCAGAGTCTACAACACCTTAGTGGTTCATTGAATGGTAGCATTACACAACTCAATCCTTACAGAAAGACCATTAGGTCTAGGAATCAAATTCTAGATATGGCATATATGAGCTTTCATGCTAAAGCTATGCAAAAAAGAAACATTCAGGTAAAACTGTGAATAATGAATTATGGGTTGAAAGTTTAACTTTACCACCAATAAATAAATAGGTGAATGATCAGATAATATAGTACTAGGGAAAGTCAGTACATACGATGAAGAAGGTAAATGATAGGATAATTGAAAGTTTTCACACTAAAAAATCATAGCTATGTCCAATATTTCCAAAACCCTAGCAAAAGCAGCCTGGAAATTGGACCAGGTGTACCAAAGAGCCCGAGGGAAGTCAAAATATGAGAATCAAGAATTAGGGTCATGAAGACGAAGCTTGTTTTCATAAAAAAACAAGCTTCCCTTTCACCTAAGCACCACCACATCGAAGCATGATTGACCTTATCAAAAGATTTCTTCACCATATTAAAATCTCCATAGAGCACCCAAGTGGCAAGTGGTAGATTCATGGTAAGCCATCTCAATAGCTCACATTGATCAAAAGTGATGTTCAAGGTATACACATTAACCACTCCAAATGGTTTTTTTTAGATCTCAAGAAAAATCTAGATATCTTGATTGGATGGGTCAACACCCCAGGTCACAATATTCTTTTGTAATCGAGGAACAAGGATAGTGACGACTAACCCTTTTATTGAGGAATTCTTCATGACAAAAGAGGCACTTCTTGGCCACAAAAAGTCACATGCACACTACATATTGAAATAATAAATCTTAACTTCTTGTAAACATAAAAAAGCGAAGATTTCATGCACTTTAGAAACATTTGACATCTCATTTTGGACCAAATAATTTTTGACCAGGTCCATCAGTCCTCAAACATTCCATGAGAAGAAAATAATTGGGATTTGTTAGGATGCATGATCTCCATGACATCCTCTACATCACCCAAACCTTCAAGCGAGCCATAAGAGTTGGAGACCACATGGAAAGCATCATTGTTTAGCTATCGACGTTTGTCATTCCAAAAAAGGCTATGAGATTAGTGGACCTTAAAGGTTTGACCTGCCTCCATCAAAGAATTATCTGGAGTTACCACCATTGAGGCAAAATAAGGGCCTGACCAAAGATATTGAGACATCGATGGAATTGGGCATTGCATGCCAAAAATCGGAGGAGCTATATAAATAGGAGTTTGAACATATTTAGTAAAAGCTTGTATGTCTCAAGAAGGAGTAGGGGTAGGTTGCATAGCAAAAATGGAAGCTTCCTATTTCTTAGCTCCATGGGTTTTCCTACTAAAAATAGTATTCCATTCTTCAGTGTTTCCTTGCGAGCCATTAGCGAGAGCTGCGGGAGTGGGCAAGGGATTTGTCTTATATTTCCACTTCATCAGAGGACACTCCCAAATTTTGTGGGCTATAGATTGACACCAGTAACAGGTATTGGGAAAATTGATATAGGCAACTCTTTGTCTAAAGGATTGGTACCTAATCTTGATATCAATAAACTCCTACAAATCCTTGGTAAGGTCAACTTTGATATAGATCCTTCTAGTGGGTCGAGCGAAGAAGAAATTTTTTGGATTAAGACAAACAAACTTACCTAAGGGGGTAGCTAAAGTCTACAAAAAATCCCAAAAGGGAATAGGAAGACTGGGAAATTCAACCCACACTAGGACTTCCAGTACAACTTGGTCACTGACTTGGAAATCCCTAGAGTAGGGTTGCAAAATCAACAAAGAATTATAGAAAATCCATGATCCCCTAGACAAAACCTTATGTGCTCAAGCTGGGTCTGAAAAGCAAAAAAGGAAATACCCTTTGATAACATTTTGTACATTCTCCACTTTGACTCCATAGGGGCCCTAGACTTGTTGAACCTAGGAACAAATAAGGGTATCATATGGGATACGACCCAAAAAATAACCCACCAAGGTATAAATTTCAAACCATTCACAAGTCGTATGATATTCATGCAAAGTAATAATATCTTTAGGGATAGAGCATTTACCTCACAATACACTTTTGAAATGAACTTGTGCGGATGCTTCCCCGGTGCCATTGAGCTCTCCAACAAACTTAGAATAAACTGACCCGACTGTATGAGCAACAACCATTAAAAAGGGTGAACTAACACCACCTCAGGGTGACGTTAATGCAGCAGATAGGACTTTACCACCTTAAACCTACCAAGCTAGCAACTATTTTTTGCTCTTCTATTGCCAATCCTTCTCTGCTCCAAACGAACCTTGTCAATAAGAGTTGATTTTTAATATTTGTGTGTTTAAATTTATATTTTATGTATTATAAGTTAAAAGGATAAATGAAAGGTTTTGAACATTTAGTGTATACATTTAATATTTAGTGTATATATTTAACTTTCATTTACATACATTACATTAGATTTATTGGGCATTTTTCATTTGTATAAGAATTTAGTGATAATATTTATCATTAATTATATTTAGAAACCATTGTTGTAACATATAATGAGCCTTCCTTTGGTAATTGGATCTCTGTTTTACATGAAACTTATCAAATAACCTTTATTTGTATGAAAATTTTGTGATGATATTTATTATTAAATATGTTTAAGAACTATTATTGTGAGATGTAAATATTCTTCTTTTAGTAATTGGATCTTTGTTTTATGTAAAGCTTAAACATTTTTGTTTTGGTGTATTTTTTTTGTTTGGTATTGATAAAAAAAGGGGTTGAAGCCCTCAAGGGCTAGGTGGATTGGTAAGTGCTTGTATGGCCAAACACTTATCAAGAAGACACCCAGGTTCAAACCTTGGGGGCATCCTATTTTCAAAGGTAGTAGTCTGATTTGAATCCTTTGAGTGTGCGCCAGACTGATGATGATGGTATGAATCCCAAGTGATCGGTGGTCCCCTTCATGTTGGGTAAACACTAATGAGGTAAAATAGGTTTGGTCGGAGTAGCCCCTGTCGTTTGAACCCTATGCTTATCAGTTACTAAAAATAGTGTGGTTGTGACCAACTCTCCTATGTAACAAAAAAAAAAGATAAAAAATGGGGTTGAAGGGCCCCGATCCTTTACAAAGAGATCAAAAATTATACAAGAAAAAAACAAGAGAATATCAGACAAATGCAAGATAGCCCTATCTTAGTAAAATAAACAAACCTGGGCTAAACCTACTGATGGAGAAGCTAAAATAATATCCCTCCCACTATCCTTCTATTTGACAAGGCTTATGCAGTGGTTAATGCTTTACATGACTGATAAAGAAACCATTGACAACAATGTAGTTTAGTGTGGTCAAATCCTTCATTGCATGATCTCTTTATTTGCTGGATTCATTATAAATTCTTATAATATCTTTCAATTCCATGGGGATGTACGAACAGACCTTGAAATTCTCAAATCTAACTGCCATATTTACCGTTTTATTGGTAACTTTATTTCCCTCTTTATAAATATCTTTAATTTGTCTTTCTTCTAGGTTTCCAAAAATAGTCCTCGTATCTATAAGTATTTGGAAAATGCTAGAATTATTTAGCTCTTATTTTTGAAGGGTGTAGAGTGGAATGGTAGAGGAGATAATGTAAGGAAATCTCATAGGGATAGGACCATGTTTGGATCTCTTGGATTCTTTACAATAGAGATATGTGTCTGTTGATCCAATCATTGATCCGATTGTTGGTGGCAAAGATTTTATCATGCCTAGTGGGGACTCTGTGGTGGTGCTAGAGTATCCCATTCTAGTTTTTTCTAATCCACTATTGTGAAATTAGCTAGGCAGTGGTAAAAATTTTTTTGTACCTCGCGGTGACCTAATGTTAGTACAAAAGTCCCCTGGTTCAGCTTTTTCCAAAATGCTATTATTATTTTGGTTGGGCAGTGGATAGGAGATTTTTTGGTCCAAGGGTAGTGTTTGGTTGCTTTTTTGTTGTTGGGTTCCTTCATTGGGGGTCTTCTATTCTTCTGCATACTAGTAGGATTAGAACCCACAGGGGTGGGGGTTTTTTTCTCACCAGTTGTCTATGGGGTTTGAACCCATAGATCCCAAGGTTCTGGGTCCTTTCCAAAACCTTACTCCATGGCCCCTATTTTTATTTTGATATGGAGGTTTGGTATGAGTTGTTCTTTGGAGTTCAAAGGATGGTTAGAATCCAACAGGATCTATGGGGTTTTAGTCTTCATAGATTTTTGATATGGAGGGTTTTATTGTCGTTGGGGCAATATGTTGTAAATATCCATTTTGATGGTTGGTTTTTATTGAGTTGGTTGAGTGGGTGATCCAAATTTCAAATCCTTCTTTTGCACTCAGGTCCCAGTGGTGTTCTTAGGGAAGAAAATTTTTTATTTCTATGGAAGTGCAGGGGCCCTAAGTTTTTATACCTCGGATATGAATCGTTGATACCCTGAGTCCTGGTTGTCAAGGTTTGATGGCATTATTGGTCGGTTGGTTGGTCCCCCACTAGGTGGGATGAGGATAATTTTGATTTTGATTTTGTGTTCAAATTGTTGTGTTGCCATTGGATGGGAATGTAAGTTTAATTATTTTTTCTTCCCATAGCTTTTTTGTTGAGCCTACCTTTGTGCTAGATTGAATATTGTAAGTTTTGGTGATTGGCTGACTCATTTTGGAGCTCTATGTACAAGGTTGTCGAATCCTTTCAAAACCCTCACCTTTTACCTACCAAAAAAAGTTATAACATTCTTGGAATCTCCCTCGAGAACAATTCTTCTAAAACCCAAATTCACTGCAATTCGGAGGCCCGTAAGCATCGCCCTTACTTCATCTTGGTGATTTGTGGTAATTCCTAGATCCTCAACATATACAACAACTACTTGACCTTTGTCATTCTTGATGAGGCACCCACCACGAGAATGACTTGGGTTACCTTTTGCAACCCCATCGAAGTTAGTTTTTACCCAGTCTTTGTGAGGATGTTCCCATCTAGTATCTAGTCTCACCTTATTGATTTTTTCCATATTTAATATATATTTTTCTCTAGAGAGGATCATTGCAAGATTTTCCTAGCCAATAATATTTTTAATACAATCCTCCAAGAGGGTTGTTTTTATCCTGGCATAAACCCCAATTATTCCTCTGGTTTTATTTTTGAACACTTGTCTATTTCTTTCCAACCAAATCCCCTAAAAAATAAGTGGAATGCATTTTTATCAAAAAATATTGCTTCCTAAGTACCATTGTTTCCAAATACTGATTAGAGAATTTGGAATGACCCAAGCAACATTAACTTCTCTCAATATTTAGGATATCACAAAAAATTATAAGTTCCAAACAGGTGGTCCACGCACTCATCCTCTTTGTTACACAACACAAACAGTTGGAACCACAATCCCTCTTTTGAATATATTATATTTCATGAGGATCTTATTGATAATGGTAGTCCAAAAAAACATAACAACCTTAGGGATGATGTTTAGCTTCCAAATTATTTTAAGCTCGGGTTTCTATGAGGTTACCTTGCCCAAGATTCTATATCCATCCTTCACCAAATATTGGATAAAATTTCAATTTACATATTTTTTTCAATGAGTTTACACTTGTTTTTATGAGGGGTCATGGTCCCCTCATACTAAGTGGGGTTTGAACTTGTTTTGGTGTAGTTGGTTATTACAAAGGTTTATATTTTGAAGATTCAAATGATTAGACATTTGAATACTATTAAAAAAAAAAAATTATGGGTTATATGGGGTTGAATTAGGCCCTACCTATGACTACACAGTGCTTTTACAAATGCTTTTAATTATGCAAATATTATTAGGTAATATTGAAAACTAGGTCTCTTACTTGGAAGTTGAGGAATGTAACCAATTGAACTAATGCCAATTGATGAAATTCTAAGATTATTTTTTATTTTTAATGAGTTTACATAGGTTTTTATGAGGGGTCCTAGTCCCCTCATACTAATTTGGGTTTGAACCTTGGACATTTCAAAGAGAGGTGAAAGCCATTAACATTGCAGTAAGCTTGCAACTATGAAATTCTAATATTATTATGATATGATGTTTTTTAATATATTTTTATTATTTTATTAATATCTTAATATCATGTATCAAGTCAAAAATTATGATAAGTTTTATACAATTATTTATTTATAATATATTTTTATCATATTCAAAGGACTCATTATATAACTTCAATAAATGTAGAGTAAACTATTACACTTATTGAATTATTTTTGGTTTCAATAATGGAGAAAACATTGTTACAAGAAAACTTAGATCTTATTCTACTAATTTGTTAGCAAATCATCCTTCTATTCATAGTATAAATTCCATAGGATCACACAATAATGCATATATAAATCTCTAAAATGTTATTGAAAAAACTTATAGCATGCATAAATGCATTGCTATTTTGATACATTGTTACAATGATTTATCTTCAATATATAATTACATGAGACTCTTCATATGCATGTATCTTGACCTTTCCTCTCCTCTCACATAATGACAAAGTCTCTCATGACTATATAACTCTCTACTTTACACAAGACACCTCATACAACTCTTTACTTACTCACATGGCATCTTTCACACATAATTCACACTTGCATACATGACACCTAAACACACTTCACAATACATACTATATAAAAAATCAAACTCACACCCTAATCTAAATATTTACAATGATGCAAAATAATGTAATACCTCCAACTCCACCTTATATTACATTATTGGGTAGGAAGGCCTTTGCCTTCAATATATAATTCTTCTTTCCTCTGTACTGCTATTTTATGCAACCTTCACTAGATTTGCCTCTATATTTTTTTTTGTGTTTGCCTCTAGCTCAATATATCTGGGTCTTTGCCTTATAATAATTAATACTTCAAGGCCACCTCTAGATTTGTATCTTTAGGTTATCTCTATTTCATCACTCCCTTTGGTTTAGTCAATAGAACAATCATAAGGCCATCAGCTCTGGGAAATTATCACTACATGTTCTTTCATTTTAGGCCACCTTACAATCTATGCTTGGGTTATAATCATTCATTTAACATTTATCCATGGTAAGACACATTATTATTTACACTAGAAAAAATTTGATTTTTCATCATACTTGGTTTCCTCCTATAGAAATTATATAACATTCCCTTCATATTATCCCATTCATTTGTACTTATCCATTCACAATTAATTTTTAATTTGTTATTTTTCTTTTCTTTATATTGAAAATATTTTTGAGAATTATTATGTCCTCCAAAAATTTCATAATAATCTATATTCCAACATTTCTCTATCTAATGTCCATATCTACCACAAAGGTTACACTTATTCCCTATTACAAATATGCTTTTACCATTATTTGATTCATTATTACCGATTTTTCCTTCATTGTTAATGGTTTCATAAATACTTATCACAAATTTAATATCACTATTTCCTGTCATAAATTTAGTCCCCAATTCATTACTACCTATTTGTCTTATATATCCAAGACCTTCATATTTTGATCTTATTCCTAGTACAACTAGCTCTTTAATCTCTTGCCCATGTTTTCTTAAACTTGTGTCTTTGTATCCCATTTTATTTAACAATTTCGAAATAATTCCTTTAGTATGCCTTTCAAAATAACCAAACTCATCATCACATTTATCCCTATCAATATCAACACAACTTTGAGCATTCTTATCTTTGTCATCATTTGACTCCCTGTTGCTCTGACTATCAATTTTGATAATGTAAGCTTTTTATGAGTAATAATGAACTATATTCAAATCATATGAGGTGCACTCTATCTTTTATTTTTATGTCACAACATGCATTTACTGGCATTGGTTCCAAGTAAGTATTGGATTCCTCAACTTGTTGTGTTTCTAGGATTTCTAGAACCATACTCATTTTTCATATACTATATGTAGATATTATTGTAGCTTCTTTGAAGTATCCTTCATTAGAATTCCTTAGGATGGATTGCAAATAGAATCTTAGTTTAATGAATTCTTAATTACTTGATAATATACATTTTTTATTTATCATAAGACTCTTGTGTGTATATTTTGATTTTGTAATAAATATTGCTATTTTTTTTTATATTGTGACTAATTTCTTTGATTTATTTTAAGAGACCTTTGATCTTGTTTTTTTATAAGAAACCTTTGGTATTAATTTATCTCACAAATATGATAATACCACTTTTTTTTTTTTGATGAAGATAAAGTGAAAGAACCTTTTGTTGATGTAAGGACATTGTTAGATGACTCATCTCTTAATTGATTTTCAAGTTCATATTGCTAAAGAATATTTACTAATTCCTCAAATGACACCTAATACTTGAAGATATGTGATCAATATTTTAAATTATTCAAGAAGTGCTCTAAGTGTAAATAAGACAACAAGCCTATCCTCAACCTTTTATCCCACAACGTGTAATTTTTATTTTAATTCTAATACCCTGAGAAGAAAATATTTTATGTTCTCTCCATAATGAAATTTTAGTGAATACATTATGATTACAAGTGTAAAATGATTGCCTCATTATTTAATTCAAATATCTTACATAAATTCTCTCATGCAATTTTTGTAGTTTCTGCTTCACTTATGTGTACCTAAATTTTAACAAATAGGTCAAACATAATTAACATAAGAGATTTAGCATCATCATATTTAAATTTTTGGATTCCAATTTTATCTTCTAGAATGTCTCTTTTTCCATTTACCATATTCTAGAGTTTTTTTTTTATTAGTTGAAGAAAGGGTTTTGAAAGGATCCTCGAACCTTTTACAATTTTACAAAGGGAAAACTACTACAGCCAAAAGAGATAGAAAAATACAAGCAACTGCTACCCCAACACAGGGCCCTACCATTAATTGAAACTAAACCAAACAACCACAAGAGAAGAGGACATGAAAGAGACCCAAAAAACAACCGCCCAACCAGGAGACACCAACTACAGCCCACGACTATAGAAGAACAAGGAGGAACCAATCAAGGAGGGGGAAGAACAGATTCTCACCCCCTTAGACAACTTACGTAGATCAGACATTATGACCTCCCGTTGGTCCTAGTCTAAGATAACCTTCAGCTCCTCAATCTCCCAAAGTATCTAAAAGCATATTAGTGCCAACCAGCCTATGACACAAACCTATCAAAAATCCTAGTTTGAGAACCACTTGGAACAATGCCACTTTTATCCAAGAAGAGAGACCATCCAACTCATTATTTGGGTGGCAAAAGGATGCCACATTGGACCCACTCAACCAATTAATAGAGGGACAAACAATAGCTTGCAGAATGGCTTCCACGAAAAACCAAAGAGAAAAAATATTCCTCCTACAACTCTCACAACCAATCAAAAAGTAGAACCCAAGAGAGTAAGGAAATAACTGGCCATCCAACATGAAGGCAAGCAACCTATGCAAAGCCATCAGGGACACCGATAGGTCAACCATCATTCATCGATCTAGATTAGGCCCTGTGGGAGATTATCCCTCCAAATGGATAGCCCAGATTGGAGCAACCCTAGGTTGGTGAGGAAGTCAACCGCCTTGTTACCTTCCCTATACGTATGTCTCACCTAAATACTTTCCATGCCACGAAGAATCCAATTAGCTTCCTCGACCATATTAGCAATATTCTAGCTAGGGACTTGCAATCCAAAGATCATATTGACAATGTTTAATGAGTCACCTTCGATAATAATTTTCCTGCAACCAATTGAAGGGAGAAGCACCACCCCTTGGAAGAATGCTCTGGCTTTCACAAAGTGGTAGGTCTGGGACCCAAGATTTTTAGCAAAGGCCAAAATGATATCTCCACTGTGATTTCGAAACACACCTCCTACACCAGCTTTCTTGAGGTTTCCTTTAGAGGCATTGTCAAAGTTAAATTTGATCCATTCAAGGGGGCAAGATCCACTTGGTTAAAGCTCTAGTATTCCCTAGGTTCTGAATAGTTCCTCTTCTAGCTTGTTGGAAACCAAGATTGGCTTCAATGAGGGCTTCAACCTCTAGGCCACTAGAATCATCTAGAGATAGGACAAACACATTCTCAACAATTGTTGGCAAGACTTTAGCCCAGATAGAAGCAACATCTCTAAAAACTCCCCTAAACACCCTATTGTTTCTCTCCTTCCAGATACCCCAGACTAGGTGAGGGAGACTAAACGACCAAAAGGCATGCAACCTCGAGCTAGCAAAGGGGGGAGACCATTGATCAAAGGCATCAAAAAACTAGTTCGGGACAACCCAACAGACCCCTAGGGTATTCAGAAGGAGATAGAGGACCTCAAGTGAAAAGGGACAAAGGAAGAAAAGGTGGTTAGTAGATTCAACATCACATCTGCAAAGGTGGCACCTATTAGGGATGGTCATACCTCTTTTTTGGAGGTTTTTCATAGTGAGAATCTTGTTTTGGATAGCAAGCCATAGAAAAAAGTTGACTTTAGGAGTAAGAAATTTATACTAGATATTTTTGAAAGGAGGTGGGTCCACAGGATCAACTTCAGAGAGGAAATAAGTAGACTTCACCAAAAAGGAGTCATCCTTCTCCCCCTTCCATAGAATAAAATCTTCAACATCAGAAGATCTAATGACCTGTAAGCTTAGAATGTGATTGAGATAGTCCATAGCCTTTCTTTCCTCCTGGTTCAAGTTTGGGAAATTGAGATTCCACCAAGATTTCACCCCATTACTTACCTGAATGAAGTCTGCAACTTTAGCTCCAAAGTGAGCTCGAGTTATGGGTTTCACAATTGTTGCCTCAAGAATGTGAGCTAGAGGAGCATCACCCACCCAAGTGTCTTCCCAAAAATCAATATTTCTGCCATTTTCTAGCTTCCATCTATGGCCCTTTGAAATGACATGATGAATCTTAGTGATACCAAGCCAAAAAGTTGATCCTGGAGAGGGGGAAGATCAACCAAAAAGTCTCTATTTTGAGAAAGATATTTGGCTGACAGAATGTGGACCCAATCAACATTCTCATTCTTGAATAACTTCCACCCTTGCTTGGCTAGTAAGGTGATGTTCATGCTCTTAACTCTTCTGAGGCCAAGGCCACCAAATTCTTTTCTAGTGCATACATATTCCCAGGAAACCAGGTGAAACTTTTTCTTCTCCTCATTTCTAGACCAAAGAAAGGACTTCTGGATGAGTTCAATTCTTTGAATAACTTTAGTTGGGGCTTTGAAAAGTGAGAGAAAGAATAAAGGAATGCTCTGAAGGGTGGATTTAACTAGTTGGGCTTTGCCAACCTGGCTAAGAAGAGCCCCCTTCCAACCAACCAATTTTCTTTGCATCCTTTCAATGATTGGGTCCCAAAATTTCTCTTTCAATCTCCCCTTAAATAAGGGCATCCCAAGGTAGGTAGAGGGAAATTCAGCCACCCCACAACCCAAAATATGGGAGATCACTCTTTGTATTTTCTTGGGGGGTGTTAAGGAAGAAGATTAAACTTTTTAAAAAGTTGATCTTCTAGCCCACAACCCTTTCAAAGGATGTCAGAATCTCCTTAATATTCATTGCTTGCAGAATAGAAGCTGAGGTGGCTATAAGAGTGTCATCAACAAACTATTGGTGGGATAACAGATCCATTGAAAGAGCTAGTTTTATACCTACTATGGTTGGTTTCACTTTTATAGATCTACCCAATGCTTCAACCATAATGATAAAGAGGAAGGGCGAAAGGGGGTCACCCTGGCGTAGGCCCTTGCAACTTTTAAAGTATCCCATAGTCGAACCATTGATGATAACTGAGAAGAAGGCTGACGAGATACAAGCATTGATCAGGCTTATCCATATTTGATGAAACCCAAATTTGTTCAACACTTTTAGGAGGAAACTCCATGAAACCCTATCATACGCTTTGTTCATATCGAGCTTGAGAAAAAGCCCAACTCTCCCACTCTTGTCCACAAAATGAATGAGTTCATGAACTAAAATAATTCCATCTAGAATCTGCCTTCCTACCACAAACCCACTCTGAGTTGGGTCAATAATTCTGGGAAGAAATAGCTTGATCTTGTTAGCCAAAATTTTTATCAAAAACTTGTAGATGGTATTACAAAGGCTAATAGGTCTAAAGTTGCTAAAGACCTTAGCTCTTTGGGATTTTGGAACAAGGACCAAGAAGGTGGATTTTACGTCCCTGGGAATGGTACCAGACCTTTGAATCTCTTTCAGGGCATCTCCTATATCTTTCCCCACAATGTGCCAAAATTTTTGGAAGAAGATTGGGGGAAATCCGTCTGGATTGGGGGCTTTCAAACTGCCCATTTCAAAAATTTCTTTTTTTATTTCCTCATCCTTAAAGGGGCTCAACAAGAATGAGTTCATGTCTTCAAAAATTAGGTTTGGGATATTTTGCAATAAGCGATCCTCAGCCCAGGAGTCGTTGTCCTCCATGTCGCAAAGCAAGGATTCAAAAAAACTAACAACCTCCAGCCTGATTTCCTGAATATCATCTATTTTAGATCCATCAACCTTCAAAATTTCTCTAATTCTATTGGAGGCTCTATGCCTCAGAGTAGACGCATGGAAATATTTTGTATTTTGATCTCTCACTTTGAGCCATAGTTCCCTCGACTTCTATTTCCAAAGAATCTCCTCCTCAGCCAGAGTATTGTGGAGCTCAACAAGCACCCTTTCTCTTTATCTCTAATCTCCCTAGACTGGTCCCCAACATTGACTGCTCTCTCAATTTCCATCAGCTGAGATCACAGATAATCCTTTCTTTGGGAGATTTGACCAAAGATGACCTTGTTCTAGATTTTAATGTTTGACTTAACCCACCTAAGCTTAGAAGCTATTTGGGAAATTAAGGGGCCAGAGAAGTCTCGGGACCACCAGTCCTTAATATTTTCTTCTAGATTAGGGTGTTGGCACCACATCACCTCAAATTTGAAGGGCCTTGGAAACCTCTTGGAAGGTTGATCCAAACACATCAACAAAGGGTTATGGTCTGATCCCACTTTAGGGAGAGAGCACAAAGAAGCATCTCCAAAAATGGGTAAGGCTTCCTTAGAAATCAGGATTCTATCTAACCTAATCTGAATGAGTTGGTCCCCAATTCTCTTGTTACTCCATGTATATTTACTACCTTTAAGCTCAAGATCCATTAATTCATTTTGATTCACAAACAAAGCAAAATCTTCCATACCTCTCAAAATACCCGTAGTTCCCCCTTTCTTGTCATATTGGAAGAGCGGAGAGTTGAAATCTCTAGCCAAAATCTAACTTTCCCCTTTGAAGGCTTCTCTCATAGTGCTCAACGAGTCCCAAAGTAGGCTCCTATTAGTATATGATTTTAGAGCATAGATATTAGAAAGGACCCATCGACGATTGGAATCCTTGCAACAAAAAAGGATGTTAATAACTCTGTCTGAGGATGATAACACTGAGCCCACTAGTTTCTCCCCATCCTAGAGACACAGAAGCCCCCTCGAAGCCCCTTGACTTAGGCTGGCCACAAAATGTGCACTCCTCCAAATAGTTCTTTTGATCGAATCGATCCTCCCCTCCTCCAACTTTATTTCTTGAAGTAAAAAAATATCAGGCAAAAAATCTTTCCTCAATGATGCCACCACTCGCTGCTTTGTAAGGCCATTCAGACCCCTTATATTCCAGGACAAGAGTTTCATTTATGAGATTTGGTGAAGGGTTTTCTTCCTCCCCCATTTCTATGGGGGGAGAGCGATCCAAAGGAGGTGATCTTCAATTGCTTTTCACCAGCCCCTTTTCCTTCTTTCGAGCCTAGGAGTTGAGTTCCATCCACTATTTCTGACTCTGTCTCCTTCTTCCTGAGGTCCCTATTAAATAGTTTCTCAAGATTTTGCTCCACCCCCACATCAACCACATTTTTCTTATGGCTATAATTTTTTGGGCCTAGGGAACCCTTCTCCAACCTCAGAACACCTTTTCTCACTACCACTAGCTCTGTAAGAGGAATCTTTGGATTGGAAGTTACTATTGTTCTTGAATCAATATGGAAATTAGCTTTTGAGCCCAAGCAATCAAAAGGGTTTTGCACCTTCAACAAGGGCAATGAAGGGGGAGAACTAACCAGGGGATGAGACAAGCCCCCACCTTCCCTCGAAAGGTATTCCGAAACCAGGTTCATAGGAGCCAGAATAGATTCCTCCTACTCCAAAGCAACTGAGTCACTAGAAGGAGGAGCCAGGACCAAAGATCCAACAACCTCCTCTCCTTGAGCCGAGGGTCTAGCCCCCTTCTCCAAAAGGGGCTTCTTGCCTTTGGGGACAATCTTAGTCCAAGATTTTTTCTGACTTCTTTGTAGGGAAATTCTCAAGGATATGCCCTGATTTTTTACAGTTGTAGAAAACTAATTGATTTTCATAGATGATGGGTTGAGTCCAAGAGCCCAAACTCGAGATAAGCTTGATGGATGATGGTAAATCCGCTTCCAAGTCCGCATTAATGCACATACACACAAAAATCATTCTGGACTTAGATCTCATAGTTGGGTCAATCGAGACTAGGTCCCCCACTACTTTTGCTATCCCTCGTAGAACATCATCGTGCCAATATTGGATTGGCAAACCTGGGAGCCTAACCCATAGGGGAGCAAAGTTAATATTCTGGAGATTTGGGTTGAAATCTAGATTCCATCGACGAAGGAAGAGACCTCTCTTCCCAAAAAACCAAGGGCCACTACCCAGAATACACCTTGAGTCTTCCTCATAGTTTAGCTTGAACAAGAAGAAGGCCTTCAAAAGGGCCACGACCTCTAGCTGACCCAGGGGCCTCCATTTAGCAATAGCCCACCTTCTCACTACATCCAGCTCTGGCCTCACCCCTAAAAACTTACCCACTATATTTGAAGCTCCTTGGTCCATAGTAAGTTTCACTAGACCTTCGGGGATGAGAAGCTTATTATGCTCTAGAGATAAGTTGAATAAAACTTTAGACTCTCAAAGCCTCGAACCACTTGATACAATCATCGCATAAGATGACCCACCTAGAGCAGAAGGTTTGGACCCTAGAGGTGGGCCCCTAGAGCTTGTGATTCTAAGCGATAACCCATGGTCCCCCATAGTGGTAGGAGAACCAACGATGCCCTCAGAAGGTAAACCCTAACCTCGAGCACCAATGAACACCAACTCTAGACCAAGCATGCCAAAAGAAGCTAACTTATCAACTTGACTAACTTTTGGACTACCATCTGAATCCCCAGCCTAACCACCCCCTTCATCCTGCTTGCCCTTACCGCCCTGACCATGATCACCAACCTTCTCGCCCTTCCTACCTTGACTACCAACTTGCTCATCCATCCTCAGAAGCCAAACCCTAATCTTGGGGTAGCCATGAGAAGCCAAAACTTGGAGTCAGTCTCCTCTTTGCAATTACCCAAAAATTCTTGCTCAACATGTGCACCTTGAATTCATGATTGTCCTCGTTGAATCAATATTCTGAGGTTGAATGGAGAAACAATGGAGGAATTTCCACTCTAGATTTTGTTGACCAAAAAATAATGAACCCTCTTAGTGGGATATTTGCACAAAAACACTTTGTATTTGCCATTGTAACCCTTCCCCCAACCCACAACTATGTTAAAATACTTGCTCCATAGTAAGCAGATGATGTCTTGCAAAATCCTAATCAACAATAACTAGATGTGTCTTGTGAAACCCTAGTTTGAGGTAGTTGTGAGAAGTGTTTTCACTATTTTAGCCTATCACCATAAAACTATTGATCTTAATGGCCATTCAATCTCAAATTTTACATCCTAGAGTTTTTCAACAATAAGTATCGATCTCAATTTGTTCTTCGATGGAGTAAAATTTGGTCCTTCTAAAAGTTGAGATTCAAAAAGAAAAATCTTGGTATTTGTCATAATAAAAGTCTTTAGTTTTCATTCCTAAATTTGCAAACAATTCTATTTCAATTTTTCATTAAACAACTACTTATATCTCCATTTATTTATTTAATTTTGTGTATAATAGAGAAATCGATAACTCGTTACATTTTTCATAGCTTCTTCGTGGGTTCAAATACTACTCCTTATTACTACTATAACTCTAGTTGCATTAGGTAGACTTTTTAACGTAGCCAATGACATTGGCGTGATACGCCCTCCAGTTCTATAAGAATTGAAAAATTCTATCTATAATCTTCACCCTCTCAAAAGAATGTTTTAATCAACAAACCATCTCAAAAGATCCTCTAACATTATATCTCCCTTTAATTAAATTTTTAATTATTATTTCTCCTTATAAATCTCTTTAATTAAATTAATTACTTTTTATTAATAAATTTTTTCCTTAAAACTCCCTTGATATTTTCTTATCCAATAAACTCCCCTTATAACTCCCGCAATTTCATTAATTAAATTCTCCCCTTAATTTTCCCTTATAACTTCCTTCCTCCAATATCTTGATTTAAATGTTTTTTTTTTAATATTAAACATCCTTTATAAATATTTACAAATATCAGCTCTAGTTCGAGTAAACACAAGAGGAATCGACCTCACAACCACATGGATGATAATAACTAGACAACTGCCATTACACCAAATACCATTCGGCTTCACTTCACTTGCTAAAGATGATGATAAAAGTAAATATGTGATGTGCCGAATATTAAACAGATAAATTTAATTATGCTAAATGTACCTTCCTTCAATATACAAGCAAATATCCACAAGATGGAAATATTAAGAATATTGAATGAATTGTTTTTGGATGGATCCAACAAACATGTACTGGAAATATTCAAGAAATCGTATCTTTCTTTTGCAAATATTTAGGAAATACCATATGCAAATATGTGCTGTAAATTAAAACCGTTTCTTTCCTCCAAATTAAAAAGGTTTAAACATCTGTAAATCTTCTGCAAATTAGTCTCCTGTAAAAAAAAAAGTCCTTCCAAAATAATAATTAACCTTATGAAATAATTATCCCACAAAGTAAATACTTTTAAACAATTCACCTTTCACTTGGAGTAATTAAATATCTCCCGAGTACTTATGTGTTTCTCCTAAACTTTCACTTGAAAATTCTGTTGAATACTTCCTCGAAGTTCTAACTATGAATTCTTTGAACAGAGAGTTGTAACTCAACTCTACATTAGAGCCTTTGTCAAGATAGTCTAGCTCCAACATGTCTCTAATCTCAACACACGTCCAACGTTAATACTAAGGCGTCTGCACTATTTAGGCTTTTATGCAATAACAATATTCAATCCTCACAAAATTCAAAGCTCTAACATTAATCGTAAGGCTTAGGCTTGTATGCAATAACAATATTCAATCCTCACAAATTCAAAGCTCCAACATTAATCTTCTCCAGTCTCAGTCTGGCTTATCTTTGCTCATAAGCGCGGGCCAATAATCCTTAAAAAAAACAAGCATATCTCTTCAAACTCTAATTAATCCAAATATTAGTAACTCAAGAAACATCTTCAAGCAATCCAAATGTTCTCTCAAATCCTTCTCTAACAAATCTTCCTCACCTTAAATATCTTTTTTTTTGGGTTTTTCAATTGTCAAAATGACTTTCCACCAAAATGATTCTAAACCAAGATGGATTTGATACCACTATTAACAAATCACCTTTCTATTTATAAAATAAATTCCAAAAGATCATATAATAATGAGCATATAAATTACTAAAATGTTATTGATAAAACTGCATAAATACATTATTATTATTTTGATTAATTTTTTTTTTATTACATTACAAGAGTTGGTCACAACCAATTTTTAGTAATTGACAAGCGTAAGGTTCAAACCCACAGTGGTTACTCCCACCAAACCTATTATACTGTATTATTATTGACCCAACATAAAGAAGACTAGGAACTTACCAATCACCTAGGCACCTACCAATCATGACACCTACTTTACAACTTTTCATTTACTCACCTAACACCGCACATAATTCAGGTTTACAACATGACACCTAAAATACTTCACAAATTCTAAAAAAAAACCAAAATCTCAAAATCAGATCGACGACCTGCTCTTTGAGATATAGACATATCGTTAGGTTCATTGACTTTGTCGTCTAACATTTAATTTCCATTCGAGAAGTGATTGACCACGTGCATGATTGACGAAGAAAATAAGGAAAGAAAAAATCATCCCAAGTTCATATTGTCACCGCTCGTTCACACTGTCACCGATCGACGGAAAAAATAAGGAAAGAAAACATCCCAAGTTCACACTGCCACCGCTCGTCTCCAAGGCAAGCTCAGAAGAAGATCCATCTCCAATGCGGTCTCTCGTCAAACAAGGCAGCTCTCAGGCTTTCAAACCATGCAGAGATGCCTCATAATGTTATAAATTGTTGACCGTGGCAAACATATATGATTCAAACACAATTGATTCACTTCAACGGGAAGAACATAGATGGCTCCAAAGAATAATGTTGTTCGTCGTACTAAAGTTCATCATCACCGGGAGAAGGAGAAGGAGAAACTTTTGCGATATATCAACACCTATTTCGTGGAGACGAACGAATCCAATTTTAAAAGTGTCGTTCAAAGCCTTACCGCACAGGAATCCCACCTGCAACTCAGCGATCAACGTGAAGATCACAGTGGGAGCTCCACGTTCCTTAATATTAGTGTTAATAGTATACAGATCACCTGCTGTAGTTCGGATTTGGTTTCGTCGGGAGTTACAGAAAATGTTGTTGTTGTTCCGGACGTTGATGAAGATCGTCTAAAACAGACGGAGGATGAGCAGATGAGGTGTGTTTTGTTCGATTTTGACGGGAGGGATCCGAGTGATTTGGTCGATTTTGACAAGAGGGATCCGAGTGATTTATTTCTAGTAGATTTTCCATCAGATATCGTATTATTTTGGTAAGACAAGATCCCAAGTTTAATTGTCACTATTTCTATTTGATGTTTCGTGACCATATATTAGCTACCACACATTGATTACTATAGTATAAACGACATGGTATCCAACTTGGCCCATACTTCTTTGGCTTGATGGTTATAGCTAATACATTATACTCTCCATATTACTATTGATGTAGGAGCATCTGGATAGGAAGACTAGAGATAAGGTATTTGCCACTCATAACTACCACTAATGTATATAAGAAATAGGAATAGGAAAAAGAAAGTGCAAGAGGAGAGGAAGAGAAAATCAACAGGAATGGAAGAGAGAGTGATAAGCATGAATAAATATAGAAAAGGAGGATAAGAGAAAGTCATTACAATGTATATCTGCTTATACATCTACAGATATGGAAAAAATATGGAGAGTCATTGTGACATAATGTACTAATGATTATATTTTATGTAGCCTATAAACACCTTAGAAATAGTTAATAATTCTTCCTTTGCAATCTATATTTGTGTGTATGTTTAAAGGTGATGTATTAAAATTACTTCTAGTAGATGGCATAGTATGGTGTGTAAAATTGTAGGTTTGTAGGTGAAAAATAGTAAGGTTGCAGCCTCAAGAGAAACATCTTTCTAGTTTGTAGAGAAACATTGAATAAGGGCATGGTCAATGTTGAATGAGAATATGGAGTCATTCAAGTGGCAATATCCTTTCCATTTGTGTGGGGTGTTGACCAGTAAAGATAAGAATATTGACAACAAGAAATTATACAAACAAAAAACCTGTGATAATCATTCTATTAAGTCAAGAGTGTTGTTTGGTGAGATAAAAGACATAGAACCATCAAGTGAAGGCTCATTTCCATCCACATGAACAAATAAACTATCATTCTAGTTGGATATCTATAGCCATTCAAGTGAAACTAAATTATTGTTCACATGGTAAACTTTACCATTATTCAATCACATCATTGAGTGTCATACAAGTTGTGTCAACCATTGTTCAAACAACTCTACTATTTAAATGAAGATTATCATTCAAAGTGGAACGCATTCAAGCAAGCTACAATTCACTTGAGTGTCATTCAAATCAGTTGCTATTCAATTCATCAATGTTCAAATAATTTACCTTTCAATCATTAGTCATTCAAATTGGTAGTTGTTTGAATGAATCACTGATCAAGCAAAGAATGAAGTTGTCTATCAAGTGAACACCATAATGCTATTCAAGTGATAGATATAGTACCATTCTAGTACAAATTATATTGACATGTAAGTCAAGTATCAAGTCTGAATGGTGTCCATTGGTTTGGTTTGACAAAGTAGCTACCAAAGAAGGCAATTCTTTATTGAACCCCCTACTAACTACATCATATGGTATCAGAGAAGATCTTCAAAGTTCTATGATACATGTTCAAAAATAATATGTCACAATATGAAAGAGGAAGATCATATTGTCTAGGATCCCAACTAGTGGACATAGTTGAAATATTGAGAGGAATCACTACTAGATTGGATGCAATTAAGACTACCCAAAGAAGAGGTATTCATCTTGAGAATATTAGTGACAATGAAGAGGAGGATATTGGGCACCTAGCAGCTTAAGATGAGGATTAGGGAGAATAAATAGAGTAGAGGTTGATTCCATTAATCTCAATCATGGGGATTAAACCAAAGATGGATACTCCTAGTTTTGTGGAAGTTCAAACCTAGAAGAGGTGATTTACTAGATAATGAACATGGAGAGATTCTTTTATTATGAACCTATATAGGATCCAATATAGGTCAAATTTGCATGCACAAAATCGAAGGGACATGCTTTAATTTGGTGGTGTCATGTCCAAGAAAAGAGGTAACAAAAAGGGAAGTATGGAATCTAAACTTGGGATAAGTTTGTAACCAAATTAAAATTAAAATTTCTATCTATTGATTATTAGATCAGGTTGTTTAAAATATTTCAAAACCTCAATCAAAATGAGTTAGAAGAGAAATAGTATATGGAGGAGTTCTATAAATTGACCATAAGAGTAGGTCATATTGAAGATGATGAGGAGAAGGTGGCAAGATACATAAATGGACTAAGGTTATCCATACAAGATGAAATTGATATGTGTAGAATTAGAATAGTTGAAAAGTGAAATCAATATGCGCTCAAGGCATAAGAAAAGCTAGCCCACAAGAAAAAAAATAATTCCAAAAGAAGAGGAAAATGCTCTAGAGGAAGATATGGAAATGAAATGGTAAAAATAATCCATTTCATTACCTTCAATACTTAACTTCAGACCTACCATGTACCTTTCCTTTATATGTGTTTTCACCCCAAGGAGGGGTGAAAGGTATTTTCGCTCCTCACTTGGGGTAAAAGTCATATTTAGAACCAAAGTAACGAAAGGTATGGTCCCTCATAGTGGTAGGAGAACCAACAATGCCCTCAAAAGGTAAACCATGATCTCAAGCACCAATGAACACCAAATTTAGACCAAGAGTGTCAAAAGAAGATAAATTATCAACTTGAATAACTTTTATACTATCACTCGAATCCCTATCCTGATCACCCCCTTCATGATGCTTGCCCTTAGCGCCCTAAACATGACAACCAACCTTATCTCCCTTCCTACCTTGACTACCAACTTCCTTGTCCATCCTCGAAAGCCAAACCCTAATCTTGGGATTAGCAGTGAGAAGCTGAAACTTGGAGTTAGTCTCCTCATTGCAATTATCCAAAAATTATTTCTCAACATGTGCACCTTGAATTCATGATTGTCCTTGTTGAATTAGTGTTTTGAGGTTGAATGAAGAAACAACGAAGGAATTTCTACTCTAGATTTTGTTAGACAAAAAATAATGGACCTTATTAATGGGATATTTGCACAAAAACACTCTGTATTTGCCATTGTAACCCTTCTCCCAACCAACAACTATGTTAAAACACCTGCTTCATAGTAAGCAGACGATGTCTTGCAAAACCCTAATCAACAATAACTAGATGTGTCTTGTGAAACCCTAGTTTGAGGTAGTTGTGAGAAGTGTTTTCACTATTTTAGCCTATCACCATAAAAATATTGATCGTAATGGCCATTCAATCTCAAATTTACATCTTAGAGTTTTTCAACAATAAGTTCAATCTCATTTTGTTCTTCGATGGAGTAAAATTTGGTCCTTCTAAAAGTTGAGATTGAAAAAGAAAAATCTTGGTATTTGTCATAATAAAAGTATTTAGTTTTCATTCCTAAATTTGTAAACAAATTCTATTTCAATTTTTATTTAAACAACTATTTATATCTCCCTTTATTTATTTATTTTTGTGTGTAATAGAGAAATCGATAAATCGTTACTTTTTTCATCGCTTCTTCATCGCTTCTTCGTGAGTTCAAATACTACTCCTTATTACTACTATAACTCTAGTTGCATTGAGTAAAATTTTGACGTAGCCAATGACATTGGCGTGACACGCCCTCCAGTTCTATAAGACCTAAGAAATTCTATCTATGATCTCCACCCTCTCAAAAAAAAAGTTTTAATCAACAAACCATCTCAAAAGATCCTCTAACATTATATCTCCCTTTAATTAAATTTTTAATTATTACTTCTTCTTATAACTCTCTTTAATTAAATTAATTATTTTTTCCCTATAACTCCCTTTTATCCAATAAACTCCCCTTATAACTCCCGCAATTTCATTAATTAAATTCTCCCCTTAATTTTCCCTTATAACTCCCTTCCTCCATTTAAATGTCTTTTTTTTATATTAAACATCCTTTCCTTATAACTCCCGCAATTTCATTAATTAAATTCTCCCTTTAATTTTCCCTTATAACTCCCTTCCTCCAATATCTTGATTTAAATGTTTTTTTTATATTAAACATCCTTTACAAATATTACAAATATCAGCTTTAATTCGAGTAAACATAAGAGGAATCCACCTCACAACTCCCTTCCTCCAATATCTTGATTTAAATGTTTTTTTATTTATTTTAAACATTCTTTACAAATATGAACTCTAATTCAAGTAAACACAAGAGAAATCGACCTCACAACCACATAAATGATAATAACTAGGCAACTGCCATTACACCAAATGCCATTCGACTTCACTTCACTTGCTAAAGATGATGAAAGTAAATATGTGATGTGCCGAATATTAAACAGACAAATTTAATTATGGTAAATGTACCTTCCTTCAATATACAAGCAAATATCCACAAGATGGAAATATTAAGAATATTGAATGAATTGTTTTTGGATGGATCCAACAAACATGTACTGGAAATATTCAAGAAATCGTATCTTTCTTTTGCAAATATTTAGGAAATACCATATGCAAATATGTGCTGTAAATTAAAACCGTTTCTTTCCTCCAAATTAAAAAGGTTTAAACATCTGTAAATCTTCTGCAAATTAGTCTCCTGTAAAAAAAAAAAGTCCTTCCATAATAATAATTAACCTTATGAAATAATTATCCCACAAAGTAAATACTTTTAAACAATTCACCTTTCACTTGGAGTAATTAAATATCTCCCGAGTACTTATGTGTTTCTTTCTCCTAAGCTTTCACTTGAAAATTCTGTTGAATACTTCCTCGAAGTTCTAACTATGAATTCTTTGAACAGGGAGTTGTAACTCAACTCTACATTAGAGCCTTTGTCAAGATAGTCTAGCTCCAACATGTCTCTAATCTCAACACACGTCCAACGTTAATACTAAGGCGTCTGCACCATTTAGGTTTTTATGCAATAACAATATTCAATCCTCACAAAATTCAAAGCTCTAACATTAATCGTAAGGCTTAGGCTTGTATGCAATAACAATATTCAATCCTCACAAATTCAAAGCTCCAACATTAATCTTCTCCAGTCTCAGTCTGGCTTATCTTTGCTCACAAGCGCGGGCCATCAATCCTTAAAAAAAACAAGCATATCTCTTCAAACTCTAATTAATCCAAATATTAGTAACTCAAGAAACATCTTCAAGCAATCCAAATGTTCTCTCAAATCCTTCTCTAACAAATCTTCCTCACCTTAAATATCTTTTTTTTTTTTTGTTTTTCAATTGTGAAAACGACTTTCCACCAAAATGATTCTAAACCAAGATGGATTTGATACCACTATTAACAAATCACCTTTCTACTTATAAAATAAATTCCAAAAGATCATATAATAATGTGCATATAAATCACTAAAATGTTATTGATAAAACTTATAGTATGCATAAATACATTATTATTATTTTGATTAATTTTTTTTTTATTACATTAGAAGAGTTAGGTCACAACCAATTTTTAGTAATTGACAAGCGAAGGATTCAAACTCACAGGGGTTACTCCCACCAAACCTATTATACTGTGTTATTATTGACCAACATGAAAAAGACTAGAAACTTACCAATCACCTAAACACCTACCAATCATGACACCTACTTTACAACTTTTCATTTACTCATATAACACCTTTCGCACATAATTCAGGTTTACAACATGACACCTAAAACACTTCACAAATTCTAAAAAAAAACCAAATCTCAAAATCAGATCGACGACCTGCTCTTTGAGATATAGACATATCGTTAGGTTCATTGACTTTGTCGTCTAACATTTAATTTCCATTCGAGAAGTGATTGACCACGATCGACGAAGAAAATAAGTAAAGAAAAAAACATCCCAAGTTCATACTGTCACCGATCGACGGAAAAAATAAGGAAAGAAAAAATCATCCCAAGTTCACACTGTCACTACTCGTCTCCAATGCGGTCTCTCGTCAAACAAGGCAGCTCTCAGGCTTTCAAACCATGCAGAGATGCCCCGTAACGTTATAAATAATTGACCGTGGCAAACATATATGATTCAAACACAATTGATTCGCTTCAACGGGAAGAACATAGATGGCTCCAAAGAATAATGTTGTTCGTCGTACTAAAGTTCATCATCACCGGGTGGGGTGCTCAACATTCAACAACAACAAGGAGAAACTTGTGCGATATATCAACACCTATTTCGTGGAGACGAACGAATCCAATTTTAAAAGTGTCGTTCAGAGCCTTACGTGCTCAACATTCAAGAAGAAGAAGGAGAAGGAGAAGAAGAAGAAGGAGAAGGAGAAGGAGAAGAAGAGGGAGAAAGTTGTGAGACATATTGACACCCATTTCGTGGAGACGAACGAAGCCAATTTTAAAAGTGTCGTTCAAAGCCTTACCGCACAGGAATCCCACCTGCAACTCAGCGATCAACGTGAAGATCACAGTGGGAGCTCCACGTTCCTTAATATTAGTGTTAATAGTATACAGATCACCTGCTGTAGTTCGGATTTGGTTTCGTCGGGAGTTACAGAAAATGTTGTTGTTGTTCCGGACGTTGATGAAGATCGTCTAAAACAGACGGAGGATGAGCAGATGAGGTGTGTTTTGTTCGATTTTGAAGAGAGGGATCCGAGAGAATTTTTCGATTTTGACAAGAGGGATCCGAGTGATTTATTTCTTTTAGATTTTCCACCAGATCTCGTATTGTCGGATTGGCTTTGGGCGGACGACGACCACAAGCTGTGATACGTATCAATTTTAATCGTTCTTAGCATTTTCTGTAATCGTAATAGTATTTAAATTATGATTAAAATGACAGTACAACCGTTAGAGTTTTGTTTTTTTTTTTTTTTTTGTAAGTTCAAGATTTCTCATGTGCACTTCTATAAGGTTTGAGTTTTGATTATTGAAAATCACTAATTTAAACACAATAATATGTTTTATGGTATAAAATTAAAAATTGTTATCATTAAATAAACCTATAACCTTGTATTTGTAAATGTGGTTCTAATCAAATATTTAAACTACTTATATTATATAAAAATGATTTATATAATTAAAAAAAACTGTAGTTCGGATTTATATAAAAATGATTTATATAATATTAGTGTTAATAGTATACCCACCTGCTGTAGTTAGGATTTGGTTTCGACGGGAGTTAAAAGAAAATGTTGTTATTGTTCCGGACGTTGATGAAGATCGTCTAAAACAGACGGAGGATGAGCAGATGAGGTGTGTTTTGTTCGATTTTGACGGGAGGGATCCGAGTGATTTGGTCGATTTTGACAAGAGGGATCCGAGTGATTTATTTCTAGTAGATTTTCCATCAGATATCGTATTATTTTGGTAAGACAAGATCCCAAGTTTAATTGTCACTATTTCTATTTGATGTTTTGTGACCATATATTAGCTACCACACATTGATTACTATAGTATAAACGACATGGTATCCAACTTGGCCCATACTTCTTTGGCTTGATGGTTATAGCTAATACATTATACTCTCCATATTACTATTGATGTAGGAGCATCTGGATAGGAAGACTAGAGATAAGGTATTTGCCACTCATAACTACCACTAATGTATATAAGAAATAGGAAGAGGAAAAAGAAAGTGCAAGAGGAGAGGAAGAGAAAATCAACAAGAAAGGAAGATAGAGTGATAAGCATGAATAAATATAGAAAAGGAGGATAAAAGGAGGATAAGAGAAAATCATTACAATGTATATTTGCTTATACATCTACAGATATGGAAAAAATATGGAGAGTCATTGTGACATAATGTACTAATGATTATATTTTGTGTAGCCTATAAACACCTTAGAAATAGTTAATAATTCTTCCTTTGCAATCTATATTTGTGTGTATGTTTAAAGGTGATGTATTAAAATTACTTCTAGTAGATGGCATAGTATGGTGTGTGTAAAATTGTAGGTTTGTAGGTGAAACATAGTAAGGTTGCAGACTCTGGAGAAACATCTTTCTAGTTTGTAGAGAAACATTGAATAAGGGCATGGTCAATGTTGAATGAGAATATGGAGTCATTCAAGTGGCAATATCCTTTCCATTTGTGTGGGGTGTTGACCAGTAAAGATAAGAATATTGTCAACAAGAAATTATACAAACAAAAAACCTATGATAATCATTCTATTAAGTCAAGAGTGTTGTTTGGCGAGATAAAAGACATAGAACCATCAAGTGAAGGCTCATTTCCATCCACATGAACAAATAAACTATCATTCTAGTTGGATATCTATAGCCATTCAAGTGAAACTAAATTATTGTTCACATGGTAAACTTTACCATTATTCAATCACATCATTGAGTGTCATACAAGTTGTGTCAACCATTGTTCAAACAACTCTACTATTTAAATGAAGATTATCATTCAAAGTGGAACGCATTCAAGCAAGCTACAATTCACCTGAGTGTCATTCAAATCAGTTGCTATTCAATTCATCAATGTTCAAATAATTTACCTTTCAATCATTAGTCATTCAAATTGGTAGTTGTTTGAATGAGTCACTGATCAAGCAAAGAATGAAGTTGTCTATCAAGTGAACACCATAATGCTATTCAAGTGATAGAAATAGTACCATTCTAGTACAAATTATATTGACATGTAAGTCAAGTATCAAGTCTGAATGGTGTCCATTGGTTTGGTTTGACAAAGTAGCTACCAAAGAAGGCAATTCTTTATTGAACCCCCTACTAACTACATCATATGGTATCAGAGAAGATCTTCAAAGGTCTATGATACATGTTCAAAAATAATATGTCACAATATGAAAGAGGAAGATCATATTGTCTAGGATCCCAACTAGTGGACATAGTTGAAATATTGAGAGGAATCACTACTAGATTGGATGCAATTAAGACTACCAAAAGAAGAGGTATTCATCTTGAGAATATTAGTGACAATGAAGAGGAGGATATTGGGCACCTAGCAGCTTAAGATGAGGATTAGGGAGAATAAATAGAGTAGAGGTTGATTCCATTAATCTCAATCATGGGGATTAAACCAAAGATGGATACTCCTAGTTTTGTGGAAGTTCAAACCTAGAAGAGGTGATTTACTAGATAATGAACATGGAGAGATTATTTTATTATGAACCTATATAGGATCCAATCTAGGTCAAATTTGCATGCACAAAATCAAAGGGACATGCTTTAATTTGGTGGTGTCATGTCCAAGAAAAGAGGTAACAAAAAGGGAAGTATGGAATCTAAACTTGGGATAAGTTTGTAACCAAATTAAAATTAAAATTTCTATCTATTGATTATTAGATCAGGTTGTTTAAAATATTTCAAAACCTCAATAAAAATGAGTTAGAAGAGAAATAGCATTTGGAGGAGTTCTATAAATTGACCATAAAAGTAGGTCATATTGAAGATGATGAGGAGAAGCTGGCAAGATACATAAATGGACCAAAGTTATCCATACAAGATGAAATTGATATGTGTAGAATTAGAATAGTTGAAAAGTGAAATCAAAATACCCTCAGAAGGTAAACCATGATCTCAAGCACCAATGAACACCAGATTTAGACCAAGAGTGTCAAAAGAAGATAAATTATCAACTTGAATAACTTTTATACTATCACCCAAATCCCTAGCCTGATCACCCCCTTCATGATGCTTGCCATTAGCACCCTAAACATGACAACCAACCTTATCTCCCTTCCTACCTTGACTACCAACTTCCTTGTCCATCCTCGAAAGCCAAACCCTAATCTTGGGATTAGCAGTGAGAAGCTGAAACTTGGAGTTAGTCTCCTCATTGCAATTATCCAAAAATTCTTGCTCAACATGTGCACCTTGAATTCATGATTGTCCTTGTTGAATTAGTGTTTTGAGGTTGAATGAAGAAACAACGAAGGAATTTCTACTCTAGATTTTGTTAGACAAAAAATAATGGACCTTATTAATGGGATATTTGCACAAAAACACTCTGTATTTGCCATTGTAACCCTTCTCCCAACCAACAACTATGTTAAAACACCCGCTTCATAGTAAGCAGACGATGTCTTGCAAAACCCTAATCAACAATAACTAGATGTGTCTTGTGAAACCCTAGTTTGGGGTAGTTGTGAGAAGTGTTTTCACTATTTTAGCCTATCACCATAAAAATATTGATCGTAATGGCCATTCAATCTCAAATTTACATCTTAGAGTTTTCAACAATAAGTTCAATCTCATTTTGTTCTTCGATGGAGTAAAATTTGGTCCTTCTAAAAGTTGAGATTCAAAAAGAAAAATCTTGGTATTTGTCATAATAAAAGTATTTAGTTTTCATTCCTAAATTTGTAAACAAATTCTATTTCAATTTTTATTTAAAAAACTATTTATATCTCCCTTTATTTATTTATTTTTGTGTGTAATAGAGAAATCGATAAATCATTACATTTTTCATCGCTTCTTCGTGGGTTCAAATACTACTCCTTATTACTACTATAACTCTAGTTGCATTGAGTAAAATTTTGACATAGCCAATGACATTGGCGTGACACGCCCTCCAGTTCTATAAGACCTAAGAAATTCTATCTATGATCTCCACCCTCTCAAAAAAATGTTTTAATCAACAAACCATCTCAAAAGATCCTCTAACATTATATCTCCCTTTAATTAAATTTTTAATTATTACTTCTTCTTATAACTCTCTTTAATTAAATTAATTATTTTTTCCTTATAACTCCCTTTTATCCAATAAACTCCCCTTATAACTCCCGCAATTTCATTAATTAAATTCTCCCCTTAATTTTCCCTTATAACTCCCTTCCTCCAATATCTTGATTTAAATGTCTTTTTTTATATTAAACATCCTTTCCTTATAACTCAAGCAATTTCATTAATTAAATTCTCCCCTTAATTTTACCTTATAACTCCCTTCCTCCAATATCTTGATTTAAATGTTTTTTTTATATTAAACATCCTTTACAAATATTTACAAATATCAGCTTTAATTCGAGTAAACATAAGAGGAATCCACCTCACAACTCCCTTCCTCCAATATCTTGATTTAAATTTTTTTTTTATATTAAATATCCTTTACAAATATTTACAAATATCAGCTTTAATTCGAGTAAACATAAGAGGAATCCACCTCACAACTCCCTTCCTCCAATATCTTGATTTAAATGTTTTTTTTTTATTTTAAACATCTTTAATTCGAGTAAACATAAGAGGAATCCACCTCACAACTCCCTTCCTCCAATATCTTGATTTAAATTTTTTTTTTATATTAAACATCCTTTACAAATATTTACAAATATCAGCTTTAATTCGAGTAAACATAAGAGGAATCCACCTCACAACTCCCTTCCTCCAATATCTTGATTTAAATGTTTTTTTTTTAATTTTAAACATTCTTTACAAATATGAACTCTAATTCAAGTAAACACAAGAGAAATCGACCTCACAACCACATGGATGATAATAACTAGGCAAATGCCATTACACCAAATGCCATTCGGCTGCACTTCACTTGCTAAAGATGATGAAAGTAAATATGTGATGTGCCGAATATTAAACAGACAAATTTAATTATGGTAAATGTACCTTCCTTCAATATACAAGCAAATATCCACAAGATGGAAATATTAAGAATATTGAATGAATTGTTTTTGGATGGATCCAACAAACATGTACTGGAAATATTCAAGAAATCGTATCTTTCTTTTGCAAATATTTAGGAAATACCATATGCAAATATGTGCTGTAAATTAAAACCGTTTCTTTCCTCCAAATTAAAAAGGTTTAAACATCTGTAAATCTTCTGCAAATTAGTCT
Organism: Wollemia nobilis; assembly: GCA_028583015.1. Taxonomy (NCBI): domain Eukaryota; kingdom Viridiplantae; phylum Streptophyta; class Pinopsida; order Araucariales; family Araucariaceae; genus Wollemia; species Wollemia nobilis. The sequence continues at coordinate 2,275,674 of JAQPPZ010015413.1, forward strand.
CCTGTAAAATAAAAAACCTTCCAAAATAATAAACCTTATGAAATAATTATCCCACAAAGTAAATACTTTTAAACAATTCACCTTTCACTTGGAGTAATTAAATATCTCCTGAGTATTTATGTGTTTCTCCTAAGCTTTCACTTGAAAATTCTGTTGAATACTTCCTCGAAGTTCTAACTATGAATTCTTTAAATGGAGAGTTGTAACTCAACTCTACATTAGTGCCTTTGTCAAGATAGTCTAGCTCCAACATGTCTCTAATCTCAACACACGTTCAACGTTAATACTAAGGCGTCTGCGCTATTTAGGCTTTTATGCAATAACAATATTCAATCCTCACAAAATTCAAAGCTCTAACATTAATCGTAAGGCTTCTGCACTAGGCTTGTATGCAATAACAATATTCAATCCTCACAAATTCAAAGCTCCAACATTAATCTTCTCCAGTCTGGCTTATCTTTGCTCACAAGCGCGGGCCATCAATCCTTAAAAAAACAAGCATATCTCTTCAAACTCTACTTAATCCAAATATTATCAACTCAACAAACATCTTCAAGCAATCCAAATGTTCTCTCAAATCATTCTCTAACAAATCTTCCTCACCTCAAATATCTCTTTTTTGGTTTTTCAATTGTAAAAATGACTTTCTACCAAAATGGTTCTAAACCAAAATGGATTTGATACCACTATTAACAAATCACCTTTCTACTAATAAATTAAATTCTAAAGGATCATATATTAACGCGCATATAAATCACTAAAATGTTATTGATAATTTTTTTAAGGAAAAAACCCTTTGCGGGGTCGTTTTGGTCCGAGAGACCACAAACAGGGGGTTCTACACCGTCAAAGTCACCCGGGAGTGGGTTCTACACCGTCAAAGTCACGGGAGTGTCGCGAGACCACGAACATGGGGTTCTATACCGTCAAAATCACCCGGGAGTGTCGCACCCGACCCTGCCCGTACCAACCTTATCAATTGGATTTTGGATACCCAATTAAGCTTTTTGGTAGAGTGGAGATTTGAACCTGGGACCTCTCTTAGAGGATTTCCCTCTCCTCTCCAACTCACCTACACCACCTAGGTGTTATTGATAAAACTTATAGTATGCATAAATACATTGCTATTTTGATACATTTTGGTTTTTTTATTACATAGGAGAGTTAGTCACAACCACACTATTTTTAGTAATTGACAAGCGCAGGGTTCAAATCCACAAGGGCTACTCTCACCAAACCTATTATACTAAGTTATTATTGACCCAACATGAAGAGGACCAAGAACTTACCAATCCACCTAGTCCTCGTAACCTATTTTGATACATTGTTACAATGCTTTGTCTTCAATATATAATTACTTAAGACTCTTCGTATACATCTCTCTTGACTTTTCCTCTCCTCTCATATAATGACAAAGCTTCTCATAATTACTTAACTCTCTACTTTAACATGACACCTACTTTACAACTCTTCACTTACTCACATATCACCTTTCACACGTAATTCATAATTCATATTTATATCATCATGACACCTAAAACACTTCACAAGTTCTAGGAAAAAAAAAAAAAACAAAATCACACCTCAATTTAAATATTTACAATGATATCCAGCAATGTAATACCTTAATATTATTACCTTGCAATTATCAAAGAAGTAAATGAAATTTAATTTTACAATTATCCATATTACGAAAAAAAAATTAATCGCAAATTATTATTTAAAAAAAATTACCATAATTAAAATAAATTTTAAATGTTGATTTTTTTAATAATTTACAACCAATGTAATATCCCTTTTTATCTCTCGTAACTTGTTGGTCCGTGTCTAGCCATTTATAAATTATAAGTATAATTTGCCAAATATTGACAAACACAAATTTTAAATAGTCACTGTCAAAATCAGATCGACGACCTGCTCTTTGAGATATAGAAATATCGTTAGGTTCATTGACTTTGTCGTCTAACATTTAATTTCCATTCGAGAAGTGATTGACCACGTGCATGATTGACTAAGAAAATAAGGAAAGAAAAAAACATCCCAAGTTCATACTGTCACCGCGATCGGAAAAAATAAGGAAAGAAAACATCCCAAGTTCACACTGCCACCGCTCGTCTCCAAGGCAAGCTCAGAAGAAGATCCATCTCCAATGCGGTCTCTCGTCAAACAAGACAGCTCTCACGCTTTCAAACCATGAAGAGATGCCTCATAATGTTATAAATAATTGACCGTGGGAAACATATATGATTCAAACACAATTGATTCGCTTCAACGGGAAGAACATAGATGGCTCCAAAGAATAATGTTGTTCGTCGTACTAAAGTTCATCATCACCGGGAGAAGGAGAAGGAGAAACTTGTGCGATATATCAACACCTATTTCGTGGAGGCGAACGAATCCAATTTTAAAAGTGTCGTTCAGAGCCTTACGTGCTCAACATTCACGAAGAAGAAGGAGAAGAAGGAGGAGAAGAAGAAGAAGAGGGAGAAAGTTGTGATACGTATCAATTTTAATCGTTCTTAGTATTTTCTGTAATCGTAATAGTATTTAAATTAAGACTAAAATGTTTTATTGGAATAGTACAACAGGTTTTTGGTTTTTTAGGTTCAAGGTTGGATACATACATTTTCGTGGAGCCTAATTTTTTATTACATTATGGAGAATCAATCATAATATATTTTATATATTAAAAAATAAAATTTAATAATTACAATTATTAAATAAATTTATAAAGTAAATGTATCTTTAATCAAATACTTAAACTACTTATGTTATATGAATAATTTTTTTGGGTACAAGAATCGGACTCATTATATAACTTGGGTAAACTGTTACACTTATTGAATGCTCTGGTTATACCATGTAAAATCACTAGTTTAAATATAGTAATGTGCCTTATATATGTTTAAAAAAAAATAGATTAAACAATTGTTGTTATTAAATAAATCTATAATTTTATTTTTGTAAATGTGTTTTTAATCAGATACTTAAATTACTTATATTATATAAAAATGTTTTTTTTACACATTTAAAGAATGGAACTTATTATATAAGTTGGATAAATGTAAGGTAAGTTGTTATATTTATTGAATTATTTTTTATTTGATTAATGATGTAAATATTATTACAAGAAAATTTAGACCTTTTAATAATTTTTTAGTAAATCATCCTTTTATTTATAGGATAAATTTTATAGAATTGTACAATAATGTACATATAAATCACAAAAATGTTATTGAGAAAACTTATAGCAGGCATGAATGCATTGCTCTTTTGATATATTTTTACAATACTTTATCTTCAATATATAATTACATGAGACTTTATATGCATGTATTTTGACCTTTCCTCTCCTCTCACATAATGATAAAAGCTCTCATGATTACATAACTCTCTACTTTACACAAGACACCTCATACAACTCTTAAATTACTCACATGACACCATTTACACATAATTCACACTTGCACACAACACCTAAACACACTTCACAACACATACTATACTAAATCTCATACCATAATATAAATATTTGTTATGATGTCAAATACTGTAATACCTCCAAAACCCCCTATATTATATTATTTGCGAGCAAGGCCTTTGCATTCAGTATATAATTTTTCTTTCTCTTGTCTTCGTTCTTTAGTACTACTGAATTTATGCAACCTTCACTAGATCTACCTTTATAAATTTTTTGTGTCTTTCTCTAGGTTAATACATATGGATCTCTTCCTTATAATCATTAATACTTTAGGGTCACATCTAGATCTTAGCCTTTGGGTTAACTCTAGATCACAAATACCTCTTAGTTAGTCACTAGAGCAATCATAAGGCCATCACCTATGTGAAATCAACATTACATTTGCTTTCATTGTAGGTCTCCTTCCAAGATATGCTTGGATCATAATAATTCATTTCATATTCCTCCATGGTAAGTCTTACATTATTCTTTAAACTCAAAAAATTTTAATTTTTTATCATACTTGATTTAATTCAATAGAAACCATACAACATTCTTTTCATCTTATCTCATTCATTCATACTTATCCATCCACAATCCATTTTTAATTTGTTATTTTTCTTTTCTTTTCATTAACAAGATTTTTGAGAATTATTATGTCCTCCAAAAATTTTACAACAATAGAGATTCCAACATATATCTATCTTATATTCACATCTACCACAATAGTTACAATTGTTCCTTGTTACAAATTTTCTTTTACCATTCCCTGATTCTTTATTACCTATTTGTCCTTCGTTGTTACTAATTTTATCAATCCTTGTCACAAATTTAATGTCACTTTTTTTTCACAAATTTAGTCTCTGATGCATTACTATATTTCTATCTTGTATAAGATCTTCACATTTTGGTCTTATTTTTTGTACAATTGGCTCTTTTATCCCTTACCCATGTTTTATAAGACCTGTGTCTTTGTATCCCATTTTATTTAGCAATTTTGAATCAATACCTCTAGTATACCTTTCAAAATAACCAAAATCTTCATCACACTAAGCTTATTATGAACAATCATGGACTATATTCAAATCATTTGAGTTGCACTCTATATATATTTTTTGAGTCACAACATGTATTTACTATCATTGATTCCAAGTCATTATTGAATTCCTTAATTTGTTATTGTATTTCTAGGATTTCTAGAGCCATACACATTTTTCTTATATTATTTGTAGATATTATTGCACCTTCTTTGAAGTATCCTTCATTAGTTTTACTTAGGATGGATTGCAAATATTATCTTAGCTCTATGAATTATTCATTACTTGATAACATACATTTTTTGATTTGCCATAAAAATCTTGTGTGTGTATTAGATTTTGCAGTAAACCCTTACTAATTATTCTTTTATTGATATTGTAACTAATTTCTTTGATTCCTTTTAGGAGACCTTTGGTCTTGATTCCTCCTGTTCAATGTGTTATTTTGTATTGTCCTCTTTCACAAATATGATAACATTGCTTTCATTTTTTTTTTTTTTTTTGATGATGATGAAGTGAAATTACATTTTGTTGATATAAGGGTATTATTATGACTCATATATTAATTGACATTCAAGTTCATATTGCTAAATAATATTTACTAATTCCTCAAATGAAACCTTCTATTTGATATTTGAAAAGATACGACCACTATTTTGATTGATTAAAGAAGTGTTGTAATTTAACTCAGACTAGAAGTCTATCTTCAACATTTTCTCATATGGTATGTAATTTTGATTTTAATTTTGATACCCTTAGAAGAAAATAAAATATTTTCTCCATATGATACCCTTAGAATATTTTCTATGCTTACCTCATTCTTTCCTTCAAATATCTTATATAAAATTTTCAATACAATTTTTGTAGTTTCTACTTCACTTATATATGTTTGAATTGGCATCATCATCTTTAAATTTTTGGATTCTAAATTTATCTTTTGGAATATCTCTTTTTCTACTTACCACATCCTAGATATTTTCAACAATAAGTATAGATCCCATTTTGTTCTTCTATGGAGTAATATTTGGTCCTTTCAAAAGTTAAAATTTAAAAGGAAAAATCTTGATATCTTCATTCTTCAATTTTACAATCAATTTAATTTAATTTCAATCTTTCTTCAAACAACTATTTATATCTCCTTTAATTAGATTTAATTAACTTTCTTCAATTATTTTTCCTCGTAATTTCATTAATATTTTCTTCTCCAATGACAATTTTATTAATTAATTTCTTCCTTTAATTTTCTCTTATAACTCCTTTTTCCTTTGATTTCCCCTTGTAATTCATTTTCTCAACTTTATTTATGTTAAATATAGCTTCAACCAATATACAACAAGCAAATATCCAAAGGATGGAGATATTAAAACATTTGAATGAAAGAACCGTCTAAATAGATCCAAGCAAATATGTGCTGTAAATATTCAGTAAATCACACCTTTCCCTTGCAAATATGTGCTACAAATTAAAACCGTTGAATATTTCCTCTTCCAAATTAAAAATGTTTAAACGTATGCCTTTCAATTTTTCTCCCAACAACTTTCTACCTTTGATTAAAGATCAAATAATTAAAGTGAATATCTTTTGCAAATTCATCTCCCGTAAAAAACAAATCCTTCGAAATAATAATTAAGCTTCTAAAATAATTAATCTTAGTGCCTTCGTCAAGATACTACAACTTCAACACATCTCTAATCTCAACAGTCCAACATTAATCTTCAGGCTTCTACACTCCTTAGGCTTGTCCGCAACAAGTATAATCAATCCTCAAAATTTGAACCGCCAACATTAATCTTCTTTAGTCTGGCGTATCTTTTGCTTACAAACGTGGACCATCAGTCCTTAAAAAAAACCAGCATATCTCTTCAAAACTCTAATTAATCCAAACATTATCAACTCAAGCAATGCAAATGTCCTCTCTACAAATCTTCCTCAAATCAAATATCTCTTTTCCATATCATGGAAGACTCAAAATGATTTTATACCAAAATGGCTCTGAACCAAGTGAATGTGATACCACTCTTAGCAAATCACCTCTCTCACATTGATAAATTTTAAAAAATTACACAATAATATAGATATAAATCACTAAAATATTATTCATAAAATTTATAGTACACATAAATATATTTCTATTTCAATACATTGTTACAATGCTTTATCTTCAATATAAAATTACATGATATACTTGTACTCTTGATATACATGTCTCTTGACCTTTCCTCTCCTCTCACATGATAACAAAGCCTCTCATAATTAATAACTCTCTACTTTACTTTACACAAGACATGCACAACTCTTTACTTACTCACATAACACATTTTCTATATAATTCACACTTACACATAATACCTAAAAACACTTCACAACTTAACCCATATTATATAAAAAATCAAACTCATATTCTAATATTCTATTTAAAAATATTTACAGTGATACTTAATATTATAATACCTCTAACATAATTACCTTTCAATTATCCAAATTAAAAAACAAAAAAAATTGGTTCATTACACACTATTATAAAAAAAAAAAATTAAAAAAAACTTACCATAATTGTTGACTTAATTTTTATATCAAAATATAGATATTAATTTTTTTTAATAATTTATAAGTAACTTAATTCATTCTATTAGATATATATTATCTCTTTTTGATCTCGTAAATTGTTGGTCGCTGTCTAGCCATTTATAAATTATAAGTATAATTTTCCAAATATTGACAAACACAAATTTTAAACAGTCACCGTCAAAATCAGATCGACGAAGTGCTCATACAGAAATATAATTGGGTTGATTGACTTTGTCGTGTCACATTTAATTTCCCTTCGAGAAGTGATTGACCACGTGAATAATCCACGAAGAAATAAGGAAAAAAAAAACATCCCAAGTTCATACTGTCACCTCTCCTCTCCAAGGCAAGCTCAGAAGAAGATCCATCTCCAATGCGGTCTCTCGTCAAACAAGGCAGTTCTGGGGTGCTTATCCATCCAGGTGTTGTAGGTGAGTTGGAGAGGAGAGGGCAATTCTCCAAGGGAGGTCGTAGGTTCAAATCTCCACCCTACCAAAAAGTTGAATTGAGTATCCAAAATCCAATTGATAATGTTTGTGCAGACGACTCTCGAGTGACTTTGACGGTGTAAAACTGTGGTCTCTTAGACCAAGACGCCCTACAAAAAGTTGTTCGCTTAAAAAAAATGGGGTGCTACTAAAGTTCATCATCACAGGGTGGGGTAGGGTGGGGTGGTCAACATTCAACAAGAAGGAGAAGGAGAAGGAGAAGTTTAGGGAGAAAGTAGTGCGATATATCGACACCCATTTCGTGGAGACGAACGAAGCCAATTTTAAAAGTGTCGGTTCAAAGGCTTACTGCACACGAATCCCACCTGCAACTCCGCGATCAACGTGAAGATCACAGTGGGAGCTCCACGTTCCTTAATATTAGTGTTAATAGTATATCCACCGGCTGTAGTTCGGATTTGGTTTCGTCGGGAGTTACAGAAAATGGTGTTGTTGTTCCGGACGCTGATGAAGATCGTCTAAAACAGACGGAGGATGAGCAGATGAGGTGTGTTTTGTTCGATTTTGAAGAGAGGGATCCGAGAGAATTTTTCGATTTTGACAAGAGGGATCCGAGTGATTTATTTCTTTTAGATTTTCCACGAGATCTCATATTGTCGGATTGGCTTTGGGCGGACGACGACCACAAGCTGTGATACGTATCAATTTTAATCGTTCTTAGCATTTTCTGTAATCGTAATAGTATTTAAATTATGATTAAAATGACAGTACAACCGTTAGAGTTTTGTTTTTTTTTTAAGTTCAAGATTTCCCATGTGCACTTCTATAAGGTTTGAGTTCTGATTATTGAAAATCACTGATTTAAACACAATAATATATTTTATGGTATAAAATTAAAAATTGTTATTATTAAATAAACTTATAACCTTGTATTTGTAAATGTGGTTTTAATCAAATATTTAAACTACTTATATTATATAAAAATGATTTATATAATTAAAAAAAACTGAAAAGTGAAATGAGTTTGTTTTTAATATTTGTATGTTTAGATTATTACTTATATGGTATAAGTTAAAAGGCAAATAAAAGGTTTTAAATATTTTCGCCAATATTTAAAAAAAAATGCATTAAATTTTGATATTAATTGTAATAGTGTAAGATTAATTTATTAGATTGTACGATTTATAATCACTTAATGTTGTATTAGTACAAAATATAGTTGGTCACTTTTAAGTTTTAGTAGGTGCAGACGATCACGAAAGTGTCCAAAGTGACCAAATCTCATAAAAGGTATTATTTTGTGGATTTATCTTGTTTGCGCATTTAAATTTCATTTAAATTACATTAAATTTATAATTTTTTTTTTTTAATTGGTTATATGGGATTGAAACGGGCCTCAACCATATTACATCAACACCACATAGTGGTGTTACGAAGCTTGGATATAATCAATGTATCCCTTGGTAATATTTGAACCTTGGTCTCCTCTTTAAATATTGAGCAATCTAATGTCACATGATAATTTAAGAAACATTTTTTATTTGTTTAAGAATTTAGTGATAATATTTATCATTAATTATATTTAGAAACTAATGCTATAACATAAGTCTTCCTTTGGTAATTGGATCTTTGTTTTACATGAAACTTATGAAATATTTTTCATTTGTATAAAAATTTAGTGATAATATTCATTGTTAAATATGTTTAAAAACTATTATTGTGAGATGTAACACTTTTTATTTTAGTAATTGAATATTTGTTTAATGCAATGTATATATGATTTTTTGGTGTAGTTGTTTACTATAAAAGGTTTATATTTTGAAAATTCAAGTGATTGGAAATTTAAAGATTGATTTTTATTTTTTTATGGGTTATATGGGATTAAAATGGTTATATGGGATTAAATATATCCCACCTATATTATAAATGCTTGCAATTATGCATCTATAATTTAGTATATCCCACCTACATTATACATTATAGAAGGTTTGGTTTTTAATATTTTTATGTTTAGATTCATTACTTATATGGTATAAGTTCAAAAGGTAAATGAAAGGTTTTAAATATTTTTTGTGTTAATGTTTAATGTATGAATTTAACTTTCATTTAATTGTTGGTCAAATATTTGCCTAAAATACAAAACATGCATTTGTGCACCCTAGACACGACCAACATTGAAAGGTCGAAAGAAAGAAATGTCCTCTGTAGGCCAATCTCTAGAGAGGGTTGGCTCCCTTACTAATCCTACACCGGTTTTAAGTTTAGAGTTGCAGGAAAGAAATGGAAATAATGGAAAGAAATGGGAAATATAGCCACAGACTAGAGGATGTAGGATTGGGGATAGACTAGCAGTAGGAATTCAAATCAAGTGTTATGATAGCATATAATAGAAAGAAGGCAAATAATCCACTTACAATTTCATGGAGATAACTTCCAGAGTTGCATTCCAATACTCACTCCCTCACCAACAATGTTCAAATCCAGATGCAAAATTTAAACTTAGCAGATAACAGACATGAATATAAAATAGAAATGATTGAAGTAGAAAGAAATCACACACATAAATCATTTGCAAAATCAAAAGCTCGACTCTTTCTATTTATGCAAAAAACTTGAAGCGTTTTTCTACAGAGTGTCTATCCTCCCTTATTACATTGAAAATGTCTAGTATTTATAGAGGTTTTTGCCTCTTTTCATTTAATACACAAAAGATAAAATATCCCTAGATCAAGAACTAGCAAGAGGAATCTTCTCCTCGAAAATCCTCAAAAATCTTCCTTCTATAGCGGCGATCCAACTTTTAAGGGAAAATTCCTGGGAAATCAACAAATTTGGGCATCGATGCATAGAAAACTGCAAATATGGTCATTGAATTGGTACCTCCATTGTTCCTTGGAAATTCACCCTTGTCTAGAAAGTCTACCAAACCTGAGCCTTATTTTGAAAAGAGGTGAAGTAAATAGGGAATGTCTTGGAACTCATGAAAATCATCCTGTGATCTTTAATCCTGCACCTTTTCAGCATGAAATCAGCAAATGTAGTCACTCTTCACCTCAATCATTAAATTCTCATCATTTGTTTGATCCAAGCGCCCTTGACGAGTCTTCTTTGATGCTTGAAATCAATTTCACCCAAAACAGAGCAACAAGTGAATATGGGTGAAAGCACTCTATTTAAATTTCTTCACTTCCTTCTTATCCATGCTTCCAGGTGGGGAGAGCGCCCATAAAATAGCAACTTTTATAGTTTCGCTCAACCTGTGCCTTTGAGTCATGCTTTGCACCATTCCATATAATTTCACCCAAGGGAGAGAAGCAAAGATATCCTTTTCATTCACTATTAAATCACATCTTGCAATTCTTACATTATTTCACCCAATGCACAGCCCACAACTTAATTCATTTTAAAACTCTTTGTATAGTGTTCACCAACTGCAATAACAATATTTTTGAAACACCTTACTATACGCTTTTATTGTCATATTTAATGCTTCAAACCATCTTCCTATAGTTTCACCCCGGTCCTAGGGCAAAAGCGTTTCTAACTATCATAACGAAACCCACATTTAGGAAATCTTCTTACCTTCAAAATATACATTCACCCCAAGGAGGGGTGAATGGGACTTTCACCCCTCACTTGGGGTGAAATCCATTTTAAAACTCCTTTTTCTGACACATGCCAATGTGGGGCCCGCAACATGCTCTTTCTCCATATGCTTTCACCTCAAGGAGGGGTGAAAGGTAGTTTCACCCCTCTCTTGGGGTGAAAGAGCCTTGAATTTTCAATACTATAACTTGGCACCTTGCTGCCTTTGATTGATGTTCACCCAAAGTGAAGACAAAAAATATCATCGCTCCATCTTTGTGAGTGACACCTTCATGGGACCCATGCAACACTTCTAAATTCCTTGATGTCGTGCTTTCACCCCAAGGAGGGGTGAATGGGAGTTTCATCCCTCACCTAGGGTGAAAGTCTAGTTGACTTTTCCACACATTGACTTGGCAACTCATCACTCATTCCTTATAAGGTTCGCCTCAAGGCGGGGCGAGTAATGTTTTTGCCCCATATTTGGGGTGAACCCTACCATGAACCTTTCCTTTAGATGTGTTTTCACCCCAAGGAGGGGTGAAAGGGATTTTCACCCCTCACTTGGGGTAAAAGTCATATTTTCCAGACTTAACATATTTTCCTCTTTTTTAAATTTATGTTCACCCCAAAGTGGGGTGAATGGGTTTTTCACCCCACTTTTGAGGTGAATACATTTTTGCTCTTTTCTTTGCTTGGTAGCCATGCTTTCAAAAAAACAAGGACATCTTCACCCCGAGGAAGGGCGACAAGGGTTTTCACCCTTCACTTGGGGTGAAAAGGTTGTTATGTCTACTTTACCCTTAGTCTTTAGGCACATTTTCTATTGACATTTCTAGGTGATTCCAACTAAGTTTATATACAATTTTCCACTCTCCCTTTTTAGAAATCAAAACCATTTTTCCTTGTAACATCCATTATTTCCAAGCATGAGACCCATGAAAATAAAAGAAGATTAACACACAACAATGAACTGCAACACATTTTACTGCTCAAAACACTGCAACATTAATTCACTGTATTTACCACTTTTACAATAAAAAACTATTCAACAAAATTTCATCAAAATTTTAATGTGGCATGGTGTCAAAACTACCAATATTTTTTGTGGCTCTCGAGGTATCCAGCTCGCATGGATGCAGGCGATCCCATGCCTTTATCCATTGGGCTCTCAGTGTTTTGCTTTATGGGCTTCCTTGATCGATGCTTATGGTTCAGACGTCTTCCCCTATGTCTGCTCAACTACGACTTGTTCTGCTGTGGCCTGTTCTTCTTGTTCCTTCAAAATTTCACAGGTGACTTCATAAACTATAACTACTTTAGCCCAACCATCTATGGTAAATAAGCAAGGAACACTAAGCGATTCATAGATGTACCATAGATTCTGGATATCCTCCAAGCTAATGTGCTTAGATCTCTAAGCTAACTCAAACAAGGATGACTCCATGCGAGTGAACCTTTTCATGAGTGGCAACACTTGTTCTTCCATAATTGGCTCCACCCAACCATCAATTTCTAATGTGTCCTGCACAAAATTCTTCCAGGCTTCCTCTAACTATTCCTTCGATAGTAGCTCACCCCATTCATTTGTAAAACCTAGGAATCCCATGTCAGTGAGAGCATCAAAATGAACCATTGAAATAGAATGCTCCCATTCAATTACATTGAGTAGCTTTCTGCCTTCTCTCACCAGGTCCAACCTATGAAAATAACTGTGTAGCATAATCTTGGCACTAGACCAGGCATGATCCATGTCACTCATGGGGCGAATGTGCATATTAGACTGAGCAAGAGCTTGGAACTTTACTACCAACTCCAAATGAGGCTCCAGGAAATTTTCCACATCTTCTATCACCTACTCACTCAACTGAATCTGAATTCGGGCCTCATAGAGATACTACAAGACCAGGACTACTTTCACCACCATCTTCTCACAACTTTGAGCCAACCGAAGGTGGGCCTCCTTAATCATATTTTGGGTGAAGCCTATAGCCTATGTAGCCTTCTCTACCATTTGGTTCTGTATGGAATCGAGTTGTATCTTCATTGCCTACACCTGCTGCTCCACCACATATTTTTATTTTTAATGAGAAACTACTTGATATAGCCACTATTCTATCTCCTTTATCATCTTCTCCTACTATGCTCTACTTTCTACCAAAGCTTCTTCAAGTTCGGTAATCTTTGCCTCGACATCATAGAATCTCTGCTTGTAGTGCTCGCCATGCAAATAAACTGAGCTCATATCAACTTGGATGTTCCCCATATTCTCAGTAGGATCAATTTTTGTTAGGTCCTCTATCATGATTTCATAAGCGTAATCGCTTGGCATCATTTCTCCTTGTGGTTTTTAGACTAGGGGAATCATCTTGGTAGTGTGAGCCTCCATAGCAACTGGATCGAAGGTGACTTTCTTGAGTGGCTTAGCTAGAGCAAGTGCCTCCTTTCTCCTATGGCTCTTTAGCCACTACAACAAACTGAGATGAGCTCAACTAATATTCTTTGCAATTGGTTGTTCGAGCATCACCTCGATCTCGGGCAGCGCCTACATCTCCAAAAATGGGGTGAAGGGGAACAGAGCCTATGAATGGTCTAGCTCGAAGGAAGAAGAGGAAAAAAAAATTAGAGGGGGAACCAAAATAGTGGAATGGATGGAAGCATCGGGGTTGGCTGCAATTACACTCACTCATGGAGGAGCTTGTGTACTTACAACTTTGGAAGTAGTGATAGGAATGGAAGGTGAGGGATGCAAAAATGGATTCGGGCTCGATACAAATGAACTAAAATAAAGGGAGGCCGAAGATAAGGGAAAATAAGAAGGAGTAGTAGTGACTTACGGGTGAGAGATAGGGAGTGAAATGGAAATAGAAGGCATGCCAAATGAAGGGGCAAAAGATGTAGGAACTGAAGGAAATGAAGTGATAGCCACTACTTGCTCTTGAGTGGAAGAAGAGGGTAAAAGAGATGTACCTTCGGGTAGGGGTACTATGAGAACTAGTGATGGAGGTGGCTACAAAATAGGTTCCTCTTGCACTTGTTGCTTCTTCACCTCTACGTCGAGATCTATGATCTCCATTTGCTGGTCCAACTACTGCTCTTGCATCAATGGAGGTTCTTGGGAAATGTTAACCTGAGTAGCTGACATCGATGGAGGAGGATTTACTACAGATGCAACAACTACAACCATGGAAACTGCAATAGTGGATGAAGAAACAACATCGATTCTTAGCTTTTTTGTAGCCTTGAGAAAAGGAAATGCCTCTTCTACACTTCACTTCACCCGCTGAGATCTTATTTTAAACACAAACTATTGTTCTTCTTCCTCATGTGTCACTTCTTCAGCTACCGGGCGCTCTTCTTGACCACACTTTCTTCGTTGCCAATTTTTTGAAAAATTTGAGGTACAACCTTGGAGAAAGTGATAGGTTGATAGATGTTGAAAAATTCATCATATGCATCAAAAAATGCTTTGTCCATCTTCAACCCATAAGGCGATGTAATTTTTCCCCGGTGGACCCTCATAATCCACTAGTTTGTGATCTTTTCTTTAGACCATGTAGGCATCTGATATTTCATTTGATTAAATAATATAGGAGGAGGAATATGCTCTCTATGCATTACAGGATTATATTCATATTATTGCTCATAAAAATCATGCCACGATGGAAGTGACATCATGGCTTCAACATGCCACTCCAAATCATGCCCCTTAGGGTTGTTGCGATTTTGTTGAATGTCAGGCCGTGGGTAACAATGAAACTGCTTGGCCTTAATTATTTCCAAAAAATGACCCAATGGGTCATACCTCCATATTTGAGGTAGTTCCACCAGACCTAGGTCTTGGAGAGCCTCTGTGAGAAATTTGTTCTAACCAACTTGGCTCACCTCTATACTATCAAATTTGAAAGGCATCGTGCATGTTGTCCTTTTACCATACCTTGCTCCATATACATCATTGACGTAGTCATTCTGGTGCACCACATCCATTGCAAAAACATGCTCGGTGGTGAAATATGGGAGTAGGAATGGCTTGCCCATGAAGCCAAAAATTTGCACAACTACACCTTGAGTCAACAAGAAGATATCACCCTTCTCTACTATGACAATCGCCTCTCTCATTGCCCATGGTACCCTTTCACTCTTGCCATAAATCAGCTCAATTACGGGGCCCAAAAATAAGCGGTTAAAATTATAAAATGACTCCCTCCTTGATAGAGTGGGAGTCCACATATAAACCGACAAAACATTGTTCGCCTCATCAACTTGTTTAACCGCTATAAATAAAAAATGTTGATGCAAATGGAAAAAGAAATACCAGACGAGGAATGATGTGTGCTTGAACGAATTTGCCTCTCCCATATTCATTTTTTCCAACTGAATGTGCATCTTTCGATATATAAAATTGGCCCAGTCAAAATAAATTGGGTTTGTGCCTGCCCTCATCACCGTCGGAGCATAAAACTCCACTTGTGATATGCACTACGCAAGTACCACCTGCCACTTATGAACTATGGAATCTGCAGAGAGACCAAAAATCCATGCCAACATTGAGAATATATCTAGGCTCTTAAAATTTGAAAGTGGCTTCGGTAAGTTCGACAACTGCCCTAGTTGGCTCTCAGATTAACTGCATCTCCATAAATTGGCACATTGTCACCGTGGACACATATTTCTCCTCCTGTTCATTGAGGTGCAATTTCTTGGAGATCATGTTAGAGGGAGGCTTCAACCCACAAGCAAATGCTTCCCTCACTACGTTGGAAGAGATAGAGAAAAGCACTTCACCATTCACCTTTCGAACAACCTGATAGTCGAGTTATAAAATCTGGCAATCATCTTCACCAGCTCCGGGCAAGCATGTACAGGCGTACACAGGTACCAAAATAACTACGCATAATATGACACAGTTAAAGGGCTCTCTGGCATCAACCCCTACCTGATGGTGAATTCCACATCTTGGTGTAGTTTGACCACACCCTTGTTGGTGATGATGCAGATCTCGACTTCTGCCATGGTGTCAGAGTATGGGTCCAAGTCGACGTTCTCATTTCTTCGGGCTTTCTTGGATTTTTTTTCCCCTTTGCTTTATTTTTTGACTGCTTGGGTTCTATGGCATCTTTTACTTCTGCACTTTTCTTGCCCATCATGTAAATTTTGGTAACCCTGAGAGTGCTCTGCAACTTCTACAAACAAAACTTGAAAATGCATCGACAAAATTTTAAAATTTTAATCTTTGAGCAGGGTTACCTATGCTTAATTTATAGATGGAGCTCCCAACCACCAAAGTAAATCTTGACATTTCATCTTGGTGAATTTAGAAGGGTGTGCACCTCGTTCCACTCGATTGGCACTATTCCCAATGCTTTTAATGGTTATTAACCTCCCTTCACCGCAATATCTTTCTCAAAAATTGTGCTTCTACTATATTAATCTTTGAAAAGTGCACCCTGGGTCCCTAACGGCCACTTCAAAAAACTAACTCACCACATGAGGGCCAATGAGCACCCTTGCTTTGATGTTGTGAGATCTTGGTTCTTGAGAATGCCAAAATACCTCCCAAAGCAAATTCGGGTGCACATTTTCAACTGAGCGCTCCGAAAACATGTTTTAATGTCCACGAGCATTTTTTTAGAAATTCATCGTGTTGATGGGTGAAATTACCTTAAGAGAGTGCTTCTCCCTTTTCTCTTATGCTCCAAAAGTGCCTTCCACCTGTTTGATCAACTTCCATGCCCGAAACCCTTCTTTTAAAACAATTTTTTGCTTTTCCTTTCGCCCAATTTTAGAAAAGCGAATCAATTAATCCTGCTTTTTCCAAAAAAAGCTTTTAATCTTGGAGTTATAAATTGAAACCCTTGCTTTTTGCATTCGCTCCAATCTTAATTTCATTGAAATTCTTTGTATGGAGCTTCCTGAAATGTCGAAATGCACCCCATGTTTTTAAAATATTTTCATGTTGTTTTGCCCCTGTGAGAGGCAAATGGGAGTTTCACCCCTCACACGGGGTGAAAGTGTTGTTGACCATTCTCGGTTTTGACTATCATCGCACGTCTTTGAAATTATGATTGCCCCAAAGAGAGGCACGTGAAGCTTCGCCCCACCTTTGAGGTGATCCTCCTTGACTTTGTTCATATGTGGGGCCCATGATTTACTTTCAAACACATGTGTTGTCACCTCAACGAGGGGCGAAAGGGAGTTTCACCCCTCACTTGGGGTGAAATCCCTTTTGACTTTTCAACATGGGCCTTGGTGCTTTTCATATCATTTTTCTCTTCTTTAAAATGTGCGCACCCCAAAGGGAGGTGAATGGGACTTTCACCCCTTCCTTGGGGTGAAAGCACTTCCAGTTCCTGCACTCCACGATTTTGAAATCGGGCCCCATGCGTCTTTATATTTCATGCTATGGTTTTTCAACTAAGGCATTTCACTTGCACTTTCAAATATTACTATACTTTCACCTTGTGCCTTCGGACATTTTCTTTTAAAGTGCTTTTCACCCCAAGACTTCATGCAAAGTTTATATCTCCTTCTCTCATGTACTCCTTTGATTTTGATAATAAATAATTTTTAACCTCAGAGCCCTCAAACACCTGCTAAAAATCTTATAATAAAATAATTAATTCTACCCGAAACTCATAATGTGTCCTTGGAAAACTATTTTGGGGTGAAATTGATTTTTAGAGAGAAGAAACATTTTTTTTTAATCAGATATATTTTTATAAAGCAACACAAATACTTGTAGAAAATAAAATCTGTACATATTTACATACTTGCACCTCTGATCATATCACTGAAAATAAGCCTTCAGATGAAGGTCGTTAACTAGAATCGAAAGATCCCAACCATCCATGTCTTGGAGATGATATGCATTCACTGAATTTACCCCTAAGACTTGAAATGGACCCTCCCAGATCACGTCAAACTTGTGGTGCTTTCTAGGCTTAGCTTTGTTCTCATTCCATTTAAGCACAAGATCTCCAACCTAAAATTTTTGCTCTATCATCTTCTTGTTGAACCACTTTTGTGTCATTCTAGCATGTTCGGTGAAAGCAACATATGCCTTTTCTCTCTCCTCTTCTAGCTGCAAAAGTTGGGCCAACCTTGCACTCATGGGATCAGATTCATCATCTTCATCTCTGAACAATTGCAAGGTCTGGAGAACTAGGAGCTCGATGTGAGTGGGTAAAACTGCTTCCTTTCCATACACCAGGGAGTAAGGAGAAGTTTTAATTGACTTCTTAACTGATATGTGATCTACCCACAGAGCTTGATTTAACAATAGATGCCAACTCCTTTTGTTGCTTCCAAGCATTCTCTTCAAGATCCGAAGCAAATTCTTGTTTGTGGATTCTGCCAGACCGTTACCCTATGGGTAATAATTGGAGGAAGTCTTCAGGTAAATCCCATACCTACTTGCAAATTTAGTGATATTTACCCCAATAAATGGAGTCCCATTATCTATTACAATGGCGTCTGGTACACCAAAATGGGTAATCAATCCTTCAAGGAAGGAGATGACTATAGCTTGGTCTACTTTCTTGGTTGGGATGGCCTCTACCCATCGAGTAAAGTAATCGATCACTATCAAGATATATTTATGCTCGATGGAGGAATGAGGATCAATGACTCCAATGAAATCTAAACCCCATTATTGAAATGGAGCTTCTACCTGGATTGGATGTAGAGGTAAGGATGCCTTTTGACTCCTACCAACATATCTCTGATAATTATCACAACTTTGACTCACCTTGTGTGTATCTGTGAAGAGGGTAGGCTATAAATATCCAGATTAGATGATCTTCAAGGCCATAGGCCTTCTTACATAATGTCCATCAGATAAGCCAGAGTGGAACTCCTCCAAGATCTTCTACTTTTCTGACTCTTTCACACATCTGAGGAGTACTCTATCTATATTTTTGTGGAATAACCCACTTGGAAACAAGATGTACCTGAGTGCCTGCAACCTGAATCTTCGCCATTGTGAGGCATCAAGATGTGATGGACACTTTCCAGATGTGAATAATTCAATAAGATCCTCTATCTAATCATGATCACTTGTAACTTGATTGGCAAGATTACTCTCACTGATAACCTCCTCATGTAATGGAGCTAGCGATCGAGAAGCTACACTTTTAGCCAATTCTTGGCAGAGTGCTCAACTGTGAACCAATTTAGTCGATCGAATCTCCACATCATATTCCTAAATCTTCGAAACCCAACCTACTCTTTTATCACCCATATCTCCTTGAATGATGAAATTCTTGACGTCTGGATGAATAACATAGATGATTGTCTTACTCTATGAGATAAACTACCAAAATTTCTTTAGGGATTTCATGATTGCATACACCTACTTCTCAATAAAGTTGTACTTTTCCTAGTGTGGTGAAATGACTTGGCTGAGAAAAGCAATTGGCTGTTCATCCCCATCATCTTGCTTTTGCATGAGGACAACAACATAACTTTCCTTCTTGCCCACTATGTAAAGGATAAAATACTTTGAATAATCTAGATTAATCAACACTGGCGCTTGGGTAATTCACTCCTTGATCTCTTGGAATGCTTGTCTCCTCTTTTATATCCACTTGAAGTCTACATTTTTCTTCAGGAGTTCAATCATTGGCTTTACTACCTAAGAAAAATCGACGATGAATTTCTGAATGAAGTTGATATGGCCAAAGAATGACTATAGGTCCTTCTTATTGACTTGAAAAATTTAAGGAGAGCCTCAGCTCTCGCAGGATCAATCGCCAGTCCTTGTGAAATCACATGTCCCAAGAGTTTTCCTTCTTTGACAGTAAAAATAGATTTCTTCGAGTTGATGGAAATTCCAAACTCTTAACACTTTTTGAACACTTGTCTCAGATGAGAGACATGCTCTTCCCTATGATGTGAGAAAATAGTCATGTCATCAAGGTAAATTACAATAATTCGATTCAACAACTCATCGAAAGTGATATCCATAGCTCTCTGAAAGGTGGCACCAGCATTGGAAAGACCAAAAGGCATTCTTTGATAGGCGAAGGTGCCCCACTTTGTAGTAAATGTCATTTTGTGTTGGTCTTCATCTTTCACCCAGATCTGGTTATAGCCGGAGAAACCATCAAGCAATGAAAATATCTATGCTCTAGTGACTACGAGAATAATCTGATCAATCTATGGTAGGGGGTAGTGATCTTTCAAAGATGCTTGGTTCAGATTGCGAAAGTCCACGCACAGGCGAATGTCTCCATTCTTCTTCCAAACTGGAACCAAATTTGCCACCCATGTTGAGTGCTCGATAGGATAAATTATTTTTTCCTCCAAAATTTTTAGCAACTCTACTTTCATAAGAACTTCAATTTTTGGATTAACAGGTCGTTGTTTCTATCGAAAAGGCTTCACCCCTTCTTGCAACTCGATGGTGTGTTGGATTACATTTTTGTCATATCCTTTCAGATCATGATAGCTCCAAGCGACAATGTCAAGAAATTCATAACACAGATTCTTAATATCCTCAAGCTCCTTGGGCGTATAGTCTATTTTGACTTTGATGACTTTATCAGACTCCAACTGCATTTCCTTATACTCCTTTACGTTGAACTTGATCTTGTGTTTCTCTGCTCTATCATTTTGATCAAATAGACTCTCAAGCAAAATTAGTCCCCTAGGAATGTGGTTATTCTTCAATTGAATCATCCCTTCCATTTCCTCCTTGGCCAGTATTCTTTCTTCTACACTAGTAGCTTCCTTAATCAAGAAATTAACTATTTGTTCATCACTATCGAACACCTACCAATAGATGTTTTTATCGAGGACCGAAGGTCTATAAATTACCCTCATGGTCTTTGGTCTCCTAACCACTTGCTCTACGGGAGAGAAATTAGCACCAAGGGAAGCCAAGATGTTTGCATGCTTATTCTGTTCTTGCAAAATCGCTTGAACATTTAGTGTTGTAAAAGACTCAAAAAAATCCCATACCTTGTTATGGTAGGCCTTAAAATAGTGTTGCTTTGACACACATTTGTTTGTAGTTTGATTGATGATAAGCTTAGAATCTCTAAAAATCTGCAACTATTTGATTCCCAACTTCTTTGCTTTCTTTAGACCAAGGCATAATGCTTCATATTTAGTGATATTATTCATGCAACTCCAAGTCAACCGATATGAGTAGGTTTTATATAATCCCGAAGGAGAAACAAGAATAATTCTGGCTCCTATGCCATTCTTGCATCTTGCACCATCAAAATATAACTTCCATAATTGATCGATACGGGTCCTGTTTTAGGTTTGGTTATGGTGTAACAGCTGATATCGGTCTCCTCCATTGCATTGAAATCCATCAATAAAAATTCATATTCTAGATGGAGCTCACCAAGAGCTTCCTCCATCAAGTCCACTTCTTGCACTTCTATCATCATATTAACTATTCCTATGGGCTTTTCTTCTTCTTCAAGTTTTTCTATGTGAAAAGTGGAAGACTTTTCATTATAGACACAGATTCTTATTCCCTTAAAAGGAATATCCAAATGTGAATAATCCAGAGAAAGATATCCTCCTAGATTTGCTATAAATTCCCTTGAAAGGCACATGTTGAAGTATGGTTCTAGATCGACTACCACCACTTCTTGAATAACGGTGATCTACGGCATGTTGTGTAGAACAATGGGAATATCTTTAATCACACCCACCATCTTGACTAGGGTCCCATCCAACTGTAAGACACCTGGACTACTCCTCATGTATTCCATCCCCATGACCTCACATACTACCTTTGGCATAATAGTAGTCATGGCACTAGAATCGATCATACAATTATGCATGATCCACCCTTCCATTCTGAGAGAAAGGTAGAATGGAGGTGGTCTATTCTTACCGATGGTAGAGGTTGTCAGTGTCTACACTAACACCATCTGGGTGGGGTTTTTATTTTTATCCTTCATAGACTTGAGAGACTCCTACAACAGGTCAACTTGTCCAGGTAACTGTAATGCATCATACAAACTCACCTTTGCAGGAATTTTCTTCATCTCCTCAACAATGTTATAATCAAAAGTACTAGAGCCCTTTTCTTCACTGGTTGGCTCATATTTGTTTTGGTACTATTGAGTAGCTTCTACCCTTTTTCGCTTGGTCAATGATGGGTACTTGAGGTGCTCTTTGGCTTGTTCTTTTGCCTCAGTTTGTACTTGAGTGGTTGTAGGCTGTGAAGTTGATGCCTTTACTTGTAACTTCTCTTGAGCTTGCTTGGGCAATAGATCCTTCAACAAGACAAAATATTATTGTTTAGTTGTTGTGCTAGGTGCTTTTGCTTGTGGTTGTGTCTTTTCATCTTGTATCTTTTGTTTAGCGAGGACTTTCAAAGGCTCCATTTCTATTGGATCAATAGTTACCGGCTTCTTTCCAACCCTCGTAAGGACTGAAACTTGCTCCAAGGAAGGGACCATAAAATTATGATCAAATTTTATTATCATATTGATTTTTCCACTAGTGAAGCTCTCTGCTAACATCTGTACATAGTTCAAATGAACCATGCACATATCTTCACCATGAGGATCATTACAAGTAGAACACCAATATGCCTGCTCCGATGTACTAGCTTCTTCATTTTCCAACATAGTTGTATTTATTTTAGGACCTTTGCTAGTAGTTGGTTGTTCTCTGGTAATCGATGGTGTTTGAAATCTTCTTGACCGAAAGTCAGCTTCAACTTACTTCTTCTTAATGGATGTAATTTCATTCGACATTGTCCTCATTGTTGAATTGAGTGATTGCATCTCCTATAATAATTTCATGTAGGAATTGAGATTTGAGGGCCTAGGGGGTGCTGGAAAAGGTAGAGGTGCTGGTGGAGCAGGCAATGATGGGAATGGAACCAGGGCTGGTAACTGCGAAACAATTGGTGCGGGTAATTATAGAATATTTGGAGCAGGGAGTTGTGGAATTGGAACTAGAGCGATTTGAGGTGGACTCAAACTCCATGAAGGAATGGGATACATAGAAGGCATAGGTTATGAAAATGCACTAGAGTACAGATGTTGTGGAAGATCAGGAAGAATGGGTATTGTTACCTTTGGAGGTAGCTTACCTATGGCAATAAAATATACCTTGGCCTTTTGCACTTGTGTGTACAAATCTAGAAACATATTGACATTGGCCTATTTTATGGCCATACCAATGTCATAGTTGAAGGCTCGGAGATAGTAAAACATGACTTGCTCATGAGTGGGTCGAAGACCATCAAGAAATATTTACCAACTTTGAGCGAACCTGACATTGAAATACACTATTTCCTCCTATGGATGTCTTTGGATATTTGTAAATTGGTGCAGCAAAGAAAAAGGGTCATCTTGCTCATGAAAGTTCTTAATCAATAATTCTACCAACTGGTCCCATGTGGTAATAGTGGTGGGTGGCAAGGATCGATACCAATACAACAACTTCCCTCTAAGGGACAACACAAGCAATCTTACCATAATATCTTCATCTACAATGCCATGTATTATCACCAAAGAAGCCACATCTTGGATATGCTCGTAGGTAGTCTTACCCATACCATCATAGGTAGGCAAAGCCTTCAATGCTTCTTGAGGGACTAGATTTTGTGCTTGTAGATTCAAAGATCCTAAGCTATTCCATACTGGGAACTACCTAGGTGGTTGTTGTGGTGGTGGATTCTGAGCCATATTGATTGGAGGATTTGTTTGATGTGGAGGAACGCTAGTAGCAGTACTAGTAGACTTGAAGGGATGGAAAACACACCATCTATATGTGAAGATGTTGTGATTGATGTATGAGGTGGGGTGACTAATCTGGGGTGTTCTCCTAATTTTTGGGTGTCAAGTTCAAAGAACTCAATGGGGTTTTCAGGATTTTTGGCCTTCGATCTTGTGATCATGAAGTACAACTTTCATCGACTTCACATTCGGAGGCTTCTAGGTATAGTTGAGTCACCAGATGTTCTAGCTTAACAATACAAAGGTAAACATCAAGACCTTAATATTGCATATATTGCTCAATATGAGACTTAAAGGTCCCACTAGGTGTGCCAAAAATTGTTGGTCAAATATCTGCCTAAAATACAAAACATGTGTTTGTGCGCCCTAGACATGACCAACATTGAAAGGCCGAAGGAAATAAATGTCCTCCGAGCCAATATCCAGAGAGGGTTGGCTCCCTTACTAGATCCTACATCGGTTTTAAGTTTAGAGTTGTAGGAAAGAAATGGAAATAATGAAAATAAATGGGAAATATAGCCACAGGCTAGAAGATGTAGGATTGGGGATAGACTAGTAGTAGGAATTCAAATCAAGTGTTATGTGAAGAACATAAGCTTATACTGAGAGGAGGGTGAACATTATAAGACCACTTTTTACTTTTATTTCCCAACTAGTATTATGTAATGTAAATATGGCAATATCAATAGCAGTAATCAAAGCAATGCACAAATCACCACACACAATAGAGACACCATAATTTATGTGGTCCACCCAATGTGGGCTACTCTACGATGAAAATATTTCACTAATATTTTCTCAATAAATCTCTTGGGAATCCTTTCCCTATTACAATGTTTATGGACCTTTGTCCAAAGGAGACACCAATCCCCTAAATCAAGTTCATGGATATCTATCCACAAGAGACACCAATCTCCTAATATCTACTCTGGTTGGTGATCCTCTAGAAGACCTCTACCTCCACTACCCTTAGAAAATGGAACTTTATCCATAGAAGATACCTGTCTTTCCTGCTCTGGCTGGAAATCTCTGTCCTCAACTCTATCACCTCCAAAGATCTGTCTCAAATTTGCTCTAAACACAGTCTGTTGGTATAGCACAAATCTATCCTCAATATTTGTTTCTAGTCTGGAACAAATATATCCTTAAATTTGCACCAAGCTCTATCCTTGAATATGTATTAAACATAGTCCTTCGATCTAGCACAAATCTATCCTCAATCTTTGTATCTGGTCTGGCACAAAACTATCCTCAAATCTACACTAAACTTTGTCCTCAAATCTATACTAAACATAGTCCTTCGGTCTAGCACAAATTTGTCCTCAATATTTGTTCTCAAGCCTTAACTCAAATATTGAATCAATATCAAACAAACTCTACTGGATATGCCCCAAACCTTAACTCAAGGTTTGAACAAATCAATCTCTCAACTCTGATCTCAAGCCTTCTAAAATACTTATCTCAAATTTGTCTTGTAAGCTTTCACAAAATCTCACAAAAATTTGTCCACAATCTCTCTCTAGAACTTGTCCAATGTGCTCAATAAGTCCTCACAAAAACTTATCAAAATATGCTCTCAATCTATATTTTAATCTCCCACAAAAGTTTAATCAAATTTGTCCAAAAGTCTTCTCAAATACTTACCTCAAATATGCTCAACAAGTCCACACTATAACTTGTCCAATCTCATAGAAACATAAAGAGAATTGTTAGAGGCTTAATATCCTCTATACTCATCACAATGCTCAATCACTTTCAATCACTCCTTTATAAATATACAAAGAATTGTTAGAGACTCAATATGCTTCAACTCAACTGATTTATCAATTCAATTCAGAATATAGAATAGTTTGTTTTATGTAACTTGAAAAATCACTTCACACATCCACTTGACTAGGCTCAACCAACTCTACTCAACCAATCACTCAATGAAATAATCCTTGATCACAAATCCTAGTCCAAGTATATGATTACTCACTCAAAATATTTCCAACTATGCTCAACAACAAACCTCACATAACAATGATACTCATGTTCTTTTCAAACCCTAGTTCAAGTTCTTTTCTCAACAACTCACTTCAACAATAAGGCTTATAAAACAACTCTCACATAACAATGATACTCACGTTCTTTTCAAATCCTAGTTCATGTTCTCCACACAACCAATGGCTTCAACAACAATGCTTATAAAAAAGGTTTTAACAACTCTTTATTCCATAAAACCTTGAAGCATTAACTCAACACACTCAATAAGAAAGTCCTAATCAAATCCTTTTCACTCCAAACTTATTTTCTAGAAAACCAACCAATGAACTTAATTATGGAAGAAAATGCTCATACCTTTTTCTTGATGATGAAGGAACCTCGAAATCTGCCACAACCACAAACACTTCTTTTTACCAATGTTAAGGAAGTTAGACACACAATAAAAATCATTTAATCATTCACAAATACACCTTATTACTCCTTTCTTAAAATAATATCCAACACCACAATAGTTTGAATATTCACTTCTCAAAATAATCAATCTTCAATTTACCCTTTTGATAAATCAACCATGTAAAAATACCTTCATGTAAAAATAAAGTTTACCCCTTATCTCTGCTTTTAAATAACAATTAAAAATTTAAATTAAGCCCCTTTAACTTTAACTCCTTGAAATTATATTTAAAACTTAGGCTTAATAAAAATTAAAATTAAAACATTTACCTCCACTTTAGGTGAGAATCGAACCTTTTATTCCAACTCCTCGTGCACACTAGACGCAGCCTCGGCTACCACGAGCGCTAGGCACTCGTCTCACCAAACAAGCACCACATGCTCCTTAACCCTTGCTGGAGCCAAAACAAATCACATGCTTCTCACGTTAAAATGATCCCACTACAATTCGAATGCAAATCTCACACTGGCCAAGCGCCTTAACTCCTAGCCAAGTGTTTCTGGGCCACTCCACCTAGTTGGATGGGGTTTCTCCTCCTATGTAACTTAAACCTCTTCTCTAGCACTAAAAACAACTTTGTATTCTTCCTTTCTGTTGCCTTCGATTTTGAAATTGCATGATTAGAACATTATTCAAACACTCTTTAAAACTACCATTAAGGCATGCATTAATATACAATACCTCCCATTTCCTTGGATGTCGGTGCATTTCAATTTTTCACCTTAACCTTAGATGTCGACGCATTTTGATTTAAATAATTAGTTTATAAATTATTTAATTCCTTAGAATTTAAATCTTATAAATTAATATCTAATTCCTTTGGGTCTTATTAAGACTTAAAGCCTTTTATGAATTTACCACCTTGTATAAGTAATATTTATTTATAAAATTTAAATTCAAATTGAATTTAAATATTTTATAAAATATATATTAAAACCTCCTTTAGCTTTTAAAAAAGCTTCCTTGGATTTTTATGAAAAACCTTTTATTTTGCTCATCCATGGTTTTAATAAAAACCCGCCTTCATATTCTTCCACATAATATTAAAAATATTATGAATCTCTTTTGCCATTAACCTTTCATTGTTCCTTGATATATTCCATGACATTAATGACAACTTCATTCCTTGACATCAATGACAACTTTGACTCAAAATATCCAACAATCTCCCCCTTTGTTATTGATGGCAACCCAAATTATTTTTACCAAAAACTTGACTTTTCCTTTGTTCTGCTCCCCCTGGGACATTGCTCCCCCTAGCTCAATGCTCTCTCCTCTTTACTCAAATACCAAATCTCCCCCCCTTCGAAATCAATGCCAAAGGGTCACCTTTGGGGCTCAGGGTTAAGAATGAGCCTCTTAGCTTAGCCCCTCCCCCACCTCATTTTAGGTGGTTAATTTTGGGGTGGGAGTATTTATACTCCCATAAAACACTGTTCTTTACCTTTATCCTCTTTTCTTCTTCTCTGATCCTTATGATTCCTATGATTATTTCTTTCCATGTCCATGTTCCTATTCCTGTTCATTTTCTTGTTCCTGTTCCTATTCTTGTTCATGTTCATATCCATATTCTTGTTCCTATTCATATCCATGTTCCTGTTCATGTTCCTATTCTTGTTCATGCTCATACTTGATTCTGGAATGTCTGCTCTACACCACTTTGCTGTGTGACCATCATTATTTTACTTATAACACTTAATGTTATTATTATTTGGAGGTGCAAATGTCTTAGAATTTCTTCAAGTGAAGCCATATCCTCTTCTTTCATGAACCCTGCAATTCATTGCTTTGTGACCAAACTGATTACATGAGTAGAAATACCCATGGAAAAGTTATTTGTTCCCATATCCCTGTCTTTCATGTGTCCTGCATTGTGAATCCATGTGCCCAAAATTGTGACATGAAAAACGTCTTCCATTGAAAATTCCTTGTATTGACCTTATTGGTCTCCTATTCTCTCTTGACCTATTCTAATTGTTGTTCCATATGTATCTTCTTTATGCATTGTTCCTATCCTTGTTGAAAATTTGATTGTCCAACTCATCCTCATATGTCTCACTTTCTCTTACATTGCATTATTCTGAAGTGTCTTCATTTGAAGTTTCTTCTCCTCCAGAAATTGAGGTTGACTTTCCTTCCCATTTCTTCTATCCTTGTTCAAATCCAAGACTTGTTTTGCTTGATGTAGGATTTTGTATCTTGATGAACTTATCTAAGTTATTTGAGCTATTTTTGAACCATTTTTTCTTGACTTTGGAGTCTTATAAATCTTCCCTTAATAGGGCTACTTCTTGTACTAACATTTCACATTCTAAGACCTTTGCTTCTAGCTTATCCTTGAATTTCTTTGTGTTAGCATTTGATTTGTCTAGATCCTTTATAAGTATTCTTCTCTTTTCATCATATTATTGAAACTGAGATTCTAATTTAGAGTTTTGCCTTCTTACCTTATTTTCTATTTCAAGAGCATAAATAAGTTCTCCCTTGAGATCATATCCTTCTTTATCTGATTCTTCCTCTATTTTTTTGCCTTTATCCACATCTTCATTTCCTTTTGACTTGTCTTCTATAAGATCACTTTTTTCTTTCTCTAGAGCCATTACAATATTCTCTTATGGTCTCTCTCAATTGTATCTTCATAAGTTTCATCATTGAAACTATAACCATTTAATGTACAACTATCTTCAAGATGTCCAAAGTTACCACATATAAAAACTTGAGAATCATTGGTGCTCTTTTCTGGACTTCTTTTTCTTCAATCATAAATAGGACTTCATCTCTATCATTATATGAAAAACTAGCATCACTATCACTTGAGTACTTACTTGCCTTATCCGCATAGTAGCTCCTCTTTTGCCTTTGAAAGAACTTATTTCCTTGTCTGCTTTGTCCATCCTTCCTTTTCTTTTGGTGCCTGTATATTTCTGATTCCTTGTTTCTGTGATCCTATTTTTCTTCATCATTGTTATTATTTTCTTCTTGAAAATCAGTTACATAATGATCATACTTTCCACAATTGAAAAATCTAACAAATTTTGTATCTCTAGATCTTCTTGAATCCTTATTCCTTATACCAAAATTAGCTTCTTCATCACTGGATGACTCATTGCTTGATTCTGATTTTTTACCCTTTGTTTTATTGATTGCTTTGAAGGTTGCTTTCTTCTGGGGAATAGAATTTTTTTTTCTTAACTCAAAATCTATAAAAATACCAAGCAACATATCTCTTGTCAAAGAATCACCATCCTTTGAATCTTCTATAGCATAAATATTTTCACTGAATCTTTTTGGAAGATATCTTAAGACCTTATCACAAACATCCGATTCATCAACCTTCATTCCAAGTCCTTGTATAGCATTAGCAACCTCATAAATTCAAAGTAGATAAGTACTAATGTTTTCCTCATCCTTCATTCTCAACTCTTCAAATTGTCCTTTGAGATTTTTTATCTTTGCTTTCTTGACACCTTTATATCTTTCATATATATTTTGCAACTTATCCCACATTCCTTTTGCATCTTGTGAAGAACACAAACTTATACTGAGAGAGGGGGTGAACAATATAAGACCAATTTTTACTTTTCTTTTCAAATCAATATTATGCAGTGTATAGATAATAGTATCAATAGAAGTAATCAAAGAAATGCACAAAACACCATACACAATAAAGACATAGATTTTAATGTGGTTCACCTAATGTGGGCTACCTCCATAGAAAAAATATTTCTTCAAAATATTTCTCAAATAATATTTTGGGAATTCTTCCCAATTACAATGTTCATGGACCTCTATCCAAAGGAGATGCTGATCCCCTAAATATGGTTTGTGGATATCTATTCACAGGAGAACTCCTTCTCCTCTGCTCTAGGTAGTGATCCTCTAGAAGACTGCCTCCACTACACTGACTGTGGATCTCTCTCCACTTGAAGACTCTTGTCCTCACTTAGAAGACATGTCCTCAATGTCTTGGCTGATGGATCTATATCCACTAGAGACTCTGTCCTCTCTGCTCTGTCACCCCCAAAGCTTTTATTAATAGGTTCACTTAGAACCTTATCAAATATTCTTAATAGGTCCACTCAGAACTTTCTCAAATATGCTCAACAGATCCACTTAGAACCTACTCAAATCTTCTCAATAGGTCCACTCATATCCTGCTCAAATCTGCTCAACATGTCCACTCAGAACCTGCTCAAATCTAATCAATAGGCCCACTCAGAACCTGCTCAACTCTACTCAATAGGTCCACTAAGAACCTGCTCAAATATGCTCAACAAGCTCACTCAAAACTTGTCCAAATATGCTCAACAAGCTCACTCAACACTTGTCCAAATCTATGTAACAAGCTCACTTAGAACTTGTCCAAATATGCTCAACAACAAATCTCACATAACAATGATACTCATGTTTTTTCTAACTCAAGTTCAATTTATTTGCATCACCCATTGGTTTTAATAACAATGCTAATAAAATAAGGTTTTAATCACAATCCTCAATTCAAAAAACCTTGAAGCATAAACTCAAAGTACTTCACTCAACTAATAGTCTAAACAATAATGTTTATCAAACAAGGTTTAATCACAACTCACAATCCAGAAAACCTTGAAGCATTAAATCAACCACTTTTGAAAAGAAAAACCTAATCATACTTTTCACTCCAAACTTAATTTTCAATAAAGCCAATCACCTAACTCAACAAAGAAGAATTTTTCCCATGCCTTTTCTTGAAGAGTAGTTGTCCTTACAAATATGCCACACTCAAAATTACTTCTTTGACAAACTTAATAAGGGTTAGAGGATAATTTTTATATCACAAAAATAATATCACAATTACGCCTTATCACTCCAACTTAAGTAATAAGCAATATCCTCACAATAATCAAAAACCCTTTATTCAAATACACCCACAAAGTCTTAACCTTCCAAAATTCCACAATAGCAAAATTTAAGACTTGAAAATATAAACAAAATTCTCCTTATACCTACTAAAAATATTTCTCAACTACCAAACTTTATCACAATGCAAAGACTTTAATCACAAAATACCTTATACCTCCAACTTAGGCATTAATAAAATAAAACACAAAATGTTACCTTTGCCTTAGGAGAGTTTTGAACTCTCAATGCAACCTTCACAAGTCTTTGCCCACGGTGCCAACACAACATGAGCTTACAAGCTCGTTGGGAAAGAAGAAGCACCACGTGATTTAATACTCTTCCCAAACCTTGCAAAAGAAAACGTTTGCACCTATTCCTTGGCACCTTCAACACGTCCACCAAAGGCTTCTGTGAGACTCAAACACTAACCATCGTGCACACAAAAACGTAAGTTGCTGCCCACTTGCCACTAGGCCAAGGTGTGTGGTTGGAATTCAACACATCATAGCACTTGCTTTTGTCCTTTTGCCATCAAGTCAACCCATGAAAATCATAAAATACTATCACGAGCTCCACATTAAATTTGATGCACCTCATCTTTCAAATCGAGCAAGGGATAACAGAAAGAAGGTATAGAATCCACTTACAATTTCATGGAGATAACTTCCAGAGTTGCATTCCAATATTCACTCCTTGACCGACAATGTTCAAATCCATATGTAGAATTTAAACTTAGTAGATAATAGACATGAATATAAAATGGAAATAACTGAAGTAGAAATAAATCACACACAAAAATCATTTGCAGAATCAGAAGCTCGACTCTTTCTATTTAGGCAAAAAACTTGAAGTTTTTTTTTGCAGAGTTTCTATCCTCCCTTATTACATCGAAAATATCTACTATTTATAGAGGTTTTTGCCTCTGTTCATTTAATACACAAAAGATAAAATATCCCTAGATCAGGAACTAGAAAGAGGGATTTTCTCCTCGAAAAACCTCAAAAATCTTCCTTTTGTAGCGACAATCCAACTTTTAAGGGAAAATTCCTATGAAATCAGTAAATTTGGGCATCGGTCCATAGAAAACCATAAATATGGTCGTTGAATTGGTACCTTTATTGTTACTTAGAAATTTTCCCTTATCCAAAAAGTCTACCAAAACTACGCCTTATTTTTGAAAAGAGGTGAAGTAAATACGGAATGCCTTGGAACTCATGAAAATAATCCTGTGATATTTAATCCTGCACCTTTTCAGCATGAAATCAAAAAATATAGTCACTCTTCACCTCAATAATTAAATTATCATTATTTTTTGATCCAAGTTCCCTTGATGAGTCTTCTTTGATGCTTGAAATCAATTTCACCCAAAACACAACAACATATGAATATGGATGAAAATGTTCTATTTAAATTTCTTCACTTCCTTCTTATCCATGTTCCCAAGTGGGGAGAGTTCCCACAAAATAACAACCTTTATAGTTTCTTTCAACCTATGCCTTTGAGTCGTGCTTTGCACCATTTCATATAATTTCACCCAAGGGAGAGAAACAAAATATTCTTTTACTCACCATTAAAGCGCATCTTACAATTCTTACATTATTTCATGCAATGCAAAGCCCACAAATTAACTCATTTTAAAACTCTTTTCATAGCATTCACAAACTGCGACAACAATATTTTTGAAACACCCTACTATATCCTTTTGTTGTCATCTTCAGTGCTTCGAACCATCTTCCTATAGTTTTAGCTCGGTGAGGGGTAAATGGGAGTTTTGCCCCTCACCTAGGGTGAAAGCACTACTGACTATCATAACAAAAACCACCTTTAGGAAACCTTCTTATCTTAAAATTTATACATTCACCCCAAAGGGGCAAATGGGTTTTTTACACCTCACTTGGGGTGAAATCCTTTTAAAACTCCTTTTCCAACACACGCCAATGCAGGGCTTGCAACGTTCTCTTTCTCCATATGCTTTCACCTCAAGGAGGGGTGAAAGGTAGTTTCACCCATCTTTTGGGGTGAAAGAAGACACCTTGTCTTATCAATACCATAATTTGACACCTTGATGTCTTTAATTGATGTTCGCCCGAAATACATCTTCACCCCGAGGAAGGGCGACAAGGGTTTTCGCCCTTCACTTGGGGCAAAAAGGTTGTTATGTCTACTTTACTCTTAGTCTTTAGGCATATTTTCTATTGAAGTTTCTGGGCGATTCCAACTGAGTTTATATACAATTTTCCACTCTCCCTTTTTTAGAAATCAAAACCATTTTTTCTTGTAACATCGATTATTTCCAGGCGTGAGACCCATGAAAACAAAATAAGGTTAACATACAAAAATGAACTACAATACATTTTTTTTTTTGATTGGTAGAAAGGGTTTTGAAAGGTCCCTGAACCTTGTACAAGAGAGATTACAATAAATCCAAATCGACCGAGGTGGTCCAAGAAGAAAGAAAAAGAATACTTGCAAGCCTCCACCTTAGGGAAGGTGTCGCGAAATCGCGACCAAAATGGTGATGTCGCGAAATCGCGACAAGAAGCGTCGTTGAAGCCGAAGGAAGAAAAGAAGTCACGAAATCGTGACAAGAATCACCATCGGAGCCGAAGAAGGGAAGAAGTCGCGATATCGCGACATGTTGCAAAGTGTCACGATATTACGCAAGTTGCAGGGTTGGAGCCGGTTGAGAAGAAGAGTCGCGAAATCGCGACAAGAGAAAGGAGTCGCGAAATCGCTACAAGAATTGAGAACGCTTCCGAAGAGAAAAGGTGTCACGAAATCACAACAAGAATGCAGACCGCAGCCAAAATAGAAAATGAGCCCCGAAATCGTGACGAAAGTGGAAGCCTGCTGCCAAGAGTAAATAGTGTCGCAAAATCGCGACAAAAATGAAGACCGCCGTTGGAGAGAAAAAATGTCGTGATATCGCGACAAAAATGAAAGTCCACCGTTGGAGAGGAAAAAGGTCGTGATATCGTGACAACCTGGAAGCCTGTCGATGGAGAGAGATAATGCGTCGCGAAATCGCGACAAAAATGAAGACCGCCTTTGAAGAGAGAAAAATGTCGCGAAATCGCGACAAGTTTGCGCAGAGCCACCCGGAGAGAAAAAGTGTCGCGATATCGTGACAAGTTTGCGCAGAGCCACCCGGAGAGAAAAAGTGTCGTGATATCATGACAAAATGGAAGACCGCCGTTGGAGAGAAAAACTGTCGCGATATCACGACCGAATGGAAGACCGCCGTTGGAGAGAGAAAAGGTGTCGCAATATCACGACAAAAAGCAAGACCGCGCCTGAAGGCCAAAAGTGTCGTGATATCGCGACAAGTTTGCGAGAGGGCACCCGAAGGGAAAATGTGTCGCGATATCGCGACAAGATTGCAAAAAAGAACCCGAAGGGAAAAGGTGTCGCGATATCGCGACAAGTTTGTAGAAAAGCACCGGGAAAGAAAAGGTGTCACGATATCGTGACAAGTTGGAAGGCCGCACCAGAGGGAGAGAAAAGGGTCATGATATCGCGACAAAAATCAACCTCGTGGCCAGGGCAAAAAGGATACCGCAGCAAGCTAAGATTTTGCAACCAACTTAGAAAAATGATGCGAAAACGCTCCAAAATGCCAAAACGCAGCCGACAAACCCGAAGACCGGTAACCCACTCACATTGTGCAAACATTGGAACTTGAAGACACGTCCCTTAGGCTGATAGGAAAGGAATCTCTCCAGACCTGGATGTCTGTTGCGTCAACTCCCTTATTAGCAAGCCAGTCCACAGCTTTGTTTCCTTCCCGGTATTGATGTTGAATGATTAATTCTGGATAAACACCAATTAGTGTCTTGCATTCGTCAAAGATGGAAACAAGGGCCCAAGGAGGCACGAAGGTTCCTTTGAGCCAATTGATGTAGTGCAATGAGTCTCCTTCTATGATGAGTTTATTGATAGCCAAGCCTTCTAAGAGAATCAAGCTTTGGAACAAGGCCCGAGCCTTGGCCATATTGTTGGACTGAATTCCTAAGTTCTGTGCAAAGGCCAAAATTATTTCTCCTCTATGATTTCTAAGGATACCACCTCCGCCAGCCGCTCCAGGGTTGCCTTTGGCTGCACCATCGAAGTTGAGCTTGAGCCACCCAGAAGGAGGTAAGACCCACTTGATAACAGACCTGTCAACAGAAGTGCGGGGTGTTGCAGAAAAATTGAGAAGATTGAAATGATTAGCAAGATCCAATTCAAGTCCGAGAGGGGGAGGTTTGGACGATGAGACGAGAGAGGCATTCTCCGCAGCAAGGGCCAAGATTTTGGCAACAACAATCTTCTTATCCTTGACGAGGTTTTGAAAAATTCTAGCATTTCTCTCAAGCCAAACCTGCCATAGGAAAATGTGAAGACACGCTTGCCACATGAATTTGAGTTGACTGCTCTTGAAGGGCCGGGGCCACTGTTGAAAAATGAGGGGAATGGAATGAGGGAGGGCTATGGATATGGCAAAAGTTTTGAAAACCTGGTTGACCACTGCGAGGGATAAGGGACATTCCAGAAAAACATGCGCAGTAGACTCACAGGCATTTTTGCACAGGATGCACCAATTGGGGATGAGAAGCCCTCTGTTTATCAGATTGTCAGTGGTGAGGATTTTGTTTTGGATGGCCAACTAGCAGAAGAATTTAACCTTGGGAATGATCTTGGGAACCCAGACCATATTAGTGGAGTCACGACCATCACTGGGAGCTTCTTGGCTGTAGTAGGCAGATTTAACAGTGAACTACCCAAAATCTTCAAGGTTCCAAACCATGGAGTCTTCTTTGTGAGAGTTGGGGATTATGCAGCTCCTCAGTAAGTTTTGAAGCCGTCTAAGCGCCTCGGTGACAATTCTAGGCCCATCCAAAGCCAATTGTTTCCATTCGGGTCTTGTAGTACCTAGGTTGATGAAATGATACACCTTATATCCAAAGGTAGCTTCGGTCACCGTCTTGAGCATAGCAAGATGAGGATCTTGACTGAGAGGTTTGTCATGGATCCAAGGATCGTCCTAGAAATGAATGGTCAATGCATTTCCAAGACACCACCTTAAACCTTCCATGATGATCTTCCTTGATTTAGTGACACCATTCCAAAAATGAGATCCGCCAGGAAGGTTGTGCTCTCCAAGAAAGGGAACCTGATGAAGATACTTAGCTTTGATGATGTCAATCCAGGTGGCTTTTTCATTGATGGTAAGTCTCCAAGACTATTTGGCAATCAGAGCCATGTTCATCCGCTTGATGTCCCTGAAGCTGAGACCACCATCCTTTTTCTTGGAACAAACCTTGTCCTAGGCAACAAGGGAAAATTTGTTCTTGTTTTCATTTCCTGCCCAAAGGAATCTATGTTGAATTTGCTCAATTATTTGGCAGATGGAAGCTGGAGCTTTGAAGATAGATAAGAAGAAAACAAGAATACTTTGCAGGCAAGCCTGGACCAGAGTGGCTTTGGCTGCCTGACTGAGCATTGAACTTTTCCAACCTGCAAGTTTCTTGTTGAGACGATCTAGAACAGGATTCCACGTAGCCGAGATCGATTTGCCATGGAAAAGTGGTAATCTGAGATAAGTAGTTGGAAGGCTCCCAATGATACACCCAAGGATCTCAGCAATCCTGTTTTGCTTGTGGATGGGAGTATTGAGGAAGTATAGCTTGCTTTTGCGGTAATTGACTTTCTGGCCCGCCGCCTCTTCATAAGAGTCAAGGATGGTCTTAATGATTTTTGCTTCGGGAACAGAAGCCAGAGAGGAAAGAATAGTATCATCTACAAACTGCTGATGGGAAATGGCCTTGGTAGTTGAGGCAGGTTTGATCCCAAAGACGAGTCCACTGTTGCAGGCAGCAATAAGGGTTCTACCAAGAGTTTCAGCCAAAATGATGAAGAGGAAGGGTGATAGGGTGTCCCCTTGACGGATGCCTTTAAAACTTGGGAAGAAGCCGACAGGTGAACTACAATACATTTTACTTCTCAAAACACTGCAACATTAATTTACTGTATTTGTCGCATTTACAATAAAAAACCATTCAACAAAATTTCATCAAAATTTTAATGTGGCATGGTGTCAAAACTGCCAACATTACCTTACATTAAATTTATGGGACATTTTTCATTTGTATAAGAATTTAGTGATAGTATTTATCATTAATTATATTTAGAAACTATTGCTATAACATAAGCCTTCCTTTGGTAAGTGGATCTTTGTTTTAAAAGAAACTTATCAAATATTCTTCACTTCTATAAAAATTTAGTGATAACATTTATTATTAAAGATGTTTAAAAAGCATTATTTTTAAGATGTAACCATTTTTTTTTTGTAATTGAATCTTTGTTTAATGCAATGAATATATTATTTTTTTGGTGTAGTTGGTTATTATTAAAGGTTTATATTTTGAAGATTCAAGTGATTGGAAATTTGAAGACTAATTTTTTATTTTTATGGGTTATATGGGACTGAAACATACTCGACCTATGACCACATAGTGGTTTTACAAATGCTTGAAATTATGCATTTATCATTAGACAATATTTATACCTAGGCCTCTTTCTTGTGAGTTGAGGAATCTAACCAATTGAGCTAATGTCATTGGATGAAATTAAAAAAATTTATGCTATAATGTTTTTAACAAATTTTTTATCATTTTATTATTATTATTTATTTTTTATTTGGTATAAGAAGGGGTTTTGGAAGGGTCTCCATCCCTTTTACATAAGGTTTTTGAGAGGGTATCTCAACCTTTACAAAACCAAAAAGATATTCAAAACACATCAAAGAAGATCACAAATGGGACTGCATCCCTAAGGGGAAACTGATTCAACGCCCAACAAAGATTAGTCCAACATTCGAGATGGTCAAATCCCATAGATCCAAAATAGATAGCATTCTTGCCTAAAATTCAAAATTTAAAATTAGAATTGGAAAGGAACTTCCCACCCAAGGCACCATAGAAGAAGTAACTCTAGAAAATGGGATAACCATCCATGCCATCTAATGATAGTTTAATTTTCAAATTTAAATAGAGCGCCCAATTTGGAAAACTTTTGCTTAGACATAAAGAATGTTCAAGAAAACCAAAATAAAAACAATAGGCCTTCCTACAAAAAATGGGAATCCTAATTATAGAAACACAAGTCTCCACCACTAGGTATCAGCACCTTCAATAATCACTCTGGCAATAGAAAACTAGAATCTTACCCAAATATAGGTTTTGAAAGGCTCCCCAAACCTTAAACAAAGGAGTTTTGAAAGGATCGTTGAACCTTAACCAAGGGGATTTTGAAAGGATCTCCAAACCTCTTTAAGTAGGGTTTTGAAAGGCTTTTGTAACCTTAAAAAAAGGTCAAACCTCAAGTAGAGGATCAAAGGGTTTTGGAGGCTCCTTGAACCTCATAGGGGATTTTTGGAAGGGTCCTCAAACCATTACAAATAAGGTTTTTAAATGCTTCTAGAACCTTGTACATGTGGATCAAACCTAAAGAAGAGGACCACTAGATTTTGATAGGATCCCCGAGCCTAACCAAACATAAGGATGTAAATAACAATCATTTCCCATCTAAACAAAACCAAGAGCACAAAATGATTTGAAAATAAAATTCCTTCTCAAATACTAAAGTGAAATGAAAAATCAAGGCTAACCTTCAACTGTGCTCCAGCAGAGCAAGTTTCCAACGAAAACAAATATGGAATCTAAGATCCATTCAAGAAATGAGAATATACCTTAAAAATAGGGTATGAAGAAAGAGACAAGGGCCCCTAATAGAAATGTTTTAGCATTAGAGCCAACACCTGTCCACCAAGTCAAAAATTAGAACCACGTCCCACTATCCAACAAATCGTACACCATTGCATGAAAGAATAATAACATCCAAGCATCCACATCCATCAACCAACAAAGATCACGGTTCATATCTCCTTGCTTCCTACTCCCCCAAAGAACATCCAACAACCAAAAAAAAATAGAATTAGCTTCCCACTCCCCTTAATATTTTTTTTTAATATATAAATAATATAAAATATTAATTTAAAATAAGTATTATATAATTATTTCTTACACATACAAAACATCATACCCATTGTAGTGAACTATGATATTTATTAAACAACCCTTATATTTAAGTATATTTTGTTTTAATAATGATGCAAACATTGTTACAATAAAACTTAGAGCTCCTTTGGGTGGGAATCATGGTGAGAGCAAGAGCGGGATCAGGAGCGGAGTTGGGATTAGGAGCAGAGGCAGGACCAAGAGCGGGATCAGGATAAGAAACCATCAATGGGGGTTTTGATATCCATGACATCGGATCCCGACAGGCGTCTGGGGGCCCGAACTCTAAGGTAGGTAGCAAGGGCGCACCTAGGGGCCCCTCTAGAAATGAGCATTATGATTCTCCAGAAAAAGAACCACCTGACAAAGTTATCGAGGATTCTTCCCTGGGGGGTCCAGTAATTCCTCGTTCATTCAGATATTGTTGGGAGATATCAGTCGTCCCTGTCCCCCATCCTTGGGGTTATCCTTGTAAGGGATGCATATTTCCATCAAGGATGATGTTTTCTCATCCTTTGTGTTAGGGGCCTCCTTCTCCCTGGTCGAGAAATTCCTCGAGGGCCATCCAGACATGGAAACCATCCACCGCTGGGCTTTCACCAAATGGAAAACCATAGGGAACATGCAAATCGTTAAGGGGTTTCTCCTCATAAAGATCAACAATAGAGAAGATACCAGTAGGATTCTCATGGGCGGGCCC
This sequence comes from Wollemia nobilis, assembly GCA_028583015.1. Lineage (NCBI taxonomy): Eukaryota > Viridiplantae > Streptophyta > Pinopsida > Araucariales > Araucariaceae > Wollemia > Wollemia nobilis. The sequence continues at coordinate 2,315,564 of JAQPPZ010015413.1, forward strand.
TAGTTTTTGGGGCACAAGAGCCTCTTCCTTAGAAACTAGGTCGCTGATTTCATCCCCAACACCCAAAGCATAAACTATACCCTGATTTGGGTCAGACTACCAGATCTCCCCTTCCACCTCTAACAAGAGGATGTGCTCAGATTCATCACGTAGGCCATAGGGGAGCTCATGGATTTTGACTCTGCCACCATAGCTAGATCCTAAATGGTCCATGCCAGGATTTATGTCAAATTGAACCTTGAATCTGAGCTTTCTTCCTAAGTCACTCTTTCGCCTGGATCCTACCATTGGTGCCAAATCTTGGAATACAAAAATAAGCTAGCCTTTTGCACCCATTGCAATACACAAGGGCATCTTCTCAATCAATTCCCCCTCACTAAGCAGCTAGAAGTATCAATACCTGAGGATCCCCCTTGAAGGCTTTGTTCTATGACAGGTTTCCCCTCGTGCCCCCCCCAAAGTGGGCATAGACCTCCAGCCCAGGTGTGGTGCAGGAAGGTACCTGAACCTACTGATAAAAGGAAATATAAGGCAGACCCCATCCCCATAGAAGATCACAACCAGGTATGCACCCACCTTGATCCCAACCCTATAGTTTCAATAGCATACCTTAGGTGTCTCGAGGAACCTCCCCATAAATTTGAAGGGCTAGTCGATACCCCCTCCTCCATGGTGGGTTTCTTGGATGTATTTTTTCCTCCTCATCCCCTAGATGTGGGTGTTAGCGTACTTATTCTATTTTTCTCTATTCATTATTTAGTTCACTGTTACAACTGCTGTAACAGAGTTTAGTTCAGCCGATGTCTATTCCCGGCATTGCTGTATTATTTAACCTGTTGCTGAATAATGAAATCAAGTTCGCATTTTATTACATGGCATCAGAGCCAGCTACGGATTTTTTTTGCAGGGAGGCCTGAAGGGAAAGGCTGGAGGTTGCTGCGTTTTCAGCTGGGAGAAGGTTGCTGCGTTCTTTTTCTGAGTGCGAATAATTTTTTAATCACGCAATCGTGATTAATTGAGATTAATATATATATATATATATATATTTCGCGCAGGACGTAGCATCCCCGCGGGACACAGGAAGCTGCATCCCCAGCACTGCCACGTCCGCGTTGGACGCAGCACGCGCTACGCGCGTCCGCTGGAGGACGCAGCGGCACCACGTCCGCATTGGATGCAGCGCGCACATAGCGCGTCCGCTGGAGGACGCAGCGGTGCCACGTTCGCATTAGACGTAGCGCGCCCTGCGCGTTGGAGGACACAGGGCCGACGCGGGCCCTGCACGTTGGAGGACGCAGCGCTGTCGCGGGCCCTGCGCAGTCCCCCCACCCACCCACACCCCCCTTGCGGATGCACGTATTGCACGTGGGGGAGTGCCCAGCCCCCCCACCGACGCGCGGATGCGCCGCGAACGCATGCGCCGCGCGTCCAGCCCCCGAACAGTCGCACCGTGATGCGGACGGGAAAGCAGGCCGACGAATTTAAAAAAAAGAAAAAGAAAAGGAGACCGCCTGCGATACCAGCGAGCCGCGACGTGCAGGAGGCAGCCACAGTGGGCTCGGGTTGCAGAGAGGAGGAGGCACAACCAGAGTTGAAAAAGGAGGGCTCCACTGATCCCTTCGGATCAGCCCGCTAGCTCACTTGGCAGTGAGCTGTGCGGTAAGGCTCTGGGAGCCTGCAGGTCGGGGGTTCAAATCCCGCCGACTCCCCCCTAAGGTATAATTTTTTTTTCAAAGGTTTTTTAATTATTATTTTTTTTAATTAAAATTTTTAATTTTAATTTATTTTTTATAGTTTTTAAACTTTATAAATTAAAATTTAATTTTAATTTATTTTTTCATAAGTTTTAAAACTATATAAATTAAAATTATTTATTTTAATTTTAAATGTATAATAATTATTAAAATGCTTTGTTAAAGAGTTTTTTTTTAAGGGGGGATATTTTTTTTCAAAAAATCAAAGGGGGAATGTGAGTAATTTTTTGAAAAAGCAAGTTGGCGAATTGTAAAAGGTGCATTTTCGGCTGTGATCGACACCTTGTGGGTTATTCCTGTGGGCATTTTTTTTGTTGTATGTTGCATATTTCATTTTTGCACTATAACATTAAAAATTAAAATCAAAACACTCCCTAAGTCCCCGGAATAATTAAAACCCATCTGTGCAATTTATTTGCACCGCAGCGTTCGGTAAAAACGGTACCTCTGGCCCACACTTACAGGTAAAGCTGTCGTGCTTTGGGCTACTGTATCTATCGCCTAATATAGCTGCAACAACGACGTCTGAGCTTGTTCTCTATAAATCGTCGGGGAGGAATAAGTACGCCATTTTTGCATTTTTTTACTCCATCCACTACCCTTTATCGCACTTGTGTTTAGGCGTAAATCCTGACGAAGTATTCTTCATAGTGTTTAGGGGAAGTTACGCCCCACGCATGAGAAGAATCTTCTATGGTAGGTGCCATCAACAAGGCGATTCCCTTTCAGTACCGCTTATGTTCCACGTACCGTATGATCTCTAAAACTCACCTATAGTTTCCCTCACGTAAGGGTGGGTGATTTTTGTTGATCTTTCTAAATACCTATAGTTTCCCTCATGTAAGGGCGGGTATTTTGTACATTATAACGGCCTAGCAAAAGGTATATCGAAAGGGGGACCAATTGGTGTTATAAGGAACCTTCACTATGGCCATTGTTGCAAAGTTGATGACTGATCCGCATTAGTTATTGAAAGGTCCAAATTATACACCATGGAAACATAAGATGAAGGCAATTCTCCAAATGGAAGATTTGTGGGATATTGTTACTGGAGTAGCAACTAGGCCTTCACCAACAACAGGATCCACAGGTCCTTCCGCGAGATCAGATAGCTTTTGACAAGAAAGACAGTCGAGCAAAGGTGCTCATTTTGTTTGTTGTTTCAGATGAAGTGCAACCTCATATAGCTGACAAAGCAAGTGGTAAAGAGGCATGGGATGCCCTTAGAACCATCTATGAGGGAAAGAATGACTCCACCATTCTTCATCTTCAACAACAACTTCATAACCTGAGTTTGAGACAGGGTGAAACAGTTGAACTCTTTCTGTGCAGAGTGTCTAAATTGAAAGAGAAATTGAATTCTTTGGGAGATACTATGGACGAAAAGCTTCTCATTTCACTTATGATGAGAGCTTTGCCTTCTTCATTTGATATGTTGATCACCTCCATCCAGGTGTCTCAATGACAAATTACCTACATCAAGTTGGTCAATCTGCTTCAACAACAGGAGGCACGCCAACTTCACAAGGATGATTCTTCCAATACAGCCCTATACACCAATAGGCAGGGTTCTAGGAAGAAAGGTAATGGGCAAAAAGGAGGCAAATTTTAGAAAGGATGAAATTCTCAACAGGATACGAAAGGAAAAGGCAAACAACCTCAACAGAAAAAGAGGTGGTGCAAGATCTATGAGAAAGACAACCATGACACCAACAGGTGTTGGCATAAGAACAAGCAGAAAGGCCAAAACAAACCACAAAATAAAAACAAGCAACCCCGGGTGAATGTTGTTGTTGAAGAATCTGACTCAGATTCTGAATGGGCACACAAGGTGCTCATGACTACCACAGATTCCACATAGAGGGATCCTGTTTGGTATGTCAATTCTGGAGCTAGCAAACATATGACTGGCGATAGATCGTGGTTTGAATCATTTGTGGCCAAAGAGGGCAAACCTGTCACCATTGCTGATGATAAAACCTACAGGGTTCAGGGAGAGGGTACAGTTTCAGTCACTCTTCCTGATGGCAAGTGTAAGATTGACAAAGTCCTCTATGTTTCGGGATTGGCTAACAATTTCTTTGTCAGTCACACAAATCCTGGATAGAAATATGGTTGTCAACTTTCATGTTGAGAATGGAAAGAAGTGTTGTACTATTACCAGGAAGGGTAAGCAGATTGCAACGGCTTCATATAAGCACGGCTTATTTGCACTAGATGCTATCTCTACTCCACATGTTGCCATGACTTTCTCTACCAAGGAGGCAACTTCCCTATGGCACAAGAGATATGGGCATCTTAGTTCGGCTACTTACTTGAGCTCGGTAAGTATGAGATGGTAAAGGGTCTTCCTTCCCTTTCTGCCACATTGCCAGTGTGCTCTGACTGCTTGGCAGGAAAGCAGCATAGAGTACCATTTGAGAAGAGCTCAACAAGAGCACAAAAACCTCTGGAGTTAATTCACACCGATCTGTGTGGTCCTTTCACACCCAATAGTTGTGGAGGGAAGAGGTACTTTTAGTTATTCATAGATGACTACTCACGAAAGATGTGGGTTTTCTTTCTCCAACTGAAATCTGAAGCTTTCGCATTCTTCCAACAGTTCAAGAAATCCGTTGAGAAGGAGTCAGGAGCTTCTATTAAAACCCTCCGCTCAGATCGAGGGGGAGAGTTTACCTCTAATGATTTTTTTGCATTCTTAGATAAGCATGGAATCAAGAGACAGTTAACAACTGCCTATACTCCTCAGCAAAATGGAGTTGCTTGAGAGAAGGAACCGTTCTATCATGGAAATGGTTCGTTGTATGCTCACAAGAGCTACTCTTGGGCAACAATATTGGGCAGAAGTCTGTCACCACTGCAGTATATCTGTTGAATAGGGCACCCATAAAGGCCCTAAAAGGAATGACTCCACGGGAAGCATGGAGTGGTCGAAAACCCTCCATATCTCATCTACGTATTTTCGGATGTCATGCTTTCATGCACATACCGAAAGAGAAAAGGAAGAAGCTAGATGAGAAACACTGAGATGTATTTTTCTTGGTTATGATGAACACTCTAAAGGATATCGTTTGATAGATCCTTTGACCAAGAAAATTCATATCAGCAAAGATGTTGTCTTTGATGAAGCTTTCACATCACAGAGCACATATAAAGTACACCTAGATCTTGTGGAATCTAAGGAAGAGAAGATTCCTTCGTCAACTCAGACAGGAGGTCCTTCTACATCTTCTTCAACACCACCAAAGAAGAATCCGAAATGGTGTACAAATACAATCAGAGACGCAAATTTATCCACTCCAAATTTGAACTTGGATAGACCATAGATGATCTTGAACCTACATCAGTGCAAGATGCTCTCAGTGAGCCTCAGTGGAAGGCCGCTATGGATACAGAGAATGAGTCTTTGATGAAAAATAAAACTTGGAAGCTTGTTGATCTACCGCATGGAAAGAAGCCCATTGGCTGAAAATGGGTATATAAAGTCAAGTACAAGGCAGATGGAACAATTGATAAGCATAAGGCCCGTCTTGTTGCAAAGGGCTATGCTCAAAAGGAAGGCATTGACTACGAGGAAACTTTTGCACCTACTGCTCGGATGACCACAATTCGGGTTATGTGTGCTATGGCAGCACAATATGGGTGGAAAGTTCACCAGATGGATGTCAAAAGTGCCTTTCTAAATGGTGATCTCCAAGAAGAAGTCTACATGACTCAGCCTGAAGGATTTGAAGTGGAAGGCCAAGAGCAGAAGGTTTGCAAATTGGTAAAATCCTTATATGGTCTGAAACAAGCTCCTCGATCTTGGTATATAAAAATGGACAATCACCTTATGCGACATGGATTTAAGAGATGTCCGTCAGATGTAAACCTCTATTTCAAGAAACAGGGTTCTGAGATAGTGTTGCTTGTACTCTATGTGGATGATCTGCTCATTATAGGGAGTTCAGAAACTATGATATCTACTGTCAAAAGAAACTTATGCAAATATTTTGAGATGACAGATCTCGGACTTCTCCATTACTGTCTTGGTCTGGAATTCAGCCAGAAGGAGCACTCCATCAAAGTGTCTCAGAAAAAATATGCCAAGACATTGCTAGAAAAATATCGCATGACTGATTGCAAGCCAATGGCAACTCCGATGGAGAATGGACTTCAGTTATCGTGATATGATGATTCACCTCAGGTAGATGGTACTCTCTATCGATAGTTGATTGGGAGTCTCATATATCTGACCAATACTAGGCCAGATCTCGTATTTGCTATCAACTATCTTTCGAGGTTCATGCAGGAGCCTAAGACCACTCATTGGAAAGTAGCAAAACGTGTTCTTCACTATGTCCGTGGTACTATGGAATATGGCCTAGAATACAAGAGGAACAACAAATTCTTCTTGTAAGGATACACGGACTTCGACTATGCCGGATCATTTGATGATCGCAAATCAACTTCTGGATACATTTTTCATCTGGGATCCGGTCCTGTCTCTTGGCATAGCAAGAAGCAACAGGTGGTTGCTATTTCATCAACAGAGGCAGAATATCGTGTCGCACGTGAAGCTGTGTGCGAAGTGATATGGTTACGTCGCATTCTGACAAGTATGGGCCATCCATCAAAATCTCCAATACACTTGTTTTGCGACAATCAGGGTGTTCTGAACATCGTCAAGAATCCAGTCCATCATGAAAGAACAAAGAACATTGACACACAATGTCATTTCATTCGAGATGAAGTTCCAAAGCACCGAATTCAGCTTCAGCACATTCCCACCGATGCTCAAGTTGCGAGACATTTTCACTAAGGCACTTGGACGTGTCAAATTTGAATTGTTTCGCAGCTCACTTTGTATTGCAAAATAATGTAAGGGGATGTTAGTAGTCTAGTATAGCTATTAGTTATTACATTACCCAAATAATGTAATAAAGGGGGATGTTAGCGTACTTATTCTATTTGTCTCTATTCATTATTTAGTTCACTGTTACAACTGCTGTAACAGAGTTTAGTTCAGCCGGTGTCTATTCCCGGCATTGCTGTATTATTTAACCTGTTGCTGAATAATGAAATCAAGTTCGTATTTTATTATTCAACAATAGGTTAAAACCTCTTTATCAAGTTTTCTTTATACATATCGAATATTGTTATGCTCTCATGGTTTTCGATATCACGTTAACTTGCAGGTGGAGACGTCTCATTCGAGTGCAGTTTGACCGATTGGTTCACTGACAGTGGTTCTCTACACCACTTTTGTAAAAACATATTCGAATCTCACCATTGCTTATATGATCTGCGACCCTATTACATATTCATCATATGTCGCATTATATACTGTTTTTAATTTATTCTGTCATCATGTATTGATCTTACGTCACAGGTGCTACTAAACGTTTTTATTGTTTCTCTGATCGCAGGAAGAGCCGCAAGGAGCAAGGATTTATCAACGCAAGCGACGACAATACTTTGGCCCGTCCATTTCAAATGTGGGCATGTGGATAGAAGAAATATTAATCTTGATTGTAACCGAGAATATGTCACTGAGGAGACTTATTGTAACCGGGTTGGAACCATATTAATATAAAAGGGTTGTGCCCCTGCTTTTCTCCTTTATATTTGGTTGATTCGATTACATATGTTTGGTTGCTTTTCATTACATCTTAATACTATTTTTCTATCGAAATCTCATGCTTTCAGTGGCGATCAAGGCAATGACATGCATTCAAAGAATCATTGACAAAGACAATCACGCTCCTGCTTGGGGCAGTAAACAAGCAATCATCAAATTGATCAAACACTTGGCATTCGTGAATCATGAACACAAGGTTCCCCTATGGACAAAAGGTTACGCCCTTTGCCTAATCATGACTAATCAATGTCCAAGCTCAAGTCACACCTCACCAAAATAGGTTAACACTTGAAATGAAATTCCTTAGCTCGTCAGAAACAAGGATTCAAGAATGCATGCCCTTTACATACTTGGGGCATCAAAAGTTGGTTAGGTTACCAAGAAACCCTAATCATTAGTGCTTTGGTCATATATTTTTGCTCAGCACTGCATCACCCACAACACTTCCCAAAAAGGGGCATCTATAGACACCAAAACAACACCAATTCGATTAAGCGACTACAAACACTGACCGCATTGACATACACAGCTTTCAGGGCAGCCCTTAGAGGTCAAACAGTGGTCCTAGCCACTTGCACAGTAGTTTGGAAGGTCAAAAAATGAGCAGAGCAAAGTTGGTCATTTTAACAAACCTTCATCAAACTTCAAGCCTTTATCCAAAGCCAAACCTTCATCAAACTTCAAGCCTTTATCCAAAAACCTTCACCCGGCTGAAGTGTCGCGATATCGCGACACTTCGGGCCCCAATTCAAAGCCGGGCCGAAGTGTCGCGATATCGCGACACTTCGGGCCCTTCATTCAAAGCCGGGCCGAAGTGTCACGATATCGTGACACTTCGGGCCCTTCATTCAAATCCCGGCCCGAAGTGTCGCGATATCGCGACACTTCGGGCCCTTCAGCCAAAGCCGGGCTGAAGTGTCGCGATATCGCGACACTTCGGGCCCTTCATTCAAAGCCGGGCCGAAGTGTCGCGATATCGTGACACTTCGGGCCCTTCATTCAAAGTCGGGCCGAAGTGTCGCGATATCGCGACACTTCGGGCCCTTCAGCCAAAGCCGGGCCGAAGTGTCGCGATATCACGACACTTCGGGCCCTTCATTCAAAGCCGGGCCGAAGTGTCGCGATATCGCGACACTTCGGGTCCTCCAATCCAAAGTCGGGCCGAAGTGTCGCGATATCGCGACACTTCGGGCCCTAAGGCCAAAGCCCGATCAAAGTGTCGCGATATCGCGACACTTCGGTCCCCAAGCCAAGACCCGATCGAAGTGTCGCGATATCGCGACACTTCAACATCAAAGGCAAAAGCATCCAAAGTCAACATTCAAAGGCAGACATTCAACCATTCAAGAGGCACCATTAAAACATCCAAGGCATGGCCGCCATGTGGCACCCCTGCATGCCCATTTTTAAAGATACCACGTGGGTCTGTAAAAACGACGGACTTCACCAACTGCATTAATGAGACAAGCAGTGTTAGCAACAAATCCGATCCGAGGCCATGCCTCATAACTACTGATGTCAGTGCGAGCCATGTCTCATAAATCATCTGACAAGGGTCAAATCTCAGCGGCGGACTTAGGGTTTGACATTAATGTTTCAGAGGCAAAATTCCTCTATAAAAACTAGCTCAATGCAATGTAAAAAGGACAAAGCATTTTCGAAACGCGACGAAGTGCTGCTCATCCAGAGACCCGATCATATTCCTCTCGGATTCAGTCTTCTGCACCGGTAATATCTTTCACGAGGGAGGTTATTGGTGGCTTTCCAGAAGGTGAAGCCGAACCTTCATACCCGACAGTGGGTCACCATATCCCACTAATTCAACGACAATTCAATATAAAAGATTCTGGGCCCTTCCTTATTGGATTGGCGCCATAATTAAGTTCTAACGGGGGTGGCCCGCTTGGGCACCCCACGCAAGTTCTACGTTAATTTAGTATATGCTCAGTTTACGTTTTTTTTAATACATGCTGTTTTCGAACGTATTAAATCAACAGTTCATGCTTTATACATATCGAATATTGTTATGCTCTCGTGGTTTTCGATATCACGTTAACTTGCAGGTGGAGACGTCTCATTCGAGTGCAGTTTGACCGATTGGTTCACTGACAGTGGTCCTCTGCACCACTTTTGTAAAAACATATTCGAATCTCACCATTGCTTATATGATCTGCGACCCTATTACATATTCATCATATGTCGCATTATATACTATTTTTAATTTATTCTGTCATTATATATTGATCTTACGTCACAGGTGCTACTAAACGTTTTTATTGTTTCTCTGATCGCAGGAAGAGCCGCAAGGAGCAAGGATTTATCAACGCAAGCGGCGGCAATACTTTGGCCCGTCCATTTCAAATGTGGGCATGCGGATAGAAGAAATATTAATCATGACTATAACCGAGAATATGTCACTGAGGAGACTTATTGTAACCGGGTTGGAACCATATTAATATAAAAGGGCTGTGCCCCTGCTTTTCTCCTTTATATTTGGTTGATTCGATTACATATGTTTGGTTGCTTTTCATTACATCTTAATACTGTTTTTCTGCCGGAATCTCATGCTTTCACTAAGATAGCCCGGATTCTGGGCTACACCCCGGACACCCTCCCTACCACCTATCTTGGGCTTCCCCTATTCGTGGGCTTCCCTTCCAAGGCCCTGTGGAGCAACCTGGTTGAGCGAATTTAGAAGAAGTTAGCCTCTTGGAAAGGGAACCTCCTCTCCCAAGCGGGCAAGGCCACCCTCATGTTCGCTTGCCTCCAAAGCATCCTGGTGTATTTCATGTCTATTTTTAGAATCTTGGCTTTGATCAGTGCCCGCATCGAGCAGATCCAGAAGTATTTTTTGTGGTCTGGGAGTGAAGAGAAAAAAGGATCCCCCTGGTCTCATGGCCCCTTGTCTGTCGACCCAAGAATGAAGGCGAGATCGGCCTTCAGAGGGTATCCCTGATGAACACGGCCCTCCTGGCCAAGCATGCCTGGAAAGTGTTCACCAACTTCCCGGTCGAGTGGGTCAGCATTGTAAGAAGAAAATACCTCCAGCAACACCCCTTCCTTAGCAACCATTAGTCTCGTGATGGGTCTGCCTTTTGGAATTCCTTGACCCAAATGAAAGACCTCATTCGTAAAGGGGCCAGGTGGATCCTAGGTGACGAGACATGGATTGATTTTTGGGATAACAAGTGGATCCGGGATGAGGTCTCGGAGAAGATGTAGACCTCCTTGCCCTCAGAACCTAGTTGGAGGTCTCCAAAGGATCCAAGGTGGTCGACTATATGATCAGGGCCTAGGGTAGGCCAGGCTAGGGCCCCATCGAAGATGCCCGGTTCCCCCTCCAGGCAGCCAACCTCTCAGCCCTTCTCGACACAACTATCATCCCTTCAAGAGGGGGAGAGGACAGGTGTGTCTGGCATGACACTAGTAGTGGATCCTTCTTGGTCAAATTTGCCTATGCCCTCCAAAGGGATCCCCAAGAGGCCCACTTCCCAGTCAAGCAAGTGTGGGCCAAAAATTTAATCCCCAAGATCAGTTTCTTCGCTTGGACTACCATCCAGAACAAGATCCTCACTATTGAAAATTTGGCCAAGAGAGGATTCTCGATCCCAAATCGATGCTACCTTTGCTACTCTGACTGGAAAGCAACCAATCACCTCTTCCTAAGCTGTCCTTTCTCCTCTACGACTCTAGGCCACCTCCTCCACCACTTCTCCATCCAGTGGGCCCCTCCTAGATCCATCCCCGACCTCTTCATCTAGTGGCCCAATCCATTTTCCCACCCCACCCTTCGCTCCCTCTGGACCTTCTACTTGCCTCACTTTCTCTAGTAGCTCTGGCTTGAGCGCAACGGTAGAGCCTTATCTTCCCCACCCAGGTACCCCCTGGCGAAGGTAGTCAAAGTGCTCACCTACACGTCAGATAACTCCTACATCCTCTCCCCATCCTACTCTCCCCTAAAGTTGAGTGAGCTTACCCTCCTCGGCTCCCTTGGAGTCCAAGCACTTCCCCCTGACCCCCACCCTTCCCCCTCCCCTAGAGCCTCAATCAGGTGGATGGCCCCCCCTCTTGGGTGGGTCAAGCTAAACTTTGACAGAGCTTCCAAAGGCAATCCTAGTCCCTCAGGTGCTGGCGGGGTTATTCACGACCATAGGGGGAATCTGATTCTCAACTACGCAAAATTCCTTGGCTTCCAAACTAACAACTTCATTGAAGCATCGACGCTCCTCCACGGGTTGACCGTCCTCTAGGAAGACCCCAGAAAGGTGATCATCGAGGGAGACTCCTTAAACATCATCAACTTCATGACAAAGCATGGGGAACTATCGTGGAGAATATCCAACATCATTCAAGAGGCTCGAATCATCCTTCAGGTATTCCCTCAGATAACCATCCACCACATCTACAAGGAAGGTAACAAGTTGGCGGACTTCATGGCCAACTTAGCGGCCTCGTCGATAGGCCTTCAAATCTGGAGAAATGACTTTCCCGATGATCTATTAGTCATTGCTTCCCAAGATCAATCCCCTGGTCATGATGCTTGCACAGAAGTTTAGAGGTGACACTCTCAAGGCCTGTTGACCTGGCACCCTAGGCCTCACTCCAAATACACGTGGGTCATTGACCTTAGCTCAAAGCTTCCCAACATTGTCATTTTTGATAGGCCTATCTGCAGCGACCACCTCAGTGCCCAGTCAGGTTCGAGTAGGTCCCATTTTACCTGCACAGGCCTCGAAACTTTTTCCAATTTTGCCCCCGTGCCTACTTAGTTTACCAGTCACGACATCCTCACCTTATCCCTCCATCATCATCACAAGGTAGATGCCCCGTGTTCATCATCTACTTGGCCCCCGCTCAGAGCGCCACCTCATCATTCGCATCTCGAGGGGCTTGTTGTCCATTGCCATTTTCTCGTTAATTCTCATGCCCGTCACCCTTCTCCCCTTCATCGCCACCTTTCGAGCATGTATTTTGCCTCCCATGCCATATAGTACCGATGCATGCGGTAGTTATGTGCCCCTTCGGCTTCCCTCAAGCCTATATATTCTATTCAAAGTGTGCTTGGCTCATTTCCCTGCCTCCATCCCCTCTACGATTATCTTCTAAGAGTGTGGCCACCACTCTACACTTGTACCCCCAGCTGCATTTAGGCATTGTCTGCCCTTTCCCCCACCATGAATTCTATTTACGTTGAGCCTACCACCCTGACTCTGAGCGAATCTACTCAGGTGTTCATGGAGGCCAAATCCCTCACCCCCTTCCTTCGCAAATTTGCGGGCCTCGACGATGAAATCACCCAGAGCTTTCTCGACACCTGGAACAATGATGAGGTGGTGGTCAAGGGCGTCCACTTTCGTGTCACTAAGGAGCTTATGTTTGAGGTTATAGGGCTTTACCATGAAAACAAAGGGAAGTACATCCAACGCGATAGGCACAATTGGGAGGAGGAACTCACACACTTTCCTGACCAGGGCAAAGCTTACGGTTGGGACAAGGCGACCCTCTTTAGGTATCAATTGCCCAAACCCTTCAATGAGGCCATAGTTCCAATTATGCAGTTCATAACCTGTGATGACCCGGATAAAAAGCTCTGCAGCTTTCACCTTAGCTTTGTCAATCACCTCCATGATGCCACCCAACTGTGCACCCCCAGGTATTTGTTGTACTCGCTCACCTTAGCAGTTGAGAAGGCCCATAAATCCCACCTCAAGCCCATCCATCAGGACCTCATGGTTGTCCTCTATAGCCATGCACTGGCCAACCAGCCTCCTGTCCAGGACATTCCCCCCACCTCAACAAATCCCCCTCCTGATTCCTTGGCCTCCTCCAACACTGAACCCAAAGAAAGGGAGGGCAGCCCTAGTGTTCCCGACAAAACACCTCCCCCCAAGAAGCGCAACCCCACTAGGAAGCGACGGGTGTCGGATAAGTCCCCTGGCGGTCCCAGTGCCCCGGGCGGGCCCATCCCTGGTGGTCCCAACGCTCCCAGCGGTACCAGATCTTCAAGGAGGCTCAAGAGACCGAAGCTGGAAAGGAAGGGAACCCCTGAGATCATCTCTAACTCTGAGGGCGAGCTGGAGGCCTTCCCTATCAAGCTCCTCCTGGACATGGTGATTAACTCCATGACCTCCCCAGCCAACACTGCTTCGTCCTCTGTGCGCGTGTTCAAGGAACTCCACCGCAGACTGGGATCTGGGTCTGATGGAGACGGGAAGTAGCAATGCCATCCCCTTTTTAGTGGTGTCCCCTATCCCGGGGTTTTTGTTGTTTTGATTTTGTGGCGGGCTCTGACAGTGTGGGCTCGGTGATGGGGTTTTCATCTGTTTCCTGCAGATTGTGTGCAGGATTGGATTTTTGCAGGCAGTTCTCTGTGGCGTTCTGCCCTGTCCTTGGGATATTTTATTGTAAGGGACTATCTGGGATCCCGGATCCTTGTTTTTGTCTGGGTATTCAGTTCTGGTTTAGTTTTCTAGAATTTCCTGGCATAACAGTACTTCCAAGCCTTTGGAGTTTCATAAATTAAAGGAGAGTAAAACTGAACTTCAAGAAAATGGAATTATCAATGATAACATCAATGGTTTTGATGTTCCGACAGGAATTTTGCCTGTCTATGTTGGAGAAGGAGGGACCATAGAGAGGTTTGTTATAGAGGCCCATTACTTGAACCGCCCTTTTTGTTTTTGAATTGTTTCAGATCATGGGGTATGGTTATCGCCATGAAGGAGGCATCAGGATTCCCTGTGATGTTATGGACTTGAAATTTGGAGGTGATTGATGATGAGGGAGATAGAGAGGCCCAAAGATGGAAGAGAATCACCAAGCACTGTGAACGTTATAATGGTTTTATTTTCCGTTCTTGTTCTTAGTAACCCTCAAAAGATGGTATTAATGGGATAAAGTAATTTTTAATGTTAACGAAGAAACAAGTTATAAATAGATTTATAACGGTAAGCAGAATTGGTCTAGGGAACCAAATTCCATCGTAAATATATGTCACTTTAAAAAGTTTAAACAACAATTTCTTATAAAAATTTGGAGCTTGTCGGTACATATTTATTCCATGGAGTGGTAACTGAGGACGTTTAGTCTCAAAATATTTACAGTTCCTTGTCGAAAGTCCTATGTGCATGTGAGTTAAATTTGTTGTGTGAGGTGTTCGACCTCGTATAAAATAGACATTATTGCATATTTGTTGTCTGAGGTTATGTCGAAATAGGGTACTTTGCCCTTGCTAGGAAACAATTCAATAAATAAAAAACTGGTATGTATTAATAAAAAACTGTTGACTTTGTTGTGGAGTATGTAGTATTATTATTATTTTGATCACATACCATTGACAGAAAGAGATCGAATGGTTTTACAATGGATCCTCAATGAAGAAGAGATGGGACCAATGTTTTCTTTTGAAAGTAGGTAAATTGCCTGGACATAATGTTTACAAGATTTTACAGAGATTTGGATAAATTTGTTACGCCTGTTATTTGGATACGTCCAATGCAGTTGAACTCCTTTGGCATTTTGTTTTTAAGATAATTTGTCTCATATATGAATGGTAGAGATATTCTATCCACCAATGTATAACAATATTTTTTTAATGATGCGGTTTTTTTTTTCCTTGTCATAAAGGAAATAAAAAAGAGTTTTGGTATGCTGGAAAAGTAAGTGCTTAATTATGACGTGAAGGTTACAACTTATAAAATTTAAGTTGTAATTAGTTTTTATTTATATGATGTCACTTTATATGATGTTACTTTGAAGATTGCTAATAGGTATAAAAAGTGATAAAACTCAAAGAGACATTTTTTTTGAATGGTTGTAAGAAAACATTTAGGTTTCTTCTTTGTAAGTGGGATAAGGTTTGTAAAGAAAAAAATATTGGAGGTGCATAATTACAGACCTATGAGTTTGACATCATAAACAAAGCTTGGATGGAGATTATTTAAAAATCAAGAAAAGAATTGCGAAAAAGTATTATTTCAAAAATATATAGGTTTATTTTTATGCAATGAAATTATTCAAGAAAAGAACCCTATCCAAAGGATCGTCAAAATGGAAATATTACATAGTTTGCAATTGATAAAGAAACATATTAGATGGTCATTCAATAAGGGGAATTATACAAGTTTTTGGTGTGATGCTTGGTTGAAATCTTATCCTCTTATCTCTAACTCAAAATGCCAACCATTGGCTCATGCCTAGCTTGTAAAGGTCTAAAGGTCATAGACAATAGTAATATGAACAATAACTTCACATCATGAATTTTTATTAGTAACCTGGTTGAAGGAGAGGAACTCAAACAAATAGTAAATAAACTTCAAAAGATGCTTAAGAGTTTTATTTGTCAATTTTTACATGAAAGGATGAGTTGGATTGGAATCTAAAAAGGAATGGTGTATACTTGGTAAAGCTGGCATATAAGTATTTAGAGCAATCAAAAAAATTTACTCTCAATTTTTTTTTGAAAGAATGCTTGGTCACTAAAAGCTCTTCTTAAGAACACAATATTCCTTCGATTAACAGTTTGAAGTAATATTCTTACAAGAGAGATTCTACAAAGAAGAATATATGATGGACCTTTCATATATGCCTTTTGAGAAGGATTTAGGGTTATTTATTTTTAAAATATAAAAATATATTGGGTAGCTCCATCACTATTAAAAGAGTTTATGAAATATTGGATAAAGTATTTCAAAGCTAAAGCATTATGTATTCTGTGGAGGATTGGTCATGTCATTATTTGTTAGAATTTATTGCTTGAAACGAATAATATAATTAAAAATTAATAAATCTCAAAATCATGCTCGAGATTGGAATTATATTATTGTCTATCTTGTAGAATATCTACAAATATGGTGCTTATCATGAAAATTCTTAAGTTCAAAAAAGGAAGTGGTAACAACATAGTTATATGATTTGAACATACATTGAAGAATCATCCGCGATAATAGAATTAAAACAAAGAATCTACTTCAATCTAGGGTAAAATGTAAATGTTTGAAAACTGAGTTTATCAAAATTAATTTGATGTTTTTAGAAATAAAGAAGTCAAATTCTCCTCACTTACTCAAAATCATATGAAACTTAAACTAACAACTATGTAGAGGCTAGGGCACTTCTTACATGGACTAAACTTACAATAGAAAAGGGAAAAAAGTTATTTTAATTGGGGGTATTAAAAAATTATTATTAATGCTATTTATAAAAATGAATGTGGAAATTGGATAAGACATAACACTTTGAGGAAGTTAGAGAATATATTTAATAGAAAAAAAGAAATGAAAAATATTTGAGATAAAAAGGCATGTTGGATATGGTTTAATTGACCTAACCACAAATTTAATATTTTTGCATTTTGATGGAAGTGGCCCCAATAGAAGCCACATATAAGTTATTATTATTATTTTAAAAAAAATGTGGTTATACATAGGACATGAGACCATTTGGACTTAAATAATGCTATCATCATCTTTAGATTTGACTAAAATATAAAGAACAATTTAAACAATGATGAATAAGAAATTAATATATAAACAAACATAAGTATATTGTTCAAAACATTACATTTTATTATGAAATCAATTAGATCATATCTACATTCCTTTTCTATCAAAAATATTTGTCTTAGTATTATTGAAAGTGTAATCTAACTTATGACCAAGGACAACATTGTATGATGTAAAATTGCATAGGCCTATCAGAAATCATTGTACAAATGTATTTAGTTTGTTGTGTATTATTTAATTACATAATCCCTATGGGTTGATATTAATTTTGTTATAGTTAAACCTATATTATATTTTGTAACTAATTTAAAAATCGAGTCTTGTAATTCTTATCTATGGATAATATAGTGACTTTTTGGTGTTAAAGGGACCCATGTAATTCTTATCTATGGATAATATAGTGATTTTTTGGTGTTAAAGGGACCCATCATCTATATCTCATATTTTTTATACTTTTTGTATAATATTTGAGAGAATGATTTGCTTCTATTAGGTGGACTGGTAAGTTGGGGCGCTTACTGAGAGGAGACCTAGGTTCCAATCCCACGGGCTTGCCCATGCACAGACAGTAGCCCAGATCCGATTCCTCTGAGTGGTGCGCCAGATTGATGACGATGGTGCAACCCCTGTGCGTCCAACGGTCCCCATCTCACGTCGGGTTACCATGTACCGAGACGGTGGAAGTCCTGGGAGCCTTTGCAGATAGTTTGAACCCTACCAGCTGTGCTGGTAGTTACTAAAAATCGTGATTGTAACCATTGCTTCTATATATCAAAAAAATAAAAATAAATAAGTATGAAATCAACATGGTATTAGAACCAATACGGAGCTTTATTGCTTGGTCATTCAAAAAGTTCATTTGGAGCCTTTGAGATTGCTTTGACTTCGTAGAGAAATTACTTCTTAAGAAGTTATAAACACCTTTGGTAAAAGAAACAAAAGAAATTTTTGATTTGTTCTGTACTTTTGAGAATTTATGCCTACTTTAAATTATATGCTATTATTATTAGAATATGTATGACTATTTTATATAGATCTCTAAACCACTTATAGCAGAAAAAAGATTGTTGTTTTGAATTCATAAGAATGCCTTGACAACTTCATGGAGAGTCAAGCATTGTTTCCTCACAAAAAGGGGTTGTCCTTAATGTAGAGGAGGGAGAATTATAATGTTTTTGTTCTGCTTAGGCACTTTACAGTCTTGTTTGGAGCAATAAACAAGGGGAATATTCATTTGCCTTTCTTCAAATATCCCATACCATGTCCATTTAAATGGTTGGATGTCCTATTATGGATTGTAACACCCTTTTTTTATGGCGATGGCACACCTTTAGACCCAAGACATGATGGCGATAGTCCCGTCAAAATCAGATAGACAACGTGCTCTTTGGATGCAGAAATATCATTAGGTTCATTGACTTTGTCATGTCACATTTAATTTCCCTTCGAGAAGTTATTGACCACGTGAATGATCGACGGAGAAATAAGGAAAAGAAACATCCCAAGTTCATACTGTCATCACTCGTCTCCAAGGCAAGCTCAGAAGAAGATCCATCTCCAAACAAGGCAGCTCTCACGCTTTCAAACCATGCCGGATGCCCTATAATGTTATAAATAATTCACCGTGGCAAACATATATGATTCGATCACAGTTAATTCGCTTCAATGGGAAAAGCATAGATGGCTAAGAAGGAGAGGGAGAAAGTAGTGCGATATATCGACACCCATTTCGTGGAGACGGACGAAGCCAATTTTAAAAGTGTCATTCAAAGCCTTACTGCACACGAATCCCACCTGCAACTCCCCGATCAACGTGAAGATCGTAGTGATTTGGTCGATTTTGACAAGAGGGATCCGAGTGATTTATTTCTAGTAGATTTTATGAAGGAATTAAATAAAAAATTCCGAGTCGCGTCACTTCGAGAGTAAAATTTAGAACTTCGGAAAATTTCTGGCGAGGAGCTTCAGGAGAAAAATAAACTTCTCAAATTTAAAAGCTTTGGGAAGAGGTTCGGGGGAAAGTCTCCCGAAGTAACTACTTCGGGGAGAATTTCACCGAAGTAAAACTACTTCGGGGAAGCACACCCGAAGTGAAACTACTTCGGGAAAGTGACTCCCGAAGTGAGTACTTCGGAGGGGAGCTGCCGAAGTAAAACTACTTCGAGGGGTTTCCCAGCGAAACAACTGCTTCGCTCAGCTAGGATCCGAAGTGAAATTACTTCGGCGAATTTAGTGCCGAAGTGATTTCTTCGGGCAGGAAGGCTGCGAAGCTCTGCAGCTCGTGGCAACTTCGGCGAAGTGGATGTTGGATTCCACTTCGGGAAGGCAAACTGCCGCACTGTGCTTCGGCACAGACAAACAAGATCCCTTCTGGATCGAACGGGTGTTTTACCGCTTTGGGGCAAACCCTCACTGGTGTTCTTCGAGACAGAGAATAAAATCATAGAGACAAGATTATACAGAGTAAATATCTTATATAAAGAAGTAATGCCGGTTTTACAAAAGCTTCCTACTGAAGCGATTACAAACTTCTGCAAGATAGAGATCTGTAGGATAAACACATAAACTGCATGGAGACTGCTGCTCCACACTCCGATTGCAAGCAGCTGCTGGTTTCACCTTTCTGCTACTCTGCTGGTCGAAACCTTAGCTCTGCTGCTGCTCTGCGCTCTCTGTTCTCGGACTGCTTCAACTCCCTTCCACTCAACTTCCATAGTTCTAAAAAGACAAAATGGCCCAGTATTTATAGGCGGGGGATGAGAACAGAAGGCGGGATAAATTTCATCGGCCGACTGACAAGAATTAAATGCAGAAGTATGGTTCCTGTCCAATCGACGATTAACCCCATCTACTCGCACGCTTGGACAATTAATGTCCCGATCTGCGTGCCTGATTTTTGCTTTGGCTGATTTTCGCTTCGAGGGGCAATGTGTTTTTACTTCGCGCCGAAGCATTTCCCGAAAGTGTTTCGGAAGTGCTTCGCGCCGAAGCATTTTTGGAAGCCGTTTCGGAAGTGCTTCGCGCCGAAGCATTTTTCGAAGCCGTTTCGGAAGTGCTTCGCGTCGAAGCACTTATGGGCGTGAATTGGTTTAACATTTTTCCAACACCCTCCTTTAAACCAAACTTCACGAATTCTCTAACGCCCAACATCTCTCGCAGTCTGGCGAAGTCCTCCTCCTTCAAGGGTTTTGTGAAGATGTCAGCCAACTGCTCCTTCGACCTGCAAAACTGCAACTGTACTTCGTCGAATTTCACCGACTCTCTAATGAAATGATATCGGATATCAATGTGCTTCATCCGGCCGTGGAATACTAGGTCCTTCGAGAGCGCGATGACAGAGTTATTGTCACAAAATATAGTTGTTGCTGCTTCGGGCGGATGATGTAGTTCACACATAACTCTTCTCAGCCAGACTGCCTGGCAGGCAGCTGAGGTGGCAGCAACATACTTTGCCTCTGCTGTAGATAAAGCAACAATTGGCTGCTTCTTCGAGGACCAAGAGACAACTCTAGATCCAAAATGGAAGGCATATCTCGAAGTGCTCTTCCTATCATCTACGCTATCGGCCCAATCACTATCAGTGTAGCCAATCAACTCCAGCTGGTCTTGTCTGGCATAGTGAATTTCGTGGTTCCTCGTGCCATTGACATACCGCAGGATTCTCTTGCTTGCTTGCCAGTGAGTATCTTTCAGAGTCTCCGTAAAGTGGCTAATCAGACTGACTCCAAACATCAGATCTGGCCGAGTTGCAGTCAAGTACATCAGGCTTCCAACTAACCTTTTGTAGAGAGTTGGATCAATGCTTCTGTTGTTGTCTATCTTGCTCAACTTCAAACCAGTGGCTACCGGGGTGATGGCAGGCTTGCTGTCCTCCATCTTAAAATGCTTCAGGACATCCTTTGCATACTTGCCCTGAGAAATGAAGATGCCATCTGCTAATTGATCAACTTCAATGCCAAAAAAGAATTTCATTAGCCCCATGTCCATCATTTCGAACTCCTTCTTCATAGCTGTTCTGAACTGTGCAAATAGACTGCTGCTATTGCCAGTATATATCAGGTCATCCACGTATAGGCAGACAATTATCATCTCCCCTGATTCATTTGATTTCAGGTACAGGGAGTGCTCATATGGGCATTTTTGAAACCCATTCTCCTGAAAATAGCCGTCAATCCGGCTGTACCATGCCCGGGGCGCCTACTTCAAACCGTACAAGGCCTTCTTCAACTTCAGGACTTTGCCCTCTTGTCCTTGTATCTCATATCCGGGTGGCTGGTCAATGTAGACCTCTTCTTCTAACACTTTGTTCAGGAAGGCAGACTTGACATCCATCTGGTAAACGCTCCATCCCTTTTGAGCTGCTAGTGCCAGAATCATTCTGACTGTGTCAAGTTGTGCTACAGGTGCATACACCTCATGATAGTCAACTCATGACTTCTGCTTATAGCCTTTCGCCACTAATCTGGCCTTATGCCTGTCAACTTCTCCTTGGGCGTTAAACTTTGTTTTATACACCCACTTGACCCCGATGGTCTTCTTCCCTGCTAGAAGATCTGTCAGCTACCATGTCTCATTCTTCTCAATGGCTGCTATCTCCTCATCCATGACATTCACCCATTTGCGATTCTGACTTGCTTCTTCAAACTCCACTGGATCACACTCAGTAAATAAAGCAAAGTCAGAATATTCTTCATCTAACTGATTACGGGTTACCTCATAAATGTCTTGCAAGCTCTAAGTCTTCGCAGGTGTCCTCAGGTTTTGAATTCTGCTTGCAAGTGGAGGTGACCGGGATGATGAGGGTGTGCTACTGCTAGCACCACTGTTGCTGCTTGAAGGTACAAGTGGCTGTACACTGTCTTCCTCCAAGTTTACGGAGTTCAACGATTCTTTGGTTCAGGCTCACCAGTCTTTGACTTCCAGTTCCAGGCTTCGTTCTCCAAGAACTTCACATCTCGGGTGATGACAAGTTTCTTCGTCATTGGATTGTATAGCCTGTATGCCTTTGCTTGTTCGTTGTACCCCGTGAAAATGCATTTTTTAGCTTTGTCATCCAACTTCCGTCTTTTCTCATTTGAAACATGTGCATATGCAATGCACCCGAAAACTCTCAAATGAGCCACACTTGGCTTCAGTTTGCTCCAAGCTTCCTCTGGAAGTTTGTCCTTCACACTCTTGGTGGGACAACGGTTCAGCGGATAAACTGCACAACTTACAGCTTCTCCCCAAAACTCATGTGGCAAACTTTTCGCTTTCAGCATGCTCCATGCCATCTCCATGATTGTTCTGTTCTTCCTCTCAGCTACACCATTCTGCTGTGGTGTGTATCTGGCAGTGAACTGCCTTCGAATTCCATGCTTCTTACAGAAGTTGTGGAATTCGTTGGAGATGTATTCTCCACCTTAGTTTGTCCTGAGAGTCTTCATGTAATATCCGCTCTGTTTCTCAACCAGAGCCTTGAACTCCTTAAACTTCACAAACGCTTCTGACTTCAACTTGATGGGATAAATCCAGGTCTTTCGGCTGAAGTCGTCAATGAAGGTCAGGAAGTATTTATTGTCGACAAACGTGGTGGTCTGCATCGGACCACAAATGTCTGAGTGCACCAGCTCCAATGGTCGTGATGCTCTCCAAGACTGTCCAACAGGGAATGCATCCCTATGCTGCTTGTCGACCAGGCAACCTTCACAAACTTGGTTCGGTTGCTCAATAAGGGGTAAACCCTTCACCATCTGCTTCTTGTGCAGCAAATTCAGGCCATTGAAACGCAGGTGACCGAATCTGAGATGCCACTGCCAGGTAGCATCCTTCACAACTACACTCATAGTGACATTAAAGATTCATTCTGAATCTACAACGGCAACATTTTGTTTTTTGTCATGGACACAGTTGCGATTTGTCCATGCACTTTGTCTCTGATGGAACAAACACCGTCTTTGAACTGCATAGTGTGTCCCTTCTGCACAAGCTGTCCAACACTTAACAGATTGTGCTTCAGTCCAGGCACATAGCAAACATCATAGATCTGCTTTCGTTCACCGTGCCTTGTTCGGATGAGGATTTTTCCTTTCCCCATCACAGGAACTGTGTTGTTGTTCTCCATCTTGACTTCGGACTGGACTGACTCATCCAATTATGAGAACATCTCCCTATTCCCAGTCATGTGGTTGCTGCACCCACTGTCAAGATACCAAATGTTTTTCTTGCTCTCTTCTTCGATACTACAAGTCAGCAGCACATTTCCTCCTGCCACATTTCTAGCTTCCTCTGTATAATGGGCTTGCTGCTGATTCTCGTTCACCATCCTCGTTCTGCACTGAGAGATGTAATGGCCGAACTTCTTGCAGTAGTAGCATTGGACCTTTGACATGTCCTTCTGCTGAGAAATACCTTGCTGGTTTTTGCCAGTGCCTCTTCCTCCTTGTTGATGAAAGTTGCAGCTAGTTTCACTGACATGAGGGTTTGATCTCCCTCATTGCTTGTTACTTCTCCCACGTCTGCTTCTGCCTCTTCCACCTTGAGAACTAGAGGCGCTATGGTGGGAGTCTTGTCTGCTATTGTCTCAAACCGAGACTTGCACCTTAAATGCTTGCTCTAGAGAGGACTGAGTTGAGCGGCGTAGCCTCTGTTCATGTGTCTGTAGAGAACCCATCAGTTCATCTACAGATAGGATTGTCAGATCCATTGACTCCTCTATTGCAATTACCATAGAATCAAACTTCGTTGGTAGACTCTACAGAATTTTCTCCACGATCCTTTGATTTTGCACATTCTCGCCATTCAACCGCATCTGGTTGATGACATCTGTTGTCCGGGTGAAGAAGTCGCTCATCGACTCGGAATCACTCATCTGCAGGTTCTCGAACTCCCTCCTGAGCATATGCAGTTTTACCAACTTCACTTTGTTGGTGCCCTAGTATGAACTTGCCAAAATATCCTAGGCCTGCTTGGTCTTGGTGGCTGATGCGATCCGCGGGAAGATGGTCTCCTCGACCGCTTGCATGATATAGAATAGGGCTTTTTGGTCTTTCTTCCTGTTCTCCTTCAGAAGGTCTTTGTTAGCTTGGGAGAGGGCGGTCAGCGCTGCTGCATCTGCTGGTTTCGGGTACCCATTCTCGACCAAGTCCCATAAATCCTAAGACCCGAAGAGGATCTTCATCTGGATGCTCCAGTAATCGTAGTTCTTGTCGTTAAATCGCGGGATCTACAACTGCAGGGAATTTCTTTCGGAAGCCATGCTTCTATCTCCGCGTCACGGCACCACAAGCTCTGATACCAATTTGAAGGAATTAAATAAAAATTCTGAATCGCGTCACTTCGGGAGTAACGGCTCGCGAAAATAAATCGCGTCAAAAAAATGCTTCGGCAAATTTCGAACTTCGAAAAATTTCCAGCGAGGAGCTTCGGGAGAAAAATAAACTTCGCAAATTTAAAAGCTTCGGGAAGAGGTTCGGGGGAAAGTCTCCCGAAGTGACTACTTCGGGGAGAATTTCGTCGAAGTAAAACTACTTCGGGGAAGCACACCCGAAGTGAAACTACTTCGGGAAAGTGACTCCCGAAGTAAGTACTTCGGAGGGGGAGCTGCCGAAGTAAAACTACTTCGGGGGGTTTCCCGGCGAAACAATTGCTTCGCTCAGCTATGATCCGAAGTGAAATTACTTCAACGAATTTAGTGCCGAAGTGATTTCTTCGGGCAGGAAGGCTGCTAAGCTCTGCAGCTCGCGGTAACTTCGGCGAAGTGGATGTTGGATTCCACTTTGGGAAGGCAAACTGTCGCATTGTGCTTCGACATAGACAAACTAGATCCCTTCTGGATCGAACGGGTGTTTTACCGCTTCGGGGCAAACCCTCACTGGCGTTCTTCGAGACAGAGAATAAAATCACAGAGACAAGATTTTACAGAGTAAATATCTTATATAAAGAAGTAATGCCAGATTTACAAAAGCTTCCTACTGAAGCGATTACAAACTTCTGCAAGATAGAAATCTGCAGGATAAACACATAAACTGCATGGAGACTGCTGCTCCACACTCCGGCTGCAAGCGGCTGCTGGTTTCACCTTTCTGCTACTCTGTTGGTCGAAACCCTAGCTCTCGCTGTAGCTCTGCGCTCTCTGTTCTCGGACTGCTTCAACTCCCTTCCACTCAACTTCCATAGTTCTAAAAAGACAAAATGGCCCAGTATTTATAGGCGGGGGATGAGAACAGAAGGCGGGATAAATTTCACCGGCCGACTGACAAGAATTAAATGCAGAAGTATGGTTCCTGTCCAATCGCCGATCAACCCCATCTACTCGCACACTTGGACAATTAATGTCCCAATCTGCGTGCCTGATTTCTGCTTCGGCTGATTTCCGCTTCGAGGGGCAATGTGTTTTTACTTTGCGACGAAGCATTTCCCGAAAGTGTTTCGGAAGTGCTTCGCGCCGAAGCATTTTCCGAAGCCGTTTCGGAAGTGCTTCGCACGCTTCGCGCCGAACCACTTACGGGCGTGAATTGGTTTAACATTTTTCCAACATTTTCCACCAGATCTCGGATTGGCTTTGGGCTGAGGACGACCAGAAGCGGTGATACGTATGAATTTTAATTGTTCTTAGCATTTTCTCTAATCGTATGAGTATTCAAATTAAGACTAAAAATTAAGCAATATCAAGCATTGTGTCATTATTTGATAAATCCATAGCCTTATATTTGTAAATATGTCTTTAATCAAAAACTTAAATTATTTATATATTATACAAAAATGATTTATAATTTTATAAAATAAACCCACAAGTGATAAGAGTTTGATTTTCAATATTTTTATGTGCAGATTCATTACTTAAATTATTTATATAAAAATAATTTATAATTTAAAAAAATAAACCCAGAAATTATAAGAGTTTGATTTTCAATATTTTTATGTGCAGATTCATTACTTAAATTATTTATATATTATATAAATATGATTTATAATTTTAAAAAATAAACCCAGTAGTGATAAGAGTTTGATTTTCAATATTTTTATCTGCAGATTCATTACTTATATAGTATAAACTGAAAAGATAAATGAGAGGTTTAAATTTTTGTTTGCATTAATATTTAATGCATTTAACTTTCATCTACGTTATATTTTTCATTTGTATAAGAATTTAGTGATAATATTTATAATTAAATATATTTAGAAACTATTGTTGTAAATATAATGAGTTTTTTTTGGTAATTGGATTTTGTTTTACATGAAATATATGAAATATTTTTTATTTGTGCTCGTGATAATATTTATTACTAAATATGTTTAAGAATCAAATTTTTTATTTTATATGTTTTTAGAATTTTTAGAATCATATATATTTTTCTTATATTATTTGTAGATATTATTGCATCTTATTTAAAGTATCTTGTTATGTTTTTAAGATTTGTAGAACCATACACATTTTTCTTATATTATTTGTAGATATTATTGCATTTTATTTGAAGTATCATTCATTAGATTTCCTTAGGATGGATTGCAATTAGTATCTTAGTTTTATGATTTCTTCATTATATAATAACATACATTTTTTTACTTTCTATAAGAGTCTTGTGCACATGTGATTTTGCAATAAACTCTTTCTAATTATTCTTTTATTGATATTGTAAGTGATTTATTTGATTCCTTTGAGGAGACCTTTGGTTTTGATTCATCCTATTTAATGCATTATATTTATAAAATTTTGTACTATCCTTCTTTTTCACAAATATGACAATATCACTTTTGTTATTGATTTTGTATTAAATCTTCCTCAACTAAAATATCTCTCTTTTAGTTCTTTCCCTATCCCAAAAGAGTAAAAATGACTTTATACCAAAATGACACTCAACCAAGGTGGATTTGATACTACTATTAACAAATCATCTCCATTTGGTAAGACAAGGTCCCAAGTTTAATATTCACTATTTCTATTTGATGATTTGTGACCATATATTAGCTACCACACATTGATTACTATAGTATAAACGACATGGTATCCAACTTGGCCCATACTTCTTTGGCTTGATGGTTATAGTTAATACATTATACTCTCCATATTACTATTGATGTAGGAGCATCTGTATAGGAATACTAGAGATAAGGCATTTGCCACTCATAACTACCACTAATGTATATAAGAAATAGGAAGAGGAAAAAGAAAGTGCAAGAGGAGAGGAAGAAAAGGAAGAGGAATCAACATGAAAGGAAGAGAGAGTGATAAGCATGAATATATATAGAAAAGGAGGATAAGGGAGAAAACTATTACAATGTATACCTAGTTATACATCTACAGATATGGAAAAAATGTGGAAAGCCATTGTGACATAATGTACAAATGATTATATTTTGTGTAGCCTATAAACACCTTAGAAATAACTAATAATTCTTCCTTTCCAATCTATATTTGTGTGTATGTTTAAAGGTGATGTATTAAAATTACTTCTAGTAGATGGCATAGTATGGTGTGTGTAAAATTGTAGGTTTGTAGATGAAACATCGTAAGGTTGCAGCCTCAGGAGAAACATCTTTCTAGTTTGTAGAGAAACATTGAATAAGGGCATGGTCAATGTTGAATGAGAATATGGAGTCATTCAAGTGGTAAGATCCTTTCCATTTGAGTGGGGTGTTGACCAGTAAAGATAAGAATATTGAAAACAAGAAATTATACAAACAAAAAACTTGTGATAATCATTCTATTAAGTCAAGAGTGTTGTTTGGCAAGATAAAAGGCATAGAACCATCAAGTGAAGGCTCATTTCCATCCATATGAACAAATAAACTATCATTCTAGTTGGATATCTATAGCCATTCAAGTGAAACCAAATTATTGTTCACATGGTAAACTTTACCATTATTCAATCACATCATTGAGTGTCATACAAGTTGTGTCAACCATTGTTCAAAAAACTCTGCTATTTAAATGGAGATTATCATTAAAAGTGGAACACATTCAAGAAAGCTACAATTCACCTGAGTGTCATTCAAATTGGTTGCTATTCAATTCATCAATGTTCAAATCATTTACCTTTCAACCATTAGTCATTCAAATTGGTAGTTGTTTGAATGAGTCACTGATCAAGCAAAGAATGAAGTTGTTTATCAAGTGAACACCATAATGCTTTCAAGTGATAGCTATAGTACCATTCTAGTACAAATTATATTGACATGTAAGTCAAGTATCAAGTCTGAATGGTGTCCATTGGTTTGGTTTGACAAAGTAGCTACCAAAGAAGGCAATTATTTATTGAACCCCCTCCTAACTACATCATATGGTATCAGAGAAGATCTTCAAAGGTCTATGATGCATGTTCAAAAATAATATGTCACAATATGAAAGAGGAAGATCATATTGTCTAGGATCCCAACTAGTGGACATAGTTGAAATATTGAGAGGAATTGCTACTAGATTGGATGCAATTAAGACTACCCAAAGAAGAGGTATTCATCTTGAGAATATTAGTGACAATGAAGAGGAGGATATTGGGCACCTAACAGCTTAAGATGAGGATTAGGGAGAATAAATAGAGTATATGTTGATTCAATTAATATCAAGCATGGGGATTAAATCAAAGATGGATACTCCTAGTTTTTGTGGAAGTTCAAACCTAGAAGGGGTGATTTACTAGATAATGAACATGGATAGATTCTTTTATTATGAACCTATATAGGATCCAATCTAGGTCAAATTTGCATGCACAAAATCGAAGGGACATGCTTTAATTTGGTGGTGCCATGTCCAAGAAAAGAGGTAGCAAAAAGGGAAGTATGGAATCTAAAATTGGGATAAGTTTGTAGCCAAATTAAAATTAAAATTTCTACCTATTGATTATTAGATCGGGTTGTTTAGAATAATTCAAAACCTCAATCAAAATGAGTTAGAAGAGAAATAGTATATGAAGGAGTTCTATAAATTGACCATAAAATTAGGTCATATTGAATATGACGAGGAGAAGGTGGCAAGATACATAAATGGACCAAAGTTATCCATATAAGATGAAATTGATATGCGTAGAATTAGAATAGTTGAAAAGTAAAATCAATATGCGCTCAAGGCATAAGAAAAGCTAGCCCACAAGCCACAATATAATTCCAAAAGAAGAGGAAAATGCTCTAGAGGAAGATAATAATCAAATAGTGGTAGAGAGTAGCAAATGCAAGAAGGAGAAGATAATACTTATCAAAGTAATTTCAACCAGAGTACCAGATAAAATGGAGATTTATCAAGAGGAAGATATGGTTATGATAGAGGAACGGGTGAATGATTCCCAAAAATTGCTTTAGATGTGGAGTAGCTTGGCATTGGGTATTTGAATGTCTAAGTGTATAGTTGGTATATGGTAAATGAAAAGAAGCCAGGAGTAATATTGTACAAGTAGATGAAGAAAGTATTGTGTCATAAAAGCACATGAAGGAACCAAAACAAGTAGAATATCTCATGGTGAAGAAGGTGTTGCTGAAACTAATCAAAGATAAGCTTGAACTGATGCAAAGAAGAAGTATTTTTAGAACTGTATGCAAATTAGGAAGTAAGTTTTATAAGGTCATTATCGATAGGAGTAGCATGAATAGTTTAGTATCTATAGAGATGGTTGAAAAACTTGGGTTTAAAAGGATTATACATCCAAATCCACATAAGGTCTCATGGTTGTAAAAGGGACATAAAACTTTGGTGAATGAACAATGTGTGGTAAACTTTCAAATTGGTTTTTACAAAATATGTTATGTGATGTTATACATGTGGATGCTTGTCATGTCTTGTTGGGAAAACCATGGGAGTTTAATAGAAAGGTAGTGTATGATGGTAGGGTGAATACCTTCACTATTGAGAAATATTCCAAGAGGTACATATTAAGTCCTTTAGAAACAAAGGAGAAAAAATAGACAATTATCCCATAGAGTGCTTGGGTATGAAAAACAATGTTTGAAGGGAATGAAGTAGAAGGAATCACGTTTTGATTATATTGCTAAACCCAAAAAATAAGGGATAGTGGACAAGATGGATGAAATACCACATGAAGTTAAGCATTTGGAATAATATGCAATGATTATTTCAAAACAATTTTTAGATGAGTTCCCACCCATGAGGAGCATTGGTCATCACATAGATTTTAGTTATATATCAAGCTTACATAATTATCCAACTTATAGGATGACACCAATGGATAATGAGGAGGAAAAGGGAATAAAATATGAAGAATAAAGATTCAAATAAAAATAAGAAGAAAAATAAATAGAGTGATAAATACACAATAGAGGAAGATAAACCTCATTGTATTATTTATGATTGTCATAAAGTCCATATTGTTGAAGAACATAGTGGGGATGAGAGATTGGATGATTTAAAAGGCACACCAAAGGTATTGACTCCATGTTAATAATAAAAATGAGATATACTATCAAAGGATGTCCATCCAACATATTGGGCATCCACATGTTTTTATGAGTGAATTGCAGATTCATAGGCAATAAGACGCATGACAGAGAATAAAAAAATCCTCTAAGGTTACAATAAATCACATTTATGGAAGTGTATTGTAATTAGATATGACTCTTATTTATAGGTGATAGGATGTGGATATGTTAGTATTGGATCTTATTTTTCATATTTGTAGTATTCCTAATGTCTTATTTATTTATTTTATTACTCATATGAACAAAAAGTTAGAATTATGGATTTTATCATTGGGTAATAAAAAATATAGACAATGGATTCAAGAAAATTAATTTTAGTTATTACAATGACTTAAAGGAAATATATAAGTCAAGGAAAATATTGACTCCTTCTATTTCTTCCCATTAGAAGAAATATTTAGTGGTCATGATGGCTCATGTAGATCATGAATGTTAGCGATGGCACCATAGTATTAGGCATCTCAATTATGGATCTTTAAGATACAAGTCATTGTTATATGATAAAATTTATCATATTTCCCCTCTTAGTGGTGCATGTGAGGGATGTATTCTAGAAAATCATCACAGAGAGATCATTCTAAAAAGGACAAGAAGACATGCTACTTACCCCTTGGATATCATACTCAATAATATATGTGGAACCATGGGTGCGCCTTGTATTTCTATAAATAGATACTTCCTTCTCTTTATTGATGAATTATCTAGATATGTGTGGTTATATACTATTCATACCAAGGATAATTTTTTTGAGGAATTCAAGCAATTCAAACAACTAGTATAAAACTATCTAGAAATGAAGATCACCTTAGGTCAAATGGGAGAGGTGATAAAATGTGCAATGCCTTTCATCACATTTTGACTCTTCATGGGATAACATATAATAGGATTTTTCACTATACCATAAAGGAAAATATGTTAGCTAGGGAAAATAATAGGGTAATCAGGAAGATGGCATGATGTATGATTCATGTTAAGGTTATGGAGCACAAATTATTAGGTGAAGTAATCACTTATGCAACATACATCATCGATAGAGTTCCCACTCAAGTAGTTCAAGGTATGCAACCTAATAAGAAGTTGATATGTTATAAGCCTAATGTATCTTGATTTTGCATCTTTGGGTCTTGAACATGGGTTCACAAACCTAAATATTTATATAAAGAGGATGTGCCAAGGAGTCATATAAGACTATTTGTGAGGCATTTTGATACCTTCAAGGGATACCATCTCTATGATCCTCAAAGACATGAGACCCTCATTCAAATAAATATCATTTTTTATTAAATTATTTGAGGGAATCCATTTAGTCTTCTACTAAATCTTTTGTTAGAATATTCTCATATCTCTTTGACTAATCTAGTAGATTCTTCAGATATTATTATTGGTTCTATTCCTATTAAGGAATCTTGTTCATCTTATAGTGAAGATCCTATGCCCACAAATTTATCCCCTCATTAGCAAACACTGCCTACAATACCTTTAGTATCAAACTCAAGGAATATTTAGCATCTTATTCTAATGAATTTTAAGTGGGTTTAGAATCTTCTATAGGATGCTTAACCCATTTGATATTTATAGTGGCACTTGAAGGTCCCTTATTAAGTATTGCTCTCAAAGGTTGATAATTTTAAATGTCCTCTTATATATCCTCAGGATAAGGGCTAATTGAAATGGGAATATGTCATGCTTATGAAGTATGAGTCCTTGATAAAAAATGACATGGCACCTTGTTACTTTCCAAAAGGAAAGAATTTAGTTGGATGTAAATGGGTCAATGTGATCAATAACACTTTAAATGGTTAGATAGAAAAGCATAATTGTAGTGAATTCACACTACACTTGGGAGGAGTATAGCCTTAGACCAATTTTGAAGAAAGAACTAGTGGGAGACAAGCTACCTGGATTCTAAAAGAGAGCCAAGTCAAAACTATAGTAGATGCCTAAAGGAGGTGCAAATAAATAAAGCCATGTAAATTTAGTTATTGAACCCTAAACGATGAATACAACAACAAAATGACAAAACTAGAGTTTTAGTGAAAGCCCAAGGCAATGTTGTAATCAAAATAGTTAGAAATAGAAGGGGGTTGAGTTGAGCTCATTCGCTATATTTAAAATATATAGTAATCATAAATTTATGGTGGTAACCAAATCTCTAGATAAAGGTAAAGGCAAAATCAATTGCAAAAAATGCCAATCAAACCAATAAATGTGCAAAAGGGTGGCAACAAGACTTTATTTTTGATGAAAAAACAAATTTACATTAAATTAAGATAAAACCCTTTACAAAAAAAAATGGTGGGTTAACACACCCCATGGGGTATCCAAATAACCCTCATTGACAAGGGTTAGGAAAAAAATCTACAAAAAAAACATAAGTTTACCAATCATGATCATCGGTGATCATTAAATCAAAGAAATCATATCTTATGGAGTAATGTGGTCTGGCGTGTTATCCTGCATAAACTACTAGTGATTATGGGATGGGAATCGACCCCTCTGCATCGTGATTAAGGACTTCAGTATCCACATCGCTCCAACAAACAACTAGCCTAGGTGAAACTGGTTGAACATCATCCCACCTCCCAACCTAGCAGGATGAACAAGCAATATCAATGTTATACCACTTCTTGACTAGCAAGGGCTAGGACTAGTGACTATCTTTGGGAGCACTTCTTGCATACGATAAAGTTCAACAATGAGAGTAAGATAAAAAAACTCCTGAGAAGAGTAATTTGGGGTTATCCAGTTGACTGTACATGGAGCATTGGCTCAATATGTCAAAAAAACTTGTAGGTTATCCAACTCCATAGCAACTTTATTGAATTGAATATATATCTATAGCCACATGTCACTAAAAACTTCTAATTTATCAGCATGGATAAATGTGACAGAAGGTGTATCCTATTTAAAAACAATTATGTTACGGGCCTTCCAAATATGAAAGAGTAATCTAATCTTGAAAACCTACCACACTTAAAAAAGTGGAAGAGATAAAGTAAAAGAGTCCCCAAGAAGATCTTAGGGCAAAGAAACGCTTGCAGCTGTAAATGGGAAAAAAATGAAAGAACCCATTCCCAAGCTTACCTATATCTTTTGCAATTCCAAAAGAGGTGATACAAGACTCGGGTACATCACAAAAAGGAAATTTAGTATCAAGAATTCCAAGGTGCTTCAAATGTTCCCCCAAGTGAAGGCCTTGACACAATAAGCTCCACGTAAAAAAAAGATTTCTTAGGCTCAATATAAGTAGCCCAAACATTTTGAAATCTAAAATTCCATCTGGTCCTTGTAAAAATAAGTCCCAACACTAATTGATCTTAGGCACTAGAGGAAGATGAGGAGATAACAATTTTTACCTTAAACGAGCCTTATAATTAAGCAAAGAAGTGTCAACATGCCATCTCCATTCTGACCACCAAGGATACTGCATGCACACACCAATCTTGTGCAATATAGAAAAAGGGGTGAGAGCAATAATAACATCATAAGTATATTTGTTTGCACCATTCAGTTTGAAGGTGTGTTTGAAATCATTCCATTACATCCCATCCCTAGTCTAGTGAGAAAATAAAATAGCTATTATAACAATACTCTTTTTGAAAAATCATTGAGCATAAATCCATTGCATCCGAGCTAAGGGATAACCTTGATGAAGAAACATAGGGTACTACAAAATAATGATAGAAATTATGGATAAGCCTTTATGGAAGACATCTCCTCTCCAATAGATCCAAGGAATGAGTTGCTGCTAGGCTTTCCATATATTTTTAATAAAAAAGGAACTATAAATCTTAATAAAAACTAGAGCAAAAATAAGAGAAGGAAAATCCAACCCTCTCCATGCTCTATGATTTAAAGGAAGACCAGAGGAAATGAAATGTCAAACCATAAATTTGAAGAACACAAGCTTATACTGAGAGGGGGGTGAACAATATAAGACCTCTTTTTAATTTTTCCTTTATACTTCAAAATAGTAAAGCAATATACCCAAAGCAATATCAAAGCAATGCACAATATCATCCACAACGTGACACCAATTTTAACGTGGTTCACCCAGAATGGATGGGCTACGTCCACAAAACTTTTCTCTAAAAGTTATCTCAAAGTTCTTTGGGAATCCTTCTCAATTACAATTTTTATGAGCCTCGGACCAAAGGAGATACCTTCCCCCAATCAGAATTTATGAGCCTCCGCTCAAAGGAGATACCTTCCCTGAATCAGAATTTATGAGCCTCTGCTCAAAGGAGATACCTTCCACTATCTGAATTTATGAGCCTCTTCTCAAAGGAGATACCTTCCCCTCAATATGAATTTATGAGCCTCTGCTCAAAGGAGATACCTTCCCCTCTGCTCTGGAAATGATCCCTCAAAAGATCAACTGCCTCTACCTCTTGCCAGCACATGGAGCTCCTTTCCACCGAAGACCTCCTATCCTCAATGCTTAGCCTAAGAGACCTCTGCCTTCTATGATCACATCCACAGTAGCTCAGCAACCTATACCAAACACAGTCAATCGGTCTAGTACAAGTCTTCCTCTATCTATCAGATCTGCCCAACACTTGAAAAAATCAATCCTCTACACACAAGCCTTCTCAAAGACTTGCCAAATCTGTCCTTAGGTTCTTCTCAAAGAACCAGTGCTCTTCTGTCCTCAAGTTCTCTGATAGAACTATCAAAACTCAGCTCACAAGTCCTCTGCTAGGACCTATCCAAATCTGCTCACAAGTCCCCACCAAAACGTGTCCAAAACCCGCTCACAAGTCCCCACCGAAACCTGTCCAAAACCGCAGCAAGCTCACCAAGAAAAACTTTCTTAGTAGGAAATCACAAGGTGAATTTTTAGAGACCCAATGTGATTTGAAAAACTCATAGAAGCATAAAGAGAATTTTTAGAGACTCAATATGTTCTATACTCAACTCCCAATCTCAAAACTCAACTCAAATCAACTTAGCTCAAACTCAATCTCAAATCTGAAAACTCAACTCAAGATCAATCTCAAATCTAAAAAACTCAACTCAAACTCAATCTCAAATCTGAAAACTCAACTCAATATCTGAAATGGATAGGATAGAATGCTTTCTTTCAAGAACATGAAACTCCAACAATTGCCAACTATGCAAATAATCACATAACAATGATACTCATGTTCTTTTCACCATCAATTAGGGCTTCAACAACAATGCTCATCAAACAAGGTTCAATCAACACCATTCAGATCAAAACACAACCTTGAAGCATTTCACAATCAACATTAGAAAAGGAAATAAGTAGAACTCCTTTTCTCTTCAATGTTGTTTGAACAAAAGCATCCACCAACTCAACTCACAATAGCACACACAACTTTTTCAAATCATCAATAAAGGAGTAAGCTCAACACTTTAACCAAGTAAAGAATAGCTTGATTATTACCAATTTAATGAAAGCAAATATCAATCTCAAAGCTGCCAACTTAAGGTTTCACAACGTCACACAAGAAGCAATTGACCTTAAAACATCATGCTTTCATTTCCATAAACAAACAAAAGCACTCTTAACATTACAAGAAAGATTTAACACTTATACACCTTAT
This sequence comes from Wollemia nobilis, assembly GCA_028583015.1. NCBI lineage: Eukaryota > Viridiplantae > Streptophyta > Pinopsida > Araucariales > Araucariaceae > Wollemia > Wollemia nobilis. The sequence goes on from JAQPPZ010015413.1 coordinate 2,351,415, forward strand.
TTCTCCCTTATAGTCTTATCACAAATAAAATTTATCTCTCATAAGAATGCAATAAGAAATTTCAACAACATCTTCAAAAAGAATCTTTTATCAAAATACAAACAAGCTTTAAACTCCTTATAACTCCTAAGCTATTTTTCCCTCTAACAAACTTCCTCCATCCGCAAAAACACTTAGCAAAAATTAATTTCAAAAATACCTTAGCCAACATCAAAAATCGCTATGGAGAAATTTGTGCATGAATTCTAACACCACCTGCTGCATCCACTTCATGACGAAAAACCCTTTCGCGATATTCGAACATGGAACCTCCCGTTCGGGTAGCGCGCCAACAGCCTAGCCGCTACCGATGCGCCAAAGGCACTCGATGAGGTTTAAACCTCACACTGTTAACCTTGATCCTTCTACACCAAGGATAAAATGAAACCACAGTCCCTTCCTTTCCTCTGCCGTGACACGATGACAATAAAATTTACGACGGATTCGACAAACGGTGAGTGCAGACAAACGAACAACGGATCCATGAAAATCAGCGAAGACAGTCAAATTTATAGCGAGCAACTCCTTTCAAAATTTAGATGGGATAAATCTTTGTTTTCGTCGAGGGATATTTATATGCAATTTACCATAAGCTCTTTGACGTCGGTGAGGAGTTTAACATGTCGACGAAGGTCTTGGCTAGCGCCCACAATGTTAAAACATTTGTGCCATGGATTAGGAGAACCCATTGCAAATAATAATTTATTTATTTAAAAATAATTAAATGGAACCTTAAAAAGGTTTTTAATTATTTAAATAAATACTTCCTCCTAGACCCAAATGCATTAAACCAATGCATCCACCTGTAATCTCTAAACTCGCCAACTTGGGGTTTGCAAAAGACCTTTGAAACTGTCATGTCGTAACCTTCATCAAAACAAATTGTTTGACATCAAATCAAATTCCTTCAAGAGCTTCTTGACATCAATGACAACTTATACACTTGAGCAAAGGCAATGTACCCAAAGTACCCAAAATTGCCAACAATATCCCCCTTTGTCATTGATGGAAAACCTTTACTGAAAACACTTCTCAAGAGCCAAAATTGAAACCAACTATGCTAACAACTGAGAAACTGTGCCCACAACTGAGAATCTTCCTTTGAATTTTTTCTCCCCCTAACTTGAAGCTTTCCTCTTCACTTTGAAGCTCTCACCCTTACTCATATCTTTCCCCCTTTGTCATCAATGGCAAAGGGCCACCTTTGGGGCTCGGGACTAAGAATGAGCCTCTTAGCTTAGTCCCTCCCCCACCTCTTGATGAGGTGATTAATTATGGGGTGGGAGTAAAACTCCCATTAGGCACTGATCATCATCAGCGTCTATAAATTCCTTGTCGGGCCTTCTCTTGAACTCTTTGTCCATATTCCTGTTCTTGTCACTGTTATTGTTCTTGTTCTCATCCCTGTTCTTGTCCATGTCTTGATCCTTGGACCTGATCATGCCACTGTTCCTGTTCCTGTACTCTGGAATTTTAGCTCTACACTGTTTGATTATGTGACCTTCATTATTGCACTTGAAACACTTGACGATGTTGTTTCTCTGAGGTAAACCTGATCTTTGAATCCACCTGTTCTGACCAAACCTATTATGGCCAAACTTGTTCTGACCAAACCTATTCTGACCAAACCTGTTTTGATCAAACTTGTTCCTGTTATTTACCTTGCAATAGAATGCCTTGTGCCCAAACTATTGACAAGAGTAGCAATACCCTTGAAAGAAACTAGCACTTTTGAAACTGTCATTTACCTTCTTCACTTGAGCCATGCAATGTGAAGCCATGTGACCAAACCTGTGACAAGCAAAACATTTGCCTTGAAACTTTCCTTTATTTGACCTCTTGGGTCTTGAAAAATTCTTCTTCTCATTCTGAATTCTGTTTTCTGTTTCTGTGCATCTATCATTCAAGGACTCCTTTTCTGAAGTACTTTCCTCATCAAAACTCTCTTCCTTTTGGAGTCTCTTACTAGACTCTCCAACTTGTTCCTTGTGTGGCTTAACAAAAACAAGGTCTGTTTTATCTATTGTCTTTCTTTGACCTTTGATGAGTGACTTAACCTTTTTGGAGCTATCTTGAAACCTATAAAGCTTATCCTTGTACTCTTTAGTTTCCTCTTTCAAAGAAGCCATTTTCTGTTCTAACTCACTATACTCAAGAACCTTCTCTAACTCATCCTTGAGTTCTTGTGTCTTAGCTATAGAGAAGTCAAGACTTTCTATAAGATCATCTCTCTCCATACAACATTCATCTAATTTATCCTTGAGTCTAGCATTCTTCTTTCTTTCCTTTTTCAAAGCACTAAGAGCACTAATAAGTTCACTTTCAAGATCATTTATTTGATTGCCTTTTGAATCATCAAAGCCTTTTTTAGATTTCTTATCACTAGAGGTGCTACCATTTTCAAAAACCATACATGCATCTTCCTTATAGTTTTTTGAAGCATCCTCATACATACTAGAAACCAAATCATTATTTGTGCAATCATCCTCAAGGTGACAAAAATTTCCATATCTAAGACATTTTATGATAATGAATCTATGTTTCAGTTCTTCCTCCTTTTCTGATATGAACAACATCTCATTTTCATTATCACTTGAAGAACTTTCACTATCACTACTAGAACACTTACTTGTTTTGTCTAGGTAGAAACTCTTCTTGTGCTTGTGAGAATACCTCTTTCATTGATTGTTGTGCTTATCTTTGATCTTCCTGTGATGCTTGTGCTTTTCAGAATCCTTGCTCTTAGAATCATGTTTATCTTCATCACTTTCATTCTTGGGAACAGTACAATTAGTAGCATAATGACCAAACTTTCCACAATTGAAACATCTTATATTTTTCATACTTTTGTGTTTTCTAGAGAACTTGCATTTCTTGCTATAATAAGCCTCTTCATCACTAGAAGACTCATTCCTATCTTGAAGCTATTTACCCTTGGATTCCTTGGTAGCCTTGAAAGCTGCCTCTTTCTTGACATCATCCTTCATTTGAGTTCTCAACTCAAATGCTGCAAGTATACTATGGAGCTCATCCTTTTTCAACTTATCCAAATATTTAGCTTCGTCAATAGCAAAAATATTTTCACTAAATCTATTAGGAAGAGATCTTAAAATCTTATCACAAACATAATTTTCAGCAAGCTCAAGACCTAAGTCTTTCATGGAGTTAACAACCTCATCCATACGAAGCATGTAGTCACTAATATTTTCATCATCATTCATCTTGAGTTGTTCAAACATACCTTTGAAGTGTCTCAACTTGGCCTTTCTCGACATTTGTATCACCTGTATGAACCACCTTCAACTATTTCCACATTTCACTAGCTGTCTTGCAGTGAATCACTTTGGTGAGATCTACTTTCTGTAAGCCTTTTAGGATTGCATTCATTGCTTTTCAATTGTTGTGATGTAGGAGCCTTTCTTATTTAGTAATAGGACCATGTACAGGAATAGTGTACTCATATTCAATCACTTCCCAAACATCATTACCAAGTGCCATTAGATGAACCTTCATCCTTGCACTCCAAAGACCAAAATCTGACCCATCAAGAATAGGTGTTGCATTGCCACTTGAATGATCCATTATGTTCTTTACTAGCTTTTCCTTCAAGCTGTTAATATTTTTGAAGGCATCGGATCTGATACCAATTGAAGAACACAAGCTTATACTGAGAGGGGGGGGTGAACAGTATAAGACCTCTTTTTACTTTTTCCTTTATACTTCAAAATAGTAAAGCAATATCAAAGCAATGCACAATATCATCCACAAAGTGACACCAATTTTAATGTGGTTCACCCAGAATGGCTGGGCTACGTCCACAAAAATATTCTCTAAAAGTTATCTCAAAGTTCTTTGGGAATCCTTCCCAATTACAATGTTTATGAGCCTCGACCCAAAGGAGATACCTTCCCCCAATCAAAATTTATGAGCCTCTGCTCAAAGGAGATACTTCTCCCAATCAGAATTTATGAGCCTCTGCTCAAAGGAGATACCTTACCTTATTTGAATTTATGAGCCTCTACTCAAAGGAGATACCTTCCCCTCAATCTGAATTTATGAGCCTCTGCTCAAAGGAGATACCTTCCCCTATGCTCTGGAAATGATCCCTCAGAAGATCAACTGCCTCTACCTCTTGCCAGCACATGGAACTCCTTTCCATCAAAGACCTCCTGTCCTCAATGCTTAGCCTAAGAGACCTTTGCCTTCTATGATCATGTCCACAGTAGCTCAGCAACCTGTACCTAACACAGTCAGTCGGTCTAGTACAAGTCTTCCTCTGTCTGTCGAATCTGTCCAACACTTGAACAAATCAATCCTCTGCACACAAGCCTTCTCAAAGACTTGCCAAATCTATCCTCAGGTTCTTCTCAAAGAACCAGTGCTCCTCTGTCCTCAAGTTCTCTAATAGAACTATCAAAACTCAACTCACAAGTCCTCTGCTAGGACCTGTCCAAATCTGCTCAAAAGTCCCCATCGAAACCTATCCAAAACCTGCTCACAAGTCCCCACCGGAACCTGTCCAAAACCTTAGCAAGCTCACCAAGAAAAACTTTCTTAGTAGGAAATCACAAGGTGAATTGTTAGAGACCCAATGTGATTTGACAAACTCATAGAAGCATAAAGAGAATTGTTAGAGACTCAATATGTTCTATACTCAACTCCCAATCTCAAAACTCAACTCAAATCAACTTAGCTCAAACTCAATCTCAAATCTGAAAACTCAACTCAAACTCAATCTCAAATCTGAAAAACTCAACTCAAACTCAATCTCAAATCTGAAAACTCAACTCAATATCTAAAATGGATAGGATAGAATGCTTTCTTTCAAGAACATGAAACTCCAACAATTGCCAACTATGCAAAGAATCACATAACAATGATACTCATGTTCTTTTCACCATCAATTAGGGCTTCAACAACAATGCTCATCAAACAAGGTTCAATCAACACCATTCAGCTCAAAACACAACCTTGAAGCATTTCACAATCAAAATTAGAAAATAAAACAAGTAGAAATCCTTTTCTCTCCAATGTTGTTTGAACAAAAGCATCCACCAACTCAACTCACAATAGCACACACAACTTTTTCAAATCATCAATAAAGAAGTAAGCTCAACACTTTAACCAAGTAAAGAATAGCTTGATTATTGCCAATTTAATGAAAGCAAATATCAATCTCAAAGCTGCCCACTTAAGGTTTCACAACTTCACACAAGAAGCAATTGACCTTAAAACATCATGCTTTCATTTCCATAAACAACCAAAAGCACTCTCAACATTACAAGAAAGATTTAACACTTATACACCTTATTTCTCCCTTATAGTCTTATCACAAATAAAATTTATCTCTCATAAGAATGCAATAAGAAATTCCAACAACATCTTCAAAAAGAATCTTTTATCAAAATACAAACAAGCTTTAAACTCCTTATAACTCCTAAGCTGTTTTTCCCTCTAACAAACTTCCTCCATCCGCAAAAACACTTAGCAAAAATTAATTTCGAAAATACCTTAGACAACATCAAAAATCGCTATGGAGAAATTTGTGCACAAATTCTAACAACATCTGCTATGTCCACTTTACGACGAAAAACCCTTTCACGATATTCGAATGCGGAACCTCCTGTTCGGGTAGCGCGCTAACAGCCTAGCCACTACTGGTGTGCCAAAGGCACCCGATGAGGTTTAAACCTCATGCTATTAACCTTGATCCTTCTACACCAGGGATAAAATGAAACCATAGTCCCTTCATTTCCTCTGTCGCAACATGATGACAATAAAATTTACGACGGATTCGACAAAGGGCGAGTGCAGACAAACGAACAACGGATCCACGAAAATCAGCGAAGACACAGATGAATTTACAGTGAGCAACTCCTTTCAAAATTTGGATGGGATAAATCTTTGTTTTCATCGAGGGATATTTATATGCAATTTACCATAAGCTCTTTGACGTCGGCGAGGAGTTTAACATGTCGACGGAGGTCTTGGCTAGCGCCCACAATGTTAAAACATTTGCACCATGGATTAGGAGAACCCATTGCAAATAATAATTTATTTATTTAAAAATAATTAAATGGAACCTTAACAAGGTTTTTAATTATTTAAATAAATACTTCCTCCTGGACCCAAATGCATTAAACCAATGCATCCACCTGTAATCTCTAAACCTGCCAACGTGGGGTTTGCAAAAGACCTTTGAAACTGTCATGCCGTAACCTTCATCAAAACAAATTGTTTGACATAAAATCAAATTCCTTCAAGAGCTTCTTGACATCAATGACAACTTATACACTTGAGCAAAGGCAATGTACCCAAAGTACCCAAAATTGCCAACAAAATTTCCAAGCTTCAACTCTCCTCAAAGCCCTGACCATCCACTTAGCATACAAAGTAATACCTTGTTTTCTACATTCCAACAGACTCATTCTGCTATATTCTCTGTGAAGACAACAAATATCCTAGGTAACTCTATGAAATTCATTTTTTTTAGAAGAATTATTCCAAATAAAATCTCGAAGGAGTTTCTCAAGCTTCTTATAGCAATCTTGTGAAGGTATACATGAGTGGCAGCTAAAACTTTTTAGCAAATATGAAATTTACCTACTAATGATAGCTTCTTAGTAAGCCAAAAATCAAATTTATTTCCAACTCTTTGAAGCATATAGTTTCAAAGTTGAGCAGGGGAGACTTGAAAGGCAAAAGTAATACTGAGAAACTTAAAAACTTCTCTAAGAGGGGATCCAATTCCAATCATACCCTTGAAGCCAAGGCGGCAAAGGCAAGGGAAATTGTATTAAGTAGGAGGTCTTCCTCCATTGTATGCTATAACTAGATGTTGTAAAAAAGGTGTTTAGATAATATAGAGCATTATAAATAAATTGCTCCTCTTCCATTATAGTAAGAAAGGAAGCATCAACAAAGTGACCATTAATAAGTTGTCCTTGATCATTCAGAAGAAAAATTCCTTTAATAAGATCTACAGAAGCTTGAGCAACTAAAAGAGTTAAAGGCTTCAGTAGCAAGTACATATAAAGAGGGAAAAATAGGATACCCTTACCAAATAGACCTAAAAAGACCCACTGATTCATACTGTTAATTATTCAAGATTGAGAATAGTTAAAGCATCTTTGAATAGAATAACAATAGTTTGGATAAAAATTGGCTTGAATCCTAAATATTTGAGCATAGCAAGAATGAATATCCATTCAATGCAGTCATAAGATTTCTAAAAATCAATAGTAATAAAAATCATATTTTGGTTTGACATTTGGACCCATACCATACCCTCCTAGACAGCCAAAATATTTTCGAGGATGTACCTTCCTTGAATAAAGCCAATTTGCTCTGATCTAACTATCAAAGGAAGAAGAGGCCTAATGCAAAGATCCAAATATTTGACAATGATCTTGTAACTAAAATTCAACAAAGTAATAGACCTTTAAATAGTGATCAAATCTAGGTCCTCTTTCTTAGTTATGAATTTGATATTTACCCTATTAATTAATTACTCCCAAAGATCCTACTCGAAGAGACTCTAGATAAAATTCATGCAGATCATGACCAAGTCCCAAATACCCTTATATAACTCACAAGGAAAGCCATCCAGACTTGGTGCTTTGTCATTTGCCATTTTAGATAATACATCCTCTAAATCTATAAGGGAGAGTAGTTTATCACACCCTACTCTTTGAGAATCTGAAACCTTAACTGGTACAACTACCATACAAGCTACCAGTGCTTTCTCTCACTTAGGGGAATAATCTTGAGTCACCAAAACATTAGTATAGTGCTTGAAAAAAACATCAATCATCTCAGGAAGAGAGGTAAGCCTTATTCCATTATCTTGAATGGCCTTGAATTGAGTAGCTTACCTAGGAGGGTGAAGCCTTTGATTTTTTTTTTTGTGGCCCTATCACCAACTTAAAGCATATGAAGTTGAGTGTTAATTAAATCTCCCCGAGCCTCATAAAGTTTAGCAAGTTTAAGTTCATGACTCAAATGGGAAACATGAGATTGAATTTCAGGATTAAATGGATAGGTCTCAAGCCTGAGAGAAGCTTTGGCAGGCTCATCATGAAGGACAACATTAGAATATCTTTTGAACTGCACCACCTTTTTCCCCAAAGTATGGAGCAATATAGTTGTACAAAAAATGACATCATTCCACCATTCTATCCAACCCAACTCTCTAGTAGGTCTAGGAACTAGATTCTAGACTCTACGGATATGACAGACCATGGAAGGGTGCTGAAGAAAGGAAGTATTAAAAAAAATTATGGCTTTTAGTGTCTCTGAGGTAGGGATTTTATTAGCACATTAAACATGATGGGTGAATGGTCGAAAGTAGTGGTACCAAGAATGATTTCCATAAAAAGAGTTGAAGCATTTCTCCTATGAAATAAAAGTTGCACATGATCTAAAAGCATGGCTCTATCCAGCCTTATCAAAATTCTTGCATGGCAAGCCTAAAAATTGGACCACATATGCCACAAATTATTAGGAAAATCTTGGAGATAAAAATAAGAATTGGGGTTTGACAAACCCGATTTATTTTTCATGAAGTATCGGGCCTCTCTTTCCCCAGTAGCCCACCACATGAAAAGTTGTCCTATCTTGTCTATAGGATTTTTAGTCATATTAAAATCTCTACACATAACCCAAATAGTAGGTGGTAAAGAAAAAAACACCACCACTAGAGGCTACAATGCTCCTAAGCATCATTGGAGGCATAGACATTAATAATGCAAAAAAATAGCCCACCGACCTCAAGTAAAATCCAAATTGTGTGATTGTGGTCCACGCCCCATGAGAAAAAAATATTTTTCACCTAGCTATCAAAAGAATGACAACTCCCTGTCTTCTAGGGGAATGACTGGTGGAATAAAAAAAGTAACCTAGCCAAGGAAAAGGGCAAGTACATTGCAGAATAAAGTCAAAAATATTAATATCTTAAAGATAGAGAAAGTGAGGATTACCATAAAACCTGGAGCATAAAGCAATTTCATCTTGGACCAAGTATTTGTGGATTGGGTCCTGTTGACAATTTTGTCACATTTCTTAAGGGGTAGAAAAAGAAAACAAATTTTGTATAGTGTTGTGTAAAGTTTTGCTTTGTTGTTTTTTATTTTGAAAAGTTGCAGCAATTTTGGCTTCCAATGCCACCCCTTTGTATATAAAGTAGAAAAGAAAGAACTTCGCTGCCGAACAAGCTAGAGAAAAGAGCTTCGCCGAAGGAAAATGAAAAGAGCTTCGCACCCGAAGCATTTCCAGCACTACTTCGGGTAAAAGTTTTGCGAAGTAGTTTTCGCCGAAGTAAAATACAAGGAAAAGAGAATGAAACTACTTCGCGCCTGAAGCGTTTCCAGTAGCTACTTCAGGCAAAAGTTGAGCGAAGCGGCATTCAGGAGAAAAGAGAGCTTCGCACCCGAAGCATTTTCAACATCGCTTCGGGTAGAGTTTTTGAAGTAGTATTCCCGAAGTAGAATACAAATAGCAGATTCAAAGAACAACTTCCCAAAAGCAAAGGAAGAAATCTACTTCGGCCAAGCATTTTCAAAGCTACTTCGGGAAGATTTATACGAAGCGATGTGCCAAAGTGAAATACAAAGGAAAAGGAATGAAAACTACTTCGCATCCGAAGCATTTTCAGCATTACTTCGGGAACCAGCGAAGCGAAACTCAAGGAGCATTGAAAGTACTTCGCCAGAAAGTTGTCGAAGTACTCACTTCGGGCCCCTCCATCAACGAACCATTTTTACTTCGCCAAAAGCTCATTGCGAAGCATTTGCTTCAGCTAATTTTGTGCGAAGTACTTCTACCCAAAGTGAAAGGATGCAATGTCTTTTGAAGACAATTGCTTCGGCCGAAATCTTCCCGAACCACAGTTTCGAAAGAGGATCGCAGCGAAGCATTTCTCGAAGGCATCAACGAAGTAATTTAGTCAACAAAGTGGCAAAGACGAAGAGGCCCATTTTGCGAAGTGAATATGCTTCGGCACTCCCCACCCCGAAGTAGTTTTGCGAAGCTCAATTTTGTGAAGTACAAACCAAAGAGGAGTTTTTGCTTCGGCCCAGAACCATTGCGAAGCGAAGTTGTGAATGAAAACTTAGCGAAGCGCTTCACGGGCATGCGTTCCAAGCCGGGTATTTTCCCGAGGTGATCAAGTGCCTCATAAATGCAATTTTTCATGCCCGATAAGCTCGTTGCTCATTTTTGGCAATCAAAAATGAAGTATCAAGCCATGATGGAGAGCCCGACGAGCATGGCGGCCACTCGAGCACCGCACCCGGAGACCAAGGACGTCCAGACGGCTCATCAATGCACCTTTCCATGGTTGACCCGGTTGCAGTTGCCAGTTTTGGTAACAGATTTGAAAGCTCGGTCACGAGAGCCTCGGGGAGCCAAATTCTTAGGGCTCGAGGGCGTACTCTTCTTTGCTATGTAATTATGACTCAGAGGCCCGGGTCCTCTATAAAAACCTAGGCATTGTAATAGAAAAGGGGGGGAACTATCTGCTAGAAAGCTGTTGTAACTTGATGTCCTACGATTAATACTAAAGAGCTTTGAGCTCAATTCTTCTCTTTTATGTTGCCTTCTGTGCTTGATTCTTTTGTCTTTCTTCGTTTGTATACCGAGATGTTGAACCCTGCGTCCGAGTGTGATCGGGGACTGTACCCTAAAACTCGCTCTGAAGGATACATAGGAGTTGAAAAACATTGTATTGGCTTTCTTTTATGCTGCCTTCCATGCTTGATTCTTTTGTCTTTCTTCATTTGTATATTGGATGCTGAACTCTACGTCTGGTGTGCGATCGGGGAAGGTACCCTGAAACTCGCCCGAAGGATACATAGGAAAATTGATATTGCATTTCTTTCATTTATCCTTGGTGTTCCTTGCTGCTATTCAAGTTGCTAGTTAGCGATCATGCTTCCTATTCTCTCCCACCTTACATCACCAACTTCTCTATTTTTATTTCTCTAACCCTAACTCCTTTTATCTCTTTCCTGCACCCTTATCTTCAAACACCCAAGTAGTTTAGCATAGGAGCCGACCTTTCTCCGGAGATTGGCATGAGGGGCATCTCTTCCCTTCGGCATTTCAATGTTGGTCCAGGTCTAGGGCGCATACACTTACTCAAAATCCTTTCCTAGGCAGATTTGATGACCAACAGTTTTTGGCATGCCCGATGGGACCGACTGTGTCTGTCTTAGTAAGATCCATAACCAGTCAAGGTCCCATATTTTAAATCTCAAACCCATCTTCACCGAGGCCAATAGTTCTAACCAGTTCTCGGTGTGACCCGGTCAGTCTCACCTGACTAGTGGTAGTGAGGACCGATGCCCTCATTACTGAAAGACTCTTAGCATCTGGCGACTCTGTTTACCCAAGAATATTTAAGTCGTAAAGACCAGTACCAAAAGTCTATGCCTTCATGCAAACAAGATGGAGAGTTAAGAATAGAGGAGAGGAAACCGAGTTCTTTGAGCTAGATATTGATGCCTTTGGGGAACAATCAAGGTTGGTCACCCCCGAGTCACTATTACAAGGAACATCCTCTGTTGGCAGACAAGGCTCAACTTTTGATAGTACAACATCTAGTTTTCCTCCCAATCCTCCCAACTCACCGAAGCATCCTAGTCCCTCCATTCCTATTAGTTGTCCTATTAGCAATCAAGGGGGAGCTTCGAGAATTCCTATTTCTCAAAATCCAGGAGCAAGTATGGCGCAACAACAACAACAACAGCAAATGCAGCAGCCACAACCACCCAGGTTGTGCCCAGCATGGGATTCTTTGTCACCACTGAATCTAGCAGGACAAGGGCAAGTGTCGCCTGCTGCCATAAAGAAGATCCCAACGTTCGATGGAACTGGGAAGACTGCTCTAGAGCATATCCAGGACATAATATCTCTGGCGGTGATCCATGACATTACAGAAGAACAAATTATGGTAAAGCTTCTGGTTCTTTCCCTTAGAGGAAAACTCCTCTACTGGTATAGATCTCTACCACCCGGTAGTATTACGGGATGGGACCAGTTAGCTGGGCAAATGATGGGAAACTTCAATGAGTCTTCCGATCCTACTTCTCTCCTACATCAGTTCACTTCGATCAAGAGACATCCACAAGAAGAGATCATAGATTTCAATGTTAGGTTCGCTCGAACCTGGCAGAGAGTGCCAGTTGGACTTCGGCCAACCGACGAAGCTGCGACACTCTATTTCCTTCGAGCTTTCAATCTTGATATCAGTCTCATGGTAAGATATTCTAACGTTAATACTTTTCTCGAGTTGTATGAGTTAGCCAAGAGGGCAGAAATGGATTTGATAGCTATGGGCAAGCTTCCCCAAAGGATGTCGATGCCCATACTTCTCGAATTCCTTCAATTCCAGTATGCAAGCGCAGCCGCTTCGCAAATCTCTACAACCCTAGCACTCTCGATTTCATCTTGGAACCCGAATCCTATCGTGTCTCAAATCACCGCTCCACAAATTCACTTCCCTACATTTTCAACTCCACAGCCCACTGTCTCTTCGGCATTTCCTGTACTACCAGCACCACCTCAACACCCCGCCCTTCCTCCAATACCGACGATGGCTCCATTACCACTCGCTCCAAAAGTCGATGATATACAAACTAAAATTCTACAGGAGATGCAGTCTCTGAACTCTACAGTTCAGATGTTGTCCAATGACATGACCATTGTGAAGAAGAAGCAAGCACAACAGGAGTTCCTACCGAGAAGATCTTATCCTACACCTACGCTTACCAAGGACCAAGCAGTCCAGCAAGGGAAGGCTTCGACGAGAAATGTTGCGATTGATGAAGCTCCGAGCACTTCCGATTATGTATATTGGTGCTCTACGTGCAATGATCCGCATGAAGAGAATACCTGCACCCTGCACCAACACTATGTACAAACGCTGGCAAATAGTAGTCATAGCGGTCAAGTCAACGTCATTAGGCAGATGAGTCAGAACCTGACAATTGGCGAGGAGGAGCCGGTTGCAGTACTTACCCGAGGAGGAAAGAAGGCAATAGAAGTAGATGCTACTCAGATGGCTCCTTCAAAAGAGCAAGTTCGACCCGAGAAAGGACAATCATCTACTTCGGCCTCGAGCGAAGCTCCTCCACCTGCACCAATCAAAGAAAAGGCTCAAAAGGCCTCTGTCGAACCACCTCAGGTAGAAACTAAGGAACAGGCTAAGGAAAAGCTCAAGTTTCCTTCCCTGACTAAGCGACAAAGAGTTGAAGCTACAGAGCAGTATCGCACCAGATACGAACCTAGAAAGGAGCCCGAAGCACTCAAATCCTTGGCGTACAACATTGTAGAGGAGTTGAAGAAGATTCCAGCCAAGATCAGCCTGTACGATGCACTGCAACTACCTGGACAAGTAGACCTACTGCAAGAATCATTGAAGACAATTAAAGCAAAAAAGGTGGCACCGCTTGCTCTTGTGCAGACCCTATCCACATCCATCACGGGGAAGAACAGACCACCTCCATTCTACCTATCCCTACAAATGGAAGGGTATATTGTGCATAATTGCATGATCGACTTTAGGGCCGCTACAACAGTAATGCCGAGAGCAGTCTACGAAGAAATAGGGATGGAATATACGTGAAGCAGCCAAGGTGTACTCCAGTTGGATGGTACTCCAGTGAAGACTGTAGGGGTGATCAAGGACATTCCTATCCGACTACATAAGATGCCTCAGATCACAGTCATACAAGAGGTAGTGGTAGTCGACTTGGAGCCATATTTTAGTATGTGCTTGTCAAGGGAATTCATGGCAAAGCTGGGTGGATATCTATCTATGGATTACTCTCATCTGGAGATTCCATTCAAAGGAAAGAAGGTGAAGATCTACAATGAAAAGCCTTCTTCCTTTCTTGTGCAGAAGATGTCCGAAGAAGAAAGTAGCGAACCAGTGAATGCAATGGTGGAGGAGATAGAGCAGGTAGACCTGGTCGAGGAATCTCTTGCGCAATTAAGTTATGAAGATGAGTTTTCATTGGCAGACTTCAATGCCATGGTGGAGACCGAGATAGGATGTTATGCGATCGCCAAGCCTAAAAAACACTCCCAACCAGGGAATAGAACAAGTGCCCAGGAAGAACTATGGAAGTTGTTCTTCGATGATGCCCGATGTAAAAATGGTGTTAGGGCAGGGATTCTTCTAATTTCACCCTTCGAAGAGCAAAAGGAATATTGCTACCGGTTGACATGGAGCTGCACTAACAATGCAGCAGAATACGAAGCATTGTGCCTAGGACTCAAGAAAGCTGATAAGTTAGGCATAAAGCATCTCCAAATCTTCGGAGATTCTAAACTGGTTTGCAACCAGGTCACAAATAAGTGTACTTCAAAGAAGCATTATCTAAAATCATACCGCAATAGGGTATGGGACCTGTTCGACCAGTTCGAATCTCTCAATCTATAGTCAATCCCACGAGAAAAGAACCGACATGCCGATGTTCTGGCATCCATCGCAGCCAAGTACTCTCCAGTAGAAGACATGGTGCACAAGCCCAAAGCTGTGAGGATGATCTATAGACCCTCTATCCTAGACAAAGATCTGCATTGGCAAGTGTTTGACAATGATGAGCAGATTATAAATTTCATGATCCAAGAAGCCGCCACAATCGAAGACCGAAGCTCTGATGAAGGAGAATATGAAGGGCTGATTCAATTGAAGAATAACCATGTTCCCAAGGGACTAATCACCCTTGAAAGCCTCTTTGATCAGAATGACCGAGCTCTCTCTCACATGATCAAAGTCAATGAAAAATAGTATCAAGATTTAGAGCTTGAACCTGGAAAAGCAATAAAGGTTGGGACCGACTGCACTTCAGAGGAGATAGAACAGATACAGAATCTATGTAGAAAGTTTTTTGATATAATTGCTTGGTCTTATCAAGATCTCAGGGGATACAATCGGTAGCTGGTTCAACACACAATCGAATTGCAGGAGGGGGTCAAACCCTTTCGACAAAAGCAAAGACCGGTTAATCCCAAGATCGAGGTCCTAATGAAGGCCGAACTCCTGAAGATGCTCGAGGCAAAGATCATATATCCCATCAAGCACTCTTCATGGGTAGCGAACCTGGTCCCGATCAGAAAAAAGAATGGAGATATAAGGTTATGCGTGGACTTTCGCAACCTAAACCAGGCATCCCTCAAGGACCACTATCCTCTCCCACAAATCGATCAAATCTTGCACTCAGTGGCTGGAGCTCAACGCTTCTCTCTGCTCGATGGTTTTTCTGGATACAATCAGATCTGGGTCAGGGATGAAGACCAACACAAAACAACATTCACCACCAAGTGGGGAACATTTGCTTACCAGCGAATGCCATTCGGCCTATCGAATGCTGGTGCCACTTTCCAGAGAGCGATGGATCTTGCTTTTGGTGAGCTTCTAAATAAGGTTATCATCATCTATCTAGATGACATGACCATTTTCTCCCGAAGAAGGGAAGATCACCCCACTACATATACAACAAGTTTTCGAAAAATGTCGAGAGTTCGGCATCTCGATCAATCCAAAGAAGTCCATATTCGTAGTCAACGAAGGGAAGTTGTTGGGACATGCGATATCAGAAAAGGGCCTCACTGTAGATCCTGATAGAGCCGAGGCTCTAATGAAGCTCCCACTTCCCGCAGACAAGAAAGGACTTCAATATTTCTTTGGCCAGATTAACTTCGTGAGGAAGTTTGTCCCCGACTTCGCCCAAGTCATCAAGCCAATGTCCCAACTCCTGAAGAAGGGCACCGAATTTAGCTGGACGAAAGAAAGAAAGGAAGCATTTGAAGAGATTAAGGCTCGAATCGCTCAGGCGCCGGTCTTGATCAATCCAGATTACAATCGGGATTTTATCCTATATGCTATAGGGGAGCCCGAAAGCTATGCTGCTGTCCTGACACAAAAGGGGGAAGATGGCGAGGAGTGCCCCATCGCGTTTTTGAGCCAAGTGATCAATCCCCATGAAGAGAAATATAATTTCATAGAACGTCAAGTGCATGCAATAATGAAATCCCTCAGAAAATTCAAACAGTTCATCTCTCAAAGTCGGGTCACAGTCTTTGTCATTCACCCCGACGTGCGCAATTTCATCATCCAAGGAGAATTGGGAAGCAAAAGAGCTGGTTGGGTGAACAAGATACAGGAGTTTGACATTGAGATCAAGCCCACAAAATTGGTTCATGATCATGCATTATGTCAAGAATTAGCAAAGAGCGCAGCGGTCGAAGCTGCAGAATCTCAGTGGGATGACTTACCAGCTGAAGGATGCTTCGCTAACCAGGAAGAGGACGAGAAAGACTGGGTCAGTGAAATAGTTGAATACTTCAACACTGGCAGTTGTCCTTCGCATCTAAATGCTTCACAGTGAAGGCATTTCAGGATGCGGTCCTCCCGGTACACTCTACGCCCCGAAGGCCTATTTTTCAGGAATATTGATGGAGTCCTTCTCAAATGCATCAAAGACGATGATAAAAGAAAAGTCCTAGGAGAGTTCCATTCAGGGCTATCTGGAGGTCACTTCGTAGGAAGAACAATGGCACTAAAGATTATCAAAGCGGGTTATTATTGGCCCACACTCTTCGTTGATGCCTTCGCTGTTTGTCGCAAATGCGAGCAGTGTCAGAAGTTCATCGACCGAAGCAGAAATGCTTCGATGCCCCTTCATCCGATACAAGTAGAAACTCCCTTTCAGCAATGGGGGTTGGATTTTATAGGAGTCGTATCACCAAACTCCTCCGTGGGACATAGGTTCATCCTGACAGCAACAGACTACTTCACCAGGTGGGCCGAAGCGATTCCTACCAAGCATGCAGATCAAGAGACTGTAGTCACCTTCCTAGAAGGATTGATCACTAGGTTCGGCATCCCCGAAGCAATCATCATAGACAATGGCCCTGGCTTCACAGGTGCTAAAATTAATGAATTCCTCTACAGATATGGGATATATCATAAAGTATCCTCCAATTATTATCCACAAGGCAACGGCTTGGCAGAATCCACCAATAAGACTCTGTTGAGGATGCTAAGAAAGCTCATAGAGACAAACAAAAGGACTTGGCATCTCCTTCTAGATCGGGCCTTGTGGGCCGATCGAATTTCTATCAAAAGGTCAATCAAGACTTCGCCTTATGCCCTGGTCTACGGCAAGGAGGCCATCTTACCCATCCATGTGGAGATCCCTGCACTGCAACTGTTAGAAGCAGAAGATGGAGTTAGTCCGATGGAAAATAGGTTAGCTCAGTTGCTGCGACTAGAGGAAGATCATGAAGAAGCATACCAGAACTTCGCTAAGCATACTCAGGTCACCCGAGACTGGTTCAAGAAAAAGTCATCCGATCGCACATTCAATGTGGGAGATCTGGTATTGAAGTGGGACTCTTGGAAGGCCAAGCCTGGGAATCATGACAAGATGGATGCCTTTTGGGATGGGCCATTCGAAATTATGAAGGTGAACTCGGCCAATTCATTCATCCTCAAAGATGCAGATGGTCAAGTTCTGCCGATCTCTGTCAATGGTCTTCATCTGAAGACTTTTCACCGCTAAAGTACAATTTCTTTCTTTAAAAAAAAAAAAATGAGTGTATATATACTTTTGTATATAGTTTGCATTTGTGTATACATCCTCTTCCAAGATCACAAAAGCCAAGTACTACACTTCAAAATCTCCTTCGGAGACCTTTTACACGAAGGAGCAGTTGCAAGGAGGTTCGTCGCGAAGCATGTTACCCGAAAGGAAGCCGAACCAAAATTCGAACAAAGGCATGAAAAGAGCTTCGCACCCGAAGTATTTTAGTAGCTGCTTCGGAAAAATTTGCGAAGCAATTTTCAAAAGGGAAAGCTTCGGCGACCTTCGCAAGGCAGAACGGCATCGTGGCGAAGGAAAAGTACTTCGGGCCCGAAGCATCAAAAGGCTATCCGAACCAAAGGTTCGCCATGAAGCATTTTTAGCATCAAGTTCCACTTCGTCGAACCAAACACGCGCGAGGTGGAGAATTTGAAATGTGCCTCGGAGAACGTGTCGACAATGGCCTTGAAAGGAGTACAAAGCGGATGAATTTAAGGCAAAAGGGTGGTGGAGCACTTCCCGAGATGATCGAGTCAGAAAAAGGGAGAGGAAAAGCTCGCACCAAGGTACGAGGTGGCAGCGGGTTGCACCTCCAGTACAAAAGGGTAATCATCGAAGCATGCAGCCCTGTGTACCACGTCGCTGTAGAATCAATTTAAGAATACGGCAATCTCTTTCATCCGAAGTACAAATTTAATTTTAGTAGGTGCCATAAATTCAGGTGGTTGCCTTTTTAGGCTATAAAAGTGAATTCCTAGCAAGAGGGAAGTTATTTGTCCATCAGTTAGAGCTAGACTAAGAACCTTCAGATACTCTGCAACCCTCCCATCCTTTGCATCTGGCCATTCACATTAAAGCCCTCTGTATCAAGAACTCTACCGCTATCACTAGCAACATGGGAAAGAAAAACTCTAAGGAGAAGGGGAAAGAGCCCGAAGTTGCAGGCCCCAAAAAAACAAAGAAGGGGAAGGAAGAGAAAAAGTGTACTCCGAAGAAGCTAAATCTTCCCCTTCGACCCAAAAAGTAGCCAATGGAAGAGGGGGACGACTCGAAAGAAGAACAGCTTGTGGAGCCACCAATTGATGGGTGGGAGAAGATCCGAGACACACAGCTCTCTAAGGGTGTATCCGATCTTCGACGCACCATAGAGTTCATGACAAGTAGGCTCACACCAAAAAATAAGAGAGCTACTACATATTACTCCTAGATTTACTAGTTTTTAACCCCGCCTGCTCACCATTGTCCCGAGCTGATCTACGCTATCGCACAGAATTACCAACCTGCATCCAGGAAAGTGTTAGATGCTTTGGGTCACAAACTATTTTCCATCTTGAAGGAAGATGTACAAGCAGCCTTCACGCCACAGCAGGGTCCGCCCAAGGGCTATTCTATTCGCAATGTCATCCTAAGTGAACAAATGGAGAGATTCACCTCCAACAGCTACATATTGAAATTCCTGCGTGAGAATCTCAAGAGCGGGCTACCTTCAAACAAGCTGCCCCAGATGCCCTTACCCTTGGAGGCCTTCAAAAACATCGATATTTTCTCCATTATTGCATGGGTGGCAGGCTTGTCAACAGATGCTTCAGTACAGCCCTGGCAGGTGTCTTTGGCCGAATGCATTTCAAGAGGGGAGTTTTATGCCCTTGACGCTTCAAGGCCGAACACCAACCCAGTTTTCTTTGACTGGGCGGAATGGGTGGCCCGAACCCTGCATACAAGGCTCACTAGCATGAAGAATTCAGCAACGGGCCAGTACTTCGCACCCTATTCTTTTCTTGTCTGGTTGTACTTCTACCAAGTTCATAAGCGGTTTCCCCATATCGCCATCTCTCCAAGCGGCAAGGATGGAAATCCTCTGCCAATGTATCAATGGACTCCCCTCTTATTGAAGGAAGAGTCCTATTATCCTTTTAATCAACAATTTTTGGGACCCGCCATGCATCTGTTGAAAGGCTCTTGTCCTCGGGTACCACTCAGTTTGAGAGATAGAGTGGTGCTAGGAAAAAGGGGGGACATCTTCCAATTGACACAAGGACTGGTGATTCGCCTATTCGGCTTCATAGGGAAGCCCTTCCTGTTACCAGTCTACCCCTCTGAATATCAGTTCGCATTGGAAGTCGCTCGACAGAGTGACTCTACAAATGCAATATACGGTCATGGCCGAAAGTGGGCACATACCTGTGACTTCCCCTTCAGGATGGGCGTAATCGAAGTCTTTGCCCTAAAACAGAGCATTTTCCTGGAGGAAAAGCTTGCCTATTTTGGCCTACTCTAGATTCCTCAGCAATGGCTCTATGATCCTTTGGGCGTGATGAGGGATCATTTAAAATTCAAGAACTTCCACATCTGCCCTCACCCCAAAGTTGTGGAACAAAGGAATAACCCCAATGGAAAATATCTGGAGTGGCATTTAGAAAGGATGAGGACATTGCCTCCATGGCATGAGTTCTATCCTATGGAGGTCGAGTTCGACCCTGATCAGTATCCCCTCCCGACTCCAAGCTCCACATTTTGGAAGAAAGCAAGGGACGATTTGAAGGAGGAGGTAAAATACTGGAGCGAGGAAAAGCTTTGAGAATGGTGGATAATGAGAGTCCATCATCAAAAAGTGAACTCCTATGGACTCTTAGCATCGGATAAAGACTTCGCAATTCTTTATGACACCAATGTCGAAACCTGGAAGTCTATATCCTTTGCGGATTTTATTCCCCTAGCTACCCCAGGATCAGGCGAAAGCCCAGGTGGAGCTAAAGATGCCTCGGAGGAAGAAAAGGAAGTGGGGGCCGAAGAAGTAGAGCAACCATTGGAGAGAAAGAAAAGGAAAAGGCAGGAGCAAATTCAAGTGCCTCCGAGCCACCCAAAGCGCCCTCGCACAAAGCCTACAAGTACTTCTACTGGATCCCCTGCATCAGGCCCGGTTGAAGCAAATATTGAAGATGTAGGGCCACCAAGTGCTGAGACGGTCCCCAAAATAGATATCATTGATGTGGAGGAACTCCTCCAACAAGAGAAAGACCCCGGAGTAGAAGTTGTGGAGGTCGGGAGTGTTGAAGCCCAAAAGGGCCAAGAGCCAACCATGCAAGAAGTTACCACAACCGCTTTGCCAGGAGGGCACGTAGGTACGCACTCTCTTCCCTTCGCCTTGGTCTCCGACACATCCATGGTAGTCCCGAGTGGAAGCCCTCATCAATCTCTCCATCCCCCACAAGGTCAATCCCCCACTCAAAAACTGCCCATTGCCAGTCCAATCTTGCATAGCCCCACTCCTCCCGAGTCATCTGACCAGGATAAGCCCGTTGAAACCACTTCGCCTACCCATGCCACAGTTCCATCAATCCTAAGTCAAGGCGAAGGTAGTGACCCAACACCAAGCCCCGTAACCCACTCTCCCATAGCTCAAAGCATAGTCCCGCTTGCCGAAGTCCCTGCCACACCAGTCTCCGAGCCGTCAGGGGAATCTTTCCCTGTTAGTTCTTTATATTTGTTCACACCTTTGGCTGGAGATTCAACCTTCTCTAAAATAGATTTATCTTCAATAAAGGAGCGCCCCCTAGCTGAAAAGCTACTCCTAGCTCGACAGAATACAGAGAAGATGTTAAAGGAGGCAAGAAAGAAAAGAGGGAAATCTCTAGCCCAAGTTGAAAAATGTGCGGTTTTCGACTTGAAGGGTGGAAAGTTGCATAAGGTGAGGAAGGTCCCTAAGGTCCAGAAGCCTCTGGATGAAATGACTCCAGCTGACTACGACTACCAGGAGAAGACCAAGGACCTGGAGCATTTAAATATAGATGACGAATCCGCATCCATGCATGTCAGGGTTGAAACTTTTTGAGCACATGCAAACATTGCCAACCAGCGCAGGTTTGAAGCAGAAAATGCCAACATCAAGTTGGAAGAAGAGCTGGCTAGGATCCGCTCTGAGCTGGAGGATTCACAGAAGTAGTGCAAATTGCTCAAAAAGGAAACACATGCCCTCAAACAACAAATTCTACAATTGCAGACTTCGGTCGAGCAACAAGCACAAAAATAGGCCAAAAATGAGCTAAAAGCCAAAGAGCTCGAGAGCAAGATCTTGCGGGCCCAGCAGCAATTGTACGAAAAGGCAAACCTGGAGCTGTTCGACAAAGGTAGGATCAAGGAGATCCGCTCTCACCTACTCAAAGGTTTCAGATCTCGGGCCTCCAGTGCCCTATCAATTTTAATTTATGTCACCGAAGCTCAGCATGCCATTGCTAAGAAGGGACCAATAGTAGATGAGGTGATCCAAAAAATCAAGAGGTGACTCAAGCTTGCCTTTGAGGTCCAAAGTATTAGATATCAAGACCTACAGGTCGCTGCTATGAGTCGAACGGCTAGGGATTGGTCTACTGCCCAAGCCACTATTCGTGCTTTCTTCTCCAAGGTGAAGAAAGCGCAAAAGGCGAAAGACCTCCTAGATATATTTGAGCAGGAGCAGCGCACATCAATGAGTTACTTCGAAGACCTTTCTTCTTTGGGTTTCCCGAGTTTCACAGACGATGATGGGAACCTTCTCACCAGGGAAGAACTTAAGCCGGCATGGCTCCATTTTGAAAGTGACGTCTCCAAAATTGATGAGTGGGAAGAGCCAGTCACAGAGGGACAAGTCACCGACTTCATCCTGAGACATTGCAAAATCATGGCTTGCCTGAATGACCTAGGTGCAAGAATCAAACACGTCGACATAGGGCAGATTGATCGGTTCCATGTTCTGGTCAAGGCACTCGAAGACCAAGAACCATTTCAGAAAGGGGTCTGGGCTCATGTTCGCCGAACCATGAAGAGAATCCATGACCGTCTTGTCCCATCACCACCATAGAGAGGCCACGCCAACAGACGAAGGAGCAGAGGAGGAAGAAGAAGCAGAAGAAGAGGGAGAACAAGAACCAGCTATAGAAGCACTCCAAGAAGAAGAAGGAGGAGAAGGATCGGGAAAAGACTCTAGCCCAATGGATCAAAGTTAAAGGGTTCTCCCACCGAGACGAGCTCGTTGCCCCACGAGCCGCCAAGAATGTTGACAATTTTGTCACATTTCTTAAGGGGTAGAAAAAGAAAACAAATTTTGTATAGTGTTGTGTAAAGTTTTGCTTTGTTGTTTTTTATTTTGAAAAGTTGCAGCAATTTTGGCTTCCAATGCCACCCCTTTGTATATAAAGTAGAAAAGAAAGAACTTCACTGCCGAACAAGCTAGAGAAAAGAGCTTCGCCGAAGGAAAATGAAAAGAGCTTCGCACCAAGCATTTCCAGCACTACTTCGGGTAAAAGTTTTGCGAAGTAGTTTTGCCGAAGTAAAATAGAAGGAAAAGAGAATGAAACTACTTCACGCCCGAAGCGTTTCCAGCTACTTTGGGCGAAAATTGAGCGAAGCGGCATTCGAAAGAAAAGAGCTTCACACCCAAAGCATTTCCAGCATTGCTTTGGGTAGAGTTTTTTGCAAAGTAGTATTACCAAAGTAGAATACAAAAAACGTTAAAGAACAACTCAAAAAAGGCAAGAAATCTACTTCGGCCCAAGCATTTTCAGAAGCTACTTGGTAGAGATTTCTACGAAGCGATGTGCCAAAGTGAAATACAAAGAAAAAGGGCTGAAACTACTTCGCACCCGAAGCATTTTCAGCAAATACTTCGATCGAGAAATTAGCGAAGCAAAACTCAAGGAGCATTGAAAGTACTTCACCAGAAAGTTGTCGAAGTACTCACTTCGGGCCCCTCCATCAGTGAACCATTTTTACTTCGCCAAAAGCTCATTGCGAAGCATTTGCTTCGGCTAATTTTGTGCGAAGTACTTCTACCCGAAGTGAAAGGATGCAATGTCTTTTGAAGACAATTGCTTCGGCCGAAATCTTCCCGAACCACAGTTTCGAAAGAGGATCGCAGCGAAGCATTTCTCGAGGGCGTCAGCGAAGTAATTTAGTCAGCAAAGTGGCAAAGACGAAGAGGCCCATTTTGCGAAGTGAATATGCTTCGGCACTCCCCACCCCCGAAGTAGTTTTGCGAAGCTCAATTTTGTGAAGTACAAACCAAAGAGGAGTTTTTGCTTCGGCCCAGAACCATTGCGAAGCGAAGTTGTGAATGAAAACTTAGCGAAGCGCTTCACGGGCACGCGTTCCAAGCCGGGTATTTTCTCGAGGCGATCAAGTGCCTCATAAATGCAATTTTTCGTGCCCGATAAGCTCGTTGCTCATTTTTGGCAATCAAAAACGAAGTATCAAGCCATGATGGAGAGCCCAGCGAGCATGGCGGCCACTCGAGCACCGCACCCGAAGACCAAGGACGTCCAGACGGCTCATCAATGCACCTTTCCATGGTTGACCCGATTGCAGTTGCCAGTTTTGGTAACAGATTTGAAAGCTCGGTCACGAGAGCCTCGGGGAGCCGAATTCTCAGGGCTCGAGGGCGTACTCTTCTTTGCTATGTAATTATGACTCAGAGGCCCGGGTCCTCTATAAAAACCCAGGCATTGTAATAGAAAAGGGGGGGAACTATCTGCTAGAAAGTTGTTGTAACTTGATGTCCTGCGATTAATACTAAAGAGCTTTGAGCTCAATTCTTCTCTTTTATGCTGCCTTCTGTGCTTGATTCTTTTGTCTTTCTTCGTTTGTATACCGAGATGTTGAACCCTGCGTCCGATGTGTGATCGGGGACTGTACCCTAAAACTCGCTCTGAAGGATACATAGGAGTTGAAAAGCGTTGTATTGGCTTTCTTTTATGCTGCCTTCTATGCTTGATTCTTTTGTCTTTCTTCGTTTGTATATTGGATGTTGAACTCTGCGTCTGGTGTGCGATCGGGGAAGGTACCCTGAAACTCGCCCGAAGGATACATAGGAAAATTGATATTGCATTTCTTTCGTTTATCCTTGGTGTTCCTTGCTGCTATTCAAGTTGCTAGTTAGCGATCGTGCTTCCTGTTCTCTCCCACCTTACATCACCAATTTCTCTAACCCTAACTCCTTTTATCTCTTTCCTGCACCCTTATCTTCAAACACCCAAGTAGTTTAGCATAGGAGCCGACCTTTCTCTGGAGATTGGCACGAGGGGCATCTCTTCCCTTCGGCCTTTCAATGTTGGTCCAGGTCTAGGGCGCATACACTTACTCAAAATCCTTTCCTAGGCAGATTTGATGACCAATAGGTCCGTTAGCCCTCTGATATTCCATGATAAAAAAAAACCATGGAGATCAATCAAGACTCATATGTTTAGCTACATATTTAGTTTATCCAAGGTTTGAAATAGAATCATAAATATTACTGAGAAAATGCTCCTAGCCTACTTTTTAAAACTTTGTTTGACACCTTTTGTCCTGGTTAACCAAGGAGTCTCCATAGGGTGGGCTAAGGGATATTTAACCATTGATCGAAGCATGTTCAGGATCTATGAATCTTGAGGAATATTGCCCATTGATATGCAGAACTAGAGAATCTAAAGATTGAGTAAGAGCAGAAGTAACAATTTTGGCAAAGGACACACTAGTCGATAGTACATTAGCAACCATCTATGAAGCCCTATATCTAGGTATTTTTAGTTGTATGGTATGCTACTTTGTCACCACACCATGTCCAGCTGGTGCAAAAGACACAAGGGGTTGAGGTGAGCTACTGAGAGTAGCCATAGGGTTTATATTTTTCCCATTCTTACCCTTCTTTTGGACTACCTTCCATTCATCTTGCCTCCCTTTGGAAGTAGGGATAGAGCTAGTAGTAATAGGAGCCATAATCATCTCCTTAGATTTAATCTTATCCATTGTTAAAGGATAATATTTTATCTTATGGGTAACTGATTGGCAATGGTAACATGTATTAGGTAGGTTTATATAGAAAACACGTTGCTTGAACCTATAGTCACCAAATTGGACATCAAAAATCTCCCTGAGGCCTTTAGGAAGATCAACTTTAACACAAAAATGCTTTTAAGGGTGTGAGGCATACAATTTATTCATTTCACAACAAAAAAATTGACCAATGGGTGCCACAAGGTTCTGATAGTAAGGCTAGAGCAGCAGACGAAGACCAGGTAATTCAACCTGAATTGGAAACCACAAGGAAACATTATTAGTGATAAAAAATGTCCTTGGTCCAAGGCTAAAAAATCAACTAGGACTTACGAATAAACCAAGGCCCATAGTTGAGGACTGCTTTGGTCTGAGCAGGGTCAGCAAAATGAAAAAAAAAACCCTTTGGTGAGTTTATGGATACCATCAATATTGACTGCATGTCAATATTTTTGGATCCTATTTTGAAGGAGGGTCTTTCTAGGGATGCAACCTAGAAAATACCCTACCAGTGCATGTCTTTCTAGCTAAGAACAATTAGTGTTAAAATCACTCAATGGGATAAAAAAATTTGGAGGAGAAATATTACCTCGTGATAAACTTTGGAAATGAACTTCCATGGTTGTTTGTTCACCTTTAGCACCATTGCTTCCTTCTACAACTTCAAAAGAAGTTGGATCTGCTAATTGAGATTCATCCATAAAAAGAGGTCCAATCCACCAAATGGTGGAGTAAAATCAATGAAAGCAGCAAAAAAATGCCCTAAGATGTATCCTGTACCACTCTAGAATGGAGAGGCAGTATGGCACCAAAAACTCAAAAACTTAATGCATGCAGATTTATAAAAAAATATTTTATTTTCACTAAGATAATCTTGGAAACAAGATTTTGATTAGGTTACCTCCAACTATTGTGTTGAGGTGTACAATCCTTCTCTTATAAAAGGGTACAACATACCAAATAGGGTATTTGAGACATTACATACACCAACATAGAACTTGTCGATATGTGACCACAAACCTAATAACATTAATTACAATTGAGTAAGAATTTTTAAAGGGAGTATTTTGAATTTTTAGAAAAAAAATTCCCAATTTATCTATAAATACTAGTGTTCTCATTATTGTAATTAGGTTGAATTGTCATTGTCTCTAGCATATGACCTATAGCAATTCTCCTTCCATTTTTCTATTTTATATTCTAGTCTACACTCATGCCTTGGGATAATGTATGTATAGGCCACCAAGCCTCTTCTAATTGTATGTGGATGTAATATGATCAAACATCAATGTAAGGAATTGTGACAATTTATGAAATACTTATCTTGGTTTTATTATTGATGTATATTTATGTGGAAGGTTGTGACTACTATATTTATATCATTGCTTCCATGGGATATTATTTGATTTATAATATCATGCAATTGGGACCATGTTCAATTTCACTATCATGATGGTTCATGTGTTCACTAATCCCATTAGAACACATAACCAAAAATTTAGTCTCTTGGTGCATCACCACTCGTAGCTAGGCTAGTTAGGTTATATAGATTTCCTTTCCTGCACTTTCCTTTCTAGTTATTTATTACTCTTCCTCTTTCTCTTTTCCATAACATAGACACCTAATAAAGTATGCTGACATAGGAAATAAAAATAAAGTACCAAAATATCACATCTAGTGAAGGAGCTAGCATTGGTAAAAAATATTGAAGATCATTTGGAGGAGCCACATCTCATGCTCCCTAGACTTCCCAAGACTAGCATCCTAAGTGAGGCATAGGGCACTAGACACACTCACTCAAAAGAAGAGAATATAGCAACTATAAGGGGTCATGGCACCCAAGGCAGAGGGGTCATTCTAGGCTCCCAACAATAAGGTATACCTTATTTCTAAATGATTCTCTTAGTAGGATGGGGTAGACTACTAAGAGATGTAAGCACAAGATAATGTACCCAGATGATGAAGCAATAAAACAAGCAAGTATAGTAAAAGAATGATCTTTGTATTAAAGTTTTGGGAGCCTTGGTATCCTCTCTTACAATGATGATATACCCTAAATTTCAGGGGTTATAAAAACATGCTTGCTTTCATATTACAAAGATTAAAAGGGAGAGAAACCCCTTTTGCATATCAATAGAATGTGGGTGTGATGAATCTTCATTTCTCCAATAAGATTGATGGATGGGCTTGAATATCCTTGTGGGTCATCCTTTCTTTAGCAGTTGCTCAAGAACCTGTCACCTACACACATATCCTACAATAAAAAGAGCTAGTAGCATATGAAAGACCTCCACAGTGTGCGAACTTTTTTGATGTAAATAAAAGCTATCAAATCCTGAAAATGAATGCTTGCAGAATATAAAATAATATGTAGAATATAGAAAATAATTAATTAAAAATACCTTGCTGACTCACCTGCTTTGATTCATGTCTATCGATGGTTGAATCTACTCTTGAGAAAAGTTAGGGCTGTATTTGGGACTGGTCAAATGCACGGATGCATTTGGTAAATGTGGGGCTACATTTTCTATTGTGTAAATATGGTTCTTAGTTTGGGGTTGACTAGTAGAAGGCTAGGATTTCGCTCTCCTCAACTTCAATGGCTTGATCCTTGAAGATGTTGATGATATCTTGGAATTATTTGGGCATTGCGATGGTATGTTTTTAGTCCTCTTTACTTAATAAAATAGGGTAGCCTTTATAGTATCTTGGGATATGATGGGGGAAAGGATAGGTGGAAAGATAGGGTTTCCAAGTGGTAGGGACTGGGCAACCACCTCTCCTAGGCAGTTAGAGTGAGTCACCTATGGTGTCTCACTTAACTAGGGAGATATGGCAAGTGGGTAGGTGGAAGTGGAGTGAGGTGTGTGAGATGTGGTAAGGGGAGGGGTAGTGGTGGCTAGGACACATTTAAAAGGGATAGATAGGGTATCCTAGGGGATATTTTCTAGATTTTACAAAATCTAGAAAATAGGATAATGTGCAAAAAATTATACCTGAGTTAAAACGTAGGCATATTATTTTATTATGCAGGCTTGGTGGTGTGTATAGGTTTTGTGAAGGGTTAGATTTTAGTGTCTACAAGACATATTTAGTTTATTTGCTAAGATGAATTTTTTTAGGATGATTCTTTGTATAATTTCTTCCTTTGGTTGGAAGTTACATTATATGAATGTGAAGAGTGTCTTCCTCCATGGTAAGATTTAGGAGGATATGCATATGTAGAAGCCACTTATTTTTTAGCTTGAGGGTCCTCCTCCCATGGTTGGTTTGTTGACATGGTCCTTGTATGAACTTAAGAATATACCTCATACTTGGTATGAGAAGATCCACTCTTTCTTTCTTAGTTATGGTTTTAGGATGCATGAGGCAAAATATGATGTTTACATCAAGCATCACCATGGGGAGTTCTTTATCACTATTCTCTATGTGTATTATCTTATAATTATAGGCAATTCTCCTACTTTGATTTAGGACATGATGTCATGGCCTTATTTGAGATTATATACTTAGAGATTTTACACTATTTCTTGAGTATTCAATTTATCAATCTACTTTTGGGATCACTATGTCACAATCTAAGTATGTCTTGTATCTCTTTCAACACTTTAGGCTAAAGTATTGCAAGTTCACTTAGACTCATTTTACTTTAATACTAAGGATTTGATATGGTTATAAAACTCCCTTGGTGGATTCCACTCTATGTTGGTATTTTATATGAGGTCTCCTTTAACCTACACAAGACTTGATATTGCCTATGTTGTTAGTTATTTTTTTAAGTACATGCAAGCTCCTTAAGAGAGTCACTAAAAAATAATCAAGAGAATACTCAAATATGTTAGAGGTACTTATCATATTAATATTCATTATTTATTTGGTTCAACTCTAATTTTGATAGCAATTTCAAATGCAAAATTGGTTGATGATTTGGATGAGCAAAAAATCACCACAATTTTTTTTTTATGTAGGTTCTCACCATATTTTATGGTGCTCAAAATGACAATTTATTATCTCTTAGTTTTTCATGAAATCTAAGTATTATGGTGCTAATGATGTAGTTACACATCTTCAATGGATGTTTATAATTCTAGATCATGTGGGCATTCCTTAGACTACTCTATTTCTCTTTGGTATGATAATTAGAGCACCATATAACTTATTTAAATTCTAGTGTTTCATTATCATGCCAATAATATTGACTTTTGGATGCATTACATAATATGGATTTATGCTCATGGGATGCTTGATATAGTCTTCATGCTATAAATAAAACATGCAACAAATATCTTGATAAAGGTTATGCCTGAGGTTCCTTTTGTGTGTGTAGAAGTTGGCTTGGTGTGGGATAGTGTCCCTTAAGGGGGAATGACTAGTAAGTGTATCTCTGTATGTCCCTCATTTATCTTAAGTGTGTATGTTGAAATATGTGGTGGTTAAGCTTCACTTGAGGCCACAACTAACTTTTGTATTTTATTGTATGTATAATCCCTTGTAAACAGGTATTTTTGTAAAATTTTATTATTTAAACCTAAAGGCCAATTACTTAACTTGGTAACTTATAAGTGGGTATAAATACCCCATCATACCAACCATTTTATTATCAATTGAAGTGTATTCTATATTTTCTATAATGAGAGTATGAAATGTCCATGGACTCCCCCTTATATCATGTGCATTGCTTTCTATGTACTATTGATTCCACACATTTCTAAAAATTGCTATGAAATACAATACAATTAATTCTCTAGTTTGAAAGGTGACTCACTCTTCTACTTGTAAATTGAGTTTATATTTTTTCAAGTATAAAAATATGAGTTGCCTAAGATAAATAAAGTGATTGACTAAAAAAAGAGTTATTTACCTATTGACACTAAAGTTTTACTTTTTAAGAATTTTGAACTAAATTTTTCTTTTTTTTTTGGTATATTAGAATCATTCTTAGAGGCACATGAGTATAAGGTTAAAATACCATTAGCTTGGTATGGAAATAAATCCTATGATATTTTATATATACCAAATAAAATGCACCAAAGGAAAAAGAACCTACAAAGTGACTTTGACTAAAACAAATTTTAAAGTTTCCCATAAACCTCCTATGGCTCCTTAAATACAAATTAACCCTTATACTTTTGTAGGGAAGCCAAGTGGCCAGGTATTACTTGTAACTATGCAAACTAGACAAATATAGACCTTCACTAGCCCTTTTGTTTAAACTATAATAACAAACCCCTTGTATGAGATGCCTACCATATTGCAAACCCATCCAATATTGTCAATTGATAATATAGTTTTGTAGGTCCTACTATGTAAAATCAATGACAATCCAATCCCAAATTCAATGAAGAGAAATAAGTATCCTTGATTAACTAAATCAGAAAAGCAGTAATAATAGAATAAAAAAGATCACATATTCACACATTACACAATATTTATCCTGGAAAACCTTAATCAGGAAAAAAATAGCACAATATTATCTTATTATTGCATTAAATTGATCGTCTTCAATACAATAATATTCTTCTTCTGTCTCTATCCAAACCCTAATGCAAGTGTGATATATATAACAAAGGCACATGCATTGATTTTATAATATCATGGACAAAAAGTATGGGTTCAAATATAGTAACCCTTAAAGCCCATATGGGTCTAAAAATTACTTTAAAAATCCTAAAAATTTTGGTCGGGGGTTTTCGCCCTTGGACCTCTATTTTTCGGAGGGCTATCACCCCCAAACCCCTATTCAGGGCCCGATCCAGCCCTAAACCCCGATGAGTATAGGTATAAAGTGTCTAGTACCTTTTAGTGTTAACCCCACCAGAATAACATGGAAATATTCAACATATTTCTAACATTCTCCCACTTGTTGAATATTTTCCATAGGGACTAATAATTGTCATTGTCAACTATCAAGGGCAATCATACCCATAGATCTTCTACACCAAGAATTTTTTTTGAGCAGGTATAGCATTTGTTAATGAATAAACATTATTCTTCTTTGTATCAACTTTCTCTAATATCACTTGGTTCTCTTCAACCATATCTCTCACAAAATGGTACTTTATATCAATATGTTTTGATCGATCATGAAAACTAGGATTGTTTGCCAAAAATATTACACTCTGACTATCACTGTTAATTCTTATAGCCTTTTTTTAATGTCAACTATTGAACATAGCCTTTGTAGCCACACTGCTTCTTTACTGGTATGAGTTGCTGCAATGGAATCTACTTTTGTAGTAGATAAAGCAATAATTTATTTCTTTTTAGTCATACAACTTACTACCCCTCCAAACAACCTGAACACATAAGCACTCATGGATCTTCTCTTATCAATATCTCCAACCCAGTCAGCATCCACAAATCCTTGTAGATTTACAATATCATTATCTCTAGTTTTTTCTTCATAATAGATAGCATAATCTGTAGTTCCACGCAAGTATCTTAAGATCCTCTTCACAACAGTCCAATATCCCTTTTCTGGATTTGACATATATCTTATAACTACTCCCATTGCATTTGCAATATCAAGTCTAGTACAGACCATTGAATTGATCAGACTACCCATAACACTAGCATAAGGAACATGATGCATTTCTTCAATTTCCTCATATATTTTAGGATATTGTTTAGCAGATATTTGTTGACCAGCCAGATATGGAGTACATATAGGTTTACAATCATGTATCCTAAACTTCTGTAGTATCAAATCAACATATTTTTCTTTGATTTAACCAAAAATTTCTATTTGCACGATCCCTTATTATTCCCATACCTAAAATAAATTTTGTAGCACCCAAATCCTTCATGTCAAACTCAAAAGATAACTGAGATTTTAGTAACTTTATCATCTCCTTATTTTTACCAAATAACAACATGTCATCCACATGCAATAAAATGATAACAAAATTTTCACCTTACTTTTTGAAATATACACATGGATCTGCTTTGTTTTTTTCAATCCCAATTTTCAAGACAAACCTATCAAATTTTTGGTTCCACATCCTTGGAGACTGCTTCAACCCATAAAGAGACTTCTTCAACTTGCATACCATGTCCTCCTTACATTTTACCTTAAAGCATTCTAGTTGTGACATATATATCTTCATCAAGTTCACCATGTAGAAAAGTTCTTTACATCCATCTATTCTATTTCAAAATCAAAAGAAGTAGAAATAGCCAAAAAAAAATCCAATTGAAGTTATTTTAGCCACCAGAGAAAAAATCTCACCAAATTCAATTCCCTCAAGTTGCGAAAATCCTTTTACTACCAAGTGAGCCTTGTACTTATCCAACTTTCCTTCTAGATTATAGTTCTTCTTGAATAACCACTTAGAACCAACATGTTTTTTGTCAGGAGGTAATTTCACCAAGTCCCATGTCTTATTTTTATCCAAGGACTCCATTTCTTCTTCCATAGCCCTTTTCCAAGACTTATTCTCACTTGACTGAAGTGCCTCCTTTACAGTCTTGGATTCTTCATCAGTAGATGATAAATTAAATGCAGAACAAAAATTTGAAGGACTATACTTGTCTAGAAGTATTCTCTCTCGATCTGAACTCCTCAAAATTGGAGTTCTAGGTTCTGCATATTTAGCTTCCTCCTTACCTTATTCCTCTAAATATTCCTCTTTAGACTCTCTCTGTAATTCAGGTTCTACCACATGTTCTTCCTCCTGTTCCAATTTTACCTGAATAGTTTATGGTTATTTGCTTGGTTGCATTTCCATTTTGAGAACTCTTTTTGTTTCTCTAAAGATCACATTATGATTGTAAACAACCTTCTATGTTTCTAGGTTTCACAACTTATATCCTTTAACACTAGTACTATAACCCACAAATATGAGTTTTTCAAATTTATAGTCTAGCTTAGTCCTTTTCTTTTTTGGGATATACATATAAACATCACAACCAAAAATCCTTATATGATTGAGAGAGGGTTTCTTACTAGTCCATACTTCCTATGAAGTCTTGTCCACCAAATCTAAGGTAGGAGATCTATATATAAGATAACAATTTGTTAACACAACTTTTTTCTAGAATTTATTTTCTAACCCTACACCACTTAGCATGCTTCTAGACTTATCCATCAATGTCCTGTTCATCCATTCTACAACCCCATTCTGTTTTGGAGTATACAAAGTTGTTTTCTACCTTTATTTTCCACAATCCTTGCAAAACTACTCAAATTCATTAGAGCAATACTCACCACCATTATCACTTCTCAAAACCTTTATCTTTTTCTCTATCTAATTTTATACAGCCTTAAACTTTTTAAATTTATTAAAAACCTCATATTTGTTTCATAGAGAATATGCCCAAGTATTTCTTGATAAGTCATCTATAAATGTAACAAAATAGATAGATTTACCTAATTATGGTAATTTTGTAGGTCCAAAAACATCACTGTGAACTAGATGTAGAAGTCCTTCAAACCTTGTAGCACTACTTGGAAACTTGACTCTAGTTTTTTTTCCAAAAACACAGTGCTCACAAAAATCAAAATTTAATGGGAAATCAAGATTTCCTTTAGCCATATCTTTCATTTTTAATGCTTGAAGTCTTTTCTCACCAATATGCCCCTTGTGTTGATGCCACAACATTGTCTTTGTTGTAGAAATACTTAGTCATTTCTATTGTATTATTTTCATGTACCATTGAAGAGTTATTGCAATTAATACTTATAGTGCTAGCCTCAAGTCTGAATAAAGTTCCTATGTGAACTCCACTTGCGAACACCAAATATCCATGAACCATATTGTAGCTATCCTTATTGAATATCGCATTCACACCTACATCATTCATCTTACTCACAAATAACAAATTCCTTGCCAAAACCAGAATATGCAACACACTAGGAAGGGTTTTAATTCTTCCATATTTTAGCATCAGCTTGGCTCTTCCTTGACCTATTATTTTATATGTTGAATTTTCTCCCAAGAAGACTTTACCTCCATCTATTTTTTCATATTCACAAAACCCCTCCCTATGAGGATTCATATGAAAAGAAGCACCTGAGTCAATCAACCATGAGTCATCACATTCACTTGAGCATGTTGTAGCTAATAATAAGTCCCCTAAATATTTATTTGTGGTCTTCATTTTTGTAGAAGTTCCTTCATCAGATGATCAATTATTATCAGCCTTTTTATATTTACAATCTCTTTTATAATGCCCAACTTTACCATAATTCTAGCATTTCCTCTTTTTTGGGGCAAAAAATTTACCCCTAGATTTTAATTTATTTTCTCCTAATTGCTTTTTGCTTCTTTCTTGAGAAAAACCTCTCACAACCAAGGCTTCTTTTTTATTATAATCCTTAGAATATTTTCATCTCATCTCCTCAGATAGCAAAGTTCCTACTATATCCTCTACTTTCAATGTAGATGTAGTATTAGTGATAGCCATAGCAAGGTTATCCCATGAATCAGGTAATGAACAAAGTAAAGTGATAATTTTTTTTCTTCATAAATTTCTACTTCTACAGAGGTTAATTGACTTACCACAATGTTAAAATCATTCATATGTTCTGCCACAGAGTCACCATCATTCATTCAAAATGAATACATTTTCTTTTTGAGAAAGAGTTTATTTACCAATGACTTTTTCTGATACAATGTTCTCAACTTCTCCCATAACAATTTTTTCATGGTCTCTGTAGATACATTCAACAATACTGAATCAAATAAGCACAATTTGATAGAACTCATTGCCTTCATATCGATTTTCAACCAATCCACATCTATCATAGATGTTGGTTTTGTTCCTGAGACTATAATCCATTGATCTCTATCAACCAACAGATCCTCCATATTGAGTTTCCACAACTCAAAATTCTATCTATTAAATTTTTCAATCTCTATTCATGTGTTACCCATATTTCTCATTTGCTTGGATCCTTTCATGTACGACTCTTACTCAATAATTAATTTATCATAGGGTTGAAATGCTTACTTCTCGAACAAAGATAAAATCTAGCTCTAATACCAAATGAAGAGAAATAAGGATCCCTGATTAAATAAATTAGAAAAGCAGTAATAATAGAATCAAAAAAATAAAAATATCACAGATTCACACATTAGACAATATTTATTCTGGAAATCCTCAATCGAGAAAAAACCAACACAATATTATATTATTAGTGCCTTAACTTGACCATCTCCAATACAATAATATTCTTCTTCTATATCTATCCAAACCCTAATGCAAGTGCAATATATATAACAAAGACACATGCATTAATTTTACAATATCATGGATGAAAAAACATGGGTTCAAATATAGTAACCCTAAAAGCCCATATGGGTCTAAAAATAACTTTAAAAACCCTAAAAATTTTGTCGGGGGTTGCCACCCCCAAACCCCTACTTTGTTGGAGGGCTACCACCCCCAAACCTCGACAAGTATAGGTACAAAGTTTCCATTACCTTTTAGTGTTAACCCCACCATAATAACATGGAAAATATTCAACATATTTCCAACAATCAACCTTAAAAATTGAAAAGTCAATCAATAGGTGCACCAACTTAGAAACCTACTAAAAACTAAGAAGTTGGAGCTAATAATCAAACAAGCTCTATTTGACTATAAGGAAAACTCAATCAATAGGCTAAAGTCCCAAATCCAATATTTATATGGAAACAAGGCTTGCCTAATCCACAAAATCAAGTCATGGAGCAAACACCATAAGTCCAAAAAAACCTAATTAATATATAAAGTCAATTTCTTCCACAAAACATGTAACAAAATTAAAATATTATGTAGAATTGATAATCCCTACCTAATCAATAGGGATCTATGATAGTATAAGACATCGTTTAAAGTCAATTAGTCCCTCCCTAAACGTAGCCTCATCAAGTTCCACTACATGTTAACTCAAATTAGTCCAATATACAATATTGTCCAAATCTTCAAAACCAAAAAAATATACCTAATTCACAATTTATGCTAAACCCCAACCCATAAAAGGTATATCCTAATCAGTAGATGGTACAAAATCTAAAGTTAGACTATTGTGCATTTATTGTTCTCCTTCATTTTTTTATAATTATTTGGCTATGTAAATTCTAGGCATTATAATTTGAAGGATCTAGTTGGTATTGACATATATTTTTATTATTTATGTTTTTGTTGATTCAAGGTTTTCTATAAGGGTTTGAGTTGCTTGTTTGGTTTATAAATATATATTTTGTTATATGTTAAACATAGGGGCTATCAAAAATATTTTAAATTAAAATGTATGGTATTTTGGATGAAGTATTAAATGATTTCATAACTAAATTTATCCTAATTTTCATATTTGTCGTCTTTTTTAGATAACATAATTTTAGTGATAGGTCTATTGCTTTGTATAGTGTTTGTTAAGAGTAAATTGTATTTTCTTTCAAATTGTAGGATTAGATTGTTCCAACTTCATAATTTCACAAGTTTATAATGTTTGAATTGAAAATTTAGACTTTTTAGACTTCACAATTAGGCTTACATATACACCAATATTTATAAGTTCAATTGGTAGATCGATTTATAATTAAATTTGTATGACTCAATGTAAATGGTAGAAATTACAATTTTCTTGGTTTGATTGATTTTGATACATTTCTTTAGTTATTTAATATTTTTTGAGTCAAGGTATTTGATCAAGATTTGAATTTTTATCTTGTTTATAAATCTCTATTTGGTTATGCATTAAGCACATACACCATAAAAAATAAAATAAAATTACGAAGTATGGTTTTCAAAATATTATATAAATGAAACATATTAAACTATTTTATAAAAAAATATTTGTTAGATTTTTATACATATTTTCTTTTTCAAGACACTACATTTTTAGTTACATATATTGCTTTCTATAGTCTTTGTTTGTAATACATTGCATTTCTTTATAAATCATAATATTAAATTGTTTTGACTTCACAATTATACTAATATATATGTGTTCAAGTTGCAAAAATCAAATATTCCAACTATGTAGGAAATGTAGCAAATGTTCCATCAACTATGTTCCAACAAATGTGTATCAACTATGTAGCAACTATGATTGTGATTGTGTATCAACTATGTAGCAAATGTTTCATCAAAATATCACAAGATAAAAATGTTGCTTGCCTTCAATTTAGGTTATATATCAGTTTTAATGAAGTAGATTTCTTTTATTACATCTTTTTGTTCCAAAAATTAGGATTCATTAATCTACATTCAATATATATATATATATATATATATATATATATATATATATATATATAATTTTTTTTTACTATTTACATTTATTGATTATGTTTTAGTTTCAAATTTACATATATTTGAACAAGAGTATTACATTTTCAACATTGTACATAAATGGGGTATGTTCATTGGGTATGGCAACAATTATATATGTTTTTAATAACCATATGTGGGTCCTTATGCAATCAAATGGAATGATAGATTGTGATGAGAACACTACTTATAATCACGTTGAGTATCATGCTTTGATTAATGGGTTAGAGGAGTATTATCAATAATCAAGTTGTTTCACATATTTGCATATTAATAAACAAATCATTGGAGCATCATGCTTTAATTAATGAGTTAGAAGAATACTATAAATAATCAAGTTGTTTCATATATGTTGCTTATTAATCAAAAAATCACTCAAATTTTTCAAAACTTGCTCTCACTTAAATTTTAGGGTAGAAAATTTAAGCAATCATTTGTAAATTTCAATATTGTATACATAGCTAAGTCCTTGAATATTGAGGTTGATATGTTTTTTTTACACAAATAATCAATATTATTATGTCTTAAAAATAATTATTGTAAAAATATATGTATAGATATATATGAATAACATATTCTAGTGCAATATATCAGATGACATTAGCCCAACCGGTTAGATTCCTCAAAATTCAAGGAGACCCAAGTTAAAATCTTGCCAAGTGATACATGGATACTATCCAAGCTATTGGAATACCACTATGTGGTGATGATGTAATATGGGTACAAAATAAAATGATATTATCCCACCCAGTTAGATTCCTCAACTTTCAAGAGGAATCCCAAGGTTAGAATATTGCCAAGTGATACATGCATAATTACCAATCTTTTTGTAATACCACCATGTGGTCATGATTTAATATGGGTGGGGTACATTTGAATCTCATATAACCAATTTAAAAAGTGACATTAGCTCACTCAAATAAATTCCTTGACTTTCAAGGAGGAAATCGATATTAAATCTTGTTAAGTGATACATGTAAAATTGTCAAGTTGTTGTAATACCACTATGTGGTCATGATGTAATCCAAGTGGGACTTGTTTCAATACCCTATATCCCACAAAAATATATATATTATAATGAAATCATTATGGTAGATATATAGTGAATGTAAATAAATTACAAGACTTACATAACTTAAATAATTTTTTAAATTTTTTTAATATGACCTTATATAATCTATAAATGTTTATAGAAGTCATTTAATCCTCAATAAAATATGTACCTCTTTTTATGGCTTTAAAGCTTGAATAAAATAATAAATAGTTATTTTTGGTTTGTGAGTTTGTTTTTTATTCAAAGCAAATACTATACTAATACAAAATATTGTATTTGACTTAGTTTTGTTCTAGGCAAGCAAGTTGCAAGTATAGACAATTGAAAGGTAAATTTTAATTGTTTTTTTTTTACTTTTGATATTATTTTTTTGTTATGCATTAGTGATTTTTTTTTTTGGATTATTAAGCATTGAGGGTTTTGAGAGGAACCCACAAACAAATACATCCACTCCCGTAGGAAACAAAAAGTAGTTGAAATCCCAGCAGGGATCACCAGCCAACCTAACCAGAACAAATCCTATCAATAGGAACAAACAATAGATCAAGAAAATGACTTGAATCCATCCAAAAAGACTGCCTCAAACAAAACAATTCCTTGAATTATCAGGGCGGCATCTAAGAATTGATAGAAAAATTTAGTCCTAAGGAGATAAAATCCAATAGATATCCCTAGAGATGATTCACATCCTTTGTAAATTCAATAGAAATCTTAAGGGTACCCATAATGGTCTTCTATTTATCATCAATACATTTGACCAGCTGCACCAAATTAAGGAGTGATTCTACCTAAGCAGAGTCAAAAGATCCCAATACTTTAGATCAAATATGTTGCTTTACATCAAATTAGGCCTCCAAATGAGAGAGGCCTAGGCCCTAGCTTAATTTTCAAGTCTGCATCATACATTTTCTTTTATAACAATCTCCTTGACTACCTCTTATGTTTACCCCTCACCTCTTTTGATGTCACGAAGAGACTACTTGATTTCTTACTATCCTAAGATATTTTGGAAGAGTTTGCAGAGCTCTCAATGTGAATGTAGTTTGATAGGATAGAACCTGAATTCCTGGGTTGGCACTGTTTGTCTCCTCTTACTCCCTTAGATGAAAATGAAATATCCTTCAACAAGCTATGAAAGCGAGGTATTGAATTTTTTGGATAGAACTTTGAACCATTGGAAACAACATGATCCAAAAATGAATCTTTTGGCATTGATAAATCTAGATCCAATAAAGGATTTGTCTCTATGATATTGAATATTTCTACTATATCCATCCCTCTTTT
The DNA here is from genome assembly GCA_028583015.1 of Wollemia nobilis. Classification (NCBI taxonomy): domain Eukaryota; kingdom Viridiplantae; phylum Streptophyta; class Pinopsida; order Araucariales; family Araucariaceae; genus Wollemia; species Wollemia nobilis. Next base: position 2,391,426 of record JAQPPZ010015413.1, read on the forward strand.
TGAAGTAACATATTCTACAATCAGTAGAACCAGACCCTGATGCAATGGATTCAGACCCCTCCTATTTTTGACATTTGACATAGATTTCTTCAAATATTGGAACATGAATGCAAGGACATTCATTCTTATCTCTCTCCTCAACTGATTGAGGAACATAATTTGGAAGCTTCTCATTAATTCATGTGATAGGTCCAACGTGATGTAGTTTATGATCACTAAGATCATGCGGTCCCATGAAGGTTTAAGCACATTAGCCCTAAAGCCATTCTATTATTTCAAAAAAAGTTCCCCTTCATCCAAAAATAATCCAGTTCTATTAACATAGAATGTCCATCTCTCTTATGATATTACCCATCTAGAGGGAGACCTATGACATGAGCTACAAGTTATTTGTCTATCTAAAATACTAGGTTACCTACTCTAACCATGCCATCACACCATGAGAAAACTAACCACCTAGAGATCAAAATATTATGGCCATGAAACTTCCTTAAACACCCTAGAATCCCACCTCGATCTAGGATAACAACTACCTCCTCATCTACAACCAGGGAAGCCAAATCCAAACGAAGCTTCGAGTTTGTTGGTCTCAGTTTTGAACTCTTTTGCCTCCCCATCACATCAACTAAGTACTTAGACTCCATGTAGAAAATATTGGAGCCATATCATCCTTTTTTTTTTCTGTTGCAACATAAGCATTTCTTCATTCTATTCATACCAACCTATTTTATTTAACAAAAACATAGACACTTTGAGGAATTCTATTGCACATTCCAACTTAGTGCTATATTTTAATGTCACTAGTTCTCCTTTGGTGTCTTGGTAATATGTTTCAAATTATTAAAAAATGGGGAGTATGATATTTACTCTATTATTGATATGTACTAAAAGATTTTTTATGTTTTTTGTAGTGGCTCTTATCATATTGACATCTTTGAATATTCTTGTCAGTCCTTCTATTTGACCTTGCACTCTATAAACCATTCCTTATATTTTTCAAGGTAGTCAGGGTAGACAGAATGTTTAATCATTACCTGGGGTACTATCTATGAATCTTTGGCCTAATTCTATAACATTTTTTCCTTCAAGGTGTCAAATTTTGTTTGCAAATTTCCTTTTTCAGTTGTATTACTTGTAGTGTTACTTTCAACTCCTTATTATCTTTTAGGAGGATTTTCCTAACTTGTGCTCGTATATTCTCCCCTATTTGGAACAAGTCTTTAGTATCCCCAAACATCTAAACATCAACAATCTCTTGATCTATTTGGATATTATTAAGGTGTTTTGATATTGGGATTATGATGGTTGCAATTTGGGAATATGAAGTATCTTCTTCTACAATCTGGATTTTCCTTGGGTCTTCTTCCCTTTCTATGGCCTGCAGCTCTTTTTCTCCAATATCGCTAACTGGAATATCCTATTTAGCTCTTACTAAGGTTACTCTAGTCTGAGTCTCCTTTGTATATGGGATGACAAGTTTGACCCTTTTATATTCTACGGATGAAGTTGGGCTTGGTAATATTCTATGGTATCCTCTCAATAGCTCATCAAATCCTATAGCTTTCATTATTATTTTTTGTATGACTTAGATATTTTTATTTCTTTAATATTAATGATCAAGGCCTTGGGCACCACCTTTGGTGCTAGCCTAGGCATATACATTGCTAAATTCAATTGGATTTTCAAAGGGTTAGTCACTTACTTTTGTGTAGATTCAATGGGTACTATTTCTATTTCAATAGGGACCTAAGAAATAAACTAAGGTGTTGTGATGACCTTCTTCCCTTTTTTTGTGTCTATGCTTTCTATTGCTAACTGAATTGAATCAAGGGCATCCACTACAAACTTGGTTATATCTTTAGTATTAACCAATATCTCTACTTGATCTACTTCTTGATTGATGATTTCAAAAACAAGGTCATGAAGTCATCTAGAGTTATCATTGGGAAGAGAGGGGCTACTGATTCAAAAAATATCTTCTCAACATTATTAATGCAGGAGGGTATCTTCTTCTACAATCTGGATTTTCTTTGGGTCTTCTACCCTTTCTATGGCCTGCAACTCTTTTTCTCCAATATTGCTAATTGGAATATCCTCTTTAGCTCTTACTAAGGTTACTCTAGTCTGAGTCTCCTTTGTATATGGGAAGACATGTTTGACCCTTTCATATTCTAGGGATGAAGCTGGATTTGGTAATTTTCTTTGGTATCCTCTCAATAGCTCATCAAATCCTATAGCTTTCATTATTATTTTTTGTATGACTATAGATCTTTTTATTTCTTTAATATTAATGATCAAGGCCTTGGGCACCACCTTTGGTGCTAGCCTAGGCATATACATTGCTAAATTCAATTGGATTTTCAAAGGGTTAGTCACTTTATTTTGTGTAGATTCAGTGGGTACTATTTCTATTTCAACTGGGACTTGAGAAAGAAACTAAGGTGTTGTGATGACCTTCTTCCATTTTTTTGTGTCTATGCTTTCTATTGCTAACTGAATTGAATCAAGGGCATCCACTAAAAACTTGGTTATATCTTTAGTATTAACCAATATCTCTACTTGATCTACTTCTTGATTGATAATTTCAAAAACAAGGTCATGAAGTCATCTAGAGTGATCATTGGGAAGAGAGGGACTACTGATTCAAAAAATATCTTCTCAACATTATTAATGCAGGAGGGTGGTTTCCTACTTGTTCAATTTGAGTGTTTCCTCTCTTACCATATGCAAAATATAACCATACCTTTTCTAGGCTTTGATCATTTTGGATGGCTTTCTAGATCTCATCTTCAAACTTATCAACTCTATGTTCTAATCAAGTATATTGCCATTTCTATACTTGCTTTCTATAGATCTCTTTGGGATCATAGGGCTTCCATGTTATTTCTAAGGAGAAATAGTCATCTATGTCCCAAATGGCTTTAAAATTAGCCAAATATCCATTGAAAATATAGTGGCTAAATCTACAGGGGACTAACAACCATGAAATTTTACCAGTTTCCCTCCTTAAACATATTTTTGCTTCCTTCATAGTTTGCCTAGCAATTTCAAGCGCTCCCACGAATATTGGGTAATATTTTGGCAATGATTTTTGGGGAATATTTGCACCATATAATCTTATATATGTGAAATCCTCTATTAGGAAGTAGTCCTCCACTTGTTTTTCTTGCAAAAAATATGAAATTCCATAACCTATCCTTATTGGGAGACAATCACACAACATATTGTGGATTGTTGCCAAAAAATTGTCAAAGAACCAACCATGGTGCGAGCATCCTTCATACATTAATGGAAGTCTTTCCCATATATCTCCAGAAATTATATTTCCTAAATTCTCTAAGGTTTGGTTGTCTAGTTGTCCTATTATAAGGTGAATGAGGATTGAATAATGGGAAAAATGGGATATTTTCTCATGTTGTTCTATGATTGCTCTTTTGAGTTCAACTAACTGGGAGTGAATTTGGTTGTTGGATTCATCTTCCCATGAGTATATTGATGGAGAAAAATCTCTATTAAACTACATGTATATATGCATCACCTTCCTCCAAACTACACTCAAATATTTCACACCCAACACTATGTTGATCATATCTACATAATCCCTAACCCAAGGTCTTAATGCACCCTTCTAGACCAGGAAATTGTATGACATAGTTTCATATGGTTCAAATAGAGTAGCATAGTAATGAGTGAAAATAATGTGTCAATATTGTCAATTAATTACCTCTTGACTTAATTTGGTGTTGGATTAAACTTTTTGAATGCTTTATGGTGTTATCCTTAAAACCAATTGATTATTGACATCTTTGAAGGCTTTAGCTCCTAAATCGTATCTCATTTATAGCCATGCTAATAAATCTAAAGAGAAATAGACCTTTAGGCACACTCTCTCTCTCCCAAATTGTTGTTCTATTTGTTGTTGGGTGGGGCTCCCTGCGACTATGATTTTTATGCTCTTTTAAACAGTCCCATGAGCAGTGACACATTGCGTTGTTGGTCTTCCTTTGCTTCTTCAAAGTCAATCATGATTTTATTTGTAGTATCCCACTCTTGTATAGAGGAAAGGCACCTCTCTGACCTTGATTTCTTTGAGTATGCGAGCATATCTTTCCCAAGAGCAACTAGACCATAAAACAACACTTATGGGTACTATTTTGTTACCACCTTAATAACTGTTATGGTGTCTTAAGGAATAATAGAGGTGCTTGACGATACCATTTCCTTCTTCATCTTTTATTCTCCTTGGGATTTGATGTTCTATTACTTCCTTTAAAATTTTGCAAATGCTTGATAATTTATCTTTTGTAAGCTCTTAAAGTTTAGTTTGGTGCTTTGGAAGCTTTATGTAGGTCATAAATAGCTTTCAGGGTTGGCTTTTGCATAAAGCATTTTTAATGTCTACAAATCGTTTATTTTGAAATTTTCTAGTTGAATTTTACCACTTCATTACCCTTTAACTATATTAACTGATGGATGATTCACCCTAGGGAAGTTGTTCCTGTTGAGACTTAAATTGGTGTGCCATTTCAATCATGTATGCACCATAGCACCTTTTCCCTGTATCTTTTCATCTAACTTGGCTTTGGAATGGTTGCATGTTGTGTAATCCAATATGTGCCACCTAGTTGGTACTATTTGCATTAATGTTGATTGTAATTTATTTTTATTTTGAGTCATGGAACGCACATAGTTTGGTTTGGAGTGGAATGATGCGTACCATCCATCTTCTATCTTTTTCATTTCTTTTTGGATTATCTTATTGACTATGATGGATCTATCAGAATTTGTCTAAAAAATATATTTTTATCTTTATATGTTAATTGGTGCATACCATTGGATCTCACTACAATACACTCGTATTGTTGGATTTCTCACTGAATAAGATAACTATCCTCTTTTACACTATGATTACCCAGAATGAATGTGCTCAACTTGGATTTGTGTGTGTCGTTGGATCGGGTCGTGATGCATGTATACCATCAAATATTTGAAACTTGCACATCCTTTAGCGAAAGAGGGGGAGAAAGGGGGAACCAAAAATGTTATAAAAAACTTTTAATTAATTCTTCGTCCCCTTTTATGGAACTTTGGTACCATTTTAGTTTTTATATTATTCATTTTAATGGACTAGGTTTGTGAATAATTTTAAAAGGCACAAACAACCATTTAAAAGTCAACTTCCGCTTTAAAACTCAGTGAGTTTTTTGACAAAAGGTGCTCAAAATTTATGAGAGGGGCACATTGGACATGAAATGGAAGGGGAAATTTTGAGAAATTTTTAAACAAAGCTTGACCCGTCGACTTAGGGGTAGGGATACACATGAAATATAATTTTATTTTTCCTTTAAACTTCAGGTAGCTTGGCATCTTTTAATTTGTGTGTGCCACTAGATCAAATTGGTAATGCATGTGTACCACTTGTTTTGACAGAGCTACATGATATTTATGGAAGGGGATGCATGGACATAAAATAAAAGGGGAGCACAAACTTTAATAATTTTTAATGAAATTTTGGCTTAACAACTTAGAGGTAAGCATTTTAAAATGTATCAACTACCATTGCTCTGACCTTTAAAACTCAAACAAGTCAATTTCCTTTCTATGCATACATGCTTTAGGATTGAATTAGTGACACGTGCACATTGTTCATTTTTAAAGGTGCATGACACTTATGTGAGGGGGGCACGTTAGACCTAGGAAAGGGGAAAACATGAACCTTAGAAAAAAATTTAATAAAATATTTTCAGCCTCATGACTTAGATGTACCCATTCTTATAAAGTACAATATTTTTAAACCTTGACAAAGTTTTCTTCTTTTTATTATGTGTGTGTCATCAAATCATGTCAAGGATGAAGGTGTGCTTTACAATTTGGACAAGGTGCTTGACTTTTAATTAATAAAAAGGGGCAATGACTTTGAGAACCTTCGGAAACACTTAGGTATATTTGATTAAATGTGTTTTATGAGACCTTAGTTTTCAACTTTGATAAATGAATTATTTAACATTAAGGCACGGGGAGAGTAATCTTTGAAAGTACGTACGTATCATCAGATCTTGATTTGATGCATGTGTATCGTCAAATATGGGTAAGATGCAAGGTCTTTAACACAAAAGGGGGTGCATGGACATGTTTAGGCAAAGCTTGGATTTTTGGTTTAAAATTAGTGGCATCTTAGGGATAAAATAAATTATTAGCTTGGAATTAAATCCCGTGTAGGATGCTCACTTGGGTACACATGTGTTCCCTTGGATTCTTGTATAATGTGTGCGTACCATGAGATATATAAAAAATGCACGAGTTTAAGCCTCAATGGTGTGCATAGACATTATTATATTTTAAAGGAGGCTTTCGAGACTTAGGGAATGACAAGGAAAATTTTGGTTGGGGACCTTATCTTTTTAAACCTTGAAATATAATACAAAATGATAAATAGGAAAACTTAGCATATGATTTATGAAAAGGGAGAATAGTGTATGTATAGTCTAAGGCTTGTGAAAGGGAAAATTATTGTATTGCCTTTAGACTTTAGGAATGAAGGGTGATGAAATGAAGTGAAGGGAACTTGGACTATGAAATAGACTAAGATTTTGGAATTTTTTCAAGGTGGTGTGGACCTTGGACATTTTTTAGAAGAAATTATGCATTTTTGGAAAAATACTTCTAGAGACCCCTCTTTTATTTGAGATTGAAAATATTAGGATTTTGATGAAATCAGGACTAAACACAACCAAAAAACACTTAGATGCTAGATTAGATTTACTGTGATAAAATTAGAGACCAATTTTGTTCTTGACTTGATCAAAAACAACGTAGACTTGGGATTCAGTATGACCATTCAAAATATAAAATTATAGGTCATTCTTAAATTGGATTTTGAGGATCTAACAGACACTTTTGTGCCTGAGTTGTTAGTTCAGCTTGAGTGCTAGCTGAGTGCTAGTTTGGCTTGAACACAAGTTAAGTGTTGGCTTGGCTTTGTAAATCTAAGACTAAGGTAAGCTTAGATTAAAGTTAGGCCAAGGTAAAAATTGACACAGAAGAAATTCACAGGCGAAATATTCATTAAATTAACCAGATTAAACATTACATTAAATTAAACCTTATATAGGCTTAATACCAATGGAAGAGTAGGGAAGGGAGGTTGGAGGAAGATCGGGAGGAGTAGAGAGAACGAAGGAGTAGGAAGTGGAATGGGAGGTGGCAGCGGGCGTGGGGAGAGGAAGGAAGTGGAGTGATAAGGGAAAATGGACGATAGGAATGGAGGAAGGACAATGGAGGGATAAGGAGAAAATAGCGGTGAAGGATAAATAAAATCATGCCGACCATCAGACATGTTTAGCCGACAAAAGGTAAGTGAGTTCACACTTGCTTAGAAAAACTAGATTTTTCTAAGTTGTTTAAAGATAAACCCTGTTCACACTTGCTACATTCTCCCCCTTAAAGTTGAGAGAACTGACTATACAGTTTCTCAGCTTTACAAATTGAGCTTTGGCCAGCGCCTTGGTGAAGATGTCCGTGACGTTCTCCAAAGTGTGGCAATAGTGAAGCTCAACAATATCAGTTTCCACCATATCTCTGATGAAGTGGTACTTCATATCAAAATGCTTTGATCTACTATGGTGGACAGGATTGTATGCCAACCGAATGGCACTGATGTTGTCACAGAATATTCTAGTTGGACCACTTTGCTGCTCTCCAATCTCTTCTAATACCTTTCGTAGCCATAGAGCTTGAGTACTAGCATGAGTAACCACTATATACTCAACTTCTCTTGAATATAGCGCAACTACTATCTGCTTCTTGGAACTCCAAGTTATTAGGCCCGAACCAAGACTAAAACAGTTACCCGAAGTGGATTTTCTATCATCAACATTGCTGCCCCAATCACTATCACTAAAGCCTTCAAGCTTGATAGTATCACTTTTGTAGTACTGGATTCCAAAATCCAATGTACCCTTCACATATCTCAAAATCCTTTTAGCTGCCTAGAAAATGCAGCTCAGGATGGATTAGACATAAATCTAGAAACAAGAGATACAACATACCGAATGTCTGGTCTGGTGTTGGCGAGAAACATCAAACTCCCAACAATGCTTCTGAAAGTGGTCACATCAACTTTCGGTGCTCCATCATCCTTGCTTAATTGGATCCCATGTCCAATTGGAGTTGCAACTGATTTGCATTGCTCCATAGCAAACTTCTTAATCATATCTCGAGCATACTTAAGTTGACAGATGAAGATCCCTGAATCTGTCTGATGTACTTCCATTCCAAGAAAGTATTTCATTAAGCCAAGATCCTTCATCTCAAATTCCTGCATCATGGAGTGCTTGAACTCCATGTTAAATTTTTCATTACTACCCATAAAAATGAGATCATCCACATACAAACAAACTATGAGGATGTCATTTCCTTGATTCAGGTAGTAGAGCGTGGGTTCATTTTTGCTTCTGATGAACCCATAATCTTTAAAGTACCCATCAATGCGTGAGTACCAAGCTCTCGGTGCCTCTTTCAGGCCATAAAGAGCCTTCTTTAGTTTGTAAACAAGATGTTCCTTGTCTTTCTCTTC